>CM077463.1:32742608-34157702 GCA_039654755.1 Calcarius lapponicus | reverse complement strand
AACTCTCAGGCTTTGTCTGCACTGGGGAATTTCTTCCTCCTCCAAATTCCCACCATTGCCAATACGAATGCAGCTGCACAATTGTTAGAGATGTTGGGAGGCAAAATATATGAGTTTTCATCTAGTCAGCCATTTGCAGTACTGTGTCAATTACCCTCCTCAGAGCAGGGTTAACTGATACAGTGCTGAAAACGGCTGCTGGAACTGAAAGCTGTCTATACTAAGGTTCCCATTGTTGCTAACTCTGGTGCAGCTGCAGTGGAATCAGTCCACGTGGGATTACTTGGTAACAATTCTCCAACCTAGAAACTGCTTCAAAATGCAACACAGCCACCTAATGGGCCAAAATACACTTCCACTGCACCTCAACAGCTATGCACCCATGCTGTTGCCATTCATAATGGGATTTCTTTCAGACCAGAAGGTACTTTTTGCATTTCTGTATTAAGTATTCAGTACTTCATCTCAGCAAACTAGTGTTCCTATCACCCCCATAGAAATGCCTCTGCTCATTAGTTCTTACTAGCTCTGGACTTGAAGATGTGTGTTGGGAAGAGTCAATTTTCTGTTAGTGTCTTTTCATTGATTCATACACTCAGTAATTAAAAATTTGTGCTTTCATGTGTGGAAACTTTGTCATTTTTCTTTAATTTATGGCTAGAATTATAGTTCACTAGGAATTTTGCTTTTTTCCTGTTTTAAAAGCCTTTTTTGTGCAGAGCAGCATCATGAAGACTCAAATTGATTTCTGAGAGAGTAAAGTTCTATTTTGAATAAGCAGATTTGGCAGAATCAGTCCCACTTATTTCCATGTACTTTAGGAAGCAGTTATGAAACAGGCTGGTGAAATGGGTTTTTCACCCTCTGCTGAGCAAGACTAATACTTCTATAAAGCCCTCTCTCTATCCTTCTTCTACATAAATGTCCAACACTAACTAAAACATGGAAGCGTTGTTTGGCATTTGTTACACTTTTGAAACAATATTTATCAGACAGATGTTGGCCAGTCAGGTTTTAACTGCCAGTTAAGTGCAGTTTGCAAGTGTGAAAATGTTGAAGCCTAGGCTCAGCAAAAATCTCAGTGAAAAACTCAAGCTCTGATTAATGACAAGCAGGTTTCAATTCATGCATGACATCTTATGCAAATACAGAACACAGCTATTTGCAGAATTCTGGGCAACTGCGAGTGCCTGTGAATATCTACAGGGGCTCGACATACCCGCCCAGGGAAATGGCAAAGGGGCAGCCCCAGAGGAGATGCAATCCATAGCCTCCCAGCTGTAGTGGTGGAGCACCAGAGCTTAGCTCAGGGTGTTGGGATGTTGAACAAAACTGATTTGGCAGAAACTTGGATACAGCTGAGTATTTTGAGAAAGGGGAAAGGAAGTGGCTCACTCTTCCTTCATTCTGATAACTGCTGTGATGGATGCTGTTTCTCACTCCCAGAGATCCTTTTGGACAAAGGGAGTGGGCACAGTAACTGAACTGCCTGCAAAGCAGGTGTGACAGCTGTCTGTGGAAGGAAGGAGCGGCTCCATACTGACTACCCTTTAGCTCAGGTTGAGCTGTGGGATGCATGGGTGAGGTTGTCAGATCACAGTTGTCATACAGCTTGGTAAACACGTTTATATGTTTGCTCAAATGGTTTTTGTTAATCTCCTGAAGGGTTTCTTACAAAAATGCTAACCAACTCCCATCCCAAATCCCAGTGGAATTGGATTTCTCTTCTCTGTTACCCCTATTCCTTTTCCCTTCAATATTGCATATGGCTTTATATGAAATTCAGTGATTAAAACTACTTAAGACTGGCTCATTTTTCCTCTGCAATGAGTTCAGTTATTTCCTTTTTATACCTTCCAGAATTTACTATACCATATCTAAATATTGGCTGCAGTCCACATGTTTTAGATCATGTCTCTATAATGGTCCTGTTGTTATAGAATCCCTTTGTGTGCTGTGTGAGAAAGAGAGAACATGCATATGTGTTGGAAGCAAGACAAGGGTGTTTAGAATTGCTTGGAAAGAGAAATCAGGGTATACCAATTCCCATTAAGGGATTTCTGAACTGATAACATAAAAGTGATAAAAATAATTGAGCAGCTGACATAGACCTCCAATTCATTACCTTCTATGTGTGATAAGTAGCATTTCTGATCCCAACATGTTACTCTATTATAGACACTCTAACAATATATCACTCATTCAACTTTTGTTGCTATATAATTTTACAGATCAGGTTTATTGTTGTCACATTTACTCATTTTTACTTGTATTCTAAGTGTAGATCCTTTGACCTGAGTCATACGTGTCAGTTCAATGGTAAGCTGCACAGAGACAAAACTAAGCAGCATCTGAAAGTCCTGACTCATTATATCAAAAGCTCGTTGCTTGCTGAAGACCTGCATGTTCTCTGTATGGTCTTCAGCAGGTTATATGGATAAATAAGCGATCTAAGGAAAAAACAGGAAAGCATCATTTTGCCAAACCATAAGCCTTAACCAAAACACTCCAAAAAGTCTCAGTGTCCTAATGTACAAGCTAGAGTTAGGAGGTGGTAACTGAGAAATGCCTCTTCCAGGACAAAATTGAAATCAGGAGCTCTGCTGCAGGTGGGTGTCTGACTCTTGCGCTGTTACTCCACATATGGAGGATGCATTTAGGTGGCAAACCAGACAGGCATGGACTGATTTTGTGCCCAGCAAGTGTGCCCTACATCACAGCCCATCAGATAAACCAGTTCACACTCATGGCAGGCTGGGTCTTCTCCCAGATGCACTATGGAGTCACAAGAGTGGGGCAAATTTGCTCTCAAATTTCTTCCAACTTCTCATTGTGGACAAGTCTTAAAACAGCCAGTGCTGTAAATTCAGACCTCTTTCCCATGTGGAGAAGTTCTCAACCTCCCAGAACAGATGCAGAAAACCCTTGCACTAGCTACTCCACTCTTGTCCCACCCTTGTAGGGCCCTGGGCTGGAGATTAAGATATAATTTTCTGCTGGAATTAATTTCACCCAACAGACAGTATACTTAGGTTTCTACATCCCCCCCCCCCCCCCCCCCCCCAAGCCTAAGATAAATTTCTGCTTTGTCCATTAACAATACTTGTATTTTAATCAGAATTATTTTGTACTCATATTTTCTTTGGAAATAACAGTAATACAGTTTATGTGAAATACAAACAAATGAGGGAACCATTTTTACCTAAATGTATGAATAGCATTTTGCAATTTGTCATTGTGATAGTATTTATCTTTTGAACTTTAAGTGAGCTCAGCTGAAAAAAAATGCTTCTCTTCATCACATGACTGGAAAATGTATTACACCAGAGAAGAATATTGCTGTTTTAGTTTAGAAATTAGAGGCCAAATATAATTTTCCACTCATACTTACTTTCACAAAGTATGGAGTAAATTATTTACACATACAGTAAAATTCTTAGTACGTATTCCAAAAGGTGGTAATTCAGCATTCTCACTTAAATTAATGGATATTTTGTGAATGTGTGTTAAAACTAAGACCCTTAAGATCTTTTGTTGCCCACTGAAGCCTTAAAACCTCTCTAATATGGCTAGAACAAAACAAATTTGTCAATAAAATGAAGCCTGCGAGGAAGGAAACTAGTATGGAACAGAAAGACACAGACTGACCAGTGGAGTGACCAACAGAGAAGCAGATAAAGATTTGGGGCCTGCCATCTGTGTGACACCCCGTCCCCATCTAGAGGTGCAGCGTATGCTGGTCACTACATGCAGTGCTTCTACCAAAACTTGCACAACACATGGGTGCCCTGTGGTTCCAGCCAGGTGTGCTGCATCACTGGCTGCAGCGGGAGCAGCGACAGCGCAGGAGCTCCATGCACAGGAGCTCCCAGGCCCGCTCCGGCTCCCTGCACACCGGCGCAGTCAAGTGGCTCCCCACCTCGTAAGCTGCCCCAGCAAACTGCGGGGAGCAAGCTTGCTGTCCCAGCAGCAGAGCAGAGTCCTTCGGCCTGTGCCTCGCTGCCTTCCGCTCCCTGCATGGCTCAGGAAACCGGGACAGGGGCCGGCTGAACCCCAGTGCTTCCAGCAATGGGCAGCTGCTCCCAGCCCAGGGGTCATTTTCTGAGTCACATCCCAGACGTGTAACCCTCATGCGATGGGAGAGCAGCCAAGCAGCCATCAGCAGAGGCTGGGGCCGGGTGGGAGTTGTGGCTGCTGCCAGAACAATTCTATCTGACACACAGCCCGTTCCTTACATGCTCCAGAGCTGTACCCAGGGAAGAAGGCTATGGGAACAGGCTGTGGGCCTGATAAATTGTCCCCACCTGCCACAAAAGCTGGCACTCCAGAGGATGAGAACCTGTTTCCTACAGTGTACGGTCATCATGTTTCAAACCTGTTGTGCTTCTTTGATAACCTGGGTTGCTTTTTGTCCATTTTCCCTATATGCATAAATGGAGTCCAAAAGGAAGGTCCAGGGCTAATAGCATCATTTGGGAACTCAGGAAATGGAGACAATTCCTGTTCCATTCTTGCCTGACCTAGGGCAAACCACATACACACAACAACTTGGAAGTGTTTGGATACCTACCTCCCACTTAGCCAAGCAAGAATGAAAATCTGTGCCCTATCAAGAAAACACAGATGTGAGTATTCCCTATCTTCCAGGGGCCATTATGAAGATGAAGACATTTCTGGTATTCAGAAAAAAGGGGTAATGGCAGTCATTCAAAAATCATACATATGAGAAAGGGCAGTGCAAACACAGAGGAAAAGTTGCATGGTTACCTAAGGCAAAGAAACATCTTTAGATGTTTTCAGTTGTCGCTCAGATTTGGTAAAAATATGTTTAACAAATCTTTATACTTAAAAGCTCTGTCTGAAAACATTCCTAATCTCTTATTTATTTTTTTTGAATAAGTGATATCAGTAAGAGACCATTATATAATCACAAGAAAATTAAAGCTCTCCAGGGCATAATCTTAGCTGTGTAATTAATGAAGGTGGTTAAAAGTACAAAGTGAACCTGAAGCAAAATTTGTACCAGAACCACACCTCATTATGTTTTGCTGCTTAAGTCTGTCATAAATAGAGATGTTTATTACACATCTGCCATTTAATAGTACTTATTACATGCAGTGTTATATTTTATTTAGATTTAAAAATTTAAAAACACATGAGGACAAGCTGTGTTACTATTAACACCAGGCCTGAGGGGCCAGGCTGCACATGCACATTGTGCCTTAGGTTAGACTGCAGTTCATTCACTTCAGAGTTACAAATCATTTACAGAAGTATATTGTGTAATTAGAGTGCCTTATTTCAGTCCATGGAGTTTCATTGGTGTGAAAGAACAATCAAGCCCTGTATATCCATTCATATTTATTAGGCCAAACTTTGTAGTCTGTCCTTGGAGCATCACTCCTTCCTCTGCTTTCAACGGCAAATGGCATTAAATCTCCAGAACTTCCCAAAACAAAAGCAGTTATTTACTTTCCTTAGGATTTTTTTTTTCCTTGATACAGAACTGACTCCAGGGTATGGGCAGAAAGGGCAAGAGATGGTGCACCAGTTATATGCTTATATAATTCTTCCTTCTTCAGGTTTGTTTTCCTGAACAGACTGCCTTCCTGGACTAGCTCCAGGGCTGGCTTTGAAGAAATCTTTCACATAAAATTATCTTGTCCATAATGCAGAAAATTGTGTCATTTATGCCACTTATGAGACAACTTGGAATTTACTGACAATATTTTTCAAGCATTTTTTCTTGCACTTTTGAAGTAGTACTTAGTAACATGGATCCTTCTACCTAACTATTTTACTTACTGATGGAAGGAAAAAAACACATATTAACACAATATAATCCTCTTCATATTATCCAAAATAGCTTTTCCGTATAGTAATTTAATACACACAAGTCCAGTGGCAGTTCCTGGGTATATTTCTGTGTGACTGAATATGTATAAACAAGTAATGCCTTAGAGATTCTCAGCTCACCTGTAGAATAAAATTCTACATTACCTGATAGGTTAAAATGGACACCAAAAATTTTACATAGATTGAGGCAGAATATTGTTTATCCTACCCACTGAAAGACAATATTCCATATTTATGGAAAAAAGAAAAATGTTTTAATGTGGGAAGGTGTTTCCAGGGTATATTTACTTGATTTTGGTCCACTTTTTTATATTTTACAAAATTAGCCAAAATAGCCACTCCAAACAAGAACTGGTAAAATACACATGACATACACAACCTTTAGTGCCTAAATGTATCGTCTGTAAAGATAAATATCTCTACAAAATTATGAACTCTGAATTAAAAAAACAGAAAGTTAAGAGTTTTTTCTTCATCCCTCAAAGCAAAAGGTTTAAACTTTTGTCAGTCTAGTAATGAATGTTTTAAATAGAAGCATAAAAGTTGCAATTTCATATAGAATTATTTTATAACAGAGTATCTTATATTTACTAAAGGTTAGAATAGGTGCTACACCCATATTAGAATTGGAGAAGTAGTAACTGTATTTTGATTTCTGACAATGTATAAGGTAATATTTGTGCAGTAACATCAGTACAGATGCTCCCATTGAATTGAGCAGGATTCTTCGGAGTGTAAATTGTAAAGAAATCCCAAAAATCTAGATGCCAGATGTTTGAATGTTGGTTTATTGCAAGGGTGTATGTCCTTTAAAACAGAATATAATTATCTGGAATTATACTGTTTGACAGATTGAACACTTTCCTAAATGCATGAACTTTGTGTGAAGTAAAAAAAAAAAATTAAAAATTGATGGAACATTCATGCATTAATTGGCATAAACTAAATAATGGAATAAACAGAGCTGCATGAGAAATACAATACTCTCCTATTTCCAAAAGTCTCTCTCACTCCATCCAAGACAGCTTATTTTCACTGAGAATTCAATACTTCATAGGCTCAGTGCTTTGGCCAGGACCCAGCTGAGTAGGTAATTCTGTTTCTTTTCAGTGGAGTTACTCACATGCCTAAAATTAAGAAGGAGATTATGTACTTTGATGGACAGAATGCAGAAAACTCCAGTTCTTTTCAGAGTCTCATCAGCAGGCTGCATATATTGACACTTTGAATTTTGTTTTGCAGTATCGGGCTGTATAGATTTGAAAAGTAGAATCAAGAGAGAAGCTAATGAAACAAGAAATAAGGAGTTGAAATTCATCTGAGTTTTGATCCTAAAGTGACCACCAGACTGTTTTTGCAACATTCTGCCACTGCTGCAGTCATCAGAGAAATCAACTGAAACCATCTTAGTTTTGAAGGTAAGTGCTCTTTGTATTGCATTACATTCACATTTAGGGCAAGCTGCATGGCTCTGCTAAGTTTGCAGGGACTCTGTTATCTCAATATAGGGATAGTGTGGGGAAGACAGCAGAATACAGGGATATTTGGGAAAGATAATTTGATTCTGATGTCATAATTTGATAACTGATTTTGTTCTACACTACATCCTAAAAAATGGATGGCCCCTCCACTATCAATCATATTAAGCCTTTCCTTCTAAGGAAACAATCCACTAATTTCAACCATACTTGAAAGAACAAAATCTAGAAAATAATTAGGTTCCTACAAGTAGCTAAGGGAAATCTACATGAATATTTCAAAAGAAGGAAGGTTGGGCAGAATTCAGGTGTAATAGGTTAAATTTGAGAGTAGCCCTTTATCTAATCATTACAGATGATTGGCTGGTCATTCAGAACACCTTCAAGACTTGATGCAAAACTCCTCTGTTTGTCTGGTAGAGAAAGTCAAATTTGGGACTGTTCCCAGCAAAAAGGAGGAGGAAGACCAGAGGATAAACAACACCCACAAGGAGTGCGTTCAGGCTTAATTAGATACTCATAGAACAGTGTGTATGGATGCTCCCAATTTAGCTGTCACTTAAGGCTTTAGAGGGCAGGTGGAGAGATACAGAACCCTGTAGTAAACAGAGCAGGAGAATGTGGGAAACAGTATGAATGAAGCAAAATGGGATTCAAGTGGTCAGTGTTCATGGGTAGGAACTCCAGTTATAGAAAGTACGGGTTTTTTCCACATTGAAAACAATAGAACAATACAGACTGAAGAAACACTTATTAGATACAAGAAATATGATATTGCAAAAAGTAATAAAAAGGAGATGTAGGAAGTTATTAAAATGGAGTATTAAGAGAAGCCAAACCACGTTTATGTGCTAATTTCCTCTAAGAAATTTTACAGTGTTTGAAAACTAAGAATTGCCTTTTGGAAACAACAATCAAGTGTTCTCATGGATTTCCACAAAATACTCTGAGACATGATGGACAAGTACAACATAGTAAACAGCTAGACAGACACAGGTGCAGAGTTACTGGCAGCTCTGTTCATTACAGGTCTCGTTGTGGATTTAGTATTAACATGTGTTTCCCCCTTTCCAATGAGTTTTACACTTCTATTTATTTCTGGAATGCTGCTCATGTTCCTGAGATATTGTTTTGAAAGAAGATGCCTCAAGTTCAATCAGAGGAATGGTAGCCCAAAGACACGTTCTTTTGCATGTTTGTCTTATCGCTTTTGCAGAGAGAGGCATCTGCAAGAAGAACTGAGTCTCCTTCCTCCTCTTGTATTGCCAAGGGTTTTAGCAAAACAGTGGAATAAATTCCTTAGATTAAAAAATACTTCCTCTCCTGACAGTTTAGAAGATGTTAATATCTTGGGGCCAAAATTTAAAGTTTTAACTTGATTCTTACTCTTCCACTCCTTTGGTAGAACTCCATTTGTTTTATAACAGTTTTGCCTGAGGCAAAACCTCAGGATCAACTCTCAAGAGAATACCAACTATCTTAAAAATAATCCTAAATGCAAGTAAGACCCTTCAGGCTGAAACCATTCCAGGGTCTACAGGAGAGATCATCATAAGTCTTTAAGCAAAAAACTGAAACATCATTATTTAAGCCTGGGAACACTGTTTTAAAGCAACCCTCTTTGATGTTCTAGAAAAATGTAAACAAAAGATGTAATTTGTGAGGTTGATAATTGATCAAGTTTTCAGAGTGCAAAATAGCCCTACAGGAATCTGGTAGAAGTATCTGAAATTACTGTAGGGAAGAAACTTGATCTTATTTTAAACATAATTAAAGCCTTCTGCATCTCCACAAAACCTCCAAAACCCTGGGGATCTCTGATGGTTTACCCTCTGGGGAGAACACACAGATATGAATTTTAATAGTGTCTTTTGGTAATGTGGTGGATAAAGACAAATTGATTACAGCAGTCTGGAAAAAAGCAGGTGATGCGTTACCAGGGCCATTGGGTTCATGTTTTCCCAGACATGGTGAGGGCCACCCAGATTGTAAAAGAAAGCTGATATCTTTAAAAACTTGATTTGAGGCTTGATATGGCTTTCTTATTTCCGGATACACTGGATTATATCAAAAGAAAAATAAGACTTATGATACAGGTTCTGTTCTCATGTACACTAAACTAAATGTAGGCTAAAACTTCTGACACCAATGGATTTGCCTCAGATTTATGCCCAATGGAAGAGCAGTGCTGTCCTTCTTATTATAATGTCTATCATTATTATATGACAAGCACTGTGAAACCAAAACAGAGTAAAAGTCTGAGAAATCTGGACTCTGAGATACGTGTTTCTACAAATTTGCGTGGAATACCAAATAGAATATTCTTGTAGAAGTCCCTTATGAAGATATTTGTGCCTGGTCTCAGAGGACATGGTTATTTTAATTTTGTTTCCAAGAGAAACTAGGTGTGCATTCTGATGGAACATAAAGTGAGTTTGTGGTGACAACTGTAGGCTCCTTCCACTCTATTTCTTTCTAGACCATTTGGAGTTATACTAATACAATTAGAGACAAGACATATGAACTGAAAAGACAATTCACTAACATGTCTGAATATCACAGCAGATGGAAAGATGGATGACAAGTCTATTGTTCAATTATCTATCCTTGAACTTTGTCTAATTTTGCCGATATACACACACCAGTTCAAGCTTGCACATATGGATCAGGTTGACATTTGATCTGCTTTCAGATCTAGGCACTTTTCAGTACCATAGGTATCCTGCAGCCTGCCACAGAGCCATGAACTTGGGTGTGCTGGGGAGCCTCACTCATTACAGTGTTCAGTATTACCCTAGCTTTGAAAAGGACACGGACCCACTACAAATACAAACTAATTGTCCTTACAGATGTGTGGCCCTGGAAAGCTCTGCTCAGTTGCATCTAACTGAAAAAAATAAGACACCTCTTTCTGTGCCATGGGAAAGCCATAATGCTTTTTCAGATGCACAGGGCTATCCTTTAACAGGGCTAGAAATGAAGTAAATAATTTAAAACAAGCACAAAGAGAGAAATACTGAGTGGTCATCCTGTCTGTCAAGACTATTCATATTTCTAACTTAATGTCAAGTAATCCTTACCTAGACCACAGCACCTGTACTGAAAACAGCAAGTGGAACTTCCTTACCTAGAATGAAGTCATGCTTGACCTTAGATTCTTATTTACATTTTCACATTGCAGAACCCTTAGAGAAAGAATACAGAAAGCCCATCTTCTCCCTCATTCCAATAACATTTAATCTGGCAGCTGGATTGCCCTGCTGGGAGGCAGTTCTCTTGGGTGTGAAACCCCACCAGCAGAGCTGGGGATTGACCCAGGTCTTTTGTGTCAGAGGTGTGTGCTCAAACCATTATATCAAGGGCAAGATGGCAAGGCTACCAGAACTGGAGCCTTGTTTAAGAAGATAAATGAGCTGTGCTGGGTCCTGAAGAAAGCATGCTGATAACTTGCTTCAAGAAGTGCCAGGCTGCAGATGCAGAGTGAATGGAAACAGTTCCTAGAGGAACAGGCTTTATGAGATCCACTGGGAAGCAGGTGTACAGTATTACCTGTGTCCTTAAAATTTCTCAACTGGCCAATTCCAAGCTTCTAGAGCAGCTTAACTTGTCAGCAGTTTTGAAAGCCAGCTCTTCCCCTACTGCAGAGGGAGCCTATGCCTCTAGAGCAGATGTCAGAAGCCTGGTGTTGCAAGAATTAACTTTTAGGCACTTAAATCCTCACTGGATCTGACCTTCTGCATCTGTGAACCATTTTGAAAACCGAACCACTAGCCTAAATTCTTCAGGTCTTGCAAAATGGTGACTGCATACCTGACAGGACTAGGTCATTCAGCTTGCATTTACAAAGGTGTGCTGGCTTAGCTGCCCATGTCTACAAGTTGTAGGTATCCCAGGAGTCTGGCTGCATTCCTTTGTCTACCCAAGGAACCTGAGATACAAATAGGTAGATATTTAATTTTATTTGGTTTGGGGGTTTCCGTGCAAGGTTTGAAATTACACAGGTCTGTAATGGAGACCTTTCTTTGACATACCTTTATATAAATCCTATTCTTTTATCCAAATAGGAGCTAAAAAGGCTTAGCTGGTATGATGCAAGTTAGTATCAATCTTCTGATCCAAAGCTCATTTTATTGTATATTTAAAAATAATATTCTATTATGCAACTCTCAATCTGCATCAATCTTTCTCCTCAATAAAATACAATATAGCAATTCACCTCTAGAACAGCATAATGTTTTCATCTGGTAATAAGTATCAATGCGTGGTAAATAAGGAGATGCTGTTTTCCTGCACAACAGAGCGAGTCTTTCACGTGAGAAACTGGGAGAGAACACTGCTAGGCACACAGAAATTGTGTAAGAACAGATATTGATGTCTTTTCTGATAGATTTAAAAGACTGGGATTTATTGGCTTCAGAGTGACTCAAAAAACAATCAAGACTAATTGAAGTCATACTATGTAATATCTGTTTGTCATACACTTATATATCATGGTATGATTTTACAGCTTATTTGCAATGTAGCAGAGTTTATACAATTAAAACAATATAGTACGACAACAAAAACTGCACAATAAAAGTGTCTCTATGAATTCTAGATGCAAGGATAGGTTTCCCACAGAGTTGTGGCAAAGAGTCTGTAAATTACAGTGGTTTTTTTTCTTCTTTCTTATTTTGCTGTTGAGATGAAACATTGACTAGTTTCTTCTATCCCACTCCAGCCCTGGATAGCTGTACTCATTACAGAGCTAACAATAATATGCTAGCATCTAGGCTGCCATTTTTCAGTGATGTCAGTGATATTGCCAGAAACACTGACAAGAACTGCCATACCATGGCTCTAAAATTATCAGAAAGTAACTAAGCAACATGCATATTGATGTGGAGTACAATCTCATCTCCCAGAAGGTCATTGACTGATGAAAGATCACAAACCCAAACAGAAGGAAGTTTCATGTCAATTTACTGGCATATAATGCTCCCCGTGCTTAATTGTTTAGATCAACCACTGATAACTTCCAATAGAGCAAGTTCAGCTTCACAAGTTGAGGGTTTGTATTTCTACAGCTCTCAGTCTTTGTTCAGTTTTAAACTGAATAGATATGTTGTAACCATATAGTTGCTTTCTTTGTGCTTGCTAAGTTCATGGTCTGAAACTTGCAGCAATGAGTTCCTTCACCTAGCTGTTTACCACATTAAGTCATATTGCAAAATCCATTCACATTTGAGTAACCTTCAGTTACACTGAGAGAGTAAGCATCGTATTTGTCTTCCCAGCATTGTTCACTACTGCATACAGCCTGTGAAAAGACACAACAAACAGTTCCTATCTTGTCATTTGCCTTAGCTGGATCTCCCATCTGACAGACCTTCCAATGAATTATCCATCTGTGCCCTGCTTTCTTGCCTTTATAGCTCAGAGTTCAGATTTGATCAACCTATCAGTCGCTTTGATAAGCTACAGTAAAGGGAAAAAAAAGCCACACAGCTATAATTACACATTGCTCTTTCTAAAAATGTGACCAGCTTTCAAAACCTATCCAACACTGTGAGAAACTCACTGACTTAACAGTACTGCTGCCAGAAAACTAGCAGGAGCAAAATGAGCCAGCTGAGAGTATTTTAATGAACTTCGAGAGATCTGGAGACCTGTCTTCGAAGAGAGAAGCAGAAATAATACAATTCTGTAGTGTGGTTCTCCCATGATGAACTTGCTGTTCCAGAAGCCAGTATACTTCCATAGTCTGCCACAGATGACTTTGGAAGGAAACATCCAGTCAAAGCCTGTATCTTAGGACCAAGTTTTCCAGTTGCTTGGGCAGTTTCTGACTTGTACAGGTAGCACTGAAGAGCAGTGGATTCATATTTCACAGAACTCAGGTACAGTGCAAACACCGATGAGGGTCTCCTGAGAATACTTTGTGGAGTTTGCATGTACTTTTTTTCTCTTTGACAATACTGGCAGTAATCTGCAAGTTCTTTCTTTGCTCCCTGTGGAACTTTTTGAACTGGTTTCTGTTTACAGAATCAAAATCAGAATCAGTGAGGAGAGATAGGGAAAGCATGAAAATTGAGGTAGAGCAAACAGCAAACAGGTAATTACCAACCTTTGCTGGTAGCAAACAAAACCTTTCCCATTAGCTTTTGTTTACTCCCCCTATGTAGTAGGTGCTCTGTCTCTCATTTTTTACAATCCTGCAGATGAGTTAACTGAGAGGATCTATCTCTATAAAATAGGGAATCCATTTTAGTAGGTTGACTGAGTTAGTTGGCTAGTCCTCCCATTGGAGCAATTTGCTAACAGCAGGAGTGTATCCAGCAAAATGTAGTTCTTCACACAGACCTCCCAAGTTGTCCCATCTCTTCATCAGAGAAACTTTTGTGAGGTCTAGGGAAGGGAGAGTCCTTCTGTAAAAATATAAATAAAAATGCCATGTCTAGGTGGAACCCTGGAAAAATTCCATGGAAGACTATCTCATTATGAACTCTTTTCCTACACACTATACACTAATCTGAAATATTAAAGAGCAAGGCAGAATATTAATGGAGAAAGCAGAGAGGCTTCAAGTAAGTGGGATCTGGACTCATTTGCTTTTGCTTTTTCAGATTATCTAGAAGATCTTGGGTGAGAGGTACAGCTGCTGTGCGTCATTTACTCCACAGAAAATAAAAATTAATTAATTAATGCCAGTGATGTGCCTCCCAGAACCATCCGGAGAGATAATTTACTAGCATTTATAAAAATCTTGTAAGAAGAAACAATGTATTTTTAAAATAAATAAAGTGTGGCCCACACTCCAAATTGCTAGTTCAATACACAGAACAAGGATTAGCCTGTAAGCATAATCTTTAACATTATTCTGTATAATGTGCAGTATCCTGCTTGGAGATGCTATCTTGTTGTCGGCACTTTTCTTCAAAATAGTTACACTATAAAATCTATCTCAAATCAGCTGACTGAGCAGGAATTGAATGTGTTTGGTTGGCAACTGTTTTGAAGGTTTCTTAACCTTGATAGTTCCCCCAGAGAACTGCATTTGCTTTAGGCAATCCTTAAAGCTAGTAAGAGGAGAGCTACACAAAGGCAGTTTTGATGCTGTTAAAATGGTTATATTGGGTTGTGCATTTGACTTGGCTTTCAGGAGAATAAAATGGTTTATATGGGTGTGGGTGAGAGAATGACTTAAAAGTGCAAGTTATGCACCTGGACTATTAAGCTATTTGTCCCTCTGTTTCTTAGTACCTGGTTTCTGTCTCCAAAAATGCACACAGGAGTATTTTCAGGCTAAGGATATATTATAGTCTCTCATCAGTTAAACAAGTGGGACTGAAAAATACCAGGTTCTTACTATTTCTTTTCTCTAATGCCTGTTTCAACAGTGATATGAGTTCTGGGAGCACTGTATGACTTCATGGGTTTTGTTTTTTTTTTTTTTGTTTATTTGCTTTTTTTTTTCCAGAAGTAATGATAAAGAAGTAACATGAAAGACTAGCCCAAAAAAAAATCTTTGAACTAGAAGATGAACCAGATAAAAGACATACATTTCCCAATTCAATGCTATTTGTGCTTGTGGATTTTTGGCAAAGCAAGTGCTCCGCTGAGTTCCCAGATGCCCTATTCAATTGGAAATCTTAAAGGCACAACCCAAAGTATGGGCAATGTTTCATGAACAAAGGAAATAGGAAAATAGCACCTATTAATCACCATTTCTGAGTGCAAGGATGTTTTAAATTCATTTTGGTTTATATTTAAGAAAAAATTTGCATGCAAACTTTCTAGGATGTATGTTGGTCAAAATGTATTGTGCTCCCCTAGCAGGAGCCAGGGAAGGAGAATATAAACTGCAACATTCCCTGGGCTTCTGCAATATTGCATCTGCTCTCAATTAAAGTGAGATGTGGTTTCTAGGGACTGTATCTATGGTATTTATCTTACAACCATATTTTTTTATTATTTTGCAATGATTTTATGAATTGCAATTGTAGCTTAAATAAAGGGGTGTTACAGTAGTGACCATATTGTCTGCATATTCCTTCTGTTGAGAATCCCAATACATATCATGTTACTGTCAGAGATTTAAAGAACAGCCATCTATGAAGTACCAGTACATGAAGAAGATTTAAATAATGAAATCCACTACATCCACAAAAGACACTCTCTATTGAGGAAGAAAAGGAGAGAAAATGCACGTGCTTCCAAAAACCTAGAGAAAGCCACCTGGCAAACCACTGTCACTAGGTTCTGTGGAAAACAAACACAGACAAGCCTTGAACTTAAAACTCTAAGTTTTAAATGCATAAAATGGAGTTTCATCCAGCTGCATTATTTTTTCCATCCCCCTTCTTCTGAAGCCAATGGGGAACTTCCATCTCAGTGACCAGCTCAAGCATTAACATGCAAGGGCTAAGAAAGGGCATTCTGTTTAAGGATAAAATCTACTAATCAATTCTAATTCAATGAATTCCCAAATAGTTCCCAGAAACAGGTCTATTCATACTTGCCATGTGAAATCACTGCTCACAGCATATGGCCAGCTGTCAGATGACCTATGTTACAGCATGTTTCTGCTTTTCCCTGACACTGAATGGTTTGTTAACATTTACCAGCTTTGTGTGAAAGGGATGGTCACAGCCAAAATTCATTCCCTCTGCCCTTTCTCTTGTCAGCACTGCCAAATTGTTACCCCTCCTGTCTGGTTTATGGTACAACCAGGTAGCTCTGCTAGCTGCTGAGCAAGCTGAAAATACCCACCTTATGCTTATGATGTAAGGCAAAAAGGAGGTCCCAAACCAAGTAGTGAGAGTTCCATTATCCACCCACAGCATCATCCACACTGCCAGATGTTCTCTATCCTGCAGCTCAAAACATTCATAGAGTCTGTCTATAGCATGCTCAGCCCTATGTACAAAAACTGGAATATAAGAGCAGAAAAACTAGACAATATGAGTGCTTGAAGACTCCAGAGGGCAGAGGTACTTCTGATGAAGTGACCTTTACAGGCAGACTTGAGAGTCCAGAATGAGCATGGTTGGTGAGTCAGTTTGACAGCCAGCTCATCTTGTTCTTTGGACAGATCACAGATGTGTCCCAAGAATCTAATCAGGGTAATTCTCTGCCAGGAATATGTTGATTATAGAATATAAAATCAAGTCTCCAAAGCTCTAATAGGTTCAGTAACAGAGGAAAGAATAATTTCTATTCTGATCTGCTTTTAAGGAATAGCCCTGCCAGCAAAACTGCAGAAATGTCAACAAGCCCATCACTTAACCAATATGAGCTTTGCAAAAGTGTACTAGTTTGATTCACATAGTTTTAAAGAAAAGGTTTAGTCCAGAAATGTTTCCCCAAAAGAAGCATAAATTATCGAGAATATTTAGGCACAAGACCGTGCAGTAGACATGGCCATATAATAAGGCATTCCCATTCCTGAATGGTTGAAAACACTCTCTTTTTACATAGCAGCCACTACAGAGAAAAAGGTAGTGACCACTTGTTACCAGTCAGAGTGAAAGTGAGTACTGTTTTCAAACCCAACAGTCCAAGGTGACTATTGCTAGACAGGTTAATATGAAAAAGATTGCTTTTCAAAGCTGTGTGCTGCATTAATATTGAAATATAACTTCTTATTACAGCACAGCATATTACAATTGCTCCTGTGCTGTAACTAAAATATTTTGGAAGATGAAATAGTTGAGAATTTCTATATTCCAGAAAAAAGGCCAAGAAGCACAAAAAGCAGGCAGCAGTTTGTGGTTTCAGTTGGGCCTGCCCACTTTGTTAGTATCTAACACTTTTCCAGCCAGCCCTTATTAAGAGACTACAGTAGTAGACTACTACACTGATGTCACAGAAGAAAAGCATCAGCATTTCTGAAGCAGCTGAAATAGTGAAAAAAAGAGACAAATTCATGTCAACAGATGTGTTCCACCACTAATGATCATGAAGCCATGATAGTTTTAATTACCCAGACTTCCTCTTAAAATAAAGGCCCCATAAAATATTGACCGAATAAAAAATAACATCAATATACATAAAACTGAAAGCAGATGACTGAGATTTTTGAACCAGAAGCCATTGCTGGAAAAGGACAAATGCTTTTGAGTCTGTCAGCTATTTGGCTAGATACATTATTTTAAAATTAAATCTACTAGTCATGACAACCACATTGTTTCTTTCAAGGCTCTGAATGTGCTCCTACCAATTTGTAAAGAGTGGTCCTATACTGAAATTGGCCATTGACAGAAAACAAAATGGGAGACAATTCAGCAACTTCTAGAGCACCAATTTAACTAATCAAAGAAGTTTGCTTATAGGGCCCAGTCTTTCAAGAACCTAGGAGTAACCAATCCCTAGTCTCAGCAGAATTTGAGGATGATAAGCACCTAGAAGGTTCAGTTCTTAAGACAAGAAATAAGTCAGAAGCAGTTCCTAAAAAACTTTCATGAGGACCTATGAAGATCTAAAAAAGATTTAGCAAAATGTGAAGCAATTGGGAAGATTTA
Source organism: Calcarius lapponicus (assembly GCA_039654755.1). Classification (NCBI taxonomy): domain Eukaryota; kingdom Metazoa; phylum Chordata; class Aves; order Passeriformes; family Fringillidae; genus Calcarius; species Calcarius lapponicus. Next base: position 34,139,866 of record CM077463.1, on the reverse strand, counting down.
GAGGAGGAAAAATGCTTCTTCTCAAAAATGTCAAGGTAAAGAAGCCACCCATTCAATTTAAAATATTTACTGATTTTGCTGCTTCTTTTCTTGATCGTATTTAGCTGTCTCAAGTGGATGCCACCGCTGGTAGACTTCTAAAAATAGTGGATTTACCAAAATTACAGACCGCGAATCTTTCCCTTTTCTCCATATTTTGTAAAAATTACAGCAGGCAGACAGCAATATTTTTCTGTGTGTGTAAGATTTATTGAATCTTAATCTCTGTTTATGTTCTCTTCATACTCTGGTAATTGACACACCTGTAGTGTATCCTGCTTTGCCACAGTGACAAGAGACTGCCTAGACCAGACAAACTTTTGAAAGGCAATAAGTGAGATCATATTAATTTAAGCCACACTCTTCCACTTGAGACCTTCATACAATTAAAGAAAAAAAAAATCATGTTCGGAAATCTATATACTTCATGTGTTCCACAAAAGCAACCAACAATAAACTTATAAACAATCAGTGGCTTCACTTTAACTGCTTAACATATCTTAGTGGAAGGGTAGAACCTTAAACAACAAGCACATTTGCAAGATTTCTGTCATGGATTATACCAAAGTGTCTACATATGTACAGATGTGCTGTGGCACTGAACAGCCTGCAGTTCACAGCCAAGGATTATAAAGAAAAAACTTACTTTGTATGATGCTTTCTTCTTATAGAATGTATTATGTTAGTCTCCTCTTTTCAGATTTCTTTATGTTTGTTTGAAAAGTGCTAAATTGGTCCGTTTGTGACTTTTTTTGAAAATAAACATATTGTCAGGAATTACACAGTGCCTACACATGTAATCATGGGAAAAGCCACAATCAGCAGTTTTTCCAAATACCATTTTTTTACCCTTTCTGCATCTTCCAGCTCTGGCCTTTCAGTTTCTCACGGCCATTCCCTCAAAGCCATCAGAAAACTGGGAGACAGTCACCTGAATATGCTGACTCTTATATTCTGCTCATTTCTTTTGAAAGCACAATCTTCATTTGATTAGCAGTGAGCAAGAACAGGCATCCCTCTAAAGCTGCTAAAAGGAGAGTTGCTGTAATGAGAAGAGAAAATAAACCTACGTGAGCATCAGCTGTACACAGGCTGTGGAGCAAGGTTAAACTGCAGCACTTATGGTTTTGTTTGAGTATCATTTCACAAGGGCCTGAGAAGGGGACTGGAATTACTAGTGAAAAGGCATAGCATGAAAAATGGCAATAACAGGTGCATGTTTTAATAGCATTAGCCAGCAACACCTGTAACTGATAGACCAGAGCATGGGACTTCTAATAAATGGATACTGTCCATCTCTATAATTACATGCTGGAAAATTTCATTTCTAAAATCTGTGATAAATTACTACAGAATGGAAGGCATGCTGGCATCTTTCCAGTCATTGAGTTCTTAGCCTCATTTCAGACTTTGCCCAAAGGACCTGCATTAGATAAGCAAAAGATTAGGGTGGATGCATCTGGACAGAATCTGAATGAGGGTGGAATACAGACTGCTTGTGTATTTGAATCAACACCACTATGGGAGGAATTGTGGTTCCCACAGACTAGCGAAGAATATCCAGGCTGATAAATGCATTGAGAAGATGGGGGACGGTAATTTTCTGAGGATGATGCAATGAAGACGAAGATAGTGCAGGGTTAGAAAATTGGTATTAAATGAGAAATATATGTGGACCAACCACAAGCATAATTTCCCTTGAGACTAAGTGAATGTGAGGATAAATGTCTGGAAGCAGTCTCTGCACTAGGGGTTCAGAAGAACGAGGAAAAAGGAAGCAAAGCAAAGCTGTATGAAAACTGAATAGAGCAGTGCTATAGGATACGTCCGAGCAATTCCATTAAAACAGGATTTTCTCCCATCCCACAGAGGTTTAACTGCCTGTCAGATGTATATGATTTTTACACCAGACTTCCCAGTAAGTACAAATTGCTCTCAGCACATTTCAAGAACATTTGTTAGGCCATTTTAAAAGTTGGAAGGCAGTTGTAGTTTGGGAGCTGTTTTGTAGCTGAAAATTAGCTGGTTTGTGTTTTATAAAATCAGTCCATAATGGTGATTAGCCTCTTCAAAAACCTTTTATGTAATAATAATTGAGAAGTTTAATACTTTCAAATTGACTACTAAATACATGTAATACTTTTATATCTAAAAAAAGTTGCGGCTGAATTTGGTGCATATAAAGGCAAAGGAAAAACCACACCAGCACAAGTCAAAGACTGCATGAAGATACTCCTCAGGCTTTCACATACAGCTGTCACTACATTCAAGTTCTTATCTGCAATACTTCCATGCGAGATGTGGGCAAAGTCCTTGCAAATGGTAGCACCTATGTATGGCTCTGATCACAACTCTTTCTCATCCTATGAGTATTCCCACTGCCATCTTTCAGTCCAGTTAGACTGCTCAAAGTCATAAGAGTCAAAAGAATAAAGTTATTTCTTCCAGTAGGACACAATCCAAAAATCTCATTACTTTTAGACTTACAAACCATGTGATCCTGTCTGGAGTCTATAAAAAAAATTGAGTATTCTGATACTGTCAATAACAGCTTTCAGGTAAAATTCCGCTCAGTAAAAGCTTTAATATCTCATTCTTGCTCTGGCTGTAAACACACATCAAAATACTATATTGGAGTCTCCTGCTGAATAGTTTCCTTCTCCAATCTATATAACTAATTTTGATTTTAGAATGCAAAGTGTTTTATTTCATTTTGTGAACTTTAATTTGTAGATGAAGACAACTCATTCAACGCTATTCCATCTCCCTCTGAGACATGCAATAAACTTGGGTGGTGTACTGGTTGTAAGATCTACTCATCTTTATAGTCCTTGTCTGCATACCTACAGGTGAACTAGACATCCAAACAAGAATCCATCTCAGAGATATCATCAGCCTCAATTTAATGAACTCTAGTTCCAATCACTTCATGTCTTCCCTTCTAAATCAGTTTTTCTCAAGAAAGTTAGACCTCACTTGACACCATTTTTCTGAATATGTAGTTAAAATTACATCTAAGTTCTTTCTGGATTGTGCTGGGGACAGCACACGAGACTTTGCTCTAATTGTACAGACTCAGCTTCTGCCCTTATAAAATCAGAATCATATCTATTTGTCAAATATATTGTAGACTAAATTATTTGTGGGGGGATGAGACCTCCAGTAAGACCACGTCTTAGTGCAGATTAGCATACTGTGTGCAGATAGCTTGGCACAGATGTCACAAAACATTATCAATTTTCTTAAGATTGCCCCAAAGCATGACAAAATTACTTTGGTATTTGAAAGTCCCATCACATGATCATTTAAGCTATCTGCAAAAAAAAAGAAGCTATTCACGTCTCTTAGTGTTCTTATGGGTCAGTGGCAGCAACAAGTTCAGAAAGCCTGTCTTGACACTGTAACATGCTACCTGTGTGTTTCCAGTGCTTCACAAATTGATGAAAGAAGGCAAGTTTAGTAGGCATGATTTTGCTAAACTTTCAGCATGTGCATGTTCTAAGTAGCTTGTCAGGTCCATAAAATCTCCCTGAATTAAAACTGAGCACTTACTGACCCACAAGAAGCTGGTGCACTGGCTGTGTGGTGCTGTCTGTAGCTTGATAGCTAGAAAATCAATCCACTAGGCAAGGAAACATCTTTCTGATTTCTCAAAGTTCACAATGTGAAGCAAAATGCAATGCAACAAAGCCTGAGGTCACAAGGCCTCTCCTGTGAATTGTAACCAAGGAAAAAGTTGTCTTATGTGTGGGATCTACCTCTAATTTCTTCAAAGGACATCTGGTCTGTCTGCCAAAGCACACCCTTTAGGAGTCTGGCCAAAAAAAAGCAATTCTTCACTTGTTAACAAACAACAGTACTGGAAGCTCAAGAACTCAAAGAGTGAGATGTCCTGTATTAGACAAGAAAAAAGGAAATCTTTTATTTCTCACTAATTTGAGTAATTTGTTCTGAGTAAAGAAGTATAGGAGAGGATCCCTTCAGTCAGACAAGTCTTTCCTTGCTCAGAAGGAGATGTCTGGCATGGTAATTTTTAACTGCACAGATATTCCTTCACATGTGCTATTACTGTGTCTGTTCCTAGGGCTTCCAGGAAACACTCTTTAATTAAAGCAGTAGTGCACAGAAAGGCAGAAGGACAATCTTTCCTACTAACAGTTCTTACATCCAAGAGGAATTTCCTGCCCTGTAAATCTTCACAATGCTTAGACGCAGTAAGAAAGCAAAGAGAATTCAAAATTCACATCTCCACCCATAAATCCATTTCTTAAAAAAAGGAGTCCCATGAAAACATGGAGGAAAATTTCACTACCTCTATTTCTCAACTTTCCAAGTGCTCTTTCCATGTGAGGAGGCTGTATGTCTTCCTGATTCACCAGGGAGTGAAACATTCACAGGGTACGCGCCAGAGCCCCAGCTTTGGTACCCAGTGCTCAAAACACATGTGGAAGATACATGTAACAGCACAAGTAACAGACAGCATCCTGCTGGCTGTCAGAATCCCCTAAGGCAGCTCAAAATATACACTAGTCCTTCCAAAGCCAATTCAAACCTTTTAGCTCAAATTCTAGTTGCTTTGTACAAGAGCACATTAATAAAGCTTTGTGTTCAAACTGCCAACTTCAGACCACACCACAGTCCTTTTGAAAATGCACAATCATAAAAACTGAAGATGTGGGTATGAAGAACAACACTTTCAAGAGGAAGGCAAGATATTGTTCATTGGTAATTAAAATTCAGAGGTTACTTCAAGCCTTCAGCCACTTCAAAAACTGAAACTCTCCCACACATTTTGAAGATATTCCGTTCAGGTCTAACACTGTCTTCCTATTTTTCAACTGACATTCCACTGTGTCCCAGTATTGATTTCTGACTATATTTGTTGTGATCAACTTTACAGTTGTTTATAATGTGAGGGCATTCGGTGAGCCCAAAGAAGGATTTGGATCCCCCCACTTCTCCCTCTTTTTGCTTATCCACAGCAGTACAGAACTATACCTGAGACCTGCCTAGCCCAAGAAGTTGTGTCAACTGGTTCTGTCACTCAGCTGCTACAAATCTTTCTAGGTAGCTGTGGGACAGTCTGTCCGCATGAAATTGCACTCTAACCCCTAAAAAATCTGTCTTAAACTATAAGTCATAATGAAGTACGAAGAAGCAGGTTTTATTCTCTACTCAATTTATTCATCTTGTAAGCCATTAACTAGAACAGGTGATGGTTTCGTTGTGTTTATCTCACTTGGAATATTTTGCTTTATTCTTTGCTTCAAGATTTTGGAGCGGTCTCAAGTGTCACAGCCTTATCCTCCTTGGGTAAGAAAACATTTTCTTGGGCTGATTTTCAGTTTGCCATCTTTCACTGAAAATTTGGTCTTGCAAAAGAGGCCTCCCAGACTAAGATGAGATTATATTTACAATTGTTTGGGGTTTTTCTATTATAACCCCTCTTATTTGTCTTCTGATGGATATGTTCCAATCATTCCAGTCTCACTTCAGTCTTCCCATTATCACATCTACATAATAGACATTTCCTTTTGGAAATTGCATGACTAGAACAACATACAATATTCTTACATTAAAAAAAAGGTGCTGATTTTTTTAATGGTATAAAACATTTTCGGTATTGTTCTCCAGACCATTCTTTACTCAACCTAAAAAGCCCCCTCCTTAAAGATTTTACAGACTAATTCAAAATAAGGCCTTTTCCTGTCAAACGCACATTGAAGGAAAAATGTGATGTTCAAGCAAAGTCATTAAGATTAATTCTAATGCTATGTTATTTCTGTAATTTTCTTTAACAGAATTGCTTTATTTATTCTGGAAATTCTTAGGGAATGATTCTCTATCACCTTTGTACCATAACAGGGCAGCTGGGCATTCCCTGATGTAGGAAATCCCTGCACAAAATAAGGCAGTGTAGGAGGCCTTCATAGGTGGCCAAGGCGGAAAGGAGCAAGTGGCATAGGATAGGCCCTTGGGAACTGTTCTAACTAGTGTAATTTAGAGCATTCCTGCTCTCAGTTATGCCAGGGGCCACTTTGGCATCAATTCAACCTAGAATCCAGGGAGATGAAAAATGGCTTAGAGCCACTTTCCCCCTCCTTATACCCTGGGCCTGCACCATGTGTGGTTTGGCTGGCTCTGAGGATCTGGCCCCTACATTTTTAAACAGAGCATTTTAAGTTGAAGTTGAAAAGTGAAAGAAAACGGAATATGAAGAGTAAAAGGAGTAGAAAAGTGCTAAAGGGAGAGATTAAATTAAAAAAAAAAGGAGGGAAACAGAATGGGTGGTATTGCTAAGTGTGAAGCAGAGCTAATGTTTAGCAAACTGAAGGAAAACTGGGGAAGTCTGGATTCACTTCCCAGCTACACCAGAGACTTTTAAATGACAACGATGGTCTATTACGGTCACTTTCAAGGGGACCACTGAACTTCTTTGACCAGCTATACTAAATATGTTTAGCTTATTCCCTGAGAACTAAACAGCTTTGCCTGCAACCACTGTCACAGAACCTGAGGTAAGAAGTGCCTTTTAGCTCTAATTACCTACAACAGGGACATGTCTGAAAAAAAAGACATTCCTGTCTTGAAAAGATCCACAAGACATGCATGGAACAGTTTTGGTGCAAGGCTGAGTGCACGGGAACTCAGGAATGATGCTCTGTACTGCAGCTTCTCCTCTATCATGTGATAGAAGATATCATGCTGTATCACAAACACATCAGATCATGGTGATGGAGAGCTCAGATCCCATGGTAAATCTGCATTCAGTGTAGATAGGAGAGGGAGGTAGGAAGGGATTTTAGAGTTGGGGGACCCTGAAATTTCATTTCAAAAGGTGCACGTTCATCAAGCTTTACTCAGAGCTTTTCTTCACCTTGGTATCACATCTGCAAAATGGAAATACCAATTCCTCTGTAACAGCAGTGTGGTAAGGAGCATGGAATATGTCCAAATTCAACAGCAACATGTAAAAGGGGGGGGGGGGGGGGGGGAAATCCCTATGCTGATGGAACTTCAGCCTCAGATTTACGTGTATCTTGAGAAATAGACAAAGGACAGGCGTTTCCGGAATTATGATTCAGCATGTATCCAAACATGGTGATAAAACTTTAAAATTATTAGCTGGAATATGTGCATGATCTTATTGGAATCTTGCAATATCATGAACATATCTTGCAAAATTATACTCAAATTATGCTACACTATGCAAAGTGCCAGAGCAGGAATGCTGGGCATGTGGACGGAGGTATAAGGTGTGCAAATATCCATTCTGAGCACCTTCAGCATACCTTGCCCTTCATAGCCTATGTCATAGGAGTCTCCAAGGAATAAATCCTACTCTTCCAGGAAGACTGACTGGTAAGCAAGAGTCTACAAAAGAAGGCCAGGAGGGAGGGAGAAAGAGAGCTAGAAGCAGAGCATAATTCCCATTTACAGCCCTTCAAACCTTACTGACCTGTCTGGCAGGTTTAGTAGTATCACAGTACTGGTAGGCTGTCCCTGTTTCTGCAGTGTATTTGTAAAAGTTCTATATGATACACCCACCACTACTGCTTGCATGGTGGGAGATGATGCTCAATAGCCCTAAATGTGTTCCCAACCACAAGCCAAAGTCCTTGTTAGAAGTGCCCAGGGAGATAATCCTAAATTTTCCTGACTCAGAGATCGTCAGACTGCAAGTTTGAGAGGGTTGTCAAACCCCAACCTCTTGTATCTTTCCCCATACACTTCCCAGACCAGTGGAACAATACTCCAAACTTCTTTGGTACCCAAAACCCCTTCAAGCACTAGCATTATTCTCCTTTTTCTCTGAACCTAGGGCATCCTTTCTCCTAAGTATGAACCTCCAAAGTCCTTTCTGAGGTTTGGAATAGCATCATGCTGTTCCACGTAGTGCCTCCATGTTGCTGCTGTTGCTTTGCTTGCCTCTCCCCTCTGTTACCACTCTCATTAGATACTACACAGGGCTGAGCCCTTGCCTCGTCCTCCCTGTAGCAAAACAAAGAAGAAAGAAGAAAAAAAAGAGGGAGAGAGAAAACAAAACAAAAAGCCCCAGTTCCCACTCTGGCAGAGATTTTAAAACACAGAGTGCAATTATGAAAAGGTTATCCAGATGGGACCCAGAGGGCGGGTGAGGGGAAGGAGAGCTGTCATCCAACGGGAAAAGAAGTCAGATGTATGGTAGCCCTATTCCTTTAATATGGTTCCTATTCCATGTGCAAATGTACAATGCAACGATAGTTCTCTTAGCCCGCATGGGCTGGGTTAATTGGATGTAAGGAATTTTTTTTTAAATAACCCATTCATTTGATAAAAATCCAGCCTCAGTGATCACACCAAGCACAACTATTTCACTAAAAATACTTGTTTCTAATTGAATGAGATTCCTTCCTACTTTTAACTCCCTCCCCTATAACACTGAAAAGCCAACCCTGTAGAGAATATGGTTACAATGTAAAGCAAGTGCTTTCACACTTTTCAAATTTTCTTTGTATTTCAACAGAGCCGGGTATTTTTTTTTCTGAAATAGCCCCCAAAAATTAATTCTGGGAAAGAAACCCAAAAATTATGACGTAAAGGTTGAATAACTGAAAGGCTGCAATCAACTGAGTGGGAATGACCTTTATAATGTCCCCATACAAGGACAGGGTGTTGCCATAAGCTTCACCTGTACTGTGTGGCCACACATAATATGTTGCTGTTTTACTACTGCAATACTTGAAGCTGACTATGAGTGGAAAGATATTTGAAGGATTATTATGACTGTGGAGGATGCTAAAATAGTATTACTTATTAAAAACCCCCAAACTATTACTCAAAAACTCAGAGAATGACTAAACCCCTGTCCTTAGCATATATGAACTGAAACCTAACTTACTGAAGGTGCCAAACTGAGCTGCGGTTTTCACTTCTCTGTCTGAGGGTAATCAAGTTTCTGTCACAAGCTACAGCAGCCCCAGGATTACCTGAAACTCCTGTTGCTTCCACAACCCAGCATTTAAAATAGCTTGCTTCAGCTACTGTGTGTTACCAAGGGGTTTTTTATGGCAAGGGAATCCCAAAATAGGCTCCCAGAGAATCCTACTTAGCAGTTTCTTATGTATTTTTCTACTGGACATGGGCACAAATTGGAGCTAGAGGAAGAATCTAAACTCTACTAAAAAGTTACCCATCAAATTCTGTAATTTCCAATTTTGCAGTTAGCTAGGAGAGAAAAATAATATGTTTGAATCAAAGTGTATTTAAATGCTCACACAAGGCATATCAGAAAGCAGTACAAAGTAACAAAATCATTGATCTCAAAAGGTTAAATTCAACTTTCTCACAGTACTTGAAAGTTAAAGATACTGTGATAGGGAGGTGTGTGGAGGTGGATCTAGATTTGATTGTGTGCATTTTTTTGACATCCTATTCCAAATATTTTTTTTAGGAAATTTCATAAGCCACTCTAGGCAAGTTTTTTACTCTAGTCTATCAAAAGGATATTCTAATGTAACGCGCTTCAGTGCAAGGGCGTATTTCCGTGACTTCGGATATCCCTTCCTAGATGTCCTTTACACGTGTTGGCAGATGTGAGCGGAGTCGCAGCCGCAGCTGGCTCTGAATGGCAGATGTCCGCGGTTGTGTTTTGTCTTGGCACCAGCCGTGCCCCCCCTCCCTCGGCTGCTAAAACTGCGTGCGCTACTAGAGACTGCGCTCTACTGCAACCCTCAGCTACAGCGAAGAAGAGATTTTTGTTCTTCTATAGTAACGTATGCAGCAAACCGTACAGTCCTAAAATTGACCTAGAGAGGAAAAAAAAAAACAAACAAAACAAAAAACACCCCAAAACCAAAAACAAAACAAAACAAAAAAAACCCCAAAAAAACAAAAAAGAAAAACCAACAAAACAAAACCAAAACAACAACAAAAAACCAAAAACCAAAACAAAAAACCCCCGAGAAACTGTTCCATCTACAGACAGGATAGTAGACAGGACAGGCAGAAAAAGTAGAAAAAGTGCAGTCAGGATCCTGTAAGCTTGACTTGGGTGTACTAACGCTCACAACTCTTTTCCTTCCCTCGCTCCCTCTCTCTCCCTCCACAAAGTCTGCATTTTATTTATTGATTGGACGTACTTTACAGATCGGAGGGCTCTTCCCCTCACCCCCACCCCATCCAACCCCCCGGCTCCTGCAGGAGGAGGAGTAAGAGGGGGAGGAGGCAAAGTGGGTGCATTACGAGCTGATTGTGCTCTTGCCCCGACCTCCAACAGCCTGATCTGCCTTTGAAGTTTTCCACCCCTCGACTTGAAGTGAGATCGATTACAGAAGAACAACAGGGACAAAGAATCTGCTGCTTTACGTGCAGCCACTTTCCCACGATCGGGGCAGCCAGCTCGACAGCAGCGAGAGATCACCGCTGTCCCTTATGCTCCTCCTTGCCACCATTCAGAAAACATGCAGCCCCCGCCCCGCTTCGTTTAGGAAAGCTGGGGGGCAGATTACAAAATTGAATCACGTTGTTTAAGAACGAAGCAACTAAAGGGCGAGCAGCGCAGTCTCGGTCTTTGAAAGGAAACGGGGAAAAAATCGGTGTTGAGTATTGGGAGTTCTGTGTGGGGGAGGCGCATTTATAGCGTAGATAAATTTAAAAACACGGATAAGTGGCAGAGTTTTGCGGGAGGCAAAGCGAGAGCCGCCTCCTCGGGCTGCTGCGGCGCTGGGGGCTCGGCGCAGGCAGCGGGCAGGGGCACGGGCAGCGAGCGCGGCGCCGGGAGAGGCTGCGGCCGGGCTGTACCTTTGTGTCTGGGAATCGCGGTGTGAGAGAGAGACGGAGACTACCGCTGCGACAGTCTATAAACCGGGAGGGGGATGAGGGCGGGGGGCGCCGGGACAATTCTGAAGGGCAAAGCAAAGATGTTAAATGCCTTACCGAGGCGAGCGGAGCCGGCTCCGTCCAGCCCAGGGCCGGAGGTTCTAGACCTTGCCTTGCCACAGCCCTTGGGGATGCCCCTCCCCGGGCACCTTGGGGATCCCCCAGCCCCGAAGCTTCTCCAGCTGGCCCCCGGGCCCTTGCGGCGGTTCTGCCCTGTGCCCGCCACCCGCCGGGACTGGAGCCTCCCGCCCAGCGAGACCGGCCAGCCCAGGGGAGCGCTCGGCGCCCCCTCTGCCCCTCTCTCAGGACCTGCCAGCCCGGCCCGGCCCGCGGGGGGAGACGGGGACGGGGGACACGGACTTCTCTTCCCTCCCTGGCCCGCCAGGAGTGGAGAGAACTGCTGCTTAAACTCGGTTTGAACCCATGGCACGCCGGCTGGCTTTTTCCAAGAAGAAAAAACGCGGTTAATGTGTCACCGGGCATCCAGTCCATTCATAAAAAAAAAAAAAAAAGAGAGAAAGGGAAGCGGCGGCAGGGCGCAGGGACCCCCAAAGAAGGCGGCTGCGGCGGGGGATTTCCTCCCCCTCCCGGCCGGCCGGGCCCCTCCTCCGCAGACTGCGCGGCGTCGGGGCGGCGGGCGCACGGGACGCGGACAATCAATAGCCACGGTCACAAATTACCGCAGGAAGTGTTAGCTGCGCACCAGCTCCTAAACAAGATCGATGGCCCCCCGCTGCTGCACAGCCACCGAGGGCTCACCCACCCTCCCTCCACCCCGCTTTTCACCCCCGGCTGGCGAATTCCGCCTGCTCGGGGGACGGGACGGGGGTGCGGCGGTGGCGGGGCCGGGCGGTCGCGGTGTCGCACACAAACCCGCCCCGGGGGAGGACCGGACCCAAGCCCAGGTGACACGGGGAGGTCCCCCCGTTACCCACGGTCCCTGGCTGGGGCGCGGAGCTGGCTCGGGAGCCGTCCCCGGCCCCGCGGACGGTGATTAAGGCCCCTCGTCCCACGTGGGCGGCCGCCTCCCCCGGCCGACCCCGGGAGCGCTGACTCAGCGCCCCCCGCCCGCAGGCTGCCCTGCTGGGGAGCGCGGGGGCTGCCCGGGAAGCGGTGGGGGCTGCCCGGGAAGCGGTGGGGGCTGCCCTGCTGGGGAGCGTGGGGGCTGCCCGGGAAGCGGTGGGGGCTGCCCGAGCCGTGCGGTCGCTGCCGCCCCGGTCCCTGGCCGGACCACCCGGCGCTGAGCGCGTCTGACCGAAGGAGGGGCCGGCGGCAGGAGCGCGGCGGCGCCTGAGGTGTTCGGCGAGCGGAAGCGGGATGGGGTGTCGGGGAAGTAAATAAATCCCTGAGAAACCCTGGTAGTGCGGCAGGCTGGAGGGCAGCGGCTTCTTGGAACGCTCCCGTCCTGCAAACTCTTCGGTCGCTGCTTCCAGGTGTTTCCCTGGGCAGGCTAGAGCTGCCCCGCGGACAGCGGGAAGCGGGGTCCCTCTGCTCTCCCCTGCGCTGCCGCCCAAGCCCCTGCAGCGCTTGGTGTTGCCTTGAGGAGAAAGCTGCCAAGAAGAAACGATTTCTGTTCCTTTCCGTTGTAAAAGTCCTGTCCTTACGTGGTGGAGAATTACCTGTTCCCTTTTGGGTTTATTTTTGGTTGACTGTTTCAACTTACGGAATGTTAAGCAGGTTTAATTTGATAATGTCTCTTTAAGTGTTACAAAACCAGTATTCTCATGCTATTGATTACATTAGCAAGGTAAATAACAGTCCCACTTTGAATGTGTGCATTTATATAAACATAACTATGCCTCCCTGATATGTGTTTACACTGGTACATCTGTGTGTATGTCACAACAGGTAACCAAGTCACACACAAAATCTGTTAAGTTGGTTTGTGTGAAGATGTATAACGGTTGTTTTAACTTTCAGTAGAACATAATATACAATGTATATTATAAAATATATATCATATGTAATGTACATTAAATACATACTTTACTGAAGATAGAAGTACCCCAAGTTAATTGAGTCGTAAAATAGAAGCATACGGTTTGGAAAATACCTAAGTCAAGGGTGCCAGCTTATTCAAAATTCATCTTCCATCTTGGTGATGATGGTCTTTTAATTAAACACTAACATACTTCTTTTTTCCTCCTGCAGTTTCTTTCAAAAGATAAGATGGTTTTTGTTAATAGTTTTGCTATCCTCCTCAAGCCTGGGGCTTCCTGTATTGATAAGGAATGCTATTCAAACCTCACATTGAATACAAAATATGCACTAACTAAGATTTTTCTACCTTAAAATTTTATCATAATATCTTATTGTTAGGAAAATATTAATAAAATTATGCAACATCCTTGTGGAATAAGATTTTTGATCAATACTGAGCCATCCCAAGACCCAGAGTGCAACTACTTCACCTCAGTGCTCAAATTTGAGATCCTTTGCCCTCAGTGGGGTTCTTTATTCTCTCCAAAAGAAGATTCAGAATTTGCCCTTTGTGCCTTTGGCTGCAGGGATTCGAGGTCTGTGTCACAGTAGCTTGGGGACTGGTACCAAATCCCCAGCTCAGGTGTTGCTAGTAGTACATAGCACACACAGCAGGACCTTGCTCAGCACAGATCAACCACCCAAGGTAGAGTTTAGCAAGGCTGATGCAAGTTTTAGAGCCCATGCTGAGCAGCTTGCTGCTGAGTGTCTCCTGACAGGAGTCACACTATCTCAGTTAGGTAAAACATGTTTTTTCTTCATTCTCAAGTCCTTTCATGTATTATTCCTCTTCTGTGGGACCAATGCAGCTATTTCAAGCAATTTGCTTCCTCTTCACTAATTCTGCAGCTATGTTTTTCAAAATCACACAAAGATAACAAAACCGTATTTTCTCATTTAATGTTAATGGAGTAATTTTAAATCTGTGAAGAAAGTGGACTAAAAAGATATAAACACATCTATTACCTGTTTTGTGTCGTTAGATTGGTATACTTGATCTGTTGTTAGTTTCCACACTCAGATATAAATATACATGTGGAAATAAATTCAGTAGTCAGAAAAAAAGCTGATCAAACCTACTTTAATAAAAGAAGTGATATTAAAGACATTCAGTGTACAGAACATTACCAAAAGACTTGAACATGCTGTCACCACAGCACCATTAGTCTACATCCTTAATGTATGTCCCTTAACATACATCTGTACTCAATGTACCTTGTAATTACCTCATTATGGTTAACTACTGCTGACCCCTGTGTGGAACATGTTAACATATAGAGCAACTGTGAAATAGCTAGGGAAAAGCAAGGGGAGACTTTTCAGAACAAACTTACAATTCCATTGACATGGTCTGGCCACAGAGTTAGCATCACAGGCTTTGTTTCCATATTTAAGTCATTTCCATTCCACAAATATTTCTTTAATCAGCAAAACAAAGAAACAGCTGTTACATGATAGATGAAGCAAGTCAGAAAAACTAACTGCATGTAGCACAAGGACCAGGTGGTGATCAGATCTGGTATCTACAACTCAAAATGAAATCCCTGAAATAATGTCAGAATTGTGTTTACGAAATTCTTCATAGTACTGTTATAAGAAATAATTAGCAAACTGGGCTTTACCACTGAGAAACCACTTGCCCCAAATCCCAGGGCAGTGCTGTTGTACACAGTCCTACAACCTTGGGGAAACAAAAATGAATTTCTACCTCAGTTTCTATATCCTACAGCCACAGTTCCAACTCCCGACATTACCCATGGCAGTGACAGAGCAAGCTGAAAACTTAGACACTATTGGGATGGATTCCAATTATTTCCAGGAATGCTTCCATCCCCTACACCAAAACAAAATTATAGACTCCCTTGTATAAATACAGGTTCATTTTCATGACCAAAATTCCTCCATCTCTGCAGACTCCAAAATTAATTATCCACCTCTCCTTCCTCCAAACATAATTTATCCTAGCTGCATTCATTACTGAGCAGCTATGTTAGCTGCTGCTGTTTCTATAACTCTTGTTAACTTATGCCTCTTACTGTGTCACCCCCCTCTTGTGAAGTAGTGAGTGGTGGGCAGGAGCATAGGACAGCTGGAAAGCAAAGCCCCATGTACCTGGTCCATTAAAGAAACAAGCTGGGGCACCTTTGGCAGGTGGGAGAAAAAGAATGATCAGTCATGGAACTGACACCAAAAAACTGTATTTTCCTTTTAAAACCCTTAAAAAGGGTCTGAAATCCTCCAACATATTTGAGAAAACCATTAGAACTGGCAACTCTGCTAATGGTTCTCAATTCCTTTTCTTTCACTCTCTTGTCTTTAGTAATGTGTTTCCCCTTGCTGGGAAGATTTCCAAGCCAGACAATGCCTGAATTTCTAATGCTAAAAGAAAAATCTGATTTTGGGGTTTTTTAAAGCATCATAAAGAAGAACCAAACA
Source organism: Calcarius lapponicus (assembly GCA_039654755.1). Taxonomy (NCBI): domain Eukaryota; kingdom Metazoa; phylum Chordata; class Aves; order Passeriformes; family Fringillidae; genus Calcarius; species Calcarius lapponicus. Next base: position 34,124,551 of record CM077463.1, on the reverse strand, counting down.
CTACACACCACTCAGAAAAGCTGCAGCCTTAGCACCTGGTGGGTCAAGGCAAAGTGGGCTCTAATTAGCTGAAATGTCCTACCCCACTGCACCTCTGCCACTGCTCAGGGAAGGAGAGAAACCAAGAAACCAGCAGGGCAAGGGAGGTGATTCTCCTCCTGTGCCTCCTTCTTGTGAGACCCACCTGGAGTACTACATCCAGCTCTGGGGCCTCCAGCATAACCAGGACAGACTTTGGAGCAAGGAGGGCCATGGAGATGCTCAGGAGCTGGAGCACCTCTCCTGTGAAGACACACTGGGACAGTTGGTGCTGTTTAGCCTGAAGAAGACTCCAAGAAGACCTCACAGCAGCCTTCTAGTACCTAAAGAGGACTACAAGAGAGCTGGAGAGGAGCTTTTCACATGGCCCTGTAGTGAGAGGACAAGGGGGAATGGCTTTAAACTGAAAGTGGGTAGGTTTAGGTTAGATATTAGGAGGAAATTCTTTACTGTGTGGGTTGTGAGGCACTGGAACAGGTTGCTCAGAGAAGCTGTGGATGCCCCATCCCTGGAAGTAGTCAAGGCCAGGTTGGATGGTGCTTTCAGCAATGTGGTGTAGTGAATTATGTCTTTGTCCATGGCGGGTGGCTTGGAATTACATGATCTCTAAAGTCCCTTCCAAGCCAAACCATTGTATCATTCTGCACAGCACAACCCTTTCTCCTATGGAGACAGATCCTCCTTCTGCAAAAACCCATTCTCAGTCTGGCTTACTTTCTCTTCATGTCCACAAAATGGTACCAGCCCAGTTTTGATCCCAGTACTGTTCAAGAAAATTGGAGACAAAAGGTCTACAGGTATAACACACAGCTGGCTGTATGGGAAGATGTAGGAAGTAAACTCACCTCAAATTTAGGAGCTGGGAGTGGGGGTAGCCACCTTTCTGACCCCTGTGCTGCCTCCCCAACATTTTCAGGGAACAGGGGACTGGATACATCTTCCATGTGAAGGGAATTGCTGCAGACTCAGCCAGAGAAAGAGGAAGATGTGGACTGGGCCAGACTGGCATCAATAACCAGGAATGTATACATTAAGGAGAAGCTGTGAGTTCTCAGCAGTGTCAGATAGCACGTGATTTCTGTGTCTCACTTGTTTTTTACAACAGCTTTTTCCAGAGGAGGTCACCATTACTTTGCTCACTATGAATGAGTGGGGTAGGGCTGTCATTATCATGCATGCATCCTGCAGAAGGGTAGGAGGTGTTAAAACAGAAAGGTGGGCCCAAAGAAAAAGCTCTGAATGACCATACTTAAAAATTTTCCATCTCACAAGTTTCTTGGAATCTGACTCTTGATGTTTTCATATGTTGGGGAACCTGGGTTAGCAGCTCTGTACACAGTGTTTGAAATAAATCAGTAACTCCAAATTCAAACTCAAATTCAGTATCTCCAGCAATAGGTCAGAAACTAAAAGTCATGACCAGAATTGGGGTCACAAAAGTTTAAAGTGAGGCTACAAGCTTGACAGAAATGAAATTATTTTAGCAGCATCCAGGAATGCAAACCCATCAAATGTGAAACTAATGTTTAGTATTTTCCATTACTTGTGCATTTTTTCTGAAGCTCCATGAGTTTTATGATCTTCTATTTACATGTAGAGATAAGGGAGCAAAGAAAAAAGCATGAAAAAGCAAGAGAAATGCATCCCAATGGCATTAAAGAAATCACTTGGGGTGGAAAGGTTGTGTTGAGTTTGATTTTTTCTTAATTTTTAATTAATTTTTTCTTAAGTAATTCTCTACTGACTAACAGTGCTAAGTGGAAAGGTGTTTCCTTCCCTCCCAGGACAGATACTGCCTTAACACTTTGCAACTTGTGCAACCTTGTCACCTCTTATACATTATACATTACTCTGTCCACCTTCAAGACTAAAGATCAAATTTTCCAGGGTGGCAATATATCTATTTTTGTTATGGCAAATCAATCACTGCAAAGACAAAAGACTTGAGTACAGCTGTCTCAAAGGCAATATAGTACAAATTTATTGCAATGTCTTTCTGAATCACAGTAAAAATCAAATTATTTTGCCCTTTTTTTTTTGCTGTTGCAATGGCGAAGATACTTATACCTGTACCTAAAGAAAGAGGTGATGTTTGAAAGAAAGAAGTTAGAGAATTACTGATGCTGGGACTTGTGTCATTTTATGCCATTAGTTTCCCCACAAAGCTGAGTCTCTTTGGCCTTTGGTTTGCTCATGTGCCAAATGGAATAATTTGTACTTTACCTGACAGCAGCTGTGAAATAATTAACATTTGTAAATGGTTTCAAAATCCTATTGGGAGGTGGAATGCCAAAAAAATGCGATGTATTTATGGTCTCTGAAAGTATAAATCACAGAATCAAGATTGGAAGAGACCTTCAAGATCGTGTAGTTCAACCATCAACCGAGCACTACCATACTCACCCCTAAACCATAATGCCCCCCCCATATGAGTGCCTCATTCAGATGCCTCTTGAACACTTCCAGAGACAGCGACTCCACCACCTTCCTGGACAACTTATTCCAATGCCTGACCACTCTTTCAGTGAAAGTTTGTTTTCTAATATTTAATCTGAACGTCCCGGTCACAACTTAAGGCCATTTCCTCTCATTCTTTCACTTGAGAAGACATGACAGGAGAGACCAATTCCCACCTTGCTGCAACCTCTTGCCAGGTAGTTAGAGAGCGCAAGGCGATCTCCCCTGAGCCTCCTTTTCTCCAGGCTTCCCCCGGCTCCCTCAGCCGCTCCTCACATGACTCACTTTCTAGACCCTTCACCAGCTCTGGACACGCTCCTGCACATCAGTGTTTTTGTTGTGAGGCGCCCAAAACTGAGCAGAGCACTCAAGGTGCAGACTCCCCCGTGCTGGGGACAGGGGGACAATAACTGCCCTCGTCCTGCTGACCATGCTGTTCTTGATACAGGCCAGGATGCTGTGTACCACATGGGCACACTGCTGGCTCATATCCAGCCAGCTGTTAACCAGCACCCACAAGTTCCTTTCAGCTGAACAGCTCTCAAGCCACTCTGCCCTAAGTCTGTAGCAAGGGATTGTTGTGACCCAAATGCAGGACCTGATGTGGAAAAAAATTGTGTTATTTTACTGCCAGACACTTTTTGTTAGATTTTTTGCTAATAAAATACCATCTTTGCATCAAACTGCTTGGTTTCATTTTTAGGCCTTTTCAACTCTTCCCATTTTTTAAGGTATGCTCTATGTCTGGTTTTACCCCAAAGTAAATGTGTATGTATATGCATGAATGATGAAATCCTTGAAACTTTTTAGTGGAAATTATGAGACAGTATGAGCTATCATAGCATCTCCATATATGTAATGTTTTGTGATGTGTGTGTATGTATTTCCTTAGTGTTCAGAATGACTAGCTGTTATGCCCAAAATAGCCTTTGTACTTTACTCATGTGGTTTTTTTCTCGACAGTCATGCTGAGTCTTCGCAGTCAAAATTTCCTAGCCAGTCATGCAATCAAGTACAGATCAGCTGTGTTCACACTGCCAAAGACAGCCTGTACCTCAAAGGCTCTTCAGCTTAGCTACTTCTCACAACTTCCTAAGAACAGCTTCATAAAGGAGGCTTCACGTAGGTGTTTAGGCTATTACCAAGACCACACTTTCCAGTAATCTGACCTGCCTTTCCCTGAAAAGCCAGCCAGGGAGGGGTCACCCAGTTGCCTTTGGAGTTGAAGGAGGAGATGTCCAGAAGCTCAGATTTCTTATCACCCACCATTACTTTCCCAGGGTGGAGGGGGGAGCAGGAGGGGTGTGCACAAACCTTTTTCTCTCTCTCCCCCCCGAAAACAAGCAACCTACCAAACACCAAAGTGACAATTTCTGCTTCTCTGTGATGATCTGGCCAATAGTGATGCTTTGCTCTTGACTTTTTTCAGCTTCTGGGGCTTGCTTCCCTCATCTGCAAGTCTGGGAATGTTGAGAGTGAGGCTTTAGCAGAGACACAGGCCATGACTGCAGCCTCTGGAAAGCTATTGATTTTCTTTGGGGAGCCAGGGAGAACAATGGTGTGAGACCTGCGAGCACCTGGTGAGTAGGTGGGAGCCAGGCAAGCAGCACTGTGCCCACTTGCATTGCTGAAGGTGCCTCTGGGCAGAGCCAAGGGGGGCCTGAGACACTGGCAACACCAACTTGTGTTTCTCTGTGCCTTATGTTTGGTGGTAGCAGATGTTTGTAGGAACAGACAGCAGAAGGCCAATGCTGCATGGCTGCAGCAGAGTGTGCTTGCACCCCAATCAACACAGGCCCCAAACAAGAACAGAGTGGTTTGGTAATAATGAGACTTTCCACAAATATGATTTGTTTGTGTTGAAACAAGCCACATTCCATTTAAAATCCAAAATGGCTTAGATTTTTTTGTAAAGAAATGTACAACAATTACCCCCCCAAATGCATATTATTCCTGTTTGTAAGTAAATGGTTCTAAAAGTCACCTTTCAAACAAAGGAAACACTGACTTTTTATACAGAATTTACTGGAAAAAGTTACTGATTGTCCAGGCAGCCATTCAGGGGTGTGGGTGAGGGGGATGTTTAAATATAGAAATAGTCATAACTACCATGACTTCTAAAATTAAAAAGAAAAAAGAGCACAAACAAAAATTTACAGTGTCAGTGAAATTATTCACTGGAAAGTGAGGATAATCCATGCTCATAAAAAGCAGAAAATAACTTCATGCGGTTGACAGTTTTATTATAGGAACATAGGAAAATGGTGACAGAAAACGATTTTTAGATGCTGATTGTTTTATTTGTGCCTCCTTCTCCATGTTTTCTTTTCACACATCTGAGCATTTAATGCACCCTGACTGTCAAGTAATAAGCAAATGGAATGGTGTGAATTAATTATCTCTTTCATTTAAATGTACATCTTAATTAAGTTTATTCATAGGAGAATTGACATTCTGAAAAATTCTTTACATTTAAGAGATGTTAAAATAACAAAATCACTGAAGTTTAAAGACTATCAACTAGGAAAGGCATTTGTTTTCCTTAACTGACTGGGAGACATAAAAAAGCATATCCCATTGACTTTTAAAAGACCTAAAAATAAAATAAATTAAAATAATTAAAGAACTCCACTAATTTAAACTATTATTTTTTTAAGTACTGAATATGTAATTAAAAACAAACCCCAAAGAGGTAGCTATTATTAAAAGCGTATTCCACAGGGACAATTACAGATTTCTAATCCTAAGAAAAAGAAAACTTAAAAAAGAGTTAATGGAAGGCATGGCTTATTATTTTTGAGGGTGGAAGGAAACTTGGTCACTGATTTTTATTTTATTTTTACTTAGTTTTAAATAGAACCCTCTAAATATTTTTCATGCAGATGAACTGGTAACATGGAAGTATTTGCTGGCTTTATGAAAGATCGAAAAGGCTGACTTTTCCTCTGGCATAGCTTAATCATTAGTAAAACCAAAACAAAACACACACTAAAAAAGCTGTTATTTCACCAGCTCGGGTTTGGCAAGTGCCTGTTGGGTAGCACAGCAGAGAAAGGGAAAAGGTCAAAGTTTATATTGAGCTGGATGCTTTGTGGGGTCTTTGAATTATGCACCAAGACTTGAGCTGTCCTTTCCTTGCACGTCCCTTGCCCCCACTGCCTTGCTTCCTGCTACCGCTTGATTTAGCCCTGTAAGGAGAGGAGGGGAGAGGAGCAAAGGGGAGAGGGGAATGGAGCTGGTTTTGACCAGGATAAGCCTCACTCCTTGCCACAGTGGGTATTTGTCACAGGAGAGAATGTGATGCTAGGGGACGGGGTGGAGGAAGGCAGTTTAGAAGGGAAACAAAACTGGAGGGAAATGAATTCTTGTAAATTAAAAGTTGATTGTCTTAAGACACAATAAATAAAATACTTTTTTTTCCAGATATAATGACCACACCTGTGCAGTGGATAGCAGACAAGCTATGGAAATATTGATTAAACTTTTAAAAGGAGAAAGAAAATGAGGAATTAAAAAAAGCTTGAAAGATTCTTTCTTTTCCAAAGGCAAGCAAAAGGCAGTGTCAGACACAGCTAAGCATCTTCCTCCATGTGCCTTTCTTCCACTCCCAGAATCTGTGTTTCCTGAGTTTCTCATTTTGAGTCACTGGGAGCCAAAGAGGGGGTAGGGGAAGGGGAGACAGCTGGGCCACCGCTCCAGGCTGCTCAACCTGAGCCTGGTCCCATCTGTGGGGCTGTCCCTCCACGCTGACCTCTGTGGAGGCATACAGGGTCCCAGCCACACAGTGCAAAGGTAAATTTAACCAGCTGCTTCTCAGGAGGGCTCTGCCTGGCTGGCACACATGTACCACATGCCTACCGACCTGGTCTCCAAAACAAAAATAGCAGAGGAAGGGGTAGGTGTAACAGGTATAAAAGTCTTGTGGGCTCATTACTGCAACAGCTGGTCCCATTTAGTAACCAGGGCTCTGCCCACCCCACAGCAAGGGAGCTGAAGTCTTTCCCTGGTGGCTCCTGATCCTACGCTGGAGGCTGGATGGCAGGAGATGGTCATAAATCTTGTCACAGTAAGGAAGGGATTAAACCTAAGTGTCCCAGCCTTAGGTAAATGATCTAATCTCCACTGTGTTAACCATAACATACTGGTGCCCTGGCTTAGTAACCAATCTCCAGGTGAAGGGAGGACCTCCTTTTGTTTCTGGAGTCAGCGCGAGGGCAGAGCAGCCTCCCCAGGGTTACAGGATGCTCTGCTGACCTCTGGCAGCTCCCCACTGAGCTGACAGGCTGTGTGGGGTCCCCAGGGAAGCAATTGCTTCCTCAGAGCAGAAGCAGCAGCAAACATCATAGTTAAGAAGTGATTTGGACTGCATTCTCTAGTCAGGGGCTTAAAATAAACCACTACAGCGTGCAACTCTTGGGTGCCTTTTTTTCCCCCCCTGGACTCATGTATGCAGTTTTGAAAAGGCTTTTGAAGTTGGCTCACTCCTGTTTTAACCAGCATATTTTTACACAAACCTTTGTACTTTGTATCCATGGTGAAAATGATTAAAATCACCACTAGTTAGCTGTGGCTATGCAAGGGACTGACCATGACTATTGAAACTGAACAAGACCTAAGGCTGCCAGAAGTTGCCTCTCTAACTAAAACTTTAACTACTTATTTAATCAGTTTCTGTTTATTTTGCTGATAATGATGTGTTGGTATCAGCAGAAAGAGTGCAACTCTTGTTTCTAGTTTTGTAAGACAAATACCTGCTTCAGCTGAGGTACAGGACAGCAAAATAGCTGGATTGTAACCTACCTGATGGCACAGACAGTGTCTTCTGTGCCCAGCATCCTTTAAGTACAGAATTAAACTGGTTAACTTGCTAAATAGGGTATATTGAAGGCTTTTAGTAATTTATACTTGTGGTAAGGTGCAGTTGGAGACTCAGTACCTTAGGTGTTGGGTGGAGTCGAGCAGAGATGAAGGCGCTGGCTCTTTCCTCCTTCTCCTCCCCCTCCTGCATGTCTTGAACTGCTGCCTAACTAGGCTTGGGAACTCAGGCCTGTTTTCTTGTCCCAGAAAATAATTCCACCACTGTAAGCATCTTTAGATCACGTTGCAAGGGCTATTGTATGAATACACATTAATTCAATTAGATTGCTTGTCATGTAGCTATTGTGTACAGATAAGCAATGGGCTTGTACCTTTAATCTTTAACATTGTCATGTGGATTTTTAATGGCTCAAATGTCTCCTCTTTTAGTAAAAGCATTGGTGGCTGTAATGTTTTTACTTGAGTGGAGCCTCCAAAAAAATTTTGTTGCAGATTAATTAGTGCACATGAACGGTTATGTAGTGATGGAGGTCACTCACATCACCTTAGTGTGTAACATGAGTGTAGCTCATGAAATTCCACCCAGTCCCCAGCTTCTGGCACTCATGGACGCACTGAAGCATTCTTGCCACTCAGATTTGCCAGGGTAATATTCCCAATATTCTGTCTTTAAGAGCATCTTTTAATTTTGAACTCTTTTGTAGTCTTTTTGCATAGCATATGGCAAATCATTTTACCTTTTCCTCCTCCATTTTCCCAAACTACCCAGTGAGTATAGCACTCAGCTTCTGAGGACTGTAGGAGACTTAATTCATTAGCATGAATTAGCATGAGCAAGGTGCTCTGAGATGGGTGGGCAGTAAGTCCAAAGCATATTTAAAATTGAAGAAATGTGTGATTCCATCTCCAGCTGTTTGCTGTAGCTTCTCTGACTCCTAAAAAAATGTTGTCATAGAGACTATAAAAGCTGCTGCCTATGCCCCCTGCTTTTATCTTCGCTGTACTTTTTTCACGTCAAGGTTCACAGTTATACCTTTTCCTTAAGCAGAGTTCCTCTAGTAAAATAGCTTTTTCTTCAACTCCTCTACTTTTGAAGAAAGAGTTCCTTTCATTTGCTTGCAAATAAACTTTCTGCTTTTTTTTTTCTTTGTTGTTTTAATATGACACTTTTAAGTCCAGTAGCTGGCTTTTATTAAGCCACTTTTTGTATATTACCGCAATTCTGAAGTGATTACAAAAGATATTTCAAATGCAACAAAAACCCAGAAGGATTCAAGTTCCATTCACCCTCCTAAAATTATGATGTATGTCATTAATGTCTTTTTTCCCCACAGTATTTACTAGTTTTAAAAAATCCTCTTAAGAAGATAAAGTAAAAAAAATCACATTTGTAGTGCACGAGCTTTCCTTTTATTTTTGCAAATGCACTTTCCAACAGAGCTCAATCTATTTGTAATTACTCAACACTACAGAATCTCTCATTGGGCAGAAGATTAGATAATAAAGTGTCTATGACAAGCACCAATCTTTAAAAGGGCCAGAGAAACAGCACCTAAGATATCGGTAAGAGCAAAAATTCTAGTTGAAAGAATACACTGGTGTTTCTATTTACTAACTTATCAGCTTTGCTTAAATTAACTATGACTGAAGTATGCTCTACCCTTTTCCTCAATTAACTTTTCATTCATTCACAAATTCGTTGGGCCTCACCCTGGAATGAGACCCTTCATTCTTCAAAGAGCCAGGGTGACCTGCTACAGTTTCCAACTAATCAGAGAAACAAAAAAAGACTGAGATTAAACCCCAAGGAAGCCAGGCTATCTTGGAATTCACTTGCAAGAATAAACATTGTCACTTACAACAAGCAGATCTGCAGATATTTAACAAACCCCAGGGTGCTCTATACAGTGAAGATTTCCACATTTGATTGCCATCTTCTCTGCCATAGGTTTTTTTTTTTTTTTTTTTGTCTTTATCTAATCAAAAAGTTAGCTGGTGTGTTAAACAAAAGAAACTTTCAGCACACTTACAAAGATTTAGACAAGCCTCTATGTCCCTGTCCATCGCAGTCAGCTCTGGTATTGTGAACACAAAAATCACATTAAAATCATAATTCAAACAAAATTTGAGACATAATCTATGTGTGCAATAGATCAATTTATGTGTGACCTTGATTTTTTTTTGTAAGAAGAAAAGAAATCCACTTAGAATTTATTGTGGTTAATGCTACCATTTCTGAACAAGCCTTGTAATAACTTACCATTAATTTATAATTTTACAGAAATTTTTTTTCAGATGTCTTCACTTGCAAGAGTGGGAATTGTGCACTGACAGAATATTCAGAGTTAAACTGTTATCTGTAACCAGTGTTACATATATCTTTAGAAAATAAAAATATGTCTCTGGAGTCAGAAAGTTGGTAAGACTTAAGAAAAAATTTATCTGACCTGCTGGGCTATCCCTCTGCTGTTGGTTGTGGTTTTCATTTTATGCAGCAGAATGTTCAATTTAGTCAGAGCTACCTGGAAGATGCCCATCAAAAAGTGTCTGTCAAAGGAAGATCTAAAAGGAGTAAAATTATCAGCAAACATGGGTACGGGTGGTGAATGTTTTTTCGTAACTACTATGTTCATACAAGGAAGGAGATAAAACAAGGGAGCAAGAAATGTGAAATAGAATGTGCTAACCATGCATTACATATGTTAAGAAGAATGAAAACAGGACAAAAGGGGTGGCCAGATCAATGGGTTTCATGCCAGAATCATCTCAACACACATAAACACATCTCCAGTGATTATTTTGACTCCCCGTAACAGTAAAGATATTTCTTCCTATTGCCTTTGCTGTATTCTGGAGAAACAATGGAACATGAATCATTCATGTTGGAGAAAATGGACATGCTTCCTTGTACAAAAAAGTCTGTGTGTCCCAACCTCTTCTGGGATGTTTAGATGCAGATCAAGAGAAAAGTCGACAGTGTGAGGAAATGGGATTTCTTGTGTAACTGTGCAGAAGCTTTTGGTTTATGTCTGTATCTTTAAAGAACAAAAAAAGTATGTATGTATTTATGTATGCATGACTCTATCTATCTATCTATCTATCTATCTATCTATCTATCTATCTATCTATCTATCTATCTATCTATCTTTCTGCTTACCTGCCCACTCACCTACCTACCTGTATGTAACATTTTTGTAGCCATGAATAAGAAGATAAGCAATGCTCTATAATATGAAGTGGGGTATTTGTTGTTTTTTATAAGACCAACCAAGGTAGCTAGGCAAAAGAGAACAGTGGTGAGATTCAGTCTTCTTCAAGTCAGATGGCTGGTGGAAATGGATTGGGCCCTCCCGGCAGCTGTTGTCTGCCATGGGTTGCCTAAACTCTCCTGCAAGTCCTTCCACTGGTAGAACTGGGGAGTGCTAAACAGATAGGGGGAAGTGTGAAGCAGGCAGAGATGGTGGATTCTTTGGTCAGCACAATTATATCTGAAAGCAGATGTCTGCCAACCACCTTCACTGCACTGAGAAAATGAAAACTGCAGCAACTCTGTGACTGAGGCAGATGACTTACCTTCCATTTCAGCACAGCTTGGGTAGTCACAATAAAATTTTAAATTTGACAGTTTGACACTGGGTTTTGTTTCTTAAAAAACAACACAAATGGTCTAAAAAGCTGTGGTTCCTCCAGAACAGCAGCATAGGCCCTGGTCTCATACACAAGTCTTAACTCTGTTCCCACTAATCTAATAATCCATAGACTTTAGTGGTAGAAGGAAAAGCCCCAAGGGAATAAATAATGACTACTGTGCTGAACAAGAGTTTGCACAGCCTGTGCACTTTTTGCAATATATGTTGACATTTGGGATGAAAATTAACAGGATAGTTGTCTCCATGCAAATAGCAAAGGTGTCTCAGACATTTTCACAACTGACTTGCAAACTGGTTTCAAGAGTGCAGTAGCAGAGACATATTAAAACCGCTGTTGTTTGAGCCCTTTATCCTTTCTTGTTTAAAATTTTATGAAAGACTTAAAATTGCCTTCCCTTGAAATCAGTTAACCTAGTTGCTCTGTATTTCTCCATATAGATTGTGGAAAGCAGGACTTTATGAGCAATTCAAACTGTGCATGAAGAGTCTGTTAACAAATACACAGAGCCAAATAAATTATTGAGTACACAGGACCACTGCAGTAAAAACAAAGGGTATGTATGGCTGAGAAGGGGAATAGATTTTGTGAGGAATGTGTATTCCCAAAGGAAGTGGTAACTTCCATAAGCTCTTGAAAACCCATTTTCCATACCCACCACTCTCACCACCTTCTTCATATAAACTGGGCTGTTCAGTAAGATGTGTCGCTTTCTGGCCCACTGTGCCTTGCTATTATGGCTGAACAAGTTGGGTGAAAAACAGCCATGTGAAATTTTCACAGCACAGCACACACCAATACAAAGCCTTGCCTTGGTTTCAAATTTCTTTACCAATCCACAACCCAGACAAGCTTTATTGAAAGGCTTGTTAAGGTTCACAAACCACAGGATGAGTTCGTGGGTGCGCCAAAGAAAAGAAAGGTCTAAAAAGAGCAAGCAGAAACTGGGAGCAGATCTACTTTGGGCTTTGCCATGGGCTGCCTGTGGGTCTTGGTCAGCTTATCCTCCTCCTCCTCCGTGTCTCAGATTGCACTGCTTGAGAAATGCTGCTGAACTCCCTGTGTCTCCAGAGCATCAGGAGGATGAATGGCTGGGAAGCCCTTTAGATTAGAGGAGTGTTAAACTAGGACTAGAGCTGGCTATAGAGACTTCCCAGTAGAGCTGTAACAGCAAAGCTCCAACAGAGACTCAGCTGGAGAACCCTTTTTCTGGTTTGCAGAAGTCATCATAAGGAAAATACATAATATCTTCCTGAAGATCACTTTTTTGACTTCTAGTGTACACCTTTTCATGGATTTTGCCTGGATACCTGTGGCTGCTAGTCCACTTCCTCTAAGGCAAAGGTAATAATTGTTTAATTGTAAAATGCATTTTACTAATTCAATTCTCCTCCCCATTCCACCAGAGTGGAGGGGGGATGAGAGGGAGGTTGAGCAAGCAGCTATGCAGTATTTTATCTCCAGTCAGGCTTAAGGCCACAACAGCTGAGCAGGACATTGGAAGGACAGAGATTTGGGCTCACGGGAAGGAGCAGGCAGAGCAGGCGGCTTTGCTCCCAGCTTCACAGGCGACTGGTGTGTGTACGTGCATGGAGGAAGGTTCCTATCTGTTGTGCTATAGCTCCTGACAAATTACCATGAAATCACTAACTGGAATTAGTCTGTTAGGAAAGATGTGAACCTGGGCTCAGTTTTATTAGGGTCATTTAGGATTTTAGCAACTGCTTTACCAAGGAAGGATGTAAGAAAAGATGCTGACAAAGAAAGAAAAACAAAAGGGCAAACATGAAAAACACAGTTTAAAAAAAGTCCATATACTGATGTTTTCATTCAGGTAAAACTATGCTGCTCTGGATCACATACCTATAATTCCATGAAAAACAGGATGGCATGGAAAGCGAGTCCACTGACTTCAGAGAACACTTTGTTGGAAAGCTGAATAAACACACTAATCTGTCTGCTAATCTATGCTGCTGTTTGGAGAAATGCAACTCTTTAAATTGTGAGATTGTGCTAAAAGTATTCAGGTGTGCTACAAGTAATTATACAAAATAAGGTGTCTCCCTATGACTCCACATTTAATCAAGCACCTTCTTGCACAAGCACTTTGCTGTTAAAATTCCACAATTGCCTTTTAGTGGAGCTATGTGGTTTTTGACCATGTTATTAGAAGTTTTTAACATATCTTGTTGTTTTGTCTATAAGCTTCATTTTTATATTGTAAGTCTGCAAAGCCCTACCCACAAATTCCTAGTATCGGCCAGAGGGAAGAGAGCTTTTTCATGTCTGTAAAAGAATTTTATTGGGTATTAAGAAAACTTGCTGCAACCACATTCATTGTGGGGTGATGAAATCAGAGGCTTTGTGACAATCCCAGTGAAGTGTCAAGATATTGATTACACTGAACAATTTTGGCCAAATTTCATTTTGCAGAAGCCACACCAAATGCTGTCCAATACATTCAAAAAGGGATTTTCTGCTGTGTACGTCTAGACATACAGTCTAGAGAGGGTAGAGAAATAATGGATACAATATCTGCAGCCAAGCAGTAGGAAACAGGGAGGTCTCTGTTATCTTTACTTCATATTGAATGAAGTGAGTCTGCTGCAGGTTAAGAATTTTGAATTACAGTAGATATCATTCTGATATAGGGCAACATATCATTTAAAAAAAAAAAAAGTGCCAAAATCAAGACTATCAGCTACACACAGGGCCTCAAAAATGATCAGAGGGCTGGAACACCTCTCCTATGAACACAGACTGAGAGAGTTGAGATTGCTGAGACTGAGGAAGGGAAGACTCCAGGGAGACCTTAGAGCAGCTTTCCAGCTTTTGTATCTAAAGGGGGCTTACAAGACAGATGGGGGAAAATTTTTTAAGTAGGGCCTGTTGCAACAGGACAAGGGCTGGTTGTTCTAAACTAAAAGAGTAGATTCAGACTAGATATAAGAAGGATATTTTCTACAGTGTGGGTGGTGAAAAACTGGCACAGTTTGCCCAGAGAAGTAGTGGATGCCACATCCCTGGAAATAGTCAAGGTCAGGCTGGATGGGGCTCTGAGCAACCTGATCTAGTTGAAACTGTCCCTGCTCATTCCAGAGGGTTGGACTTTGAAGGTCCTTTCCAACCCAAACTATTGTACGGTTCAGTATTTTTCCAAATGAGGGGTACCTCCAGCTTTTTGATACATTCATATGATTCTCAGCATTTCTGAGGGGAAGAATTAATTCAAGAATGTGTGAGCAGAAGCCAGAAGGTGTACATGAAAGAATTGATTTTCTTGGGAACTAGACATGGCCCAGGCCAATGAATTTCTTCTGCCTAAGAAAGATTAGAGACCATGTGACAATCATAGCTAAATGAAAAACCCATTTGTTGAATTTGTCCTCATTAGAAGCTTCAGGAACCTACTGGCTCACCTAGACATGCACATGTGTGCACCTGCACACACTTTCAAACACATCCCCATTTATCCTGCAGGAAAAAACCCCAAACCCATTAGACAGTGTTACCGGTCATTTTCAAGTCTGAATACCTGTACACAAATAATCATTAGGGTTATAACGTATATGCAGGATAGCTTCCAAAATGGAAAGTTTGCTATGAACAGATCCAGCAGCCACTTTACAACTCCACCCCGAAACTTTACTGTTTCTTTGTTTTTATCACCACTAAATACCTTGTAAAGCCAATGAATCTAATTGTATTAATACTACTAGTATCTGTATGATACTTAGGGAAAAGTCACTTTTATACTGGTTTTACATTTCAGGATAGCTGATACCCACTGATTAAATATGTTGACACATGCAAAACTTGTCAGCTTTAATGAGGTGACATACATCAAGTATATTGTTTTATAGATTTTTTCCAATACATTATATCATGCTTTTTTACCACTTTCTGAAAATACAAGTGCATTTTCCAAATTCATACATTTTGTCTCCACATAAATCTGTTTGGAAGATAAGTCTTGTAGATTTATTCCGTGTGTATCAATAAGGAAATGGAGACACAGGCCTAGGTCTTTGCCGTTGTAATTCTTCACTTGCAATCTAACAGTCTTAAGGTTCCCATGAAAAAGACATGCATGGAAGACTTTTATTAAGTAAGTTACATACTAATATTATGCCCTTTACTTATAATCTTCACACTGATTAATCAAATGAGTGCAATTTCTTAAGTGCTGCAGAAATTTTCTGTGACTGTGACATAGCTGTGACACTTTGAAGCCATAAAACCCAATCCTCTGCCTTGTGTCACGGGTTCTCCGGGTGTGATGACCACATGTTAAACACACACTTAACCTCCCAGCAGTGCATGTCACAAGGCCACTAACATGTACATGTCCCCTAACGGAGCTCCAAGAAGAGAAGAGCAGGGAGGCAGCATTACGGTGCTGCCCCTGCTAATGATTGCTTTCCAAATAGGTCTGTGGTCATTGACTGGGCAAGGCTGGAAAACTTCGAGTGTAGTTGTTTAGACTATTTGACGGACTGATGTATAGGAACTTCTTTGTACAGTGCTGCCAGTGTCTTCATACTGATGTGGAATAGGACTCAATAAAAATACTTTTCCTGGGGAGGGAGTACCTGTCGCTTTATTTTAGCTGGGAGAAACACTATCTTTCAGTCTGACCGATTGGTAACCGGAACTCGCCCTCGGGGCCAGGGTGCCGGGGAGTTCGGCTCGACCCCGGGGGCCATGGCAGAGCGGGGGTCAGGGCGTCCCTCCTCGGGCTCTTGACTATGTCTCAGGAGCCTCCGTAGGAGCCCGCACCGCAACCCCGGGGCTCGGTGCCGGGTTCCCGGAGCGGTAGCCGGGGCCACTTGGGGAACAAGGTGCGGGTGCGGCTCTGGCGTCCCGGCGGGGGCTGCGGGCGGCCCGGGCCGGCGGGGCCGCGGCGCTGAGGGCGCTGCCCGGCACGGCGCCCCCCCGGCAGGGCCGGCCGCTGCCCCGCGCCGCCGCTCGGCCCGAGGCCCCCTGGCGGCCACTGCCGCCCCACACACGCGGGCCTGTACGAACCGCGCTTCAAATCCACCCGCCACCACGGGCTGGAACCTGCGGGTCCTGCCCGCTTCGCTGCCGGTTTTGTTTAGGACTGATTGCAGTGAGGCGGGAGCGCTTGGTAGGAAACATCTGCTCCGGAGAGTGGGAGTGTACGGATGTATGTTCCCGCAGTACCTTCCGCGTTTGTGTGGGCACAGCAGGGCATGGCTGTGACACAGAATCTCGGAGTGCTTTGGGTTGGTAGGGGCCTTAAAGATCATCTAGTTCCAATCCCACTGCCATGGGCGGGGATACCCTCCGCTAGACCAGGTTGCTGAGAGCTCCATCCAGCCCGGCTTTGAACGCTTCCAGAGACATCCACAGCTGCTGGGCAACATAGGGATTGTCTTTGTGTAGAAAGAAACAGAATAAATGCGCACACACACAAAAGGGTGTATGGAGAGAACCAGCTCCACTGAGCTACTTGTCTTGTAACTACATTACCAGTATTAAAAAGCAGCCAAGCCCATCCCTTTGCTATAATAAACACAACAGGTTTAAACAAATACACAAACTCAGAAGCCTATAAAATACAAAATACAATTTTGGGGGAAAAGCATTTGTGACAGTTGTCAGCAGCAACACAAATTCTCCATGCACACTGGAGGTTTTGCTAAGTCTTGAATTTAATAAGGTTTTCCCATTTCTTAATTTGCTGCTTGTTATCCTTGTCAGAAAAATGCTGTCTTAATGCTGTTCTCCAAAGACATAAATCATGATAACTCATTTTATTTTAAAAACATTTTTACTTGTAGACACCAAAAATTATTTCAGGGGAAGCCCACTGTGATTTGCAAGCAAGCAAATATAGAAGCAGCAAACAGATATATGTATAGCAAATAAAATAAAATTGTGTATATATATAAAAATATGTATGTATACATATATATGTATGTTCCAGTAGAAAGAATGCTTCCCTTTCCATCAAATCTTTGCCAGAGGAGATGAGTTCACTGTATCAAGAGATTTGTAGAATTTGTAGCATTCTGGATTAATCTTATCTGCAGAATACACACAGTCACCCCCTTCTTTCTTTGTACTCACAACTGTTTTCTCAGCTTCTATGCCTCACAGCTGCAGTGCTAATAATTTATCGTCCCAGTTGCCTCCCTCATACTACTTGATCTGAGTCTTCTTCAAAGCCAAAGGAGTGAGCTGTTGGACGGGGTGCGATACAGGCAGCATGCTAACGAGGGGGGTGAGAGTGAGCTTCAGCTTCTCTTTGGTCATGAGTTCATGAGCCTAGTAATGCTGATGGGCAGGGTAATCAGAGAAAGCAGAGATTATAAAAAATGACCTTTGAGATGAGGCCACATCATCTTTGATGTAAGGCGAATTTGTATGGCTCTGTTTCTCTAAGCTTGCAGTAAAACAGACTTAGCTGGCAGTGGGAGACTGAGTGGAGGAGTTCCCTGAGTGGTGTTGGGAGGCACGGTGATGTTTCTTGCTGCCATCTCAGTGCAAATGTCATGATGAGTCTGAAAGCACTTTGGTACGTACCTGCATGACCCCGGTGCAGTAGTAGCCCCTTGGAAATGCCAAGGCTTGGCACAAATGACAGCAGTCTCTGAACTGCTCCAGCGTGTGCTAGAAGGCTGTTCAGCAGTGTGTAGTTCAGCAGCTGGAGAGACAGAAAGGTGTGCTTGCGTTCTACTCCAGGTTTCAGTGTGAGAGCGAAGAGCAGGGCCAAATCATGTTATTAGACAAATATACAAACTGGATTCACTCGCATGTGGAAGTAGCAGGCAGCCAAATACATTCAGTATCAAACATTTGGAATGGGATAGTTTCCTCTGAGTCTTCATGACCCAGGCTACTAGTGATAAAAGGAAATTCACTCTATGTGAGCTAAAAGTTATTTCAGTGCCAAATTCCACCTCCTGCACCTCATTATCTCTCCCCTTCTGCACTCCTGGCTGGCTTCATGTGAAGGGCTTTCAGTGCTGAGCCAAACTTCCTTGTTTCCATTTTTTTCTTTGCTGTTCACCTTAATGTTTTCCTTTCTCTTTGCATCTCTCCCAAGGCTGAGCAATGCCATGCATGCACAAACACTCAATCTCCCAGCCACTGCTGAGCAGGACTCAACACCATTTTACCTTGCTCTCAAGACAATCAAGACTCCGGGATAGAGGACCAAGTGGCTGTGGCCATAAACATGGTGTCCAGTGCCCTCTTACACCCACCATGGTGCCCATACAACAGCACAGGGCTGGCAGCTATGACAGAAGGCCTAAAGTAGACCTGTCTCTTTCCAGAATCACAGCTTAGGACTAGAGGAGACATCTTCCATACCTAAATACGCACCAGATGCTGTAGATAAGCAAGATCACAGCTTGTCTGTTTACCCCTTTGTTGGTGTAAACTGAAGTAACTCATTGCCTTCACAGAAGACTTGTGCCTCAATAAGTTTTGTTCTTTTTCAGAAATGATATCCTGAAGTTAGACAAGCTCAGTGCCAAATTGAGTCCACCATACATTTTCAATTGAAGCTGACTCAACTATGTAAAGGTTTCATTACAATCACAATTAGAAAAAGGCCATTCTTGAGTGCATTTTCACATTTTCCAACAGAAATTTAGAAATATCCCAAATATTTAAAAAATGTGACTTCTCTATGAAGGGAAGTTTTAAACCACAATGTTTTGCATTGCTTTGAAGAGATCCCTTTTCTCTTTGGCTATTTCAAATAAAACCATTGATTGAAATTCACCCTGTGTGTGAAAAGTTCCAATATTACTACATTTTGGTTTTCTCCTAAGAGGGAAAAAACATTATGTAGAAGTGTGCCCACTCAAACCCAGTGGCTTACCAGGGGCCTTCTCACATCATGGTTTCCTGGTGATGTGCAAGCTGCTTTAGAGTGAAGTTTGCAGACACCTTCCAGCAGTGTAGGTTAATACAATTTTTGCAATATGCAGTCTGACATGAGTGCATTCACATTCTGATTGTCGTACCTCCAAAAGCAGATCAGGAATACCTTATTGCCTTAGTGGCTGCTTTAAAAGCCCCACCAGTGCCAGCACCTGAATCTCCTCATAGAACATAAAAGCAGGGCAGGGCAATAAGAGAAGAGAGTGGAAAGTGGGAGGTGATGGAAAGATGCAGATTAAAATGTTTGGTGAGGTGAACAGCAAGAGTACCCCTAGGTGTTCCCATGGGTTCTAGGGAGGACAATGCAGGATGTGAGGGCCTGGGTAAATTTTTGGTCGTGTTTTTATAAGGTGGGGAAGAACAGTTTTGGATCGTAGACTGAGTCTAGTGACAGAGTAGAGAAAAAGTCATGCCTCCTTGAGCCTGCATGGACAAGCTGCCAGAGGACCAAGAGCTGCTACTCTGCTGTTATGAAGGCCCTGTAGCTGCTGGTTTGTAGGCAAAATACTTTTGGAAAAATGATAATCCGTAAGTCTTTTAAACTCATTGTCTTAAAAGAAGAGAAACAAACTACATTACTTGTCTCAAGGACCAAAGGAAATGACTTGTTTATCTGCTTTTACCTACCAAATAGGATGTGTTGGTAAAGACTGCATATTTATGCCATGATTATGATTTCCTTAATAAACAATTTCTTCCAGAAGACCCAAATATCTTTGTAAACCTTGTTCCTGTATTAATGTGGGCAAACTGAGATGCCAAACAGCTGAGACATGATGCTTTCTAAATGACAAAGGAGTCAGGCACCCAGCTCTGCTTGGCTTTCCCTAGGAGCAGTGCATCTCAACCCCCTTGTAAATTCCAGCCTAAGCGATTTGCCCCAGGGTCATGAAGTGAGTCAGTATGTAAAGTGGGAACAGAGCCAGGCTATCCTGACTCTCTGTTTCCTACCCTAACCACTGCACTACTCACAGGATATTTGGTCATGCAAATCTCATTGCACAATATCTTGTCAGCAATGTTTTGCCATGAAAAAATTGTCACCCCTAACAGCACATGGAAACAGACAGAAATAGGAAGCCCAAGCAGTTCTATATATTCAGTGCTGCAGATGACACATCCCACAGTCAGATCTTATTACAATCAAATATTTGTGGTGAAAGGACTGAGATGAAATGATGCAGTCCTGATAAAATGGCCATTAAAGACCAAATGTATGCACCTGGAAAATGAGACACACTGCATTAAGTATCAGGCCACAAGTACTCCATTTCCTATTTGGGGTCAGTTCTAAAGTCAAATGACATCACTTCTCATGCTGAGAAGACTCTTTTTAGTCTTAGAAATTCATGTAAAAATGAAATAATGAAATAAGAAATAATGCAAGTCAGGTATTCATATATGTTCACTTAACCCAAAGAAAAATATGTTCCATTAATATGTGTGTGTATATATATATATATATATATATATATATATATATATATATATATAAACTCAGCCAATGAGATAAATATCAATTGATTATTGCAGCTGGAAGGAGAATTTGTCACTATAGATGAAACTGTGCTTAGTATACTGGAATTAGTAAGTTATTATCTGTTTGGGGGTGTGTGTGTGTGTGTGAGAGAGAGAGAGAGAGAGAGAGTGTGTGTGTGTGTGTGTGTGTATGTATATATATGTATATATAGTATTCTTTTAGCACTTGCCCACTCAAGTATTGCACTGACATGATGAACTCATATGGGTACCCTCTAACTACAGGTTCATCTTTATAAGTTATTTTAAATTTAAAGTAAACTTTAAAACTTTAAAATGAAATGTGTCATTTTCATTCTGTGAGAAAGAAAATGAGAATACAGAGGACTAGTTAATACAATTAATACAATTATTTTCTTGACCCAGCAGTAAATAAATTCAACAGTAAATAAATGCAAATGTTAGAAAACATTTCCCTTGGTATTCTATACAAAGATTGAACTTACTGAGAGCTTTACAGTGGGTGTCCAGTAACTGAGTATATAATCTATCACCTTTCCATTACACTGTCTTTAACTGGAACACAAGACCAAGAAAAACACCATTTTGCCTTAAAAATAGTCTCCCTGAGAAGCAGATTACACTGAGCCACAGCAGACCTTGTGGATGGGGAAAATGTTTCTCATTTCCGTGTGCCCATAGCCTGTTAGCATTATTTACACTGTGGGATTTCCCAGATACCCAGAGGAGTGAAGCTCATTCTGCTAAGTGTTGTGGAAAGATGTCATGAGAAAATAGTACCTGCCTGCAGATACAAACTTTGTGTTTGCACTGTGCTCCTCTGCACTGCCTAGACAATGCAAATCTCTTTTAGTTGCTGTTTTCCAATACATTCCAATGCCATAATTTTCCATAGTTTTCATAGGTGAAAAACTAAAATATGCCTTTTAAGCATCATGTGCCACCAAAGATGGGAAAATGAAGCAGCCAGCCAGGCTTGGTTTTGCATCCAAGTGGTTAGCAGACACTACTAAATCATACCTTTTGCATGCCTTTGTTCCTGCCAGAGTATTTGTCACCTGCATTACCAGAGGAACCATGTTTCCATTCAGGAAATTTTGTCCACGATGAAAAGTAATGCCCCGCAGTGTAGCTGGAGTGCCATGACAGAGAAGGTCTAGGAACCATTAAACATGCTGAAAACATGAGCAGAGAGCTCCAATGAAAGAATTTTAAGGCAAGCACTGACATCTCAGCGTTGATCCCTTTGTTACTGAGATTAAAACTCAAGAAATGAGCATATTTGGAAACTGAAGCAACTGAAAACTGAACTTCCCTCTCATTCCCATTGTCCTTGGGTTTGAATTCTCAAAACCATTTTAAAACATCTCTAGCAAGTCAATAACAGCTCCTGCTAAGGGAGGCTGCCAGGGATGGAGGCCAAACTGGCAATGCAATTGCATCTTAGACATCTATGGTCACTGATTAGCACAGACTGAACAGTCTGCTGAGAGTTCTGCAGTGACAAGAACTATCATCAACTGTCAACCACTGAGGCTGTGAGGGATGTCATCACTTGTGCTGCCACAAGTACCTTGAACACAGTTACCTGAACTTTGTGTGCGCTTCCCTATCTCCAGGCTTTGATAAATGTGAAGGTCAGAAGTCCGCACAGAATCTGCCAACTGCTGTCCAGAGTAAATGCTGTCCTAGACCCGTGACAGGGGAGCCTCACTGGGGAGACATCAGTTCCCCTTAAATGGGACCTGGCAAAAACCCATGAAGAAGACCAAAACTTTGTGAGCAGAGTGAGACTAAGCACTTGAATGTTTGTGTCCACCCTGTCCAGACTGGGTTATTGCAGTTATTGTCTGTGTTGGATCCAGAAGCAAATTAACCTGTTCTCCTCAGTGGAGCAGGTTACCATGAACCCTCTATTTTTCTGCTCTCTACCCCATCACTGATTTGTTGTGCAGTTTGTTCTCTGTTTCCAGCTTTTACTTCTGATTTTTAGAGGACTCTAAGGTTGACTTAGGACCCCTTTGAGTCATCTCACTGCCACATTGCCACATTGACTCACTCAGTTCAGCTGTGTTCCACAAAAATAATACAGCTTACAAAACCTCGGATGAATCAAGCATACAGAAAACATTTTATGAAAATTGAATGAGATTTTAAAGTTAGATTTAATGGTGTATGACTCGTGCTTGGGCGTGTGACATCTTCCTCTTTACAAAGTGCTTTTTTCTTAGAAATAGCATGATTACAGTACAGGTGATTAAAATGTTTCCCACTGCCCAAACTACACAGAAAATCTCTCCCTAGTAGTTCCCATGACATATATAGATCTCATTTACCTCAGTAGCATTTTAGTATCCCGTAAAGAAATTCTATAAAACCCCTAAGAAATCCTTTGCCTACAATAGGAAATTGAGCAATTTGATTTAAACTCAACCAGTGCTGGCTCTGGGTTTGCTGAAGGTGTGGACAAACCCAAACACACTAAACATGATATTCATGGCTAAAACACAGTTGAAGGAAGTAGGTCAAGAAGTTGGCTTGCTTTCTTCTGACAGGTTGGGGCAAGTCTCACCAGTGTGTGCGCATTTGGCTTGTAATCCAGCCTTTAGTTTGGATCCTTCATTTGAGAATGACCTGTTTTGTCTTAATTTTATCCCCTCCCTCCAACAGCAGGGGTTTTGTGTAACAGCTACACAGAACAGCTGCTTGGACTATGCATAGGCCAGTTTACATTAGCCTGGTTTTTCTTGAGAAAGTCATGGTTTAAACAAATGGTTATGTCTATTTTAATCATTTTTGTCTTCTTTTGAAGTGTTTTTTCAAACATTAGCTTTTTTTACTTCAAAATCAAGTTTAGCTTTACAAATTAGTCTGCTCTGTCATGTCCCCTTTAAACACAGCTGTTACTACAATGTAAACAGGGTTTTAAAAATTTAGATAAACAGTTACAAGAAAGAGGTCTTCAAGTGTTTTTAACACATGGTCAGTTCTTGCTTCCTTGATTTTCCTTGGTTTAATAATAGAATTCAAAATACATGCTGTAGTTCACAAATGTCAGCTCCCAATAATAACACTTACATAGTGTGTTACATTTGCAGTGATGAACAGACACCAACTAATCCTCCAAATGCCTCTGTGAAAGGCTGAGCATTATTTTATAGGAGCCAAAATGGAGTTTTGTTGGTTAGAGTAGGAAACATTTGTAATGATTTCCTATCCTTGGAAACAGCTTCAGTCCTGTCAGAGGGGAGCTCCAGTCCTGTCAGTGATAAGAGCTGTTGGAGCCCCACTAGTGCTACAATTACTGTATGTAAAGTATGTACATTACTATATGTAATATCTTTATGTACCAGCAGCCTGTTGGAGCACAAGGCAGGGACCAGGGCTTACTCAGTGGAACTAAACACTTTGTTGTCTGTAGAAAAAAACCCATGGAAAATCAAAATTAGTAGTAAAAATACCATTAATGTCATTGTATTGGTATACCCCATGTTATCAAAAGACTGGTCAAAATAACCAACAATATTTTAGAAATTAAATGAT
This sequence comes from Calcarius lapponicus, assembly GCA_039654755.1. NCBI lineage: Eukaryota > Metazoa > Chordata > Aves > Passeriformes > Fringillidae > Calcarius > Calcarius lapponicus. The sequence continues at coordinate 34,100,626 of CM077463.1, read as the reverse complement.
ACAGCCAAGGTCATCACATTGGCTGGAGTTCAGAAAGGGGTTTAAAAGATTCTTTGCTGAGACTCTGGGCACTCATCCTTTCTTGGCAGCATCACCTCTCTTTAACAGAGCTATCCTCGTGCCCTGTCTGAAAATTTTGCCATTATGTTCAGCAGCTGGCATCGCCAGGACATTACCACCCTGTTAAAAGAATGTCAGTCATGTAACGACCGGGTGCACATGATTTTAATGTGAATACTTCTGTGAATGAGAGAAAGGGCATGGGGATCATAAATCTGAAAGTGAATGTTTTCCTTTTAATGAATTGAGAATGATTTCAAACTTCGGAAGTACTAAAATAAAGTGAAATTATGAATGAGCTCTCCCTCATGGTTATCTCTAACAGCTAAATGTGAAGTGTATGGTATTGGTTTTGCATTTATATCAGGCAGCTGCGAATGCATACAGACCCATTAAAAGTCTAGCATAAAATATCATACAGTTTGTTTTTTCTATGAGACTCCATGCTGGTGCCCCCAGATGAAGTTACACATATGCTTTCATCCTCAAAGCTCATTTTCAGATATTTAGAACTATGTTAAACATCACCTTTTTGGAATGCACGTTTCCAGTGTTGGATTGAACTACTTCAAGCAAATTGGATAGGCCTTTTGAGAAAATTTAGAGTGAAATAGTATGTCCCAGACACTATAAAAACTACTTGGTTTGATTTTTTAAAATTGAGAACAGTTTCCTCTTAGGAAATAGAACTTCTAATTTGCCCTGAGTGGTAGGACTCAGATGTCATCCTCTATGGGAGTCAGGTACCCAGATCCCTTTTGAGTCTGGGGTTCTCAGGTTGTAGTTTAAGTCCTCTGAGAAGATCAATTTTGAGCTGGCATAACTCAGCCCAATGACTTTCAGGGTGCATAGTATATGTTGTCACATAATGGACTATTGATGTAGGAAGAAGGGGTTTTTATGGTTTAGGCATTGAAACTGAGAAAGACTCAGAGGATTAAGACTCATTTCGCTTTAGCCATCAAAAAAACTAGGTACCCAAGTTCAGACCATGTATGATCAAAGGCGAGAGACAGGGCACTGCTAAAGGAAGGCCCATCAGAAAGCAGTATTACTAAGGTACAGGAGATGAATCACTCCTTAGAGGTACCCTTGATGAAACAGAGAGCTGAAGAGCTAGCTTTTAGTCAACTAAAACTGCTGAGATAAAAACTAACTTAATACCAAAGGCTTATTAGCAAAATAAAAATAAACCTAATTTCTTCACACACCCTTCAGTCCCTGCAACACATCCTTTGTTATGGACATCTGCAGTATGTAATATGGAAGGAGGAAAAGCAAGGTCACTCTTTTACACAATACAGTATGTAAATATTATCAGTTTTCTGATATTTTATGTCAGCGTGTGAACTGAAGGAAAATTTCAATCTGGTAGATTGATCTGCTGTTAGTTTATTTACAGTCAAATTCCAGAGTAAGCAGAAGAAAATGGACTCTCGGTTTTAATTAGTGGGGGCTTTTAAAATAACCCTGTACTTTACCTCCTCCCCTCCTTCTGTATGGTATGCAAAGAAAATGGCTTGGATAAAGGTAGTATCCAAGGAGATAGCGCCAAAAGGAGGCCTTCTGCCTGGTACTTGTCTCCAGACATTTTTTAGGGGAGCTTTGTCATACTGAGTATGAAAATTGTGTGGACTGGAGCACTGAAAACTGTTATCTGGAAAATAAAGGAATCCCTTGCTCAATTAATCTTCTAACGTACACCTAAGAAAAACCATATCACACACTCCCAGAAAAGAAAGAATTAAAAAAAAAAAATAGGGGAAAAGCCAGGAGGGAAAAGAAGGATGAGAAGAAGGAAGGGAAGGGAAAAGAATAAAGAAAAGAAAATGAACAGCTGGATATTGAGTCACCTGCCTATCAAGAAACAACAAAAGCCAGCTGCCCGCCCATCCATCCATCCATCCATCCATCCATCCATCCATCCATCCATCCATCCATCCATCCATCCATATCTTTACCCTACCACAACAAAGCTTTTTATTGCAAGGCCATGTGTTTTCCAACCCTCATCCTCAACACACATTTTCTTTCCATATGATTTTCGTCATTCATGATTGGAGATGAACGAGATTGAGGTTTTTATGGTGTTTTCCTTTTTTTTTTTTAGGGAACTGAGTATAAGATGAACAGAGAGAAAAATTTTGTGAAAAAAAGATAAGGAATAAAAAGCCAGTTAGTTCCTTAATATCCTGGTTTCAAGGCTAAATTTTGGTAGGTGTTTCAGAGAAAGGTCCTGTTTAAAGAAGCGGAACTAGGGATGTTTGTCATCTTTGCTGGTGAGGCCACAGAGCCAGCCCTGAAGTGACCTTTGCTGCTTTGGACTAATGGTCACACATCATACAGATATGTCTTTCCCTAGTTTCCAACCCTACTGTAGCCATGATCTGACAAGGCCTTTCTATTTCATTATATTTCTTTCATTCTTTCTATTTGTAGTAGCAACATCTTCAGTGCTGTCATGAAAGCAGCCTCTCCATGCACTGGGCTACATAGGCTCTTTGGAAAATAGTAAGGCAAGAAATTTCATGTGTTAAGTTATACACCAGAGGGAGTTCCATGAATGCAGTACAAACATCCTGATATTACCAAAGAAAAATCCATTTAAAAATGACAGGACTTGAGAACTGCGATCCGTAGTAGCTCCTCCTTTCTGCAGAACGTGTGTCCCTCCAGGTTCATTTGCCCTGCACTTTCCACAAGCAGCCAAACTTAGAGTCTGTTGAAAGCAAAATTACTCCTTGAATATTCTTTTCCCTAGATGAATCCTTGTCTATTTCTCATTGAGAAAACCACGTTAAACTGATTTCCTGTAGGTAATATTAGAATAAAGTGGGATCCATATAGGATCCCATGAAACAAACACAGTTCTCACATTTGGAACTGCTTTAAGACAATATCAAAGAATTTGCAGCCATTTGGCCCTATATGATGTATATAAGGATGGACAGTCTCCTCCTCTCCCTTTCCACTCCCTACACGAACATGCAGTTTTAATGTCAGTCTGCTTGCTGAAAGGATGCTATGATTTATAACTCATCTTCTGTTTTCCTTCATTATAATTCTTTTCCCCCTGCCCCTCTTGAAATGATACAAATTCCTTTAGGAATCAGCCAGTGTCTGACTTTTTCTGTGTACTTGAGTTAGCAATGTTGAGCTTCTCCCTACAAAAATGGCATCCAGAAACCTGCCATATACCTTCCTAATGACTTCAGGAGTTTACTGAATTCTAGAATTTTAATTACAGAGGAGACACAATGTACCAAACACAATTCCTGATGTTCTGTCAGGTCTTCTTTCCTACTTTCTTATTGTTTTGTGTGGTGATGTCTTTTGCACTTAATCAGATTATTTGTATAGTGTCCCACCTTGCAGCTGAATTTTTTCCTTTGAGAAAATTTCTTTCCTAATGCAAGAAAAGGTAGTACCCTCATTGAAATCAACGCTCTAAGTTAGAGGAAAGGCTTGTATTCTGTGAACATTTGATAACTCTGACTGTGGGCAGAGTTGCTACTGCTCTTTGTCTGAGGAACTCAGAATCCATTAGGCTGATAGCCACTGTTCTTCTGAGGAAACTACAGCCCTTGTGGCCCTTCCTGTTTCCTTTCAACATTCTTAATGTGATAGTGGAAGAGGATATCCTAAGGTCAGACATTAAAATGTGAAGTTGTGAGGTGATGATTAAATGGGAACACAGTGAAAGCTTCACTCTTCATTATTTTAATATAGTCCAGCCTCTGCTGATATAATCATTTCCAGCAGATATTTAAGGTAGTTATAGAAACGATTAAAAGAAAGGCCTTTCATTTATTATCTTAATTATATTTTCTGTGTTGCCTTTTTTTCTTTCTTTCTTTTCCCAGAGACCAACATTAAGCATTCATGTTTAAGACTTACAAGCCCATTTTACAAGACAGTAATATATTTTCAGCTCTGTTTTGCTCTTTGATCTTTCAAAGTGTAATGCCTTACAAAGTGTTATAGCAGTGGACTCTTCAGTTGACATTCATAAACATTTTCCATCATAGCTCCATTGTTTCACAGTCTTACACACTTCTGAAAAATCCATTTTGGGCTGAAACTGTCCATTCTCAGTCACTGCAATTAGTTTTAAAATAGGGGAATTATCTGTTCAGGTTTTTTTTACTTATGGGAACAGTAGAGAAAAAGAAGCAGCACTTTCCCACGATAAGTGATTTTCTGAGCACTGCTAGAGCAAAACCAGCTGAAATATTAATTTTGAACTTCTTTTTGTGAGCTGCCTGCAATTAGTTTCTTTATAAAACATTTTTCTATATCAAACCGTACAAATAGAAAAAGTGACAGCATCCAGGTGCATGGTGCTGATAGATGTGATCTCTCACTTGCAAGAAAGTTATGATTCAGCAACAGGGGAGTTCTGCAGGGCTGTTCATGGGCTTGAAGAGAAACATACTCTTCAAAAATAGGGTGTAATTAAAGGGCAAACCCATAGTAACCAAGGAAAGGTCCCATGTGAAAACAACAGAGTAAAATGAAGTGCCATGCTCTACATGGTGAACAGGCACTGGGGCTCTGGCAGTCTTTGCTTCCCAGCTGCAAGGGAGGGGAACTGCAGGCGGCATTGGCAGAACTCATGCGCCCGCAATGGCTTTGCACTGTCAAGGAGAATATTAGGTCAGCCACGCAGGGACAGATTTCCATTCCTGTTTTCATTATTTAAAGGCCAAAAGTATTACTATTTTACATTTGGGTTCAGTCCAGACTCCAAAATACAGAGGATGTGCAGCTAAATTACAATTTGCTGTTAGAACCTTACTTTGGCATTTCCCAACATTTAGTGATTTTAACCATTCATCTGTAGCAAAGTATCAGCCCAGGCTTTTCCCCTCCATTTAATTTTAGCCTGAGTATGGAGTGAGTACAATAACCTCGGTAAATTAAAGTGTCATGTGATTTCCTTTCCGTGAGCCGAGCGGATGTGTCTGCAGAGCTGTAATGAAGGAGAGTAAGCACCAGAACTGAGAGCTTGTGCTCCAAGCACATCAAAGCCCTTCAGTGCTCGTAGAGCTCATGTGCAAAAAATGCAAATGCTGTGTGAAATTCCAGTCTGAATGATGTATTTGGATGAGTTGCTGTCCTCTCCTATCTGCTATAAGGTCTTCGTCTGGGAAGAACGTATGACAGAAGGGGATGGAAAAAGCTTCAACAGTAAAGATGTGCTAAGATTAGGCACATCAGTAAAAGCCTTGCAACCGATCTCTAAATTGTTACACCTGGCTGAGATTACAGTCTTTTGCCAGTTCTTGTCCAGCACTTACTTGGAGCATAAGTTAACTGCAGGCTTATGCAAGTGATCATGAATTCATTCAGTTTTAACTTCAGGTCTGGTATTTTCACTTTTCCTTTAGAATCATTAGGGCTGTCATTACATCCCTTCAAGGAAAGGGAACAGACTCATAATGTTTTGAAGAGATGTAAGGGACAGGTGTGGGCCAACGCTGACCTCTTTCAGGTCCCATTAGATGTAGTCAAAAGATTGCAGCACTTCCAGGAAACACTCAGAATGAATGAGCTCAGGAATGGGATCTCAGGATCTAGGTTACCTAATGAATTCTAGGAGAGTGGAACCACGTTGTGAATTGAAAACACCTAATAGCAGATACTTCAAGCTGGCTGCTTGTAATTTCTGAAATACAGGTGGCTTCCTTTAATCCCAGCCCTCTTACAGAATTTTGTGGGGATGACAGAAGGATTTGGATAATCAAACGTGCAGTTGTACTCAAAACACTGGCTTCAAAATGGCATTATGTATTAATGATTACCAGAACAAATTTGCTCAGTTCACAAGTGAAAAGCTGAGGGGTTTTATGTCTGCCAGCTCTGCAAATTCCCCCTAGGCTGTGAAGGTCAAGTTTGTGCTATTTCCTTCTCACACATCATCATCATCGTCATCATCAGTAATAAAGATTACGAGGGCCAAGCTGTGCCTCAGTTACACCTATGAAAACTCTAGTGTGTTTCATGGGGTTACACAAATGTAAGGAATTGTCCCTGTGGCTGCAGAGCTATGCTGCAAGGCCAGCACTGTACAGGGACCTGCACATGGGATGAGCTCCAGCCCCCTCTCCTCTGCCCCACAGCATGGGGGGCAGTGCCTGCAGGTGACAGATCTGACCCTGCAGTGCTACCTGGTCACCTGAGCTGCTACACCAGGTGAACCCTGCAGGGGTTTGTGGATGGATTTAGGCACCTTGCAGGCAGCCTTGCTCATACAAAAGCTGAAGGTCTGCTTGTGAATGCAATGGCTGCAGCTAGGCCCTGGTGCATGTGCTTAGGAATAATTCTTCACTGTGAGGGTGGTGAGGAATGGGAACAGGTTGCCCAGAGAAGTTGTGGATGCTCCATCCCTGGAAGTGTTCAGGATAAGGTTGGGTGGGGCTTTGAGCAACCTGTTCTAGTGGGTGGCATTGCTGCCAATGGCAGGGTGGTTGGAACTCCATAATCTTTAAGGTTCCTCTCAACCCAAGCCATTCTATGATTTTCTGACTATCAGCTTTGGAAAGGCCTTAGACCTGTGTTCCCTCTCCCAATGCCAGGGGTTTTCTTCTGGGTTATGGAGCTCAGACTTTGGGCTTTCTTTGTACCTGGACTCGTGCCTGTGGTGCAGAGCAGCTCCTATACCTTCAGTCCGCTGAATATGTAAAGGACCCAAATGATTTCTCACAGCTTTCTGAGAAGGCAATATTGCAATGAGATTTAGCCCAATTCCTAAAGTAGTGCCTAATAGGGAGCAGACTTCCTGGGGAAAGAAGTGTTATTATTCCTAAGAAGTGTTATTTTTGTCACTTCTCAGACAAAGGCTGTACTACAAACCCATCTCAGTGTGACAGGGGTGACTGAAACTAAAAGCTGTCCTGAGGCACTCTGTCCCCCAGAGCACATGCCAACATTTTGTATAAGAAGCTCCCAGATGACAGCTCTCTGCATGCTGCACTGGACAGGGCTGAGCAGCTGAGCTTCCTGTATAGGATTTCAGGATCAGACTCTACATGAGTTGAAAGTCCCCCCATAACATGTGTGCAACAATGGAAGTGAGAAAGCAGGTGGCTTTCTGTGCCTGCAGAGTAAGTTCAAGGGCGTTTTCAACTATGTAATGGCTTTGTCTTTTATGTTGTTTTCTATTTGATGTCTACCTGATGCAGGCTGTGCTTGGGAGAAACTCCAAGAGCCTCACTGCAGCCACACAGGAAGCATTAAAAGAGGAGAACTAGACCATACATTTGTTAAATCTTAGGCTTTGGGGGGAAATTGAAAATTTATTGCTTCCTTAGATTATTTTTTGAATATTGTGGGTGCTTGGATAGTAAGACCCATCATCTAAGCAGCACAATGCACAGCTGACAAAAGCTTTTTTGACCTACTTTTTCTGTACTCTTTCACTGCTGCACTGTTCTGGGGAAGGTAGAGCTAATCTGGCATAATTTCCAGGGCACCTGGTGTGTTCCCAACAAGCAGTAGCAGCTTTCTCAACAGATTCAAGGTGTTGAGAGGCTGCTGAAATCCCTGCAGTTGTTGCTGCCTTCTCTTTACAGTCCTCCATCACCTCCTCTGTCTCTAATGAGTCCTTGGTACTGATGCTTCCACAGGGGTGTTGCTGTGTTTCATGACCCAGATGAATCTTTGCCAAAGCAGTGAGCTCCCCTTTGCTTTAAGAGCAACCTTTTGTTGCTCAACTAAGGGATTGGAATGGAACTGAATTCTTCATTTTTGCACTACGACGTAATCTCATCCTTAACTTTTTCTATGTGTCAAAGTTCTACCTGTGTGAACTACACAAATGCTTGTGAGCAGACACCCTGCTGAGCTACAGTGGGTGAAATTACTCAGCATCATGAAATGTGAATAAGATCACTCAAATTGTAAATGCAGTGGGAGCACAGAGCCACTGCTGGCAAAAACTCGTGTTCTACCAACAAGTCAAAGGCTGTGGGAGAAAATAGGCACAAAACTGTGAAGGGACTTGCTGTGCAGTTTACTCAAGTCCTTATCTTATCCCCAAATAGAAGAATCAAGCAGTACATCAGAATCTGTGAATTTGACTTGATTCCCTACCATTTAAAAATCTTGGGATAATATTCCGACTTCAGGAAAAAAAAAGTTGAAAAAACTGCAGTCATATTCTTCATATTTTCATCTTGTTCTGAATAATGGCTTCACAGGGCAAGTTCTTGTTGGCAAGATAATATATTGTACTTAGCATTTTTATTAGAATCTTCCTGTTTTCTCCCATGTTCTGAAAGTTCTGAAACGAAGTATTGTCACCACCATTCCTTGTGGTCTTTTGAAGCATATCAACAGCTTTGTGATGACATGGGGAAACATGGTGCCATTCAGATTTGTCTCAAGTCTTTTTCCAATTAGTGAATCCAAACTGCGTGAAAGCTTCCTCTGTGTGCTTCATCAAAAGCAGTTTGCAAAACAGTAGCAACAAAGTACATTACCCCCATTAGCATCAGAAAAATAGGTCCGCTGAAAATCACAAAACTGGGATAAGCATAAAGGCAGACTTGTTTTTCTGAAGTCATGCACAGGGAGAGCCCTAAGTCACAGTGGATGAGGTGTTTAATAGTGTCAGGCAATTAGCATTTGGTTCTTGTTGCAGACGACACCGGAGACATGTCAATCCTACAACCAGCTAAATTTGATCCACTTGTTGTTGAATGTCTGGTCTCCTTCTTTTTAATCAGACATGGTTCAAGTGATTCCATTTCTGCACTTCTAAAATCTATACTTTAGGATTTTTCCTTTCAGTCAGTCAGTGATCACTTGGATTGGAATGGCACAGGATTAAAGAATTAGATCCACACAATACTAAAATATGTAGCAGGCCCCTGGCTTTTGTGCAGCCACTTGTTCTGTCTGAAAGGGTCTGCAACGCAGCAGATGGGAGAAAGGAAACAGCCTTCACCTGATCTGTTCATTGCCCAGAAAACAATTGCTTTTGCACTTTGCTTATATAACCCCTGCTTTCCTGCCTCAGCCAAGGATCCTGACAAGGATGAGACAAATAAGATGCCAGTTGGCGGCCCCCTGGCCCCCAGGGCTAATTGCACTGGGGTCAGAAACTCCAGCTTCTCTGGCCTCTCCTCTCCTTTTGCACATGGAGCTCATGGAAATCCCACAGGACAGAGGACAGAACCACAGACTAACCCAAGAAGCCATTCCGAAGTATGGGCAGCTAGGACCTGGACCCATCCCAGGTGCTCAGCAAAGTCTGGTCGCTCCTCTGCCACATGCAGGAACTTATCCACAAGACGTGGAGCAGCCTGAGCTCTCTGAGACAGCAGCTCCCTTTGGCCAGCAATGCCGAGACCATACCAGGGAGGAGCCAGCACTCTCTGGTCTGCCTAATGTCAGCTGCACAATGTGTTTGGAAAGGAATGGAGGTGTGCAGAGCTTCAGACCTTGGAGCTGGCAAGATCAGGCTGGAACTGTACTTGTCCATCTCTGCCCATCCTCCCTCTAGGAGCTCAAAGCATGTCTCCACAGGCACCATACTCACAAACACAGAAAGAAGGGATAAGAACTCCTTGAGCGGCAGGCAAGAAAGGTGGCTGGTGTCTTGAAAACCAAGTGTTGAGGAGCAGCCAGACAGGCTGCTGGAGAAGCAGCAGAACCTTAGCCTCACACCATCACATGGAGCTTGCTTTCACAGTAAGGGAGTTCCTGCTTGGGGAGACATTTTTTCCCTAGGGAATAAAGGAGTCAGTACTCCTCATATGAAGAGATGCTGAATGCAACTGACTAACAAAAACTAGGTAGCAACCGGAGAGGCAGGACCATTGGAAGGGTATGTTAATGTATCCACCGAGGAGAACTAACAGTGAGCTATCAGAAAACTGCTCCGGTTGTAATACTCAGTATAAAAAGACACACCTTGTTATATATAGCTATATATATGTACATATACGTGAAAGAAAAAAGGGGGTTGTGTGTATGGGTTGGTTAACTCCAGTCTTGTACTCAAAATCAACAAACAAAAAGAAAGCCTAGTAGTAAAGGGTATTTCCAGTAAGTTTCTAGGAAAGTGGCCTGTTGCTGGGGTAAATAAAAACCTAACTTACCCAATGAAGGGCAGGTATATTTATACTTGCAGTACATAAGTGACACAATGCTCATGAAGGTTTTGCTGGAAGATAGCCTATAGACTGGCAGAGATAATTATATCTGCAGTCAGAGTCATCTGCAGAACTGAATATTGACTGCTATTATGGATCACTCTACGCTCTTTTTGTTTGACAACCTGAAGACATTAAAAAGAGACACAGCCTTTGAATACGTGCTGTCATGGGCGAGCCGCGACCTTGCCAACCACGAAGTATGCAATGCAATGTAATGAAACCAGAGTTCAGTGAGGGGTGATATGGCAACACAGATGGGAAAATCCAAAGAAACTGATACTGATAGAATTTAGAAAGTCTTAAATATTGAGTAGAAAATGCATGGATCATATGTTACGGTCACAGAAGTTCTATTACTTGGAAAATTTTATTTCAGTCCATGCACCAGATCAGACACAAGTTATTCTAGGAACAAATCCTTGAGAAACTTGGGGATGAAATAATTGAATTTTAAAGGTGAATGAAGTTTCCAAGAAGATATCAAAGGTGAGAGAGGAACCCAAACATGCACATTGAGAAAAGAAAATGTATGGTCTCATCAACTCAGAAATAACAAATTATAATCAATATACACCCCAGATATGATCATAAAGCTTATGTCATTATGTGAAATGCTTAAGTTCCCAAAATAAACTGTAAAAAAAATTTGTTCAATGAGACATGCCTCTTATTTCCATAAAATGAATTGATATTTTTACTTCCCCTCTTGCAAAATGGCTAGAAATTTTCTAGAAGACAAATAGGGATATTATAGATAGAGTTCAAAGCATGTGGTCTTGAGATACTAAATTCTAGGCAGAAGAAGCTCGATGAGATAAAGATAAGAAGCCAAAGTTTAATTCATAGGTTACGTAAGATCCCTGCTTTGACTTTATTATTTAGAAGAGATTGTTCTTCTGATTACTGTAACTTATATATATATATATATATATATATATATATATATATACACATGTGTTCTATGTTTAGCCATAATGCATACTATCTGTTTTCTGAATTGGTGTGGTTGGTAAAATTTTAGTGGGATTCATGTTGAGAAATAATATTCTTGTGCTCAGCATGAAAGAAAAAGATGGTTTCAGTTTTGAGAAGAACGGTCATGATTCAACTACTGCAGAATTTCTGAAGTCTACCTTGACAAAACTTGTGACCTACAGCTTACAGCTTCTGTAGAAGAATTGTTTTCAAGAAATGATGAAATAAATCATGTACAAGATTTTTTTTTGCATTTTTAATATTCATGGGAATTTATATACTGAAAAGAGTAGTGTTTCAAATGGTTGTTTTTTAATATGAGTTAATGTCCAGTTTCAACAACATTAGGTAATATAGTTCTGTCCCATACTCCATCTTTCCTTTATAAATAAAATCCCTAAATATTGAAGATGACACTAAATCTATTTTCCCAGTTTCAGTATCCTGTGTCCTATGATTGTGTATGAAAATACAACATGAAACTAAAGAAAAGGAAAAATTTCCCCAACTGACCTTCATAGTCAAGATTTTTGAGACATGTTGTGGAATGTGCATTTCACGAGAAACAATGTTTTAAAGTTTTGAAATCAACTGTTTCTTGGTGATAAAGATTAATTAAAAAAATAATTTGGAAGGAAATGGGTATGGTCTTCTCAGCCCCAAGGACTAGGACCTCTCACAAGGCTATTTGCAAAAAGTCAGGTTTTGATTTTGATTTTCAGTATCCAGAATATAAGAAAAAATGTGATAGGAAAAAAAAAATTAGAAAGACAGTCACATTAGATAATGACATGCATACTGGATTTGTAGAGTACATTCTTTTTACCAGGATGCTCTCTGTCATGTAAGCAAAGAATTGTGAGTACAAAATTTGTTTTTATGTGCAATGTGTCAATTGATTTGTACCATTTCTTCAGATTGCACAATGGTTCTGCATGAGAGAAAATACATCCCACTCCAGTCAGGCAGTAACGACAGCCAGCACCTCTCTCATTCCAATCGCATACCTTTTTTTAGTCAGTATATTACATACAAAGAAACCATTGTACTTTCCCTCCTGCCAAATGTGATACAGCTTAGAGGAGACAAAAGAGCAGAATGGTTCCTTTAAATAGATCCTGAAACTTCAAGTAAATGTAGAGAGGTTGCTCAAGCGCTAACCTCTGAAAGCTGAACCCTGCAGCTTTGATTGTAGTCGCTCAAACAAACCAAACTCCGCAGGGCTTGCCCAGTGGTAATTGCAATAAACAACATCCAAGAGCTCCCAAATATTGCTCAACTGAGCACAGGGTTGGCGACCTGCCAGGCAGCTGATGGCCACTTCTGATCTGCATACAAGGGCACGGCCACAGCCGTGGGGAGGATGGCAGCGGCCCAAGGGACCAGGGTGGCTTTCCTCAGCCAGCTCTGCAGGTCGGCAGTGGAGCAGAGGGGGGGCACTGGGGAAATCCTGGACATCTGTGGATCACATTTGGCCCCTGCACCTCCCCTGGTGCTTACACGTAATGAGTCAAAGAATAATACATACACTAGTCCTGGAGAGCAGTAGTACTACGGAGCACAACCATTGTGGCCAAAATAAACAAGACTAACAGCACTTTCCATTCAGAGTAGTGCTACTTGTAGCATCTGGGAGCATTGTATTATATTTAAAGCAAAATAGCACACGGGGAATATGTCACTTGGAGAAGAAAACTCACTTTCTCTACTTGTGTAGAGAAAGCCCTGGTCCCATTCATGTTGAAGTCACCAACAAAACTCTGACTGCTCCTTCCCAGAAGGCTGTTCTGGCCGGATGTCAGCAGTGTTTTTGCAGGTTGTAAGCCTGTGCGTTATCATGGCAGAACCCTAGTGAAACACTGGGTGGTAAAGGGGGTAGTTTTCAGCAGAGGAATCAATATTCAACTTCCTAAGTACCTGGGAGCAATTCCCCTGCTGCCACCACTCCATGCTGTGCTCCACTGCCTTCCTATTAAATGTGTTTGAACACATAAAGTTGACCTCCACATGCCGAGAAGGGTTCCAAGGAAAAACAAAACCCAGGTTTTCTTTCAGGATTGCCAATATGGGCATTATTACTTATTTGTAGTTATTACACTGGTTGACAGGAGGCTAGGGGGAAATAATACCTGCAGAAACACTGTACCTGATGAGGGAACCCCAGCTAGAGAGCAGTAACAAAGAGACCAGGCAGTGACGGTATATAAATTAATCATGAGTGCATGACAGGATGCTTTGTGCAAAAAAGCAAATTGCTATGTTTGGACATGTTCCAAGGGAACCTGAGTAAATCAGTGACATAAAGCATTCCCCTTTTCACAACTCAGAACTCAGGCATGAGATCCTGGCTCATGTTGGTGAGCACTTAGTCATACCAGCAGTCCCACTGACTCCAAGCCCATAACTTATGGAGTCTGTTTTGTTCTGGGCTTCTTGATTCAGAAGAGCTAGTGATAAACCATGGCCACCTAAAATCCAGAAACACAGCTGATGAAAAGGTCGGGGGTCATGATCTATCAGGGAATAGCAGGCTGGTGAAGAGGTAACAATGGCAATACGCTTTTTTTCAGGAGATAAGGCAGGTATCAGTGAATGATTTGAAAAAAAAAAACAACAAAAACTGCTCTAGGAAAAAGGTTCCATGAAAGAGAGAAAAGAACGTGCAATAAATACCATTATACTAAAACTCACAAGTGCAACTGTATGAAAAAGTCTTTAAAGATGTGTTCAGTCAGGCAAGAACAGGTATACCCTGAGAAATCACCCTGAGAAATATAGAGCTCCCCATCCCCCCCCCCCCCCCCATAGGTGCAAGACAAAGCCAGACTTAATACTTAGGAGTGAATGTTAAACAAATACAGAATTAAAGTAACAGTATTAAATAGCGCTGCAAACTTAGCATCTCCAAAAACCAGAAGGGCACTCAGTAATGGTTTCCACACGAATTTTGTTGCAATTAAAGGTCACTCCAATCCCTGCTCCCCCCCCGCCAAAAGAAGCCAAAGCAGAGGTATAAATAAAACAAATTAAAAAATTATTGAACAGCAATAGTGGTTGTAACAATTTCATCACTGAAAAAGAAGAAAAACCTCACATTTTAAGCCTTTCTTGATGTGAGCAGGAAAAAAAATCAAGCTAGATTTCAGAAAGAGGAAATCACACAGTTTTGGGCTCTTGGAATATTACAGATCTGCCAAAGGGCTTGTGACTGAAAAGCCTACTAAATGGACAAATTGATTCATATGCCTGAATACAACCAGGCTACTTTTAGGCTGTAAATTCACACAGTACAAAGGCTCACGTAAGTTTCACTGTGTCTTAAAAGGTACCCAATGTATATTTTTAAAATACACAATTGGACTGAGTATTGTTACGGGACAGAAGGCCATGAATACTGTTAGTAAGTTGTAAGCCTGGGGTCACTATCATGCGATAAATGGGGGACTTATGCAAATCACATAGCTGGAAATCATGTTTTGGCTCTATAGCCAGCTCAAGGCTTTCCAAGTGCATGCAGATAGTTACAATTATGCCAGTATTCTTAAGCTGATTCACAGTCCCCAGATAAGCCCCTTCTAGCCAAGAAGACAGTATATCCAGCATCAGTATTTCTGTCTTGCCAAAGCTGAGGACAAGACATCCCTAATGCAGCCAAAATGAAGTAATATTCAGACATTACTCCATAGCTTAGACTGAATTTGCAGTGTCCCCATGAAATACAAATATACTCTACCTTATATTGTGTAATGTTCTCCCCATCTGGCTATACTGTAAAGAACACAGACAGCAAAGATGACCCATATTTCAGAGTCCTCAGTGAGGAGACCAAGTAGCCATCACTAGGAGCATGTTCCAGTACTCTGAAAGGAACCACCAGAGAGCTGCTTCAATTAAAACAGCAATATCCCTGGCTGATGAAGCAACTTGAAGATTTTAATCTTACATTATCAGGAAACAATTTACAGCTTCTCGTGAAGATATTGACTCCAAATAAAGACTAAGTGATGTAAGAGCATCTGAATCACTGTCCCTTGAACTGGAAGAATCACTGTATTTCCTAAACTGGAGACTTATTAGAAGGGCTGCAGCTGTCAAGCACTTCCCCACTCAAAAAAAGGAAGCAATGCTACAGCCACTTTTATGTCCCAGCTTCAGTCATGTCCCCTGCTTCACGCCCCAGATACCTGTGAAGTCCAATAAAGGATCAAATTCCAAGATGCTTTTCAGCCATCTCCTCTGCAGAATGTAATGCAAATGTTCCATATCTCCCTTGAACCTCAATGGTTTCCCAGAAACTGAGAGGCTACAGGGTATGGTATAGCATTCATCAATCAAATATTTCCCTTATTAATGGATCAGTTTATGATAAGTCCTTTCCTGGATAGATGAGTAAGTTACATCCATTTGTCAGTAGAGTCAAGTACTGGAAGAGACCGCCCAGAGAAGCCTCAAAATCTCTGTAGCTGGAAGTTTTCAAGACCGAACAGGACAAAACCCTGAACATCCAGGTCTGAACTCTCTGTTGATCCAGGTTTGAGCAGGAGGCTGGAATAGGTGACCATGGGCCAAATCCTGATGGGCAGTCCAACAAATGCTATCTAATAAGATGGGTACAGAGACTGCATGAAATACAGTTTAAATGGTTAAATTGTCACTTTGGGTCTATCCTCCATCACAAAAAAAAAAAAAACAAAACAAAAAAAAAACCAAAAAAACAAACCTGCTTGCCTTGAAGCCAAAACCTCTAATGCCATGAGTCCACTTGCCTCTCCCATTCTCTGTGAAACTGCAAAATCACAAGTGGGGACAATGGGGAATTGCTATGATGTTGAGAGGTAGGAGATGAGTCATATGCAAATGCAAAAATATGCAGGTAACTGCAGTGTTACTTATGTGGTACCATTAAGATTGGTCAGCAAGCCAAAAGACTTTATGAGACAATTTGAAAAGTCAATTGAAACAACAAGAAAATACTTAATTGATTTCAAGATTCCTTGCCAAAAGTTTAAGAAAGAACCCAGAACATTGCTCAGTTTGTTAAACAGATTTTTCTTTAATTTTTTTTGGCTTATAGACAAAATTCTAATTTCAAAATATTTTACCATAAGCATGGAAAGCAGAAACATTTTTAAACAAATGCACTTTCTATTAAAAATAATATGAAACAAGTGAAAACCCTGAGAAAAAAAATATTTTGACAAAATACACTTTTTCATACCAACATCTCAACACTTCCTTAGTGAGAATTCTTTGTGTCTGGAAGTTATTTCTGATATACATGGTGTAGGAGAGGGAAGAATGAAGCTCTGGTGTGTATAGTACTGTCAGACGTATTGGAATAACCTCAAAGGCCTATGAATGAAAATCCCAGTCAGACTGTCTCTACAGGAAATAGTCCATTCAAGGTCTGGATCCCTTTCAGAGAATTTGCTAGCAATATATATTAGCATTTATCAGTAAGCATTAAACAAGTCTTACAGGTATGTTACCGGCTGTTTGTTAATGACCAGTACGAGATTTTTCTAGGGTCACTGCCTCCTTATTTGCCTTTCATGAATACAGAGCCAGTCAATCTCCAGGGCATGATAATGCTTCATCTCATGCAACAGATACAGATTTATCACTCAGCTCTCCAAGGGAGTTGCAGCATGCTTGGGTTGCGACCGCTACTTTCTGACATCTAGAATTTAATGTGTGATAAGTTACTGTTTGCATGTATGATCGGAGATATTTTTGGTTTTCTTACATAAATTAATCTTTGATTTATCACCCAAAGGTTGGTTTATTTTCCAGGTCCATTTGGAAATATGCGGAGTCCAAGAATATTAAAGAATTCCTTAGTCTGGGTTCATTCCCCTAGGAATGTTCACTTCTAAAAGAATGCAAGCAAACAAGAGACTGGAAAGCCATCCTGTCCTGCATGCAGCATTGGACATCAGTACCAGTGATTGTAGACCCTCACAGACACGCAGAAGAGTGAGTGGGTAGAGACTGACTGGCTGTTTATCTTGGTCTTTCGGGTGAGCAGGTAGTATCTGGTGGTATCTTTACACTTATCTGTCTCTTCAGTCCCCCTAAATACACAAAGTTCAGGTTTTGTTTGATATAATGCTAATGACAATGTACATCCTTCTCTCAGTGTCTTTAGCCTCAGCCAAGACCTATGATTAATCAGAGAAAACACTGCAGCAATGTCCAAAAGTTCACACTGTCTACTGGATATTGTTTGGGTATCTATGTGGAAGAAAATCTAGTATTTTCCATTCTTTGAAATTAATTCTTTATTGAATTATGAAGATTTTAGTGTCTGACTGGTATCTGACTGATACTGCTGCCATAAACTAAAGTCAGAATTTTAAGCCACAACAATTCCTCCACACCTGCCCTGAATTTGTTGCTTAAGACTAAGAGAACTGCTGCAGTGCATGACACTGCTGATTAGCTCACCTGGAAAAGGCCAGCAAAGGATACTTTGTGGCATCATAAGAAATGAAATCTCTGCAATTCCAGGCAGTGTTTGAGGAATATCTTTATCTGCAGGTTTCATAGAACCAAAGAATATTTTGGATTGAAAAGGACCTTTACAGGTCATCTAGTGCAACCACCCTGCTATGAGCAGCGGCATCTTCAGCTAGACCAGGTTGCTCAGGGCCCCGTTCAACCTGACCTGGAATGTCCATCTGGACAGTCATCATGGAGTAGCCATCAACGGACTTCCATGGATTTGTTCTAACCTTGGTTTGAACCTACATATCCATTAAGTCACCATGACGTCCTTGTGTCAGCACACTGTGCAGTTGGGTGGAGAGATCTGTTTGGTTTAAGTCTTGTTCTGTCCAGACAGTTCATTGAAGACCTCTTGTTTTTTTATTGTGGCGAGAAGCAAATAATCATTTCCCACTCTCCTGGTTTTAGGATTTTCCTTTTTTACCATCCATTAAAGCACACACAGTGAGAAACTTTGTGTCTCTTCTCACAGAGGAAGGCAAGCACATGGAGCACACTTTACTGAACACATCAGAGTTAATTTACAAGCTTTTTCTTTATGATTTCTGTGACATTAACAAAATCAGCCAAAGGAGCAGATTTGAACAAATCTGGCAGCCAAGCAGCATTGGACTGTATTTACCACAGTGTGGGCAAAGCATGCTTGCTGTGACACTTCAGAGAAATTGTGTTGCATGTGGTCACCTCCGGGCTAAACCTGGCCTCTGTGGTGCTTGCTACCATATCTCATTCATCTTTGGTCTTTGGGAATTGTGTTAAGCCTTGAAGCACCACAGAAAGTACAAAAGGCTTTCATTACAGATTGGTGGGTGTTTTCCCTTAAGAAGATTCTTGGCATCCTGTGGAAGTAAGTGAATCACTGGCTACTCTGGCTGCTGCATAAATACTTATTGTTTTATTGAACAAGGGAGTAAAAAGTCACATAAAACCTTGCATATTATAAATGACCAGGGTATAATTCAGACCTGCCTATGTGTGCATTAATTTACACATTGGTCTTTTTGGAAAAAATGTCAACTGAATAAATATAGCTTAGGCTGAGCACTTGAACCACGAATGATTTTTATTATTTTTTGGTTAAATTCCACCCATCTTTTTTTCTCGCTTTCCTGGCATGTAAGTTTTTCAAGTGCAGAATGAAACCTTTTGCTAACAAGAGGAAAAAGAACTAGGACTACAGAAAAAGCACATGCCTTTTCCAAAGTCATTAAGAGCAACTTTTGGCACTTTCCATATATGGGACATAAAGCTTTATGAACCCAATCCTTAATCTCTAGGTTCTCTGACTGATTTATATGTTTACTTATGGTATTGTGTATTTTCTTCTTCTGAAGAGCACAGTCAAGTCTCTTAAAATTTGTACACAGGAGACCTTTTTTATGTCAACAGAATAGTGTGAATTTCAAGGAAGTACTACAAGCTCCTTAGTACTTCAACATCCCTCGAGTCTTGGTTGGGTATGTATTTTTTGGAAAAGCCCAATTTTAGTTTCTCTAACAGAAGCACATGTGTCCTACAGTTTGTCATGGACTTTCCTGGAGCCTCTCTGAGGGCCTGATCCCCAACACACCAGCTGTGAGGTGCTAAGTGCCCACAGTGCCCGTGGATATCCATGAGTCACCACTGAGAAGTGTTGAGTACCTGCAATTCCCTCTGAAGTTAATGGACATAGCAGGTGCTCAGCATTGCTTCAAGGGATGGTCAAGAGAGACGGGGAGTACCCTAACCCTGAAAAAAATCTGCAAGCAGAGGGAGGTCCTAAAGGAAAGAAAATTTGCTGAGGCCCCTTACATACCATTCTTCACAAATCCTGCTCCTGTGGAAGGAACAGGGAGCCCTTGTGCTTGGGAAGGCTGCACACCTGAAACGCCTCTTGTACTACCCTCAGGACTCCCATTTAAAGGAATAGAGGTTAAAAAGTCAGAGAGGTGCCTGCCAGGAGTCACCTCAGCAGGGAGGAGCATTGCCTGCACTTCATCCCTACACACGGTGTGTCTGCAGCTGCCAAGATCCTTCTGAAGGGCTCACAGCACTCTGGGGTATTGGCCAGTCCTCCCAGCTCTGTGTCGTCCATGAACTTGCTGCTGAGGAGGCTCTGATCCTTCATCCAAGTCATTAATGAATAAATTAAACAGCACTGGGCCCAGTATTGAACCTTGGGGGACACCACTTGTGACCAGCCTCCAACCAGACCCTGTGCCACTGACTGCAACCATCTGGCACCTGCTGTTCAGCCCATTCTCAATGCACCTCACTGTCCACTCATCCTGTCCACACTTCCTGAGTTTGCCTATAAGGATATTTTGAGAGACACTGTCAAAAGCCTTGGTGAAGTTGAGGTAGACAACACTCACTGCTCTCCCCTCATCCATTCAGAAATTGTAGAAGGTCACCAGGCTGGTCAAATGTAGTTTACCTTGAGTGAATCCGTGCTCACTGCTCCTGATCAACTTAAGGAACAACTTTTCTATAGCATGAGCAAAGTGTAGTGGGAATATAGAAAGGCTTCCTTTAAAGATGCAGTAAGAAGCAGGCAACAATTGTGGGCCAGGATTTTGTTGGGTGGTGAGGTGATGGCATATTGTATATGTAATGTAGGCAATATATAATGGCATGAACAGTCTATATAGCTTACCAGCTGCACGGCCACCTGTGCATTATGCTTTTCCCCATGTATGCCATAGATAGTTCTGCAATAGTGTTAAACTGAAGACGGAAATGTATGGAGAATGGATGCAAGTACTTGACATAAAATGAGCCAATCATCCCAAAATTTACATAGGATCTGTAAATTAACTCTCCTTCCACTGAATGCAGCACTAGCTAGCATTGCTGATATTTCTGTACATGAATGCTTAATTGGGAAATCCTTTTTGTTTTCAGGTCCTTTGAGCTCACCAGATAAATAAACCTCATGCATGTGCAACAGTGCAAGTTGCTTGTGAATATCTGAGTTTTAGGTAATCCACTACATGTGTAAGATATATTATTCATCTTTGTAAAGGCACACATTGCTATTATTTCCTTTTGCATTGCTGGGATCAGGATGTTCAGGCTGTTTGCATGTTAATCTGTATGAAGCAAAGGGTTTCCCCTTTGGTGGAAAGGTGATGCGAAGCTCTTGAGAAATTCCTGTTTTCTTCATGACTCCAAACCAAAATGTTGCAGGCACATTTGCCTTTCAAAGGTTATTATCAGGGTTTGCTTTTTAGAAAAACTACAGGAGAGTTTCTTGGAGATGAAATTTATGTAGGGAGGCTGGTTTGCAGCTACACCAATGTTTCGAGCTGGATCTAGATGCTACTTCTGAAGTGAATCTCTTAATTGCCACATTTTTACATGCTTTGTATTGCCCTCTCAGAGTGCCCACACTGAATTCCTTTTGGATGAAACTAAGCCAGGAAACGATCTCCAGAGGACCATCAAATGTGTTCCAACTGCTGATGAGCATTCAGTCCAGAGGAGTAGACTAGAGTTAGTCCAAAATAAAAGCTGGGGATGTCAGGCCCTGTTCAAACATTACAGAGCTGCTCCTACTGCTTTGCATTACAGAGCTGCTCCTACTGCTCCATGTGACGTCTGATGTAGACAGAATCATAGCATAACTGAGTTGGAAGGGCCCCATCATCGAGTCCAACTCCTGGCCCTGTGGAGGAAACCCCAAGAATGACATCATGTCCCTGAGAGCATTGTCCAAACACTTCTCGGCCTCTATCAGGCTGGGTCTGTGACCACTTCCCTAGGGAGCCTGTTCTAGTCCCCAGCCTGATATCCACCCTAAACCTCCCCTGACTCAGCTTCATACTGTTTCTTTGAGTTCTGTCCCTGGTCACAAGAGCGAAGAGATCAGTACCTGACCCTCTGCTTTCCCTCATGAGGAAATTCAAGACCACAATGAGGTCTCTCCTCAGTATCCTCTCCTCCAGGATGAACACACCAAGTGACCTCAGTGACTCCTCATACAGCTTCTCCTCCAGACCCTTCACCATCCTCATGGGCCTCCTTTGGACATTCTCCAGTATCTTAATGTCTTTTTTATTTTGTGGCTCCCAAAACTGCACACAGCACTCAAGGTGAGGCCACACCAAGGCAGAGCAGAGTGGGACAATCCCTCCCCTCACCCTGGCTGGTGATGCTGTGCCTGATGCACCCCAGGACACGGGTGGCCCTTCTGGCTGCCAGGGCACTGCTGACTCGTGTTCAACCTGCCATCACCAGGGCCCCCAGGTCCCTTTCTGCAGTGCTGCCCTCCAGCATTTCTCCCACTTGGCAGATATCAGGCAAGATGAATAAAGTGCATCGCTGATATCTCCTCCTTCCAGCTGTGGTGCTGATGCCTAGAGAGGCTACCTGGGACGGAGACTATACAGTGTTAAAGGAATAAAGTAGGCATTTATTAAAATACCTTTAAAGGATACACCCTGGGCAGTACAAGAGCTGTGGCTCTACCCAAGATGGACCCTGGATGAATAAAGATGAACAACTGATCACGAGTTTTTACACTTTTATAAGTTTTGGCCCATATACATATTGGGGTTAATTGTTCAATTACAGCTTCAGGTTATGAAGCCCCATCCTCCCAGTTTGCTCTCCTCAATTCCCTGTTGTTTACACTTTTGGGGCCTGAAGCTGCAATGTCCTTGGTTCTTGAGCTGGAAAAGGATTGTTTTTTCTAACTAAACTGTGAAGAGAACTTGCTAACACTTTATATGAAGTTCAGAGTCACACGCTAAGGCAGTACAGAATCTGAAAAATATGAAAGCTAAAACTTAAGGCACCAGTGCCAAAGGGAACCTCTATGAAGCTGTTAAAAGAGGTACCAATATAATGTGCATAGGTTTTCCCCCTTTCCATTGCAGAACTTAAGCTAATTAAGATGATGATCTTCCTTTCAGGGCTCTTTGACAAATATGTTACTTGGTGTGTGAAATGTAAGTGCGTGGTATCAACTACAATCAAAATAGTAGAAGAGAGATGTGACCATGTATGCACTACATTGTGATACAGGTCATCTTCTACAGACGCAGCAGAGATGGAAAATGGTTTCTACACCATTCTTGTTGTCCATGGATTATCTGAATCACAGTGGTGGCATGTGTCCTGTACTTTCAGCCATTTTCAAATGTTGCAGATGATGGTATGATTATTTGATTCTACTAAAACAAATTTTCCAATGGAAGATTTGCCTTTCCTCATAAAGGTTTGTACCAGCTTTTTATTTTACACTTTTCTGTAATCTCTCTCACTCTGTGTTTACTTCTGAGGTATTATTTTATCTCCTTAAGAAATACATATCCCACTTTTCGGGGGTAACAGCTGAAATACTACGGTTTCCAAGGTGATACTGCAGCATTGTTAGCAATGGCAGTATTTGTGAAGAGGGCAGCCTTCCCAATGGGCATTTGAATATGTCTCTCTGGTATCTGTCCCTCTGTATATCTCTGGAACAACAAATCAGTCTGAATTTTCCCATGTTTATTTACACAAATGTTGGCTCCGTCTGATCTAGCCTTCTCTTTGCCTCCCTGAAGTGCCAGCCAGAGTTCTGAACAAATTAGTGCTCTCCTGGGTATCTTGGGTGCTATGGTCACTCAGCACTGAAGCTGCCAGCTCAGCTTGGCTTTTGACAGCTAGGAGTACAAAGGGAAAAGAAATGAAAGATTCTGTTCATTCTGTGCAACAGTTGGTTAAAGCAGGAATGTGCAGAGGATACAACTGGGAGAGCTGCTGAGAGGTTCCTCATTTTTGTTAAGGAGTGGAAGCATGTGCAGGTTAAGCCCAGAGAGATGCATCTGAGGGTAGAACATGATTGGAAGGAGTGACTATAGTTTTTATTGATAAGACATGTTTTAATTTCCCTTCCCTCAGAATAGAAATAATGCCTCATCTGCAGGAATAATCCACTCCTTTTGCTGAGATAAATTACTCAGACTTCTTCCTCGTGGTTTGTTCCATTGTAAATACAATTAATGACTCAGACTCAGAATGTTTCATTTCCTGCAAATATAATTATTGCCTTGTAAAACAGAGTATCTCCTCCCATTATCCCTTTAGTGACAGAATAACAATCACTACAAGTACAGAAAACTCATCTTAGTCCAGCTGAGTTCAGTTGGAGAACAACTGGTTTAGATCTGCTCCCACTATTAAGGGAGGAATGTCTTCATTTGTATTACACATGATGATTACTCCCAATTATCTCTGCAGAGCTTTAAATAAACAGGGACTTTAGTGTATGATTCAAGAAATAATGAGTTCTGAATTATTTCTTCCATGTGAGTGGAATTTAGGGAGATTCCTGATATGAACCAAGCCCCAAGAAAGCAAGAGTATCCCCCTTGAGAAGGCATGTATGTGTTTTCTCCAGCATCTACCTTGTCTTTCTCAGGTGGTGTAAACCAACGCTGCTTTTGGTGGAGAGGGGATAGTTTTCACCAAATGAGCCTCTGGCTCTTTTTTTCTGCCTTCCTATAAGAATTCTGTTTGCAAATTGATGCTGCCTTGAATGTGCTTCCCAAAAAGGACACAGCAACACACCCACATGCATTTTGCTTCTACCCAGTGAAGTCTTTTACCATTCTGAAGAAAAATCTCTATGCTGAAGCTTCACTTCTGTGCTACTCTGAAGAGCTGTTTTCACACCAGTCGTACCTTTTACTGTCAGATGGTTTTCCCTGCAGTAAACATGAGACATGCATACACAGGCACTCAAGGCTAAGCTTCAACCCCATAAAGAATCAACAGCAGTATTTTATGGAGACTTCCAAACTCTTTGTATGAGCAGCAGCAGTTAGAGATTTCCTCTACTGCTGACAGTCTACAACAGAAAGGAAGTTTTGGGGAAGTTTTGAAAGATGTTACTACAGCAGAGGAGTAGCAGCACTATGCTTGCAATCCAGATGGATTTAACAGTAAGACTCAGGTTGTGGTGTTGACTGCCAGACAGACTAAACAACAGCACAAGGAACTGAAAAAGTATCAAAGGTATTTCCCCAAAGATTAGTTACCCATATTGCCATTGTAAGGGAGGGAAGGAAACTTCAGTCTCTCTGACAAAACCTCGGCTAGGTCACCAGAAGCAAGCAAACCTCGGAAAGCTTGACCTGCCTGAGACTCCAAGAATTTCCGTGTGCAAGAGAATAATGCATTAAGGGAATTCACCAATATTACTTCAAATTTCTTCGGAAATTCCTCAGGAAAATGGAGCCTCAGTACATAACTAAAAGGAGATAGTAAATCTCACGTGAAATATCCACTAGGGAGAAATGTGGAAGGAAGCTAGCACATTAGCATATGGCCAAGAGCTAGGGGAGGGAGAAAAAATCCAGCCCCTCAGTTTGTCTGTGCTGAGGTGGTCCAGGTCAGCATACCATTCTCTCATTGAAAGAGGATCTTTGTCCTGTTCTGGAGGTTCCCCAGAATTGTAAAGGAGCTGAGAAAGGAAGAACTCTCCAGAGTCTTCTTTCCTGAGTTGTATCTTACAGCTGCTCTACAGGAGGTTGCAATTTGCCCAGCACAGCCAGTAGATGAAATTCACCAGAGCTGCTTTGGTTACTGAGGAGGGCGGCTGGCTCAATGTGCCATTATGGAGGCATGAGGTGGATGAGGTTTGCATAAGAACAGCTGAACTTCAATCTTAGTCTCAAGGATGTTCAAATGTCTCACTGGAAATCAGAGGAACTCAGCTGCCAAGTCGCTTTGAAAAACCAGAGTTCACCTTTTTCCTCATGTAGAAACATTCCAAATGTTTATTCACACTCAATCTTTAAAGTGCATACAAGTTTCACATTTGCTAGGCCTTTTGTATAACAGAGAAATTATAGTAACAGTTGGGGATTTTAACATCTATTTTTGTCATTTTGGTGGGATGTGTGCTTCTGAGAAGATGTAGCTGGTAAAATTCTTCTATTCCAGCCGGTGAGAAAGCTCTTCTTGCAGGACCTGAAGTAAAAAACTGTCACATCAGCAGCGATGGAAAATCACCCTATGCTGTGCAGGGGATTGTCCCCATATGCTCCTGACTTTAGTGTAGAAAAAGCTCTGTGACTTCCTCCTACATTTAATTTGCAAAATTAAAATTCACAGACCTGGTAGCCTTTTAGGGGGGTGTAGTAAACCCCAAAAGTATAGCAAAAGCTCCCTGGAGAATTTAACAATAGAAACACTGACACAGCAACTGGTAAGTTCCTGTTTTTTTCCTGACCCTCTGACCCAAAAAACCTAGCTTTGTACCCTTATATGGAAAAATCATGTTAACCCATGGCTATTGGTCATTTAGGTATACACCTAACCTCTGTCCAACTGGTCAGTCTTGGATCCCTGCCAAGGCTATATAAGTAGTATATTGTACCCTATTAGTTAGTGAAGAAGAAGCACGAGACCCTTGGCGGACCCCCGAATAAAGCTACCTCCGTGGAACAGCTCGTGTCTCCTTCTACCTCCTCTCTCTCTCTGCTGAAGCCTCAGCCAAAGGCATACTGCCCTAGCAGGCTAGAGCTGAACTCTGAGAGAGCTGTTTTCACTCGCTGACAATCACTAAAATTGCTATGGGTTTTGCCTGTGGCCTGGCCTGAGCTAGCCTGGCTCCTGGCTCTCTGTTCCCCTGGGGACAGAGCTCCCGGGCTATATACCTCTGCTCTGTCATAAGGCCAATAAAGAGGCTTTATAGGGGAGAAGCAAATTTTTCCACCCTTGATGCAGTTGTCTCTTTTCCCAAATCATGCTTCGTATAAGTGATT
Source organism: Calcarius lapponicus (assembly GCA_039654755.1). Lineage (NCBI taxonomy): Eukaryota > Metazoa > Chordata > Aves > Passeriformes > Fringillidae > Calcarius > Calcarius lapponicus. The sequence goes on along the minus strand of CM077463.1, from coordinate 34,074,183 downwards.
TGCAGTCAAAGATTACAGACCTCAAACCAAACTTTACCCTCTGTTAATGAGAGACAACAGTAATCTGTTAGTTCTGCCTGTTAAATGATGGAATGACTGAATACACTTTGTACAGCAGCATAAATATGCCTCTTCTGAGATGCATTGTGGCTATACACTGAAACCTTACACACTGCTCACATGAGCTGGAGCCTAGAAATCTATGTTCATCTCAGAGGTCTGGCCAGGGGCACAGGTCCTTTTTTCTCATTTTTCCAACAGAGCACAATGGTTTTTGGCATTCACAATGTGGACTTTGAAAGATGAATAAAAAGCCACAGTTGAGCATCAGCTTTCTCTTACCTTCCCAGGAGTAGATATTTGCTGCAGAGTTGACACCACTGTTCTGAGTAGTGACAGGGGAGGATAGCATTAGATGACCCTTCCCTTCCCCCCCTAACCTGTAGCCAAAGGTGGGCAGTTCTCCTGCCCACAGGTTTGGAGAAAACCTCTGGTACCTGGGAGGAAGGATCCACACAACTTTTGTACACTGGCTGACTGAGGAATGTGTCAGAGCAGGAGCCAGGACATCTTCTTCCCCATGCCTCCCTACTTCATTGAAAAGGAAGCATGGGGCTGGATAGGGCTGAGAGGCTGAAGTCAGGACAGGAACATGGGGAGGGGGAAAGAAGGGGGAAGGAAACTGACAAAAAGAATGGGCTGAAGAGCAGACAGAAACCAGAAAAAGGAAGGATTTTCATGTCTCCCTTTGACACAACAGCACAATTCATGAGAAAGGCAAGCTTTTGATAAGAAAAATATTTTATTCTCCTTGTTGGCTTAAATATTTGCATAGCCTTGAGATCAGAGAAACACTTTGGGTGCCTTTGCACATGCAGACAGCCATCACATTAAAGGCAGGAATAAACACAGCAATATTACTCCAGTATTATTTTAGTCAAGAACTAATCTGAATGCTGCAGTGAGGCCTGGAGGGTTACAGATGGGATCAAGAGGTGGCTCATAAAACAATCCTGACCTTAGGAGCGGTTTCACACCCTGTGAGAGCTTGTGTGCATCTGTGGGAAAGCAGCCCCGCAGACCTCACCCCTATACCTCCACCAGATGTGAGGGCCCACGGGCAGCATCTGGTGCTGCACAACTCCAAACTGAGCACACCAATGTTATATGAAAATCCACATCACACACTGCACACAGTAAGTGAAAGCAGAGTGCTGCAGGGTAGATGCAACATCAAAAACTAGGCTGCCAAAAAGTGTAATCTCCCTCCAGGAAATTTATTGCTTGGAGGACTCTGTGCTATTCCCACAGGAAGGTACTGCTGGTGGAGCCATGGGCCTGCTCCAGCTGCTCCTGCATGCTGGGCTGGGGTGCCAGGGCACCCCACAAGAGAGCAGGGGCAAAGCTGTGCTTCTGCTCTGCGGATCACAAGTGATTGCACACCTGCACATGCAGACACCCCACTGACACTGTGCTGCTACTCCCATCCCCCTGGTAGTAATTTTCCTGCTTTGGCTTATTTTTAAGGACTCACTGGCTACATGTCCATGCTGGGCCACTCTTGTGAAGTGGTACATAAGCTCGTGCTTTGTGCCCATGGAGAGAAGAGGGGTGCAACTGGGGGATGGACAAGCCCTCTGTCCCTGATCCAGTCCCAATAAAAAAGGGTGCTTGTCCAAGCAAAAGAAAATCAGCCCCCCCCACCCAGCTGGGGACCAGCTCCAGGTGGCTCAGAAGTGCAAACAGCATATACTCTTTCTTCTGTCTTTCTCATTTCTGCTTCTCCTGATTTTACATACACACACACATATATGCTATTTTTAACCTCCAAAAATAAGTTAGTAGGATTTTTTTCCTATTGGCTACACACTATGGTGAAATTACTTCATATATTGACTAGATTTTGTCTCCAAACATGTTGAAATATTTGTGTGAGGGTTGTGTATTGGGACCCATCAGAGTGCTGTGCAGGTTGATGCAGTGATGCACTGCTTGCCACGATACTGAGAATGCTGTCGGCTGGCCCAAGCACAGCTCAGTGCACAAAGCACTTCTTACAGCCAGCCCCGAGCAGCCCAGCTTCATGCTAGCAAAGGCTGGGAGTTCATTTAGCTCATTGCAATCTGCAGATTCATTCACAAATGTTTTCCAGCAGATGTGCAAGCTGCTTTAGAAACGGAGCGTGCGTAGATGGCTGCATCGCGTATGAACACGCTTTGCTTCATCACTTTTAACACACTTCTTAGAAACCCTTGCTCCCAGGCTTAAAAAACACAGATTTCAGTTGCATGCAGAATTTCAGCTTATAAATGACTCCTCTTTGTCTCAATGGCCATGCTCCTCCTGAGGAAATGTGGCTTAAACTCAGACAGAAGAGACTTTTTTCTCTTTCAATTTCACTTGACAGGGGATATGACCACTGTGCCACAGGGCCTGCCATGGGGGTTTTAAACCTTTATTACACCCAGATGGTGGGTACTGACAAGAGCCAGCTTTGGGTGTGAGAGATGGCTGGCAGGCACTGTGGGTCTGGCCTGTGAGGCTGGACCATCAGTCCCCAGTAGTCACAGGGTGATACCCTGTGACAGTCTCATTCTTTGAAGGCTGTGACTTGTACGTGGTGCTACAAGGCAGGGAAACATCAGGAAGCAGCTTTGGGAAGGTGGCTGCCTCCAGAGCCACCCCCTTTGTATGGTGATGGAGAGGATTGGTTTCAGACAGATAGACCTTGACACCACGTCTGTGTCAATCATCTTGGCCAAAGTACTGAGGCTGCTGGCTTCAGGGTAGTCTGTGTGTCTGTGCTCACAATGACATGGAGGCTGCTGGCAGGACCAGTCTCCTTGTAGGAGTGTGGGTCCAAGGCTGGGAGTAACCATGAATGATCCTTTTGTCCCCTTTCCCCCCTCCCCTTCCTCACACCAGCACATATATATCCTCAGGTGGCCAAGGACCAGGGTATAAATTTGACTTCTCCTTAGTCAAAACTTCCACTAATTTGATCATGGTTTTGCCAAGGAAGGAATAAATATGGAGCAGGGACTTTGGGGATTTGTGCTATAAAAGTGAGAGCTGGAGAAACCAAGACTGAAGTAAATATTTGAAGCAAGCGGTCACATCCAGGCACGCTGGCTCCCTTCTACGTGTAATTCTGGCCAAGCCTCTGCCCCGGCCTCAACACCTGCCCCCATGGAGGGCACAGATTATCAATTGCCAGTGGGAGACCTCTGACAACTGATAACAACAACATCCTGAGTTTCATGAGGGTCAAGTCAGCTCTAGGTCAGGCCAAGCGACAAGGGTTGAGAGCCAACTTCCTACTTCTGACCCTGTACACTGGTGCTGTGCACAGCTCTTTGTCCCAAACCTCTGAACACACTTATCAAGCATACTCATATAAAGGCAAGCTGGAAATTTCACACTTCTGAATGCAAAATAGATCACTCCATACAATTTTCCCATTTGTGCAGGTGTATTTCACCTTGGTGCAAGCATATACATATTTCCAGGTACAGCACGTATCCCTATCTTGTGAAAATTCAGACACTTCTTGTCTGCTGCCTGAAATTTTGAGATTTGTCTTTTCCTTAAAAGCTCTAATGTCCAGTCTAGGAGCAGTTTAAATACCCAAAGGACTGGGGTTAAAACCAGCTGAATGATCCCCAATGCAGTCTTAAAAATGAATTTCCTGTTCCCTCAGGTGTGGGTAAGTCCTTTACTTGCAGCTGGGCCAATGAATTGGGCACCTTATTTCTTTCATTTTCTCATTAGCCAGTCTGTAATAAAGCACCACAGACATCAAGTGTGATTTAAATCTCCACTTCTACTTCAGCTCAATATGCATGTCTGTGTAAGGTATAGGATTTTTTCCCTTGGTCTCTTTTCTGTTTCAATTTATCTCCCTCACTCAGGAGTTTTCTGGTGAATACAATGGCTTCAGACGGGAGAGAGCTGCAGCTAATTTTCTTATTCTGTTTGAATAAATGGCTGTTGACTCTTACAGAAGTAGGTTAGTCTTGTCATGTGGTTCTAATATCCCTGAGTGCCAGCCACAGAGCTCCTAATGCCGGTTGGATAAAAAATACACCTTTCATACATGGCTGTATTTGTCCTTATTTAATGCTTTTTCTGCACATCCAGCTCTAAAAATGCTGACCTTGGAAAGGTCCCATTGTAAATGTGTTTTTCTGAACACTCTAGTTCTCCTTGCTCAGGTAGCTTTTACTGCTTCTCCTACCATGAAAGAGGAAGGGAAGCCTCCACACCATGGGAAAAGTATAAATCTCTTGCTGTAGGATGCAGGGTCCTTGTGGGCATAAATGCACCTTGCCAGACACCCTTCAAGGAAGCCACTGCACAGTGAGATCCTAGTTTGATGCTACCTTCCTCTGGAGCTCAGATGTCATCTCCCACAGCCTCACTCTTTCCACCGTCCTTTGGTTTCATAGGATAGCACTCAAGGAGTACTGCTGTAATCTCCCCAGTATGCCCGAGGATACAAGGGAAGCTGAAAGCGTAGCGCTCCAACAAAACTGGCAGCCTGTCATGGTGTCTTTCACCACAGCAAGCCATTACACACTGTGGTTATTCACAATAAACCAGGTGGCACCCAAATAACTTTTGCCTTCTGTCATGGTTAGTCCCTATAAAGGCCCAGGAATTAATCAAGTCTATTGGTCCATTTCATACATTTTCATAAGGAGCGGAGTGTCTGGATACAGTTTCCAGGAAAAAAAAGTATTGAGGTCTAAGGACAGAGAGTCAGAGTCCTGTTAAACCACCACAAGGTGATGACTTCCCTTTGCTCAAGGAGGAATGTCTTAGGGAACACCCAGGCAACCTCAATATCCACAGGCCCTGACAGGATATATCCATGAGTGCTGAAAGAGCTGGTGAACACCCTAGTGAGGCCACTCACAACATCTTTGGAATGTCATGGAGATCAGGAGAGGTGCCTAAGGACTGGAAGAAAGCAAATGTCATTCTGGTCTTCAAAAGGGGCAAGAAGGATGACTCAGGGAACTGCTGGCCAGCCTCACCTGAATCCCTGGAAAGGTTATAGAGTGCTTCATTCTGGAAACCATCTTTATCCATAGGGGTGACAAGAAGGTGATCATTAGCGGTGAGCACGGATTCACTCAAGGTAAACTACGTTTGACCAGCCTGGTGACCTTCTACAATGAAACAGCTCCTGAATGGATGAGGGGAGAGCAGTGAGTGTTGTCTACCTCAGCTTCTGTGAGGCTTTTGACAGCGTCTCTCAAAATATCCTTGTAGGCAAACTCAGGAAGTGTGGATTGGATGAGTGGACAGTAAGGTGCATTGAGAGTGGGCTGAACAGCAGGTGCCAGATGGTTGCAGTCAGTGGCACAGGGTCTGGTTGGAGGCTGGTCACAAGTGGTGTCCCCCAAGGTTCAATACTGGGCCCAGTGCTGTTTAATTTATTCATTAATGACTTGGATGAAGGAGCAGAGGCCTCCTCAGCAGCAAGTTCATGGATGACACAGAGCTGGGAGGACTGGCCAATACCCCAGAGTGCTGTGAGCCCTTCAGAAGGATCTTGGCAGGCTGGAGAGATGGGCAGAGAAGAACCATCTGAAATTCATCAAAGGGAAATGCAGGTCCTACACCTGGGAAAGAATAAACCCCTGCATCAGCACAGGCTGGGGTTTGACCTGATGGGAAGCAGGTTTGTGGAGAAGGACCTTCAGTTATGCATGTTAGAGGCATCCTCTGAGAATGGCAGGAGAGACATGAAGGGCAGTTTCAATGGTCACAGATCCTGACAGCTTTATGTTTAGGTGAGAGCTGGGAAATAAGCTTTGGGAAGCATGTGTTGGTATTTAAATGCCTAGCAGAGTAAGGGCAAAAAAATTGTATTCAAGTGCTTTTGTGGATCCAACATGTAGAGCTTTGAAAGTATAAATGCAGCATACTTGACAATAATGCTTGGCAATGAGTTATGCTCTTGAGAACCAGTTACATACAATAAAAAGATCTATCATATTCTACGGATGATAGGGATTTTATGTATCACTTATGTATCTTTGGGATAAGGTTTTAGCATATAGAATCAAAACCCATGAGCATGAGGCAAACTGGTGGCTATCCACTGTGTCCTTTTCACAATACCATTCTGTCAAGCATAAATTGGTCAGACATTTCAATTTATTTACTGCCATTTCTCAGCTATAAACATTCTGAATGGTTTAAAACACTCTAACTATGCTTGCCATAGCATCCACAGTAATGAAAAGTGCAAGTATTTTGCAAGCTGAACAGCATCTGGATCGTTCAACAGCTAAAAGATACATAGCAGAAATTAAAACTTGGTGAAGTAACCTTTGAAGGACAACATACTCCTCCTTTTAATATTTGTTGTTAACTCAGAGGCTTCAGGTTAATTATTTTGTTTCCAGCATATGAATCAACAATTTGACTTTGCTAGATGCACAGTTCTGTACCTCTGAATTCTAAAAGCATATTGTTTACACAACATAATCAGCAAATGAAAATTATCTTGTTCACAGAGGATCTGGTTCCCACAAAATATCCACACCCTTCCTTGCTCATGAATTATGGATGTCTGGAGCCTTTACCAGAAACTTGGCTGGGCTGTGTAAAATCATTTTCTGGAGTGTGTGTTTTATTTTGAATGAAGCAAGCAGGCAAGAAGCCAGTAGGATTAAAATGGATTCTTTATTTAAAACAACTCACAAAATACAGCAGCTCCTACCATTTTGTTAGCGTCGCCTATTTCTTTCCAGATCCCTTTTCCAGGTTTTGACTGGTGCTCTCAAGTACACTCTGCATCTCTCAGGGCACATCAGAGGTGCCCAGGGCCAGTCGCCACCAGAGAGCCAGTGGACACGAGAACAAGGAGACTCTTATTGGAGCCCCAGCTGCCAAGTCACTGGGCCCATTATCCCAAGCCTAGCATGAGGAAGGGACATCCATCTTTCTGCTCACTCAGTTTAAGGTAAATAATTCCTCCAGGTATAATTTGGAAATACTGCGAAGCTTTAATTCTCTGAAATCATAACAAAGAGCTCTCAGATTCCCTGATGAAAAAGGGAATGCTCTGTATCTATCTAATATTACATTGCACTCAAAGCTCTCTGAATTTATTTGGACAGGATTAACAGAAGTTTATTGAATACTGGCAAAATAATAAATCAACCGCATCCACAAGAGCTGGGATAACATGAGGTACTCTGGCAGTGCCAAGAACTGTCCTGCTTGACCAAGTACAATGCAGTCACCTTCTCCACTCCAAGCAAAATCTATCTGTGTGATCTCCTTTAAGTCACTGCAAGGCTTTTCTCCTTGTTGAATTTGATACAAAACCAAGAAACCATACAAACCTGAAACAAGAGATAGGACCTCCTTTGCTGAAGAAGAGGTACCCTGACAGCAACAAACAAACTACCTGAACTGTCACAAAAGATACCAGAGTGTTGTAAAAATACTTCTTGGTGCAATTAAACTAAAAGCTGCCAAATTATTTAGCAATGACCTCTGACAGGAGAAATCAAATCTGTGTCTTAGACTCCCTCCACAATTACTGTTTCAATGTCAGTTGTCTGCTGTCAGACCTGGAGAGCCCTGGTTCCTGCCCTCTGCCTGTGTCAGCAGAGCTGAAGTGTTTCTGAGTTCAAGCAACAGCTGCCCCTAAAGGCCCATGAAAGTACTTGCTCTTATCCATCGCCCTTGGGTCCTCATCATACAGGAATCCTTTCCAAGGCCACTGCCCTGAAAGAATAGATCATCCTTTTGCTATCCGACGCCCAGAGAGTCAAGAAATGGCCTCTTCCACAGTGAAAAATCTTTCCTGACTGATGATACCCTCATTACAAAAGTGGCCTTGCCACCTCTTTAATCACTTCTCCTTCTTTCTTGTTTTGTCTTTCCATGTTCACTGCTTATTAGTTTGCTCAGCTCAAGAACTTCAAGTTTTACAGGTTGTCAACACCATGGGCACTAATCCTTGCAGAGCACCCTGAGTTGAGGGAACAACTGCTCACCCCATGCCAGCCCCTGTCCCAAAATTGCCTCTTCCCTGTCCTGCATCTCACAGCTGAGGCTGGAATGGGCAGAGGTGAGCAATTCTAGGCTAGGACAAACAATGCTGAAAATGAGGGAGAAAAAGGGGAAAAAAAGCCCAAGAGCCCTGTAGGTGCAATTGGCAGCTGTGTAGTTAGGAGGACTTAGAGGGCTCCAGAAAGAAAGCATTTCTCTGTGCACTTTCCAAGATTTGTTTTGAAAAGATGCCAGGCATAGCTCTTCAGAGCTAATTGCAAGAAGTAAGCATGATGGTGACATCTTCAAAACTGGCCAGCTACCAATGGGCTTTTACAGGGCCAGAGCAATAAGGCTGGTAGAAGATTATTTTCTTTGTTTTAGTGAAATCACATAGTCCTAGTTCTTATAGCTGTGTAGGTGTTTATCCAAGAACATGTGCTAAAGAAATACCTATGTCACTGAGACAAGAGCAATGACCATAATTTATATGAGAAGGCTGACATTCCAGCATTAAGCAAAAAAATATTCCTAACATTTGCCATTTTTAAATCACCTCTGGGCAGGATATTCAGTCAGACATTGCCACAGTCCAATTAACCAGATAAGAGGAGGGAAAAGAGTTAACATTCAAAAATACACAATTCTCCCCCCTCCCTTGCCTGAAAATAAAAAATAATTAGAGTAGGATTATACATTTGTTATCATGTCTATTAATAATAAGCCCAAGGGCGCAGAGAAGAGACCTTTTGACAAAGCAGAAATTAGAAAGAAATAGCTTAGGGAGATCTGCTTAGAGTAGATTAGAATTGTTGTTGAAAAGGTTTCCCCCACCCCAGAAGATGCTTGGAGTTGCAGTATCGTATTAGAGGAAAGTACTACAAAGGCTGCCAAAAAAGCATCAGAAGAAAATTAATGTAAGAGGAAAGACTGAGGCAAGATGGTGTTTCAAAGATTACAGGCCTAATGTTGAGGATTTCTCTAGGGCAGCTTTTGTACTATCAGCAAAAGGTCCAGAGTTAAAATAAAATATGTGTATTCTATTTCTACTTTCTGATAGTACTATTTCCTACACGTGGTACTTTCTTTGGCTTTTAAGGGAACCAACACTGAGAGATCCACTGTTTTGGAAAATAAAAAAAAAAAAGAAGAAGCTGTATTTTGGTGTCAAAAAGGTTCATGCCTCTGACTTCTGCTATTTCTGATCTGAGTGACAATGAAAACTGTTTTCATGTGCAGGACAGAAGGGTCATCTTGGAGCTTATGGAAGTTAATTATACTTCAAATCAGAGGGAAGAATGAAAGGACTATTTCTGAAAACGAGTAAACACAAAAAATACAAAGGTACAAAAAATGATCATGCAGCCACTAGAATGGCAGGAGTCAGGAGTGTTCAATGCTTCAAACAGGTGAGAATTGCAGCCAGGGAGGGAGGGGAAGAGTAGGGAAATACTTCTTTTGGTGACAAATTCCATCCTACACATATATAAATATCCCCAGACAGATGCAGACAAGAGGAAGATCTGCCCAAGAAGACAAACAGTAAGACATGCTGATGAATTTATGTACTTTCCTGGTGTGGTTCCACTGCTGCATATCCTGCTTCCTTCTGGTCAGATAAGTATGTAAAAAACCAAACCAAACCAAGTAAAATTCACTAGTGCCTTTTGTACTTCGAAGTGGAAAGAGAGGAAACAGAGGAAAACAATGCTGCTTCCAAGGGCACACACTAAATCAATTTCTGTAGAAAGATGGAGGCTTGTAAGATTCTATTAATGAAATAAATTCTCTGTGTATGACAAAAACTTCCTAACTTAAAGCTTTCACAGATAGAAGAAGGTACATTTTCCCATGTACATTAAAGCCATCAGAAGCAGTTTTGTAATCACAACACTTCAGCTATTGCTTCCTGTCCAAGCCCAGTGTAATCAGGAGAGTGAAGTGCTCATGCCCATAATAACTCAGAAACCCTTAGCAATAGTTAGCAGCAGCTGTTTTTTTCCTAGATGAAAGACTCAAATGCAGAATCATTTTTCTATGCTATTTAATGAGATAGGATGAACCTGAAATAGAGTCTTGGCCTTACAAGAAGACCCTAAAAAAAATACTTGCATGCAATTGCACATGGGAAGATCATTCTTAATAATACAAGACTTAAGTGCCTGAGAGCAATCATTAACCATGAAGAAGGGAAAGGTGGGTCATCTTTATTATCTGCAGTGTGGAATTCAGTGTCTTTTCCTGTGTCTGTGGAATTTAACAAATATTACCCCTGAAGGTTTGCGAGATTTGTTTTAGCAGAGCAGTCAGGAAAGTCTTCCTCTTTCTACCTGCTCTCCAAGATACTGTGGTAAAACAAACTATTTCTTTCTCAATCTGTCTGCATGGTTCCTCATTATTAATTGTATTTCCCAGGCTTCAGGAGTGTCTTCATTAACCTTAGGAAGTCTTGTTTTCAAATTCCAAATGTGGTTTCTTCTCTGATCCTTCCTACATCCCCCTCCTTAAAATGAAAGGCTCCCATTCATAGTTACCCTTTCTTTCCTTCTCTTTTGCCAGTTTTCAGTCCAATATGCTCATTGTCCTTCTATTCCATGACTTCAGACCTTAGACATTTTAACCAACAGTGGAGAATGTTGTCAAATGCTTTCTGAAAAACGGAGTCTATAATATCCTTTCCCCTTCCTTACCAGGGCAGTAATTTCCTCAAAGAATTCCAACAAATTAGTTAGGCATGATCTCCTTTCCCTGAATTGATGTTAGCTGTCTTTAATCAAGCTCTGCTTTTCCAAGTGTTCCCTATTTGATTCCTTAAAGGAGTTTCAGAGTCTTTTCCCTTTAGTGAAGTTAAACTGACAAGTCTGATTTTCCCAGTGTTTGGGGAAGCTGTGTCCTTTCTTTCTTTAAGAAAAAAATGATGATAAATAAATTTCAAGTAATTTCAACAGCCTCTCATCTAGAGACACTTATTCCCCTGGATTCTTAAGCACAACTTTTGCTGTCAAGAAAGGGGATGCGCAGTAAGAAGACAAGGATGAGAATGCAGAAACACAACATTACAGATGACAAGTTTGTGTAATCAGATGGCATATTTTGAAAGCCGGAAACCAAATAATAACAAGTATTTTTGATGAAGCCTCAGGTTTGTGTGGATCAAACTCAGGGCCAGTTCCTCTGCAGGGAAACAGCAACTGGGACTCATACAACCCTACAGCGCTTCCTCATGGACCTGGCTGTGGAACCTCTGTTGCAATGGGACATGGTTTGTGTTGAAGTCCTTGGTGTATGCATTTAAGGGGCTTTTCAGGCTGCCCCTGTAAGAATCCGTGTCTCTCAGGCTGTTGTTTGAGTCCACTCGGCTAGCTATAGACCCTGGCTCACATGGTCTTACATGGACGAAAGCAAAAGACAAGAAGTGCTCTTCTCCACATGGGGACGAGTGTCCTGTTTATTGGTTTGGGAGGAGACACTCCAGCTTCTCCATACACTCCAGCTTCTGGATACGCTTCAGGCGGAAAAGAGGGCACAAGGGTCTTGCAGGGGACCTTTATACCCGAGAAGGGGGCGGGGAAAGAGGACTGCAGCCAATGGGATACCATTAGGGAGGGGCGAGGGGAGGGGTAACCAGGGGCCAAACCACCAGGGGATAGAGCAGAGGGGTGCCTGAGGGAGAGACCATGTGACGGGAGAAGAGAAATAACAATCTACATGACACAACATACTCAGTACAAATTTCCAATCACCCAGTGCAAAACAACAACTAAACAAACTATTTAGTGCAATACAACAGCCCCCAAGGTCATCCTTCACTTCAGGCATGAGTAAATTGGGAAGGGGGATGTGGGATATCAGTCCATCAGTCCCCCTGTGCGCACGGATGATGTAGTGCATGGCCTGGCTTCACGATGGCACGAACCTCTCTGTGCACACTGCTGAGTGCAACTGCATCGTGTCCAAGTCACTTACTGGCCATGCAGTGCCACAGCTCTTGCTGGATATTTGCTGGCCATATCCAGTAACCTCTGACTGCGCTTGGGACAAGCCATGAGGGGCAGGCAGATCACGGCTTGGTGTGGTGGGAGGCTGCAGCCCAGCCTCACCTGCAGTGCCTCAGAACAGGGCAGCCTGGGAGCCTGGCACAGGGCTCTTACCATACGCTGCTGCTCTCACACCTGGGTTTGGCCTTTCTTGTGGGTGGGTTTCACTGTAATCTTTCCATAAATCACCCCTTTCTTCAGATGCAAGCTTCATTCCCACTGTGCTCGAGGGACAGAGCACAGACAAGAGGAGAGCTGTCTCGGGGGAGGGGACAAAGATATGATCATGCAGGATGGCCTCGCACCTGGTCCCATGAAGTACCAGATACCCAACACGTAATTATATCAGAGAAAAAAAAATGAAGTTTTCACTGTCATTGGTAGCAAAAAGGAAATAAAAAACATCAAAGAAAATAAGGAGGTTCTGCCTCTTTGAAGTATACAAGATCCACTCAAAGTTACAGCAATGAGCACATCCCATGAAACTTTACATTTTGATATGAAGTTGGATTGTATGCACTGTGCATTTCTTGGATTCCCATCTCTGCAAGTGATACTGAATTGATCTAAGATTAGAAATAAGATATCCTATAAGAAACCTTATTATGTCAGTAGGTTTCTGTCCAGAGTAAAGGCAACTGCTGGATCCTCCTCATTTGAAGCACAAATTGTTAACACAGACTGTTCTGGGAACATATAATTTACTGCTCAAAAGGAAAGGAGGCTCTAGAGGCTGAAGAATCTCTCACAGGTAAAGAATATACATTTTAAAATATACCAGAATCAGTCATTAACATCAATTGTGCTTGAAATACTAGATAGCCCTCAAAGCTGTACCTTCATAGTTAAGAGGACAATACCCACTTCCAACTTCTGTCTGTCCTCTTGTTTTCTTCTTCCCACTAAGCACCATTCTTAGAGCATCAGACTTCTGAGAAGGGAGTTTCATAAACTCTCTCTTAAACTCTTCTCCCTCTTTAAAAAAAAACCAGCTCCACCATTAAAAAACAAGCAAAAAAACCCCAAACCAACCAACAACAACAACAAAAAAACTACCCCAAAAACAAACAAACAAAAAAATCCCCCCCCCAAAAAAAAAACAAAAAAGAGAAAAGTCTATTGCTTCTGTTACTCCTACACTAGATGTATTCAGAACCTCATCCCTCTGTTGTTCTGATTTTCTTTCTTCCAGATTTCATGACCCACCCATTTGTCGTTGTGCTAAAATTTCCCTTTGACTTAAATATATCTTCTTTTTTCCTGAAAGATCTCCTTTCTTTTTGCCATTTTCCTTCCTTTGTAATTTCTAGTCTTTCCTTTACAAAGTTGTATCTCATTCATAACAGCTTGTCTAAAAAAAAAAAGAAAAATTGTTGGTGTATCAGGCACCAAATTTGTTCCACTAAGCTGAAAATTAGAGTTTTGATTTCAGGAGCACAGTGATCAGACAAATCTGCTGAACTGCAGGTAACTGACCTTAGCTTGTGGCACATGTCAGGTAAATCATGTCACTTCAAAACACAGCAGAAAGGATTAAAACTAATATTTGAGACAGGAGCACAAGCATGGTCATTCAATTGTGTTGCTTAGATTTGTTCTATAACAAAATCAGGAACAAAAGCAGGCATCCCAGCTTCTGTAAATCTTACTCCATTTTCTGGGTTTTTTTGCAGAACTGATGAGAATTAATGGTTCATAAAAGGCAGCAGACACTCCTATTTTATGAAGCAGCTCCTGGGGCTAGTACGGGATCTGGTAAAATGGTGAGGGTGTCAGCCCAACACTGAAAAGTTTCTCTCCCAGTCAGAGAAGAGGGGAAGCAGGGGAGTGGGATCCTCAGCTGCCAGCCCACGGGTTAAGGCACGGTGCCCTTCCCAGCCCTGGCTGGAGAGCTGAGCACACAAGGAGGAGCCAGAGGAAGTGGCCAGCAGAAAGTGAGTTTCACAGCATTACTCAGAAATCCAAACCATACTAATCTTATTATTAATTCCTGCAATGATAATGAAGGATAGTCTTGCAAGGCTGGTGAAAGGGCAAAACTGGGACACTTAAAAATATATATTTTTTAAACTAATTGGAAAGTATATTGTACATGGTTTTATGCAGCAGTCAGATTATGTCCTTTTATAGCCAGCAGCTTTTCATTGCACTGGATGCACTGTGTCCAAGGCTGTCCAGTGCAGTGTGGGACAGAACCCAAGAGAAGAGCAGAGGGAGCAGACACACTTAATCCTTGACCCTGGCAGCACTGGGAGCTGATGGGTTTTCCCTTTCAGTCCCATGACAGCCCAAGCATGCAGCAGTAACTCCATTATTAAATCTCAGTCCAACTCAGAGAGTGTTTCCAGATCTTCTCCAAAACCAATAAAACACTATTTTTAAAAGCCAGGAATGCTGCTGTTTTGATGGACCATTAAAAGACACATTGTAGTGCTACAATTTTATCATTCACCTATGTTACTAGGAACTACAGCAGCTTCCTCCTATTATCAGGTTTGACATTTTTTATCGATTTCTGATTGACCTGACATCACTGCACCCAAAAATGTATTCTTCCTACGTATCTGGTGTCTTATTGATTCTCACATAAAAATAACTGTGATTCAGCTGATTTAAAGCAGTTTGAGTTTGCCTGCCTTGAAAACAGACCTTCAGTTAAAGATGTACCTCCTTTTCCAATTCCTATTCACAGCTTGCTTGTTTTGGCTAACTTTCCTATGCTGACTGCTAGGCTGGCTCTCAGTAGACCACCCCACACTACTCACCCTCAGACCTCACCAGGCCTCCACGAGTGCAGATGTTAGAATAGCAACCTGCTTAAGTCTTTTTGATTCCTGCTGTGCCCCTTGTCCTGACTCAGCATCCTGGTGAGAGAACGTGATTACTGCTACCATTGTCACTCACCCAGCTGGTGAAGTTCCTCGCCGTGGTTATTTGCCTGTGGTAGCTTCAAAGACCATCAGCATCACCTCCCTGGGGTCTACCAGATGCAGGTTAGCAGTTGCCTGCTTTGTACTGCATGCCCATTGCAAAAGGACTTATGGAAGAAAACCACAAAGAAATGAACTGTAAGTGCATCCCATCACCCTCCTATGGTGGGCCCAGAAGTCACAGTGCCGTGAGCCTGCCTCAGTGAGAAGTGATTTCTTAGCTGACATTTGGGCATGTGGAAGGCTAATAAGTGCTCACGCTGCTTTTCAGCCAGCTAATCAAAATCAGTTGTGGTTTATTTCTAGCTTTCACCTTCATATGCACTGAGGAAAAAAGTCACTGGTACCGTCCATTGAAGTCGTCTGCATTTTTTCCATGTCCAGTCAACTCTTGATGCTATTCTCAATAGACTAATACAGAACATATGTAAATTGGACTGTAAGAACATATTTAGTATATTTACCTTTGAAAAATGAAGTTATGATGAGGAATGAACATCAAGGGGGAAGAGGGTGGGGAGATGGCTGGGAATATTTCATCAGGGCACAGCTAATCTCCAATCTGGATGTGCTGTTCCCAGATGATCAAGAGCTGACTGAGTTTCAATCACAAACGTGGCTCCTTTCTTTTCTGCTTTAAACCAAAGTGAGCTTGAATTCTCTGGGCTAATCTACATCTTTTTCTCATTGCAAGACTTGGCACTATTCAGTACAAATAGCATGCTTTGCTCAAGGAACTGCAAGAGTAATGAAGGCCGAGGCTTTTTGAATCGTGCCTGAGATGCATTAGCAAAGCTGTGGGGCACTTCCCGCAGCACCTGCCTGGGCTGTTCCTGGCAGCACTGGGAGCTGATGGGTTTTCCCTTTCCAGATCTCCAGATGAAAATGACTTTTAAAGAGGCAGCTCCTATTGCATGCTTGATTTTGGCAAGTAAAGGCTGATGCTTATGTGGGAAGAGAAATCACCCATTCCTTTTCATCGTGACCTCTTTACCTAAGCTTCACAGCACATCTGGTCCTCTTACCCTATGCTGCTGCCTCTGATGCACCCTTTCTTCTTTCCATTCTTCTCCCTTTGTAACTTATCCCCCTCTTATGTTACCACCTTTCAAAATCATAATAGCTTAACATGATGTTTCCTGCTATCATTCCTTCCTCACCTCCTCACCTGTGGTCCTGGTTGCAGCCGTAAGCTCTTTGGGAAATGGACTTCCTCCGCCTCCTTTCTGCATCTGCTGGATGGGGGCCCCAGGCCTGGTTGCTCTGCAGGCTAATAAACGTGAATAAAAGCAGTGATAACAAGCAGCAACTCTGCTCCTCGACTAATCAGTTCCTACATATGTTGAGTACTTTGCTTCTTTAGAAATTGCATATCCACTAGCAGAAAATGGGAATTAATCCGTGATCTTACGTGTTGTCAGTTCAAAGGACAGTAATCGCCTCACCTGTGTTATGTTGCTGACCTGATACAAAGTTAAGTTGGAATGCAAGTCATGGGAAACCATTTTTCATGAACCACTTGAAGATGGAATTCCTGAAGAAATTACTGAAAAATTTTGCATAAGAATCAATAACAAGAAAGTCCTGACCTGCTCCTTAAGAGTTCACAAGTCAAAAAAGTACTGAACTTCATCCAATAAATAATACATTGTGAATTGTTCGCACAGCTGTGCTCTACTTGCAGGGAAAGTTCAGGGGGTCTAATAATCCCTGTTCATGCAGAATATTTTGTTACATGGAGAAAATAGTAATTCAGAGGATTCTCAATTTTTCTCCTATAATAAATTAAGAAAATGTTTGATTTTGGCATTTTCAAGGAAAACACTGTTTTTTTCACTGCTGTGAACTATCTCAGAATAGGTTTTTTTTAAAGGAAATTACTAGCATGGCTGCCATTAAAAAAATCAGCATTGGTCCAGTAATTACCACACAGTCCCAAATGATGTAGTACAGGAAAATATATTAATCCCAGAGATAGTGTACGGTAACTTATGGTAAAAGTTGCTTCTTTAGGAGCAGCCACCACAACTCCATCTGTTTTAGCTAAAATAACTGTCCAAGTGACCCCAATTTCAACTTTATGAGACTCATACTAATAGGGAATCTGAAGAAAATGAGACAGAGTTTAGCTTTGTGTCACTACTCACATTTTCAAGCTCTTTATCAAGTATCTCTTAAAAGTGTCCTGTATGCTAGAGCTCCAAATGTCTGTCTGCAAGTGATGGACTCATCTTTAAAGAAACAGATCCACTTAATGTGTCGAGCTACAAACATGAGCCTATTGGTGCATATGAACTAACATGTCACCCAGTGATTGATGTTTCCCTATTACTCTGCCAAAATACATTAAGCTAAGCTCCTTTTCATCTCCACAAATAGTAGGGACTGACTACAGATGGCCCTCATTTGTAATCCTCAGGAACTAGCACAACCAAGCAATGCGAGAGGGTGTCGGTACCCATCGCCCGCCTGAAACGGATTAGGGAGATTTCAGTATGGAGCAGCGTTACAGGAATAAAGTCACATAGCAAGAAATAATGGAAAGGAACGGGTGCTGATAGTGGCTGTGGGCATTAGCAAACTGTGCAAATGACAATGCTCTCTGAACAGACAATCAGAGAATCACACTGTCACAGAATCACAGAATGGGTAAAGTTGGAAGGGACCTGGTCTGACCTCCCTGCTCAGGCAGGGTCATCCCAGAGCACATTGCACAGGCCTGCATCCAGACAGTTCCTGAATATCTCCAGTGAGGGAGACTCCACAACTTCCCTGGGCAACCTGTTCCAGTGCTTGGTCACCACCAAGGTAAAGAAGTCCTTCCTCATGTTCAGGTGGAACTTCCTGTGCATCAGTTTCTGCCCATTGCCTCTTTTCCTATTGCTTGGAACCACTGAGAAGAGCATGGGTCCATTCCACTGATACCCTCCCTTCAGATCATGATAGATATTGATGAGGTCCCACTTGTCTCTTCTCAAGGATTAACAGGCCCAGTTCCCTCAGCCTGTCCTCATACGAGAGGTGCTCCTGTTCCTTAATCATCTTTGTTTCCCTCTGCTGGACCTGTGTCAGAGCACCATGTACTCTCTCTTGTACTGAGGAGTCCAGAACTGGACGCAGCACTCCAGATGTGACCTCACCAGGGCTTAGTAGAGGGGCAGGATCATCTCCCTGGACCTGCTGGGAATGCCCTTCCTAATGCATTCCAGGATACCATTATCCTTCTTGATGAGAAGGGCACTCTGCTGGCTCATGGACAACCACACAGCTTGTCCACCACAGCCTCCAGGTCTTTCTCCACAGATCTGCTTTCTCAGCAGGTCACCCGCAGCTGGTGCATGAGGTTATTCAGATTAAATAATATTTTAGCAGTGTGCATGACTCAAATCTGCATATTCTTTAGTGGCATTCTGGTCCCACTGAATTTCACGGCTCATCTACTGACTTCAGTTTTGGTCAGGATTTCATCATGGCATGAAGATTGTTGAGGTCCTGGATGAGAGGCAGAAAAAAGTGAGGTTTGTTTCTTGGCACTGTTTGTCTAGTGAGCTTTTGTGGCTGGGAGATGGCTGGGCATCTGCTTTTTAAAGTTTTGCAAAGCAATTCCCCTGTGGCCTTAGACTGTTTGCTGGAGGCTCCCTCTTTAGGTGTCCTGGCTGCAGCTGATCATAGAATCCTGGAATGGTTGGAATTGGCAGGGACTTTAGAGATTGTCTAATTCTAATCTTCTTTCCATGCAGAGGTATACCTTCCACCAGGCCACTTAAAGCCCCAGTGAACCTGGTCTCAAACACTGCCAAGGATGGGGCAGTGAAGCCTGTGTATACAGGCTTCTCTGAGCAACCTGTTCCAGGGCTTCATCACCTTCACAAGTAAAGAATTTATTCCTTTTTGTGGGAACTCTCACTCCTGAGGTCCAGAGTTACCGAGAGAACCCTTGGGGGGCTCGTCAGTCCTGGAATGTTGCCAGAGGCAGTTGGTGGCTTGATTTTGATCCATCTAGGGATGCACCACCTGGGTATGAGGAAATGAGAGTCACTAGAGTTTGAATGTTGTAGGGATATTAGGTTCATGAGGTGAAATATAAGTTTTAGGAATTTGGTACAGGGGGTTTATGGAGGCAAGATGGTGGAAACCGGGTGTGTCTCATGGTTCTTCTTCCTTCTTCTTGTCATCCATCTTTGGTGGTGGTGTTGGCACTTTTGGATTGGTCTGTGGTGATGGTGCACTTGTTAATAAGGGTGATAGGTATTGGGAAGAAAAGGTAAATATCTTGTACATAGTTTTTCCTATAAAAAGACACGACCGCCCCGTGGGTGGTCAGAGTGCCTTTGGCTGCCTTGCTGGTCAGACCCCGGTCGGGCAGAGAGAAAATTCTGTCGATAAGAAGCAATAAACAACCTGAAGACTACAAAGTGAAGAGTCCAGTCTTGTTCTTTGGGAGCCCAGACGGCAGCAGAACCATCCCACGCATTTTAGGGCAGAAACAGAAGCTCTGTTTCGCAACACCTTTTATCCAATCTTAACCTACCCACTTACAGTTGGAAGCCATTGCCTCTTATCCTGTCACTACAGCCCTCGTGGAAAATCTGTCTCCCAACTTTCTTGTAGCCCTCTTTATGTTTTGGAAGGCTCTCCAGAGCCTTCTCCTCTCCAGGCTGAAGAGCCCCAGCTCTCTCAGCCTGTCTTCATAGAAGAGATGTTCCAACCCTCTGATTATCTCCACGGTCCCCTTCTGGGCCCACTCCAGCACACTCCCATAACCCACTCCACAGGTTATGGGAGTTGTAGTCCAGCAGACCACAGGGAAGAGGAGCCTGACTGCCCAAGACATGTTTGGTGTAAAGCCATGCTGTGTCAGCAGAGAGAGGAGATAGGCCCTATATCAGCTTCACCAGGATCAGGGCCAGTGGCAGCTGGGCTGTAGCTGCCAGACTCTTCTCAGGGCTGCTCACACCCCCCTACTAATTGAAGGTGTTTTTGGACCACACACACGGATGTGTGTGTCTGCTCACCAGTGAACATGTCTTCTCATTGCCCTCAGAGCTCAAGTACACAGGATCCTCACCCAGCCCTTGGCTCTGGAGCCTGCCAGCCCATGGGGACGGAAGATGGATGCAGGTCTCCCTCTCCCATGGGTTTCATTTTACATAAAAAATATTCCCACCTCTCTTTTGAAGGGAGCACATTTTAACACAGAGAGTCTTCACCTGATGCATATTATGAGAGTGAATTTATGTCACCTCACTTTTTAGAAGGAAAGAAAAAAGCAAAGAAAGCAAACAATAATTTTGAGAGGAATTTGTGAGGCAGAGGATGGCAGATGTGGCTGTGAGTGGAGAGTGCCAAGTGCAGTTCGGAGGCCAGGCAGAAAGGGAGCCCCAGCCTCCAGACAGCACAGGAGATAAGGAAGGTCTTTCCAGACACCATTATCTGCTTCAGCAAAGCACTGGGACTGGCTGATGGACCTTCTCCAGGGAAAGATGTGTGCAACTCCTCGGAGGTCAGCACTTAGCCAGGGGAATGAGGCTGGTGTGGGTCTGGACTCAGAAACTGCAGAGACAGGGATGTCTGCATCTTCAGCAGGGTCGCTGCTTGCAGACACCCAGAAGTTTGGCTGGATCCTAGACAAGTGATAGAGGAGCAGACAGCATTCCCCACTTTCACATGGTGTAGTTACTCCTGACTGACTGAGGGTAATAGCAGAAAGGTGCTTCTGGAGCTGGCACCAACCTCTGGCACTGCTGTGTTTTCCCTTCTGTGCCACTCCCTGCTTGCTTCATCCAGTCCCTGCATCAGTCCAGTGTACTGCTGCAGCTGGCTTCTAACACCCAACATTCCTGCCATGAAAGTCACTGTCTGATTAGATCTCCGAGTCTGGCTGCTCATCCTGGGTAGTGCTGCAGTAGCATCCTTCCACCATCCTTCCTTCCATCACATTGACAGTCATCACCTTGTGTTTTCTTCACTCCTTTCTTGACTCTCTGTGCAGAAAGAGATTGTACCAGTGCATGGGATAACCAAGGAATATTCCAGCCTTCTCAGCCTGAGCAGCCCACACAGCCTCTCTGTGTGTCCCCAAGGACTCAGGGGCAGCTTGACAGTATCTTGCATAAGTGCATTTCTCCTCATTCTGCACCTCCCCCGGGATGCCCAAGGCCCCCAGCATCATGGCCATGGTTGACAGGTTCCCACCACCCGTCACCACCCATATTTCTCCCTCTCCTTCTCCCATCACAGAAAGCCCCAAGATGAACTTTCAGGTGAGAAGGGGAAGTTTGGAAGCTCCCTCTGGCCCCAGCTAGAGAAACAGTGGAGAAAGAGGGGAAGGTGGGCAAGGGAGGGGAGGAGTTGATGTGGTGAGAGGATCTGGAGGCATAATCTAGGCAGAGTGTGACTCTGATGTAAAGGGCTCTTCCCATTCATGCTAAATTGTTAATAGCTTTTCCTTTACATTAAATAGCCAACTTCATAAAATTATATACATTTTCTTGTTAGAGGTCCAGTCTTATATGTTGGATTCCATTGACTGACATATCTTTATCTTAATCCAGTTGAATTTAGATAGGACTGTTCTCATTATCTCTGCAGAACCAAGTGTCTCAAACCTGAGCCAACTGCATTTTCCTCTGGAGTTTAATATAATAAAGATTTTAACAATCATATTCATAGGATTCCAGTTAGAATGAGGTTGAAAATAATGATACAGGGCAAAGATAAATGCACTTCAGGTGGTAACTAAGTATTGAATATCCAACATCAAATACACCAGTGATGACACAGGCATTAAATGTGCATGTAAAGTATCCATATGCAAATTACTGACTGAGTGTTATATTTGTGTGCATAAGAACATGCTTCCTTCTCTTATCTGGAGAGGATATAGGCTGAATTTCTGCATCTGCTTTTCAAAACAAAAAGGACTCCTGAAATGGAACTCATTAGTGCAGGCTGGTCTACATTCCCAGGACAGCTGAAAAGGTAGTAAAACCAGAATTATTCACTTCTCTTAAAATTTAAGTTTTGCAAATACTTGGATGTTTCACATTTACAGAAAGAATGTCCCCTTTTGGATACAAATAGCTTGATCCTGCAACCACTCCAGAATCATATGGAATGAAATTGAAAACAAAAGCCATTTTCATATCTGCTGTCAGTCTTCATTTAAAAGGTGGAGATGAATCTTCCTGCTCACTTTCTCATGAATATTTCTGTGAATAAGATTTTGTTCGCAGTGGAGTCAAACAATTGTGGGCTTTCATGTGGGGCGCTGTTGGTACTGATGTGGCCATGTCCATGTCCAGTCTATGGGTTTTGAGGGCTTAGGAGAAGTGTTTTAAGCTCCCCATCAGCAGAAACGTAAGTAGGTACATTACTGAAGAGAAGGACAAGTCTGGGAGAGGAATGACACAATATAACCCCAAAAAGGAGACAAATCCCATGGACTGTTTGTGTGATGTTAATGTGCTGTACTGAAGGAACTTGAAGGAACCATGCAGGATAGCTGTTATGAATATTTAAAAATCTTGTTAACTCATTTTTTGTGTCTTCTAGAAGAAAAATGGTGGAACTTTCTACCAGTATTTCTTCGTGTTATGCAGGAGATGCAATCCTGATTATTTTAACAGAAGGATTATCCCAAAAAGGATCTGCTCTCTAGTAAGTCTCCTCAGAGGGGTTAGCTGCTGTGGTGCAGGACAGCTGTTCACTGCCATGAGATCCAAGGGCATCCTGCAAGGTGGCTGGGTCAAGGAGTGACCCATGGTTAATTCTGGAGACTGTGGGACACGAAGCCTTGCAAAGCACCAGGGCTAATGTTGTTGGACTGGTATGTGGTTTGCCATAAACCAATTCAAACTTTCTTCATTGCAGTATTTGTTCAGCAAAAGCAAGCTTCAAAAAAAGAGTAAAAATATGTTTTTTCCAATGGCACGTAACATCTATGTTATATCAGTCAGTACATAACCTTTGCAATATTATATGTTCACTGCATGTCACTGTAGGAAAAAAAATTTACCTTTGCAAATAGTAAGGTTTTTTTAAAGTGGAGTTCATTACAATGTTACTGTATTAAAAAGTTTTACTTTCCTGCTTATTCTTTCTCTCTCCAGAAATATGTTCTTGTTCAATGCATTTAAGTGGAGTTTGATTTTTTTTCTCCCAAATCTCTGTTTAAAATCTCAAATGCCAACATAACCCCACAGTTTTTTCTCTTACCAAAAGTCCCCTCTCCGTAGAACATGGAGGGGGGTCTTTCCAGGGGCTAGCACAGAATTTCACACTAAAAACAGCCAGCCTTCTGCATCCCAGTTTCTTATTTAATTTCTGGATCATCTGCTCAGTGGCAGCATTTCAGCTGTTCATGGAGTTTTCCAGCATCCCGCAACCTCCATTAGGTGTGCTGAAGCTTTTGTTTCACTGTTGGTTTCCCTGCTATGCTGCCAATGACTGACAGCACACATGTGCCCCCTGAGAGCACGATGGACTGTGTATAGTTCACCAGGGACATCCTGGCGGCTTGTGAACCAATGCAGGAAATATTGTCAACTACGTGTTACTGATATATCCCAGCTCTTCTCATGACTCATATCTTTGAAGGTTTGTTGTTTTTTTTTTTTTTTTTCTACTCCAGCAATTGATGGTGCCTGGAGCAACCCAAACCTGGTCATTAACCTATAAATACTTGGTTTAACATATCCTAGATTAACTAACTTGCTTTAAGAGAACTGACTGAGAAGTCATTTATTTAGTACTTATGATCCTATCCTAAGTGGATGCCTAATTTACAGCTGATTGGTAAATGTGCATCTTTAAAAAGCTGGCTCCTGTGGGTCCAGCTGCACAATGTGAGATGAAAATGGGCCTGAGGAGCCGTGGGATGTGGAGGCGAGGGCACGAATGGCAGAACTGCTGCTGGGAAATGCTTCTCCTGCACCAAGGGGCAGCGTGGCCTCCCACACCCCCAGTCACAGTCCTGGGCTGTGGCCCCTTGCCCCACTGCAACCCTCCTCTCTGCACTGCACTGCACTCACATCCTTTTGCAGAGAAATGCATCATTCCTGCTCATGGTGCACGTGCCTCACACCCACACTGTGCTCATTCACATCCTACACACACTCCTCACAAGTTCACAAACACACCTTGCACATTTTAGTGTGGTACCAGGCCCTTTTTCAACAGCTCCAAGAGAAAAACTGAAAATGAAATGTCTCCTGCTAGTCTCTTTGTCATATCAGCATTCAGCACAGTGGGACAAAGAAAATTAGTTTTTTTCTAATCATTCAACCTCTGCTAATGCATGACCCTAAGATAAAATTTTATTTAATCACAGCTAATTTTTCTGTTTCTTTACCAGTCACAACAAAACAAATCAGGAAACAAGGTGTGATTGTTGGGCAGTTTCCCCACCACAAGTGGGTGGGGAAACTGAAGGAGGGGCCCTTGGTCCAGTCCAGGACAGCATCACCTTGGCCAATAGATGAAGTAGGGCAGGGCAGTACCTGGTACAATTTCTATGAAATGCCATGCTTTCTGATCCTAAATGTCTATGTGCAGGAGGGCAGAGAGGCTGCCTACACAGCCAGGCATCTCCAGGCAGAGGAACAAAGCTGCTTCCCTATTGTCCAGGAAGCCCTTGAGTCACCATCTCTGGAGGTATAAAAATGCCAGTAGATGTGTCATTTAGGGACATGGTTTAGTGAGGACTTAGCAGTGTTAGGCTAAGGGTTGGCTTCAATGATCTTAGTGATCTTTTCCAATCAAAATGATTCTGTGGTTCTACTTCCGAAGGAGTCCAGATCCTCAAGTCCAGATTGCTGACGATGTTTTGGTTGTATTTTAATGGACACTGGCTTCAGTGTGGTTAAGCAGGCAATTATCCTGAATTGGATTCATCCCATTCTGACTAGAAGCTATCCTCACACTTTTTGAGCAGTTCAAGCTAGGATTGCAGAACTGTGGGGCAGAGTCACCTCTGCCTGTGTGGGTAGCACAGGTCCCCAGGCTCTTTTCTACCGCCCAGAGGAAAGAGGGTGTATCACTGTCACAAACACACTGCTTTCAAAACAGCTAGCTGCTCACTGACACCTACAGACAGCCACCAGCTCTTCAGTGTCAATTTCATGTATTTCTGATTATTTAATTCAAATTATTAGTAAGTCAGAATGAACATGAGAAGATATCACCCACTTACTTACACCTAGTGGTGTGCTAAGGGGAGAAAACTCCAACATTTCAGTGACTGACCACCTTCTAACTCTCTTTCTAGCTTCTGGTCGAGTTCTGCTACCTGGACAAAAAGGGGTGACTTTGAGCTTTTGACTGATATTAATACCCTATTTTGTGAGCAAAAAGTATCATTTACCAGGACACCATACATCTGGTACAACTTGTTTGCTGGAATACAAACTGACAGGTACAGTAGCTAGCTGTAACTTCCCAGCTAGGCATATCCTAGATCAGAGGAAAATCCACAGAGTGTGGAAAAGTGGTTAAAGTTATGATAATTGTTATAGTCCTGTATCTTCTACCAAGAATGAAATCAGCTTATAACTCCTGAATGGAAAGAATTATTCCATAGCACTCTCCATTGTTCTGCATCACTACCAGGAAACAGGGCTATTACATAAGATGAGGTTAACCCTAGATGAGAAGAGATATATTTTGTTATTAAAAGATATTAAAAAAGGATAAAAGTAAATCCTTTCTGACCTGGCAAATTCCTGTTGTGCGCATGCATCAAAAAAGAAGACTTTTTTAAAGAACATCACAGGCACAGCACGAACAAAGTAAAATCCAAGTTAAGACAGGTGCTGTGTGCTCAGCTAAACCAGGGACAGCACATTTTCAAGAACACCAGAGGTGAATAGCCCTGCTCAGGAGTAGCCACATCCATCAAGGGCTGACAGTGGATAACAGCAAGGATAACCCCAGCCATGGCTACCCTGCGCTGTGGGTGTCCCCACACCAGACTGCCTGTTCCGGCTTTGGTGGCAGTGCTCAACCTACAGCAGTTTTGTGCCAGGTCAGCACCTGCACCAAAACACCTCAGCAACTCAGCAGCCAAAATTCCCTTCTGCAGGACACACCTGCAGCTGGAGCTGGGGTCAGGACCAGTCAGCACTGGACCACTGAAATGTCCCACTCTGACACTCTAGAATTTGGGGAGTTTGATCAATCTTTAGCCTTTCAGATAAGTTATACCAGCAAATACATTCCATAGATTTAGCTGTGGTATGCAGTCATTTTAATACAGTCTTTAATGTATTATAAAAAAATCAACACATCAGTCAATGAGTCAGTCATTACATATGCTTTGTTCTATAGATGTGAAAGGATAACACAACAAATAGGTAATGTTTAGCATCATTACCTCCCCGTGTAACATACCTCCTGGGGCAGGGACATACATGAAGCTATTTCTAGGCTGTTACATGTAATGCTTTTTTGATCTGCTCCAGTCTGTGTTTTCAGGGGTTTTATCTGTTATTTACTTGAAGGGAAGCAGATTTTCCTTCTCCTGCTACAAAGCCATAAAAAGGAAAGACTGAAAGATGAGCAGAAAAAAGCTTCCAGCCTCTCTTCCCTAAATGGCAGGTTGCTACTCTGCCTTGAGCCTTTCCAGCCTCTGCCAAATCTTTTTGGATTGAATGGAGAGAAACCATGTAGCAAGAAGGAGAGGTTATTCCCACCATAGGATGAGAAATATTCTTCTCTTTCATTGCCTAGGCCCAAACCAGTTCCCAGCCAGGGCAGGTCATCACACAGACAAACCTGCCCACGCTTGTGTGGGGGCACAAAGAGGTATGGCAGGTTCAGGGGGTGCCTGCCCTGCCTGCATGTGAGTGCTGCAGATGGACTTTAGAGATGATGTCCTTTGGAGACAAATTGCCTTTTCCTGGTATTACAATAGGATTTTTAAAACTGTGAGATGACTCTGACTGAATTAAGATGTAAACCATATGCTGAAGTCAATAGCTTGAATTTTTTTTAAAGTAAATGTATGGTAGAGACAGGGAAGGGGAAGGCAAAGAGAGAGAGTAACAGAGAAACAGATCCAGTAGAAAAAAGATATCAACACTCCAAAGATTCTGATGGCATCCTATTGGTCTTCTCAGTGGTTGCAGACTGTACACATTAAGTGATAGGAAAAAAGAATCCTTTCATAGAGCTTATATTGCTCAGGGGCTAGGTGGAAACGCCCCTGGTACCTCCCTTGGATGATGTAATACTGGATCAGGAACATTTAATGAGTCTTTGACACCTTGTAAGATGTTGCAGCTGTCTCCCACACCAGTTGAATCAATCACGGACCCATTATGGTCCATCATCTGGGATGAACAGCTCAGGTTATGTGTGAATGTCCTGGGGCTCCCAGGAGGGCTTTCACAGCTGAGTCATTGTGTAAGGGAGGATGCTGGAATGATAAGAAGGACTATCCCACCTATCAGGACCTGCCTCTTATCATCCTCTTCCCTAATCCTGAAACCCAGTCTGTAACCTCAGGTGTGCCTGCCCTTCTGCAGCTGGGAGAGCCCTCTGTGCATCAGGAGCAAAGCACCCAGATTGTTTGACTATGAGCACCAATCTCATGCCGCACCTGGGCGGTCACTGCAGGTGGTCAAATGTTAGCAATTCAATCTCTTATGCTTCTGGATACATTCTCCTTTGACCTGGATAGCTGGACAATAGTACCATCTTATCTTATCTCAAGGTCCTTTTGCAGTCCAAATCAGTAGGCATATTCAGGGAGGGGTGAGCTTTGGTAGATTAGCAGCTGTTTCTTGGAGTTTGCTATGGCAGACAAAAGTCTTTTGGTGACCTTTAGCAATGTTTAAGCTACTAACCATTTCAGTCTCTGGCACCTGGGAGCCCTGCTGCTCTCCAGCCAGGCAGCACGGGCTCTTCTGTGTGTGGCTAGGCCCCGGGCACACAGCAGGAATAGAGGGTTGGTCTGGTCAGGAGGAACACCCCTCTCCCTGGCTGCAGTGCCCAAAGAGTGAGTCCCACATCCAGCAAGAGAACACATGCAGCCAAATCTGCACATGTGCACCCAGCAAAGACGCTCTTCTAACACCTCATTTCCTCCACTCCTGTGCCACCCCCATTGCCTGTGACTTTCTGTAGTTACTTGGATGTTGAATTAGAAACACTTAGATGTACTCTTTGATCCTCCACTGGAAATGGTAGCCCAACACATTTGGCTGTTAGCAGATTGTGGGGACTGTATGCACAGGCCTGTAGAGCAAAATATCTTTGGTTTTGTGTAGAAACCCAGCTGTGCTCACACACGTGCCATGGCACATGCTGCATTGAAGTGTGATGACAATCGCAACTGGAAACACAAGATGCTTTCAAGGCCCTGTAATTGAAGCAAAAGAAAAAAAGGCTGGGCTTAGAGCCTGTAGTGATCAGTACCAGGCCAGGCTCTCAGCAGAACGCTGCCTCGCAACTGGCAGCATTTGACAGAATTTGTAATTGCCTTCCAGGCCTGGTGGCTGTTGCTCATGCAGAATTGGAAATCAGAGCCATGTGGGACCAACCAAGCGGCTGAAGTCTGTGCTGTCCAAGTTTGCCTGCAGGAAACAGAGCGGCAGCAGAGGTGATCCCTGAGGGAAATGGAGCAGGGAAAAGAGGGCTGGGAACAGCCAACCACCATCTGCAGCTCCTTGAGAAGGTGCCCTGTAATATCAGTGCCCTGCATCTCAGCCAAGGGAAGTGTGGTTTTTGCTGAAGCAATGACTTCATTATATGTCAGTGCTTTTGGGGTGAGTGACTTTGAATGGAAGTCTGAAGGCTGGTCCCTCTGCTGAAGTTGCCTTCAAGCCCCTGGGAGCCTTGGCTGGGATGCAATTGCTGTGCCACCAGCCATCATGAGCCTGTGAGAAACAACTGCTCACTTTGAAAATTTAAAAAGGTTTATTAAACCTTGACAAAAATGCAACAAAAGAACTATATAAGGAAAAATTCACAGCACTGGGAACTGCCCTCGTGGATACCACGTGGCAAATTCATCTTCAGTCTTTTTTACCCCTAGGGGGATTGCATCAGCCAGCCCTGGCCCCTCCCAAAGTCTGTCAGTCAGCTCTTCTTTGCCATTTATGGGTGGAAACTGCTTTCTTGTAACTTGACTGGAGATCAGGTGCTGCCATGCTGCATCCCCTAAGCACCAAGCTTTTCCATTCCCACCTGCCCCATGCAAGGGACACATGTGCAGCCTTCTTTTACCTGTCCTAGACAATCCAGGCTGTCTGATGGTCACAATATGGGGGGGAAGGGAACTGTGGGGAGAACAGAGGGCATCTAAACTACAATTACATAACTATACAGCACTAAAGCTTTTCTTAATATTCACACAATAGTTTTCCCTTAATTGCGAGAGCCAATCATCTCATTATCCATCTATAACAAGCCTGAGTAACTTTTGTATTTCCTATCTTGCCTTATTTGGCTTTCCACAGGTGCGTTTACTCTTGCCCTCTCCTCCTTTTCTCTCTAAATACATGCCTGTTCATACCTTACAAGTATATGTAGAACAAAACATACTCATTTATGTACTGTACTTGTGATATTGTTGGCTTATTTCCCTGGATTAAAAGATTACATGCTAAAGATGCCCATATATGCTTGACTATTCATGCAACCCTTTAGCAATTATTTACTGTCAGTCTGACCAGTCTGGGCTGGGTTTGATTTTCTGCTGGGAAAAAATTCAGTGTCACCACCTTAAACTTGCTGTCTGGAGATCCAAGAACTAAATGCCCCATGTCAAGCAGCAAGAAGGACTAACCTCTCTACTTATCATACTTTACCAAGGCTTGAAAAAATGAGCTTTACTAGAAGAACTGAAACAAAGAAGGGAAAAACTATAAAGTATCCGCTTGGAAAATTTGGTGAATCTTCCCAGACTCAGAGAAAACTAGGGAGAAAGTTGCTGTCCTGCACCTGAAATGCATGTGGATTCAGGGAATATTACAGCATTTTCCAAGAAAAGTAATCACTTTTATGGCTTGGCAGAAAGGCTTAAGACATCTATGATGCTTTTTTTATTAGATTCAGCCTAACACTATCTTGCCAGATACTTGCTGCCATCAGTCGTCTTTGTTTTCACCACTTCTTCTCTACCACCACCTCACTGCCCAGAACATCCCCAAAGTATTCCAGCTTTTTTAAATAAGGAGAAGAAACATGACAGTGTCTCTTAGAGACATACCTGGTTGGTCAGATATTTCTTCCCATAAACTCTTCCCCCTTTCCTCATGCTCTCTTATTCAAATCTTAGCCCAAATCTTACTCTTCTTCCTATGTCTGCTGGCCCCTGGTTCATGTGGGACACAAGAACTCAATTTTTCTCAACTTTTAAATGCAAACTTTTGTAACAAATAAATTTCCCTTACTTAATTATAACTGGCAAAGAAATCTCAGCTGGTGCAGTCAGCTTCTCGTGCTCCTCTGCTGCTGGCAGGGGTTTGTCTCAAGCTCTCACAGCTCAGCTATTCTTCTCCATGTCCTGTCAACAGAAACAAGTGTTGAGGTTTTGCGCCTTTAAATCTCCCAGTCCCCATTTTGAGGATATGCATGTAAATATACACACACACACACACACACACACACACACACACACACACACACACACATATATGTGTGCAGAGAACCCATTCAGGAAGGGAAGGCAAGAGAATCCTCCCACTGCCTTCCGTTTTGTGGGTGGAGGAAGTTCAGGGAATTCAGGGAAGTTCACCATGTGAAGGACCCTGAAAACAATTTTAAACAACTAATTGCGGAAGCGTGCAGAGAGCCTGTGTGATGGGTTAATGTTTCAATTGCATTATAAACTACATGCTCACATTGGAGTGTCTTTGGGCAATCTCCATATTGGGATTAATCTATTTTTGAGGGTGTGGCCAAGCTGTGCTATCTCTGAGGTTCAAGACATGTCCAGAGAAATTCTGGCTGGCTCCAGGTTTGAAAACAACTCTGGAACTTGGAGATTGTGTCAGCTGTGTCCTGGTTAGTTGGCCTGTAGCAGAAACCACAAGACTAAGACAATTCTGATTCTGCAGAATACCACAGGACCATTTTTTCCCTTATATGTTTTTAAAATGGATTGAGGTTATGTGCCCAGTTTCATTGTTTCCCTTAGTTCTGTAAAATAATATGTCTTAACTTGTCTGCATGTTCATAGAGGTGGTTATTTTTTGTATAATTAACAAGAACATTAAATCAAGACAGTGCTTGTTTAACATTTCAACACATTTTTGTCTGAAGTGATTCACTCAGATTGTTTTCCTGGAAAAGGTGTTTTCTGGGCCTGTAATCCCCTAGGTATGTGTTTCACCTTCCAATACTGAACTGGTATGGACATACGGAAAGAAAATCTTATCTCCTTGAATAATACCTAATACTATTCCCAGAAAAAATAATAATGATCTGGCAAATCTCCAGCTATTAATGTTTTATGAGTAACTAACCCCTCCATATGCTGTTTTCATCCTTCTTCAGTACAGGAACAAAACGTCCCAGGCACTCCAGTGCATTTGCCAAGTTTCTCAAGCACTGCATCATTATGTCTTCCATTGATGCTCATTGTCATAACAAAAATCATGGTGTACTGTTTGATATTTATGTGGATATTTAATGTACTTATATAAGCTTTCTTGCTCTTTCCCTCCCTTTTGGATCTTTACTTCAATGACAGGTATGAACTCTATGCATAATACGGGGAATGTATTTAATACACAACAGTTGTTCTCTCACATGCAAGTGGTTTCTATAAAGAAACCATCCATCACTGCTATATAATAAGCCACATCTTTTCCTGAATGGTCTGTCCTTCTGAACTGACATATGTGGGGATAAATAATATCTACTATAAAATAGGGAATGTGCAAATACTGGAGTTACTCTTGGAAGAGTTATTAATTTGAGATAAAACTATTAAAAGTGCCCAGATAACTTATGAGTCCAAAACCCATTTTCAAAAGGGGGTGAGTTCTAAACCAGTGAAAAGATGTAGATAAATAACACAAACCCTAGTGTGGCTGCTCTGGGCTGTTTCAGCTCTTCAGTCCTTCTCCTGTTGCACACGAGCTGCACGCTCACACTTCCATCAGTGACATTCCCTGGGCTTGTATACATCCACAGGGTCATCTCAGGATTTTTGAAGATAATTCTTACTTCCTGCACAGGTTAATCTCTTTGATATAACCACTGGTGACTGGCATAAGAGCCACTAGTGTTGTCCAAGACCCATAATGTGCTTCACTAGCCACCAAACCAAATGGTTCCTAAGTAGTCAGGAACTGGCGATCGATTCATGGCCATATGTCAAAGCCAAAATGTTTCATGAAAATTTTTCATTCTGGAAGCTTTTGCCATACCCAGGCAGGAGTCTTCTTGTCAGTGTTGTGGGCTGTGTTCTCTGGCAGCAGATGATGCCCAGCTCCAGTTCAGGGGTTGCAGCTCCCAGGCCCTTCAGCAGAGCAGGGCTGTTGGCTGGTCTGGAGGCCCAGGAGGGAATGGGACTGAGGAGTTTCTGCTCTCTACACATCACAGAAACATCCAGGAAATGCTGTGGAGTCACGTCTGACACCACTGCACTTCAGACACGGCAGCTACCTGAGAAGACCATGCCTCTCCTCCCCATGAGCACGTCTGCTGCCTTTGATTTTAGAAAAGGTGAAAAACAATGTTTTGAGTTTCCTAGAACAAAATATTTTCAGAGTTTCATTTCCACTGGAAAGGTAAAACTTTTTTAGGCTTTGTTCCAATCCAGAACGGAACAAGAAACTGTCTGGAAATGTCAGCATTTCCACAGAAACAACATGCCAAGTTTTGACCTACACTTTCTTTTAAAATCTCTTTTTAATCTGAGTCCCAGAACATGAATTGCTAAATATTCTGTGGAAACTGTGGTTTCAAAGGCCTTGTTTCTTATGAGGATATTCAAATTTCTGTATCCACATCCATCACCTGGAAGTCACCTCATCCATGTGTCTCCCCGCCATGATTGTGTATTACACCACTGTGTTGTGGGGGATTTGTGTCCAAATGTGGTACTGTGACAAAAAATGCAATGCCAGACTATCTGTTTAAACTAGGAATTAAATTAAATTATGTGATGCAAAGTGAGCAATGTGTGATAAAAACATAAAAATTTGCAAAGAGAAAGGATCTGTGTTTTTCTGAACATGACAGGGAATTGGCTACACTTTTCCTGATAATATTGAATGATGATGGATGGTCATGTCCTCTTATATGCATGTGTTTCCTAATTTCTCCTAGCATGAAGTGTAGCTCCCAGGTATTGTTGCTATCTGATCCTCTCCTGCTTTTTCAGGGACTCTCACTTGCTCCTGATGATGCCTCTTGGGCTGCATGGGGACATTTTATATCCACTTGCTACCTCCATGCACTAGTGAACCTGTTGGCCTACTCAGAGAAGGGTGGTGATGAGAAGTGAGAGTGACAGAAATATGGAATAATTAATTTCTAATGCTCTGAAAAAACACCAGTTTTCAAAAGCGTAGAAGGCTGGAAATAAACTAAACATTACATCAAGCAACATCCTTCCCATTTCAGATATTTTACCTTCAATTTTGCACATTGTCCCTTAGGGTGGCAGAAAGCTCTGGCCTCTCTAGCCTTCACTCCCCCTCCCAGGAAAAATGTCCTGCCCAGCCTTGCAGAGACTCCTTGGAGTAGTTACCTTGACCTGCCTTTCCTGCTGGCCAGTGTGGACTCTAAATATCCCTTTTCCACCTCAGCTGTTTTCTTCACACTCCTTGTTCTAAATTCTTGTGTTGTGTTGTGTTGTTCCTGTGCAAGAAAGGAACCTGGAGATATAAATGTAGAATAATTTTATCCCACTTGAAGCTACAAAATGTTTCTTCCTCCTTAATTTAGGAAACAGAGTATTCAAGCGGAGGACGAATCTCACCTATTTATCATTGTTGTCTAGACATAATCACATGTGTTCAGTAAAGACACAGATTCTTTTGCAGACCTTCCTAGCAGACCTTAACTCACAGCTTCCTGATACCTGCAAGTGAACAATCCTGCTAGCAATAAAAAATAATCTCCCAGGAGGACCTCTGATCCTAAAGCAAATGCTGTTTAATTCACCACTCATTAGGAGTGTATTTGGATTGATTTATCAAGCACTTCTGACCCCAAATCTTTTGAACAGCATTCCTTCACGATTAAATAGGGAATGGATTTGGGCAACACTTCTGGCAGGCAGAGTGGAAGAACACGAGTGATTCGTGAAAACATTAATATCATGTAACTTAATGAAAATATACTACATGTTGGCATGCCCAGACCAGGAGGGATATGTTTTTATGTTTTCCACCCAAGGCCCTGGTAACTTCTGTAGTAAATATGACTAGAACAATTCATTAATTATACATTTGTGTATTTTAGAAATATGCAGTCACAATCCATCCATTAAAAAAAAGAAAGAAAAAGGCAGTATCTTTGGGTCCAAAGAAAATCAATATATTTGCTAAGTACAGAACAGTCTGCAGCAGCAGAGAGTCAGATATCCTCCAGGGAATCAGCTCCTACTTTTTGCTTAATATTCAAAGAACAGAGGAATGGACACAACTGTACTAAAAGTCTTTTATATGTGACTGGCTACAGACAATTGCTTTCTAGTTGAGAAAAACAAACTTTCTTGCCAGTTGTACCCAAGTCATTACAAACATGAAGAGAATCAGCCTCTGTTCTCTGAGCATATAAACAAAACACTTGAAACCTTGCAATAAGATCAAGAGAGCAAAATACAACCTCCTGCTATATGCCTTGCCATTCTCATTTGGCTACAAGAGCAGGATAAAGCATGGAGCAGTCTGTTGGCTGTATGACCTGTTTGGCCAACAAAGGTATATGCAGCAAATCTGGTATGTGCATTCCCCTCTCTCCTGGCTTCTAGTTAACAAGAGAGTGCAGAATCTGGCTTGTCTCCCCTACAGAAATTCCAGGGAATTTACCAGAATATTTGCATCTACATAAATCACTAAGAACAACTGTTGCTGTAGGTGCCACTTGAATGGTAAGCAATGCATCAGGTCTCATGAATTCATCAGAAGATTCCTAAGAAAGTGAGCTATTATCTTCAATCAGATCTCCTGTTCACAGGAGACTAAATGGCTGGGAAAAAACCTAATGAGAAATTTTTGAAATGGTTTATCTCAAGTAACTTTTGGCACCTAACTCTCCAAATCAGATGTCTATTTCTCGTGGGTTTTCTCTGTTCTTAGCAGAGAGCAAGGGCTTCTTCAAAGAGTGAACTAGATGACAGAAGAGCTAACAGGGAGTGATTAAGGCCCTGAAGTTAGGTTGTATAAAGTTAGTAAGAATTGTGCAAAAAAACCATATGATGTTGAACATTGTCAAACACAATTTGTCATTATTAAGGATCTGACAGGATTTTCTGTGTGGTGCAGACAGGTTCCTGTGAGTCTGCTCCATCTGAGATGTGCAAAATCAGTTTTCCCCAAAAGGGGCACTGCTGGGTAAGCTCCTTCAGCTGCTGCATAGAGTATCAGAAGGGTTGGAGATAAGTCCTCACTTCATGAGCACCCACAGGTCTGGGAAGGGTGAGTTGGTGGGACAGGTGGGCACATCTCACCAGGCTTCCCTATAGAGATGCTCCTGAAATGGGATTGTGCTGTCCTTATCAAAACATTGATCCCAGAAGAGCTGAGCTCTCTGCAGGTGGCTTCCCAGAGCAACCCCGCTATGGTGAAATTTGGCATAGTCCCAGCTGCTTGCTGAGTGCCATGAAGGTCCAGGAGTGCACCCATCTGGTATGGTCAGCAGGCTCCCTCCTGAGACGTGAGCAGGAGCCTCTGCAGAGAGGAATGGAATCTACCCATCTCCAGGCACTGCCTAACAAGGGAACAAGACTTTGCAGTGTAGGTGGGGGAGGGATCCTTCCTTCAGCAGCATCAACACACCCGAGAGCAACACAAAGCCATTAATTACCTTGCACTGCTAACAACAAGTGACAGAAACAGCTTTGTATCTTGTACTTGCTGCTGAAAATGCATGGAAAGTTTGTTCACTCTTCTGAGACCTTTCCAAGGGGCCACACAAGTGGCGAGCCGAATAAAGCCAGACACAGCCAGATCTGCCTTTTGCTTGGGCCTTCTGGATAAAAAAGTTTGTGGTACATGAAAGAGCTCTTTGAAGTGACTGATGTTGATGCTTGCAATGCATTTGGGTGAGCACAGAGAATACCAGGGCTGATGGTGTCAGGAGTCAGGGGGCTCTTCCTCTTCGTGCATGGAGAAGCTGAGGATATCTGAGAGCTCTTTCTAATACACTATGTGTCTATATTTAAAGGACTGTGTACATTTAGATTCTGCTGGAGAAGGAGAAGGGTTTGTGACACAGGGCTGAGGGTGGAACAGCATTTGCTGCAGCTCTGCGTCCTGACTCGCAGCGTGGCTGTGTCACCAAGCCCACCTTTCCCTGGGTGGCTGCTACAAATTGTTCTGATGGCAGGGTACGTTTCTGACTTCGGAACACGTTCCCCACAGATGGCAGCGAGTAGATTAATTTTTAACAAAAGCAAAATTTGTGATCTAGTCTCCAAATTAAAACATACAAGAACCTACCAAGTAGGTGGGCTTTTTACAACAGTTCAAAGAACTGCCAAACGACCTTTCTTCTCTTGGTGGTGAAACAAATCAGTGTGTTTGATACAGAGTTTTCCACGAAGATTCATTGTAAGGTAATTAGAAAGAGAGGGGAAAGGAGCAAAATGAAAAACCAATAAAGAGAAAAAAAATAAGCTTCGTGTACGTCCAGAGCAAAATCCACACCATAGGCTGAGATTTTGTGAGTTCTTGGAATTTTCCCTGTGTTGCAGTATTATCTAAGCATTAGTTAGAAAACAAATGCTGAATGTCTTGGGGCAAAGGTGTAACAAAGAACAAAATCCACTCTGCCTGTCCCCATTAGACCAAGAGGCATCTGCATTGCAACCCTGCCCCCGCTTAACCCCTCTGGGTGCTGCTCTGCTCCATCTAGGATGAGCAGGTAGAGAAGACCAGTTGCACTTTCTTCTGGGAAAGGAAATGGTGCAGAGGATTCGAGCTGGGGTGGAAGGAGAATGGTGCTTGTGTAGGAAGATGGAGCAAGAAAGTGAAGTTAACTCTTTCAAAGAGTGAAGGAGTTATATGAGGTTATCTTTTCAGCCCCTTACCCCTGTCATCTTCCTATTTTAAAAACAGAAAACTCTAGGGCATAAAGCAACCCAAAGACAAATTCAATCTGTTCAGCTGGAAGCTCCTCACTATTCATAAAGTCATGAATAGTTCTCAAATACTCCAGCATGATTAAAAAGAGGAAATTCAAATACTTTATAATCTTTGGGTTACAGGATTAGGCCTGTAATAGTTTTACTTGCCTTTATAAGCCTGATCCTTTCCCAGTGAACATGATGGGAGGTCAGTTATCAAGCCACAGGGGGCAAGATAAAGCTCTATATGAGTTGCTATTTTTTACTCTTAAAGTTAGTCTTATTGGGCCCAGCCCAACTTCAGCTGAAGTTAATGAAAAGACTCCTGCTGACTTTAATGGGAGTTGGATTGGCCCTATTGTCCTTTGTTGAGTAAAGTAATTTTAAAAGGTCACGAGGTGAATTAAAAGAAAAAGAAACAACTGCATCGATAAGCTTTATTCAACGTGCTCACCTTATAGAGAAGAAGTGTTGTCTTAGCTGGTGAGAATAGTTCAAACTAGTCCTTGCAGACTCTGTAAGGATAACAAAGTATGGTTTTACTCAAAAAAAAACAAGTGGAAATGAAAATTTCTGAGTTCCGATTTAATGATCTCCCAGTGGCTTCTATCTGCTCAATTTACAAATAAAACAGACACCAAAGTTAGACCCTAATCTCAATGAAAGCAACCTTGTGCCAGTGCAATTCCACTGACTTTAACAGATTTCTTCTTGATGCTTCAATGGATTTCTTCCTGATTGACATGGTGGGAGAGCTAAAATAAGATGTTCTGTTTCTAATTGCTGTGGCCACACTGTGACTTGGTCTATGCACGCTTCTTTCAGGATGGTCTCTCCTCCACCTGCACCTGAAGCAATCTGGTCTTCAAAGTGACAGGGAAGAGAAGAAGGATTAGTTAATGAATCTGCTGATTGTGTAAAAAGGAGCACAGATGCAGCTGATTCTCCAAATGTTCCCTTGACTCTGAAGGACAAAGAAGACAAAAAGGAAAGAAAAACTTACAGTTGTTCTGGGTTTTGACTTGCGCTCTGTGTCTTCTCCAGCTCTAAATAAAGCAGAGCACAGGTTTTATCACCATAGTCAGCAGATAAAACTATCAAATGAAAAGTTGCTATTTTTACACAATACTTTTTCATTATAAATTACAGACCAGTCTCCCTCAGAACAACTCTCATGCACTAGTTGTCAGAAGATGCTGTTGGCAATCAGTTTCGCAAAATTTTTCTTTTCTGCTTACCCTTTTTACAGGATGCATTTTAAGATCCAAGGGGCATAAAACATGCTACATTTCTTGGGAAATGCCTGAAGGAGTTTGGTTTTGATTTCTTTGTGTTGTCCTTGCTAAATATTTCATGCTGTGAAATTCAGATAGCCTTCTCCAATACAGGAAGTAGCAACAGGAAAATTAAAGTGTATACCTCCTCCACACCCCACACCCCAATTTACTGCCATTTTATATATACAAAAATAATCTCTACCAAGCTGAGATGAATCAGAACCATCTTTCCAGCAGATGGTTAAAACTAAAGGGAGAGAAGGATGGCTTCATTGGGCTAATCCAAGAAAGGGAAAAGCCCTCTAAGCAGTTCCCTTTCCTGGCAGGTTAACAGTCGTGCTCTCAGCAGGTTCTGACCATCAATGAACTAACCCTTTCCTCCAACTCACCTCCCACTGGGTAGGAATTCAATGCATGAGCAGAGGTCAGTGTTAATGCCATCCTGCTAAAGGCATCCAGCTTTCATTCACAAAACAAACCACTTTACTGGCTTCAGAGAGAAAAGGAAGTAACCCAGGAGAAAAAATGCACAAAGATTTCCTATTAAGCAAGAAGCAGTTTACGATATAATACCAGTTGCAAAAGGGTTGAATCAAACATTGATATAATATATCTTTAAAGCAGCTTCTTAAATGAGAATCAATGAAAGATTATTTTGCCCATGTCTAAGCTTAATGGCACACTTACACAAATAAGATGAGAAACTGCAGCTGCGGTGAACACTTGTGCTGCCTGCTGCAGTTTATAGAACAAACATTTGGGATCTATCTGGCTAATCATGATATATTTTTCATGTGATCATCTGTTTATGCTTCTTTGGTTTATATGTCTTGGGGCTGGGCTGCGTGCCAAGAGGCTGGGGGCGGCACTCAGCAAACAGCCCCTGGTCCCACGGGACCCTTGCGGGACCCTCAGTTACAGCTGCTCCAGCCTCAAAAGGGAACAGGTCCCCCCCTCTCCTCCTGCCTGTTTCTGAGGATGCAGTGTGTTTGGAGCTGCATGCCTTAACCCCTCCTGTGCTTCCCACAGCCCTTCTTGCACTGGAGCCACACACTGGGCGTGCATATGTAAGGACAATGCCATATTCTGTTTAGTGCACATTTTAACCAAAAAGCTGTATGGTGCCCTGGGGTAGCTCAATCGGGCCAGGGGTGGAAACATTTATTTCTGTACTTGCTTCCAAAAATTTTTTTCTTATGTGGCTTTTGTCACTTGACCAGCGGCAACATGAGGAAGTTGCCATGGCTGCCTACTAAGCTGGGTGCCTTGGGTTGGCCGCTGTCTCTGTGTCCCCAAAGGCTCTGTACTGTTGTTCCTGCACCAGACCATCCCCTCTTTCCCTATGTAATTCCCATGGCTGTTTCACTGGGCATCTTCATCTTCCAGCCATGTGCATCCACAGAGGCTGTGCTTTCCACTGCAGCTCTTTGCCTTGTGCCTCCCCATCCACAGCCCCACAGCCAGCTTGCACCCCAGGGTACTGGGCTGATTTCTGCCCTCCCAGACCACAGCCAAGTTGCACCAGTGAGGGGCCAGCCCATGTCAAGTCACCGGTGGTGCTGCTCATGCCCATTGCAGCCGCCGTGGCCTCCCGACACCCGACTCAGCGGGTGCTCCTCTCCAAAGCACAGGTGCAGCAGTAACACACTGCTGCTTGACAGTCACATCATCAAAGCTGAAGAAAAAAATCAGGGTGAAATCTGGGCTGAGCAGCTGTTAAGATTCTGGGAAGAGGCTGTCTGCATGTGAGATCTGCTTCTCTCTCATGGATGAAGCACAGCTAGTTCAGAAA
The DNA here is from genome assembly GCA_039654755.1 of Calcarius lapponicus. NCBI lineage: Eukaryota > Metazoa > Chordata > Aves > Passeriformes > Fringillidae > Calcarius > Calcarius lapponicus. The sequence continues at coordinate 34,033,879 of CM077463.1, read as the reverse complement.
ACACTGAAGCAGACACACTTCCATAGTCATTGCAAAATACAGAGGTTAGAGGAACCATAAAATAAGCCAGTGATGGCCTATGCCTCCAGTTCAAGGCTATAATAAATTTTAGAAGTATTGATGCTGCTAGTGGGGCCTCTAGTTGTGATGAAGCAAAAATAGGACTCTCTCAACATCCCAGCACTGCCCAGGCACTGGCAGCAAGCAGGAGGGCTCAGACCAGCACTTGAAGATGGTTCTAGTTTTAGCAAAGGAGTAAGCCACTTTGAGCCCTCACCCAGAATGGCTGTACAATAATGAGAAGGGAATGCAGAATGAACCTGGGTAAAGCCATAGACACCCAGCTCCATAACAGTGACCCATGCTGTACCTGGCTATTCTGCTGATGGTCACTAAAGTTACCCACTTCCCTGGTTTACAGGCAAATAAATGGTATCATTGTTCTCCATCAGCTGTCATGCATCTGCTCTGCAAAGGATCACAGACTCCCCGGACAAGCAGTGAGAGGGCTTTGTGAGGTTGTGCCATGCGTCCCTCAGCCAGGCTGGGGGTTGCTGGCTCTCCCAAAGGACAATTCAGCTTGACCTTGCCCTTCATCACAACAGAAGCTAGAGACTCCATGGGTCCTTCTGCACATAAAGGCAATGTGATTTTGGGAGTCTGGCAAATAACAGCTGTTATGCCCTGCCTGCTCTCACAGCACCTTAGAATTTTGTGGGATGGACATCACCTCTGTACCCAGAAGGCTGTAAGCCAAAGTAGTCTTATCTACTGGTGGGATCTGAGCAGTAGCATGTAGAAAGGGAAAGACGGAGTGCCCGGACTTTTCAAATGCCTCACAGCTGAAAGCAGGTCCCACACAGCCCGGCATGATAGAGGATGAGTGTGTGGGACCCTGACTCATGGGGCTCTGCAACCCCCGTGGCTGCTGGCACAGCCTGGAAGGGTAATTCTGCACACAGGACTGCCATGCAAAGCTGAAGCATGTTAAATCCCTGGCTGAAAAGGGTGAGTGAGTGTTTCTCTGTGCAGTCTTTACCTCCCTGAAGATGTTTACTTTGCTCCTTGTGCTTCCCCTCTGTTTCCTTCCTCTCTACTTCACACCACTAATACATTAAGCACAGAGTAGCAATGAAACAGAAGAAATGAAAATGCTGTCTCAGCAGCAATAACTCTCAAGCTGTACTGGAAGGAAAAAATTAAAGTAAGATGGGTGGCTGAGGGAAGGGAGCAATGCGCTTGTCTGGCTCGTGGGCCCCCACAGGGAAGTCCGAGTGCAATGGTCTCTTCCTTATCTACATCCCCATGGCACAGCACTTCAGTCTGGAGGAACACCATGAAGACAGAGGATTGCCATGCAATAGACCCTTCACAATCAGGTACCAGCAAAATTACTGGAATTTGTCCTTGCTACTATGCAGTGTGGCCAAGGAAAAAGAAAAGGAGGTTCAGAGTGGCAAAGGAAGGAAGTGGGGAAGGAGGTCCTCCTCTCAGTCTGGGATGTCCCAGTTCATACACTTTTGAAAAGAAACTATTTTTCATCATGCCTAAAGTGGTTTACACAGTGTAAAGCCTCCTCCTCATTGTTCATTAGCATCACTGAGTGTTTCAGACAGAGCCCAGAGGCCTTTTGCCCATGTTGAACATGTTATGTCCTGTGAAGGTCGTGGGGATGGCTGAATGAGAATAGTTGGCTGCCAGAGAGGCTGGTGGTTGCTGCACTGGCAATTTTTCTTTTCATTAGTCATTTTAGGCAAGCCAGGATGTTCCTTTCTCACAAATCTTGATCTACAAGTACAGGCCCCAGATTGCTTAATATTCTGGGTGCTGAGGGAATTTCAAATTCCTGCAGTGGGACATATGTCTATAGAAACTCTTTGTAGTATTTGAGACCCTCTGTAATACTTGAGTGGGTTCAAGTTTTTTTTCTATTTTTACAATAGCAATATGAGAAAGCACAAAGCTCACATATCTAATGATTGCACAAGTGGGATTTTTTTGGGGGGAGGGCAATAATTTCAGTCTGATCTTTTTCCATTATTTTTATTCAACTCTACATTCCTCAGTTCAGCTCTACTTAAACACAAAACAGAAACAATGAAGTGGCCCTTGTGTGAGGAGCAGCACTTGCAAGAGACAGTCCCTGGGAGACCACAGGTGCTGGTGGCCTCGTTTTATAGGACGGCGACTGATATCCACCAGTGTCTGGAAACACCAAGCCTATTCACATGAAAAATAAATCTCATGTGAAATATGGGCTTCCATGGATCATCTAGTAGAGGTGAACGTTTTTTATATCATATTGCACACTAGGAAATAAAAACCAAACTGCACTGACAGGATGCATTGACAGTGCCCTTTCTACAGCAGATTTTTATGTGTTTTCCAGAGTCTTTAATTCTCTTACTTCAGAGTCTCTCTCACTGTGGATTTATGACATGTTTCCTGCTTCCCTTCTCCTCATCTGTTCTCCCACATCTCTTACTTGAACTACTTTAAAGTGACACATTGACGCATATCCATGCGATGAAAGCGAGCACATAGCCGGAGCGCGTTTCTCTGCAGCGTGGTAACCCGGACCAGCCAACACCCCAGCCAGTGTCTGAGTGCAAATGCAGTGGAGAGGCAGAGGGACATATGCCTGGCAGGAAAAAGGCCAAAACCAGGCAGGTAGAAAGTCTTGGCCTCCATGGAGTAGTCAAGATATTGCTCTATTACAACACTTTGGACACCCCCCTGGGGCTACTGGGTGAGAAGTAAAACTCTTACTGCTACTAAGTCACAGCCCGTGATGGCAGCACTTTGGAGGTCCCCTCTGGAACAGTTACCCTCTGGTAACTTCTGATACCCGGCATAGCTGTATTTACGCTCCAAACCCAAAGCCACCCCACCACCCACCATCACGTTCACCTGTGACACGCACCCTCCACCCGCAATCTTCTTCCTCTTTCTTCCTCTAAGCCCAGGCAGCATCTGCTTGCTCAGCTTCGAGTAGCAGGGGAGCAAGGATAGTGTCCAGAGCAAGGAACCAAGGGTGTCCTCTGTGGCCATGCTTGTCTGGGGACTAAACCAAGGATGGTGAGTTAAAGGTTCCCCCTCTCTCTGACTGCCATCAGACCACTCATAACTGCTTTTGTGCCTTAGTTTCCTTCTACATAAATTAAATGAGTCTATCTGTTCCCTGATGTTTTTCTTTCCTCCTTTCTATCTGTGTTCTTCCTCCATTCTTACAGATTCAATTCAATGCCCAAGAGCATCTGTATTTGCTAATGTTTTGAATGAAATAATTTAAAACATGTTTTGAAGAAATCCTGCTTCTCAATGCACTCCATCTTATGGAAGTGTGAAATCCTAGCATGAGGTTCAGACCCGCAACTTAAGTATACCAAATGCTGTAAGAGAACACTGCCCTCTCCCCACTGATGGTCATCCTTGTTCTCTGGCTAGACCAAGGAAATCTCCTTCCTTTGGTCCTTACAAAGAAATGCTTACCTGTAGGACAGCCTCCAAGCTCTTTGCAAGAAGTGAGATGCTGAACACCTTTGTAAAAGTATTGATCCTCAGCACCTGTTCCTGGAGCATCTGTTCCAGGATAGCCTTTCCAATGGATGCCTTGAGCAGCAGGGATTACTCATCCTGCAGAAGTAGCAGCACATGGCCGCTCGCTGCTTTTGCCTTCTGCTGGGCAGAAGATTTTGGAGGATGTGCACTTTTAAGGGATGCATTAATTCACCTTTCAAATGGTCTGGCTGCTTTCTGCAGCTTTAGAGGCTGCACATGATCTGGCTGCATCATCATCGGGCAATTTCTCGTTCCTGGTCAGTACAGCCATTAAATCTCAGCTGTTCTCTGTGTAAATGTGGACATCAACGCTATGTAATGTTACAGCTATTAAGACCCTTTTCACTATCACTAGAGTAAAAAAGAGTATTTTCACCATAACACTTGTAAAATAAGCATGCAAAAATATATAGATCTGCCTTTTGGTCTGCTTGCAAAAGCCCCTACAAGGAGGTGTCCTTAAAGGTATTAAAATTTTTTCAATGTTGGCATGGATCTTAGAGCTTGCTGTCTATTGAGATTAGCAAGGGCGCAGTTTATAAAGAGGGCCATGAAAAATCATTAGAAAAATTCAAACCTGTGAGGTCATGCTCTTCCATAACTTCACAAAACACCATGCATTTGGATTAGTTCAGACATCTATCACCTGTAATAAAATATGAATTGAAAAAAAGCCAGTTCAAAGCAAGGCTTGCACAGAGCTTACCAGCATCCCATAGCATTCTGCCGTGCTGAAGCCAGCAGAGTAACTCAATGTTGTACAGAAAGGTTCTGTCTCTTGCTTCCTCTAAAACCTCCTGCTTGGAAATTTCACTGGATCCCTCTCGTTCTTCTGCCACAAGAAACAGGGTTCCCTATCCATCTTCTTAACATTATCTTACAGTATTCTGGTCATCTGCCAGGATACTTTGGACACAGACAAAGAAGCAAGGTTTGAGATGGAAATAGTTAAAATCTCACTCTGACAGCTGCAAAAGTGGGAAGCAGCCTGTTCATTTGAAAGTGTGAGAATGAAATCTGCTGTATACAGAGAAGTGGGCATTTGTGTGGCTTCTTAGCTAAGACATGGTCCCTCACAAGGTCACCGTTTGCCACCATTCCACCAGGTCTAAACAGCTTTGGAGTAGTTTTTGGGAAGATTTTGTAACTCAAGTTAACCTTGACCTAGAAAATACTAGACCATTTCAATATTATGGCTTTGCTCTCAGCTCAGATCTACATGAATCATGTTGGGCGTTTAGCACATAAAAAACAGAAATGAGAGTGGGCTGACCTCTGATTCCAGGGAAGTGTCACAGAAGCCTTGTCACTATTTTAAGTCACCTGCCTTCCAGCCCTCACCTTTGAGTTCACAGGTACGCTGGCCATAGTCCCTCTCCTCTTCCAACACAGGCCATTTTTTAAAGTTTTTTTCTTTTGAGTTATGAATATTCTGCAGCTGAGCTTCAGTCTTTGTCTTCTCTCATCTTTTTCTATAGCATATTTAATGCTACCAAAAGACTAATGATAAACCTACTTTCAAAGGAACCTTAAAATCTAAGAGACTGACAGTCTGCATGAAATCTCCATGCATGAAAGTGCAGCAAGGTGGTTATCACAAAGGCCTCTCTGGACAAAGCCTTTTCCATGCTTCCTGGCCAATTAAAGCTGGATACACACCTATTAAGTCTGAAGGACACACTTCTAAAGAGTTTGCTGAAGTTGATAGCAGAATTTGTCCCAGGACAGCAGGGAGAGCACAGCTTAGGGTCACGGAGCACAAAGCACTATGAAGGGGAATATTTGCAGAATATGGCCCTCAGGCATGAGAAGTGATCTTTTTACCACATGCAGCTGAGGAGCCTCAACCAAATGTGCTCTGCAATATTGCTCATACACATGGCATCGAGCATGGAGGAGCCATTTCTGCAATACGCTGTCAGCTGGCGAGAAATTCTGCAGGAAAGAAAGCGCACAGCAGCTCCCAGCTGCCTCAGGCTATAGGCATCAAACCTACAGGCAGCCTTGCTGACACCACATAATTGTCCTCAGGTAGGGGAGGCTGAATGGCACCCTTTGAATCACAGAGTTTCATGTCTCTGGCAAATAGAAAAGCAGACATCAATAGATGATGAATATAGTGAGAATTGTATTCTAATTGGAAATAAGATGTATATTACCTTGTACTGGATCAAATAACATGAAGGATTAAAATGGCTGTGCTGTATAATTGAGATCCCAGTTGTATAATTTTTCCTATCATTTTAAAGTTATGCCACGGAACCAGAAATATTCCACTAATAAAAAAGGTTGCTCATGAAAAGGAAAAATATCAAAGAGCCATCAGTGAAAGGAACATTAGAGAGAGAAGAAGAATTTTCCCACTCCTCACCCCTTCTGTATATCCAAGCGCTACTTTATAAGCTTTGATTCTTTATAAATTATAAACACAGAGAAATTCCTGAGAATCAGCTAGTGTACTCGTGTCAGACATATGGTGATGCTGAAAATTTCTCTTAATTTTCCGCCCATGCATTCGAGGTGCTGTGCAATTAGAAAGAACTGACAATACTTGATCACAGTAACAGCTGCATCCAGTCGTAAACTAGTGATTCAAAGCAGGAATATTCACCAGATTTAAGACAACTCCATCTGAAAAATCAATTTCTAAATCTAGGCATGAGTAAACAGATTCTTTTCTACTGGGACTGTTTGTCCCCAGTGCCACACAAAGCAAGGAGCTAACCACAGGCACATTCGAAGCCTCTGTGTCATATTACTAGTAGCTTGAAATTCAGACTACAGCCTCTTTGAAAAGATAGTATTTTTCCAGAAATGTTTATTTTACATTTAGAGCTGTTATTGTTATTTCTTCTCAGTGGTGTAGAAGTCCAGTTGGAAGAGTTTTCTTTCCTCTGCATTGAAGCTGAAAATTCCTGGAAAGCCATGACAATATTCAGCATTCATGATTACACAGACAGACATATTTCATGAAAATTGCATAGGCTTTTAATACAGGATTATGAATGAGCTCTAATGTTGAAATTATATTAGATTGGATTTCAGAACGTATTTAACATATTTCCATACAGCAACCTTGGGATGTCTTTTCAATAACAGTGATTATTACAGGCAGGCTGTTTTTTAAGAAAACATTAGTTCAAGGTGGACAGGGCTTCCTGAAAAATGTTCTACATCTTTATGGCTGAGGTTTTAGTTGTTTTGAATTAACTTTTTTCACAGCCAGAATGAAACGTTTCACCATATAATTCTTCATGCATGTCTTCAAACAAACTTGGAGCCTTTGCTGTGAATTTTCGAAGCTGTAATACAATCTCAGGCATGAAAACTCTTTGTGAGCTGAAGGTGAGCATTTTGCCCCCGGTTATCTGGTTTCTCTCAAAATATAAATATTCTTAGGTAACGTCTGTCTTTTTAAAAATACTGGTTGCCCAATGTGATTTGAAGGCATCTCTAAGTACCAACCTGTGAACAATCCAAGGCTTACTCTTTTACAGGTCTCCAACAGCTGACTGCCCAGCCCACAGACCTTGATAAGGACAAGCTGCTTGATCGAGTGGAATGGAGTTCAGATTTATCTCTATATCATGACAAACACATTGAAATCATGCATTGGCCAGGAGGCACTTGGAAAGCAGAAGTCAGTGACTCATTGGAAATTGCCTGTATGAGCAATTTCTTAACCTGTCCTCATAGCACTGGTCCCTGGACCAGTGGCTCAGCTCTGCCATTTTGCCCATTTCTCCTTCCTTACGGAGTTCATACTCTTTCTTCTGTCTGGAACAGCAGTGGTTTTAAATGTAGTTAATTTGAATATATCTGCTATATTAGGCTCAAGGTAACTGGGTGTGCCTCTGGTGGTTCATGTAGCTGTCTCCTGGGGTTGCAGTGCTTGCCTCTCCAAATTTCACTTGCTGCTATAAAGAGTGCATGGGCTATTGTGGTACCCTGATGCTGCCTGCTATTTGTCTCTCTTCCACACTGGTGTCAATCTGACCTATAGCTGCAGAAAACGCTTAGATTTTACCAGTGTGGGGCACTGAAAGACTTTCCTTCAGTCATTTGCAAGTTTAATAACTCTCATTAGTCTACTTTAGTCACTGGAGAAAAGAGATGTGTGTTTCCTACACTGGTGGCATAAACACTCCCCTCACTTTTATACTGCTGGAAGAAATGTATATTTTCGGGGCTAAAACAGTAATCCATTCACAGTGCATTTCTGAAACCAACTCTATTCTATTCATCTCACTTAAATGGTCAAAACTGTGAAACTGGATGCCCCAGGTTCTACTCCTAACACCTAATAGAGATTCTTTGAAGGGATGTTTTGAAGACATTTGAAATAGGAAGCCGTGTGCCCTATTCTCACTGCTGTTGTGAAACTCTAGGTGAGTCCACACAGATGTGGATTTTTATTGCAGTTTAACATTTCTAAATACCATGCTGGTTAAGAATAGGCTGAATCCTCTAAGATTTACTTTTATTTTTTGCCCTCTAACTTGACCGATGGAATGTATCTACTAATTAAAAATCAACAGGAAACAAATGTCTTCACAGAGGTAAAGTAGTTATCTATGGCAATTGTGGTTTGTGGCATAAAAGTTAGGATGGAAAAAACTCCACATTCAGAAAGATGCATACATTTTTCAACAGTATATATGAACTCATGTGTGGCCACCCAGCGAGGGATGGAAATGCCTGGAGACAGATGCTTTCTCCAGAGCGGATTTGATAAGGTATAGGAGACCGTGCCTTTTCAGCCAAGCTGCCCACAGATACGACAATTCCTGTACTCTGAGACAGAGCAGGCTTGGACAGTTAGCAAGGAGGAGCAAAGCTCTGCATCCTGCTTGGTCAGCCTCAGCCCTGCAATGCCATTCACAAGGGATGCAAAACTATCTAAAAGTGCCTCCATTTGTACTAATAGCAGCAACCTATCACAATTTTTTTTTTCATGCAACCCAATATCAACTTACCAAAGAATAATTTATTCTCTTTTTCTACTGGCAACTGAAAAGAAAACCTGACTTTTACAAATCTCCATAGCCTGAATAGTTTCATCAATTGCTTGATGAAATGAAATACTCAAAGTAGAAAACCGACCATCTCACTTCACATCTGGGTGTAGGAAAAATGCTGCTCCACTATGACCAAAACACTTTTAGATAAAACCCAGTACTGGGCATTGTCTTAACCTTTCAAGAAATCACTTTCCATTGTGAACACTGACTGCAGTCAACACAAAATATTTATTCCTCTCATCTGAGGCTCTCCCACATGCTTTGAGGTACTTGAGTTCACAATACCAAATCTCATCCCTGCTGCATGTGCATCAGTCAGCCCTTGGACGCTCTCTCTTGATGTCATGGTGTCAGTAAGGATGAGTGAAGCTGCCCTTTGCCCAGGCTTCTGTTTGGTTTAAAACATCAGATTTGGTTGTTGCTAAAAGCACCTCCCACCGTGGATGTCCTTGTTTTCCAAAGTAAACAGTCTCTGGCGTCTTGTGACCTAAACAGCCCCAAGTGTCTGACCTCGCAAAACAAAAAATATTTTATTTGAAAAGAAAAATCTGCAGCCTAAATTATTTGAGGCACTGCTTTCCTTCCTCAGCAGGATGCTGGAATGTCCAGGCTGTGGTAGGAGCTGCCTATACACCACAGACATACACAGCAACATATTTGCCCTCTAATGATATATTAGGCAACGGTTTTGAGTTGGCAGGCTACTAAAAGCCCTAGCCAAACAAAGATAAAATTGTAATTTATCAACAGAGAATGCTGAATTCATGGTCACTGGTGACTGCTGGGACTGGTGGTAGCCCACAGAGCTGAAGCTAACATTAAGACAACAAACTCCAGATACTGTTTGGACTTTTCTCAGCTTTGGGGGGAAAACAAGCTGTTTAGCTGTTTGGATTTTTTCCCCTAGAAATTGTTGAAACTAGGAACAAGATAAAATGATCACCTTTCTTCAAATCCAGTATGACATGGCTCAAGCAGCTAAAGTGTATGAAAATACTGTGATTGCAACTACCTTCTGCAGCATGTAAAGAAAGGCATGAAAACAGAGCAGTGGGGTGCATGCAGACAGGCAGCAGGGGACTGGCTCACTGAGGAGTCAGCAGTGCAGGCTTTGGTGGTACAGACCTCTCTTTTGAGAATATGGTCCATGGCTTTTAGGACTTACATTCTCTGAACTAGTTATTTCAGGGAGTAGGATTTTCCAAAGGCCTAGTCTTCCTGTCAAAGATTTTAAGGATTCTTGAAAATATTTTATCTCAAGTATGTTGAGACACCTTTCCCAGTAGTTCTTTCCATCACTTCAGATTTATAGGAGCTTTGTTTCACTAAAGTGATGTTAGACACAAACCAGAATGAGGTAAAGAATTAGGACCTATTTTTACAAGGTTGCACAAGTCTGTGTTATTTTGATTGTCTTGAGTTAAATGTGATCTTAAACGGTTGAAGTTTCCATTTCCATGATGGAAATCCATGCAGTTTAAGGTGAATCAGAGGTACAAACAGCATGGGGCAAAATCCAAGTTCCTCTTTCCCTTTCCCCACCCTCCATGTACCTTCCATCTCCTAACTGATCTCTAGATGAAAACCAACTGTTCTTACAGCAAGGAATTCAGTCTCCTCACCAGCTGTATCATCATTACCACACTGATTTCTGTGAACTGGTCCCAGCACCAACTAATTTCACAAAGAATCAGTGAACAGCTAAGAAATCACCAGGCATGCTGGCTGTTACAGACCTAGGGCAAATGTGAAGTTCTGGAGGTGAAAGGATCTCTACACCATTTCTGACCTTTGAAATTTCCCAGTCCCAGAGGTGTACTTTCATGGGAAGAAAAAGCTGTTTCAGATCACACCAGATATTTTCTGCACTGCCCAGCAGTTATACCTGAGGATGTTCTCCAGATGTTTGTGTTTCTACGAAACATACAAAAATAAAGTTGCAAACTGGATAAGACAATACTCGAAATGTAAGAACAAGGGCTTTAGGGCAGCCTGGAAAAACATGAACATTAACCAGCCCACACACAAAATCAACTTGTCCTCTTTAAGAGGCCAACAAAGACTTATTTTATTTGCTTTTACAAAGAACTGCTACTTTTCCCAGCAGGTGGACACATACAACTTGTCATGGTTCTTACATTGCCAACAGGCAATTGTATTTTGGGGAACAGATACTCCTTTCACTTGGGCATACAAGAAGTGAGAAGTACAAGGTCTAAGCCAAGATGAAGCAACAGTTTAGACAGTTTTTATTCCACAGTGAAAAGAAAATAATAATGTACCATTGTCTGGAAAACTACAAAGAGCAAAAATTGAGTGTGCACTGGCTAAGATATCTGCAGAGTGAAATGTCTTAACTGTTTGCAAGCTGTCTAACAAGTGTAAAACTGGACTTTGAAAATAGAAGCCTTTTGTCTTTTCTTTTCTGGAACTGTTTCTCTTTTCTGCTGGCTATATTGTCTAAGCAAAATGTCCAAGCAGACTGGCTACAAGTCCTAGAGGGTCTTTGGGGAAGGCTTCTGTATTTTTCCTGCTTAATTTAGGCTGCTCAAGTAGGTCCTGATCCCAAAAATATGTGGACATAATGGACACCTTTTTGTTTAGTGCGCTTAATACTACACTGGTAGCCTGTGTATAGGGATTTCAGAGTGTCACCTGCCTACACTGCTTGGGGTTTGGCCATTCCAGGGATTTCACTGGGGCATGTTTGCAAGTATTACCTCACCTTTGTGGGTTTTTAAGTGACTGTAAAAGGAAGACAGCTGTTGGCTGCTGTCATGGCTTTGATCTGAAAAGCCCAGTCAGGCCCTGTGGTGCATGATTTCTCTTTACAACAAAGTGGGAGCAAGCCACACTGGAATGCAGGTCTTCACATATGCAGGATTAGACATTTTTGCAGGTTTATTGTGGGACCTGTAGGTGGCCTCATTTTAATAGTCAATAAAACAAGAAGTATTAGTCCAGTTCCCCAGTGTGCTAAGCAACATTTTGTCATACTGAACTTGGAAGCTGACAAATTTGCTTCTGGTGCCATTGAATACTCTGCCATTCATTCCATAAAAAAGTGGGTATATTTATAAAATCATTGATTGCAATGCAGAAAGTGCAAACATCTGTTTTGTTTTCATCCTTATTTCCTGTTCCCTCCCAGACCATGGGTAAAGGACAAGAGGACTGCTGGCTATGCAGTGACATTAGCACAGACATTTTGTAACAGAATGAACAGTAAGAAAAAATGAATACGTATCCCAAATTCTGTCAGAGAAGGTCTAACACAAATTTGATTGGGTAAATGGACTATAAAACAAGGTTAACTGAAATAAGACTGAACCATTCAGTACAATTGAATACCAACATTCACATCCACACTTGGCATCGTGTTTGTGACAACGGATTCTTTGCTGCCACCCCAACAGAAACCCTGACTTATGATGCTCTCTTTTTTTTGTGCTGTGGTCACTGTGGTAGGGCCTCAGTTTTGAGTACTTCATATAGACATACTGGGATTTTGTTTTAGTGTATGAGACTGATAGAGCTTGTGAAAAAGGCCTACAATTCAAGTGTCTTTTATATATGGAAGGCATAAAGATACAGGAACAAGAGAATCTCAAAGCAGATGGTTAACTGGCCTTGTGTAGCTGATCCTGCCACCACTGCTTCTCCCATCCTGTGGCTGGGGCACCCTGGGGAACACCAGGAGCAGCTAGGAGAGAGTCTCTTACTAGAAATTTCTCTGGTTGTGAAGTGGTGGGGTACACCTGTGTGTTAAGAAAAATTGCATGCCATGCACTGCAAGACACAGCCTGCCTTGAGCTAGACTGGAGCACAGAGCCATGCCCCATGTCTGCTGCCAGGGCAGCACCAGCAAAAGGATGAATGCCTCTGAAGATGTGCCTCAGCACAGCACCTCTGGGTGCTGACAGACTGGCCAGGTTGTGCGGGGAGCACAGGGCAAAGCCAGCACAGGGTATCCAGCTCTGCCCTTCCTTTCAGTGGGTACAAGTAAGTACCTCATCTAAGACACACATACCAGACTGTTACAGTTTTGAGAGGGAAGTACAGTGGATGGGTGGGACACAGAGTCCCAAGGGATTAATTTCTGGACTAAGAGGGATCACATTAAACTTGTAAACAGGTGTGCAGTGTGTCATCTAGACACTGGCTATGTTTGAGAACAATTAGCAGAGGATTTAATTTCAATGTAACTCTCTGGTTCCCACAAACATACATATGGAAGCCAGCTTAAACACAGCCGGCAACTCCTACCCCTCCCTTACACCTATCTTTTTAAAACCTGCTGCAGGGCTGATTTACCAAGTGGTAATAACCTGCTGCCTGTACAGTAGTACTCCAAACCTGCATCCTTGGACATGAAACTTTGGCAGAAACCAACTTGCAAGCTACATTTCCCCACTGCAGATGGAGCCTGGCACTGCAGGGCTCCTACGACACGCTTGCCTGCAACTTACCACATCCCACGCTGAATCTTTCGGAAGAGGCTAAAATTTCTGCTGAGTTGAAGCTGAGCCTTTCTCTATACATTTCCTTGCTCTGCTGAGGCCTGGCTGTTTGTGATAGTCTCTTGAAAGCTGGTAGGTGCAAGGATACCTGGTACCCTGTAGTGCTGTGTCCCTGCCAGAAACCTGCTGGAGATAAGGCACTGTATGTGTAATATTCACATAAGTTAGGGGAAAGCAAAGTAAAAGCAGTTCCCTAAGACACCCTGCAGTGAAGGATGCAGAAACGTGACATAAAACCAGATAAATAAGGAAGCAAAACAGAATTATTTATAAAGAAATTTATTTCATATTTGTGTACAGCAAATATATGAAAACAAATTTGATTTGAAAAATGTATATTTGATTTCTCAAAAGTATTGAACCCTCTTATGGAAAGGTTTTATTTATTATAAAGGTACAGAAGGCTAAAATTATACTCAAATAATATATGTGTGTGTACGTATATATATATAAAAAACATGTGCAATTTTATATATATATATAGTATATATAAATAACATGTGACTTACATGATTTTTAAGGTATCTTATTTAAACATCATATTTAAAATAGAGGTATTAGAAAATATAGTTTGCTATTTCTACACAGTTTGCATTCAGTTTTTATAAGCATCTAGAGAGTGCAAAATTTAAACATACAGAAATATTCTATTATACTATACATTGTGCTCAGCTCCCACATTTCCTCTGTCATGATCATCACCAGACTGAACCAAATTTGGAGGGTTCAATACTAGCCCTTACTAGCATCTTCTAAGAGCAATAAAAGGAAATCTATCTTACCTTGCACTGCACTGTGGTATAGCTAGCTTGTGCACAAGCTATAGAACAATGCATTTCCTATATTAAATGATCTAACTCCCAGAGATCACATACACCTCGCCATATTGATTCATTTCATTGCATTCCATATCCTGCAAAAATAAATCTCCTGTAGGACAGCATACATTACTGTGTTCTGAAGCTTAAGTAATATATTTCTTTAACATAAGGCAGGAATATACTGAAATTTGATAATACTTATATCGAACAGCAATCTGGAATTAAACCACATTTATGTACCACATTTTTATAGATGCTGCCTTTTCAATATTTTTTCATGTCTTTCTAATGTTGCTTTAAAAAAAGGCAATTATGACCATTCCTTATGCTTTCACAGTAGCTATATTTTAACTGAAGGGTGTTTGAACTTTAGATAATATGTTTATTATCACTGACATAAAAACCTCATTCCTGCTTCCATAAAAATCAGTGGTTGCTTTGTTCCTACTAAAAATAAAATTGGATCCAAACATGTTAGTCACAAAGTTTGCTAGTAGAAGTAAATACTGTATTCATTAAGTCTCTCAGTGTTTAAAGGCAAAGTGGTAGCAAATACTGTGTAGTATAGCTTAAAGAGCAGTATTATGCACAATTCTAAGTGTTATTCAAAAAAATCGAAAAGCAGCTGTGAAAAACATCTCATGGGACAGTGAATTTTGCTACATGAAAATTTCTGGAACTGTGACAGACTTTTTTCGAATTAATTTCTTACACCAACACTGTCACTCATGCCACTACATTGCCATTGCACAAATAAAAGACTGGATCTCGTATGCAGTATGCATCCAGACCAGCTAGTCTTTAAAACTGGATACGTCAGGAGGGTCTCCCTCTTTCTACTGCATTAATTCCTAAACTTCTCTCTAGCAGAAATTGTCATGTTTCTGAATCCTTGTAGCAACCGACAAGATAAAGAGCCTAGTGTCATCCTTCATCTGCTTCACTTTGCAAGTTTATCTCTGCACTTGCCCATATAATTACCCCCTGCAGATTTCAACTTTAATTCAGATTTGCGTTACACTTGTTGAATAGGCTCACATACAGACAAAGCCTCATTAGTAGCCTGCAAAAGTGAGCCTTACTAGTTAAAACCTTGATTTAAATACCAAACAAAGGAGAAACACAGATGCTGAGACAATGTTTACATCCTCTCAACCACACCCTTGAAATTTTGGCAGTAAATTAGCCAAAGGATGCTTTTAACATCTCATCCATCTCTTTTAGTTGGGAAGGAACAGCCATAACTACAAGTTTTTGCAAGGTGCGGCTGATGCTAGGAGATGGTTGGATACATATGACCAAAGGCTGCATGCCTCACAAGTCAGAACAAAGCAGAGATGTGCTAGGAATTCAGGATTTTCTTATGCCCAGAAGTTTCCTATAGACTGGAGATAAACACAAGTCCCATTTCCCACGCAAAAAGGAATAGTGTAAACCTAGAGTAACACAGTATTAAGAAGAAACTAATAACTAATGATGTAAAAGCCTCTCAATTTAAAGATTCCCCAAAGCAATCTCAAAGAAAAGAAGAAAAAAGAAAACCTGTGGACTCAGTCAATACATTTTTCAGTCCAATTATACAGTAAATGCACTGGCAGGAAAGGCCTCAGTTCTGAAAAGGTGAGGAAGAAGAAGGATGGTGCAAAATGTTTTCATACATTTGAACATTCTTAGGATATAAGAGAGCAGGCAACTTGAAAACCAGAAAACATTCCTTGTAAGCTGTGTGGGATCAATGCAGTTTTCTGCAGGATTTGCTTCATCCTACAGCTCAGCTTTGCCTGTTGGGGCAGGACTGGCATTAACGCTGCCTTCTCCAGCGTTGTTCTTGTCTGCTGGCTTGAAAGATAATGAAGCAGAGTTTGTGCAGTATCGTTTGCCAGTTGGGCGAGGTCCATCATCAAAAATGTGCCCCAGGTGAGCCCCACACTGAAACAAAACACAATAGAGTATCAGTGTGTCTCTGCTGCTCGCTCGGTGCCATCACTGCGCTGTTAAGCAATGACTGGCAGCTGCTTCCAAGGAAGCCACTGGTGCCTGCATTGCCCTTTCAAGTGGGATTTACAATCTAGATTTATTTGCAGGAGTGATCCAGGAAGATGATCTTCTGAGATACCACAGGCGCCAAAGGCTCCAAGCCCAAATTTCCAGGGTGTTTCCTGTCACACCACTGCCTATGCTTGGTTGGACCACCATCTCTGAGATGTTTCTATAATGATTTCATGGCAGGAGCGCAGCTAAAAACATGGTGGTGAGGACAGCACTGCCCATGTTTCACTTACTGCTGTAAGGATATCTGTGTCAGAAAGGGACAGCCTCAGCTCTGGGATCTCCTCAGCCTGCAACCATCTGCTGCACCCCTTGGTAAAAAAAATTAAACCCTTTGGTGATCCTGGCAAGGACCTAAAGCACTAAAGATATTCTTTGGAGTGTGCTGTCACACTTTTCACTTCTTTTTTCCCCCTCTTTCTATAGCCTGGCACTCTTCTGAGCATCAAAGTCCTGGGTGCACTTCTTGCCCCTGGAGGGGATGGAGCCCAACCTACTCATTTCATAATAATTTCTCTAGTACATACAAGACAGGGACAGGTGACTGAAAAAGACCTGTAGTGCAGATATGTAAAATATTTTTTAACTAATAATCCCTGTCTGGGAGTAATTATAAATGATACTGAAATTTGCTTTTTGTAAGGAATATGAAAGTACAAATGGTCTGCTGCCACTATGGCTCTGTATGAATCAGATACTTACAGTGCTATTCAGGGTGAACACTACTGATCTTGTCTGTAAGAAAGGTAACAGTCCTTTGCTTTACAAGGACTTTACAAATACAATATTTTGAGGAAGCTAACCCTGCTGATCCTTATTCAAAAATGAGTATGACTATCACTGTACATAATGGCTGACAATTTATCTGGATAAGACCTTCTTGTAATTAGTCACTTGAATTCCACGAGTTCATTTTTACAGCCTGCCATGAGAAACAAAAACCTCAAACCTTGCACTGGAGAAATATTTATCTTGAACAGGAAAGTCATGCTGCTTTACCAAAGAGCCTTGGCCTTTCAAGTCAATAGCAGATCTCAGTGAGAGGTGGAATGATGTAATTGAGATCACAGACCTGCTCATGGGCTCACAGTCAGACGGCAAAAATTAAAGTCTGCAAATTATTCTTAACATTTAATTAATTCATAGTATTCCAAATACATAGAGGCAATAGTGACTATTCCAAACTCTGAATGAATTAGTGATGGCAAATCTCTACCCTGCAGTTAATGTGTTGCTAATGTTCTCCTGCTGTTATGGCCTTTAATTCACCAAAGCAGCAGGAAAGGTGTCTGTAGAAGCTCAGTAAAGTTTCGCCTCCAGGTTAAACTTTCTCAATAGACTGAAAGGCTGGGGGAGGCTCTCACACCAGCTAGGTGGGACAGAAACTCTGTGACAGCTGAAGCAATAATCTTCACTGCCCTCAAGAGCAGGGCAGGTAGGCATGTGAAGCTTCAGTGCTCCCACCTGTTGGTTACACCCATGCAAACACATCCCACATCCCGCATCCCACAGCAGGCTCCCTGCATCTGATGAAGTGTCACTGAGACAGCCACGGCAGTCCAGCAAGGATCCCAATAACAACCAAGGGCTTCCAGCCTGTGATATCAGCAGAACAAACTCCCAAAGGCAATGGAAAATGGCATGCATGACTGGGTTAAGCAGCAGTTGCTCAGCTTTGTAAGGAAGGAAGATAAAACAAAGAAAGTAAGTAAAAGGAAGTTGAATGGGACCTAGAGAAAACTAAGCTTCAAGTGTTCTTCCTGAAAGACTGCTGTCTTGCCATCCTTTCCTCCATTATCCACTGCTTATCCTTTTTATCATTTTCCTTTACATTGAAGGCCTTTTTTATGTTAGCGTGTGCAAAAAACCTGAGCTGTTTCTGAACGTGGGGCATCTAACAATGAAGCATTTCACCTGACTATAAGCATACCTTTGGGGGGAAAAAGAATTAAGTGTCCCAGGGAGAGTATTTTTCTAAATGCTCAGCATCCTAATTAAATCATCTCATCTCAACTAAGAGTGCTTCAAAACCTCCTGGCTGGAAGTGTTAAACAGATCTTTTCCAGACTAACATTTAACAAAAGATAAATCATTCCCTCTCTACTGGACAGAAACAGAACAAGAGAAACTGCAGAGAGAAATGGTCTATAGAAGTAATATATTCACACAAAGACTACAAAGACAATCTATCAAAAAGGTTTTCCTCACAAAACCTGAGAAGCTGTATGAGAGTCCAAGGTAGTCTCATTACACCTTTTTGTGATGGCAGAATCACTCCAGGATTGAATTACTGCAAAATTTGTTACCTTTTGAGATTACCCCTCACCAAAAATTTATGTGGCGATTCTCTGTATAGAGGACTCTATAACTCATCTGCCCTAAACAGAAATGTATTTCAGTCCTTTGTATGACAGTATAAGAAACCTGGCACTCAGCTGAGAGTACAAGGATGAATTGACTTTACTGTCCTCCCCACACATAATAGGTGCTGAGCATTTTTCTAGGACATATATACATGCCTGCAGAGCCTCTGGAAAAGAAATAATTATCTGTTGCAGCCTTGCACATAAATACAATGGGCAGAATGAACTGGGACAGTGAAATAGTTAAAGCATTCCAAGTATGTGCTTGGGAGCAGGAAAGGGGGGATCACTGCTAACTGCCAGTATGCTTGGATCTCCCAAGCCTCCTGGTTCTAATATACTGCTGGGAGGCCTGGAAAGCAGCTTGCAGTCAGCTGCTGCAGTAGAGAGTCCAAGCTGTTGGTGTGCAAACACTACTCTTGTGACTACGGAACTTTATTGATTTGCACAGGAAAAATAGTAGGTAGGGAGACCACAGGGAAAGGGATGCTTGAACAGGACGGAAGAAAAAAAGAAATGCAACCAATTTTACAGTATTCCTCAACTGCATTTGTATTAACTTCTACCTGTCACTAATCAGTGACCTTTTAAATACACCCAGGGTGTGTTCCAAAAACTGTGAAAGTGATTTCTAGGATAATCCCATGGATGTATTTGATTAATATTGCAGCAATTTTCCCTGTGTGTTTGCTTTCTATAGTGAAGAACATTAAAAAATATTTCTTTTATTCTCTCAGACAGGTGGGAAGGACTTTCAAAGAAAAATCAACTACTTTTTCATCTGCAAAGGATTAATAAGGATTTGGGTGTGGGAGATGGTATTTCCCTTTGGTTCTACCAAGGTCTGTCATATCAACCCTACTGCTTTGCAGGATGCAGTAAAACTGGGGTTTTTTTTTGTTTTGTTTTTTTTTTTTGCAGCTGCACATGTGATTCACACTCCAGGGCAGATACACAATGGAGCAGTATTAGCTGTGCTGAGCACTGGCTGCAAAGATGCTCACCACCCCTCAAGCTATATTCCTGTGTGACTTGATCATCTGTGGAGCTATTGCCCTGGAAGCTGGAACAGCTGGTAGGAAGTTGGTATTGGATTTTACAGCAAATATGACCTTGGTCATATCTTTTTCTTTAAATTCAGATTTTAGTTTTGCTTTGATTTTATGGTGTCTGCATGTGACTGCTGCTAATATTGCTGGTCTCAGGTCTTTTAACACTACTTTGTTTGGTAACAGGTAAATGACATTCCCGGATCCCTTGGCTGACCACAGGCTTCCTTGGGCTTCTCCAGGAGCTCTGGCCATCTCCTGAAGTGTGTCAGCAGATACAGGCTCAGCAAGTTGGCAATAAGCAGATTTTAGCACTGTTCAGGCCAACTAAGCAGAGCTAAAGAGACTGGACTGCATTTTTGATTATGCCAGTAACCACTGCAGAAGCATGAGCTTCCCAATCTGCAGTCTCATGGCTACCTTGCTAGCGAATTTAGGAAAGTGGATATTCCCACAAAGTGTTGAATGGATCTTTTACAGCGTATCATCCATGTAAAAACTTCAGAATTTCATGGTATACATTACAAACTAGCAGACACCCTAATTTGATCATTAACATATTGGGCCATATGCTCTACGCAGACTGAGGTTAAAGGATACTCTTGAGAAGTTTCACTCACTCTGAGCCTTATATAATGAGGTCTGATTGACTAGTAAGAATGCATATTGTCAGGGGTAAAATCACTTACCCCCACACAATGCTGGAAGAAGAGCAAATTATCACTGCCCAAATTAAGCTGCTGCTTCTCTCAGGAGGAGTTTGAGAATGTGGAGCTAGAGGACTGCAAGCTGCTGGCTACAGCTGCTGAACACCAATGCAGCAGCTTCTCCCTTTGCTAGGTAATGATTATGCCATTCTCTTCACAGAAAGGAGGGCAGCACAAAGAATGAGAGAAAGTAGAACAAGACAGATTAACGGAAAATTTGGGCATGTTTTCAATGACTACTGACTTCATTATTACGGCAGATGGGATTATTTGAGGCAGCCATTAGGACTGTGCTGGGAATGAGTGTTGGGAGCAAGTTAGCATGGATGCACAGTAATGTAGAGTGATGGAATCAGCACACAGACAGTCGCTCCACTGCTTTCAACTTCTCTCAACTGCTCACATGTGGAGTCAGTCGGACAGGCTCAGGAGCTCCTTTGAAGGGACCCTCTTCAGGAAGACTATTTTTGTGCACTCAGCACTGAGTCCAACCATTTACATCTGCTCTGTTAAATCTCACGAGACAACAATGTGCATTCCAACGATCTCTTTGTGCCTTCAGCTCATTCCACCCGGCTTTTGTGCCTACGACCCATTGTGCTCTCTCACAATTATTACTATTTAATAGAACTGAAAGGTTTGCAAATCTCAAGGAAAGTACAGCACACTGTAATGGTTTTTGCAGCATTTGCCATTGGAATGGTCTGAGTGTGCTATAAGCTAACCTGACTGCAGGATATCTCAATCCGATGCATCCCATAGGAGAAATCATCGTTGAAAGCAACTACATCAGGACTGATCACATCATAAAAGGAAGGCCAACCTGGAAAAGAGGAACAAGATAGGTGAAAAAGAGGGCGCCTTTGTGACAGATAGCATTGCAAAAAGCAGGACAGAATCACACTTTGAAAAATGTTTATCTGACTCCAGAGCATGGAAATAATGAAATGGAGATTTTTTTATCCTAAATCACTTAGGTACTTTGGAAAACTTCCCCCCCCAAGTACAGTTGTTTACAGGAAAGGACTAAGCTGCCCCTAGCTGCCCAACCTCCATCTCCACAGGGATTCCTGCACTCCGCTACAAGCAGTGATAGCAGTTTAGCTTGGGGACAAAGGTCCCAGGTAAGCCAATTCAGCTTTAACCACAAGTTAAAAAAACCCTCACAAATTCCACCCTGAATATAAACAGCAAGGAACAGAAATGGTTTTGCAATATAAAGATACTTTAAAAAGTCATTGGGAAATTGCAGTTTAGAGCCCCAAAACATGCCTTAACCTTTGCCTTCCTCAAGGCAAACCCAAAAGGATGTGTTCAGGCACTGAACCATCACGCATTAGAGGCAGTAAGATGATTATTATTGTGTCTCATGTCAAAACAGTAAAGAGTGCTTCAGATCAGACATGGACAGGTGGAACCACAACTATGACTGTGTTAGACACTAGTGGAGGATCTGCATGTGGTCTGCATCCAGGATAAAACAACTGCACTCACTAATGTACATGTTCAAAGCAGCTGATAGCTGAGCACTGAGCTGCATGACCTAGATGATGATATGTGTACCTGACCTACCAGTAATGGCCACTTACCAAAAAAATGACCTTCCACTCTTTAACTATTCCACACAAAGTCTCCCCCTCTTCACAACACAGGTAAACAACAGGGCAATGGTGACCCAGAAGACACCATTACATAGTAACTTCTCAGCACTCCTCAAAAGCTATCATAATGCTCCATTTCCTGAAGCAGGGTTCCCACATCAGCAACTAACAGGCTTTAAGGTCACGTCAGCATCTATGAGTGCCCATCTGAAATCTCACCAGCTATCTGTCCTTCTCATTCAGTCTCTTGCCAAATATAACATGCACAGGCAGCTCTTACTCTCTCCCTGTATTACCCATATGCCCAAGAATAAAGAATTTCCTAGTTTCTTGTCCTAATATTTGTTGAGAATTTGCTACTGATGATTTCATAAAATGACTTGCAATAAGCTATTAAGAAACACAGCAGTAGCTTTGAATCACTGCATGCAGATGAATGAACGGTGTATACAGCTTTCCATAAGAAAAGTGAGTAAAATTTTCTGTAAGTAAAAGGAGAGTGGAAACTATCAACTTTTCCAAATGCAGGTAGAGAAAATGTGTAAGCTGGAAAAAGACCCATATGTCTTCAGTTGTATCTTAGATTATTAAATGTGGAAGAAGATTTATTAGGATGCAAGCATAACAAGGATATTTTTTAAACAAAGAAATGCTCAGAAATGTGTTTTTCTTCCTTTTTGGAACACACATACAGTAGCATTTCTAAGCTACCTGAAGGCATTGCAAGTCATAAGTCCTATGCTCACAAAGTGCCTACTACCACCACAATTGTTTCCACTCAGGACTTTCTACAGAAACAAGAAGAGTCATCGCCCTCTCTCCAATAATTACAAATGGAAGAGCTACAGACAGCAGGCAGACTGAGGAGCAAGCACCCTGAACAGGGAAAATATCCCACAAAATAAGAACTCAAAACAATGCAGCAATGCTAACTGTAAAAAACCAATTTATAAGTCCTTCCCCCTATGCAAAATGTTGCTGTCAAACAACTACCTTCACAAACAGAAAAGGAATAAACACATGACAAGTTTTGTATAAGGGGTTATCCTGTTGACAGAAAAATTGATGTTTCCTAATTGGTGGCTCCTTTCCAACACCATTTGTCATCTTCTTAGCTGGGCCTCTGTCTAATGAAAATTGAGCTAGTCAGAATATTTTTAATGAAGCCTTATTTGTTTGTTTGTTTGTTTGTTAATTTAATAATTTTGCAAAGCAGACATTGCAGTTTGCCCTTGTGTGATGGCAGAGGAATTTCAAAGAGAGAGCTCTTTGGAACAACCATCTGATCATGTGAAAGCCTTTAGAGAAGGCAAACTTCAGGGCTGCAGAAATTCTCAAAGAAAATCATGCCTCCTTCATTATAGCAATGAGGGGGAAGCTTCAAAGACTGCAACACAGAGATTGAAGCAATCTGTGTCTTGCTGAGAAAATTATCTTGTGAGAAGAGTTTGGAGGAGATGTGTTTATGTCAGTTTTGACATTAAGAAAGACCATCCATCCTTCTTTCTCTGGACTTCTCCTGCTGGTCTTCCCATTCACCAGAGAAAAATTATTTGCTTTGGATACACTCCATTCACTTCTAAAAATGAAGTCATCTGAAACCTATATAAACAGGCAAGCTTCTCCTAAAGTAGTCTTTGTACCCAACTGGAGTGACTTCAGATTAGACTGTCAGTTCATGCTACATGTGACACATGTTCCAAAGGCTCCACCACTGCCACATATGGTCCTCAAGAGAGAGACTAGGAAACAGATCTCCACAGTGTGTATTTTTAACTCCCTGCCAAACTGTCTCTTCTCGAGTTACATGGCAGGCCAGGCACCAGCACTCCCAGGACCAACCACTAACTCTGTGAGGGTTAACTGAAAACTGAGCAAGCCTTGAAACAGACAATGTCCTGAAGGGCACAGTGACACACCCTGTCATTCTGCTGACCTTGAGAGGAAGATGAGTGAATTGCTCATTGAGTTGATGAGCCAGACTGACCAGAAAATCAATCCCATTTTGCAGTCTCATTTCCTCTCCTGGGGTAGAGTGGAAAACCCATCTGATATCTTGCTAAACCTTCTTGCACCATTTTGTCTGCTTCAAAAGCTGCCAGGAACAAGCTGTAGCAGCAGTAGTCTGCTTGGCTGCACATCAGGCACCTCCCAGTGGCACAGAAAGCCAGCCTTAAATCTTCTGTCTATACAAGAGGTAAATGGCCCAGCAGTGGCCTCCACTTTGCAGCCCCAGGCCACTTCACCTGTCTCCCTGGCTGCAGCCCCTCCACTCCTGCCCTCCTGCCTCCTTCTTGCTGTAAGGCTGCAAAATAGTTGGCTACCTTTACATTTTAGGCTGCTCTAAGCTGTCCATTAAATCTTCAGCTCACCTTTGAAGGCTATCTGGCTACTTGTTAAGGGCAAGCTCCTGTAGGGATAGGGGTAGAGATGACCATTTTGGATCTCTTGTGCTTCTGCTAAGCTGAGAGAAACAGTAACCCTTATCACAGCAGAGGCTGAGCTCTGGTGGAGACCCTTTGCAAATCCTGGTTCCAAGACTCAACCCTGCTTGGATGATGGCCCTCTGTCAACTCTCACCCATATGTGATGGGCAGCAGAAGCCAGGCCATCCTTTTGAAGGACGGTTATACATACCAGCTAGGAAGAAACAGCCTCTGGAGGAAAGGGGCAAAGGGTAATTGCAAGAGAGAAGATGAGGGTGGGAGGAGTTTACCAGATGAATGAACAACTTCAAATGATATTCACACTTTTGTGTGTGTGAACAGCAACTAAGATTTGTGAATACATTTATCCTTGAATGCAAAGTTTAGTTTGAGGGGCAGTATGATACAACAATTGCCAGCAATTTTTATTGCATTATAGACATTTTAAATGGGTTCATTCTTAGATTTACAGACAGTTTGCACCACACTGGCAATATAAACAGGATTTAAAATAGGAGTCTGTTGTGTTTGTGTTCACTCCAACAACCGTTTTGCATGGGAGTCAGGCCACTATGTCCTAAGAGCCAGTTTCTGGTAAGTTAATAAGCAAGCCACAAGCGATGAGTAGTTTTTCAAATATACAGCAATTATCCTTTCTTAGATCTAAAATACGCTTAATAAAGCAATGAAACTTTCTTCTGTCAAGTATTTAAGTGAAAAGCATATGTAAACTGAACATTACTGACAGATCTTTTCCGCTCCATCCTGCATGAGTAACAGAGAGGATCTTACGCTGCTGGGAGTCACACATAGAGTCATGTCCTATTCTTTCTCTTTTGAGGACAGTCCCCAAATATTTTGTAAAAGCTGTGTAGCATTTCTAAAATTCACTCTACATGCCCTCACTAAAACTGAATCTTTTGTGTTTTATAATGCTTTCCCTAAGCAAAAGAGGAGCAAAAGAGGAGACAGTGGTTTATGCCTCTTCGTCAAAGAATGCCTTCTTGCCTGGTAATGCCCTGGGCAGCAACACAGGACAGGGAGGAACAGAAACATTGAGTCTGGTAACCAATGCTGGGTGCTGCTTTTGCCACTCTGGGCAGAGGGCTTAAAATCATTCAGAAGAGGCCATCTTCTTTCTCACTTCCAGACCTCCTATTCCAGGTACCTGAATGAGTCTGTATTTCTAATGAGCTAGTCACGGTGGACACCTATACAGGCAGCTGGCACAAGGTGGGTACCAGGACAACACAGCTGCAAGCACACAGCAGTGTGTCCCAGAGAGCTGACAAACTGAACAGTCAAACTGAGATGCCAAAGTACCGATAGTGCCAGAGGAAGGCAGAAAACACAAATAGTGCGCCCATAGTCCAGCCCCCATTTTGCGTTCCTGATACAAATATGAAACCCCAGCAAGAGTAGATTGTTTCTTTCACATTAATCCAGGAAGCTCCAAAGACCCTTATTTTGTGGGCTACTCCAGGATTCTTTCTTGGGGCAATTCTGACCTCATGCAAAAAACCAGAAAGACATTTTGTTCTTATAAACTTTTGGATCAATCTACCTGCTGATTGATTGATCAATTTTAGAAGCATCTCAAACCTCCCTCCAGTTTTGCAAGTTTGCACGCATTTTACTGTAGTTAGATCTCCAGCTTCCTAGTAGATGGATGCAAGCACTTAGACATCTAACTGTTAGAATTGTGCCTCTATAATTATTTGCAGAAGCAAAATGGCAGGTTGCTTTTGAAAATCAGCCCTGCTAGACTATTTTTTCCCCTCTCCTTAACTAATACTCCTTTTGACACTTTTTTGAACAGCACAACTGCAATCCCAAAGCATATAATACTCTGACAAATTCCCATCTCATACACCTGCCGACTGGAGAGTTCCAGTTTCTCAGTAACTGTGATGTCCGTGGTTGTTTTTCATTTTAGATCCCTAGGAGATTAAATCCAACCTGCATTTTATCATTCTTTGCTGTAATTATTCCAAGCATTTACTTCAGTGAGTTATTTACAGATGGAGAAGTAGGGGGAGATGGAAGATGTTAGAACTACCAAATGGCACCAGATGTAAAAGAGGACCTTGACCTGAAAAATACCTTGTTTCTCTGATGTGCTGTATTTTTAGAATTCTGATTCCCTTTTAACCTAATGTGGATTAATGAAAACCCAAAGGCTTTTTAAGGTACAGTCTCATCATTTATCTTCACTGAGAAACCATGTCTGTGTAAAAACATAAAGTGTATTAGGATTTAAAAAAAGGTAATAAAGCTTCTGCTTTGAAACTGCTGTAAAGCTGAAGGGCTTTCACTTTTTTCTTTCTCAAAGGTTTATTGAAACAGAATCTGAAAGACACAGGCATCCACAGCTGTAACTTTTCACATAAAAGTTTAATGTAGAACTACAAAGTGACATGTTGCTATTATGTAGGATGCCTGTACAGATATAGGGCTTTTTTTCTGGCTAGCACAGAACATCCTGGGTTATTTTTCTTAATATCTCCATGATGATGAATGAATAATGAATATTCTTATTCACAATTATTTTACTGTGAGGTGACACTTCTTTCTGTGGAGATTCATGAAATTTATCTAAATGTAGCTGGAAACAGAATCAGGCACTGAAACATTCTTGTTCACCAGCAAACAGCTTTACATTAGATATGTATTCCAATGGGAAAAAAAATGGCCACTCCCTTCCAACACCATCAGATACAAGAAGGACAACACAGAACTGCTTTTCAAAGACCACACCGAAAAAGTATCAGAGTGGTAGCTAGACAGGGGCTGAAGGGAACAACACAAAGACAAAATGAAACTTTATTTTGGAAGAAAAAGTAAAGATAAAGCTTCTCTGTAATACTACCTGTCTCTAACAGCAAAACTGGGCTATTTCAGCAGGCAAATACTGTGCAGCCAGAACAGTGTGGGAAGGGAATTTTTCAAAACAACTGAACTTCTAATAGCAGCTTTTATGAGACAATTGCCATCTGTTTTTTCCTTTATGTTTCTCACTTGGGAAATAAAAAAAAAGTGAAAGCCATGAATAAAGGTGGTATTTGTTTTCTTCCTTTACAGCACTCTGAGCATCCAAACAACTTACCATGAAACAGCATATGCAATCCAGATTTATTTCCTTGTTAGTGGGAGGAGGTTATATTTGTTTAAAATGATTGTTGAGGGAGATCTGAAACTTAGCGTCTACAATTTCATTTGACATCTGAATTTTTCAGAACAAGAGTGCCCCTGATGTCTCTTGAGCAATAAAAGCATGGGGCCTACTCTCTTTAGCAATTAATAACTCTATCACAATACTGCTCTTGCCCTAGCTGCTTCCTTTGTGCTTTCACTGTGGTCTAAAATACTGATTAATACAAGCTGGTTCTTTTAGAGTCTTCCTCTGTAATATTCAACATCTTGAATGTACAAGCCACTGCTAAAATCTCCAGGTAGGCAGGAGCTAGGATCTTCCTCATGTCTTCTTACAAAGATTGAGTTACTAATGGTTTCTTTCTTGGTTCAGGTTCAACAAAACTACTGAACCTAACTCACTTCCTCCCAAAGGACGGGTTTCTCCCCTCATCTGAATAGTGTCTCTTGTTACTTTAAATCATGGCTAATGTTTTTAAAAATATATCTTACACATAAGTCAGCTGTAGATCTTCAGCATCAAAGGAGCCAAACAGAACTGTGTGAAGCAGTGTAACCTTAAGCTATAATTTTAAAATGCCATCACGAAATCTCTCAAATAGTTTTTAAAATTTACTGTTGACCTAATAACCTCAGTCTAAAGCATTCAACTTCAAATACTTGTTTTTGTTTTCCCTCCAAAAGCAGTATTGGTAAAACAAATATATATATTGCAAAATACCTTGAATTTTGTATATCAATGAGTTATCTGTGCAACTCACTTAAATTGCTAAAGTTTTCATAAAAGATGAGTAAATAAATCAGGATAGCAGTAGAGCTGGCAGGCCTTAGATGGAAGTGATTTGATAAAATTGGAATTCTAATGCAATATGTTCACAGAGAAAGTTCAAAAAACCAAGCAAATGCAACCTTGTAATAATCAACATCTGGCACTGAAATGAACAGCAGTCACAGATGAAATACATATTTGAAAAATTTGTCACGGTGTCTTTCAAGTAATGAACATCCACAAATTGTTTGTTGAAATATTTTCCTTTTAGTATTGTTATGCATGTCTGGGAAATAAAGTTTGTAAAGAACAGCCAGAACTCAGCTGCATGCTTAAAACTGAAACCACAGAGGTTACTGAATTAATTTTAATACCAAAAAAACCCAAAGCCTGTACTGTCTTCCTTTTGCAGCTATATTCCTTCTATGAGCCTCCTTCACTAGTGCCTCTAGTATTGAATGCTCTAGCAGACAAGACAGGACAGCTGGACAAACATGTTCTCATCTCAACTGTAAAGTTATAATTTTCCCTTCCCACTAGTTTTCCCTTGAAACAAGGGAAAGTGTTACTACACTGCTTAAAACAACTCCCCCCCCCCCCCCGCAAAAACAATAAAAAAGACAAACACTCCCTTTCTTCCATTTACTTTGTTAAAGGAGATGTCTAGGTGAGGAACTTGGTCACAAACTAAAAACGGTTGTAATTTTCTTGGCCACGATGGAAAACTTTTGTCAGGATTGGGGCAAAAACCTGAGGCAGTTAGATGATGGCAATGTCTGATACCAAAGGTTGATAGAATAGAGCATTGAAAGCAGAGGGAAGACAGAGCCTTCAAACCACCAGGTCTCTAAGGGCCATTTGGCCACATGAAAAGACTCTGCAGGAGGAGAATATGGAGAGGTGGAGCATGGCTCCTTCTCACGCCACTGTGGACAACAAAACCCTCCTCTTTGACTAATATTACAGTTTATCCACAAAGCTAGTCCTTAAGATTGATAAATTTCTAGACCAGGATTTTTATCACACTGCAGGACCATTTCACCGCGAACTACACGCTCATCAAGCCCTGCAAGGAACCTAGCCTTGAAGCCATGCTTCTCATGGGGAAAGCAAGACCTACTCTCTGCAGTTTTCTGCAGACTTCTGAGGTAGTTCTGCCACCCTACACCTCAGGGTAACTTTACATTACCCTCTGCTTTAGACTTTGTCTCTGCAATGTAGAGTTCAACACTATGCCACATGCATAAAAGAATGCAAAAGCCACAGGCACTACATAAAATCATAAAAGAAGAAAAAAGAATTATTTTCAGGGTTAGATTGTGTGGAGTTGCTGTTGATTTGGAGGGAAATTTAAATCTTTTTAACAACCTCTTATGCAAACTAAAAGAGGTAGGTAGTAACGCAGCCTAGAAAATAAAGATGTTTCTTCACAGAAAACGCTGGCAAAAACAACATACATGTGCACATATACTCACACATGCTCCTTTTAAGTTTTCTGCAGAAAACTTTGCACTTTGAAAAAAAACCCTGTAAGTATTGAAATGGAAAAGTTAAGATTTCTGATTGTAATGTTCACCTTTTGTTTTCTAGGACAGTTTCTAGGGCAAAGCATGCCCTTTCTCCTAAACACTACATTTTCTTTCAAGGTTTTAAAAGGAAACCATTTCACAGCCATACAGTATCATCAGTAACACAGTCCATGGAAAGAAACAGCAAAGCAGGTAAGATCAAGCTCATGAGGAGCTGCTCTCCTTTAACGTTTTGCTGGGGGAAGTCCAGCTTGCCTCCAGAATATCCCAAAGACTGAGCAAGCATTAACATGAATATGGCTGCTGTATAGGTCAGTTCAGCACAGGTCTCTTATTCTCCTCTGTGCCTGTACTATTCCTTTCATGACTACATCTTTAATGTCTTCTTTTCCTTCTCCATTAGGGTTCTATTACATTTTTTACTCAAATAAATAATTCAAACAAAACATAAGTATCATACGCGAAGTGTTCAAGACATGAAAGCAACTTGCAAGGTAAGCTATGAACATTTGTAATTAGGCACAGCGCAATTGTTCACAGCGGAAATCAATTATACTCACTACATGTTTTCACACACAAATAATACTGGCTTATAAACATACAACTCACTTCGGGGTCTTGTTTTCTTTTATGATACTCTAGGTAAAGAAATACTTACAAAGGAGTAATTTGCTTGGAAAATAAACCTGTTGCAATAAACAACAGGAGAAATAAAAGATATAGAGAGTAGCAGCAAAAGGAAATGGGCCCCTATACAGAAGAAAACTGGAGAGGCAAGATCCTAAGGAGTGGACATAGTGCCTCTCATTGAGGCATTCAAG
Source organism: Calcarius lapponicus (assembly GCA_039654755.1). Taxonomy (NCBI): domain Eukaryota; kingdom Metazoa; phylum Chordata; class Aves; order Passeriformes; family Fringillidae; genus Calcarius; species Calcarius lapponicus. Next base: position 34,003,489 of record CM077463.1, on the reverse strand, counting down.
CAACTCAAAGAAAACTCTGTACTCATGTGGATTTGCCTCCATTACATGCTGCTTCCCACAACGTCAGGCCAACTGTAGTAGCTTGCCATCCCACAACATCAGCTGTGGATGCTCTTTGGATACTCCTTTATCTAATGCTGACTAGTATTTGTGCTTCCCTGGGCTTCCTCCTCTGGGCCGTCCTGATGTGCCAACGCCACGGCGGCGCCGGCGCCCCAGCACCACCGCTCCGCAGGGGCCATCACCGAGGCCGTGTACCCTTCCCCTCCGGTGCCCGTGCTCACTGCCCCGTCCCGCTGCCTCGGGAAGGACACCGGGCCTGGGACAGGCACGGAGGAGGCACAAGCTCCGGGGGGGCACAAGCCCCGGCCCGGCCCGGGGCTGCGGGAGGCGGCCGCCCCCGCCCAGCCCGGCCGCTCCTCAGAGGCGGCCGCCGCCTCCAGGCACGGGGAGCCCGGGAGGCTCGGCACAGCGCATGGCCTTGTTCTTGTCTCCACCTGCTGATCCCATCAGCGAATGTACTCGAGGGAAAGCAGTCTCACGGCTAGACAGACAGACAGAGAGACAGACACGTGTCGGTGGTCATACAGCCGTGTTTCAGGGCTGTTCCCGTGCAGTCACCGTGACCCGGGAGAGGAGACAGGACGCCGACACCGCAAGGGGTGACCAGGTTCCTTTCCACTTTCCCTGTCTGGAAGACAGGCAGGGTGCCATTCCGCCGTCCGTTCCCTGCTCGCCAGAGCCATTCTCAGGTACGGCCGAGCCCCGCTGACCCGGGGCACGGAAGGGCCGGCGTTCCGCCGAGAGGGCGGCCGAGGCAGGCGAAGCCCCGGTGCAGGCAGCCGAGCTGGCCCTGCAATCACTCGGTACATTTCTGGAGTTCATATGTCAAAAAGCATCACCTTCAGTTCGCTGAACCCTTCAAAAGAAGCACACACCAGGGCTCCAGCCTAACCTAGCTCTCACCCTCCTCAGAAAGGACTGGTAAAAAGGCAGGGAAGGGATATACAAAGGCATTTCTGCTAAATGGCCCGATATACCCGTAACCTCCGCCTCTCTGCTTTATAGCAAGAGAGTGATGAAAACTCTATGGGACAGCATGCAGGCTGCACTTTGAGCCACCAGGTGCATTTTTGGAATTGGACAAATACTCTGAAGTGGACACCTGGGAAGGGCATGGGCAGCAAGGGGAAATACTGCCAGGAAAGGAAGAGTTTAAAACTACTAAGAAAATTCCTGACTCCAATTTTAAGACGTGAAGTGCTGGCATGGATCAGTTTTCCTGAAAAGCAGGAACCGAGCTCGGAGCTGGCTCCTGATCTGCTGTTTTGAAGACCTCAAAAGCAGAGCAATTTAGACAGCAACTTCTTCAAGGAGTCCAGCTAGAAGTACAAGGACATAAAATTCCAGTCAGACACAGGAAATTCTTGGGGCAATTCAAGAATTTTATGAGTCAGAAGATAAAAATCCCTCTGAATACTAACTGAACTAATCTAATGAAGTAGTCACCAGGAAAGGAGTGTGGTGAATCTGCATGTCAGGAAGGACAAATTTAAACAAACAGGAAATTGAATAACCTGAAGCTGTTTTCATTTTTACTCCCGGTGCCCTGCTTCTATTTGTTTTTAAGGTGCAAACCGAGTTGATGGCTGCAGAAGCTGAGGGGACTTTTTCGTTTTAGAGGAAGTCTCAATTTAAAAGAAATTAATTACCTGGCTTCCTTTTGAAAAGGTGGTAAGTTGTTTATTTGTGATTCATTATTTGCACTATTGTAGAACCTTCGGGGCCAAGTGCAATTGGCCACTGACCATTGCAAAAGAATGAAGGGAAAATCATTGATGTAAAGTTCATAACTGAGCATTTAGCTTTTTCCCTGGCAAGCAGAAGTGAAGTTAAATACTTCCTATCAGATATTTTACCTATGCTAGTAACTAGAGGGTTCATTCCAAAATTGATAGCTACATCTGGTCCAGGTTCATATTGAGGTTCATACTTAGGTTTTGACATAGAAAAGTTGACAGAGAGGTTTCCAGAGAGATCCTCATGCCTACAAAAGTCTAAACTTTAGGTAAATGGAATTTTAAGACCATCTATGTGAAGTGGTATTATACATAATAATGCTACCTCCCCCAGTGTATAGCTATGGAGCTATACGTTGTCTAGACTCAAAAAAGAAGGGGTTTACAATTGAATAGTATTTCATCCCAAATGCCTTTTATAAGGAGCGAGGAGCTTTTTCAGTTTATAACATTTTCATTAAAAATTCTCTCATTTAGGAAATGAAATAAATTTTAGCAAATTGCACTTTGCAAAGATCATGTTAGAATTCCTAAAATTCCAAATATTGACACTGTTCTCATCATGTTGCTTGTATACTAAAGTTGAGCTTGCATTAAAGCCCTTTTGTTATTTCAGGTTTGCCTCAGCTTCAAGGAAGTAAACATACAGAGAAGCTGTATTTTTTTTGCTTTATTTAATGAGGTCTGTGATTTCAAAACTCTTCTCTTCCAGAAGAGACAAAAAGGAAAATTTTCTGTAAACAAGCTTTACTCCAAAACGGCTCTTTGGTTGACTAAAATATTTCATGATACAAAGAGTTCATTATATGAAAACAAAAATACTGTATTTTAATTCTGATTTTCCCCTTTCATTTTATATTTCGTACTAAAAATTGCAGATAAAAAGTTGTGCTGAAATAATTTTGAGATGAAAAATGAAACCTTCTTGCTCAAAAGACAAGCCACTGGTCTCTCAGCTTCCACAGTCTGATATGCTGCAGTAGACAATGTGTTAGGCATAGGTTGAACTGATTGCAAACTACTTTTATATAAATTTAGAACACTTCTTAGTTTTCTCTCTGAACTGCCTGTCTGGATCCTCCTATTTGGGGTTGATTCTGGACTCCACTTAAAATACTAATTGTTTATATTAAACAGACAAGAGAATGTGTGATGTATTTTAACTGTCAAAAGTGTTGTGAACAGCAGCAGCTGGAAGAGGAATGTTTAATTCATTGTGTTACCCCCAAGCCTTTTAGAATCCTGTATCAGCAGCTACATCTTAGTCTTGCAGGCAAAGAAAACTGAAGGGGTGGTAGCACTGCAAAGCTTATTCTACAGGGGAAAAACCAAGGGGCATTCAAAAGCCATAACATTGTCATATTACATCAAACTAGAGCATCACTAAATCTACAACAGTATTGATACATCTGTGAAAGCTGTGCACGTTTTTGTGTGGAACAGTTCACATACTATGGCTTGTTTCTTGTGCTGGTTTACTCACACTTCACTGATGCCAGACACAAGATGCAGGTAGTGATGGGAGATACCACTTGAACTATTCACTGTGTGATATTCCTAAAAAAGGACTCTTAAATCTTCTGGACATGGCTCAGCAGCCTGTGTGAAGCTGTGAGGAAGAATAAGTTTTTGCCCCTGAGCAATTTATTCTGACAGGACACATCAGATGTGCTTGGGACAGTTCCCCCACCCTAACTGTTGCAGCATAAGCTTTTGCTGGGACCAGCAGATTCTGAAACAAGTGTAAGAGCTGTTACTTAAGAGAGCTTAATACAGGCTTCGCCAAGTATCAAGATCAAGTTATTTTCAATCTTTCAAGCTTTCAAAAGCTGAAAAGCATCCAACCAGATTTATACTATTTTGTGTATATCCTTGAGAAAACCTTCTAAGTAAAACAGCAAATTAGCTCCACATGGTAAAATGATCCTTCTAGTGTCTGAAAACATTAGGTAAAGGCATGCAGGAGCTTGTGCAAATTGCTGTAGTGCAGGTTTTCTTGGTTTTTCAGGCCTGACTTCTGCCATGTGGTTTGGGAGTCTTTTTTTTTTTTTTTTTTAATGCCACATTTACAGGATGAATTTGGCACTCCGGAAATGAACACTGCCTTTGTTCATCCCATCAGTCTTTCGCTTGTCCAATTGCCACGGCTGTATTAGTAGGAAAAATAGACCTAATGAGGTGTAAAATAATGCTCTGCATTCAAAACTTGAGGGCTGTAGCTCATATCACTTTAATATTTACTCCAAAAGTAAACTGCTGAAACCTTGCATAAATGGTGCCGAATGAGTTTGCAAGGTATTCTAAACGTACTGAAGTTAAGTCGATTAACACCTCATACACACAGTTATTTGGTTCCCTACTACCAAAACTTCTGCCAGGAGAACTCTGCTATGAAGCAAGAGAGGAGATACATGTAGGGCAAGCTTGACTGGAAGAATTCTTAACAAAACAGCAGTTAGGCAGCAGAAGCATCATCCATACCAAGACAGTAAGCAGAAATACCGAAGTTGAAAAAGTGGCTGGCGGTAGAGATTTTAATTTGATTTAATGCTTTTTATACCCTATGTGTACCGTTTCTCATTGTCAGCCCTTCCACTTTGTTTCTTCTATTAATTAGATTTTTCTTACACTATTTCTTTCTTTCCTTTTTCATTCAGAAGGGCAGCAAACTGGGTGTTTGAGCTTCCTCTCAGGCAGAGTGTGCTTGGGAATGAGATGTCAAGGAGCTGTAGCCTTGATTTGCTCTTGGAAAGAGCTGTACAGGGACTTTGTTCAGGTTTGAGAGATGAGTTTGTGGTTCCTTCTTAAAGGAAAGTTCTACAAACACTCTCACCAGAGAAGGCAAAATACAAAATCTTAACAAGGGCTCAGCAGGACATCTTCAATTTAAAAATGCTGATTTTAAAACAAAAGGAACATGAAATGCTTACTTGCTGGCAGCAAACTTTTTCATAGGGATGTCTTTCACCAAAGACGCTCTCAACGAAGTAACCGGCTACTCAGGAGGTCCCATGGAGATGCATGGGAAGCTTCTGTTCTAAACTTTAAATATTCTGTATCCAAAGTGGAGAAGCTTTACAGGACAGACTTAGGCGTCATAGGGTGGCTGAAACAATCTATCAGCTTCTTCCCTTCTCTTTCCCCTGCCCTCAGTTGTCTTAGTCCTGCTGCTTCCTCACTGTTCACCAGCTCAGGTGCTTATCCATTTGTGGTGAGAAAGTTTAATTCACTAAACCAGAAGAAAATGATTCAACTTTTTTTCTGGGCTAACAAGTTCTATCAGTTAAGTCAGAGGTTAAACAAGCATTGGAGGCAACATGAGGTGGAAGGTGAGAAAACAGGGCAAGGAGTGCCAGGATGACTTACTGTAATATCCCTGACTGATAAAAGTTGTACTGTTAGAATAAACTAAACCTCTGAACTCAGCTTTGACACTACATCTGTGCACAGAAACATGATTATAAGCTGACCACACAAACAACAGATTTGACTAGAAGGCTGCTTGAGGTCAGTGCCTTTATAATTCAAATAAGCCTGTAATCCTTTAGTTCCAAAGATCTCCTCTGTCTCAGCATTACAAAAGGCAAAGAATGTGAATTTAGAACTTAAATTACCTGTATCTTTTCAAAGTGAGCAGGTAGCAGTGGATGCACTTTTTTGGAAAGGGACTGAAATACACTGTACTTTTCATTCCCCAAGCATGGTGTGAGCTCTTAAAAAGCAGATAAGAAAAATTCAAAAGCTACAGTATGTCAGTTCCCAACCCTATCTTAGGTAAAACAAAGTCTAACCACCTTTGACACTGAGCTACTCCAGTACTGATCGAACCCTATTCAACAAACTCAGGCTTTAAAAAAAAATATTTCATAACTCCCCACAAGTACACTCTCTGTTGACATAACTATGGAGTAGTCAAGGGGATTTAGCAGCATTGCAACAATGGAAGTTGCAGGGACAGGGAAGGACTGGATTGCCAGAGGTTGCTGGCTCTTCCCTCTGCACCTTTCATGTCTTCATGAGATTGAAACAAAAAAAACACTGGCTGTATTCTGGCTGCAGGGCACTCTTAGCCTTAGGAAAAAATATCTGCTTTCAGTTGCCTAAAAGGGACTGTTCTAAGCCCAAACCTTCACTGAAATGTAAAGGATTTCTAGTAACCTGATTGGTTTGCAGTCACACCAAAATATTTTTATGTGCACTGTAACCTCTTCCCAGCTCCCCAGGAAACTGAGGCATACCCATGGTTTTAAATGCTCATGCTGAAACTGTTCTCAATAGGATTCCTTCCTGTAAAGAAACTAAAGAAGTAAAATACTGTCCAAACTGATGCAGGAAGAGAATGGACCCAGCAGCACTGTCAGTGGCTGACAAATGACTTGGTTCCCGTGCCACAAGCAGCAGCCCATAGAGCAGCTCACTGAAAACCCAAACAAGCCTTGCAGCTTCTGGCTTTAGAGCAAGAACCAGAGGACCTGAGGACCTCTGACCCATGTTCTGAAACAGACCTTATAAATGTACTTCCCACCCCTGCAGGCTACTTAATGACCTGTACAGGCTGTCTCTGACATCAGCTTCAGAGCCTCACCTTAACCCTCAATGAAACTTTGTGGCATGAAACAAGATGGTGCTGCATTTGCACAAGGCACCATCCCATTGGTGTATTTTTGAGGGAGGAGGTGGAGTGAGGAGAAGCAAGAAGCCTCAGTAGCAAAATTTCCAGTGTTCAACCTTTATTTTTCAGTGTTCAGCACTACTATCACTAGGTAGTATTTGTTTCACACTGCTATTCTTAACACATTTTTTAATCTACACCCTAAGAAATATTAAATCTAAAATACTGGCAAAATTGAATTGCTTTCTAGAAAGGCCTGAAACAAAGTGATCACCCTTTGGAGAGCTGTTTGTGCAATGACTGATCATCTCTATTGTTGGCATTCCCAGGGGTCACAGAGGGGTTCAATTGCATTGTACCAGGGCAGAACACAAAAGAAAGGCTTTCACAGCTGCATGATTGTGCAATCTAGGAAACCAACCTGTGGGTGCCAGTTGTTAAGCATCCAAATAAATGGGGCCTGAGTTTTAAGTTGATGCCAGGTTTGGGAATTTGGTTTTAGTTTCTTTCTACAATAATAATAGTGCCTTAAACCAGAGCCTTTAGGTGTCTCGAAAACTTTCTGAAAAATTCTTAAATGTTGCAAAAATTAATTTTTAAATTTTTAATTAGTTTTTGTAAGAACTGATAAAGTTAGAGAATTTGGATAAAAATCAAACAGCTCAACTGTTTTCCACTCTTCATTTTGCAAGCATATAGTGCAACTCTTTGCTTGAAATGTTTCCTTTCCAATATCAATGTATGTTAAAAAATCTGAGTGGCACATATCCTGCCCCAGTTCAATACATAGGAAAAAAACCAAAATATTTTCCTTCAGATTACCAACTTAAAACAAACTTGCCTGGATACACAAGTCCCCAGCCTTGTTTGCTTATACTTGTTTAGTGCCCGCATAAAAAAATCTCACAGTTCTAGCTCTGGCTACCCCACCCTCTGGGACTAACCTTAGCATCCTCTGTTTGAACATTTAACCTCTTTCTACAGTAAGAACATATAGCAAAGACCTTGCATCCATCTGAATGTGAAAACTGGGTGAGCAGGACAAGCAGTAATTTAATATGCAGCTTTGTACTAGCATATCTTTCTACTTTGCCTGTGTTTAATGATCTACTTTCCTGTGCTCATTCCATGCAACTATTTTTGTTTTGTTTTTTTTTTTCTTCACTGATCTTTATCAGATCATTAAAATATTTGCATAAGCTTCAGTAAGTATCAGTTTGTTTCCTGAGAGGGTGACATTATTCACTCTTGCTTTGAATGTTTTAAATACCCGCTATCACTGCTGTAACTCTAATTCTCCATCATTCATTAGTTCTAAAACAGACCTGCACAAATAAACCATATAATTGAACTAATGAGATGTGGGTGGTAAGTTTATGTAAATACAGCCTGAATGAAAGGTAGAATGTCTGCATAGCTTAGATAATCTTATTCTTTACATTGCAGTGAAGAAGACACTGCATGCCCTACATCTATTAATCTCCATGAATTCAATGAACATTCTGCCTTATTCTTTCAGCTTCTCTATGAGACTACCTTTATGTTACTAAATTTGAAGTAACACAGTCCCATCCAAATGTTAAAGCAGAACTGTAGGCTGTAACACATTTGATTACTTAGGCATTTTAGTATTACTCTCTGTCTCCACCTGTGTGAGGTTTAACCCTGGCAGTGGACAAGACAGTTTATAAAAACTAAAAAACATGCAGGAACTATTGGCAGAGGAGTGACATAAATATACTGTTAGTGCTTGTACAAATTATGAGAAACTCATTAAAGCTCAATCATTTTGTGGATAAGTAGAAACATTCCCAGAGGCAAAGTGGCAGGATAAATCTCATGAGTTTGAGCTTCTGAAGTTTCCCAATAGCCCTTTTTCATTGTGGGAAGGAGGGTGGAGGGTGCAGGGATGGACAGAGTCTCTGTAAGGTCCATCCCTGTCCTGATCATCTTAAGGCCATGGGCATTTGGATGAAGGTCCGTGTCCTCACTGCCACCCAAGTGCAGTCAAGCTGCCTTGCCACTCTGGGTGCCATACCAAAAGGTAAGTGATGACATAGGTCCCAAACTTGGACTGGTGTATGGTGTTCACAGGAAGGTGGTTGGGTACCCTCTCCCTCCTCCCAGAAATCAGAGCCCAGGAAGGGGCAGGTCCCACCGGGCAGTCTAACTGGTGTGTTACACATCCTGGCCAGGAGCACATTCTTTGGGAAGAGACCTTCCTGATGCAAGAAAGCAAGGGGAACATGAAAACCAACATAAATATATCATTAAATGAATTACTTTTACAAAAACTAGAGCAAGGGAGTTAAGATTACAGTTCTACTATGTATATTTCTTTGCTTTTTTAGGAGTGAGGCCTACTTTTTGTATGGTCTATACTGTGATGCCTAGAACCAAAGGAGTGAAAGCAGCTGCTGGCTGCAGGATTTCATCATTGTGCTGAGCTTCAGCAACAAAATGCTGCCTTGTTTAATCATACTGCCACAACAATACAGATACAGGTACACCTGAGATACGTTGTCATTGTGGGGCCAGGGAAGAGTCACACATGCAGATAATAAAGAAAACAGAGTTATTGAAAAAGGGTGCTCCTGTAATTCTCTTCTCCACCAGTTAACAGTGTAAATGATGACCAATGTAAATTCAGTTTGCCACAGTCTTAATACCATCATGACCTAAAGTACAGTTCTGACAGTAGTCTTTCATTCAGGTTTTTCTTACTATTCTTGAAAACAGGGAGTGTTTTCATTCCAGTGAAACACTGTATCTTCCTTTCTTGCATTTTAAAGTTGTTTCAAGAACCCTAATGCTTTATGCAGCATATTTTTTTATTCACAAGAAGATTTTTTGCCACTCTTCAACCTAAATATGTCTTAATTGGTTTCCAGATATTCTATCAGTGCTAAGCATTGACATTTCAAATCCCACTCCTCTTTGATTCAGTATTCCTGGAACTCCATTTAAATCCCTACTAGTGTGTGTGACAGGGAAAAAAAAATCACTGACTAAAGGGGAGATAATAGTAGGGAAGTGGGCATATGAGTACTTTCAAAATCCATAAATCTTAAGGTAAACACTTTTAAAATGAGAATATAAACACGGAAATTCTGTTCTCATGACCACCTCCTTGAAAAGTAAGAGACAAAACGAGAATGCTTATGGTTTTAAATGTTAATTTTTCAAAAATACCCTTCAGTTTTCTTATCTGCATTTATTGTGTCAGCCTTCCTTAGTTTGGCTAGAGCAGTTAACAGAATAAAAGACTTTGACTTTCTAAAAATTCCTCAATAGTGACTTAAAATCACCAAAATCTCTTCCTACTAAGCTTTTCAAAGATTTCACAGGCTTTCTGAAACATGCCAAAGACCAGTTTAATATTTGGGCCCTGACTGAAGCTAGATTGAATATGATACATTTTTTATTCACTCTTATTATCCTTAGGCCATATCTCTTTGAGTTACATATTTCTTTTCTTGCCTGTAAACAGATGAACGCTGGTGAATGATCAATTTGCAAAACATACTTTACCAGCTTTTTCACATCTGACAAGTCTTACTATTTAAGAAAAAGTTATAAAAATGCAGCAATTCTCTGGGGTAACCATTACTAGAGACACATAAGCAGATTTGGGTTTGTTTAGGAGAGTTGAGATTTACAAAGGGAAATGAAAATGCATACAAAGAGAAACAGAACTAAAATAATCACTAAGCTAAACTTATTTTTCTCATGAATACAGTCCACAAAAGCTCTGTGTACAAGAGGTGTTTACTGACACCCAGACAAAGAACTTGGGAGCAGTTGTGTAGTTCTCTCAAATTTATGATTTTTATCCTACTAAGCCTCCACAGCATCAGACATGGAAAATTCCTTGAGGATCCCATCCACACATCCCCAATTCTTGGTACATTCATTCCAGTGATAATCTATTATGACTTTAACCATCAAAGTTACATGCCTAACTCTAAAATTGATGGGCACTCAAAAGGGTGACTCAGTGTACTCTGAAACAGACTTCTCCAGCAGAAGGGATGAACTCATTTGAGGATGTTAATCTCTTCCAGCTGACTTGAGATGAAGCTCAGAGTGCTATGTTAAGGTAGATAGTCACACTTAGCTGACATGATCCCACTCCCCCGACATGGTACTAGCTAGCGTAAAATATCCCTCCAAATGAAACGCTAACACTTCTCCACAGACACACAGGGATTGTGTGAGAGCCAGACACAGACATAACCTGAAAGGGATATTATGCAGAAAATGAAAGCCTCCTCCATTGCTACAGCTAGTAAAGAAAATATTAGTGCTAAATTAGGTGCTTCAGTTTTATTCACAACAATCAAACAACTGTGCATATTGATTCTGTGATCTCAATAGGCACAGTGTTTGGATTGCAGTATACAGTCTAAGATTGTTCATACATCTGGACCATGACTGATGAAAAGGTTGGGACCACTTTATAAAGAACAATAAGCAGGCAAAACAACTATGTACAAAACAATAAATGGTAATTCACCCCCAGTGGAAAGCAAGGTTGGTAAGACTCCTGATCCAATCACATAGGGCTACAATTCTTTCCTTTCAGAAATGCTTTCAGGCCTTGTAACCAAATTCACTGTTGTGTGGCATTAGACCTGATTGTGATGCCCTTACTCATATAAAACTCAGTGCAAATTGTGTCTAACTTAAACTGGCAGCATTAGACCTCATTGGTGTTTTGACTAAGGACTTAATTCTGAACAGATGGCTGCTCACATGTACAGTGGCAGTTGCATTGGTATGACACAAACTTGTCTACCATTACATCTTAAAGGCTATGGTTGCCAGTAAATTAAGTCAACAAAAGACAAGTTAATCTTCTTTGCTTCATACTTAGATCAACACTAAAGATTGTGATGGTGATCACTGAACATTCCAGTTTGATTAAAAGCAGCTTGCATTTTTCCCTTAACTATTAGTACTACCAAAACTGAAATCAGTTTTGATAAGAGACTAAAATGTGAAATAGCAAAAGCTGACAGATCTTTCATATGGTTTCTTAAAGGTCATAAATTTACAGCACTACATCAATGAAAGAAAAACATTAAATATTTTAATCTTTATTGAATCTTCTGTCATTAATAATTATCACATATCTAGTTTGTACAGTCTCATTTTTTTTCAATTTATCACTTTCAAATAACAAATTTATTCCAGTTTCAAGTAATACCGTATGATATCATTCTCATCATCTTGTACAAACAAGATGTTAAGTTTCTTTTTCCTCTAACAAATCCAGAGGGAAGAAATAAAAATACCTTGCATCTCATTCAAATTCATAACCTCATAAACCATGCTAACCAAAACAGAAGATGTGCTATTTTGGACAACATGCACACAGCCACAAAAGATATTGTGCTTAATGAAACATTGCCTAAATCCAAAACAGGAAAATGCACTTTGTGGTAGTGAGAAAATAGTGAGAACAAGAGTGAACACATTGACCATAAGGATCCTGTCCTGTTAAATTCATCAAGGTGCACAGGCAGAAAACACCCTCATGGTTCTCTGCCTGGCGTGCGGCTGTAGCCTATCCCATAGATAAACTGCTGAAGTCCCAAGAGCCACCTGACACACAGTGTGTGTGGGTTCCAGCAGGGTACCACTGAATGGTTCAGTTGAATGATGGTTCAGTTTGTGTCTGACTAAACACTCGTCTTGCTGCTGAACAAATCAACTGGCCATGCTCCTCAGCTATTGCATCCCCAACAACCTGCGTGAATAGTTGTTAATGCCAAGAACAAAGTAGCACTGACAAGTATCGACAAGATAATCTGAGCTGCTGTTCCTGTTTTTGCAGTAACTGTCTCCCACCATCTCTCTGTGCCAGCTCATGCACATTTTCAAGCATCCAAGCTGGTGGTGGCCAGAGAGAAGGAAATAATTCCTCTTAGTTGAAAGAGAACCTGAAGAGGCCATTTACCTCATCCAAAAAGCTCTGTAGCATCCCTGTTCTTCAGTATCGCAGTTTATTTTGCCACTTTTTACAGATTCTGCAAGAGATCTTTTAATACTTTTAAATCAAATGCTCTGATTGTAGGATGACTGTTGAACTTGCTAGCATGATTTTAGGAACACCAAATATCACTTCTCCTCCCTGTTTCTGAAACTACTTTGCCTTCCTAAGAAGAAATTAAGAACTGCTCTAACACAACATGGGTGGAGAAGCTGACATCAATAAAATTTAGGAACCTATTTCTTAATCTGTATTTAAATCTTTGATGAGTTAGATCAATGCATGTTTTTATTAAGTACCTTGCTGCTTTGTCAACCTAAGGTTTTAGGCAAGTTACATTTATTTTGTGTTTCCCTGGTAGTAAAGGTCAGTGAAAATTACTCACTTTCAAAATGCCTTTTTGTATCCATTTCTCTCTTACTTGGGCAGAGGATTCCTTATACTCTTAGTAGATGTACTGATGATTTTCATACAAGGGGACTGATGACAGGCTAAGGGGAATCAGGGCTGATACAGAGAGTTTGGAAAGCCCGTTGCAGAACATCTGGAAATGTAGCCGAGAGGAATTTGTGAGAGGAAAACATCTGATCACCTCCAGCCTTATAATTTTGTTCATCTGTTTCTAGCACCTGTGCTGAATCATGTAGCCTTGCAAGTTTGTACATTGTAGTGGCCACAGTAAAGGAAAGATGCCGGTAAACACAAGAAAGGAAAGGATGGGAACCTTGATGGGGAGGTGGCAGCATTGGGCAGTGCTGAAGACATGGGGATACACTCATTCTGGTGGAAAATGTAATGTGCTGAGAGAAGAAATGACCTTCAGAGTCCCTGGCTGACACTGTGAGTCCAGACAAGGCAGGCAAAAGAAATTCCAGGAACTGTTGGGGGCTCCTTGACTTGCTTTGTGTTTGACTGCTGGGGCAGCAGGAATCCAACAAAAGCTCATGTGTAGCTGTCCCTCAGGGCAGCCTCTAGGTGCATGGGCAGCTATTATATCTTAATTTCTGATACTAATTGGAATGTTTCCAAATTATTGACACAAACAGTGGCATAAATCACATACATTATCTTTACATTTCATTTGATATGTAGAAGCAGGGAAACAGAAGAACAGGTCTTGGAGATATGTGTCTTTTTTTGAGAGAAGTGTGAAGCTGGCACAGCAGATGATGGACACAGCTGAAGGCACTGTGTGTGTCCTTGGGCACTCTTTTTCTTCAGTGCAGAGATATGTTTCTACAGTGTGGTGCTTCCCTGACTGTCCCTCTTGCACCCTGTGTTCTCTGACTTTCTACATTCCATGGTCTGAGTGACAGATACACAAAAAAGACTTCACTGGAGTCCTTGCATATTGTCTATGAATTTGTCCTTCCCTTTTAACACAGAACAAAATGGAATTTTTTTCCCATGATTTCACTGTGAACACTCTAGCTTGAATATCACATCTCACCTCCACAGTGGATGCAGGATGCAGCAAATAGTACAGGAGATGCCCCAGGAAAACTCCACCCCTCCCAGTAGGCAGTAGGAAATTCACTATTACCATTCCCTGGTGACTAGGGGGCATGCTGAGGTAGTTTTCGTAGATTAGTTTTGATATTACTAAGGTGGGATTTAAAGTGTTCAGCAACAGCTTTTGAGACCTACAGTTTCATCCTGTTATGGAACAGCACCCTGAAGACCTATTTACTCTAATTTTTAAAAAGCAAAAATCTATTTATCATTTATCAAATTAATTCCATTAATTATTCCAATATAATTCCTATATTCTTAAATTCTGAAATCTTCTAACCAAGCACATGGCACAATAAGCATTTTAAACACTAAAATACTGATAATAATAACAAAATTGCTTCACCAGTGGGGTTTTTTGTGGTTTACATTGTTCTCTAACAAATTGTGAGGAAAAAGAAACATTTTTCCTACAACCGTTTTTGCTTTCAAGTACTTTGTTAGAAAAAAATCTATTTTCGGTACCAGTAGAATTCATCATATTATGACAGGAAAGCAAAATTGTTTCATTTATAAGATCTTGTACAGCGTGAAGCTAACCCCATGGTCTCTGAGACAGAAATCCTGCCAGCTGTAGACTTATATAGAATCAGCAGAGAAAAAGAAGTTTCTCAGATGGAGCTGTTAGTCATGATATGAAGAATGTGTGTCCCCTACAGATGTTATAGTTATTTGCAAGATAAATCCTGATCATCACCATAGGAATTTTGCAGCCTTCTTTTAAGTTTATGCGCAAGTTCCAATTAATCTTCTTTTGACAATGTTTGTCTTATATTTCAGTGTTGAACAACATTTTCAGGGTTACATTTGCAGTGAGCCTACTGGGTACTTTAAATGCTGTATTTCTGACTTTGTAATTGCTTCAGAAAGACTTCTTTTAATTCTTCATTGCTTCACAAATATTTCTAGGAAAGACAAGTATAATAAGCATTGATAAATGTTTATTAAGGGCATATCTAGACTTGCAAGTTAACTGGAATTAACACTGGGGTTAATTTAGAGCAAGCAATAGTTGTGGAACAACTCCCTAAGAAAAAAAAATGTTCTATAATAAAATTACCTCATTCTCATGTTCAACACTTGAACTGTTTTGAGTAACATAAGATAAATGGGAACAAAGCATGTTTGTTCCAGTTGGTGGGATCATTACTTTACTTAGGAATGACAGTCCAGGGAATTCAAAATGAAATGAGGGATGTGAAAATACCTTAAGGTGTCTCCAAGAATCTTGAAGTTGCATAAATACAGACTCAGATGCCAGCAGCCCTTTTTAAACCAGCACTACACTGACACTTTTTAAAGGCCTGTGTAATGCAGAACATGGTGCTATACAGGGCACTGCACCCCCACACACAAAAGAAGGGTTTTTTTTTACAAGGATGCCATCACCCATGCACCTTGAGCAAACAGGGTGCATTCACTCAGCAGGAGGTCTGGGATTATTGTCTGGTTTGGGAAAGTTATGGCAAATTCTTTGGTAGGGAAACAAAACCAGATGTTGCCAGTATCTTCACTTCTCCTCTGCATTTACATATTGGGAACGAAAGAGAAACTTAGAGTCCTTGTGCCATCTGACTGTCAGGATCAGCTTCTTGGTGGAAGAATTGAGTGCTCTTCCTGTGAAGAGAAGGCAGCTGTACCTCTCACAATGATAAGGGGGTTTTGAGCCTTGGTGTTGCTTGATTTTAACATCTACCCTTGGTTGTTAAGGGTATCTTTACAACCATGATACCCTTGAAACCTGTGCCAAGGGACACAGCACTGATGAGACCGACGTGTTAAACCTTAGTAATTCTCTGTCCCAAGTACAGGGTTTGGGGCAAAGATTAAAATGGGACCAGGAGCCCAGGGCAGAAAGGCCTGGTGACACATACTGAGCAGGCCCACACCACAGCTGCAATAGTGCCAAACTTTTACCACTAGCCGACGAAAAGCCATGCCCCTGCCTTCGCTGCCAAGGGAGCGGCAGGCAGAACAGTGTACCTAACAGGAGAACTGCTTCAAAAGAGAGTCAGAAAACTACTTGTAGCTTAAGCCACCAAGCAACTTGAAGCTCTGCAGAGAGCCTTTTTCCTTTAGCAGAAAAGCAGACATGTGACATTCTGCTCCACACCCTAGTTTTGGTAACTGCACTAAAATAAAGGGGTAATGGCAGAAAATGTATGAAGCTGTCCCTCATGCAATCCCTCTGTTTTGTCAAGATCCAAAAATCAATCTTAGCATAGAGTTTATTCAAGAAATATTTAAAGCAAGTAACCTCAAACTCACAGACTAAAGTCATAATAGGAGCAAGTTGACGCAAGTGTACAAGATGTAGGCATTGGCTATTTAAATGCTTCCTGATGTAGATTTCACTTCCATATAGTTCCAAAGATAAAATCTAATGTAGAAAGAAAAAGCAACGTAATGCCTTGCATTTCAAGCCCACTGGAATAAAGGAACTGGGATAAAAGGAAACTTAACTATTCCATAAACAACCTGATTAATATACATTGTAAAATTCATAACATTATAAGCACTTATAATCACTGCATTAGGCAAACTATATAGAAGATAACATTAGTCTGAAACCAAAATTTCCATAATAATATCAGGTTTCCTGTTTAGAACAGACTTTTTCATCTTAACAAAAAATATATTTTGAATTACCTTTTCAAGCAACGGGCATTTCACCTAGCTTCAGGACTAGAATAGCCTATTCTTAATTTATTACTGTTTAACTTTAAGGAACACCTAGGAATAGTGAACTGAATAAGTAACAGTCTGGTATTAGGAGATCTGGTTTTGCCTCCAGCTGCTCCCCTGTTTGCTGTCCTGTGTTTTTTGTCTTGTTAGATATACGTTAACCTGTTAGACTGACCTTCACTTCCCTCCCAGTTCCTACAACACATTACAATTCTTTAAAAAGACATCTTGGGAGAGACTGCCTTTTGGTAATCCTCCTCAGCTGAGCCCTACAGACTGGTCTGGCATGCATTGTGTACCTGCATCTGTCACGAAAATTTGATGACAAATCATCTGTTTCCTGACAGAGAGGCTGCACTGACTTCAAATTCCCACGGAATGTTTTTGTCCACCAGGAAGAAAAACATTTGCTCTATTGCAGTGATCATTTTCAAACTTCAGTCCTCCATTTGATTTAGTCTGTATTATCATTTATTTGTATTATAATTTTTCTGGATCAATTAAAGCCTGTTGTAAGATACATATTCTCTATCATCTTTTGGGAAAATGTAAAGAGACCGGAACTAATGAAAGGAATGAAAGCAAATGTTTCACAGTAACAATGCTGTTTTCAGAGGGTGAGAAATGAAGATCCTTTTTAAGGCTGACCTACCCCAGTTTGTTTAAAACTAAGCTGAACTTGAACTGATAAACTACTCTTTTGAGATTAACCTGAATAGTGTGCATTCAGTAAAACACTGTAAATGTAAACATACCTGAATTGGAGTCAAACTTTGTTTCTGACCTGAAAAAGAAAATAAAAAGATCATAAGTTACAAGAACTGCTTTATGCCATAAAAGCCATTTGTCAGACTGATCCCTCCAGCAAATACCATCTTTAACCAGACTGTCTAACTCTGTACATTAACATTTAATGCATTCAAAGGCATTTGAATCCAAATAATTACTATTATCTTTAATATTTTACTGTTTTATATGCTGTAGTTACAAAGAAGATATTTTGAAAGGCAGATCACTAAATAAAGAAAATAAAATATAAATTTGAATTAGGATTAAATTATATACTGTGAATCATAGCATACAGTTGTTTGTATGAATTAAATAGTTTCCATTCATTTTCATTTTTGAAAAGTCATTAGGAGGATTTAATTCATTCATGGATGTTTCCAATCTATTTTTGAAGCAGATACCGTTTCATTAATGTCATATGTATTGTATCCAATGATCTGTACTTAATTGTGCAACATCCTAGGAGGTTTTTGTTTGTGTGTGTCTTCAATTTACTCATTCTGCACATAGGAGTAAGTGGTTTGATTTTCTTAAAAGTGGAAAGTGGGGGGTGGGAGAGAGGAAGGGAGCCAGACCCAAATTTTAACTTGTTTTAAAGTCTTTGCAAAAAGACAATGATGTGTGCATTATGCACCATTAGCTTTGGTCGTGCACTGCAGATTTTTCTCTCCCTAACAAGTAGTGTTTTCTTCTAAGGGCTTAGCACTTAGCAAATGAACCCTATAACCTGTATATTTAATAAAAGGAAGAAAAAATTAGCCCTTGTGGGAACATCATGTTTCAGATATCAGTTAATAATACTTGTAAATGTAGAAGCCTTTGAAGGTCTCAATTCAACTGTGGGAAAACTTAAGTTGGGTAATTACTCAAGATGCTGCTGATGTGCTGTCAAGCAGAATTAACCCTATGACTAGGGCTATCTACACAATCTGCTACAAGACAGCATTGTCTATATTGAGCTCTCAAACCAATTAACAGGCATGTTCCAATCAGATTTATATCGCCCGCTAACAATCAGTTGCACACATGGTCATGGCTGTCACAGCAGGACACAAGTTCTGACCAGCAGGAGACCTGTTAAAGCATGTTATGTTGGCAGCAAAATGCATTTCCCCAGAAATTCTAAGGAGGAACTACAATGTTGGATCCTTCTACATTGCATCAAGGAAGGGATGTATTTTTGGGAAGTTACAGTCCTTCTTTTTTCAGCAACAAACGACTGAAGCTCAAAATCTAATTGCAGAGTTATTTTCAACTTTTATTTTAGAAGCTTCAACATGCTGTTACATGCACTCTATATTTTTATATAACTTGCATTGTAATTGTATACCAAATATCTATGCTACAGCAAATAAATATAAAATCAATTATAATTTGAAAAATTAACAGTTTCACACTGTTAAAGTCATCAGAAAGGAAACAACTCACTTCCTCCCATCCTGCTCATTCTGCACCTTCCTCCAGTGCTCACAATATTTTGTCTTAAATATAACTCTCAGGAGATGAAAAGGTGAGAGGGAAAAGACATATCTTCATAATTAATATTTTTAGTACCACCAAAAGCACTGAACAAAGAAAGCACGTTGCTGACATGCCTTCACAAATATCAGCAGCAGTAACTGCCCAGGGCACCAGCCCATGCTCAGTTTGGCAGTGTAATTCAATTGGTATTTACATCAGCAGGATCAAGTCCCCACCCTCTGAAATGTGGTAACCTGGGGGAAATTCCACTGAGTTGGAATTAAAGCGACTTAGTGTTTTATTTACAATGTTCTCCTCAAGCTGCTGTATACCTGCCTACGCTATTCGCTCTTGCTCATCACAGTATCAGCAACACCTCACTACCTACATAGTCAGACACAATGTACGAATCGTACCCTCAGCATCTGTTTGTCTGCACAATCAACTTCTCATTGCCTAAATTGTAGATATTTTCTATTAGTGGGTCAAAGAGAGCTCTTGCTTTCAGCTAAGCCTGAATGCCTTGTTATGGACATATGCACTGCAATTTGTGGCTTCAACAAACTGGCCCATGGGCCAAGGTGGCAGAGCGTGCATGGGAAGGAGGGTCACAGGGGTCACTGGGCACTGTAATTAGTACCAAAGCTCCAAACAGTCATAAATTACTGGACAGCAGAAAACTGATATGGGGGTGATAAATGAATCAAACTTTTTCTGGCAACAGCAGAATAGTTAGAAAGAAACCACAACATGGGAGGTAATACTAGGAGCCATCAAGAGGAGGAGGGTCACCTACGTTATGCTCTCCATTTCCCCTTGGGAAAACCATGTAAAATTTAGGACACAACATTACAGAAACTGTTAGAGATCTTACTAAGGCACAGAAAAAGTGGAGGAAAATAATGAAGCATCTTTAGCATTGTAAATAAGCAGCAAGTGCCAGATGTGAGAGAAACACTCTGCAAGAACACAAAGTCACCTTGGTTATTTGAAGGAATGACAAAGCTTACAGCCATTTTAATGAAAGCAGCATTTTTCCCTTCTTCCAGGATTTATATCTGTTTCTCAAAAGCACGTTAGACAAAACGGCAGAAACTAATTGCACATAGGTGTTAAAAATGCTCAACTAAAATATGGTCATTAAATAAGAAAAAATTAAATACTGAAAGTACATTCCAAAGGGATGTTCTGCTACACACAAAAATATTCACTCTGACTCCTTTATACTTTTAAAACTACATTAACTAGAAGGAAAAAACTCCTCAGTACATTGTTTGTTATCATAGTACATACTCTGATACCCAACCTAAGCATCCTACCAGGCAAGATGCACATTACATAGCCAGGTCCTGACTGTACAAATTGTCTCTTATGATTTATCACAACCAGTGGGGAGCACCCCAACACCACGCCCCACCCTCCCACCTCCAAATGGACAGATAATAACTTTCTGCATATTTTCTTTACTTCTGTCTCCTATAAAGGAGTATTCTGAAAGCCAGGTAATCACGCATAAATACCTTTGGAAAGGAGTCTATATGCATAAAGAGGAATAAGAGGGTATTTATAAAGTGCTTTTCATTTCCGACTTTGATATGGCTCAAATACACACCACACATGGCAATACAAATGTCAAGTAGGCTCAGCTACTTGACTTTTGTACAATATGCAAGGAAATGGTGAGCTACTGGAAAGATTTAGCTAAGCACAAGCTGCTGCAATGCTTGCAATGATCCCAGGAATAATTAAGTCAAACAAAAACAATAGAATATATGATAGTCCTGTTATCTGTACTGCAAAGAGGTGCAGGGTTTCTACCTGTTTTTTCTAAAAGACATCATATACCAGATCTTCAGACTGCCAAGTACTAAGAAAGAGTGAGAAATGGAGTAATGATAATCATCATGTGTTCCTATAGTCTGATTTTTAAACTACTGCCTTACTAAGTATGACTAAACTGCAGGTGTTCAGTGCCACAAATTACAGTGTCAACAGACACACCAGAGCTGAAGTTAACACAGATTTGCTACTCACCAGGGAAGCAGGCCTTTATCATAGAGAGAGGGAAGAGGACTTACTGCAGAACCTCTACTGTTGTGTTACAACTGCCTTTCCTTTTACCTTTCATGATGAAGTATTTAACAGGTTTGTATAGTTTTTGTTGAGGGAACATAGGGAACAGCCTTTGGAAGCCCCACAACTCTCTCAGAACGTACTCTGCAGTTCTCATACTTGCATTTTAACATGGAAGAAGTAATTTATTCCTCTTGGCTTTACTAGGCCTTTGCATTAGCAGTTTATACCAGGCTGCTCCTTTGCAAGGCTGTGTTTCAAGTGCACTAAACAGAACATTGGTAGGGGCAGACATTCAATATACTACTTCTCTCTGAAAAGGACTTTGATAAAGATCTGTTACAGTCATAAAGATGAGACATCATTGAAGGATCATATTTAAAGGAAAATGGACATGTACTAAATGAACTAGCCTATAGTTAAAAAATATTCTAGTCCAGAGAGTTACCATGTTGTTTGTAATAGTGTTAGTGTTAGTGATTGTACCATGTATACTTAAAGGAATAATGAACATGACTGAGAATACTATAAATCATGTAAGAGTGCTTTGTCTTCTCTCCTTACACCTTTGGTATTTGATTTTCAAAGAATTTTATTTCATATTAGCATGGGCAGTTTGCTGAAGGGATGATGGCCTATCAGGCTCCTGATGCAATCCAAGCCAGCCCATGTCCTGGTCCAGGTGACTGATTAGGATACAATCAATCCTCTCTCTCCCATGTTTGCCTCCCAGTGGTACAGAATATATCTAGCTGCAGTATCTGTGTTCCTGCTACAGCATTGCTAGCAAGCTAAAGAAGGCCAGGGCAGTAATGCTCAGTTGTGAACATATTCCTGGACACTGCATTGGCCCTTTTTACGCTGATGAGAACCCTAGGCAGGACATAGGCAAACTGCAGGGGACGCTCAGGCCAGGGACCATTCCCCAAAAGCAAAATGAACCAGGTCACTCAGTTTCAGAGTAAGGGATTGATGTTAAAATACAACATGTCTTGTCACTTGACTCTAGGGCCAGAGAAGAGACTTTTGTCCATGTTGTTAAATAGAAACATAAACCTTCTGAAAATGCAAACCATTACTTGGAAAGCAGTCACTGATAATACTCATGAGGTGAAGCTCCAGATAGCTTCTGGAAGCTCCTGAAAGTCAAGGTTCCAGAAAGAAGAATGCAGCAGTATTCCAATGTAAAAATAAATACCTGATATAACTACTTAGGAATTTATAAGACCCGCACCATCAGGGGATTTGAGAAGTCCCCAAGCTTTAAGAACCAAGCAGAAAGAGCAAAGTTGGGCTTGTTGCTGTGTTGTGGCCAGGGGACAGATCCTGTGGTGTTTCAGGCAGCAAAACTAGTAACAGATATTTCTCAGAGCTGGACATCCCCAATGCCTGTCTCTCTTCAACCCTCATGTGGATTCTCATTATAATACAATAATATAATACAATAATATATATTATTTACAATAATTTTATCTGCTATAATTAGTAATATAGTTGAACTCTTGTTCAGGCCTCTCCTCAAAGACAGCTTGAGTATGCTGTCTTTCCTGATTTTCTTATTGCTTTAAGGACTTAATATCTTTGAGGTTTAATAACTACTTCCCTGAAAAATTTGGCTGAAATTGGCAAATAGTTTAAATGACACAGTTTTATTATTACGGAAGGATTGACATGGAGTCAGCATTACACTGTATTAGTTCCTTAACAAGCCTGGTTAAAGAAAAAAAATTAGATTATGTAATAAATTCTGTTCTGCATATTTGAAAAGTCAAATTCAAAACGAGCATTTTAACATCAGAGAATTATTTAGGTTGGACAATACTTTCAAGATCATTAAAGGTCCAACCATTAATCAAGCACTGCGAAGTTCACCACTAAACTTTGTTGCTAAGTGCCACATCTACGTGTCATTTTATACCTCCAGTGATGGTGAAGAGTAGTCTCTGGGTGAGTTCAGTCCAGAGAGACAGAATGTCTTTAATGTGAGAGCTACAAACAGATAAATATAGAAATATATACCTTCTGCAGTCATAATCCATAACAATCCACCCTACCTGATTTTTACTTGAGGTACATACGTGCACATACTAAAGCATAAAGGAGGTTAAAACCAGCTGAAAATTACCTCTTCCAAGCAGTCTGATGAACAGTCAATACAAAGCAGAGTAAATTTCAAACAAGGGAAAAAATATATCAGACTTAAAGTTTACAAAGAATACATTGTACTTTTACACTGAAGACAGGAATGTAATTCATACTAGAATCAGTATCCATACAAGGATGGTAGAATCAGAATCTGTGCAAGGATCATCTCTGGTACTCAGCACTGGTGAGGTTGTATCTCCTGTTCAGTTTTGGGCCCCCCACAAGAAGAACTACAGGTGAGTTGGTGGAGTGTGTCCAGAGAAGGATATGGATGCTGGTGAAGGATCTGGAGCACAAAAAGGGTGGTGAAGGAAAGCCCTGTAACTCTCCAAAACTACCTGAAAGAAGGGTGTAGCCAGGTGGGTGTCGAGCTTTTCTCCCAAGTAACAAGCAACAGAATGAGAGGAAATGGCTTCAAGTTGTACCATAGGAGGTTTAGATTGAACATTAGTAAAATTTCTTCGTGGAAAGCATTGTCAAGCACAGGAACATACTGCCCAGGGAGGTGTTTGGGTCACCAGGCCAGAAAGTATTTAAAAGATGTGTAGATGTGGCACTTGGAAACATGGTTTAGTGGTGGGCTTGTTGGCAGTGCTAGATGAACAGTTGGACCCAATGATCTTAAAAGTCCTTTCCAACCTAGACAATTTGTTGATCCCTACGCTGGTGAGAACCAACTTACTTCAAACAAATGTCTTTAAGTAGAAACTGCTGGTTTTGACAGTCTTCCAAGGAAACTAAGAGACAGTGAAGACCGATGAAGTTGCTCAGGTGGTTCTTTTGGATCTTACTAGAGAAACCATATCATTGATGTCATGTGGGCTCTCCTAGACAGATAACCAATGCTGATTTTTCATATGCCTTCCTCAAAGAATATGAAGATCAGTAAGAAAGCTTAAAGACCATTCATTAAGCACGCAGCACTGGTGCAAGGAAATACCTTGTAGAGATCTAGCCTGGTGACTGAAATCCTTCCCAGTCTTGTGAAGGCAAGAGTGGTACTATGTTAATGGTACATTGCCCAGCCACTCTTTCATTTTCTCTTGATTGGCTTTCTGAGAGATGTAGAAAAAACCTGACACAGCTCAACAAAAACCAAATGAAAACATAACATGGATAAAACTGTTGCTATGTCTGCTAGTACATGTTCACAAGAGCCAACACTATTACCAAGAACTCCTTCCAGGAAGCAATAAGGGCAGCAGTGGGTGTTTTATGAAGACTTGGTAATTTAGTCTTTGGCCCTTAAAATTGGAAACTGACAAAACAATACTTATTTTTTTAAAAGGAAGTCATTCTCCCAGGCTTCCCAGTTCCCATCTATACCACATTTTTCTCACAGTCCTGCATATGGTAAAGGACATGACCATGGTTTATTAAATATGGAATAGATTGTCTCCTATGGCAGTAGCACGAGTCATGGATTTCACTCAGGTCCATTTTAACCTCCTGTTTCCATGGCTATGGACTGAATGGTATTTTTGATTAACATATAAGAAAGTGCCTTGAAAAATTAAAGTAGGCACAACCTTGCAAATACAGTTGGCCTTAGAAAACACTGAGGATTTGGGTGACATCGGTGGCTCTTTGTGAACTGATACAGAAAAACACAACCTTGCTGTGGAGACTATCCAGACATGATAAATGTGGCTGATAAAAAATTAACACAAATGGGTATGGTTGATAACTATAAGGACTTTTTCTTTGGCTTATTAGTTGTCTGTCAGGTCCGAGTTCTGCACTGAGACATGTTCCAGCCACACAAGGTGAGGTCCAGTGAAGAGAAAGCCATGAAAAAACACCCTAGAGAAAGGCGAGGGCAGCAGGGCTCCTTTTTTTAGCATAAGCCTACATCTAGATTGGAGTAAGCGTAACACAAAACTGTGTAAGGACTGGCTTGCAGGAAAGGCTATTCTTGAGATTAGTTTACTGGCTCTCTCATTTATTGCTTTTTTTAGGCAGCTGTACTGGGATGCAGGAGACTGCATGGCGTGAAAGTTCAGAGATGGAATAATAAGATTCAATAGCATGATTATGCATTTTATGTGTGAGGCACCTTTGATTGTGGAAAAAGTTAAAGCATGTCCTCCATAAAGCTTGGGAGGTTTCTCATAACACTAGCACAAGTGTTGATGAAGAGATGTGACATTCCTAATTGTTTCTTTTATCTTCCTTGTGATAGAGACAAAGTTCTATTTTAAAGATTTACCAAAAAACAGGTCTTTCATGTGGAGTGTAAAATTCATATGTTCCCTGACCTCATGTGTCACATGGTAATGAAACAACGTAAATCAGAAATGTTAAAAGTTGAAGTTTGTTAATATTACTGCTGAAGCTCCAGTCTCTTTCCTAGTTAAACTGACAGGTCCATAGTCCAAATATATATATTTACAGATTACAGCGACATAAAGACAAAAAAAATTAATGGACATCAATGAGAAACAAATGTAAATGCAAGTTTCAGATAACTATTTGGACATTACAAAAAGATACCACAAAAAAAAAAACCAACCACATCACAAAAATTGCTCACATTTTAAATGGGCAAATAGACTTTCTTTGTATTGTACTACTATCTCACTCCTAAGGAAATACTTCAGTAATTTCATTTTGTGGTGAAAATGTAAAAAACGTATCTTTTGCATTCTCTTATCTATGTTTCCTTCTCACTTTTTTTTAGCTGTCTGGGCTGAATCAGTGACCAAGATTCAGAAATCTCTCTTCCATGGTTGAGGAAGACATCATATACTGATATTTTGAGGTCAGTAAACAAAAGAAGAGGGACTCCTACTGGATTCTGCATTTTTTTCCCACAGTTGTCACCCACTTCAGAAAAACTGTCTGAAATAGATGTAGGCCAGAGGTAGCAAGAGTTCATAAGGCAACACAAAGGCTTTGGGGGGACTGAGTTAAGGCCAGTCTAATCTCAGGACACAATAGATCAGGTGTTTTCTTCAGGTGCCCACTGG
This sequence comes from Calcarius lapponicus, assembly GCA_039654755.1. Taxonomy (NCBI): domain Eukaryota; kingdom Metazoa; phylum Chordata; class Aves; order Passeriformes; family Fringillidae; genus Calcarius; species Calcarius lapponicus. The sequence continues at coordinate 33,977,449 of CM077463.1, read as the reverse complement.
CCTGGGAATTATTAAAATTAAAAAATAACTTTCCTCTTTCTCTCTCTCCTCCCATAAAATCCACAAGAGTCTCAAAGAGAATCTGAAAACAGAGACATTTCCATATAGCTCATTTTAAAAAGAGAAATCCAACTCATTAACTCAGGACTATGCCAGAGCAAACTGTACACTTGAGATAATCACAGATAAGTCCCATATTGCAGTTTTTCCCCATCGTAAAACTATTTTGAAGGCAACTGGAAACTAGTTCACATTAATTTATGTATACTATTGCTGTCCAAAAGTCACCCCACAAAAAACCCCTACTCTTTCTCCATCAGATGATAGAGAGGAAGCCTGTCTTGAAGGTAGAAGGTGAAATCCTGACTCCATTGTATTCATTTGCCAAATATGAATTTGCTTCGACAGAGCCAGGATCTCCCCCCAAAAGATTTAGATATAGTAAGCAGTGGAATGTCTAAGCAGCAGAGTAGAAAAACGAGTTATGGAGAGTTTGGATTCCCACTTTGCACCCGCAAGCCAAGGACCATAGTAACATATGACATGAGACTATTGTCTTGGCTGTGTCTGTAACCATCAGATTTTCAACCCAAAAGATTCACATTATTACCAGTTTCTGCAGGTAATCCTTCTGACAGAGGAATCAAACATTACAGAGATGAGGTGCTTCTTTCATTTTACAGACGTCTCCTGAGGACAACTATCACTACCACATGTGGTGATTCTAGAACTACATCAATTGTATTTTCCCTTAACCTATTACTGGCACAATATTCTGTACTATTAGTGCTATCCTGACCATCCTGCTTCATGCTCTTGTAAAGGTACCTCTTTAAGTGCAAGGGACTAAGTTAGGGAGAACTGAGGGGGGAAAAAAAGAAAAAAAATTAAATTCTTCATCAGAATGAATACAAGCAGCCAGAAATAAGAAAAAGCACATAAACAACAACTGAATCTGTGCAGAACAATGCAGTGATCAAGGGAATTCAATCAGCACTGCTTCTAGCATCAAATTTAGGGCTATAATTCCCACAGTACTTCTAAAGAGTATTTTTAAACCAGCTCTCCATGTGTGCTAATTGGGATGAATGGAAATTCAATAAGTAATGAAATTTTACAGAGTTTTGTTTTCTTAACTGCTTGAATTCTAAGAAAAAGCATCTACTTTTTTCTCCATCATCAGCTAAAATGCTGTATGTAAAATTCAGCATTGCCACTTGGTATCTCTTAAAGCTACCTGGAAGTAATTCTAACAGTCAAACCTCAGTATCAGTTAACTCAGTGAAAGACTTACAATTACTTGGCAGAGCTGCATTTAGAAAAAAAAAAATAAATTACTAATTTTTTTTTCCTGTCATACTTCCTCTTTTACCTGAATGTCATCTTCCTATCTTATTTATCCTAATTTTTTATATTTCCTAAAATATTAATTTTCCTACAGCATTATTTACATTGCTTCTCTTGTATTCCTTAAAAGGTGGAATGACTTCACCATTCTATCATTTTATAAAATGACCTTATACAATTATGTCTGAAATATATACAAGATTATACATAACCTAAGAGACAAAAATCTCAAAACTATATTTAGCATACTCACTTGAATAAAGGAGTTCCACAAACAACACATTTGTATATTCCTTGAGCTTTATGGTGTGTGTACTCCCCCTCAAAGGCACTGGGAAAACAACAACACCGCATTTTAAAATTAAATAAAGGAATTCCTTTTTTTTTTTAATTTTTAAAGTAGCTGAGTCTTTGGAAAAATGTTATAGAAGAAGCCCACGATTTCTAAGTTGGCAGCTGTTTTTTATTAAAGGTAGCAAATAAAGCAGGCACAGGAAAAGGGGAATGTCCTCGTTAGTGTGCCTCAGATGTTACGCATCATGCAAAAGGAAGCAAATTGTCCCACAGTTCAAAGGCTGGAACAACAACAAAACCAAAAAGGATAAAACAGAAGTCTTCCCCTATCTGGCAAGTGAAATGTCAAGTTTTTGTAAACACGGATTGTTTGGCACGTAGCTCAACCTGCCACACCTCGCTGTGTCCACGTCTGGGCCGCGTGCAGGGCTCGGCGGCTGCAGTGGAGCGAGGTGTGAGGCGCTGCAGAGCCGTGGCGCTGGGTCAGGCCAACACCGGCTGCCCGGGCGGCACAGACATTGTAGCTGAAAATGAAATAATTGGTCCAGGATTTCAAGCTGTGCGTGCCTTATATTTTCAGTTGAAAAGCAATATTCCAGCTTTAAGGGAATATTTTTCTAAGTTAACAATCTAAAAGGCTAGGAGGTCATTCACCTAATACGAATCAGCTGCGCTAGCCCAACAAAAAGCCTATGTGCTCAGCAGCTTGTTTTTATTATCCTTTCACCCTTTTTATGAGGTCCAATTTTTTTTATAAACAGGATTTTTAAGAATGACCTAATCTCCGATTGTTTGTGTGCATTAAATCACGTTGTTGGTCCCGTACACAAGAGCACGGAGGGCTGGGGGAAGGCGAGGCAGGTCTCCCAGCACAGGCAACCGTCCCCATGCCCTGCCAGGGCTGCGGCAGGACGGAGAGGGCTGGGGTGGAGAGGGGACTGTCCCCACCAGCCTCTCTGGCACGTTCGGCTACCAAATTCAGCGCTGTCAGGAAGAGGTTTGCCTATTAACCAGGACCCCACGTGCAGCAGGGAGTCCTTTCAGCTCCTGAATGAAAACAAGCAGTTACATCATTAGTACGTTTAGAGCAGAGGTAAAGCCAGGGCCTTGAGCCAAGCTCAGTGGTATAAATTAGACAACAAAAAATGGCTGGGCTTTGGCAAGTTACCTTTGGCTGGAATCAGCTGAGAGAGAGAGACTTTATTCACTAAAAACAATCTTGGAAGTCTGTCCTTTTTTTTTCCCCTCCAGGACTTAAGGCTGGGTTCCAGCGACTAAAGCCATGTGAGGGCAGTTATTGAAAATTTTTGACATTCCAACCACAAATGAGCCAATAAATACCTTCTCCACATGTGCTTCAAAAAGAAATTGGAGTGGGGTGGAAAAGAACTAAATTATGCTACCTTCTTTCTGCAGCCAAAACGTCTATACTTACAATGGCCACCTTCAAAACTCCAGCCTCCTGGCACAGGGCCATTTCCCTCGTGGTTCTGCTTACTGTGATGTCTTCCAAAAAAAGTGTACCTAAACCACTATTACTTCCACACGTTTTGTAGTAAACTAAAAACAGACTCTAACTATGAGCCTGGTGACTTTATAAGACATGCAGTGTTCATTAAAAGAAAAAGTCACACAAGACCCTTGGCCTTGGCCCCCCTGTTGCAGATGCTTGTCTTTGCAGTAGTGTTAATTTGTAGGGGTTAGTAAACAAGTGTAGAAATCCTGGAAGAAGAAGAAAACAACCAACAAAACTTGGTAGGGAAGGTGAGGAAACAACAGTAATAGGAGGGGCGGAAAAGAAAGATGCCTGTGTTTTTAGATCTGAGTTTCTTTCATACTGCCTTACCTTTCAGTCCCCTTCTCCTGAGTGACATGGTACTGCAGGGGTGTCAGCCGCTTCCTCAGCTCTTCCTGGGAAAAGACCACCTTACACTCCTTTTTATCCCTACATGACCCTGCAAAAGGAGAGGATATGGGAGAAGGAGCCTTTTTAGCTTAAATCCTGAATAATTGCTTTGGCAGACAGCCACAGTATAGCTTCTGCATTCACTTGTCAATGACCAGGCTGATCCCTAATGCACAAAGAATGGCTCAGCTGAACTGCAGCTGATTATTTATTCAAATATAAGTATAGAAAAGAATTTTTATGGAGAGCCAGGTGATTCCACTGGAGCAGTGACAATGTGCTACAGCCAAAGCCCTTTGGTGTGTTATACACTAAATTGTTGCGCACACAATCATTCACAAGAAAGTACCGTTTTTCGACCATTAAAAAAAGATCTGCAAAAATCCCAACTACAGCTGAAACATTCTTTACAAGACATCTATATTGGAGACTTATGGTAATGGGCATATGATGTTTAGCCACAACATCTGGCAATTTCAGTACCCTTAAAAGTAGCTGAAAAACAATTCTAACCTTCAGAATTACAGTAAGGTTGATTTGATTTCTAGTTGCATCGTCAACATTTTCCCTGTTAAAAAAGTAGCCTTTTTCTTTTTTCACTGTTGAAGCACTAGAATAGGAGTCCTAAGGAGTAATTTCTTCATGCACAAAGCTGTACAAGGCTCAACTTGTAAAATTTGTTGCAAAGGAGGGTTGCTGTTGAAATTACCCTCCTCTGAAAATCTAATCTTAACACTTTGCTTAGTTCACACAGAAAATCCAAGGAGTATAAAAGGATTACTGCTAAAAATAGACATTTGCATAGTGCAAAAATCCACACTGTGAAAGCAAAAAACAACAAAAAAGTTACTTCTGGAAATGAAAATTCCCAAAGTAATAACATAAATTGCAAAATATTCAGGTAACTTTGATAAGCATTGGCAAAAACTAGCTGACAAAATACAGCAGGGAAAAAGCACTCTAATTATGACAGTAATTAAAATATGGTGCAATAAGAAATAAACACTCCCGATGAAAATATTTTCTGCTAGAAATGTATATACACTCATAAAAAGACCAATTGTGTTCCCAAAGTAGAGGCAACAGAGCTACCCATCTGTATGTCATTTAGTACAGGAGAGGCAATGGCAGGTTTAAATTACATGGTATTGGATTGCAATTTCCTAACATTGGATGCTTTTCTGCTTTTTTACCTTGAGTCATTACTAAGGAGCGTTCATAAAAAGTAGCTTAGAGCACAGATGCTTGCAAATCATTTAAGAAAAGATGTTTCTTTCTTCCTCCCCCTCTTCTTTTCTCAATTTTTTAGTGTGTGGGGGTGTGTGAATAGGGGAGAGAGAAAAAGAATAATGCTGTTGGTCACTACCAACTAACCCTAGGAAGTATTTTCAGGAAGAAAAAAGTAAAATTGAAAACATCTGATTGAAGTAAATAGTGCAAACATAAAAAGCTTTACTAGTGAAAGAAAAGTATTGAAAAGCGACTTTATTTCATAGATTAGAAATTACTTTTGATCTAAACATTCTTAAAAACAGATTGTTTTCCACTCTGACCCATCTCATTAGCTGTGCTGCAGAGTCTTCGTTTTAATGGCAAGCTATGAAAGAGCGCTGCTGTACGCCTTTGTTAGCTTCAATCTTATTTGGGAGAGGGATAAAGATTTCATTCCAGGTCTCTTTGTTTGTCTTTCAAGAACCACTAAAGCAGTATTCACACAAATTTTGCAGGAATGTGCCCTGTGCCATAGCTTACAAATTATTTGGTTTTGGTGCACTTAAAGGTCACCTTCCAAATTAGCAAAATTTTCCTACATCCTGGCTTTTCAACCTTAAATGTAAATATTGTTTTCTAACTGTAAGTGAGGTTTGTTCTTTATAACATTTGGTTGCTTATTTAAGGATGTCAAACTTTGGAGGTTTTTATTCTCCAAACGTGCAGGACTCTAGGACTAATAAGTCTTTCAAAGTATAGCTAACAGGGAAAGGAAGCATATGCATTATATAAATAGCTATTGTTATCTTGCATTACACAGCTTAGAAAGAAACTGTTTGAGAGACAGTCTTTTCTCTACAATTTCAGTTTAAAAAGTAGAGAGCAACAAAGAATCTTGCAAGCCAACATCTCTTCAATTTTTAAAATATCTGCCATAATTTTAAAAAATAAATTCTATTTGCTCCATAACTGCTGCTGCTGCAAAAAGGCAAACTAAGCATAACTTCACTTTGAAAAAAGAGAAAATACTGACTGCTTTTTAAAATGGTCAGTATGCCCCCTTTACATTCTTTAAATAATTTTTCATCTTATTTACAAATTTAATGTCTTCCAATCTGTGGGTTTACTATATGCATAAGAAAATTTCTAGATGCCACATGATCCACAACAATGATCAGAAGTAGGAAGTGTGTTAAAAAAATCTTTTGTATGCCTTGTTTTAATAATTAACTGTATGTTTTATGATACAAACAATTATTTATGCAGGGGAATTTTGCCAAACTACACTGAGGTAAAATGCAACCAACCCCAATAAGGGATTCTTCAAGTTTGCAATTTGAGTATTGATCAAAAAAAAGTTGCACTACAAATTATAAAGAAAATCCCTTGGTCCAGCCTTCAGCATTCAAGAATGGCCCTATTAAATTAATTGTACTTACTATTTAACTACTGGCAACAAACAGATAGCTCAGTAAATGGATCACACTATTTCCCTATTGCTGTGGTGGCAAAGAGGTAAAGCAAGACTCATCCCTGACTACAGAGGATATAGGGGTATTTTATCAGAAATGGGGATAGCCTACAAGCTTCTATAAAAATGCAATTAATCCTAGAAAATACTAGATGAGATTCTAAGAATACATTCCTTCAATTAGGAAAAAAATTACATGCAAGAGGGACAAAAGTGCATAATTTTTGGTAAAAGAGTGTCTCCTTCTGGTTTTGCAGTTTTTCCTTTATGACATGAGATGACTGTCACATTCAAGGCAACTGTTTGTATCCTGGGAGGGGACAACATAGAGCTACACAAAGATGCCCAATATAAGAAAAACTGACACTAGTAATGGAGCTCTTATTGAGCTAATTATTAAACTAGAGAATAAATGTACAGGCTGACCACCTTCCTCCATCTGGTTCTCCATAGATGGGATGAGGTTTGGGCTCTGGAAAGGGTCCATACAGGTGACAAAATGCTTCAGCAGCTCAGCCATAAAGGCAGGCTCAGAGTTCATTGACAAATCTCATAGTGTGAGGCAAATGAGAGAAAAGGTCATCAGTTCTACAAACATCATTTTATCAGTGTGGTTACTGATTAAAGGTGAGGCTAATTTAAATGCAGTATGAGAATAAGAGAGCCTGGATTCATAGAATCTATACTGGCACTCTTGTTCCTTGGAGATGGTGCTCCCAGCAATGACTTTTAGAAAAGGCCAAGACAGCTATGTTCTGAATTCCAGTTAGATGCAGCTGTTAAGAGGTGAACTGCCTGCAAAGACAGACAAAATCCCCTTTGATCCACTGCAGGATTGGAGGCCAGATTAAATCTCTCTAATCAGCACCCCATGGTGTCTTCTTTGGGGTTGGCACTCCTAAGAAAAGCAGTGTTCAGGCAGCTCCTTCAGCCCTCTGGCAACAGCTACAGCAGCGCTAAAGGCACTTATGATCCTGGAGCAGGATGGAAGGTTTTGTGAAGAAAAGACCAGCCTCACAAATCTTAATGGAAAAAAACCCCAAACAAACAAACAAAACAAAAAAAAAAAAAAAAAAAAACAAAACAAAACAAAAAAACCAAACCAAACCAAAAAAAAACCAAAAAAAAAAAAAAAAAAAAAACAAAACCAAAAAAAAACCAAAAAAACCAAAAAAACAACAAAAAAAAACTCCAAAAAAAACCCAAAAAAACCCCCACCAAACTGAGGAGGGTGAAACAAACAGCAACAGAAACCCTTCTTGGAGACTTCGCAGTATTCTTGTGTTTAGGAATGGGATTTTTTTTCTGAAAAGCAAGGGAGGGCATTCTGCCATTTACTACTCACCTGCAGACTATGGGCATTTCAGAGTTCAGCTCTGAAGTCTGCTGTACACATTAAGTGAACAGAAAATATTTTCTGAGTGTTGACCTGATAATGAAGACATTAAGCATCTCACCTCACATATAAGTTCCAACTGACTTTTCAAACCTGTGGTTCATAACATTCCTTCCTTATAAGCAATCACAAGAAAACCAGCAACAAGGTATGTTCAGACAGATGGACACAAGTTAGCAGACCATTACTCCTCAACTCATCCCCTCACCTGTTCCAACACACCAGAGGTTGGTGATTAGTGTCTGACATGCCCTGAAATGTGGTGGCATTTTGCCTGATAGCTTTCGTATATCAAACACTCTTTTGAACCATTCTAACATTTTTTTTCTTGCATTTTGTTGCTTCCTATCACTGAAATTAACTCAATATTTCAACTGCATGGAAGACACAACATCCATTTTCCGTCTTCTATCTATGCTTATATTCCACTAGCATTAATGGACATTTTGGTCATGCACTGAGCACATACCACTTAGACTTCCTGAACTAAATACAGCAAGATCAAATGTTCCAGCAGAGCACAGTCATATAATAAACCGGGCTTCTAGTTTTCAGTACTATTTCTTTTAATATAACCAAGCAGTTTTTTAGGGGCCTTACAGTACCTTTTATTTTTCATATCCCATCCCAGCCCCAGTCCTGCAATGTGACCTGTGTAGGCAGATCATTGAAAATATGCATAGCTACTTAAGGGTCTCACTGTACATGAGACTAAAGGATCTGGCTCTAAGTATACATCTTTTTGCTTCCCAAAGTCTGTCCCATTATGAGTGAGTCAGACCTTGGTAGATTGATGGTAAATTACCTCAAACTGATATTAAGAGGAATTCCACAAAGTTAAAGAATATTTGCATACATTTCTTTAAATAAATATCCTTACATATACTATTGCTAACACTTAGTATTTTTAAAAGTGGAATCTCGCATTTCTTTTTACCTCAGATTTCATTTCACAGTTTATGCCTCTTGTTGCCAGTTTTGCCTCACTGTCTGATTAAGAAAAGGCAAACTCACAACTCTCTCTCAAAAATTTTAATTTCTGTTTCATTTCTTCTCTGCAGCCTCTAGTCTTCAGCCTCGGGAGAATGCTGCAGTGTTCTCTCACTGCAAACAAGCCAGGAACTGCTCTCTAGTCTAAAGAATAACAACTCTTGAGAACGGTTACATTGCAAACAGTTCTACTGGCTTGTATTTGGAAAACACAGTTTTATAAAAGCTGTATTTGACATGATAGTTCTTTTTATAATCCCCTCACAAGCCATTTCAAATTACCTTAGCCTGCTGGTGACTAGGATAAATTTTGCAAAAGAAACTGAAACTTCAGTTTCAGAACTTCCTCTGAAATATTTGGAGGTCAGGTTTAAGTAAAATTCAAACTTCATCCTTAAAAAAACCCTGTAAATGTTTTACACATTGAAAAACAGATCTGTGATTCCTTTGCTTTCTTGCTGTAGGTAGCTAACTCCCACCTGCTGTTGAAATACCATTTGCAGTTTCATGCAAGCATTAGAAGTAATGAAGCAAAGACCATTTCCACTATATTGTGCGTTGAAAATCCAAAAGCCAGGTACCAGAACAGCAGTTTGAATTTTGGGTCAAATTCCAGGTTCTATCTTGAAAGAACACCATCCAAAAACTACCTGTCTTTAAAAAAAAATTATTTGCTTAACACCAGGAGGGTCAGATGGTCACTAGGGAAGGGCAAGTCCCTTCTCTGCAAATTTGCAAACTTCCCATACAATCAAGTAACAGAGCTGTCACTTTTTTTTTCCCACCTGGTCATCAGCACAGCTCTTGTTTAATAAAAAAAATTAAAGAAAAAAAAAAAAAAGAAAACCTCCAAACTGCCAGCTAATGCACTTCTATGCACTTGTTTTCTCTCCACAGAAAGTGGTACTGTGATCCCAGCAGGCAGGCCCATATAGGCAGCCTCTGTTGTTTCCACAGGTCTGCAAACCTGCTTGCAGCAAGTTACACTAAGGCAGCCATGCAAGCCAAAGAGCCATTCCCTGGAAAAGAAATCTGAAGCTGCCTCTCCTCCCTGTGAATGTAAAAAACATTTAACAAAAGACTGAAGTGTTTTGCTTAGTGGGAAAGGGGGAAAGAAAATCAGCTCCTTTTGTCCTCTCCAGGCATGTCTACTTTACTTCCACGTCTGACATCAATGAAACAAATGTCACTACCAGACACAATCTTGGTCTCACAACCCTTCCAAATTATAACAACTGAGAGGAGTCCACCACTACCCTGCATTAGCTGGTGGAGATGAAGGCAGCTTCCTCTGCAGCGTTTTGAGCTGTCATCTTCACTACTGTTGCAACAACAACAGCATGTGGCTGCTCAGCAGAGGTTGGTGAATAGAATAACCTTCAATTAAGTGAAGCAAAAGCTCATTATGTTATAAACTGCCACATTTGTTATTGTTTCTGCTGAGATGGCCAAAGACACAGTGCACAGGGCAGCTGACCTATTTGCCTTACTCTTGGATGTAAACCAGGCAAGACAAGATCAAGATCTATTGGTAAAGCCGTGGAGGGGGGAATATTTATAATGATGGATTTCTCTTCCTCTCCCCTCAACAGATAAAGAGACTTTTGTTTTGCTGGTATTATCCTAGCACCTTTCACGGGCACTACATTTGTTTAAATTAAAAACAAGAAAGACAGAGACACTGAGCACTCTTTATCTGGTCAGTAGATTTCTGACAGAATCAATAAAAGGGTGCCCGACATATGAAAAAGCATTTTATTAACAGTGAGATCAAGGTGAATTTAGTAAGAGTGCTTTATGCTACCTTTTGCATTTAAAATATTTCAGTAAGTCATCAAAGTAAGTTTATTCACACAGCTTTAATAAAGGTTTAACCCTGCAGCAGAAACAATTAAAAAGTCAGCATTTTCCAGCAGTGGTGTGTAGCTTATTTTGGCATTCAGGCTGTTGCTAAATCCTCCTGCTGCTTCCTCCACAATAGTGATGTGTGGCCTGTGAAATGAGCACTGGATTTCAAGACTCAAGGTGCCGCAATCTGTACTTGGGATGGGGGTGGAGGAAAGGAGAGAGCTGGGGGAAAGTCTTTCCTCTCCTCCAATTCTCTGTAACAGCCCAGTTTAAACCCCTGAAAAACTTGATCTGTCTCCAGCTGTGGAGGGTAAGGAACACTTTTGCATAAGCACTGCCTGCTCTGTGGCCTTTCATCCCACTTCTCCAAGCACTGTGGGACATACCTAGCATGAAGACAGTAACTGCTGGGACACTGCTCCAGTTCATGCTCTGCTCTGACACCACAGAAAGCACTGTAGCCCACTCCTCCCTCAATCTGCTTCAGGACTAAAGGTAGAGGAACAGTCAAAAAGGGCTGTAACTGCCAACTTCATTCCCTAATGGGCCTTCTGGAATTCCTTATGTTTAGTTAAAATTCAGCCATGTCTTATGGGTCGAGAAGATGGGGTCAAGCCCTGCAAAAGGGCTTTAAGAGGATTTGGTGAAACCTTTCCCTGCACTGCTCTCCATGGGACTCCCTGACCTGGGCCAGAGCATTGATGAGGGAGTTCTTACCCACAGTGCACAAAGCTGCACTGACCAGGGCTGCCAGCACCTCCCATTCCACAAGAACCTCTTCTCCAGACAGAGCAGAGGGCACCTAGCCATGCATCCCTATCCAGCACATCTTCTTTGAAGGAAATCACAAACTGAGATACATATTTAGCTTGTAACTAAGAACAATTTCCCCTTCTAAGCATTCTCTGGGGCACAACTTGTCTCTACTCATTTATCCCCAGATCATGATCTGTGCTGTAGCAACCTATGGTTAACCTAGCAGCTAAGGTATGGTAATGTTGGAGCCTCTAGTGCCTGATTCCCAGTCCACACTCTAGACCCATTCAAGGTTCCATTAAATTCCAAGCTCATAAATTCCCTAAGTGATCATCTCTCCATTGTTTTCTAACACACTCTTACTGGCTTTAGGGCTCACATTAGCTTCTTGCACATTTTCTTTCTGTCTTCTCTCAGCTCAGCAGTACAGAAAATCTCCTTTTTTTCTGTGTGCTGTTGTCTCTCCTTTACATCACATTCTTCTCTGAAACTTTCATCACATACTCCTCAGAGAAAAGACAAAGCCAGGAGTTTCTTTTAATTGAAGGGGAAAATGTGAATGCAGTCCTTAAAGGACTTCTTAGTCCTCCTGTTAGACACTCTAATAACTAAAAAAGAAACTTCATGAGAAACTTTAAAACCCAGAAACACCCTGAAAATTCATCTTTTCCATACCCAACTAAGCAGAAAACACACTAAGCCTGAGCTGCAGAAGGCTCAGGAATGGAACACAGGAAATTTATGAACTCCCAGAATTAAAACATTCCTGCAAGAAGGGTGGAAATGGTTTGTGGTGGATCCTTTATGAGAGCAGGAAGGGAATGAAAACACCCTTAAAAATCCATCAGGGTACACATTAAGAGACTGTCTTTGTGCATGATCTGGGAGCACAAGAAATGTCTCATCATCCCAGTGCTTCTCAGTGCAAGAATCACTGAGGAGCCTCCAACCCAGGAGGGCCAGGGACAAGCACCATCTGTCTCCTGAGCAGATGAGGAAGAGTATGAAACCACCAGAATAAAGATTTAAAAATAGCGAAAAAAAGAGTACAAACTCTAGGGACTGTAACAGAAGGCTTCTTGTCAGACATTTTTAAGAGTACTACACCAAAAGAGATATCTACTAATAAATTTCATCTTAAAATGTATTAAGTAAGGCATTCTAGACTGAATACTATTGTACAAAAGGAACATTTGTAAACACACTACAACATCAAATATACTCCATGAAGACAGTTATATGTAATTTTAAAAACTCATTTTAAATCCATTCCAAAAATATGATAATGTTATGCTCTATTATGATAATGTAGTGTTCTCCTATCATATGACTAAAAGGCAAATATATACACAGACATATAATAATGATACACGAACGGTTTTGCATGCTATTTACTACTGAGATCACACAGTGAATATTTTCCACTCTTTTCAACAGTCTTCCACATAACTGCTGGGAGGCAGTAAACTAGGTATTTGTAAGACTGTGTTCTAAATTTAGAAATCTATTTTTGATCCAAATTGATATTTGCATTTTTTTAAATTTAGCTGGATACAAATGAATTTTAATTTTTGCCCACCAGCCAGTTCTGTGGAACAAATACATTCATCTGAGACTTTGTATAGCATACTTAAACCCAGAGCAAATTTTTATGTTCAAGATATAAACCCCAGAAAATATGAATGTATAATGAAAACATTGACAGGCATTTAACCATAGGTGTATGGATAGTTTATGCTATACAATATCAGTCTTACTTTTATTTTCTTTTGGACCATGTGAACAGACTTCTCGAGTAGTACATCTCTGGTGATACACATTACGGAAAACTATGGGGAAGTTATAATATACATTATAGAAATTATATCTCTGAACATAGAAACAGACAATATGAAATGTTTAGTCATACTCAAGTCACACAAAGTTTGCCAGCAACTACTGTACTTTGAACCCACAGGACTAAAGTCTTTATTAGACCTTCAGTTGTTAAAGCCATAGCTGGCAAGCAGTATGCACACAGATATTTCATTGACATGAGCAGTTTGAGAGTTCAGAGGAACAAATGCATACAAATAATTCATGTATGCAAATGTTTTCAAGATCTGCTCCTAAAAGTAATTCTTTATGTTAACAGATTACTGCTAAAAATCCAACTGTGAGACCCAGTAATTTTTTGTTTACTCCTAATTTCAATTTTATGAAAAGACGTTATATTAGAACTTAGAATTAACAAAGATTTAGTAAAAGAATGAGAAACCATACTATAGATATTTACTTAATAAAGACTTACACCATATGCCCAACACCATCTTCATACAGATGCATTGTACTTTATTCTAATGCTAGAAAAGTACAGTTTCCTACTAGTAGTTATTTTAGTAATTAAACACTACACAGCAATTTAATATTACCTAGGACTTTATTATATGGAAAAAAAACCCAACACTAATTCTACCCCTATAATTTTTTCATCATTACTTTTACTTAATTTTACAAGCACCATAATTTTCTTTGATCTACAGGAGAGGAAAATCCAATTTATCACATGCAAAAAATGTGATGTAAGCAGCACAACATTCAAAGTGTTAAAGAAATAAAGAGTCTTTTTAAGAAATGAGAACCCATAATAATTAAAAGACACAGCAAAGCAATATAAGCTATCTTTCTAGGTTATAGCTTGGTGGTCTGCTTCAGAAAACATATGTACATGGAATCTGCATAATCAGTACTTGTATCGGTTGCTTCTTAGTTTGCATAAAGCAGATGAAGAAGTTTTTATACTAAAAGTTTGGTGGAGATTGTTGTGGGTTTTTTTTTAAAGACTTAATTTCTGTGAATTAAATCCTGGCAGGTGCTACGTTTCCAAAGAAATTCAGAACCTTCAACTCTAATAAAGCGGGCTCAAGGAGCAACACTTCTCTGCCACACAATGGAGCTGCAGTCATCTCTGACAATGAAGAAACCTTGAACCAATGTGATGGTAGTTTGCATACGGGCAAAGATTTTGCTTTTTCCCCAGTATTCTTGCTTTTCTTAAAATACTGGTAAATGTTCCTAAGTTCTTAGGGTGTACTTTTTGAATGAATGACTCCTAGACGGGAAGCTTTTTATATAGTCCTGGGTGTGCAGAACAGCAAATGCCTAGTGCCATCTACTGGGAGCTCCTGCTCCTGCTCAGACTAACCATCTTGTCTACAAAAAATGTTACAGGCAAACAGTGCACTAGGTGTGCACACATTGAAACGTTTAGACCTAACTTCAGACAAAAAAAATATTTTAAAAATACAATTTGGAAGAACAGATCCACACTTCAGGTGCTAATATATAAACAGAAAAAGAACAAGTAAAAATACTTCACCAGTACAAGTGAAACTCACAAATGTTCACGAAATAGTAGCTCAAAGAAGGGACAGGTCATCTCTATTCTAAGATGCATCCCAATAGTATTTAATTAATTTAATGGGGAGGGGGGATGAGGAAAAAAACCCCTCTTGTTTCTGATCTACAACTGTACATTAAATATAAATTATATATTGCCTTGTGTTACTTTGTTCCTGACAGAAAGGATAGAGGTACCTTTTAAAGATATAGAAATTGAAACAATACTTTCATTCAAGTCCTTGTCCAGCAAATATTTAACTGCATAGTGTTTAAAACATTGTTTGAAAGCCCAGTTTACTGCTCTGATGGCACTTTGCTTCCTTACTCTGAGCAGGGGTTCCAGAAGCTTAAAAAAGTCTCATTCCATATTGAATCTGCCACTGAATTAAAAGGTGGCAAGCTCCACACAGTCCCAGACTTGGTGGACACATGGCATGGTGGTATGGTTACAGGACTGCAATTCACACAGAACTGGGTGATGGGAAAAGTACTAGCTCAAAGTGTTATGTTATAAAACTCAGGAGAACTTGGGTGTTTTCTGTATATTCAGAAGCCAAAGTCACAGGGCATTGTGGCATTTAAGCAGATTCTGTTTCGACATTTCCTTGCCATGTTTTATTGGATACATGCTATGCCATTTACTTGCAACCCCTTAAATACACCACAGACAAAAAAAAAAAAAAAAACCAAAACAAAGGCAAAGCAAGCCTATATTAATTTTTAAGCATCTGGGGAATTTAGATTACTCTTAAAATATGTAATATATGTGATTGTATATTATTCCACTGTTAGCAGACGAATTTGGGCTTATTATATATAAATATCTATGTATATCTCTATAAAGTAGTCAGTCAGTGGAACTCAATCTACTAATGGTCCCACAGTTAGGGATCTAAGGGATGGGAATAAACAGTACTGTTAACTTTGTATTCCAAAATGTGACTACTGGATTATGACAGAAAGGCAACTTGATAAAACAGCTAATGCAGTGCTTTGGAGCAGGTACAGAGCAGCAAAACCTCCCGTGGGATCTGTGTGTTTCTAGCTGATCAGCTTGCAGATCTCCTTTTCAGAGTGGAAACAAAATGGCCAGAAGACTGAGTGTCCCCATGTTCAGGTAGACAACAGCAATATGAGCACACATCAAAGGGTGCATAATGAGGGCTAAGGAAATTTGCTTACACTATATTTTTAGGATTTTAAATCTGGCTCAGCAGCAAATATAACAGGAAACCAAGGTCAAGCTGACACAATGTGGGTTATTCTGTCTCTTCCTCAATATGTGTTTGCAGTTCCCATCAAGGTTAATGGGAGTTTTGCACACATGTGGGGGAAATGGAACGTAAATGCTGCAAAAATTGGACTCAGATTTAGTTCAAATAAAGTCTAATAAGCTTTAGGAAAATCCATCAGCTTGAAAACTGATGTCTTATCACTGAAAAAAAAATCTTTAAAACATCACCTCCATATGCTTGCTAAGTCCAGGTCTGGGACAAACTGCTTGTAACATTCTGCACTCTTAAGACCAGTTGTGAGTGTAGCACAAACACTCAGGCTGGCCCATTTTTAAGGCTTAACAGAGATCAGCCAGGACTGTATCTTTTTATTCAGGCGTCAAGAAAATTTCTAGTAATGTTCCAAATTAACTCAGTACAGCTTATATTTTCTCCCACATAACCCTGTATACTGACATTTTTCTGCTGACATTACAGACTGTTGCCTTTTAAGTCAAACACAAAATACTTAGGTTCAAGGTTTTCATGATAAAATCAATTCATGGAGATGGGGTCTTATAGCACCCTTTCCAGACTGAATGGTCAAACCTGGGCCTTACATGAAAAGTGCAGCTGCGTGTAGGCATTAAATTGCATGTTTCCACTTAGTTATGTAGAGAAGTGTCACGTAATGAAGGAATGTGCTGAATTGTTTTAAATTTTGCACGCTTTTTGTACATGATTTTCAGTATAACATACTTAATTTATAATAAAAATGTGAAAATAAACACATAGAGTATAACTATAGTGTACTACTAAATATTTTGGAAAACATTTTTAAGTCCTATGATTTAATAGCAATCAACATGTGAAATTCTTTTAGATATTATCTTTTAAAATTAGGAATGGCATTTAATAATATATTTTCAGTTTAATGACACATATTTTGCCAAGAATGAGGAAAATAATAAAAAATTTAAGAGACTGTATTTTGACAAGGAAGTCAGCATTTCCAAGATTTTTAAAATCTTGGATATGAAATCCCTAACTCAACTCAGTGACTTTAAAAAAAAAAGTGCAAATAAACTTCTGCTTCAAAGGAAAATTTAAACAGAACAACCCATAGCACATTGTTTCCTGCAGCAGAGACACCCCTTCCTACAAGGGACTTTATTATGCATGACACAACAAGCAGCACCCATTCAACCTGAGGGAAGCCCACAGGCTCGCAGGGCCACTGGCTGGCTCTTTGTCACCAAATGCAGCAGGTTGAATGCAGACATCACTGTGATATCCTCACCAACAAAACCAGAGGCAAAGAACAGGGGCAAGAGCTGAGTAGGGAAGAAAAAAAAAAGAAAAAAAAAAAAAGATGAGAACAAATTAAAACATCAAAAATGTTTTCATTCACAGAAAAAAACAATACTTAAAATTTTATAAGACCACCACATGGGACCACAATTCTAAATGTACTTTTTTTATTGTGTTTAACCCATTCTTGCTACCCCACTCCCCAGCATTTTGAGACATATTACACAGTCTTCAGTGAAAACATTTTATATGCTACAAAGTGAGAGGGCCTGGACATTTTTATAGAGGGCATTCAGAACAGCTGCCTTAGATACCCAACTGAAAGCAACTTGGGGTAGTAGCCTGGTCACAAGTGCAGGGGTACTAAGGGAAAAACCCTTAGAACATCAGCTAGATAGGAATCCTGCATGGAACACCCAGGAATGCTGGGAAGATCAAACATGCAGGCTTTTTCTATTTATTTTATTTAAACCAAGATCACACTCACAGCATTTCTGAATGGTGAATGCTGGAAACCAGTCTTTGCTAAAAATTGTTCTTTTGATGACTTGTTTGAAGAATGTGACATTTCATTGTAATAAACTTGCCAGATATCTTAAAACCATGGCTTTTCAAAGGCAGGAAATAATTCATGTTGTAAACTGTCCATGAGATATATTTAAACAATCCTCCAGCCAGTTCAATATAGCAAACAGAGAGATGGCAGTCATGAGATTTTATTTCAGAAGGGTTTAATGCACAAATACTAATTGTTCCATTCACCCCACAATGGGAAAGAGGGAACGCAGATGCCTTATAGCCCAGCCATGCACAGCCACAGCTCTCTTCAGATTATGTGATGTGGGACTGGAGCCAATCCCCAACCAAAGTCGGTACAGAAACTCTCAGAGACTCTCGTGGAAGCAGGATCAGGCCCCTAGAAGCTGTGGAGCAGCAGGGCAGGTCTCCCAGCCCCCTCTCAGTGCCACTCTTTCGTCTGCGGCAGCCCGGGAGCTGCGGGGGTGAGTCCAGCCATGGCCTATAGCAGCAGCTGTGCCACCGGGGGACAAACTGGCCACGGTCTCGTCCTGAGGAACAAGACTCTCAGAGGAAGGACGCCTATAGAACACCCCAAACAGATGCAGACACTCCATCCCTGACAGCATTCAGTGTCAGGCTGGACAGGACTCTGAGCAACTGGGTGTAGTTGAAGTTGTCCCTGTCCATTGCTGGGGGTTGGATTAGGGGGCCTTTAAAGGCCAAACCGGTCTGTGATAATTCCATGACTGTAACAAGGACTCAGCCCCCAGCCGTACCCATCACCAAACCGATCTGGAGCTCATCTGACACACATGCCTCAATTCGGTCGTACCCAAACCAAACCCGCTGCGAGACCTCCGACACTTCCGTGCTGCCCGACGGCGGAGGGGTATGGGGCCGGGCGGGCACTGGGGCAGGCAGCCCCGTGAGCGCCATCACACGCACACAAACACGTCCCTGCCATAGCGGCAGCGGAGCCGCGTGAAAACCAGCGCGGACCCCTCCGGAGCAGACCGCCAGGAGACCAGAGGGCTGCGCGCAGCCCCACCGCAACTCCACCCTTGCCCCGTACCCGGCGCTGTCCCGCAGCCGGCAGTGTCCCTCAGCCAGCACTGTCTTGCAGCCAGCACTGTCCCTAAGCCGGCAGTGTCCCTCAGCCGGCACCGTCGCTCAGCCGGCAGTGTCCCTCAGCCGGCAGTGTCCCGCAGACGGCAGTGTCCCTCAGCCAGCACTGTCCCGCAGCCGGCGCTGTCCTTCAGCCGCCGCTGTCCCTCAGCCAGCAGTGTCCCTCAGCCAGCACTGTCCCTCAGCCGGCACTGTCCCTCAGCCGGCAGTGTCCCTCAGCCAGCAGTGTCCCTCAACCAGCACTGTCCCGCAGCCGGCGCTGTCCCGCAGCCGGCAGTGTCCCTCAGCCGGCAGTGTCCCGCAGCCGGCAATGTCCCTCAGCCGGCACTGTCCCTCAGCCAGCAGTGTCCCTCAGCCGGCAGTGTCCTTCAGCCAGCACTGTCCCGCAGCCGGCACTGTCCCTCAGCCAGCAGTGTCCCTCAGCCGGCAGTGTCCCGAAGCCGGCGCTGTCCCGCAGCCGGCAGTGTCCTTCAGCCAGCACTGTCCCGCAGCCTGCAGTGTCCTTCAGCCAGCACTGTCCCGCAGCCGGCAGTGTCCTTCAGCCGGCACTGTCCCTCAGCCAGCAGTGTCGCTCAGCCGGCACTGTCCCGCAGCCGGCACTGTCCCTCAGCCGGCAGTGTCCTTCAGCCGGCAGTGTCCCTCAGCCAGCGCTGTCCCGCAGCCGGCACTGTCCCTCAGCCAGCACTGTCCCGCAGCCGGCGCTGTCCCTCAGCCGGCACTGTCCCTCAGCCAGCAGTGTCGCTCAGCCGGCACTGTCCCGCAGCCGGCACTGTCCCTCAGCCGGCACTGTCCCTCAGCCAGCACTGTCCCTCAGCCAGCACTGTCCCGCAGCCGGCAGTGTCCCTCAGCCGGCAGTGTCCTTCAGCCAGCAGTGTCCCTCAGCCGGCACTGTCCTTCAGCCGGCAATGTCCCTCAGCCGGCAATGTCCCTCAGCCGGCACTGTCCCTCAGCCGGCAATGTCCCTCAGCCGGCGCCGCGCTCCGGCAGCAGCGGTATCGAGCGCCCCCTGTCGGCGGCTGCCCAGCACGCTCCTGGTAGGTGCTGCTCTGACAGCCCAGACGGACACTGCCTCCCTGACCTCCTCCTCCTCCTCCCTCCCTCCTTCAACTGTAAACAGCTCAAAGGAAATTATTTTAATTTCCCGAGAATTATAGAATAGATCCTGGCCTTTTGAAACTGTCAAGTATGTCAGTGTTCACCAAAATGTTAATATTTACTCTCGCATATTCATAAAGACTTGGAGGATATGCAAGTCCTGGGAGCCCAGTAAAATATCACTGAGCATCCATGAAAGTACTTTATTGCAGTTAATCTAATTTATTCTTTTATTGCTGATGCTTTGATTGCTATTTCTGTTTACTCTTACATTATAGCAATGCCCAGTAGTTCCAGTGGGAGGAGACCTCCTGGTGCCAGGTACTGCATGCACATAAACCCTGCTGCAGGAAGCTTACAGACCCCGTAAGAATGGCTTGTGAAGAATCAGTAAAGAGAAGTGCAAAGTCAAACTCACTGCAATTAATGCATTTAGAGGTGCTTCACTCCACCTGCCAATTCCACGGGAACAGAGAACAGATTTAGGGAGAATCACAGTAACATTGCGACAGGTTCATGTCTTCCCTCTGCTGTTTCTGTGGTGCATGCAAACTTGGCCATGGCCTTTAGCAGGTTCAGGTGCTGTGTTTATGTCTCTGATTTACTTAAGAGGAACAGCCAGAGCATGACAAACATAGGAAGAAGTCCAGAGAAAGGCAATGTCACTGGTGATGTGTCTGGAGCACAAATCTGATGAGGAGTGGCTGAGGAAGCTGGGGTTGGTTAACCTGGAGAAGAGGAGGCTCAGGAGTGATGTTATCAGTCTTCAACTACCTGAAAGAAGGTTGTAGGCAGGTGAGGGTCAGCCTCTTCTCCCAGGCAACCAACAGTAGGATGACAGGACATAGTCTTAAGTTACATCGGGGGAGGCTTAGGTTTGGGCATTAAGAAGAATTTCTTCACAGAAAAAGTGATTAGACACTGGAATGGGCTGCCCAATGAGGTGCCATGGTCTAGTTGACAAGGTGGTGCTCGGTCAAAGGCTGGACTCGATCTCAGAAGTTTTTTCCAACTTAAATGATTCTGTGAAAGCACCATTCTGGGAATAGATGGCCGGTGGTTTAAATTCCCATGCTATACATACCTAGCCCTCCATAGGTTAAGCAAAGCCCCCATGCTGGTGCTGGAGGTAGCTGCCTGAGTCCCAGGGGACCCCATCTGTACTGGCATAGCACCCCACCTTGCCAGGGGCCAGGTGGCCTGGGGACAGCAATGCTAACACAGCTGTCACGTGCCTGAGCCACAGTGAGTACTGCAGCACAGCACTTCCACCACACAGACTCACCAACCCCATATCTTTATTGCAGTACTGCAATATGCCATTCTCCTGTAAAGACAGATGCTACATGAAGAGGTCAGAGCAGAACTCACAGTTCAGGGAAGGGGATGATGCTTTCATACATCACTGTTTGGGTTTATTTTGGTGGATTGCCCTTTTTTTATAAACACATGCTGCTGTGCTGCCTGCAATACCCAGGACACTGTTGGCTCCTCTACAGTTATCCCTGGGTGTCATCAGACCCCTTGGAGCTCCTTCACTGCACTTCACTCTTTAACAGAGTACAACATGGATCTTCCATCTGTTTGGCTTTCATATGATGGACACCATGCTCAGCAATAACTTGCAAATCTTGTAAGTACAGATAATACAAATACAGCAGTAACTATGTCATTAGCTGGGTTTCAGAAGCTGTTTTCTAGGATATGCATTTTAACTCCAGGGAAGCCTTCCTCTCAGGAGCCTAATGTTGGCAAATATTAAGGAACTACCAGCTTTAAAAGCTTCTATATTGTCCATTGTGGACAGTCAGAAAATGTAAGTTTCACCCTGAAATTATTAGCTATAAAGTAACATAGGTGGTCTGTCAAATTTGTCCTTCGGAAATTAGGAACTTTGTATGTACTCAGGTTATGTTTTTTCAACCTTTGTCTGCAACTAGAAAAATTTCTTTGGGTGAAAGACAGCTTGAAAGGTTAAATTCTGATATTACCACATCTTGTTTTTAAGAGCAGTAGGGGAAACATCAAGGGTCTTGGGAGCTCGTAACACTACTGGTTTAAATTTTTCCATATTCAGTGTTATTCTTGACAACTCAGGTCCAGAATTCCTAAAATTACATGGGAATCCCAGCTCTCACAAGAAAAAACATGAAGTTTTATCTCTTTACAAGTAAATTTAAAAAACATCCACAAATTCTTAAGGGAAGGATCAGGGGTTTTTTCTTGCCCCAATAATAAGACCTTAGTAGTGTGAGGTTTCTACCTTTTCCCAATTTCCCTTCCCCCAGCCCCAAGTCTCTGGCCTCATTTGGAGGGCAGGAAACAATTAAGAGATAGGCATACATTAGCCAGCCAGGCTCCCAGGCTCTTGTCAGGAATTCCTATGTCACTGGAAAAAGCAAAGAGCAAAATAAATGCCACACTGAAGAAAGCCAAACAACTAGAAGTTAGAAAGAAGTAAAGGCCTGGGAGTCTACTGTACTCAAGTGTTAAATTAACAGTTTAGTTGTTATCAGTATTTGTTTTGTATATTTTTTTTCAGTCCAGCAATAACTTTGAACAGTTGTTTTGTAAAGGGTTTACTTATTTATTTTGACACAAAGCAAACTGTAACCAAATTTTTCCTTGACAAAACTTAGTGGATTATTTTGTATATATGTTTATTTCAGTTTTAACATTTGGATATTTATTTTTTTTAATTTGGCTTTTGCTCACCTAAAGCTGCTGCCAATCAGAGTCAGCAGACAGGACAGATCAACCCTCAGGAACTGCAGAAACAAAAGGTGCAGCCTAAAGAGAGAACCACATGAGCAAGTGTTTCAGTAGATCATGTCTTTCTGTGTCTAAATGATTATTTACTCCCTAGTCATTTTTCCTTAACACATTCTGTGCTAACACCAAAGATCTTGGCCTTTCCTGCTCTCTGCACTGCACTTGGTGGCTTTAAGGGCCTTTCCTGTTTGCAGGTTTGACATGGTGTATGCTATGGTGCAGACAAAGGCAATGTTGAATAGCTTGTAAGAGATGTTTAATAAACCATCATGAAGCTGCCAGCTCTGGCAGGAGACTGGAGTACAGGAAAATTTTTCAGCAGAGGCCTAATGACTGCTGGTTATTTATCAGTGAAAGAAGGAGGGAAGAGTTCCAGTTTCCACTCCAATCCAAGATGTCTAATCCTGAAACTAGCACCCTTTGCAGTACACAAGGTATTTTCACACTTATATACCTGGGCTGCCCAACATCCTGAGAGAACCATGAGGAGGCAGCCTTCAGCCCTCAAAAAACCACAGATCCTGTGAATATGCATTTGTGCTTTATAATTATATTTTTAGACAACTGCATGTTCCAATGCATCATACTGTATTTGCAGCATTTGGCAAAAAGTAGTAAAGGTAATTGACAAAAGCCAGGAAAAGGATAATTTAGACTAGATATTAGGAAGAAATTATTTACTATGAGAGTAGTGAGACACTGGAGCAGGTTGCCCGGAGAAGTGGTAAATGTCCCATCCCTGTAAGTAAAGGCCAGGTTGAACAGGGCTCTGAACAGCCTGGTCTAGTGAAAGTTATCCCTGCCCACAACAGGGGTTTTGGAACCAGGCTATCTTTAAGGTCCGTTCCAACCAAACCATTCTGTGATTCTATGAAATTTACTTTTAAAGAGAAATTTTAGGCTCTGAATTTTCATGTGCTTGTGTATCTATTGATAATACAAACTAGGTGTCCAAATGTTTGTGATTTGTTATTTGCTATTAAAATACCGTGCAAAAGCTCACTGTCTGATGAGAATAAAATACTTTAATCATTAACAGCTAGGATAATGATAAAGGCAATTATAATTTTAAGCTTCTCAAAGACTTACTGAAGAGGAACAAAGCATTCTAAACAAAATTAATTGCATTAACCTTACAGGTCTACAGAAGTACTGTACCATATAACTCGCATGCTTGTCAGCATATATTCCCCCCCTATACAATATTAGCTTCTCAATTACAGCCACAGAAATCTGAAGTATTAGACGTGAATTCCCACTTCACTTTTAAGACTCTCAATTAAAACATGTTTCCCTTAGCTGCTTGTGCTGGAATGTACAAACCAAATGGCAATCGTGTCTACTTTTAGGAAGTTTACATTGTGCCCTGATAAAAGAGGTAATTAATGCCATACCTTGTAATATTTGAATGTAATGTCAGGAAATGTCAAGGTTTAAACTTGAAGTTAGTACTGTCATTAGAAAGGAGCCTGAACAGTGAAGTTCAAAACCGTTTTGTTTTCTTGAATTTTACACATTCTCTTATACTGGATTTTATTCTTAAATCCTTCCCAGAGCAACTGAAACTCCAACCTAAAAAATCTTCCTGCAAAACGCAAGACATTTTCAAGTCCCAGTTTGGCCCACATACGCTTTAGGATACTGTCAGATCCAGGTGTTTTAATGGCCCTTACTTATAGGAATGATCATTTGCAAAGCAACCAGGTAAGTCCCTATTCAGTGTTTCATGCCATGAACTGTAGCAATTGTCCCTGCACCTGCAGAGCCAGCAGGGCTGGAGGTGGCAGACGCCTGCCTGGGCACAGTAAGCGTGGCACACACCACAGCTGCTCAAGCTCAAGGGGTGCACAGGGCCCTCCCCAGTCCCACGGCTTCCTCAGCTTCCTCATGGTGCCCACCGGCCAGTCCTCCTTCTCCTGTGAAATGGGGTTATCCAGTCCTGTCTGTGGACTTTCCTGAGGTGTTCTTTTCATATTCTAGCTGGGAAGCTTCAGCAGCCTCTGTTCACGCTGGGAGTAGGTAAGGAAGAAGAAAAGTCTAAAGGTTGAGATCAGACAAAAAAACAGAGGAAAGCAGAAAAGAAGAATGAGCAGAAATGCTCATCTGCTCACACTGAGTCTCACTCTGTGATACACAATTGACAGGCATCACCTTATGGACTAATGCTCTCCATACTTTATCCTTAGGATGCATAAAGGTTCCTACTGTGGTGAATCAGAGATATTATTAGGAGTTCAGCCTTTAGCCTGAGCTTTATTACCCAGACTTCAGTCCTCCATGTAAGAGGGATGAGATTCCCAGAACAGATTTTAGGTTAACATACAGCCTAAAATTATTATCTTTCCAATAAAATAATAATGAAAAATCTTGGAAAGCAAACCAGATTCTGAAATCTCTGCACACAATTCAGCATAATCTCACTGATTCCAACTGCTGACAAAAAGATATGCGATGTGAGGAGGCACCATATATCTCTTTCCATTTGTATTAAAATGGTTCTCCAGAATAGAAAAAATATTTATAAAAGAAAAACACTACATCTGAGCAGAAAACAAACATATATTTAATTTTCCTCTAATTACAAGGTTAGCTAACATTCTCTCTAATAACAGCTGCCTAAAATGGAAAGCTCACTGTATCTCACAGGAATAACCCTTTCTGTATGCTGAACTGGCCACTGCACAGCCACTACAGTTCCCCCTCTCCCGCTAGCAAAAAAACAGCTCAGCAACAACGAGGCTGGTGTGACTAAAGCCCTAGGATGTGTCCATGAGCCAAATTTAAAGAGCCTGAGAAGTGCGAAGATAATCAAAACAAATGAGTTTTTGAAGGCTGTACCCTCAAAAAGAGCAACAAGGGGAAGACACATTAATGCCTCCCTGTTCAGCAACTAGGTTCCAAGGAAAAAAAAAACTGTGCACTTGATTTCTCCTTATTTTACAACTAACATTTACACACAGCAGAACAGTGATACTGATCTCATCCAAACAACAAAAGGATGTGGCCTGTGGGGATGTGGAGGATATCCATGCTACACTGAGCACAAGTGCAGGAGGGAGGCAATTGTTTCTGCTTTAAGTAACACAGAAGAAGGTCCTTGAGAGGGACTCTCACTTGGTCCTTAGGGAGGGTAGTAAAATGGAAGGAGATTTCTTTAACATAGAGACAAGAGAGCACAGGCCTTGTGAACAACAGATGAAATGGGAAAAGCGAAACTGCAAAGAGACACAAAAAAGCAGCAACCCCAAGGAAGGGAAGAAACAAGACAAACAAGGAGTCCCCAAGCCTGGGATGAAAGAGAATTCTTGGCTAAGGGCAGAAACCAGTGAGTCTTTCAGACTTGCAAGTGCTTATACATCTGTCATTTGCAGATTGTTTCCCAATAGTTATAACTGGCAATACTTCCCAAAGGAAAGTAAATCTAGGTCAATTGGGATTCCCCTCCACTCCTGCTCCTCCCAGATCTGATGCACTGAAATAGTGCTGAGCTGCACTTTCATTTTCCCTGACTTGGTAGCCTGCCAACATACAGCACAGTCCTTTTATGGCAGTGAGTTTATAAGTACAACAGTCATAAACTATTCTTAAATGGGTCTTTTCTGAGAATCATGATCCTTTCCACATCTTGAAAAATTTCTCATTTTTTCTATTCCAGGCAGTCCTCTCCAGCACAGTGGTAAAGATTTAATTGCTTCTGGTCCTCAGGTGCTGAGATACAAGTGTGCTGGAAATAAGCTTTTAATTGAACAATTCCTACTGGCAAGCCCAAAAGCATTTTGTGTTGCACACCAATAAAGGATTCATTCTCAATACAAAAAAAAAAAAAAAAAAAAAAACAAACTTCTGTGTACAGCTGTGAATAGAACCATACAAGTGGTACCCTAGCACTTGAAGACATGAAATCCATTTCTGTTATCAGGTTGGTTTGATTAGGTATGTCTTCCTCTCCATAATTATTTGCATTGTCAGGCTTACTAATACAGCAGAGATAACAAACTTCCTATTCTGTTTTTAATTTGGGACAAATCCCATGCATCATGTTAGATACAACTTCCTTTTATAGCAATGAACAGAAGCCCTTCAACAGAAATTTCTATTCTATTTTTCTGAAACACCTTCATATTAGCTTTTACTTTTCAATTTAAAAAAAGGACTACTTTTGAAGACTAAACAAATACAACATTTGGAATTGGTGTTCTTTTAAATTGTGTTACACATTACTCTGTAACTGAGCAGACTTCTTCCTCACCTTACAAAGTGAGTAACAATACACAATGATACATGACATAAGCACTTTCTCTTAGGTAGAATATCTCATAAATGAGGCAAAGAGAAAACCTCCTGCTAGCTGGTATGACTTAAGGGGATTTCAGACCAACACAAGAGAACAGGCACCCTCTTTTGAAAAGAGCAGGGTCTCCCTTGTCCCACAGTCAGATGCGTGCAAACCAGACCTGCAGGGGTTTGTTTGCTCGCTGAGCGCACTCCCGACCCGCATGGCACACACCCACACACAGACACACAGACACACAGACACAGACACAGACACAGACAGACACATACACACACACACACCCACACCCACACACACACAGACACAGACACACACAGACACACACTGACACACAGACACAGACACACACATACACAGACACACACAGACACATAGACACAGACATACACACACACAGACACACACACACACAGACACACACACACACACAGACACACACACACACACTGACACACAGACATACAGACGCACAGACACACACTGACACACACACAGAGACACAGAGACACAGACACACACAGACACACACACACACGGACACAGACACAGACACACAGACACAGACACACACAGACACACAGACACACACACACACAGACACACACACACACAGACACACACAGACACACACAGACACACAGACACACAGACACACACACACACAGACACACACACACAGACACACACATACAGACACACACACACACACACACACACACACACAGACAAACACACACACACACGCTGCGGGAGGCGGGAGGGGAGCTGCCCCTCCTGCTGCGCAGGGAAGCTGAATTCGCAAACATCACCCACCACGTACATTGGTGACTGTCTTTTATGAGGCACTGTAAGGAAATGTACAAATGACACTTACTAGTCCACTGAAGGAGACAAAGTCCCTGAACACATCACCAGCGGAAGAGTTGTGATTCCAGACATGGTTTTGCCCTCCAGTTTAATGATTTCTCAGAGTAAAATCTGTACCAGGAAATAAAAACTCCCAACATGCCCTGCCACTGCAGGAAACTAAGGCATTCTCAATGGATGCCATGGAGTTATTACAGTGTCTATAGGAAATCACCAACAATCAGTAAGTCTATTGCCAGCAGATTTTTAAGATATTTTAAATTCTTTTAATTGAAAGAGTAGTTAGTGCTAGTATCTGTCTACATGTGTATATATGCACATAATGTGCCTATAGATGCCATGCGCTCTGCTAGAAAAATAAAGTTTCAGTGCAAAAGACAGATTTGTCTTGTTTGTGTAATTTCATTCATTCTGCATTCTTCAGCACAAGCCGTTTGAAAGCTGAATTATCTCCCTGTATTTGTATTATTCCTACTTGAGAAAATAAAATTTTTATATCAGACTCTGAACCAGACTTGAGTATCTTGTATTTTGTAAAAATGTTTTTAAGTAAAGGGTTTGTAAAATTTAGTTATGATCTCTCTGTCAGATAGTATAACTTCCTCTCAGAGCAATTCAGGTGGCGGTTTCTTTTTTTATCATCCCAGCTGCTAGAAAAGCACTTCGAGTTAAAGACATCATAGCTGCCAATCTCTCCCCAGCAGTCTCCCTTACATGGAAATTTTCCACGTGGCTTTCTGTACAAACCAATACCGCTCCTCACCACCGAGCGGTGCCAGCTCCCTTTGATACAAAACACGCTGCACAGCCCCGTGAGTTGTCCTTCAAACAACACACACAGGTCTACGCACATGTCAACAGAACAAAAGCATCCTTAAAAAATGTACCTTTGATCACTCAGATTGTGTCACGATGGTATGCAGAGCAGCCTTATGAATATACAAGAAAAACTCAGCCTTTTATCCAAAAATATTTCTTAAAAAACATAGCATATAGAAGGTCTGACATTGCACAAATAGAAACAAAAACAAAAACAAACAAACATAAGAGAATGCCTTACATACTAAAATAGGAAAATGTATCATCCAAAATCCAAAGAACCTTTATGCAGCTGAAAAAAACCTCAAACGTCCAATACATAACAAAATAAAATACCACGAAATAAAAAATAAACTCCTAAGTCTCCTCTTGTCAAGGTTGTTCTTTTATTTTTATGAATAGCAGTGAGAAGACACCACAGCAAGTAAGGAAAGAGTATAACTTAAGCTTTGAGTGAATACTGAGTATCAATGACTGAAAAGTGAGAGAGCAAGGAAAACTATTTCTGTCCTAACAGCAATAAATTTGATTCAAATATAAAGACCACTTGATTTTAAACCACTACCCAAATTTTCTGCCATTTAATAAGCAGGATTATATGTACATCTACCTGTATTTAGGTAATTGCAAGGATAAAAACATTTATTCAAGACAAAATGTTGCAGAGCCATAGAATCACAAATAGGTTGGGTTGGAAGGGACTTTAGGATCATCTGGTTCCAACTCCTCTGCCATCGGCAGGGGCACCTTCCACTAGACCAGGTTGCTCAAAAGCCCATCCAGTCTGGCCTGGAACACTTCCAGGGATGGGGCATCCACTACTTCTCTGGGCAACCTGTTCCAGTCCGTCACCACCCTCACAGCCAAGAATTTCTCTCTCATATCCAATCTAAACCTATTCCCAGTTAAAAGCCATTCCCCCTTGTTCTGTCACTCCAGGCCCCTGTAACAAGTTCCTCTCCAGCTCTCCTGTAGCCCCATCAGGTACTGGAAGGGGCTCTAAGGTCTATCCAGAGCCTTTTTCTTCTCCAAGCCGAACAAACCCAGCTCTCTCAGCCTGTCCTTATCGAAGAGGTGCTCCAGCCTCTGAATAGCTTCCAAAGACAAACTTTTTCAATGAAAAATGTTACATGGAATCTGTGAGCTGAATCGTGATTTTCATTCCAGTGCAGTTTAAAAATCCACAAACATAGCATTTTATTTTTTAATTAGCCAAATGTATTTACACTGTCTGTGGAGCACAAGGATCTGCATCTTCAGGCATCCTAAAGCTATTTTTCAAATCTTGAACAAAAGAAGTATTAATTCTAGCAAAACTTGCTTAAATTATTTCCCTTTTCTTCAATCCTCTTTGAAGTGTCTAAAACACGAAGGTGCCTCTTCCACCTCCTTTGATTGATTGAAAATATTTATTAAACTTTACATTTTTATCAATCCACATTTCCCAGCCCTAAATACATTCAAAAGGCAAAAATATTCATACTATACCCCTCCAGCTGGACTTGCAATAACCATGCAAAACCTTTTCTGCAGAGCAAAAAGCACTTACCTTCAGGGAAAAAACCCATAAATATGTTCTCCTGCTCTGTTAAAGCAGACTTACAGCAGTGCCAGGCCTGGCAGCAGCCACACAGGCATGTGTGGAGCCCCACCATGTGCAGCTGGGGTGGCACAGGGCAACAATGCAGCCACCAACTCCGTTCTCCTCTTCCCAGTCTTTGGCTACTTTCAAGGCTTTGTAATTTAGCTTTCCTCTGGAACAATATTCTAAGATAAATGTTGACATTTTCTTTGCATAATCTGTCCCTAAAAGTGACATCTGTTCCATTTCCTTCAGCAAAGGCAGCCCCCCCCCCGCCCCCGGCACAGCCAGCTGTCAGGAACTTCATTAAGCATTGCCCCAAAATGCAGTTTGTTTCTGCCCTACTTGGACTTGTGCTCCAAAAAAAGAAAATCCTGCACTTATTCCATCAGGGCCCCTCTTTCCCATCTTGGTCCTGATATTTCACATCACTCTGAGACATTAGAAATCCTCAGCAACTCAGCCATGCCCCCAGACCTCAGGGGCATGAAACCTCAGCAACTCAGCCTCCAACCCCAGGACAGGGCCCTTTTCCTGTAGCTCACTTCAGCACGTCTCAGTGAGAGCCTTCAGCATCCCCGAGCAGGACTAAACAATGAAGGACATGCCACCTCTGTGTCCACCTGAAGTATTTTTGAAATTATAATTACTGATTAGAATTCTGATATATTTGCTCAGTATGTTATTTTTAGAGCCTTGGTATGCATGTACAGAAAAATTCACATTCTCATACAGTTATCTATATGCTTTGAATTTTGTGTAGTTGCTTGGCGAATAAGAAATAAGAAAATTAATAAACCATAACCTATAATCAGTTAAGTTCATCTGCTAATTCCACACTTCGTAACAATACAATACAAAGAAAAAAACAAACAAAAACTTTGTAACATACAAAGAAAATAAAACCAACACATCAGATTATGAGGTTGGAAATAGGACTGTTTAAGAAACAGCAGAGACAATTGCCTGAAGTAGTTGCAGTGACTACTTTGAAACTTCAAATCTGTTGTGCAGACCTTGCTCAGTACAAAAATTGTCACTGGAGTTGCCAAAGCTACTTTTATCTTTCTTTCTTTCTTTCTTTCTTTCTTTCTTTCTTTCTTTCTTTCTTTCTTTCTTTCTTTTTCTTTCTTTTCTTTCTTTTCTTTCTTTCTTTCTTTCTTTCTTTCTTTCTTTCTTTCTTTCTTTCTTTCTTTCTTTCTTTCTTTCTTTCTTTCTTTCTTTCTTTCTTTCTTTCTTTCTTTCTTTCTTTCTCTTTCTTTCTCTCTCTTTCTTTTCCTTTCTTTCTGTCTTTCTTTTCCATCTTTTCTGTCTTTTCTTTCTTTTTTTTTTAAGAGAAATCTTTATCAAAGTCTATCAAGCTTTCCATCTCATGCTTAGGAACTGCACCTTAGGTACTTTAGCTGCATAAATATGAGACTATCAGAAATTAGGCAGACTAATGTTGATCACTATATTCCAGGATGATGGAGCACTCCTGTGTGCCTGAAACCTTTCCCTGAGGTTGCTCTTCCTCTTCAGACAGATTAAGAAATTTATCCTAAGCATTTGGGAAACAAGGAGGGGAAATTGTTCAGAAAAGAGCATATACCTTGGAGGATTTTTGAAAGGTTCTTGCCTTTACAAAATCTCAAGAGGAAGAGGGTAATAACCCATTTTTAAAAAAGGAAGAAAAGAATGACTAGTGAATTACATGGGCCATGCTAGAAAAATAAAGTTTCAGTGCAAAAGACAGATTTGTCTTCTACATACAGAAATCTATCTTCAACATACAGAAATCTTTTGAAGTAAAATACTAAACAATCCATAAACAGGCAATGAAAATTAGAAAGCAGTAAGCCACCATGATGGGCTTGCCAAAATCTAACCCCATAACTAACATACTTTCCTTCTTCCTTGTACTCTGCAGGCAGAAGGAAGCAGCAAATCAAGCAGACCTCAAATGTAAAACACTAGCAAGTAGTCCTACTAAAACTGCAGAGACACCAACCGGCAAGGGAGTGTGAAACACCCTGAAGAGCTGAGCAGAAACTCAAGATGGTCTTAATAGATTGGAGAAATGGTCAAAGAACAGCAAGATAAAATTCAATACAGCCAAGTACAAAGAATTCACATTTAGACTTTAAAAGAAATCTTCAAATGCACAAAATAATCAAAAGTAAGAATGCCAGACTAGCAGCAGTACAGCAGAAAACCATGTCAAGGTAACAGTGACAATAAATTGAGCCAACAGCGTGAAACTATTAAAAAAAAAAGGGCAGATAACGATCTGGGGTTTATAAAAAAGAGAAACATAATACATAACAGGAGGGACTGGGGAGGAAGTCTGGTCTGCTCAGTAGCAGTGAGGTATCAGTTGGAATATGCTTCTGGTTTGGGGTGTAGGGCAGAAACAGCTGAGGAAAGCCCAGAGGAGAAGTAAAAACAAGAGTGGTTCAGAAAGCCAAATCCCTGCAAAAACTTTTAAGCTCTTGGCTTGTTTAGTCTACAAGAGTGCTTGTGGAAATGGGATAATGCTCTGAAAATCTTCCTCTCATCTTAAATAGCATTACATCACTCAGCTATACACTGTCTTTATTACTGCCACAGTTATTACTTGACTGTCATTAGAGCAAAATGTACTGGTCTGTAATTCATATGTAACTGAGCAACAAAAAGGGCTTGTTTTTCCCCAGACAGCTACTGTATTTCACATTTTAAGACTTCATGAGAAGAGCCTAGAGTCTTACAAAATATCTATTGTAATCCTTCCCAGCATGGTTCAACAACTGCTAGAATAAATTGGTGCATACCAGCACCTCTCTCAAGTTCAGAGGCAAGTAGCAAAGCTGCCTTATGTTTTTGGATGAGGGATGCCAGGTAGCAGTTTAGATACCAGGAGCATATGGTGTGTCCAGTGAGCCACTAATTTGCTACAAGATCTTGTACCTTTAGTGAACTTGCCTTTAAGTAAAAGCAGGACTACACAGAACAAGCATGCACACAGGCAATTTGGTTTCTCTCATGAAAAGAGATGTTAAGAGATGTGCTGTTCGCACAGTGTATTTTTCCACCATGTACACACAAGATCTGATGAAGATTTTAATTCTGAAAAAAAAAAGAAAAAATGAAGATACAGTCTAAAAGTACATAGCAGTTAAATATTAAGACTTTGACCAACAAGTTTGGTTTTTCTTTTTCTGCAGCCATTCAAAAGCAGAGGTGATAACACTATAGAAAACCCAAATAATTTTATTTGCAGAGTTCCAGAATTTGCATCTCAGGACTGTAACTTCACACAGTTGACTGATTCACCTCTACTTTTCCACCTGTCCCTGAGCCAGCAGCCAAAGCATCTGTTCCTGCCTTATTCCAATCTCTCTCTCACACTTGTGCTATGGCTACTGACAATGTTGGTGTGCAGGTGTGGAAGCCCAACCGATCTGACCTGCAAGCCTTGGTTTCAGCATTGTGCAGACTGGATAAGTGCACTACTGAATCACCCATTAGAACAAATTCGACTTGAACTAGAGTGTAAGATCTGACTGTCCATCATCAGGACACATTAGCGTGGATCTGCACTCGTTTATGTTGAATATCAAGCTTCCTCCCAGCAGCAGGATGGTGACAATCTGACCCAGGTGGCAAAGCCTGCTTGTATATTCAACCATTTTTCTTAGCCAACTGAGCAACTTTATATCAAGCCAATTGTCCCAGATTGCAAGGCAAGATGTATTTTTTTGCTATCTGTTTGGCAGTTGTCTTCTGTTAAGTGGGCAGTTTTCCTTATCTCTTCCACAACCAATCCTCTTGCAGGGGAGACATCTGCTGATAACAGGCTATTGAATGTCACTGCATGACTGATAAGGACTACAGCATCCCACTGTGAGATGCTCCACCCAGAGGGAGGAGCCAAGCATTCCTACCTGGATATAATCCTGAGGTTCTGGAACACCAGCACGGCTTCTCCACTGGATTTCCCAGAGGAACAGCTGTCTCTTCCACTGGCTCTTCAGAGGAAAACTACACCCTTTCTACAGGATCCCAGCTCCAACAGAACCACACCTGACACTCCAGGAGGACTGCAGACACATTTCCAATTGGACTGCTACCAACACCCTGACCAACAGGGTGTCAGGTTGTATTCTGACTCTGTCAGTGTTGTTTTGGTTTACTGCATTGTTTATTTTATCTTTTTATTTTCTTCCCTAAGAAAGAACTGTTATTCCTGCTCCCATATTTTTGCCTGAGAGCCCCTTAATTTAAAATTTATAGCAATTTGGAAGGAGGGGGTTTACATTTTCCATTTCAGGAGAGGCTCCTACCTTCCTTAGCAGACCTGTCTTTCCAAACCAAGACATCAGTGCTTGCTCTTGAACCAGCTGCAGGAAAGCCAAGGCCAGACTCACTGTGCTGCATGAACGGAAAGAGTTCCACACATCCATGTGGCTCCCACCCACCAATCCACCTTGAAGGTCCTAGAAGCTGTTAAAATCACACTTTCTGTGCAGGCATCTGGAACAGCCTCACCTGCAGATTTCCCTGAGAACCACGAACTAGGGAATGGAGAGGAACAAGAACAGGGCAATCCCTCAGCCAGAAGGAACACTTTGTGGGCTGTTTCCTCTTGGCAACAACTGGCAGGGATCACTTCCCCAGGAAGCTGCTAAGGTTCCATGTGTTGAAATTTTTTTCCATTTTCATTGTGTGGTGAGAGTGAAAGTGGTGGCATTTGGCAGCTACATTCCATCAGCACTATTGTTGTTCCCTGGCGGTAGGGATTTGTTTTCAATCAGGTGAAATGCAAAGGCGTTGTCCCCTTTTGGAAGAACACAGAGCTAAAGAGACCCGTGGGGAAATACTTCCAAATGCCATGCACGACATTAGTCTTTAAATTTCTTGGATGAGGTAAAACTTCCCAACAAAACAATGTGTTAGCACGCCATGTACATTTTGCTAAGCTGCTGCCCACAGTTCAAAGGAATCATCAATCCCGATGGTCAGATGCTACTGAAGGGAAAAAGCAAACTGGGAACCTCTGCAGAAGTCCTGTCCTTAGACTTTGTCTAAGCTGAATCACGTTTAAATCCAAAACTTTCTGGAAATAAATAAGTATTTATACTATTAATTATTTTACAAAACAATGCTAAACTACAATTTAAGTCTGTGAGGACAGCAAAACTGTGTTAGCACCTTATAAGTGTAAGTATTGTTCTTGCCTGATTTGGGCTAGTATCGTTCAGTTCCTCAGATCTTAAAGTCCTTATTGCAAAAAGCCTCTTTATTCCCAGATCCAGTTGCTAGATTGTGTGGTTTTCAGATAATGCTGAATTGAGGTTGCTAAATGAGACCCAGAAGGCTGGAGCTAAGCAGATAAATTATAATTTCCAATTACCTCACCATAAATGGGGTTCCCAAAGAATTCTTCTACCCTGTTTTCACACAAAAAATACAGATCAGCGTCTTCACAGACTAAAGACACAAAAATCCCTGTAAAAATACACAATGACATTCTTCAAATTCTGGTAGAAATTAATAATGCAATATGTGTTTTCTTCCTTTTCTTAAGTGGTTAGTTGAAAATTACTTTAAAAACACTGCTAGTTGGTTATACATTCACAAAATACCACAGAGAAGGACTTAAATCTTTGGGTTTGTGCTTTTTTAAAGCTAGTACATATTAATAGCTCACTGAGAACCAAAGATCCTTCTGAGGGAAATGAAGCCTCTGAAAAGATAACAATAAATCCTACCAAAGCAAGGTGAGTATGGGAAGGGAAAGTTAGCCTGTAGCCACTTCTTACTCTACGAGACACACACACACACAAAAAAAAAAGCCCCAAAAGCTCTCAGGTTTTTTGTTGTTTTGTTTAAAATACTTCTGTTTTTATGTGGAGAAAGTAACCTTGAAATAACTCCATGTATGGACATGATTACTCCTGAGCAAGAAACACCCTATTTCTGTCTAGCCTTGTAGTTTGTTCCAAAATAAGCATACCAACTTCAGAGTTACTCAGGGAAAGATAAATCCACACCTGACTTTATTCAACAGTAATTCCTCATTATAATGTCATAAACACACCAGGAATTTGAGGGTCCATGTGGGGATCCTTTTGCCAAGGAACCCTTAAACTAGAGCTAGACCCAGCTATAATTAGGCCGCTTTCCTATCAGTTAAAGCCTCCATAGCTTAAGTTCATACATAGCCTGGGTGCTACCCAAACTGCAGCTTTTAATGAAAAAGAAAAATAATAGAAAGTGGAAAATAAGGTCATTTTCCCTACCTATGACTAATATAATGCTGTGTGTAGCTTAAGAGTTGCTCTGTAATGAGGACACACTCACTTGAATTATGCAGCTCAACAAAGCTATCTCCAAATTGGATGGCTTTACTGCATTGCTGGCTTGTAGCAATGCCAGTCAGATGCAGACAGGCAGACTTCTTAACCTTCTGTCTGAGAAGATTAAATCCTTAACAGTGTGTTTTCTTCTCTTCCCCTACTGACTCTTATTACCCCATCCTTTAAAATAAGTAACAGAAGAACCATTAACAATCCACCTAATAGAGAAATTCTATTTTCCAGCATTTCTAATGTAATAAATAGGTTGGATCTCCAACGGTACAGAAACAAGTATCAGCTTACAAAGCTGACAAAACATGAGTAGGTAAACAAGATCCTCCCATACCTTCATAAATAACAGGGCAAAGGACCAAAAACCTCCCTCACGTGCAAGCTGGCCCTTACCAAACAGCTGTAAGGAATTCTTGTGGTATGTACAAACAAAAAATAAGGAATTCTTACAGTATGTACTGACATAAACATCTGAATTAATTAACCCCCGTGAGAGAGTGTAACTGCTACCACTTGGAAAAATGAGCAAGGTCAATCAGTCAAAAGACTTTATTTTTGTCTAGGATCAACTACTTTATATGGCTTTGCTACCAAATATAGAAACATTACCCCATCTACAAAGGCACTATCTTTAAAGATTATGCTTTTGGAAGAAAATTAGAATTGTTTTTTCCTCCTAAAAGATAATTCCAAATGTGTATTATTAAGATCCAAGGTACATCAGATGGGAAAA
Organism: Calcarius lapponicus; assembly: GCA_039654755.1. Classification (NCBI taxonomy): domain Eukaryota; kingdom Metazoa; phylum Chordata; class Aves; order Passeriformes; family Fringillidae; genus Calcarius; species Calcarius lapponicus. The sequence goes on along the minus strand of CM077463.1, from coordinate 33,940,185 downwards.
GGACTGACCAACCACATTCTAGACTGAACTATATATTGCTTAACTCCATTAATTTTGCCGGTTTTAACACAATTTTGCCGCATTTTAAAGCAATGCAGAACTTTATTTTTTTTTAAAATCCTTTTTTAATCTCAGAATTCTAGGATTATTTAGTAACTCTGGTTAAGCTGCTGACCATAGTTAATTCCCTACATAAATTTTAAAAGACAGTTGAAAAATACTGTTCTAAAATAAGCCATGTCTAAAATGAGGCAGGAGATTCTTTTAGAAACTATGAGCAAACGTCTGATTAAGATGACAAGCCACATGGAAACTACTCCCAGAATCAGACTCAAAGGGCACTGTTACCAACCAAATTTGGCAGACAAGGAATCATGACGAACTGCAAAGGCACGCAGCAACGTAACAAAAAGTTGGGAATCATCAGCAAATAAGACAGAAAGCACTTGTGTCTACTCAGCAAGGGCAAGAACATAAGCAGGACGAATTCTAAGCATTAAATTCTGGATTCAAATGAGCGGCACTGTGATATAGTGGGAGTGGAGACTGCTGTTCCATTTACAGGTGACTGGCCATAAGCAAGCCGTATCAGTAAGGCAAAGTATCTGGCTATTGCAGATTTCTCATTCTGATTTCTATCTGTCCAGAAAGCTCATCTTCAGAAAGGTTTTAATAGCAACAACAGAGAAAGAGCTAAAAGCATGACATATATAATGTAAGGCTCTGTACTCTCCTAAATGCCGTGTTCAGGGTCGGAACACTTACAGAGACTGCCTTACAGCATTTATCACTTGCTAACAGTTGACATTCAGCCTTATCTGTAGATAACTACTGTTAGATTTAGCATTTTTAATACACAGCTATGCTTGTTTAAGATCATTGTGCCTTCAGACAGTCTGAGCTAAGAGGGTGATGACTGAAAATTCAGCTCAAGCAGGAAAGACAGCATCTATGGCTAATTTGTCAAATACTACAGGAAGCTTAATTAAGTCTCATTTCTGTTTCCAGGAATATTCCAACGCAAGTACAGCTACATCAACTTGGGCAAGGGACCGTAAGAAATAAATTATACTTTATCCTTTGCATCGATTATATCTTTCAGAAGAGTAACACCAAACAAACCTAGTCAGCGAACACACTGAGCTTCCTCAGAAAAACACAACCAAATTCTGAGCTCAATTGTGAAGTTTAAGCTCCTTTTTTGACCTAGCGCTGCACAATTTACCGAGCTGGGGATCGCGGCTGAACTGAACTCATTACGCACTTGGTCAAGCGCTGCTTCCCCGAGCCAGCTATTCTGCTGTGCACCCCGCTTGAGTCAGGAGCTCCGGCTGCCGCGCAGGACGCCCGGAGCCGGGGCTGCGCCGCGCCAGGGTCCGGGCGCTGCGGCGGCCACGGGAACGGCACGGCCGGGATGCGGCCGGGATGCGGCAGGGATGCGGGGCCGACGAGCGCTGTCAGGGGTTCGCTCCGTGACACGGGGACCGACCCGAGCGACCCCCGACCCCAGCCCCCCTCCCGGCCGCCAGCAGGGCCCGCGGGGTCCCCCTCAGCACCGACCCGCTCCCCTCCGCTCCCGCCGCAGCCCCGGCAGGTGCGGCCCGGCCCTGCCCGGCCCCCCGCGCCGCCGGGTCCGCTCCTCCCCTCGCCCCCGCCGCAGCCCCCGGCCCGCCCTCCCCGCGGCACGGCAGCGGGGGCCGGTGTGGAGGCGGGGGGCCGGGCGCAGCTCCTACCTGCGGTTCCTACCTGCGGCTCCTGCGGCGGCCGCCAGCGTCAGGCAGAGCGCGGGGAGCAGCGGCGGCGGCGCAGCGCGCATGGGAGCGGCCCGAGGGAGCGAGCGAGCGGCCCCGGCCCCCCCGCCCCGCGGGGAGCGCAGTGACGGGCCCGCCGCCCGGGGAGCATGACGGGAAATTCCTGGGCACCGGCGGCCAACGCCAAATATGAACATGGAGCCGGGAGACTCCCGCCGCACGCCCGGCACCACCCGGCAGCGCGGGGAGGCAGCCGGGACCCTGCCCCGTCCCGCCGCCGCGGCACGGCCGAAGCGCCCGGTCCTAAAGGGTTAAAGGGTGCGCTTCGGGCAGGCCGACGAAACAGCTCCTCGCCCCTTTAAAGAGACGCTCCCGCAGTTCCAAGAGAGCCCCGGCCGGAGCGCTCGGGCCGAGCGGAGCCGGCGCTGCCGTGACCCTCAGCTGCCTGCGCGGCGCCGGCCGGGAGCGGGGACAGCGCTGCCAGCGCCGCAGCGGCTCCGGCCCGCGGCTCCCAGCTCCTCACGTTAGCACCGGCCCCGAAACTGCGACAGCGCTCAATGCCCACCCTGCCGAGCTTCCAAAAAGGAGGGAACTGAACGACATCGAACTTCTTCCTCCTCCTGCTCCCCTTCCTCACGGGACGCGTATATGTAAATAATGGACTTACAGACCCTGCTTTGTTCCTCCTACCCCCAAACCTTCAACCTGTCACTAAAACAATTCTCGAACAGCGTAAGATAATGACAGGAAAAAAAGCCAACCTCTTCTGTTACTCTATCAAAATCCTTTTCATGAGTCTTTGTACCCCGAAGTACAAGAAAGAGGCTGAAAGCACAAGGCTAAGGCTTTTCAGCCCTGTCCTATAACAGGGGAGACAACACGGCATGACTAAGGAAGCAAGGTAATCTCTCTGCACTCCCTGTGTACAAAATTAGGACAAAAGTCAAGCTGACGGTCAAGTGAAACTTGGCTGTGTCAGCTCATGGCAGCACCCGTTCACATCCTAACAAATACTAAAAATTAATTACATGGCTGTAAGAAATCAATCTCCCCCTCCACCCCAGATAAGAAAAACACTGGAGCCAGAGACACCCAAATATCTAGAAGGTGAGACACATATAAAAACCCCTAATAAACCTTTAATTCGAGTCTGGTTTGGTTTTTTGTTTGTTTTTACAGGATAGGGTGACAAGTTACAACAAACATCTGATGTTTCTCAAATGTTCAGATATTATACATATTCCCCTGTCTTGCAGGAAGGGATATCGGTCAACTTAACAGTTTAAGGTAAAATAAGCTGCATAATAGTACATATTACAATTAAAATGTACAATGTTTACAAGAAATATATTTTAGAAGCAAGACAGATGCATTTGCATCGAGGCGACCTTTTAAAATGCCACAGCTATTTTTACATTCACTCTTGCAACAGGTCACAAGATGGGATCACTAAGGTCAGGTTAACAAATCACTATGATGCACATCAAATACAACAAAATTAGTTTATATACATATATATAATACATATACATGTATATTATACATATACATATATGTATATAATAAAACTCATCAAAAATCTACCAGACCTGGCACAATCCACTTACCCATCAAAAATATGTACTTGTCCTTGGTAAGTAGAATTCTGCATGGCTGATTATATATTATATATACTCATTCATTAGCATCTGAGACATAAAACCGAGGATTTAAAATTTTTCGGTTAACAAACTCTCCAATAATAAACATGGTGCCCACAAAAGCACAAAGGTAAGGCACAATAGGATTTCCTGTTGCAGAATAGTGTGCATCATGTTTACTTAGCTGTAAGAAAAACGTGCATTATTTGTGCAAGTTCATGCTGCAGATCCATCATATCTACAAAGTAAAGTGAGTTTCAGTAAAATTTGCGGGACTGGTGTGCTTCCAGTCTCACCTCCTACAGGATGTTCAGCTGGATAACTAGGTAAAATGGTTGTAGGAGTGGGGATTAGTAAAGCCAATAATCTTAGATTTGCAACTAAGCTTCTCAGCAACAATTTTGTACTTCTAGGTAAACATTAGTAAATTTACAAGCTTGGAGTCACAAGATTTACTGTCAGCTGCACTAGTTTGCATGAGCCAAAATTGTTGCAAGGAAGGAATTTTAAAATTTTAACATATAAATGGATAATTAAAACATGTTATAATATACTGGGAATGTCATTTAATCCAATGGTATTTTGTCACAGCCCTGACACTTGTAATAATAAATACAGCTTTTCACAAAATATTTTTCCAGTATCTGCCAATTGCTTCTTTATTGCTCACAAATTTGAATTCATTACAATTGGTATCAGACCTTTCACACAAAATCAGTAAGGTATTTTATATAAAACCTATAAAAGATATTTAACCTGTATCCAACACTTTTAAGTATTTGGCCTCTTGTCATGGTACAGCCAAAACCATATAAAACAATAGGTTTTGAATAAAATAGGAAGCTTATTTGCTGCTTTGACGCAGACATCCTCACAGAACACAACCCTTTTTGCCACCACCAGCATTTACATTTATATACAAAACCCAGTACATCCGCAATCAGTTCATCTTTCCTCACATTGGTATGCAACCACTAATGCCAAATTCACTTTCCCCATACCCCAGCTGCAGAAAAAGATTTTTATATAGCAACAAAAAACTAATATTGACTGAATTTTTTTTTAAACTTATTCACCATCAGGAACTGTAGGTTGCTCGTTACAAAATACCCACAAGATTATTTCACAGGAAACTATGGAAATACAGGAAGTCTTCTTTTCTCCATGCTTTTGTATTAGCAAAAACACTTCTTGGTGCAAAAATACGTCACCACATCTGCAAATGTATAATGAAATCGGTATTCCTCATGCAAAACTTAAATGCATTGGTTTACTATAGCCCCAGAAAACTTTGTGAAACAACTTGTTTTTCCTTTTTTGTCAGCTCAGTATTACTGCCTCATTGCTAAGTCCCTTTGGAAACAAGACTTCTGGAACGTTCGAACTTTTATTTAATTCTTTAAAGTATTACATACAAAAAGCACTAAAAAAGGAAGACGGCGGCCAAACAGGAACATTCCTGTTGCAAGTAACAGTCCGAGCAGTTGTAGAAAGTTTTCTCAGGAACTTCCCTGAGAGTTAGTTGTGCCTGTCCGAAGACGCAGATGTGACATAGAGTTCATGTGTTTGTTTGATGGCTTCAGTGGAGTGTTACAAGTAAGAGCCTGGGGAAAACGATGATGATACCGATCTAGTCGCAGGTATTTTACTGTTACCAGCTTTCCTATGAGGCAAAGGAGAAACCTTCTAGTTCAGTATTATTGCATTTTGCTTCAGGATGTAAAACACAAATATTTCATTACATCAAAATTAGTTCACTAATTATTAGTTTAAATTTTTTTTTAACTGCTCAATACTTTAGATACCAAACATTTCACCATAAAAGGACTCAACTGCACCCATCATGGGTAATTTCTACCCGTGTTTTGTTATAAACTCCCATTCCTTACCATCAAACCAAGAGCCATGTAGTGCCTTGAAAGCCTTTCCAGCATACTCCGGGGAGAGACACTTGACATATACACAGCCCTAAGTAAGAGAAAGAGGGATTTGGGGTTTTTGCCAGTCCAGCTGAAAAGGATGAAGCATTAAAATGTTACTGGAAAGACACTCACCTCACGTGAATTTTTGTCTACGGCAATATGAACAATTCCATCATTATCACTGCACTTCTCCAAGATCGCTTCTTGAATTGCTAGATGCCAGTGATCACCTATTTCCCTAGGCAAACAATTAAAGATTTAAGGGACTATGTTATTTTTTAAACATTCACAACATTCTCATACTTCCCTACTGAGACTGGTTTCTCTGTAACTTTACATAATTTTCTGGTAAATGCCTCTGGGACAGATTAAGTACTTTTCCTACTGAATTCACCATAAATTGGCTTCCATAGTCCACTTTAGAAAATTCAACCCTACAAATCAAAAGGAGTAACTTCTATTTGGGGGGTGGGGTGTTGTCCTAGAACGGGCTTATCCAACTGGTGCTTAGACTGATAGTTAAAAAAACTTGTTTCTGCCTTACATAGTAAATGTCTAGAACACACAAAAAGTCTGATGCTGTGATGTGAGGGTTCATAATGTACAAGTGAACAAGTTGGACAAGTTGTCCCCTTGATATGATTCTTCCCTGACTCTCAGCAGTAGAGAGATGATTATTTGCTGTGCTAACATTAATTAAAAAAAGTTAACCAGTATGTTCCCAGATGATTCTTAAGTCAAGAAAAAAGACCTGTTTCATGGGGCTGCTTCTAACAGCCACTGGTGTAATCACTGAAAGGAATTCAGTAATTATTGTTAGTATACAGTCACTGTAAGAGCAGCTACAACTAGTTTTGTTAAACGTACCTTGCACCCACAGCACACGTCAAACCAATACTTGACGATCTAATCACAGACACTGGTACATTCTGTGTTTTAGGTGGTTTTAGGTGGATGAAAGTATTCATCCCTTTCAGGTCTGGAACAAGAACATATGCCTCCTTCCTCTAATGACACAAGCAGATTAATAATACAGTTTGTCTTGGACTGAGTGCTTTAGATATCTGTTTGTGTTTTCTTTAAGCTAACTCCAAGGGTTTGACAAGAACTATTTCCTTAAACAACAGTCCTCTGAAGGACAGCTCACAGAAGAAGAATGCACTAGAGAGTACAATATGGAATTGGATTAAGTATCCCACTATGAATGCAATCCAGCAGTCCGGCAATGGAGCTAGATCAACTTCCAAAAGAAAAGGTCTACAAAAAGTCAATGTATCAGAAGTCGTAATGTTCCAAATAGCTGACTGGACATAGGCACTAAAGATAAGTGTCAAAACACAACAACTCCCAGTCTATACATGTGGGGGCTTTGTAATGCACCTGTTGGGCATGGACTGGGTCAGTACTGAAAAGCACTGAAACTTACAGCAAAGATACAGGCTAAAAAGGGAGATTGTTCTGACAAAAATAACACCTCAGTAATTAGTTCCATTAACAGCAGACATTTTGAACCACTAACATTCTGAAACAGGAAAGTAGCCAATACCGCATACCAATAAATATTACAGTGAAGCTTCAGGAATGGACTTATTTCAGTACCACTCAGACTAACCAATACAGCTCACAAAGTCTCCTTTGAAGCAAAGACAATAAGGATGTTGATATCACTTAAAATACTCCGCAAATCTCATGTTTTAATCCTCTACAGGAGGATCAATTTGCTTCAAGAACAACCCCTAAAATTTCAGTCTTGCTCACCCTACTGCAACCTGAAAATTATTATAGAAGCCACAGAAGCTGGTGTCTTTGACCAGACATTAAACCTTAAAGACATTGAAAAAAGGTTTTTGGAGTACTTCTCTATGCGAGGGGTACCACTGTCTTCAGCTAAATTAACTAACAGCTTTTCAGTTAATAAGGCAAGGAACTAAATTAAGTGTGGCTAGAAAAAAGGCTGAATAAATACATCCAAACTTAGCAATCACTCATGTCCATACTCTGATGTCCTCCCCTACTTCCTGTCCTAATCAATAGGTTGCATTATTGAGGTAGCATCTCATATGTACCCTTGTAAGACATGGACATGGATCTGTATCTTTCCCTTGTATAATCACATTAAGGAATAATTTGATCCAGAGAAGTTATTGGAGTCCCTGTATCTCTCTACAGTGGACAAAGAGACTTCAAAGCTTAGACAGGATTATCTGGCATAACCTATGTGTTAGTTCCCAACTCCTACCACGATCTAGTCCAGAGCCAAAGGGGATATTACAGAATAGTGGAGCGGGTGAAGATTTAAAAGATTATAAAAAAAATTAATTATTTTTTCCTTAGCTTTTGGTACATAAAACAAGGCTTGTTACTTATTCATACACAGTACATACTTCAGAATTATGAGAATTACATGAGCATTAGAAGCCAGTATGCAGCACTAATTTGTTCCCACTACAAAAATCCATTTGCTTCAAAATTAGGCAATCACAGTGCCATAAAGTAGTAAGTGATTTAAATTCAGCCTTTTAAATGCAAACTGTGCAAGCTTTGTAGCAGTCCAAATACTCCAGAATATTGAACAATACTTTAAAAACTTACAATCTGTTGTCAGGCCACATGAGTCTCCTCTGTCAGTTGATACAATTGAACATTACAAATTTAATTAATGGATAAAGATCAGTCATTGCTCCAAACAGTTTGACTATATGCCACATCCTTCAAGAAGTGAGCCAAAGACACAGAGCAATACAATGAAGGACAGAAGACAGATTGTTAAGATTTTTTATGTCTTCTCAAAGATGTTAAGAAAAACATTTTTTTTACAACCTGTTTTTTTCAACATGTTCATGTTTCTTCACTTCTTCCAAACCCCTCTCAGAGGTAAGAAATGTACTCTTCCAAAAGAATGCAGAAATACAGACAGATAACTGCTTTTACTTACATAACTGGATCAAACATATTGCGAATCTTTAGACATGGTGTCAAGCTGTTCGGGGGTGAATTTCTTCTATCTAGGTGAAATGCTAGAAAGAAAAATAAATTAAATATTAATTATTTACAGGTATAATACCATAGAGGTAAGAAATGGCAACTTTATACATTAATACCTTTCTAGTTTTACTCAGAAAAATGTTTATTTCATATATGAAAGAATTCAAGCAAATTAGTTTCACACAGTCTTCTACCACACTGAAGAAAACATACCATATTTTGCTTAATTTTTTATACATAAAACTTCTACATTTAAGGCACTCTCTTATATCCAGGCCACATGGAAGGAATTCAGGATATTTTTTAAAATACCATATACTTGAAAAGAAAGGATTTGCACTACATCTCCATGAAAATACAGATATACACAACACCTGGAGTAAACTTTTGGAACTGGAAGTTAACCATACAGTTCTAACTGCCTGATGAAATTTTCATTTCTTCCACTTTTGAGGCAATATGCTGCCCATCTGGCTAATAAATAAGGAGACCTTAAGATGGATGTTGCATTACATTTGTAGTGCAGTAACATGTCAAGGATGCTTTACAAGGACAGAGCCTTTATAGCCCTAAATGATCACACATGATCAGAATCTTCTAAAATTCTGAAATGAAACACACCAGAGGATAAAACAGATATGAGAAGAAAAATTAAAATCAAAAATAACCGAGTAACTCAAAGCTGAACAGTGCCACGAAATACATTCTGAAATCCTAAAATAAATATTAACTTCACTAAAGTTCACAAGTTCTACTTGTGAGAGTCACAAGAGAAGACTGTACCATGAGAAAAGGAATCAAGGGGCACTTCAGATTCAGATAAGGCAGCTCCATGCCTTGAGAAGGGCCAACAAATCAGCAGTGGAAATGAAAGGGGATAGCCTAGTAAAACAACTTTCAAGGCTTGAAGGAAATTTTACTTTGAAGACTGAGATTAAGTAGATTCAAGAGTTTAAACATAAGATTAAAATCTCAACAACAATAAAACTGCTGTTAATGCTTCTCCTTTGCAATCCTACTTTAGAAAAATTTGACATATTCAAGATGTTACATTCCAAGGGTCAGAAGTGTCTGTTTTGGGCAGATGTCTGTGCTTCTTACTGCTGATCTTTTAAAATCTTGAAAGTACATCCAAAATACATGAACACTGCTGCTCTTCGGTATGCCACCCAAACAAAAACCGTGTCACACAGACAAAATTAAGTCACGTGGAAGACACAGCTTGTGAAAGACAAGCACTAACCAAGAGAAAATTCACTGCCTGGAGATACTGCATAGAACTAGAAATTAGAAAAGGTAGCCTCCAATTCTAATATCCAACCTACTGCAAGTTCCCCAAATAACCAGAAATGTTCTTATTAAGAATACACATGCACACAGAGTGCAAGTCACCAACACCTGTAACAACTGTCTGTTTTTGTCTTGGGAAGAGATTTCTAAATATGCTGGTGACACTGCATCTATCTCTAAGCTGCCTATAGTTTAAGGACAAGTCCTTTTTCAATAGCACATGGTTTTGTAAAGTTTTTTGCCCCTTATTAAAAATTATACATAGGGTATACAATAAAAACTTTACAGAACTAAGCAACATTGAAAAATACATGGACTTACCTTACTTATGGAGGTTGGCTCCAGCAGATCAAGGGTGGGGTGAAATGTCACCAGCATATTGTACACTGGGGCACCACACCATACTGGAGAAGGTGATCTGGGGTGGCCTAGTCATGGACCTGGACCTGAAAAGGTGTGGGGTTGAGGAAATTATGTGCTGATTGTTTATAACTAGGTTTATTCAGCACATGGTTTTAATCCAAGGATAAAGAATGGTGAGGTTATTTGCAGAGATCCTAGACACAGAGGATCAACATTTCTGCAAGCTGTTTATGAACTAAAAAAAAATCCATACTGATATTTATGTAAGCAGTTAAACCACTGAGCTATCCAAAAGTAACTAAATGGGGAATACACCTTTTAGTGTAGTTACCTATATAAACCAAGCTTTGCCTGTTCCAGTTTCTAATAACTTTGATATCCTTTTGACTGGAAGATCTCAGGTGCTTACTGAGATAACTTCAGCCAGAGCCTACCATCAGCACAAGACTAAACTGCTTCTAATTTAATGTAACACCCTACCAGTAGAGAAGTGTGCCCAGGGCAGTGCAGCATATGAAAATAAAGATGAACTCTGTCTTTTCTCAAAAAAACTTGTCAAAATCATGATAAATTAAAAGCAATTTTTGCAACTTAGATGGAGCTTTTCATGTAAAAGGGAAAAAAATTACCATGGAAATCAGTGAGGTGTGAAATTAAGGCTGGAACAATAATAACCCTTAATATGTATACCAGAAATGGCACCAAAAAGAGAGTGTAGAAAAGACACAGGCAAGTTAATGTTGTACCTACACAGCAAAACTGAAACTAGCATAGTTAACTGATGTCTCTTGAACTTCGTTTCACATCTGTAACAACTGATTCTCCCCCTCCCCTAAAAGAAGTTGTTTCAGGGACAAAGCTGTTCAGAATACACTACTGATTATTTGAAAAGTTACACTGGTGTGAAGCATACAAAATATTCTTGATAACGGCATAAGCAAACATTCTTGCAGGACAACAGTATAAGCTACACACTGGTTAACTAAGCATCTCACATCTTTTTCTACATAGATCTAAGGAATAATGCTTACAAGACAAAGATAAAAAAGGTAGAGATGAAATAGTAAAGCAGAGACACAACTTTGTGCAGTAAGTCACTGGTGGGAAAAAAATCAGGACTTTCATAAATTCCCCTTGGGGATTACTGAGCACTTTCAAGAAAAGGAAGCTATTTTTTATTTCATTCATAATGTATGTTGTTTTACTACCTTAAACTGAGTATCACTGTATCATTCCAGATTTGAAGAGCAGCAGCAGCTAAATACATGTGCTTTTGTCAACCCCTTTATTACTGTCTAAGATGGAAGAAGTGTCTCTTGCACTGGCTTCAAAATGACTATTGAAGAGATTGCAGTACAGCTTTCTATACCCCTTGAATTACTAATATATTATTACTAAAGGAATTCCCAAGTATCATCACCATGGGTTACAAGACAGCCCAAAAGATCTTTAGATGTGAATTTGATGAACCTGATAAGGCTAAACACTTGCATCAAATATAGGTAGCCATGTTTCTTAAAACCAGGTTTTTTCAATGTTAAGCCATGGATCACTGCAATTTAATAAGTACTAACCCTTCTTATCAAAGGCAAGAAAAAAAAAAGAAAACAATTACCTGAAAATATTGAAATTATGCCCTTTCACACATCATGAGATTCTTTAATACACATGGAAGATACTGAAATTAATATCACCAAAGAGAAGAGTATGGTTGAACTGAGGTTTAATATAGTTAATTCAGCTACAGAAGACAAACACAGGATGGATACTGAATTTTATAAGCAGCATGAAATCCAGTTTTCTTGAAATAGTTCAGAGTATAATTGTGGTTTGAGGTTTTTTTGTTTGTTTCTGTTCAGAGGAAGGATTATGCTCACACAAGCCGGGGAGGAGGGGTGTCATTCACAAAAGGTAAGAGGTTATCTTCCATGCTGCAGGATGAAATATCACCCTAGATGTGGTACTTCAGAGAACCTCTTTATCTCATCTCCAGAGCTGTCAAGGAAGTTTAGCTTGTACTGTTAGCTTAGCTACACTGCAGCCCTGCCTACCTAGCTTTCTTCAGCGTTCCAGTTATCAAAGGTGCGATAAGACAATTGTATCTGTTCTTTCAAAAGCAAACTGAACACACTAGAATTGTGGGGTTCTGTCCACTGTGAGATTTAATTAAATCACTTGGCACGATCAAGATTGTTTCTCAATTGACTATTCTCTTGTACATTGCTTTCAAAACATTGCATTTGTCCATCCTACAATTAGCTTACCTACCCTTTTATTTTTAACAAATACAGCTACTGTATCCAGTAGGTAATATTTCAAAGGGATGGCACCAGAATTTATTCTGATCCAGAAAAAAAAAAACCAAACTCAACTGTCAAACACAGGCTGCATCCTGAAGTACTGGACAAAATGTCACAGTGATGCTTTAACACACTGCTAACAGACAGCAGGCATTAGATTTCAGGCAAGCTACAAGTCCCAAGAGTTAAAATGCACACCATCCTTCATGGATATCCTTGCATATGCTGACAGGCCTTTCTGAAAAGGGTTTCTTCTTCAATTGCACATGCTCAGGTATTGTTCTCTGCTACAGAGCACTACCAGATCTCAGATGGTTAAAAAATTGCAAGCTTGAAATTTATTCACAAGATTCAGACCTAAGAATTCATTATGATTTTCTATATGCTGAGTCTGTTGAGGGCATAGCAGTCTTGAAGAGTATCTAGATTTATGAACTTACACATTCAAAAATCAGAACTGGAGTACGATCTTAAATTCCAGTTAATGCATACTCCCAAGAAAGGAAGAAAGTGTCACATACGTGGAGAATTCCTAACATCAGGAAAGAAATAGCTGGGCAAAAAGCATGAGACTTATGCAACAGAACTACTTCCAACAGTCATTTGAACACAAGGAGTGCAAAATAGAAAGAGCCTTTGCATGTGAAAATTGCCTTTGTCTGCTGACTGTCATGAGCCCAAATAACCCACTGTCATTTCAGCCACCCCATTTCCACGCCTTTCTGTTGAGCTGAAGTATGTAATTTCAGTTCTTCAAAGATCTTCACTAAACTTCAAACATAACAAGGAAATCAGAAAAATTGCAATTAAAAGGACTGAAACAGAATGGATTTTGATACATCCTATGCAATAGGAAACAAGAAGTTGTAGTACATACTCTCTAAGCAACATACAGATGAAAGCCACAGCTGAGAGATCAAGTTATTCTGTCCATATTTGCAAATAAGCTGAAGTAGGTTATCAGATGCTCAAACTGGGATGGTACATATCAGTAGCTACTACAGCAGTTTTTCTAGGAAGTTTTGGAGACCACAGTTCTGTTTGCAGTCTTGAATGTATATTACAGGTAGCAAAACACCACCTGAGCTATCACACATTGAGGGGTCTCCAGGTGAGGAGAATCCAATCCAATTTTTAGTACAGGACAGAATGTCATGGAGTGATTTATACTGCAGTCAAACAGGACAAGAAAAACTGAGAGCAAATGAGCAGCAAATTGAAACTAGAGCATGATGTTTCCCAGCCTGCATTGAACAATACAATATGTAGAAGATTCAGATTTATAATACATATATAGTTTGCAGAAACTGTGTTCAATTTATGTGCTTGAAATTCAATCATGGCAGTACTACAGAGATGGAACAGAAACAGCTGTTGACAAAACCCACCATTTCTGTATTGCAACTAAAGCACTTGCACATCCCTAATGTACAATGTCCTAGAAAGAAAAGGTTCCACAACTCCTGGAATAAAGTTCACATACACATCTCACTAATGAAAATGTTGAGAAATTGAGAAATCAAGCAATACAGTTGTCACAGCAGAATGCCACATTACTACTACTGCAAACAGAACCTCAAGTCTGCAGCAGCATACATGTGGTACTTTTAAAAAAGCAGCCCTCATTTCCAATTATTTAAAATGAGAAATGCAATGCTAAAACCAGTAGTCTAAGTTTAAGGAGTATATAATGACATTACTTACTTTCATACTCAGACAGAGATAGAAAAGACCATTCATTTTAAATTGCAAACCAGAATTCAAGTCCTATAGTTTCAATTTTTCATTGACCAAAAAAAAAAAAAAAAAAGCAAACCAAAACCTGAAGCTTAACATGAAGAAAAGCAGAAAGAAAAACCAAGAAAGGTTTTTCAAGGAAAATATGACCACTGCAGACATAGAACTGCAAACCTACTAAATTCTTGTTATTTGATTTCATGACTAAACTGAAAAGTGACAGACCACTGAAAAATCCATGTATGACAAACTGCCTTCTCTATTAAAGCAAATGCTTTACACCTTTACACCACAGAGTCTGAAAAACAAATGCAGTGTAGAAAAACATTTATGATAGAGCTAGAACATCTAACACTATTAGATGTTCCAAAAGCACCTTTTCCTAATTGTGGAGTCTTTTATCCTGGCCATTTCCCTTTTAAAATAATTATCTCTTCCTCCTAACTGTCTTTAGGCAGCTTACTGGCAACTTAACAGTAGGAAACCTAACTCTGCAAGACACAATTTACCTGCTTCATATACAAACAATTACACTACTAACAGTAAGTGTAAGGCATGTCAGAATTTGACCGACTAAAAAGTATTCTTTTTAAATTCACAAAAAAGAAGTAGTAACTCACTTTGGCTAAATACCCACTGCGTATTTCTGCAGTAGCTATAACAAAAAAGCTACTTTCCCTTGAAAACAAGGCAGACACAATGCACCAAAAGTAAGTCTGTACAACAAGATAATAGAGAAATAGCACTGACAGTTTATAACAATCCTTAAATGCAAGAGAGAAAACAAGTCTTTCATGCTTGTTTTCAAGCAACAGAGTACCATTTGTAAGCCAGATGCAGAAATTAGGACGAGTATATCTGCAAAATATATCTTCAATACCTTGGCCTTGCCACACTTTTGATGGTATTACTAAAATTTTGTCACACGCTGCAGAAGGTTGCATCCACTTCCAGACCAAGAACTCGGCACCACCTACTCTTCGTGTCTCTGTGCGAACTCTAGATTCATTTGCTGCAAGAAAGTCAACTGCTCTGTTCCAGACTTTATTCATCTTCCTCCTTAAAAATTGAAGCAAGAATTATAGAGTTAGCATAACAACAACCTGCATAGTTGACATCCACCATGTAAGAGAATCCAATGCTTTTCCTTCCATCTGTGTCAATAGGAAACTCCAAAATACTACACCATGCAATCTACTAAGAAATTAAGTTATTTCTATCTGAAATTAAGTTAATTGACCAATTAATTTTTACTGGTTTTCCCCCCTTTCAGCACTTCTAGTGAGAACATACCTGTCCTGAGGTGGTATTAGAGAATCACGCACATGCAAAATTGGCATGTAAGGCTGCAACTCTTTATTTTCTGAACACGCCTCACTGTGGCTTCTTAGAACATCTGAGGACAAAAAAAAAAAAAATAAAAATAAAACCAAACTGATAACTGTGTAGCTCTGTATGCAAACATGAAGAAAACTATCACTTCTGGCAATTAACACCTACACTGAACACTCCTCCCAATTTCAATAGTTAGGTTTTTTCTGGCATTTTGAAATATTGTTTTTGTTACAAACCATTCTTAAGGCAAATTAACAACAGCGTATCTAGGTATCCCAAATAACTTTGAAGTAAAGGAAGATAGTTCTTACAGTTACTCTTGACTGGTACTTTTTAAGTGTTAGTAAAGATGGCCATCTTTGAAAATAAAGCACTTTCCTTCCACCTCAAAAAAACCTGATTTGCAGACAAAAAAGGTAGGGACATGATTAAAACAGAACAGTTGTGATTCCTCGCCCATCTCTCTACTTATCGTGACTACCATAAATGAAAGTAATACAACAACTTAAGTAAGACTACAAGACTACAAACGGAAATTACTGCTAACACTATGGCTTCAAGTAGAAAGAGGGGATTTCAGATCTCAGTTATATATACCATTTTGCCAAAATAACTTCTGCTAAAAGTAATTAACTAAAAAGCTGCTTTTTCTATGAAAAACCATTAAGGATAGTATTGAGAGCTACCACACGTTTTTGGAGTGGATATTTTATCTAAAGTTAGCTGAGAAAACAGATACAGAAAGCAACATGTCACTATACTTCAGTAAACAAGCATCACATTTATATTTGTATTCAATAGTAGGACAAAAAACTACCAAGTTAATGGCAACTTTTATAGCCATGTTGATGTAATTCACAAACTACAAGCTTTATGTCAAAAGCTTTGATTAGGTTTAAAGAATGGGGTATTAAAAAAAAAACAAAAAAAACTACATGGATCACAGTGGACCAAGAACTCAAACAGCATGGCAACTAGTAAACATGAAGAAACATAACTGAATTAGTTAACAGTACTCTGAAAGCTTATACAAAGCTAATACAGATATATCAGACATAACTGAACATGCCATACCTATGATTTTCACCACCATATCATACATCTGCTTTGTTTCTTCTTCCTCTTTTGCCCAACGGTATTTCATGTAGTGTAAGACTCCCCAGACCATTGCTATACCTGCATTAACATGCATAATACACTTTAAGCAGTATTAGAGCACTGGATATTTAAGAGAGTTTACAGAGCACACTTTAGAAGTAGACTGAACTATCCAACAAGCACTGTACATTCCAAAGCTAGTGAAATACACTGTACTTGCTGCCTGTATTTTATACTCTTATACAGGAACACAAAATCTTCCACTAGAAAGAGCAGTTACTTCCAGGAAAAACATTTAATTGTTTTAAGAACTGCTCAGTATCGCAGATCATCTTTTCTGCAGTTACTTTTTAAACTTCCTGGAACAACAGTGAAATATCCTCAAAATTAAGGCTATCATTTTTTTACTGAACAGTTTGCTTTTTCTGATCAGTTCAACATGGAACTTTTGAAAGCTACAAGATATCGCTCGCTCTGGCAGGGAAAAAGATTTCCCAAAGAATGAAAATGTTCAGCTGACTACAGAAGCAGATGATAACAACCAGTGTGGAAACAGAGTGGTGCAACAGAAATGCATATCAAACCCCAATTTAATCAAGATACCAACAGAAACTCAAGTTTTATGGCTGAATAAAAACTTCCTTTAAACTTGCTTTTCCCCGCGCACTTAGATAAATACTAGTTACAACAAAAAAAGGTTGACTGTTTTATTAACTTACCCCAAAGCAATATTGATAATCTGTGTGTTACATTAACAAACGCACGGCGAAAACGACACCTGAAAGACATCTTTGGACTAGTGGATTCCAGATACTTCACATCTGTCACATTAGTGACATCCATCTCATTAGGGTCATTGCTGAGACACCTATTCAAAAATATACAGTACTTATGAAAAACGATACATTCTCTTAAAAGAAATTAAATGAAGAAACAAACACCACTTACTTTATGCCAACATCTTCCCCACTATTCAAGATCCATTGTAATGACGTGTTAAGTACACTTTCATATTCTGGATCTAAATTCTGTCAAAACACAATATTAATCAGTAATTTCATAAATAACCAGGGACTTATCATGCCAATAAAACTGAGATACTATACAGCTCAGTAGTCAAAACTATATTGTTTCATTCCTGATACTTCAGATTTTCAGTACGTGTCCACTGCATAAGGTAAATCTATTTGTGCTACAAGCAGTTCCCAGACTCACCAGCATCCCTCGAACTAAGGAGTATTTGAAAAGCCAAGCCACGTTCGCGGCTTAATTCACAACTCTAACCTAGAGTAAGAAAAAACTATTCAGCCACTAGGCGGCGATCGCTGGAAATCTACTCCAAGAGTGAAACTTCAACTAGATCCGAACTCTGCTGGAAACGCCTCCTATGAAAGCAGTTCCATGCTCCATTCTTTTTTAAGAAGCTTGAGTAAATACAGTTTTAACAGATATTTTGAAAAAAAATCCAGGATTTGTAGATCAAGAACTGACATCACTACACTGACCTTTTAAAAATTATTTGATATTGATTCGAATAGGGTAACATTCTCTGCTATATGAGCTAAGGCTTTCTCCATAGCTCATCTTGCATGCTCTTTTGCAGAAAGAGAAAAGTGAAAATGGAAGTTACTGTTGTATTTGAAATTTAAGTCCCCAAAAAGTTTTATTTTCATCTTTCCTCTGAACCTCACATTGGCTTAGAATCCAAGCATAAGTACTTAAGAAAAGACAGTAACGGTTTTATTTTACCTTTGAGATTAAAGTATTAAAAATTTTATCACTGAACACACAAATTCTGCTAAGCAGCTGTATGGTTAAATAAGACTTCCTACAAAGCAACAATTTTTCATATTAAAATTGAGCTTGCTAGCATAGCTAAAACAGTTATGGTAACAGTGAACAGTTATGTCATTCTTTCAGCATAACAGATAGGCAAGACAATCAGCTCTAGGGCATAACCTTAATTTTTTCCACAATGGACTGATTTTAACAGATATAGATTATTATTGCCAAACTATAAACCAATGTTAGGAGCTTCTTTGGGATGCTCTAAAGCATTGCCCCTTTTTGTCTATTACACACACATTTGCCAAAACATAAAATTTCTACGCATTTGTACATTAAATACATCAGTTCAACTCCTCCCCATCCAATCAAAGAAATCTTACACCCTCTGCCTCTTAAAAGCTTCAAGTAGTTTTCCACTGAAGGGTACACCAACATGGGCTACGATAAACCCTACAGCTGTCAAGACAAGGCAAGAGTCATTCTTTTATTTGGGGAGTGAGGCAGGGGAATAACAGAGAGTGGGATTTCATAATGCTGCACCGTGATCAAATTAACAAAAAGGACTTTTTTTTACCGTTTCTATTTAAAGCATCAATGAATAGCCTCTCCAAACAGCTGCTGCCTGTCAGGCTGCTTGCACAGATCTACCCATCAACTGTTCTCCACAAAGAATGGAAGAGTATCCTTTTCTACTAAGTCTCAAAAACCAAAACAGTGACTTCCGGAGAATCTAGATATTTGTGCATTATAAATTTATTATCTTCATCTTGGTCAACTATTTCCATCAATCCAAATCATCTCCTGGTGTTTTAATGAAAGAGAAAAAAGCCCTGCATGTCACTGAAACACTACTAGCTACACTTCATTGCAATTAAATCTGTTTCTTTTACCCTCCCTCTCCCCAAATGCTCACTACATCCCCAAATAAAAATCATATGAAGCATGGACTGAAGTCATCAGCTCTGATCATGTCCAAATAATATTCAATACTAAGTCAAATTTTAGTCAATACAGTAGATACAAAAACAGACCATGCAAATTGTAACTTATACAGATTCTCTATACAATCAATGAAAAATAACTCATTTGCTTACTTTTAAATATGCAGCTGCCTCCTGGACGGTAAGATTTCTTTGAATAGAGCTGCCACATTCATGTTCCCCTGGTAAAATGAAAACCTTTATTTTATCTATTTATCACTGCATTATATAAAATAAAATCACCTAAACACCAGCTTATGGTAAACAACATTTACACAAGCAGCCATAGCAGTACAGTAATTCTCATAGGTTCCACTAAAAATATGGAAAAAATCTCTGCACAAATTTCTCCTTCAAAAGAAGTTTAAAAACCTCGATGATTTTCAGAACTAATAATATGTACAAATCACAGCAATACAATCTCATGTGCTGCTCAGAAAGTGTGTTTTGTTATTTACACCAAAAGCAGAACAATAGGCAGCATGAAGAACTGCCAGAAGGACATTAGCATGAAAGTTACTGTACCCTGACTCAGCTTCCAGATATTTTCCTTTAACTCCAAAACCTGTATTATCTTTTACAGAGCCCAAGTTCCAGTTGAAATACATCCACAGTATTTCAGGCACTATGAAGTTACTGCATTTCAGATTGGCCTAAGTTATTCTGGTAACTCATTGCTTTCATGAACATGCACAGAATCCCACTATAGCTTGAAACAGGAACTTTTAACATCTTCTATTGGTTTTGGAATGTGTGCAGAAGTAGCCAGGAAATAAGGTATTTATATGCATAGTCAGTCCTCAGAGCAATGTGCCATCATCTCCCTGGTTTTCTCTGCTAAACTAAAGGTACATGGTTAATGCAATGAACAAAATAGTGGTGAAAGTAGTAACAGTCATATCAACACAAAGCCATACAGAAAAGGAAAAGGTCTAACGCCAGTTTTCCATCTATCACTAGGCCATCATTTCTGAAGAACTGTCAGCAGTGGCAAGTCACTTTTTCCCCCCTGCTATTTCTTTAAAAATCCCCTAAATCTTGGCATCTGCAACTATGTTTTTACTGTGCCAAAACAATAAAATAGGAAGCAACAAACCCAGTCTTTCACTGGCTCAGTGTTATGCCTGCCTTACCTTCTTGAATCTATGCCAAGTTGTACTATTCCCAAAGCTATAGCAAGGCTAAGAAAATTTAAGATACTTGTGCTTCTGTAAAATGTAAACCTTCACTTATATTGGAATATATTTTTAAAAAAGCAATTTCAAGTATTAGTTCCCTACAAAAACAGGAACATTCAAGGCAATGTGAGCAAAAGTTAGGAAACACTAGCAAGTTATGGAGAAGCACCTTCACACCTCACTCATTTGGAGTTCCAAAGCAATACACATTTCTATGAAGCCAAAGTCCTTCTCAGACTGCAGAAATTTTGTTTAATACACTTTAACAGATTTAAGAGAATTTGGCCTTGCAAGCACATTAGCCTAACAGGGATGCTCTTACTGCTGGGATACAGAGAAATAGGAACAGTGTTTGTAAGAGTGCTCATATGCTAACTGGTCTAGAAGTGCTGCTGGAACTCAGCCTGTGTGCTTGCATGTATTTTCAATCAAGCACTGAGCAGAAAACTTTACAAGTTGTTTCACTTGAAAATTAGCATGCAACATCTAAGCCTTTCAAAGTGCCTGAGTCTACTGTAATCACAAAACTAGACAGATCACCACTGAAAATGGACACCACTTTCATAAAACCCAATCTAATTTTAGAGTGGATTTATTCAGCACCTGAATTGGAGCTATGGGCTTTTCTTGTATGTAATTTAGGCAGACTTTGGTTTTGTACAGCCTAAACTGTACAGCCTGTAAATTTACATGTATAATCATCAGTGATTTCATGTTTCAAGATTAGCAGACTTAGAATAACTATACATGGTACTCATACAGTCTCTGGTGTAAACATACTGGTTTAAAAATCAGTTCTAAATCTAGAACTGATAGAATAAATACAAGAAATTCAAAACATATCTCTGTAAAAGCTGTATGTACAATTTACACCTGATATTAAGTTGTATGACATGAGCAAGTCTGACCAGATATTCCTACATTTAAACCTTCTCTCTTGTTTGGTAAGACCTGAAGTCTTTCTGAGGTCCTTTTAATACAGATAATGCATGTCAGTCATACTTTGAACAAAACAGCTTGTGAGAGAAGGGGGATGAGACCCTTCTGCTAAGAAGCTTTGCTTTGGTTGTTTTTCTAATTATCTAGATTAGCAGAAAAGTCCTGTTATGAAATAAACGGGAGAGAATAAAAAGGGTGAGGTTAATATGTAGATGAGAAAGCAAACCAAACACACAAGCAGGAAACAGATTGAAAATACGAATTCTTAAAAAGAAGTTTCAGAGTTCATGTTGGATTTTCTACCTTTTGAGAA
Organism: Calcarius lapponicus; assembly: GCA_039654755.1. NCBI lineage: Eukaryota > Metazoa > Chordata > Aves > Passeriformes > Fringillidae > Calcarius > Calcarius lapponicus. Next base: position 33,918,566 of record CM077463.1, on the reverse strand, counting down.
CACAGCATTGCTTTTTACAACAGAACAAAAGCTCCCTTAGATAGGGGACTACTGAATTACTTTAGTAGTTTTAAATGATAATCTTATGTGCCTTCTTCCAAGAATTACATTTGTGCAGCACCCAGCCAGCACACTGACTTAACAGCTTCTGGTCTCATCTTCAGAAATCAGCAGACAGTTTCCTCTCAATCCTGCTGCTGAATTTTTTTTCAAACTGTATTCCCTCTGAACAAGTTTAACAGTTAACAAAACCTTTTGCTGCCTGGGCTCTGACAATGTCTAAGGCCCATCAGTTCAAATTTCTCTCAAGCAATACTGGGGCAGGGGGGAGAGGAATAAAAAACACTTTCATCTTGTCTCCCACTTAAAAAAAGTAAGCTAATCAGAGTTACGGAGTTTCAGTCTTGTACAAAAAGCTATTGGAGAGACAGTTTCTCATTCCAACACATCTTTTGCTGAGAGCCATTTAACAGCTTTCTTCTGAGAAACTCATGAATTTGAAAGCTTGCAGAAAGTTAGGCATTTCACAAGCCAGACAACCTTCTGTTTTACTGCAACAGCAGGATATTCCTATATGCCATTTCAGTCACTGTGTTAGCTAATAGTTCTGCAAATGAAGGCTTACTTTGAATAACTTTGGTGCAATCATTAACCACTTGGCCTGAAAACCCACTTTCCATAGTCTGAGCCAAAAATGTTTCCCACTGTTCCATTTGAGGCCCTATATTCAGGAATAAAACTGAAGCACAGGCAAAAAAAACTTTACACAAGTCTGCTGCAAGATATATCTCATCTCTTTGTAAAAACTGCCCCTCTGTTATAATGTTTGCTGTGAGCTTACTTTAGACAGCATGAATCTTTGAGCTTAAACTTTCCTTGGCTACCGATCACCCACTTCAAGAGCAATCAAAGAACCTTTGCTTTTGAAGGGAGGCAAATAGCACATCCCAGCAAGAATCACAAAACTACACTTAAGCTTATCTTAGTGTATTTGGCAAGCCACTTAAGAAGTAGAATTCTTCTAGAAATAGCACCAAAAAGCAACTAAAGTTTCAATTCTAAAGAAATATTCATTATGTCTCAACTGCTTCTAATATAAAAACCAAGTCAGATCTTCTTTTCCATGCAGGCTAGAATATTTGAAATTGACTTTAATTTAGGCATTTAACTTATGAGCTGCGGCATATACAGGTAACAGAAATATTTAAAATTTTGAAGTATTTGCTTTACACTGTAAATAATTTTCTTACTCGGTAGCAAAACACAGTGGAAATCTAGTATTTCAAGGAAGATGTGGATTTAGCACAGATCTTTAGCTTATAGCTGGATGTGACATGACCACCAATACAAACTGCAAACAGCGTACAAGACATTTATTCAGTAGGTCTCATGTTTTCAGGCTACTTGCAGCAGAACACTAAAGTGGGCAGCTCAAGAAAAGCAGAAGCAGACCAAGAGCAAGTAAGAATGCCTGATCTTCCAAAGGCAAATTCAACAGCTCAATAACACTGCAGAACACCAGAACTTGCTAAACAGCTGTTTAATCACTGGTTGGGAACAGCACAGTTGATACTGACAACATATTGGAGGACCACAGTCCAGAATAGGTATCTACAGTTGGAACATGGTATATTAACTCAAAATTAATGAACTATTACTCTGACATTTTCTTCCTTAAAAAAAATTAATGTTCTATCTTCTAAAATAAAAGCCTCACCACTTGCCCTCCACTTGAAGTTAACAAGGTAAGAAACTGGATCAGTAAAAATAATAATTCTGTTTTATTAAACAGAGCTAGAAACTAAATTTTGAGGGGACCATCTTTATGGTAGTCAAGATGTTGAATAAAGCTTAACAGAACAGACTACTTCAAGTTTCCAGCCTGCCTTTTTAATATTAATAGTTATAACATGAACAAATGATTCATAGCCAAGTATGAAATGAGAGAAACTTTTCCAAGTATGTGACAGAGAGACCTGAAAAGCACCACTTTGTGTAAATCTGTATTCTTTAACTTCTCTTTTGAAGTGGTGCACTGTGCACAAGATCAACACTCTTAAACCCTGCACATCCCTTGCAGCTTTCTCTGTTTTATGCCTTTTAAACTGCTTCCAGACAGTGTGCCAGGTCTACATCAATACAGTATTCAAAAATGGACGGCAGATATCTTCCTCTTGTATCTTAAGAAACTTGGCATTGAGGAGAATTTCTGTCTAAGTAAAGATAGATTAGGTCCTTCTTCAGACTGTATGAAAGCTACTCTGCTGAGCAACCAGGTAATCTCACATTACAACTCCAATCTGGAGTACCACCTAACCAGAAAGGATAGTTTTATTTTACAAAAGGAAGCATTTGAAGATCCTTCTGGCCAGAAATAGACTAACAGAGAAAAATGCATCTTTGAGACCAGGTGAAGCAAGCAGATGTCTTGGAGCATACAAATTCTTCTTCATAAGGCAGACAGGCAAAGATTTGTACACTGAAGCAAGCCTCAGCTAATAAAGAAAACTCCCTTTCTTTCATGGATGTAGAAATTATGTGCCAAACCTTTTTACCCATGCAAGTACATTGTTTACTGTGTGACCCCTGGAGGGCCAGATGACACACTGAACAAACAGCAAGCTGTTACACTCTTCAAAAGAGAGGGAAGCAGCAAGAGAGTGATCTAAGCAAGGAAAAGCAACAATCACCTTAAACGCTCTGCTATAGTATGGTCTATGTCAGAAGACAAAGATGATCAAGAGACTGGAGCATCACTCTAATGAGGAAAACTGAGGGAGCTGCACCTGCTCAGCCATGAGAAGAGACAACTGAGAGGGAACCACATCAATGCTATAATTATCTAAAGGGAGGATGTTAAGAGGATGGAGCTGGGCTCTTCTTGGTGGTACCCAGCAACAGAACAAGAGACAATGGGCAGAGATGCACAAGAAGCTCCACCTGACTTTGGGGAAGAATTCTTTACTGTGTGGGTGACTGAGCACTGGAACAGATTGTCCAGAAGGCATGTGGAATGCTTCCCTTGCTGGAGATGTTCAAGAACCATTTGGAGGCAACCCCATGCCATGTGCTTGGATGATCCTGCTTGAGCAAGGAGGTTGGCCCAGATGAGCCACTGCAGCTCCTTCCAACGTGACCCATTCTCTGATGTAAACAAACCAAAATATGTGGGGTCCGTCCAAACACCTATTTTTTTCACACCAGACACCGTAAATGCTGTGGAAACAAAATATTTCTGCATGAAGATAGATTACTGTTGCAATATAAAGGGTATTACAGAGCTGCTCAAATTTCTCACACATTTCCTATACAGCCCTGACATACTACACTGTCGGCTTTGTATCTGACACTGAGCTGTTTCCACATTTTTTCATGTTTGCGAAATGTCTGTAGCACCTGATAATAATGGAAAAGCCTTCTTGGTAAAACTTGCTGATGCCAAACAAATAGTTGGCACAAAGACCAGTAAGACCTCCTGAACACATGATGGGTTAAATATGCAGGGATGATAAAAATGGCTTAATAGTCATGACAGACTCAGCTGTAACTCTCATTTACCAGATGCCAAAGTTATAATCACAGCATTAACTTTACCATTTCCTACGTGTGCAGTTTAAAGCTGCGTTCCTTACAACTCTAGATAAAACCACCCTATTTTTTACTTTGAATATTCAAGAGACACAACCTTGTTCAACCACTACTGTTCATCTTATTAGTAACCGTTTTAACACTGCCGCAAAATATTTTATTTTCACCACTGTGAATTAATGACCTTTAAGAAACCCACACAGTCCTCTTCCCATATAGTAAATTTACCCATACAGTAAATTTAATTTATGCCTTTTAACAAAACGAGATTGCTAAAGTATTCAGCATCAGGTCAAAAACCACACAGGATCACAATATTCAAGAGCCTATCCCATTAGCAAACATTGCAACAAAAGGTACAACACTGGTGGAAAAAGACAGTGTAAGTGAACTAGAAACAGGATTTCAGGTTTCCCAAAATGGAGCTCTAAATGGTTATCAGGGACCCAGTTATTGCAAATCACTATGTGAGCAGGGACTTTTTTGTAGCTGTTGCCATAATGTTACATCACAATATTTTTTAAGCGTTACCTGCTACTTGTGCCAATTTATCATGAAGTGCATACAAGCTCTTCATCATGAGACTTATTTCATCTTCCTAGAATGAGAAAAACATATTTATGTTAAAACAAGCAGTAGTACAGATGTACTTTTTTCCCTTTATCCCCAAAATCTTCACATACCATGAGGAAAAAACCCATGGTTTAAACATGCAAGTAGGAAGCTCTAATGTCTCACACACCAACAATGATGCAAGCAATAGATTTTGAATCCAAGTATACAGTACACTGAATTTTCAGATCTTGACTGAAGCTGAACTAGATTGCAGCTTGCACTCTGATGGATCTGCCAGTTAAAACCAAGAGACTCTCAGTAGTATTTTGATACTACCGAGAGGGTAATGAAACTACTCAAAAGAAATCTGTTTTGTTTGGGGTGGTTTTTTGATGGCTACTGTGTAAAAATAAAAGTTTTATTCCTTATAAATGAGCTGTGACATTTTATACAAGCCACACTAAAGGACCATCTGGTCACATTCCAGCATAGAATTCTGAGCAAAGGAAGATTTTTTTGTCTACCTTCAAACTACAGTAATTTAATTTTAAAAAACAACCAAATAAAAAAGCCTCACCAAACAAAAAGCCAAAACAAAGTTCACAGCTTTCTGGTGTACTATCTTGTTGACACTTCCTGCATACACCATAATACAAAAAGGCCCAATTCCCAAAACAAGCATGAATATGAGATGTCATATAATTGTTACTTACAAGGGAGTAAAACTTATCAAGATATCAAGCAATTCTATTTAAATATAACTAGGACCATTTTATATTAGAAGGAATTATTCAAAACATAAAGACAGAGGACATGCAACTACATACATAAACAATTACGTACACTGAAGGCTATTCTGAAATGTTGAAGTTTTATCAAATGGCTAAGACTAGAGCCTTCATTCAAAAAAATTTTCAAAAAGTAATTTTCCAGTTTGTGCATATGTTGGTTGTACTAATTTTGAAAAAAAACCCAAAAAACTATAGTAGGCTTAATTCCCTGATGCACCAGCATTACTGACGTAATTTTAAAATGTGAATAGTCCCATTTTTTTTCCTGTAAGAAAATTGCTACGAGAAAAGCAAAATACTTCTTTCATTGATCAAACAATGGAAAAATTATTACCCAACAGCACCATCAACAATTACCAGCATCACCTCTCCCTATTCTGGTAATAGAAAACCATCACAGAGATTAAGTTGATGTAGTTGATACCCTTCAGGAAACCAACCAATCTTATTAACTCGTTTCCTGGCTGGAAAGCACTGTGAATGGCAGAGGAGGAAAATCAGTCCTCCAACACACACACACCACCAGCAGTATTTCAAGTTCCATTTATTTGCCAGTAGGTACACTCATGACTTCACTAATAGCTATGAGAAATATTACTGTGACCATTTTTTTTCCTAATTACCAGTTGGCCCACATAAAAGAAGCAACTCAACAGTATAACCTTTGTAGGTAACAAACAATCAAGCGTGCAATGGGATTACTATGGAACAGTGCAGTAGAAACAGGAGTAACATATAGAACAGGTTCTTAGGCCAAGTCCAGTGAACAAAATGCATTCTCTCCACACTAGTAAAGTAATTTTGAAAGAATCCCCAGAATCTGCCTCAAGAAATTTAATTTGTTCAAGAGATTCAGAAACATTTTCTATCCAAGAAACCAGCCAAGGCACCTTCTTAGTACGCAATTACTCGCTTTTGGAGAGTTCAATCTTAGACACAAAAACCCACCAATCCACCAAACAAAAACACCAAATCCCAGACAATAAACCCAAAAAACACCCCCAAAGCCTCCACAATTATCTTGCAATACTTGGCTTATATATGCCTAGCAAAAGCAGATCACTATGCTTGCAATTTGAATCAGAAGAGAGAACCACCTGAATGCATGCTGCAGCCCTAAGAATAATACAGACAGCGTTGATGGTGACATCTCAAAAATTGTTAGCCTGATTCTTCAGACAAAAAAAGGAAATACAGGAACAAGTAACAGAATGGAATCAAAGTGAAAGAGACAGATTTTAAAATCCATTTTGAAGGACTTCAACCCTTGCTCTTCCTTCACTAAATTAGATCCTCAGGTTTCATGTCAATCATCTCTTACCAGATGTGTTTTCAAGGTTGAAAAGCCAAATGTTACCAGTAAATGAAAAACTGTTAAATTTAGTCTCAAAATTTGCAACACTCTTTTCTTTTCACAACACAAATTATGTACTATTTTCACGGTGTATGAAGCAACCAGCATGCCATAGCCAAATCTTGTAATCTTATTTATATTGCCCAAGATGAAAAAAAATTAAAGCATCAGTTACAAGAAGTGCATTTACTTCTGGCAAATTATACTAAAACTGCATCCTACTGAACAGATCTATATTGTTTGTATACAATCATGTGACAGATTAAAATCTCAATGTTAAATGGTTTTACTTACTTGTATTTTTTTGAGTTCTTCACTAAAGGGATCCTTGACTGTCAAAAAAAAAGAAAAATTAATTCACTCTAGGGTCTGAAAAGACTAAGAAAGTATACCAACATTGTAGCTTTATGACAACACTGCAATAGTTAAGATAAAAACAAGGTCCATAATAAGACAAATAACAGAGACATCTATCAACCTTTGCCCTAACTTTGCATTTGATAATGCAGTATTAGTAGCACTTAGGTTAAACTAGATTTTTGTATGTCAACAAATTTCACAGCTATTTCCTTACAAACAAAACTGTGCTTGCCATTTGCTGAACTCTTGCTTTAATAACTCAATTGCTTTGAAATAATTTGAAGGTTTTACATTTTAGTGGACAATTTAAAAAAGGAAAACCCTTCTTTTACTCACCACTAATACATACAACAAAGCTCTACAACTCAGCATTTTCTTTTAACAAGACTGAGATTACACACTCAGAGCTCATGCACTCCCATGCATATAGGTATCCACAAAATATCAAGAGTTGCCCATACAAGAGTAGATTGATTGACAGTATCTTGACTGCTGATCCACAACCCTGTTCAAACTGATCAGTCAGAGTTATATTTATAATTTAGTTATAAACAGGAAATAGAAATATGAAGGTTGACATATTAAATCAAATTCATGGCTAGATTTCTCATTTAGGAGAAATGGAGGATACAAAAGAAACCAAGGACCAACTTATTAAACAGGGCCCCCAACCTTAGGCAAGTGTAAGTGAATATGGATAAGAAACAAAAAAAAATTTTCTAAGAAAAAAACTAATTATTTGTAAAAGAATGTGATTTTTATTAACTGCATGAACTTCAGCAGCACTCTTGTCAGCAGACAAATGTTGATCTGTTTCACCTTAGTTTTGAAAGGAAGTTTGAAGTAGAAACCATTACCCTTTCTCTGCTCCTACACAAAGCAATGGTTAAGATTCACATTCCTACAGTAACAAGCAACAAATGATGTATAAAACAGCAGGACAACGAAAACACTTTATAAACGAAGAAGGCTTGACTCTCTGCAACTTTGCAAACAAGTTTGTCCATGAGCCTCAGCTCAGAAATTAAGCATGTTATCAACCCAATAAGCCCTTTGGCTTCTTCTGATACAGCAAATGGAAAAAAAAAAAAAACCAAGCCAAAACCACCCAAACACAGGGACTGGTTTTCACAGACATCCAAATACTGTATTCAGATATAAGATTAATTAAAGCTGATACAAGCAGATGCTGCAGACTCTTGCATACCAAGCCTTACAGCACTTCATTATTTCATTCTATAGGTCCAAATTCACAGCCATTGCTTACTGGATTATCAAGCTACCAACTTTAAAGTTTTATGTATTTCATTCATTAATTCAAACAAATACGCCCAGCACACTAAAAATTTAATCTAAACAGCCTAAAATAGAATTAAACACCTAGTTTGATTGTTAGTTATCCAGACAAGGATAATTACAGACTCCAGGGTCAATGCTATTCAGCATACATGAAATCTTGATTGAGTAGTGGTTTTAGATTGGAAGGTGGGTACAAACACAAGGCACAAGAGGGTGTAGATTTCAGTATACCTGACTAACATACTTTAGCACTGATGAAAGTCACGAAACAAACACATACGCAACATTTCCATGCCTGCAAAGATGCAAACTGGAAACTGTCACCTGAAATTCTAGATATGCTAGAGCAGTCCAGCAATTAAGTGAAGGCTATGGTGGTGGTTAGACTTTCCCAGCATCACAATCCCAGTAAAATCAATCTCACATTTCGGCAACTTCATATTTACATAAATTACACCTTGAATTTGTTAAGCAAGCCAGATGAGATGTCAATGTTTGCCTCCCCTTCACAAATACATAGTGGTTACAATGACCAAGGACACCAACCACCTCTTCAAAAATACTTACACAAAAATTTAGCAATCTTTAAAACTCCTTATTTTAACTCACACTATAGGATTTCCATGAAATCCCTCTAAAGTTAGTGATTGGTATAGTTAACCAAAAACTGAAGTACAATATATGATGATGCTATTTTGTTTAGCCTGACTGGTACTGTAAGAGGTAAGTATGCAAAATGCAACTGCAGCAATTTATCAGCTGCATATGCAATTACAACTGTTAATCAATCTGCATTTATTTACCACATAACCTCAATTCACTTGAGTTAATAAGGCCACTCCTTAACTTCTTCAGTAATTCCTCTTCTGAATACACCCTTCTTTATTTTGTCCAGAACCTAATCTCTTACCAAATCCTCCCACATGCTTCAGTCACCGATGCAAAGTTCTCACATACTCCAACATGCCTAAGGTATTTCAATATATTACATCAGCATTCTGGGTTCAAAAGCTTTCTTGAGAGTTCTTAGAATATGCAACTGTATTTGTAAGAGTGATAAATTCTTATTCTACAAAACTAAACATTAAATTAATAATTAATTACTAATATAAGATTTTTTTATCTGAACATATACTTCCCAAGGCTCCTCCTCAAAACGGGTATGAGACCTCTACCATGCATCAATTGGTCAGCCTGGAAAATAGTCTATCAAGCTCCCATTCTAATGGAGTTCAAAGAACAACTTACCATCTATTTATGCTACAAAGTTAAAACATGTATCCTTGTACCAGAAGTGAAAGAGAGTAATAAATACTATTCAGCCCTTCCCTAACATTTATGCCTTCACTTCCTTCATCACTCATACACATTTCAGAGTCCTCTTACTCCTTGCTATAAAAGCCACCTCTGAACCTTTCTGCAACTCTATGTTCCTCCTAACATTTTAAGGTGACATTTTTAACAGAACCACTGTAATGCCATAATCTATTTCTGAATGCACAGATAATTTGATTTTACAGATGAAAAAGCAAAATTCCAATGCAACTTTAAAGAGCTGTAAAGCTGTAGCAGCAGAAACAAGAATGATCCCAATTAACCTGTAAGCAGCTCCCTTCTCAGTGTGATGACACAAAGAATCAAATACTATTCACCCACAGGATTCAGGGACTGTGCACTACAACATATACCTTCAAGTTAGCAGCTTCTGCAGAAACAAGAATGTTCCTCCTTGCAAAGTACTTTTCTCCTCCTCATCCACCAAGCCACAAGCAGACTAAACCCAAAAGAGAAGTAGTAACATTTCCAAAATCTGTCTTACAAAGACGTGTTCTGTAAGATGCTAACTCAATGCTTTCCATCAGATTTTTTTTTCCTCTTAAAACAAATACATTAGCTGGATAATGTACTGCTACCAGAGTAAGAAACAATAGTAGAAGCACTGCTATCAGAAAACATGATCTCAAAACAAGTTTTCAATAATTTTACAACTCAAGAATTTTCAATGTCAGCTAACAGACCTGCAACTTTTTCTAAGTCTAGGATCAAGGTCTGACTTCACCCAGTGACATACCGTGTATGTGTCAAGAATAATTCTAAAACATTATCTCTCTGAACTCCTAAACCTTAAAATGCCAGAAAAATACCAAACAAACAAGTTATTGCTTGAAATGTTATTCCAGAGCGCCATATTTCAAACTTTTAAAATAAAATAATCCTTCCTTTATTTTCCTGTCTGCAATTATTTAATGCTCAAAACAGACAAGCAGTTTTGCATTACCTTCCAGCTCCATATTTCTCTAACTCAGGTAGAAACCACTTCGAACCAGTAGGCTAAATCTCTCTGCTTTGATATTAAGACATCAAATCATACAGCAATTCCTTCTATACAGATCATCTTTGTGCGCTTTGGAAATGGTTTTTGTATTTCTACATGAGTATCACATTACAGTTTGAATACTCCTTGGCTGTGTCAATTTTGAAGAGCAGCATAATGTGCCACAAGGATTAGCAAACTCTACAAATGGCTGAACCTTTCCTTAACATCTAGTCACTTTTTCAACTGGCTCAGTTTAAAGCTCTTTTATTGATAATTTTTTCAGCCAATATATTTTTAATTCATTTTGTTTGTGATTAAGTGATATAACAATTGACGACATGACCGACAATTTCATGTTGTTCCCTTCTACTGACAAAGCCTCCCCTCAAAAGAATTAAAACAATCATATTTGTGATACATACTTCAGACACATTTTCTATCAGCTCTGAAAATAAGTCTTCATTATTTTAGGTAAAACAATATGACCTACCAGAATTTCTCTTTGGAGTTTTCACTACTTCAAGTAAAAAACAAAAAGCCCAACAAATTACAACAAAATAACTATCTCCTTTGTTTAGCTGTATTACCCTTTCTAGAAAGGTTCAAATCTACTCCTGCCTACTTAAATGCTGGTTAGAATAGACCTGAATGTTGAAAGGTGCTCCTGAAAGTCATGTCAATTTAATTCATATGTAAGAAGAGACACAAGTGTTTTGGGAAAGCTTCTCATCAGATTATTCAGTTTCACTAGAATAATAACATTAGTTTCATTCTAGTACTCCTATTAGTGATCAAAAAGCCTAGAAATTATAAAAGCTGTCAGTTCTTAAGAATGTTTAAAGAAATGTTTTTTAGTAACAGTATTTGCACACATGCTCTTTTGCATTATATTACAAAACACAGAAGAAACAGTTGTCTCTGTTCTATTAGGGAAAATGGCCCAAAAGTGCACATGCCATGCATTGTAAAAATTAGATTAAAATCACATACACACAGTATTCACCACAGGCTAGTGTGCATACATAGGAAATAAAAACCCCACCAGACTAAGACTGCTCTTATAAGCAGTTGCAAAACATTGCCAGGAGAAATGTCAGACTTCAGACACATATCAGCATTTTACTATGGATAGAGAATCAGAATAGGCTTCTGGAATAGCTCTTCTGCATTCTTCTCCACCTCTCCCAAAAAAATTTTAGCTCCCTATATTTTATAAGGTTAAAAAAATACCCACCACTTCAACAAATGAACACAAATTTAGAAAAAAGGGGAAACTCCATCTTGAAAGCATAGCAACACAACATGTTTTATGTTAAACTAGGAAGCATTCTGCTTTCCTCAAACTCCAAAGTTCAAAGTGGAAAGCAAACTAATAAAGCAAGTGTTATTGAAACACAGAAGGTTTAAGAATCAATGGGAAGCTGCAATTAAATATTGAATCTACTGTCACTCTGCCAAGGGGCCCAGTCTTGATACAAATATCCTGTGATTTCATACAAGTAGTAAGGATTTCTGTCTTGAAGAGTTTCCAAAATAAAAACACAGTTATAACCTCTTCTTCCAGACAGATTTCAGTTACAAAGTACTAGTAAGAGTATGAACAGTTTACAACATCTGAAGGTAACATTTCGATCAGGAGCAGTCAAGATACAGATCACAGGAATTTTTCATTTTTAAAACTGGGGTTCTGTTGCGCCTGTCCTTTAAATCATTCAGCACACATTGTTCTATCAGTGCTTGTTCTAAGAGCAGAACTGCTGAACAATACATTTACAAAGCCTGAACACAAGAGCAGAACACTGAAAATATGTGCTCTCTGCAGGACATATAGAGGTAGTTGCTAGCAGGTCTCTTGGCATGACAAAGATGAGCGTTCACAGAGGAAGCAGCAGACAGTTTACCACAAGTATCTGTACTAGTTAGGAGAAGGAAAACTGCTCACCACATACTGTACAAGTTTAAAGGGCTCAAAATCAGGATGAGCTCAGCAGTTAATACACAACCTAACACTTGAATGGACATGCATTAACACCAGGCAATATTTAGTTACTTCCATTTTTACTCCACCAGACTAAGACTGAAGAGCTGGCTAAACCTTCCAGGTTGTCTACCGTAGCAACTGCTTTTGTTTGATCACTTGTTTGATTAATCTACCTGGTTCAAATAAAAATTATCCACAGGGAACAACTAGACTAACACACCATTATCCTTTACTCAGATGAAGAGTCTGCTTGAACTAAGACTGAACTTGAACTAACATTATGATCACTGTTTATTAATTAAATAACTTATGCCTATTAGTTAAAAGGTTACATCATCAGCTTGTGGATTAAGGTGATGAATCCTCTAGCTGTACTGTGCGCACTTCTGACCCTGGTGGATCTAGAGAGGAGGAAAAAAATGAAGAAAAACCAAAACCTTTCTTGGCAAGAAACTCACCTGCCATACAGAAACAGGAAAAAAAGAAGACAGGAAGTACAAGTGAGTCTTACCAAGATCTCAAACACTAGGTGCAATAAAACTGTACCACACCTTTGGCACATGAGAACTCTGTAGTATGTAGGTCACTACATAGTGGCATAAAACTCAGTGCTTGAACTATGAAAAAAAAGTTTACAGAGTGAGATCCTAATTCTTTCCTCAAACCATGTATCTCGTGCCTAAGGGAGCTGGCCATATAGTAAGTCTGATCCCAAGGCTTGTGTAAGCAGCTCAGTACATTCCCATTTTCTGAATGACAAAGGATATCACCTGCTAATTCATTCCCTTACAGAAGGAAAAGGCAGACCCTAGTTGGCCTTAGGACCTCAATTACCAGGACAGCTCCTTCCCAGGGCTGCTACTTTCATGTCATTTCCCTCCAGTCTGCTCTCCCTCAAAAGGAATCACTTTAATACCATGCATCCTACACAGCAGAATAAAACAAGTGGATTTAACTTCTCATGGTTTTTCTCCCCCCACCCACTTCATGGGCATTTGTACTCAACCTGCACATTTCTGTTGTTAGTTCAATAAGCAGGTTCTCTAGCTGAAGGTCAAAAGAAAAGAAAGTGATTAAAGTTTTAAATAAAAAGCCACCAAACTGCACAATTCCGAAGTGTGCCAACACCTCCATGCTCAATGTAAACAACTGAAACTACATAGTCTACAGTGTTTCTGCAGGGAGTACCACCTCAGATGGAAGCAAAACTCAACAGGCATTGATCATAATACACTTAGGATCACCAAATCAAACTGTGCATATGTACCTGCCCATTCTGAATGAATGAGCTCTAAGGAGTAATCAAAAGATTGGTACTTCTACTCCTGGTGCAAAGGTCACTGTACAAACAGTAGAGCAGTATAGCTTCTTAGATGTTCTCAATGCTCCCTCTTTAGTTTTTTTCTGAGTTTGTATCAAAATGAACATGCATTTATTATTATATGCAAAATACAAAGTATCCAAACATGAACATATCCTTTAGCACAGCTCAGATTCCCTATTTCCCATAGTGCCTTACTCTTTTATCCAAACCTGCTTTTACAGAAGCAGATGTAAAAGCATAAGTACTTCTCGTGCTTACAAATAAGAAAATTTGATCTTTTCCTCCGCAAAAAGAATTCACCTCTGCAAAGTACCAGCAGCACGTCTCCTGCAGCAAGCTATGCCCAACAGGCACCACATTTGCCTGTTTCACGGTTAACATACACCTACTCTCACACTGCACAGCAGAATGTAAACACAAGCAAGAAGAGAAAAACAGCACTAAATAACATTGTGGGAGGTACAGCACAGTAGGACTCCACATCGAACATTATAAACTCTAGCAAGCCTTCTAACACAGAAGGAACCTACATGAGTTCAGCTTTAAGATGTGCAGTGGTTCTTCAATCTATCCCTGCACAGATCACTATGCTTCCTCCCATCAGTACCACTGCCCCTTTCGACAAGCTTTTCTGTATCAGAATGACTCAGTGGGCAGAAGCTACAAAGGTTACTTTTGATCAAGACCTGAGCTACACCATGTCCTTATTTATTATAATCACAGCAAAGGCACTGCTATCTTCTTCCACAAATCTGTATCTACCAGGAAAAATAGAAGGAGCCAAGGGCAGACAAGACAAAGTACTAATGAAGAGATTCTCCTTTAAAAAACCTTTTCTTTTTGATTTCACAGTCACTGACCAGTAAACTTATTGCCCTCAACCTAACACAAATCACAACAGACAACTAATTTTAGCAGAGAATACATTCACAAGAACTATACAGGCAAAAGGAATATATGCCTCATGATTACAACACTCTGTGATTCTCCACAACATTGGAATAGTACTTTCATCAACAAAAAAACCACTGTTCTGGCTCAATTTACTTGCCTAAGCCTTTTAGTGAAGCGACTTTCTCAAGCAGCAGTTCTGGCCTGCTCAAATGCTCATACTGTTACTGAAGCACAAGTCCAGAAGCATGACAGGGATCAGTTGGGTACAACTCTACAACTCCTGCCAGCTTAGCTGAGTAAACAGTCAAGCTGAAGTTTGAAACCTATTACTCTCAGATGAAACGCAGATCTCAAAAGGATTTAAATGTGATTTTTAGAAACACTAAGTGATTTTTAGGGACACAATTGCATCCCAGAGACAGGAGGACTGCAGGCCTAATTCTCCTCCTGTACTGGGATAACTATAGACTGTGAAAGAGCGCAAAGTAGGGCTCCTACAATGCAAAATTTAAGTCCTTGTGTATCATGGGCTCTTCTTTAAAATATTTCCACTGCATCCATTATCACTCCATGCATCTGTCCTAAGCAGAAAGATCTGTATTGCACTTGAACAGTATTAGAGTTGACTGAGGTGCTTAACAAATTAAACAAGTCTGCTTTTTGTTTTCCCACACCTTTCTAGTTTCTAGTGCTTTTTAAAACGTAAAAGTTGCAACCAGATCTGCTTTCAGATTCTGGATCACCTTTCTCACATTAGAAATGAAATTTGCTTTTGAGAAAACTATGCACTGTAGAATGCAGTGCAAACTTTTGATTACTTTTTGATATCTAATGAAAGCAGGTTGACTCCTTACAGAGTTCTGCATCCCTGATCCCCAGGCAAGTGATTCTAGTTCAGATTTTCCATTACTTACTTCGAAAAAACTCATGGCTTCCAACAGTAACTTTGAAAAAATGTCATAATAAGAATCTACAGTAATGGCATAAGGAGTGCTTTGTGCACATCTGCTAACAGCAGCACACTTAAACACATGAATGCAAAGTAGTCATAAATATTCTGAACAAAGTATCAACTACCACTATCTCCCTAAAAAGAGGAATTCTGAATTTCCATCAGTTTTGTTTCAAACACTGCTGAGCAATTTTCTTATTTATTCTTTACACTCCATATCTATTACAAAGGTAAACCGACTGTTTATAATCCTTTAGGAAGGACTTGAAGCTGTCAGCTGAGCTATTTTGTGCTACATAGCAATTACTTACACTTTCCTAGATGAAAGTCACTACATAATAATTATTCAACTTTCCTAGATAAAAGGCTAAATTATTCCTCGTTTTAAAGAATAATTTCTGACATACCGTAAGGAAGATGAGAGTTTAGAATTGTCAAGAATCCTAAGGAAATCTAACTATGCTGCCTGGCTTTACCTTATAGATAGCCTAGGGATTCTTCTTTGATCTACTGATCTTGATCCAAAACTCATCAAACCATAGAATTGAGATTGCTACAAGAGAGATTAGTCTTTAAGAAAAACACCAGGATTTCTTTTATATCACCTAGTTGAGAAATACTTGCTAACTAGGATTTAAAGCAATATACAGAAAGTGAAACAGCAATATGCTAATATTTCAGCAGAAGTTGTTACATTGTCAAATACAAGTCAGGGTATCCCTTGCCTGTAAGCACAACGTTAATAGGCACACAACACAGAAATGCTACAAATCTTTTAATTTTTCTCCCTCCCTTTATTATGCCCTCTTCCATAAATACTTCCTATAACAACTAATTTTCTTCTATTAAAGCCAACACTGTAAAGAACAGACTCTTCTGAGAAGGTGATCTTAGAAGGCAAGTAAATTTGTAACAGTTATCTGTGAAATACCACAGCACTTCAACAGCAATTTGCAGGCCTGTGAGCTTAACAGTCATCATCTTGTCTTTTATACAGCAAGTCTAACTTCTTAGCAATTAAATTCCCTGCATAAAATTCCATAGAAGTTTTAACACCTGAGAGATTTACACATCAAGAACAAAGGAACATCAATAGAATTTAATAAAACTCTCAAAATTGTGATTTGCTTAAGCTTACACTTGCAATATGCACAGCTGCTAAGTCTCCCTGAATTAACATTTCAAAAACACAAGTTGTAGTAAATATAGTAAGGATTATCCTCCTAGCAGTTGTTTTGTAACAAGTATCATAGAAAGACCAAAATTACTAGCAATGAGATGTCACTTTAAAAAGCTTCTTATAAGAAAATAAGACTTTAAACAAGACCTACCTGAAACTTTCAAGATTCATTTTTCCTTGTGATGGTTTTGTTCTGTTTTATTTTTTTCTTTTGTAACATCAACTGCTTCCCAGACAAAGTACTGGAGCAGAAATGGTAGAAGTAACCTACATACAACCTATTTCAGATTACAGACTTCAACAGCATCTGTACTAGCACCCACATCTTTCAGAAAGAAAGTGAACCAGATCTGAAAGCAACATCAACCCATCTGATACTGTTATCAACTTTTCATTAAAAATAACTTTAGAATTAACTTCCAAGAACAGCCACTAGAGATGCTCAGAGTAACATCACAAAACCACAGGAGTTGGAAGAGATACACACACACCTCTTCAGGGTTTGAAGAACCTAGGAAGTAGACTAAAGTGTACCATTTTCCTGACCAAATACTATGCAGGCTTGGCAAGAAGTTGATATAATCCCATGGTATTTCGAAGGCAGGTGCAAACAAAACATGCTTTACAGCCAGAGCAAAATGAACAAGGTTACCAGCACCAAGCCAAACTGATTTTTTTCAAATGTAGCACTGTCTGAGATAGCAAGTATAACAGGTGATAACTCAGCATTAGCTGAGTCTTTTATGTGAGCTTGAAAAGCAGTTCATTTCAGCGGGTTTAAGAAAAACTCCATCCATATTTTAGACAGCGAAATGCATAAAAGCCTTACTTCAAGTGACATTTATAGCTTAAATACAGAAGGATTAGCCCAGTTCTGATTTGTCTTTGAACATTTTATGCTACATGTGAAAAAACTAAAGTATTTCATAGCTATTTCAGAGCACTGCTTAAGAAATCATTTGAACACTATGCACAGCGTAAGTGACAAGTCTCTTGTGAAATACTCTGCTCACCCCTTCCCATTTATATTACTCCACCTGGCCTAAATCCAACTTCAACACCTGGTTTTAAGCCTTGCTCTCATCAGACACACCTCCTCTGTTCTTAGATTGACAAATATTTAAGTGTTGATATTGAGTGTACTTTGTGATAAGTATTTCTCAACGTCACAAATACACTATCGCCTTACTTTGATTGCATTTCATTTTAGGCACTTAACTATTAAGAAAACCAACATTAAGCTCACTGTGCATCATTCCCTGCAAATTTAAAATAAGAAGTCACCAAATATACTGTGGGAATGAGCAGGGACTCATTCCCACCAAATAACTGTCTTTATTGCTTTATCATAGTAAGCATGATAATTAGATGCATATATAGCAACTCTGCTGAATCCTAGAAGTTTTTATGACAGGGACTGGAGTTTAAAATAGCTGATTTTCTTCCACTATCAAATCACGTTCACCCAACAGAGTCTAACCTACAACCACGTAAAGACAGAAAAATCTCAATATCCAATTCCTAAATGATAAGGCTGTTTTTGAGATATACTATTATTTTTAATTAAAAAGTATGAATCATTTCTGCTTCTGTTAAAAAAACAGACAATACACCCATATAAATATAAGAGTCAAAGGACTCACTTGGATGATGCTTAAGCTCAGGATGCATATAATAGAAGACAGGGTTCTCCCCCTTTTTAGTAAACATCAGTCTTTATTAGCCTGTCTTGTCTGTTCTTGCCTGTCCTACAGACCCACAGTATTTTTGTTCCACGTGCTGATTTGAGAGGAATTTAGTAAGCACGTGCTAAACATATGGGCAAGGTAAGTCCCTGCTCATTCCCACATTACTTAAAAGAAGTGGCCTGCTCCTCTTCCTATCAAAGGAGCTAGCCACAAAACTAGCTGTTGGCTTCTGCCAAAGGACACTAGTGCCCGTTCCCATTTGTTATGTTGCAGCAAAGCCTGGGGCTGTGAGGAAGCCGCACAGATGAAATACGAGTGCCACTGCCAGAACAATTCTTCAGGAAATCCACTTTTGAGAGTTCCACTGAAAAGAGAGCAAGTAAGAACAGGCCAAGAGCTGGTTTACTTGAACTACCAAGCAACACTGAGCTACCAGAGCACTGACTAGGCAGCCTAACCTAAGCAAGGTCCTCTAAGAAGAGCACAATTTTTTCTGTGTAACAGTTCCAGCTGGGTTAACATTTTAAGAGCAATATACTCAACACAGTCATCCCATATGCTCTATAGGAACGTTCACACATTCCAAAACTATTTTTTTTCAATACAAAAAACCCACAAACAACAACACTCTGAACTTTAAGAACTATTGCTATCTGCACTGCTGAAGCACTCAGCTTTTACCAAACAGGATGACAAACCAGTTTTAACTCAACCACTGAATCTGACAGTTTACCCCAGTAGGCTGACAGATCTTCTCCCGTTAAAATCATATTTCAAGACTAAAAGCAGTATATAATACATGCTAGTACAAGAATACAGCTTATCCATATACGTAAGAAAATGTAGGCATGTCTCTAACAGTTATGGCCAGAAGCTAACCAGAGTATGAGCGGTCCTAACAGTCACACCATACTGTGTCTAATTATAGCCCACCTGTGCATGTTCACAGCCAGCTCAAAAAACAAGACTGAACAAGACTTAAACGCCATGTGGACCATTGCAATGAAACCACTGCAAATACCCAAGTCCTTGCTGCTACCGTCCTTCCTCAACACCAAATCTTCTACTCGCCCCCTCCCCCCCAAAGAGCACAAAACAGAATTAAAAATTATTCTGCTACCCTAATGGAATGAACAAAGTTCGAAAGGGAACAGAAAAAAAGCCAGCCCACACTGCTGCCCTGGGACACCTAGCAGATCCCAAGGTAACAGTCAAATCATTCCTTACAAGGCACTGTATACATGTCCACAAAGGAGTACATAAATCCTCTCTATAAAAAAAAATGTACACACTTGCATACACCCCACACACCATCCTCAATCATTTCAAGAAAAGTGCAAGTTGCCAAGAACCTTCTAACGCTCTTACATCCCAAAAACCAGATTTTTGCACAACTTCTTCCCAGAAGCAATGAAAAATCTAGACAGCAATGGCATGATTTTTCTTTCTGATGTTAGAATCTCCACTGTCCATTTCAAAACAGCCAAGAACTGAATTAGCATGAATCACCACCCTCAGGTGGTATGTTTCCATTTTTGTATTCTTCATTTACTAGAAAATGGTAGGTTTTAAATCCATTCCAAGTTACTTCCACATGTTAAAGAAGTTCCCAAATAATTCAGTATTAAAAGAATGCTCTGAAACTCAGACTAAAGCACAGCAATAATTCATGTATAAACGTTATTATCAACTAAATTTAGAAGGAATAATTTATTAGAAAACAACACACAATAGGTCAAGCATGCACTGCACAAAGTCTACCACAGTGTGCAACATCATCTTAACCTAGGATCCTTTTCAAGCCTCAGCACACATGAATGAAAACAACGTGCTTTGTTACCAAACAACTACAGTCAAATCTTAGCCCTGCAGGAATCCCAGGTATCTAACTGCGCACTTACTCCTGCAAGATTAACATAAAGCCTTACCTTGCCAATTCTCTATTAACCATACTCCTGCTAAATTGAACAAAACCCACATAACTGCTTTGGGAAGAAAACTTGCTAGAAAATAAGGTATCAACAGATTACAGCAGGGAATGCTGGGATTTAAGTTTATCCTCAAATATCTTGCAAGCTTATTACACCAGCCTGCAAAGCACATACATAAGGAAAGACAATTTCTCTGTGCACCATCCTCTAAACAGAGATTACACTAAGGTGGAACCCAGAACTGTTCAGTAAGGGAGGTCTGGGAACGCAAAGGCGTATTAACAGTTGTTACATCCAGTTGCAGAAACTGCTCTTACCCTTCACCTAATACTTACTGTTGGCTCCCACATCCTCAGCTACTCCAGAACCTCTCATTCTCAGGTATGTGAATCCCAGTATCAGAAAGAACAAGCATGCAGCAGTTAAGAGGAACATGGACAGGTAATGTGCACTGAAGCCTCCAGTGGTGGATACCTCCTCTCTTTTGAACTGTTGGAGAAGCTCCTCCTCGGGCTCAGAGAGATTCTTCTTGTAGGTGTTTTTCAGGTAGGTATGATTTGAACCCGTATGATTGGAGTGGTTGAGTCTAAGGGAGGAGGTGGTTCCACCCGGGGGAAGGCTATTAGTAGATGAATAGATCCTGGATTCAACATTACAGCTACCAGGAGCACCGCTGAGAACATGATTATTGGTCGCTTTCCTAATGGTGCCTGGAGGGTCAGTGATTTTGCCGCTGTCCACGTCCGTGAGCGGTGGTGGCAACAACAATACTGATGGGGATTTCTTGGATAGGCCAATGCGGTATCTGGGGCTGGGAGGACTAGAGTCCAGATTTTCACATCCTCCTCCTCCTCTTCCCCCCACCGCCGCCGCCGCCTCCTCCTCCTCCTCCTCCTGATTTCTGCCCCTGTCTAGACTGCCGGCAGCAGCCGCCCCCGCCGCCCTGTCATTCGTTACGAGCACAGCAGCACCGCAGCCTCCGCCAGCCCTTTCTTGGCCCGTCTCCATCACGCCAGCGCCGGCTGCAGCGCATTTGCTTGTTATGAATGGAGCAGGCGACTTGCTGAGGCTCCGTCTGGGCCGGCGAACTGCAGACTCCTCCTGCTGTTTGGCCCTCGCCCCCGCCGCCTCCTCCTCCTCCGAGTCCGAGTACTTGTCCCTGCTGCCTCCGTAGGAGAGGAGCCGGTTCCCGTTCACGGTCCGGTTCTTCCACCGCTGCTGCTCGCTTTCCTTTTCCTCCTCCTCTTCGTCGTCGTCCTCCTCCTCGCCGTCGCCGAGCTCCCTCACACCCTGAGTCGCCGCCGGTCTCCTGGCCGCCGCCCCCCACCAGGCGTTGGGCTTCCGCCGGGCCGCCTCCTCCGGGGGGGAGCTGCTGCTCACGCCGCAGGCGCCGTGGGGGGCGGCGGGCCTGAGGCCGCGGAAGAGGGGCGCAGCGCGCTCCCTCCTGCCGCCGGCCTGGCTCCGGGGGCTGCTCTCCGCGTCCGACTCGTCCGAGCTGAAGCCCAGCAGCACTTTGCCGCCCCCGGCGGGGGGTGCGGCGCGGCCCCGGCCGCCTGCGGCGGCAGCCCCGGAGAGGAAGGGGTGCTCGGCGCCGGCCAGCCGCGCTCCCGGGGCCGCCCGCCCGGGGCCGCCGCCTCCGCCCGGCGCCGCTCCGGCTCCCGTGTTATTGTTGTTGCTGTTCCGGGTCTTGTTGGCGCCGCCGCCGCGGGCCCCGGCCCGTTCATCCTCGCGCAGCTTCTTCAGCTTCTTCAGGTAGACGGGCCGGGTGCTCTCGGTGACCGGCCCCGGGGAGAAGCCGAAGCGCCTCAGCTCCGAGAAGAGCTCCTCGTCCGTGAGCTGCGCGGCCGTCGCCATTTTCCGCTCCCCGCCGCCGCGGCGCTTCCGACCCACGCGCCGCGCCGCGCTCCCCGCCGGAACTGACGCGCCGCACTCGGCTGTGGCCGAGACCCGCCCGTCACCCCGCGGCGCCGCCCGCCGGGAACGCGGGCGGGCGGGCGGGGGAGCGGGGGGGATGAGCGGGGCGGGGCCGCCCGGCGCCGCCGGCCCTTCCCGGCCGCCCCCGCTCGGTCGCGGCTGTCGCGCGGGGCTGGCGCCGTTCCCGCCGCCCCGGCGAGAGAGGGGGCCGAGGATCGCCCCGTCCGCCCCCGGGCTCGCAGAGGGGGTCCCGGGCGGCGGTCGCGCCGTGGCGGGCGGCGGATGGGAGCAGGGAGGGCACCGCCGAACGGGCGGCCCCCGGCACGGCGCGGGTGGCCTGTGGGAGGCGCTCTCGGCGGCGGCGGGGCGGGGGGCGCCGAATGCGGGGCTGGGGGGAGACAGCGGCGGCTTTCGGAGCTGGAGCAGCCGCGCTGGTCGGAAACGCGCTGTGTCAGGCACGCTTCTGAACAGACAGAACCACGGCTGCTGCCGAGTGTCGGAGGGCTCGGGAATGCGCTGCAGTGAGCATTCAGACCGAGCCCTGAACCTCCACTAACGCCATTCCCGGGTGTCAAATTTTGCGTAAGGGTGGCTGGAGAAATGGGAAGAGGCTGCGTGCGGGCAGGCGGGCCCTTCCCGAGGTGGCAGGCAGCAGCTCCTTTCCACCAACGTGCCTGGTGGGAGCAAACCTTTCCCTGTTGCAACTCCAGCATCAGGACATCTCGGCTGTGAGGAGACATACAGCCTCTCATACATACGAGAGGACGTAGTCTTAAGCTGGGCTAGGAGAGGTTTAGGAAGAATTTCTTGGCAGAAATGGTGATTAGACGTTGTAAAGGACTGCCCATGTGGCAGAGACACGCCTGGAGATGTTTAAACAAAGTTCCGCATCCAGTCTTAGTGCTGTGTTCTAGTTGTCACGGTGTTATTCAGTCATAAGTTGGACTTGATGGTCTGAGGTCTTTTCCAGCTTAATAAATTTTGTGTGATTTTACATGTGATTAATTTTGGAATTACTTGGATGTATTTTGCTTCTTTTGTTTGGAAAATATGCAATACATACTTCATACGTATTGCAGTTGAAATTGTCAAACTGTATACAGAAACATGTACTTGTCAAAAGGTTGTGCCAATATAAAGAGATGTCATTCTGGCATTTCTCAGAACATGTGGTGTGTGCTCACCCTTCTGGATAGACCCTTTCGCCACAGAACCTCATATGGAGGCTTCAAAATTGCCTGGCCTGCCTGTCTCTACCTATCCACCCTGAATGACAAAACCCTGGGCTCAGTTTCTGCATACCACATCGAAAGCACATGAGGCTGAGCTCCAATTTTAACCTAGTTCTGACTGGCCTTCCACCACCTTTGGCAAATTGGTGCAGGGACCAGATCGAACTGCATGAACAACTGTGTGCTCTCCCTCGCAGTCTGCTGCAGTGAGGATATTGTGGATGTGCCCTGCTAATGTCAAAACTGAAGTTGCTAATTTTGTTATTGAGGAATACTTGCAGAAAAGGAGTTCAGGTAGCTGTAAGGCAGCTATGTGAGAAGATCAAGCCAAGTCTACTGAGCTAGAGGAGTGGCCAAGGGTCTTTATGACTGCTATGCTTTATGTGGCACCACTGCGCAGCCTCTTGTTTCCCTGGCAGGAGCTGTTTCACATACATCAGCATAGTGCATTGGAGGAATGCATGGAACTCCAGCTGTACGATGATTACACTCAACATGACCCCCATCACACATTAAACCAGTAATGTAAATGTACCTGTTCTGTCCTATTTCCCAATCTGTACTAGCCAACTGATACCATAAATGCCATGGGAGATACTTCTGTCATTCCATTCCGTCTCATCAGTGAGAAGCAACCCACACTTTCCAGCAGCTATCAGACACTGATGATACGTGTTTGAACATGCCTGGCCACGTTCAGTGCCTGTCTCCAGCTGCCTGTAACACAGGCCAAACAAACAGCAGTCAGTCCCAGCCCAGGCACCAGTCTGGAAAGCACTGGCTTGGACACCTTCCTTCTACTAGCAGAAGGTATGCTGTCCTGCAAGAAAATGAGGATCCTGTCATACTACCAGTGCAATTCCTATCTTGCTGTTTATTACAGCAAGGGCATGAGTTACTTTATAAAACTGTTTACTTAGCAGCAGGAGTATGGTAAATACTATAAATAGTTAACAATTGAATAATCACCTGCAAAACTTGAATAATCTCCTGCATGTAGATACATGGAACAGCTGACTGAGAAGTCTACATATTCCAAGTCATGATATAAAATCTGTGTGCCAAAATATTTTGAAATGTTTAAAAAATATGTCTTCTGGTTGTACTGAAGTTAGGATACTTCCATTACCAATCCAAAATCACATTTCTTTCATAAAATACGTTAGTATCAATCCCCTTTTTTATCAATATCTCCACATAGTCATACTGAAAGTGGTTACTTTTCTAAAGTACTTTTCTAATTTTTGACTGCAAGGAAAAAATGGTGGTTGTTTTTTGGATAAGAAGTTTTGGGTTATATTTTCCCTTGCATCCTTAAAGGACTGGTGTTCTAAAGAAACTGCCAGTTCTTCCATTAGGTGAAAAGCTGTTTCTGGAAGTTAGCAACCATACTTATGTTGACTTCATTAGACTGGTACTTGAAGTTGTATTTTAACACCTCTCTTATTTTTCTTTCCAGATTCCAGATTTGTGTGATATTTATGCTTTTTTAATATTCTTAGAATGTGTGAATGACAGCTGCCTTTCAAATGTTAGCAAGTCTCTCACTGCAACTTCCTCTTCAATTAATGCAGCCCAGTCCCTATACAAATCTCTGTTGCATACCTGAAGCATGTAGAAATCATGAGTCACGTCTAAACAAAATATCATCCTCTTGTTAAACTCCTAATATTGTAAGTGCTTGTGTATTTCTATTTACCTTTCGATTTTTGAGCCTTAAGGTATGCTGAGATCATATTCTCTTAGGAATGTGATGGTAATGAATGTGAATGTTAGTAAAAAGTAAGAGTGTGCCTTTCCTGTCTTTTTTAATAGAAGTGGAGATAGTCACACAATCACAGGCCTCCAGGAAGTGGAGTTACTCTTATGGCAGTATGCCTCAGAAGAAATCACTCCACTCTGAAAACAAATTGTACTAACCTATTTTTAAGCCTATTTACTCTTGTTTATCCAGTTGTTTCAATTACTACATGATGAACATGAAATAACCTTTCCCTTTTAACATTTAATGGGCTTTTTTCCCAAGAAAACTGATCTTAAGTATTACTGTTGCTGCCACATTTCTGAGTGAACAGATTCACTTGCCTTCTTTTAATTTCTTGTTTCTCCTCCTTACGACTCCCATATGTGTTTTTCTTTATGAGAGCAAATCCATCTTTGTTAAAATTACCAGTGGCGTTATAGTACTAATACGTATTATTTGTTTATGGACTGGCCATGCCATTCAGCATGTGAGCCTATGTATGCATTTTTCTTTCCTGTGGGCATCCTATTAATGTTCAAAAGGCTTATGCTGTCTCTTGCCTTTGCACTGCTGCTTTTTTGTGGCTAAGGTGTGAGCACATGCAAAGTATCTCTTGCCCACACTTCCCAAGTGGTGCCGGACCACTCACATATTGCAGCAGCATGAACACGGTGTGCTGGATTCCCCACCTCCTGCAAAGAGGCCATGACCACATTACAGATTACAGTTCTTTCCTAAGTGTCCCACACTAGTTCCATTCCCACAAAGTTAGTGATGATCTGCTGTGACTGTGCAGTTCTTGCTGCTAAAAGTGAACAATCCTAGTTCATGACTTCAAAAAGGCAACAGAATCCCCTCCTGCAGTTCATACGTCAATGTGTATATAACTTAAACTGATCCATAGCATATCCTCTATTGGGTGGTCATCCCTGATCAGGTCATATAATTTCTGCTCACTTTATGATATCTGTATTCCTGGGCATTGGCCATTTTGATGAAACTGTTGGAAGCATTACTGCTGACTCTGTACTTTGAAAATAAATGATCCACAAAGCAGAACTCTAAATCCTAAAGACTGACTTGAAAAACTGTATTTATTTTTGAAAGGACAGTTTATTTACATATGAGCTTTTTACTTAAATTCACTTTCTGTATTTAGTTCTCTTTTCAGAGACCAGAATAGGTAGGTATATTTATTTTAAAACCTGAATCTGAGCCATTCAATTCCTCCGGAACTGAGCTTAAAGAAGAATGTCAGCTATCAGAAAATGAGAGATTTCATAACAAATTGTGACAAAGAAATAATAGAATTTAAGAAAATGCCAATGAGAGAGACAAGGGCTTTAGGAGTAAAACAAAGAAGTAATAGTGACTAAAAGCTGATGTTTATTATGATAGTCAACTTTCTCCTTCCAGTCTCTTCAGGAAGCAAAAATGTAGTTACAGAGGGGCAGATGGATGAAATCATGAATGCAGATAAATGGTTGAGGGGATCATCCTGAAGCTATTTGGAGAGACTGGAAAAATCTCATTAGTAGGATAGTATCAAAATTCTCACCCACCTGCTGGTCCCTAAAACCTTCTTGCCCTACTATTTTATGTCTCAGAGAATTGTTGTAAAGACTACTGCATGTTTTGATTAACACTTCTAACAAGGTGGCAAATCAGTTCTGTTTTGTTCTCCAGAGCACTGTACAGTTACAAACAGAGCTTTTTGTTTAAATTTGAAAGGGAAAAAGTGAAGCTGAGCTTGGTGGTCAGGCAGAGTACTTTATTATTGGTTAACATACAGAAACTCTGGCTGGGTAAATAATATACTTGCCATGTGGAATTGGCAGAAGTACTTCTACATATATAATGACCTCCCAGCACAGTTGTGGCAATACACTACTCTGGCTTTTGAGCATCTACTTTCCTATGGTTAGGTGTCCCTTGCAGTATTTCCAAGATCTAAGGAATGATAAAAACTAGAGTTGTATGCTTAACCACAGAAACATACTGGGAAGGGATCCTGCTTTTCTGAAATCAACAGAACCCTGAAAACCTGGAGATGCCTGATTCCCTACGTTCTTGTACCTTTCTCACATAAGGAAACACCTGGTAACAGCATACAGGATGTAGACATGTTAACTACACCTGATGAGATTTTTTTTTGCCATGACCTAAACAACCTTTAACCTGGCTGTAAGTGTGGCACTGTAGCCTGAAACCTTGAATAGTGTTTGGCACCGAAGTGATAGCATAGATGGAGCTATAAAGAGCTCACTGTTTATAATTACATCCTTGACTTTGATCCAAAGCTAATTAATGTCTTAAGAATTTAGGATTATTTAATTTATTTAATATTGCTAAAAAGAAAAGCCATCATGTGCAGAAAGAAAAAATGAAGTTTATATTTTACCTTTTTGTACAAGTGTAATTGTGTAATGCATTTTGCCTGTGCCACAGAATTTCTAATTTCATTTCATTCAATAACTAAGCAAAATATAAATAATTCTTGGTATTGTCTATACCTCTTTAGCACTTGGAGATCTGACCCATTTTCCTTGCTCTTTTGTACCTGGCTCTGTGCAAACACAAGAGAAGATACTCCCTTCCCCTTGAATACCCGCTTGCCTCCATTACCTCTGACTTGAAGTGCAAACAAGGTACATAAGCAGGAAGGCAGTAGCCCTTAGAAAAGTCTCTCTTTCTAGAGAAAGCACTTGTACATTTCAGCAGTGCAGACTGCCACAAGTCTCTCTGTCTCTCCTGCGCTCAGCTTCTTACTGAGTATTGAATCAATCCTTTTGTTGTTAGTGAGCAGTGGTGTCATCCTGGCACATTTTAAAGATTTCCTTAGGCTACATAATTTCCACTGTTTATAACTTCACTCACATAGAAAATATCTCACAAAGAGGAAGGAAGAACTTCCATAAGAGCTACTCACGGACAATAGGAAAAAAAGTACCACTAGCCCTAGACAACAATTTCCTTCTCAAAGTACATGCTGCATTTCTAGAACTTTGTTTTCTCCTGTAAAAGCCAAGTGCTTTTAGGGAACATTAACAACAACCAATTTTTGGCCTACACAAATATCTCCATCTAAAAGCAGCTTCATCCTGTCTGAACTGAATCTTCTGTGTCACACATCATGGGAGTCTCTAGCATACCCCACACTCTCTAGTTTTCTTAATACCTGTGAATGTCATCATTGCATTCAGTTTCCTTCTGTGCTTAATTCTTTATGGTCCTTACAGGCCAGAATCTTCAATGTCAGACTTCCTGTGAAGTCTGGATCCTTCATCTCCACAGCGTACCATGTAGTGTTCTGTACAAAGGTTTAATTTCTCAGACCAGAGACACATCTGACACCATTTGTTGTACCTGGAAAAAAGATGGCCTTCACCTTGCTGAACTTGCATTAGAACTGCAGTCCTTTTACTGTAAACTGTTGGAGCAGCTCCAATATCACTTCTGAGAAATCCTCACAGCAGCAATACCCTAGTCCTCTCCCTGCACAGCCAGACATGAGCAATGATTTCTGCCAGTTCTCTCCATGCCTCTATGATGAGTTGGCCTAGAGTGGAACACCTCCCTTTTCTCATGGAAAAGAAGCATAAAAAGGGAAAAAACCCAAACAGAAATTAAACAGAGAGAAGCAGTAGACACAGCAGAAAGAGTATCAAGAAGAAGTAAGAAAGTTAAAGGGAACAGAAGAAAGAGGGAAGAGTGAAAGTAGTAATACTGAACAAATTAAAAGCCAAATACAAAAATGCCTGCTTTGCACCCCATGAGACTTTGTAGGAGAGTGAAGAGGTACTTTTACAAGGAAACCTAGAGGAAATGTTTGGAGGAGCTCTATGTGCAAATGGGTAGGGCAAGGGAAAAAGTGGGGTTTTTTCACTCTCACACACTGCGTAGGGAGCAGTAGGTGGAGGAGTGCATTCTCCTATCATCTGCACCCTGAGTTCATTGGGAGTGCAAACAGTTGTTCTCCAGATGTCTATGAGAAAGGAAAATAGTATTTGCAAATCTGAAGAACTGGGGGCCCATAATACACAGGTATTGTACCCTTTGATCAGCAGAACAGAGGCTCCTCTAACTCACCATTTTCTATCATCCACAGACACTAGTTTCCCCTGGCTAGGATTAGTCTTTGTAAAAACCTTCTGGGCAAAAAATAATGCAGCATGAAAAAGAAATTTAACAGTATGCTGAACAAAAAAATCTTGGTTTCGTAGTACCTGAGAGAAAGGATGAACCATATCTGTAATATATCTGATGTATCAGGGGAGAGTTGTCATCCAATTGTGATCATTAAAAAATTAAGCATGCACTTCAGTGTTAGAAGAATAAAAGACCCAAAAGGTCTTACCTAAGGTCATAAAGAAGACTGTGGCAGAGCTTTAAACTGAGTTAATGTCATGAGGGCACCAGGCAGGAAATGAGGAGCCTTGTTCTTTGCCCTTGGCTCTGCCACAGATTTGCTGCATGGCAAATTACTTCCTCTTAGGTGACTCAGTTTCTCCCATAGGCAAATTGAAATAATGATTCATCTTTGTAGAAGTACTTCAAGAATGATGATGGAAAATGTTATAGAAAAGCGAGGTAGGAATTCCATTCCAGGGCACTCCCCAGGCTATCATTTGTCCTCTTGCTGGATTTTTTTGAAGAGTGATGTCTTTGTTTTGGTGAATAGTATTTTTTTAGAGATAATAAAGCTGCAAAATTATATAGCAAAAGCAAAATTAAATGCTGGATGACTTCTATGTGCTATATGTTATGTGCTATAGCAAACAAAAGATGTGCTAAAAGGAAGTTATCTGTGTAGCAGAGTCAGCCAAGCAAAAACAAATGCCAATTCAGAATTCAGTCTGGAGGAAAAAGCAGTATGTGACTAAGGAATTTTAAAATTTGTCATACTATAAGAGAAACAAGGTGGCCATGTATTATCAGACCTTTCAATGTTTCCTGAAACAGGCACAGATATAAAAATGAATGAAAATATGTTAGACCATAAAAGGAAGGCTATAATTTTAAAGACAACAACCTTACTTACAGCAAAAAAGGGAAAACACATAGCAGTTAAGGCACAAGAGAAATACAGGCCTTACCTTGTCATTGGTACCCAGGGAAACTGAATTAACGCCGCAACAAGCTTCAAGAAGTAAAATGGGAAAGACAGGTAAACCAAAGTTTTCAAATTAGCCTTTTGTAATGTATTCCTAATCATCCAAGTGTCCGAATTGAGTTGTAGAGAAGATCAGCTTTTAGAAAAGTTAATTATCCACAAATCTAAATGAAATTAATTGGAAAACCATCTAGAAAAATATAGGAGGGAAAACTTGCCAGCTAAGATTTTTAATAGCTATTATTAGTATTTACTTGAATAAGAGTTTTCAATATCATACATTTGCACATTTACAACCTACTGTATATCTGCCATTTGTTATAAACCCTATGAAGAAGCCAGCAGTATCTTATATTGACAAAGACGGTACCTTCAAATTAATGCTTTTATCTACATTTTACATATGGAACTGGATGTAGTATAGAAATTATGTTTTTATTTTATTTATAAAATATTTTAAACCCTTTGACATCGAGAATATTATTCAATCTCAGTAAAACCAATGTCCAATAGGTCTTAAAACACAATTTTGTTCATGCTCTTACCCAAACAAGTTTTTCATGCTCCTTTATCCTCAGCTCTAGGACAACATCATGTCCATTCCTAGATACATCTGGACCTATTTTTATCATCTGAAAGGATATAAAGATATGTATGAAGCTGAATTGCTCTATAAAAACACTAACTGCCGAAACAGTTTCCGTATATTTTGCATGATGCTGTGACATTTATTTTATATCACTGCCTTGTAATTTCATTTTAGCTGTCTTTAATAACATTTATTTGCTTTCCATGGCTTTTTTACTAACTCTTTGGACCATTTCCTACTTCAATTATCATTTACTGAAGCCATGCTTTAGAACCTATTACTCCTTGTTCTTTCCCTGAGGAAACATTTTACCATGCACAGTTCAGCAATTTTTATATTTTACATCATTCATCTTGACATTGTGTTGGCTGTAAAAGTTCCTTCATTCATTCTGTGAACTGTGGAAGGACTCTTTTAAATCTATCTGCAGTTGTCATTAGGATTTTCTGAAGAATCAATGCCAGGCAAAATTTTCTAAATACATCTTGTAGATAATATATACATTTTAGCACTCTCATTATCCATCTGTTGCTCTCAGATTTCATGTTTTACTTTCAGCTTTCCCATAATCTCACATTATTTCTTCTCTTCTTGACAACTGGTAATGCTGTAGTGCTGTAACTTACATAATGAATGGATTGCTGAGGAGTTCAGCTACTCCACCACTCCCTCCACTGAATCTCTTCCTTCCATGGGTTTCTGTATTGAATTTGCTTGTATTAGCATAGCCACTATGCTTTGCCTGTTTGGTACTCACTGTGGAGTAAGTACTCAGATTGTGGAGTACATGAACTATGCAATTCAAGAACATTCTGTGTCTGAAGGAGTACTTTAACATATTAATAAATATGCTATGAGGTGGCTGTTCTCACTCTGTTTCAGATGCTGCCTGTGCAGTTGGGAACTGAAAAGGCTCTTCCTTGTTCTCTCCAATCTACCACTTGTGTGAAAATATTTCTGGTTCTGGCTATTGAGTAAACCCTAATCTCTAGCAATAAATATGACAAAGAGAAATCTCAGTGGTGAGCTCTTTAAGCAGTATAGTCCATTTGTACATCATTATTTGCCACAGACACAATTCTCACAAGTCCTCTGGAATGCCTACTGCTTTCAGTTAAAAAGCTGCAACAACCTTCTGCAGAGATGCAGAAGTCTTATTTTCTCAGAATATCCTATTTTAATTAGATTATTTCCAAACATGTCATTACATAAATATGAAAGATGTTTAGTGCAATTAAAAAGGTTTGTAGTGATTGTGTTTAATGTCAGACATGTTGTATTCCTTTGCTGATTGGATCTTTTCATAGTTTTTGACTTTGCCAGCACCCCATCTTTCTTTATCTGTTACTGCATTTCTTGTCTTAGGTTTCTTCCCTGAGTGCTGGGGATTACAGCCCTTGGCATTCAGTTCCTCAATTCCTTTACCAGCCCAGGGGGACACTTCAGCAGCAGCTTCAATGTTGTTCCAGGAAGATGGGGGACTTTAGGATGCATAATGAGACAGAAATTCTGGCCCTGTTAGGTCAATGGCAGTTTTGTCACTGCCTTTATTTAGGCTAGGATGGCATCCTGCTTGTCTGACTCATGTCAAAATGGTTCTACCAAAACCATGAACTGAGTATCAGGGTTTGTGCCCTGCCCATCCTTGCTCTTTTGTTTCCGTGCTGTTCCAGCACAGGGAATGTTTGAACCCCTTTCTTACAGTTCAAAGTATTTTATAACTTCTCATACCTGCTCTAGGGTAGCGTACAAAGTCAGGAGGAGAACATAGTTGAATGGCTCTGCTTCAAAAATTACATTATTTTTGGATTATTTTTGTTCTCCCATTCAGTTTAATGCCAGAGAGGAACATATGGCTCCAAGTGATTCTTTTCCACTTTACAATTCACATCTTCTTTACCATATGTAAGGCATTATTTCATGCTATGGCACATATAATCTTTCCCATGTTTATTCTTCCTTATGACAGAATAGACTATATACATTTGGTCTTTCTGCTCCTGAGGCACTGTCATTCTGATGGTCATTTTGGACACTGACTATGTTTTTCCAAGAACGTTCCTAAGAGAATTTGAGATGCTTTTTTGTTGTTATTTGTGTGGTAAATTGTAATGATATCTTTAGTTTTAACCTTGATTCTGGAAGTGCCTGAGGTTTTCTTGCTAGGCAAGTCACAGACCACTAGCTCAGTTATCAAAGAAGCTTGTGTGATCCTATAGTCGCAGAATTTGAGCTTTTAATCTCCAGTATATGACAAAAGCACCAAAGGCTTTGTGGGCAGCCACATTCAGCAACAAATCATACTGCTGTCATACATTTCGTTCCTTTCCAGTGAGTAATATTTACACAATCTGCCCATTATCTCCTCCAATAGATGTCGACTTTAACCCACTGGAGCTGATTCTGCAGGTAAGTAAATTTGATAAAAGAGATTGCTTCATTTGTTACAATATTTAAAAAAAAATTGTGAAAGATTAATTGCTCAGATCTGTTACTCACGTTCTCTGTAATTTCTAAGGCAGAAACTTAATCGCATCCACTTTTCTCTCCTTCCATTCTAATTTTTGCTTTGCTAAAATATTCTTTCTCTCAACCCACTGAGATGCTGGACCCACAGTCTTAGGGTCCTAAGGCTGCCTTTTCTGGGTAATGCTACATCCTCACTCAGACAACTCAGGGCAAAATAACTTGGTGAGTCTG
The DNA here is from genome assembly GCA_039654755.1 of Calcarius lapponicus. Taxonomy (NCBI): domain Eukaryota; kingdom Metazoa; phylum Chordata; class Aves; order Passeriformes; family Fringillidae; genus Calcarius; species Calcarius lapponicus. Next base: position 33,885,060 of record CM077463.1, on the reverse strand, counting down.
CAGTCATTAAAAAGCACTAAAGAAGTTCCATGAAAGCAAACAATAGAAGAAAACTGGTAGAAATAGTTTTGTATATACATACTTCAATATAAAGATTTCATTTTAATTATTTCTGAGACTGTTTTACAACTAAATGCTTCAATGAAAACTTGACTAAATTAATTTTTAAATCCAATTGCGAATCTCACATATAGGAAAGGTGCAATGAATTGTGTTAATACTAATGTATTTCATTTAGTATATTTTTCAGTGTTTTAAGGACACAATTTACATTGCAAATATATTTTTCAATGAAAAATCCAACAATCAAGATTCAAGAGAATAGAAACAATTAAAAATATACTTGCATGGAAATTATTTATAGAAAAGCAATAAACAAAAGAAGACTACTTTTCTTTCTTAAAAATTGCTTTAGTCTGATAGTTTAGTATGATCTTCCAGTCATACGCAAAATCAGTTTCAGAAATGGAACTTGAAACCTGAAGCAAAGTTGGAAGGCCTGACACCAGGACAAAGAGAAACACCAGGTGAGAGAGCTGGGAACTGATGCTTTCAGGATAATACCAATGATTAGTCTGGGGATTAATTAATAAAAATAGTGTGCACCGTTCTGTGGGAAATGGAAAACTTCTGTGGGAAATAGAAACTTGTACAGATTCAAGAGGGTTTGATCTGCAGCCTTGGAAGGAGCTTGGATTGATGTAAAAATAAAGTACACACATTAAGTAGAAAAAATCATAAACTTATGTTTTTATAGTTGTAAGTAAGAATATGCCTTAAGTAAGTAAGAAATTGTACTGGGTAAGATAGTGAAGAGTCTATAGTATAGTAACAGGATTGTATAGAGTAAGTTAAGAATTTAAAAGTTTTAATAGAAGCATATGTGTGTACATGAGTTAGAAGCCCATTGGGTGAAAATATCCACAGTGCAGTAGAAGTGAGTAAAGGTGATAGGTTAGAAAAGCAAAATAACTGTCCATTGGATCAGAACATTATATACTTGGGACTACTTTGTCCTATGGCCGACTGCCTCCTCCTCTGATATCTCATGGCCTCTAAGACTGATGCTTATCTGTGCAATAAATCATTCTTAACCCAACGATGGTCCCATCCCTTATTTAAAACAGTGACAATGATACTATTCCTTTTAAAAATTAAATAATTGAGGTCTGAATTTACTACAGTCTATGAAAGTAATAGAAATTACAATAATATTAATTAAATTAAAGCAGGGCAAGCATTTATTAATGAAGTTTAAAGGGTTAGATCTGCTTTTTTAGAAGCAGGGAAATGTCACACAAGTTTTATATTAAAAAAACTCCCAAACCATTGAAAATTCAATTACTCAAAAAATTAAAAAAACTCTGGGATAACATAACGAGATTCTGGGATTTTATTGACAAGACCAAAGATCTGATGTCAGCCACACTGAACAAAATTGGTGACCAGCTGGGAAAATTAATGAAATAACTTGCCTATTGCCCCTCAAAAATATGACAGAAGCAAGGACAAGGACATCTCTCTCTAACTTCTCTAACAATTTGATAATTTTTATTTCTGCAAGCTTTCATTTGCTACACTTTTTAGCTTCAGTAAATGGACAGAATGGGACAATAGCTGTAAAAATAATTGTCTTCTTCAGTACCCAGCTGGGTTCAAAGCCAGACTAACTTCATGTTCTCCAGTGGATGACCCAGGAGTATTGTAGGAATAGAAATGAAAGAGATAATGAACCATATCATAAGTGACATAAAATAGAAGTCTTCTGCCTCTTGAGTATTGTGTGTTACAACCTTCAGTATTGCTTTGACGTAGTTTTTTAAACTACAATAAAGAGTATGTTCTAAAATAAATAATTGGAATGTTATATTCAGAATAATTGAAGGTGGAGTCTTTAATTTCCCGCTTGAAATTTCAGAAATTTCAATTTATTTCAATTTCAGCAAAACTGTTTTTTCTAGTAAAACTTGGTTTTTCTAATAAAACTAGTTCTATGGGATTTTCTCCTGACAGCTCTTAATGACAGTTGTTGTGGCTTAAGCAGGAAGAATTTAAAAGGATCTAATTCCCAATGCATAAGCTTTGTGTCTGCAGAGACTGGCAGGAATTTTATGATTCACTTCAGTGAATACATGCAGTAAAGGCTGAGCACTTTTGAAAATCCTGCTGCAATTTGGCATCTTGTTTATTTAAATTGTGCAGGTGTTAGTTATTATCTACCAGTGTTTACCACATAGAAACAAACCAATAAAATCTGTATTTGCTATTTCCATACACCTAAGGTGAAGTGTCACAGTGGGCGGTGTTCAGAGTGCCGTGACCTTCCCAAAGAAGCATCTTGAAAAAGACACCTCGGTGGCACAGGCACATCTGTGCTCTCTTTATTTATTAGAAAGGCTTCTTTATTTATTTATTATTTATTTATTAAAAAGGAAAGGCTTCTCCCATGGCTTTTTTACGACAACATAAAAAACATGAAAACCTAAGCAAAACAATAAAAATGGCAATAAAAATCTACAAAACATTTTTAACCAGAGCAAGCCCCCAACCCTTGAGTCCCCAGTGTCCAAAGATTAATTCTGTCAGTGATTTTTTCTCTTTGGATCTGTTGGACTTGTCCCTTCAGCAGCTGGGGTCCTGCGGGACTGTGGAAGGGTTGGGTAAAGGGTTTGGGGAACAGGCTGGAGGTAAGTAGGGGTTGAGGAAGGGAAGAAGGGATGGGAGTGTGAAGGTAAGGGTTGGTTTTCTTAGTTTTTATAGAGATGGGGTAACTGAGAGGCATTTAAAAAAAGTTATTCTATTATAATTCTCGATGGATAGTGAGACACAAGAGATGTAAAACTCAACACTATTCTATCAGAAGCTAACCTATTTCTTGGTTACAATATCTTATAAATGTTTTTCAGCCTATTAGGTTGTGCCACACAATGCTGCTATTACTTCTAACCTATGTTATTACCTATATATTACCTATATTTTTTCCCTACATGATTCTGCTACAATGCATCTTTTTCAGTTTTAATTCTCTAAAATATCTACTCTTTTTGCAAGGCTGTATTTTGAAACTTGTTTCTTGTTCAATCCCTCCCTCAACAATGTCATCTCTATTCCATGGCCTTCCTAAGTCAGTATACTTTATCTCAGCATTTGCATACAGATGTACAAGACTGTGTGAGCTTTGAGTCAGGTTTTGAGAATTCTTTACAAATCCATTTACCACAGTCCTATCAGGTTCTTTTTTTTTTCTTGTTGAAATTTCAATTCTTCTGTTTCTGTTCAGTCTCTTTGTTTACCTTTCTTCCCTGATTTTAGGGATTTCAAAGGGAATAATTGTGGCAAGTTTTGGTCTATTTCCCTACACCCAATTTCATCTGGGTACAATTGGCTGTAGCCACTCCATTTCAAATTTTTGGGATTTTTCAATTTCATTTTTCATTGACCATATCTTCTTTGAGGAGCGTTTGTTCAACTCCGTCCCCCAATTCCAAGATAAGGGACAAAAAGCTACTGCAGCAGGCAAAGCAGGGGTCTATATATGGATTCTGAGGGGCGGGGCAGAACCCCGGGGCCAATGGGATGAGGGCACAGAGGTGGAATGAGGGGGGAAGGGCCAATGGGATACAGTGAATCTGCGTGTCACAGAGGGCATGCCGGGAGGAGCCTTTTTCCTCACCCTGCAAGGGTGGGTATGGCTTGAGGGCTCTTCCCTCCCGGGGAGCCTTGTGAATTCCGTCCTTGTTGGCCTCCGCAGTGAAGCAGTATCTATAACCTTTGGAATGAAGATTATTGCCTCCGGCCGTATTTATGCCCAGTACTGTTATTACTTGTCTGTTTCTCCCTCTTTTTATATTATTCATAGCTGATGATCAAAGGGCATCAGGCTCTGACTTCCATATCCTTCCCTGGATATGTCATCATTCAAACCATCCATTCATTTATTCATTCCAAGGCTGTCATCAGGGGGATGCTGTCAATTGCAATGAATGTCAGAGCAGGCCACAAATGCACCATATATGCATTCTTATGAAAATTAGTGGAACTTGAAGCCATATTCACAATACAGTTCTGTTTTCAGATATGTTTTCCATTTCATTAAACAAAGAACGAAAAAATATTTGTTTTCCCGAGTATTTTCCAATCCTCTCTCCATAATGCTCTCAACTCATTTAAAAAGAGACTATTCTTCCCTGAAATATGTTGTATAATTTAGGGGAGACATTTAAAAAAGGGATCAAGAACTATACCAAGTTTATATCTAGATCTCCACATCAAATGCAAGCAGGCAATATGAGCACAAGTTTAGCAGACCTTACCCCCAGTGAATCTCACTGTGCTACAATACTGCAGCCGAGAGAAACTGGAGCGCACATACACTGCAGTACAACAGGCCAGTCTCAGCACTAACACAGGATTCACCAAAACCTTGGCAGATGCTGGAGGAGACACACACGACTAAAACACCTACAGAGGTGTCTCTGGGCTTGGATAGTCTGTTGGTACAAACACATACCCATCAAACTGTACTTCAGGCACTATGTACCAGCTAATTTTGCAGAAAGTAAGCTGATTGCTATTGCATTTTTACTCAGGAGTGTTTAAATTGTATCATCACTGTTTTGGAAATTGTGTTCCAGTGTTATTACTTGGCAATTACATTGTCTTCCTTTGTTGGATCTTAAGAAAGCCCCTTTAGATGATAAGTAGCAATGTAAATAATTTGCATTAGAATATTAAATATTCTTGCATATCTTGAGGTCCAATTTTAACCTCTTCCCGTAAGTTTCATTTCAGATACTATTTTCCCCACTACATTTATCTTTTGTAATACAGTTAAAATTTCTTGTGTATTTTCAAGCTGAGAAGACTCAATCACATTGGCAACGTGATTGAATCTCTGGGATCAGATACTTACGGGGTTCCTCGGGCGGTCGCTGACAGCGCATGCTGTAGCACGAGGCCCCGCGGCGGCCGGAGCTGCAGCGGCGGCGGCGGCCGGCAGGGGGCGGCCCCGGCCCGCAGGGAGAGCTGCGGCCGGCAGCGGGACGGCCCGGGCGGCCTCACCCACGGCCCTCAGCGGCGGCAGCGGGACAGCCCGGGCCGCCGCACCCACGGCCCTCAGCGGCGGCACAGCCCGGGCCGCAGCACCCACGGCCCTCAGCGGCGGCAGCGGCACAGCCCGGGCCGCCGCACCCACGGCCCTCAGCGGCAACCGCATCAGCCAGACCGGGGAGCACAGCGGAGTGTGCGAGATAAAAAAAGCATTTTACACAAAATAAATGGTTTGGGCTGGAAGGAAACTTGAATGATCATCTCAAGTTTCAATTCACCTATGACTAATCTCCTGGTTTCTAACGCTTCCAGGAATGGGGTATCCGCAACTTCTCTGGGTAACCTGTGCCAGGGCCCCAACACTCTTATGGTAAAGAATTTCTCTCTGATCTAAACTTACTCACTTTGATTTTGAAGCCATTCTCTACCCACTTTGAAATGGAAGCCATTCCCCCAGCCATTCACTACAGGCTGCTGTAGAAATTCCCTCTCTGGTTCAATTCTCACTCTGGCTCTTTTCTAAGCTGCCTCTAGGTACTGGAAAGATGCTCTAAGGTCTCTTGTGAGCCTTGACCAGGATGAACAACCTCAACTCTCTTGACCTGTCTTGATAAGAGAGGTGCTCCGGCCATCTCATCATCTTCATGGCCCTGCTCTGATCTTGATCCAACAGGTCTACATCTTTCTTTTGTTGGGGACCTCAGAACTGGATGCAGTGCTCCAAGTGGAGGGCAGAGTAGAAGGGGAGAATCACCTCCCTTGACCTGCTTGTCACACTACTAAATAACCAAAAAATAGCAAATAATCACCCCTATCTAGCAACTTCTGGAGGTGAGGTATTTCTGTTAGAGTACATACACTGATTTCAGTTTTTGGAACCTAAGATTTTTCATCTGGGCAAGTTACTAGGGAATGCCACTCAATTACACCTGTCTGGAAAACAAAGACAAACTTAATGTTGCTGTCCATTACACAGAGAATTCCAGCCCTGGTAGCATTACCGAGGTAACTTTAGCAGTCACATTAACAGGATGAGATGGAGTGCCAGCAGCATCTAAAGCAGTAATCACAGGGACAAAACACCCTGCGGCTCCTTCCAGAACATTAAAGACAGAAACTTGGGGGTTTTACTCAAACTTTATCTATCCTGCTATGTTTGGAATTTTTGGGTCTTTTTTTTTTTTTAAGGCTTTTCTTTTTGTAATGGAAAAAATCCAGAAAACTTAGAAACATTTTTTTTATTCCTTTAGAAGAGGTGATTCTGTTTAGATAATTTTTGAAGATTCTTTCAAGCTTTACTAAGTTTCTATATTAAGCCAGTTCCAGTTTCTGTGTAAATGGCAACATTTCAGTGTTTTTCAGTCTCCACTGTTCTCATGACCTTCGGACAAAAGCCAGGTGAAAGCCTCTTCTTCCTTTAGCACGTTCGCCTCATTTTCTGCGTCGTTCTCTGGTGCTGGGAAGCGTGTCGCTGTGCTGCTCTCCGGATGATGGCTCGCTTAAGGGCCCGACCTGTGCAGGGTCGCGGGTCCCCGCTGCAGCGGCGGCCGCACCGCACCCACCTGCCGCTTGGGTGATGCTCCCCCCATCTCTGACTCGAACCCCACGTGTGCCAGGGGGGCGGCTACGCAGGAACTTCGTTTCTTCACGCAGACACGAGTGACTCCAGCGACTCATTTGCGACCGTGGTGGTGCCACCGTGACCGCCGGAGTGCCGGGGTGCCCCTGCGGGGAGGGCGAACACAGGGAGAGGGGCGGGACGCGCGGCAGGGTGCGACCCGGCGGTGTCACGGGTCCCCTGTGACAGAACGGGTGTGGGTCACGGTCCCGGCTCTCGGCTCTGCTCTTGCGGGAGCGGGCGGCCACCCGCAGCCCCGCAGCGCTGACCGCCCTCCGCGGCGGGGGAAGGACCGTGCGAGCGCCGCGCTCCCCGGCCGCCCGCGGCGCCGCCCGCCGCCCTCCCCGTGCCCGCCCCGCCGCTGCCGCCGCCCCGCCGGGGCCGTCCCGCGGCAGAGAGAGGGAGCGAGGGCGAGCACGGCCGGAGCGGCAGCGGAGCCGGCGAGCCCCAGAGCATGGCCCCGGCGGGGCGGCTGTGCTGTGCCGCGCTGCTCTGCGGCGCCCTCAGCCTCTGCAGCCTGCGGGCCGCGCCGCGCCAGCCCGACACCCTCTACTTGTGGATCGACGCCCAGCAGGCGCGGGTGCTCATCGGTAAGTGCGGCCGCTGACCCGAGCGGCGGGCGGGAGCCCGGAGCCGAGCCCGGCGGGGCTGCCGCGCATTGCGCCCCTTTGCCTTCCGCAGGCTTCGAGGAGGATATTCTGATCGTGTCCGAGGGGAAGATGGCCCCGTTCACCCACGACTTTAGGAAGGCGCAGCAGAGGATGCCCGCCATCCCCGTCGGCATCCACGCCATGAACTTCACTTGGCAGGCAACGGGACGGGTAGGTGCCGAGATGGAGCCGCGGCAAGGGGCGGGGGACGCTCTGTAAACCGAGGCAGGTGGCTCGGCCTTGGAGTAGTTGAGGAAACCCTCTCCGAGGCGTGCTGGGGCAGCCCGGGGAGCGGGAGTCCGAGGCGCGGGCGGGGGGCTCGGGGAGCAGGGATTGCTGCCAGCGCCTTGGGATGGATGGCTGGGAAAGCGCGCTGGGAAAGGGCTGGGAGGTGCGTGGGAGCGCCGGGCGGCCCGGGGCCGGAGAACCCGCAGGCCGGTGAGGCGTGAGACAGAACTCACCAGGAACACCCCAGTCGTCTGTACTTGCCGTAGAATTTTGTACCGGATGGCAGTTCCGTGGATGCAGTTTTCTTTCGTCTTTAGCTTATGGACATACGCTACAGGCTCTTCATTGATCTCTATGTACTAAATGTGCAGGCTTAATTTGTAGTTCTACTAAATAACAGTTCTCTTCTGTAGACTTAATTTTACCAAGTTAAATTGCAAAACCACATAAATCTGCAGTTTATTGAATCCTGTTGGATTCTTTTGTTGAAAATGTAAGAATCTGTGACATACTTTTGTGAAGAAACATATGTTTGATTTGACACACTGACAACATATGTTGAATTTGCATAAAGCTGAAACTTGTTAGTGTACATTATCATGGATACAGAAAAAACATGGTGGCATAAAATCCTGGATAAAATTATTTCATTTTTACAGTGCTGAACATTGACTTTATACAATAAAGAACTTGGTAGAGATGAAACAGTATTTCCATTTTAATTGTGATCATTGATTGTATAATTCAGCTAATTGCAGCTTCACAAATTTTGTTGTGGTTTTGGTTGTTTTGAAACTACTCTATCTACAGGACTTGTTTGGCTTCAAGGTGTTGTCTGATGCCCTTGCAATTTCTGCTGTCCTCATAAAGCCTTTGGGTTTAGGAAGTGCTTCACCCCCTTCTCCAGACAGGAAGGTGAATGTGGAGAGACAAAACTTACTCACAAAGGCTGACTTGCTCTAGGTCTTTGGCGTTCCCATCGAGCTTTACAGAGAAAACAACTTTGTACGCCCAGGGCTGGCATTTAAATACCTAGAAATAATTGCTGCCTTTTGGGACTGCGTTTTCTGTTCCATTTCTCTGCCAGCTTCAGTTGCTGTTGATGATAAAACTAGCTCTTTTTTGAATGGGTGATCAAGATGTTAGACTGAACACTGTCCTCTTGGATTTCCTTTTTGTGCTCTGCTCTTCCTCCTTTGCTGCCTTCACCATTAGAAAAAGGTGGTTCCAGTACTGATTTCAGTGAGAAGAGGCACAGGCTTAAAGACAGTATAGGGAAATGTTCTGCTTGATTCCACTTGCAGGATGAAATCCTTTCTGAGCAGCTGCAAAGGTGTTAAACCCACTAGTCCTCCTCCTATTTTCCAAATTACCGAATTCCTCTTGGACAAAGCTAAATTAGTAAGTGGAATACCTAAGTGGTTAAAAAAGTTCTGTGTTCCTCCAGAATTTCCAATATTTTATGAGAGGAAGAAATTTTTACTTTTTTCCAGTGTTCTGTTTTGGTTTTAAGTATACATGTTCTTAGAAGTTTCCATTAACACATCCAGGGAAGTGCTAACAACTTGCTACCTTTATTCTGTACTTTACTGGGAATTTCCTAAGTGAAGGAAGGGAAAATGAGAAGTGGAAGGGAGGAGGAGAGGAAAAGAAGAGAAAGGAAGAAGGAAAATAAATGGAAACTAGTACTTTTTGAAAGAAGAAAGGCATTTGAAATGCTGAAGTGCTAGACTGCTTTCTGCAAATTAGCTATTAACTAGCATACTGTTGCCTCCTGTTTGGTAAAACTGAAATAATTCTTCTGTGAGCATTGTGCCTTACAGACCTCTTGACCCTGTATCCCAGTTGAAATTTAAAGATGTTTCTCTGGGACTCCAAGGTCTGGGGGCTCCCAGTAGTATATGCCCCACCTCTAGGAATAGCTAGACCCTTTTTGGGTCTCAGATACAAGGCTTCTCCTGAGTAGGTGCAGGAGATCCTGTCTATGGCATTACACAGTTCCTGGTCCTGATATCAACAAGATGGGGGAGTGAGAGAGCAGCTGGGTGGGTGTCTGGCAGCCAAACAAGGTCAACCCACCACATGGGATCCCCAGCAGGGCACCTTGGCTTGTATAAATATCCAGTGGGTAGATCCCATCTACCTGCTCCTGGGATAAATGATGATCCAAGTTTGAGATGAGTAAATAATTCAACACAGGGAGTGGCAATACTTCTCAGTCCTGCATGACCAAATATTCTAACTCAAAAATGGCTTGTTGAAAGGCACGTTTTAAAGACTAGTTTGCATTTGTATTCTGTGTAAACAGAAGTGCTTGAAACTCACTACATTTAGGTGTTACACTTCTGATGCAGTGGCCTGTGTCCTGAATACATTTTATGTGAAAAAGATTTAGTTTGATAAGCAAACAAAATAATTTTCACTAGAAAGCATTAACCAAAGAAAAGCATTAGTCGCTTTTAATTGCTAGTCCATTACTTCTAATTAATTATTAGGAAATGTAAGGGGAAACGCAAAATTTAAGGGTGTGAGGGTGCTGAATATATAGGTTTTTTGCTAGTGAAATCAGGATGAGCCAGGGGTGACAAGAAAGTTAAAGGTGATGGGATTGTCATGTTTTTATCCACTTTATGCTTCTACCTATAAATTAAAGCATAACATTACAGGTACTATGGTCTCTTTAGAAATGTAATCTGCATAAATTGACAGTTACAAATTTCTTTGAATTGAAAGGTTTAAAAAAGCAAAAATCAGTGATAATATGTAGTATATAGCATGCATCCCTGTAACCACTAGAGCTCACTGGTGTGCTTCTTGCTCTTATTCTGGATGGTTTTTCCAAAAGAAAATACAATGGCTTTCAGTGGTCTTGTCCTCTGTGGAAGATTGAGCTAAAAAACTTCCCAGTTAGACCCTATCACAGTGATTAATGCTGCAACATGTTTACATGTTTTCCACATGTGTCCACTGGTGAAAGTTACCAAAGATCTGAGAGATAACATAATCTCTGCAACATTTAAGAATTTGTGAAAAGTATTTAGTCTCCAAATCTACAAAACCCAACATGTATTTTTCACTTTCAGTGGGAATTCTGACAGCTGCAAAATTAGGTTCACATCCTGGAAAATATTGGTGGAAGAGAACCATATTAAAAAGTTGATTATTTCCCAGACAGCAAGTGCTCAGTGACAGAGCAGCAACCCAGTTGATTTAATAGACAGGAGGCGAAAAAAAGAAACCAAAAAGCAAGTTGGAATTTTTGTTGTGTAGCATTCTCTGGTCTGATCCAGAGAAGTAGTCAATCTGGGCCACAACCTGCCCAGCCTGTTTTTTTCCTTTCAGATATGGGAGAAGTATTTGTGGTCAGATGAATTATTGTGGTGGCTCACTTCCCCCTCCCCACTGTTATGAGTAGCCCATAGTTCCTCTCCTGGTGCACAGTTGAATGCATGACATGACATCTGAAATCTCAAAGAGTTATTGACAGCCTTGAGTCAATTAAAAGGTGCCCACCTCTGAGAAAGAGGGAATGTAGTCTTCAGTGCATTTTCAATCATCATTTCTATATTGTAAAGTCGGGAATGTTGTGTAGTTAACAGCTCCTGGAGGCTAGTTCTGATCTCAGCAATGTGACCATCAGCCCTGAATAGCTCAGCTGAGTTGTCTGAAATTGTCTTATATTGCTGAGATGTAGCCTGACCATAAAGATAAAATGGAATATCCAGCTATGCAGGGGAAAGATTTGTTTCCTTGCTCTAAAATTGGTGGCCTGCTAGCTTTCCTCTTTTCCTAGAGGAAAGCTAGCAGGCCACCAATTTTAAGGCACGAGTGGTGCAATAAGGTGCTCCAGTCAAACATGTAAGAAAACATAAAGTATTGAATTTCAAAACCTAGTTCTTCAAAGGAAACTTTTCTTCAAAGAAACTGCTGAAATTTTTTGTAACTATCTTATTCATAACCAGTCATTACAGTGATGCTTTTCAGCTCAAAAAAGTCTAATATGCAAAATTTAGGAGATTTTTTCCAATAAAAGTACGGCTCTTCTCGAAGTTTGGTCAAGGTAATTGCGTAAACTCACACTTTTGTGATTTTCAGTGGTACCTTCACTGCACTTTCATGTCACCAAACCGGGGAAATACTTTGTTTTCTGACCTCTATACCAAAATTTCCATGTGGAATGTGAAGATGTTTACATACTGTGAGCATGATTTTTAGACAGGGAGTTCTCAAATCAAAAGCACAGCTCAAAACCTTTAATATTTAGATTCTACTCAGCTGTGGTATTTTGCGTCTCAGTGTTGTAGACATGCCACCAGGGATCAAAGTAATACTGTAGAGATCCCACTTTCTTAGTAGAGCAGGCATGTGCCAGCCATCTGTTCTATCTGCTGATAGAAAACAGCAGTAAAGTTTCTCAAAGTTTTGCCCAGAAGAAAAGGGGGATTTATTGCTCAGCAGAGATGAGTTACAAGGCACCTTGTAGTGTAAGCTGCATCTGGTTTCCATAGTAATTTACATGGCATGTGTGTAAACTACACAATTATTCTTTTTACACAGCAGTGTAAACCTGTGTTAAAACAGTTCTTCAAGATTTTCATTGTTTATAATTTCTATAAATAATCCATTTTTAACCAAAAAAGCTAGTCATAAGGTATTTTCACTACTTTTACAGTAGTAGCTGCAATGTACAACATAACTGTTGAAAAGCATTGGAACTAACAAGGACATCCCAAACTTCAAGACTATATTTTGTGAAATTGTACTGATTTCACTCCGTGTGTTACTAGCAATTTTTCTGAAATAGAAAATCCAGGCTTTCCTCTTGTGTTGCCTTCCTCTGTTTCGCTTTCCTGTTTGTGGAAGTGAAAATACTTTCTGGTGGCATTACTTCTTTTTACAGATAGTTTCACAGGTATGTTCTTAGTGGTCTAAAGTTGATGCCATTAACAAGTAATGCTATAGAGAAAGAACTAACAAAAATGAGAACTAACTGAACTAACTGAAAGAATTTTTCATGTATTTAACATCTTCTCTTGTTTTCACCCTTTCCAAAGAGGTTTTTTTTGGGGTAACTACAACTATTATTGACTTGATTCTAGCCAAGTGGCTTATGTACATACAAAACAAATGTAAGGAACCACACTCTTCCTAGGGCATGCAGATATGTGAGGAAGAGGGTGTGCCCCAGAGTTTTCAAAACTGATATGTAGTAGATATTTGCATCACACTGAATAGAATTTCAAGAGCTGAATACCTTAGCTCAGAACAATGAGTTCCTGATTATTATTTTTAAAGTTTTCAAGAAAATGCATCTCAAAACCTCTTCTGTTTTGCCTTTTTGTGAGTTTACACTTGGCTTGTTAGGGTTTGTTCTTTTATTTGCCTTTTTCTGTACAAATTCCACCATCTGAAAGATTCTACTTTACTTGTACTAGTCTCTTTTACCATGTTGGATTTTTTCATTTTGCTGGGAGGTTTTTGTTTGTTTGTTGATAGTTTATTTGTGGCCAAGCTCTTCACTGCATCAGTAGCCCAGACATGGTGGAAGTGTAGTACCCACCTTCACTGGCTGGCAGGGCTGTGCCTGATGCAGCCCAGCCTTCAGCACTGCCTCCCACCACATTCCAGCTGCAGAAGTGAGAAGTGGCACTTAGATGAGCAAGGTGCATTGCTCCAGCTGGAGAGCAGTTGTTAGTGGTCCACCTCAGAGGTCAGTCCTGGGTCTCACAGTGAAGCAGCAACCCAAAATCTGCCTCAAAAGAAGTAACTTAAATAAAGCAAAGACACTGATACTGTTGTACAGAGGCATTAGGAGGCTTTACCCAGCTATGATACCTGAAGTCCACCACAATATGTTCTGTTCATAGAACACCTTAGCAATGCCTTTCAAAGATTTGGGGTGAATTTTTTTTCCACAGCCATACAACAAGAAAACCCCTGGGAATATTTTTAGCATCTAGAATAAAAGTTTGCTTTGTTTTCCAACCAGCTGGTGGAGTCCATCTTTTTTGGCCATACAAGGAAAAATGGGCAATTATCTTTGAGCTGCTTCAGCACTTGCTGTCATCAGTGCTAAATACTTCAATAAATAACTTGACCAAGCGCCGCTTTCAGAGCTGCTCTCACAAATCCTCTGAAGTTGCCCCTTTGCCTGGATAAAAAGCTAGCTAAACCCAGCTGATCCTAAAGGAAATAAATATGCCTGACATCAAACCTGGCAATCTCCCAGCCTCAGGTTTTGGCCCATCACCAGGCAAAATAAACTCCCAAACAGCAGCCCACTAATGAGAAGATCTGTCACCGGTTCTGAACGCTGAAGCACAGAAACCTGCAGCAAGAGCCAGAGAGCCAGCCTTTGCAATAACAGCTGTCCAGAGAAACAGAGGGCAGGCTCTTGGACCATCCTGACCAGCAGAGAACAGAGCTTTCAGTACTGTGATTATGAACATGATTTTTCTCAGAAGACATGGGCAAATCACAATTTGCTGATGAGCAGAAGTTAAGCTCTTCCTACAACATTTTCTACTTGCCCTCAACCTGCAAATGTGTGAATATTGATACAGCCAAAGGGAATCTGAGACTTAAAACCTCATAGGCAAATAATCAAGTCCACTGAAAACCTTCAGAAAGAAGTACAAGTCCCAACTTCAACCTGTTGCTTTTAAACTGCAGCAAACACTGGTCTCATTTTGCCAAGTTTGAGCCTTAGCCAATTCTCTTTCTTGCAGAGGTTTTGGGAAATAAATTGAGCTGTTGAAGCAGAGTCTACTTGAGTAACCAGGTTGAAACAAATTTATTTTCCTGTTGTGAAGCCACATAAAGTTGAAGCATACATAAAGTTTCTGCAAGCAATCATGTGGCTGCAATATTCCTAGCAGAGACTGTCAGGGAGAACAGGCAGGTTGCCCAGCAGAGCACACTTCAGAGAGAAAGAAGAGGCAAAATGCAGTTATCTGGACCTGTAATCATGAGCAACAGATGATATGCATAAAATACTAAGAGCTAAGAATTGATTTGGCAGTGAAGCATGTTGGCAGTTACCTTGATTGACATTTTTGTTTTGTTTTGCTTTGTGCTGGCTTTTTTTACCTCCTTCCTCCCAGTTTTGCACAGGAACCTCTATTCCTATTGCATAGGCTTGATCTGATTCCTGTATTGGCGAGGGAGGGTAGCTGAAAGCTTGTAACACAACTTGTTGATTCCCTCTGGTCAGACCTGTGATGTGTTGGTGTTAGGTACAGGATGGAGCAGCTTATACTGATCCTTAAGGGCAAAACTCAGAAGTCTTCATCACATCAAGAACCATGGGTTTCACATTTTTACTTGATCTAACCGTAATTTTCCTTTGATGGGACAAAGTCTGCACCTTATCCTGCCCACTGACAGCGTCCACATTTGAATTGTATCTGTGTGAATATCCTGCTTAGTTAATATTCCCTTTTTAGTTGTCTTGCCAAATATTTACAGTAAACTTCATAATTTTTATAGTATCGTGATGCCACTGCTATTTTCATTCTATGAATCGCCTGACACCAGAATTAGATGTAAAACATTTCAACAGGCATATCCTATTTATATAATACCTTTATTCATCCAAAAGTAAGGGCTTTCTCTACCTGTAAAATGCAATCAAACCGTATAAATTTATTAAATTATGTTAATTAGGAAATACTTTAAAGGACAAGGTATCTGAGAGTTTCTGGGCAGGAGGAAGGGTGACCTGGGGGTAAAAAGCTCACAATCTCTGCAACTTCTTGTAGAATCTCGCTTTTCCACCTCTTCCCAAACCCAACAACTCCAACAGAAATGTCTGTCTCTAGGTTTATATATATGTGTTCCTGTCCCTGACTGCAAAGACTGAAGTAAGTGCAGTGAGGTCTTTCTCCCTTCCTGATTTAGAGTAGGTGATGGGTCATACTGAGGTTCTTCAGGCATTTCTGTGCCCTGTAGAGATGTAGAGAGCAGACCTGACTGCTCAGCAAGGTTTGTGGTGTGGGACATTGTTCCCCTCCAGCAATTTTTTCTTCCTGAAAGTGTTGTGGAGTCCATTCAGCCCAGTGCTACTCACTTCATTCATCAATAAAGGCTGGTTTGGGGTATTTGGGGAATCTCCAGCAGCCTATGACTCCAGCAGAAATTAGGGATTGTCAACATATCTGGAATGTATTGAGTGGCAAAAAGAACAGTTTGGTCCCAGTCTGCAACAGCCGACCAGATTTACCACAGATATTCATCAAGGAATAAATTGCATCTCTGATCTCAGCAAAACTCTGGAATCCCAAATAGGACAGTTGTCTTATAGCAGAGTGCAGACTTCTGCTGTCCTTAGACTCCTGCCTATTTTTATCAAAGGTAAATTTGGGCTTGGGGAGGTCTGCACATTCATTTCTGAGGCTGCTGTTCCTCTTGCATTTTCTCTAACAAAAATGAGGCTAGGGTCTCTTCAAAAGCTTCTTCTTGGGAACTTTTAGCTGCCAGCCCTTCCTGTCAGGATTTAGACTGACACAGGATAGATCACGTTATCCAGAATAAAAAAAAAAATTTAAAAAAAACCACAACAGAAGGATGTAGTTTTCCCAAAATAAACTTCCTGCCTTTCTTAATGGGCCTTATTCTTGCAAGTGTGTTTAAAAGGTTTATCTGGATGCTCAGCTTGACCCTCTGTCAAGGCAGCAGAGTCCACGCCTTGTTAAGATGCCTATGATGCAGATAGACTCCACCTGCACCCAGGGAGGAAAAGAAAGGTGGTCAAAGACAGCAGATAAATCAGATTCTAGCTGGGCTGAACTTTCTTTTGCAAGTGCTGGTCTCTGTCCTTTGAGTGTACAGGAAGTCAAGGATGAGCTGGTTTTAAACAAGATACTTCATTTAAATGCTGGGGAATACACTGGACCTTGGCTCAGAAGACTGGACCTGTGAGGCTGGTACTGTAACCCAGGGATGAAGCTGTGCTGACCCTGACTATGGAAACAAACCAAAAGACAGAAAAGCTGTTTGTAGAACCTGTTCAGTTTCCATCAAACTGGGATAGGATTATTCTTCCTTACTTTACTCTGAGAGAAGTCCATCTTGCTTTGAATAATTCTGGGTATAGTTATGGAGGACAGAACTGTGTGGCAGCCTCTATAGTACATGGAAATATGACAGCAATATATGTCCACTTAGCAGAGTCTTCATTCAGTAGAAAAATCAGTGTGATTTCAGC
This sequence comes from Calcarius lapponicus, assembly GCA_039654755.1. NCBI lineage: Eukaryota > Metazoa > Chordata > Aves > Passeriformes > Fringillidae > Calcarius > Calcarius lapponicus. The sequence goes on along the minus strand of CM077463.1, from coordinate 33,868,310 downwards.
AAACACACAAGTTCCTTCCAACACACTAAGAAAACTCTTAGGAGTGAATTTAGTTTTTCTTTCACAGTAGTATCTAGAATTTGCATTGATCAATGACAGCCTATGAAATAAGAAAAAAAAATTCTAAATTTTCACAAAAAATGTATTTGAAAACCCATGCAGTAGGTATTGAAAGAGAGCAGTGTTAAGAAAATCTTTCCTAATGACTAGTCAGGACAGAGTTGAGTTTTTGCATCTTTTCGAATTTTAAACACTAGTCTTCCTGTAAAATAAGGCTGAAGACCAGTATCTGCTGAGCAATAAATAAAGAAGCTCTCAGTTAGAGGTGCTGCAAACTTTCTGTCACATGGGTACACAAAAGTGGAGGCATCCCTCTTTGAAACCCTTGAAGGGCTCCAGTCTGACAGAAGCTGTTGTGAGATTTCATAACTTTTGAGAAAATTCACTGCTTACATTTTGAAGAGAGATATTTATATTTATTATACAGAAGTGCCAGGTAAAGCCAAGATTGAAACACATGGTCTCAATAAAGGCCAATTATGTGACCTTTGCTGTTTGCCACGCTTTTAACTTGTGTAAGTAATTGATTACACTTTCATGAGATCATAATCAGAAGGTTGTTCTTTGGTAATGGTGTGCTAGAGGAGCTTTATCCTCAACTTCAAAGCTATTCTGTGAGGCTTAAGAACAAAGGGTTGGAAGTTTGAAGCGTGGCCAAAATGAATCTGTATGCATTATCCATGTTTACCACCACTCAAGAGGCGGATTAGCTTATTCTTCATTTGTGAGCTTTCCCTCATCACATCAGATGAGCCACCATCTCTAAGCTTTACAATTTTGCTCTTAGAACTATTCTGCTTAACTAAATATAGTGTCTGTTCAGATCCCCATCATAAGTAACCTAAATACTTGTTAGTGCCATCACTTCCCTAATTGTAAAGATTTTATTGAAATTATTTTATATTCCCTGTGAAGAATTTTCATGGTAAATATTAATTATCAATAAATCTATCCAAAGCCTGAAACTGTAAACAGACTATAATCTAAAGATGCCCACCCAGGATCAGTCAACCAAGCTATTCACTTACTTTTCAAGCTGTGAGGGGGAGAAAATAGCCCCGTGGGTTTTTCTCAGTGTAGATAGAGCCACATAGAAGTGTTGCAGGTGTCAGTGGCAGGCCTGCAAAGACTTGTTTTCTGAGGAAATAACCTGATGAGACAGTGTTTTGTATTTTTTTCTCTAAGAGCAATAATAATTTTCTCCTTTTTTATTAGCTTTGGGAGATGGGTATTTTGAACATCCGTGATCGTTAAATGTCCACCAGAGAGAGCACTAATCTTTTCCTGGGTGAAAAAAGAATGAGTTAGCCCTTGCTGTGCTGGAACAAGAATTAACTTCTCAGGAGAATAGGCTTTATTAATTTTCAGGATACCAGAGCAATATGTTTTATTGAAGATAGCAAAGGCTTGTGTGTGTTTTTTACCTACTTTAAATCTGAACTCTTAGTGGTATGTCTCTTTTTGGTGTACTGTTTACTTCTCTCCCCTTCCCCAAAGCGGAATTATCTAATTTTCCTCTGTAAGACATAAGAGAAAACAATTTAAAGGAAGCTTGTGCACCAGGCCTGGTTCATGCAGAGAAATAACATTCCTTACTAGAAATTTTCAAGACATAATTAACTGCATATTTGTCAAAACCTTAGTGATTTTGTCTTCTTTCAGCTTAATTTTTTTTCAAAGGTAATCTAGTGAAGCTGTACTAAAATGCATTACAGAAAATGTGTTAAACAAAAAAAGGTCTAAATATGGGAAGTTGGGCAATTTTGCTTTCTTTGTTTCCAAATAAAGCAAGAGAGAGGAATGAGAAACTCCCAGACTTTCATCACTGAGGAGCTGTAAATGTGTTGTGACTGTTTTAAGAAAACCATGCATGCGGCATGCCTTTGTCTCCATGTGCTTGTGCTTAATCTGGAGGTTGCTGTGCATCTGTTTGCACAAATGCTGCTGACCAGGGCTCCAGCCTGGTGGAACAGCCCCACTGTCCCCACTGCAGGTTCCTGCTGCATCAAGGGGTTGCCTCTGATCTAAACCAAAATTGTACTGTCATTAGCAGGCTAATGATGGACAGGAATGTGTACTAGGCTTTTATTTGTCCCTCTGTCTCAGGAGCCTGCTTTTTAGGCATGATGATGATTTTCAGAGTTAATGCTCCGCTGATATACTTGGATTTTTCTTTTTCACCTCTGTTCCTCTCAAACCCCAGTCTTTCTAGCAAGCCCTTCAGTTTCCAGTCTGAGATTGCTTTCAAATTACTGCTTCCAATGCTAGAATGCCTCCAGAGCTCAGGGTCTGGTAAGAGAAAATATTTGCTCAAAATGACTGAGTAGGAGCCCTGTTTCCCATGTTTCCCAAAGAGCAGACAACTACCAGACACAATGCGAAATATAACCTAAATCTATTATGTTGTGATCTCACCAAGCTTCTTGACAGTGATTTTTTCATATTACTTGTTTTATAGAAATAATTTTCTCATTATTTGGAGGAAAAGCTGATGCATTCTGCAAAGATTTCAGACCATCTCCCCAGTACAAAGCATTCTTGGAAGTCTGTAATGTCACCTTTCAAAATCTGAGGCTTCTTTTAAAAACAAACAATAAATTTCACTTTTCCAATTTCATAAATCATTTTGTTGGAGGACCTGATCTGCCATCCACAGCTGAATGCCACAGGAGACATTAAGCACCAGTTAGTCATCTTCCATTGGCAAAATCAGAGTTTTATACTATTCTTCTAAAACCATTAAAACCACAAGTAGTTATTGTTGAAAGTTTCATGCAGGGATGCACTCTATTGTTAAAAAGTCTTCCCTCTTGTGCATGGATTTTCTTCAATCTGCCATGATTTCCTCACTGCGAAGAAAGCAAGCATAGAAGAGGCTCTACAGATTTGTGAGCATTTCACCACGGCATTGTCTAATTACTAGCGTCACATAATGTGTTTTTCTTTGAGGTTACCCATTTCTCTGAGTTCTAGTTCGTGTCCTTTTTTATTTATTTGAAGCAGCAAATATCTCTAGTCCCCCTTTTGTGTGCATCTCTGTTTTTTTAACCCTGCTGCTTCAGTCTGTTCCCATACCCTTAGCAGCTGAGTCTGGAAGACAGTCAGATCACCCTGTCTTCTATGTAAATTGGTTTTCTCAGAGCAGGTTTCAGTATTGCTTCACATTGTTGAGCATGCCTCCCATTTTAAGTCTACCTCTTGAGGCTGACAGAAAGTTTCTGAGTGTTACACTGAGGTGAAAAATGGTTTACCCACTCTGTGACAGGACCAATTAGTGGGCTCTGTCCCTAGCACAAAAATGGGCAGTCTGTAAGCAGACACTTTATTATCTGCTTGTCTAAGGAAGCCCCATTATGTTGTTCATGACAGCAGTGTCTAGACTGCAGTGCAGTAACAAAATGCTCACATATATGTACAAATTCCTACTCTGGCCAGACTGCTTCAATAGCCTGGTATGCACAGTACAGATAATCTTTGTTGGAATTTATCTCACTTTGCTTCATGCTTCATCTTGGAACATAGCCCAACTTCTCTGACCTAATGCAGTGAATATCTTGGAGAAGCAATGGTCCATGCTGTAAACACCTAACAAACACATACATTGTCTCACTTCGTGACTTTATTTATGGCATATGGAGCTGTGAGCATCTGCTATGGATAATGCAGGGTAGAATCTTCCAGTGTGTGCTTAGCCAGAAATATTCGTGGATCTGGGATAAAAAGGAACTTCTTTGATGCGTTTCTTCCTTTAAATATAGAAAATTGGCATTAAGATATATTTGTCATTTAATTGATAACAGAACATTCTGCATTGATCTCTTTAAAATAATAAGAAGAAAACATAGTTAATTTTTTACATCTACTTTCAAAGCTAACATACATTTGCTTCTTAATTAGAAAGGGCGCAGATTTCATTAGGTTATTGAACCATAACATACAACAGCTCAAGCTACTCTGCTTTGCTTTAGGTACTACAATTCTGTGTCTATCGTGCAAAATGAAGGAGACATAAAGCATATTATTGTGAATTCTTTGATAAAACATGAAAGAAAAAACAAGCAGAAACAACATGTCATCTGAATGATAAGAGGACTTCAATGCAGTAGATCTTGAACCAAGGAAAGGAGATCTGTAGGAATTTTAACTGTATATCATTTAAAACCAAACTGCCGACAGATGTTTTCTACAATACTTGTTAGAGGGCTTCATTATTTTTATAACCTTTTAAATTCCTCTGATTTATAGAAAACAGCCATTCAAACTCCATAAAAGTTAATCCTGACCAAGGAATTATTTGCCTAAAGTGAAATTTCCTCTCCCTGCTTTACTCACATGGGGAACTGTTAAAGGGCAGCTGCTTGGGGCTACCTGCTGCCGGAAAGCACCAGCTCCCCAGACTGTCCACACAAGGTCTGCAGGGGTCCTTGCCTCAGTTTCTGAGGATCTCAAACAAAGATTTTCCACAGAAGTAGAGCATACTTCTCCTTGGGTGCTTCCTGAAGTCAAGCCAAAAGTTCTTCGTCCATGCAAAGTGTGCAGTTGTCAGTGATCAGCAATTTAATGCAAACCCCATTCTCTTCACCACTCTTGACAACACTGTTCATCTAAGATTTAGCTCTGCTACCAAATTTAGATCTTCACATACCAGAGAGTTTGTAGACCGCTTTAAAAAAAAGAACAAAAAAAAAAAAAAAAAAAAAAAAAAACAACCACCAAAAAACCATGAGAGTGCCTGTATGATGGAAAAGGGAATTACAGATGATGATTTTTTCCCTTTACTGTCAACAATATCCAAGCAAATTTTGTTTTCACTACCAGGTCACTCACAATGACCACTTACAGCATAAATTACAGTAGTCACTAGACCATATTTTAATTGCACAAACCTGTATCTTCAGTTAACCATCATCAATAAATTTCATGGTAGTTTGGAGCGTGGTAAATATTTGCTGAGAGCATGTTGTTTGCTTTTCAGTCATGATGATTAATGCAAGTTAATTGGCAACTGGAGTTGGCAATTGACTCAAATTACAGCAGAGCAGGACAATATAGGAGATTCAATGTAGGGTTAGTGTCAAGACAGATTTTCTACAAATATGTAGGATTTATGGTGGTCAAATCATGTTTTATATTCAAAGATTTGGGTAGTGAAACTACTCTGCTTCACTGTGCAACCTCTGTAGACTGGGATTTTTGTATGTAACTTTAATGTCAAAATTTAACCAGCTCAATCCAGCACACATGGTTTCCAAACATGCTCTGCAGCACATGACTTTGAAGTTATGCTAGCTGGACCTACCTGAGGTGTTTCAGCTCTTAGATACTATCATTTCAAGAAGTTCAGTTCCTGTCAACTCAGCAGATGTACAAACTTTTGCAGAGAAATGGTGAGAGCGGTTATCTCTCCAAAGTGCAATGTGTGGCTTTTCTTCTGAGCAGCCTGTTGCTTGTGCAATGTCTCTTCCCATCTTTTGAACATGCCATCAAGAGCATACTCCTGCCTCAGGCACCAACCGCTGCTACGCCTCTGCCCTGCTTAGAGTAATTACTTCCTTCAGCAGCAGTGAGTACCGTGGCTCATGCAGCAATGGGTCCCTTTTTCCATGGGGAACTTTCTTTTTGTCTTTGTCCTTAGGCACTAGAAAATTGGCTCTAGAAAATGAGATTCCAGTCCTTTTCCTACAAATTGGGAATCTGGCTCACAAGCTGACCTTCTACAACAGTGTGTCTGGAATGGAAATACGGGAGTGGAGCTATTTGGACTAGTTACCAATTGTTGTTTACTAGAATAGTAAGAACATAATGTTTTAATATCCCAGGTCATAAGTCATTATGACCTGGTTTAGATACGACCAAACATCAAAGCTAACCAATGAGAAACAGATAGTGGAGCCTTGACTCAGTCACTGCACTATTCTATAGATGTGTTGAGACATACAATTATTTTTCTGAACCAAAGTTTTATTTGAAAACAAAAATGTTCACAATCTGACTTAATGGCCTTTTTTCATATTTTGGCATGGTATAATGTATTGGAAAAAAATGGTTTTAATTAAAAGCAGCATTTTGAACATTACCCCAGACTTCATTTTTCATCTCTGGTTTTACTGTTTCTTTCCATGTCCTGTCTCCCTCACACATTTACTCCATGTGTTTAAGCCCTACTTAAAACCTTTCATTGTTTCCTGCCCTATTGTTTTGCAAGTCCTCTGTGCCTACACAACGCCCTCTGAAGATTGTCCATGTAGAGTGCAGCCCCTCATGCCATCTCCTCTCTGCTATGGGGTCTCCTCACTGTCCCTACAGAGCAAATGGATGTGGTGCCAGGGCTGATCAGGAGTTTCATAACAGCCATTCTATCCAGGTCATGAATGCTTTTCTGCTATCTTCAGTCCTTCTTGCACAAGGGAACCAGGATATTACAGGAGAAAGAAGACCTTGTTCTGGCTTAGAGACATAAACCAGCTATAATTTGTCAGCCCAAATTTTGGCTTTAATGTCTCTTTGCACTGTTTTATCGAATAGATAAACAGATAGTTTATCTATCTAATAGATAAACAGAATAGTACTGTCTACTGTCAGTAAGCAGATGGAAACATATTTTTGCCAGTGCCCGTGCTAAGGTCTCAAGCACTTACCTGAGACCAGCAGATAGAATTACTTGTAATCCCTCGTATGCTTCATGGTAAATGAGATGCCACAATTTAACATACAAGTTTCATTTCCACTTGCTCTGCACACCAGCATTTGTGCTACTGACAGTAGTGGAAGCCTCTAGTGACTGGCTAAGGTGCATACATCTCAGCTGTATGTGGCGTGTAGAGCCACACTGCAGACACATGATGGCATTTTGCATCAAATGTGAGGAAAACTTGAACAGATCACCCAAGAGAGAGGCCAGGCTCCCGTGGACAAAAGTACCAGAGCCTGTAATCTGTGCCACAATGCAGGTGCTTATCGGGGGTAGGATTACGGTAGTGAAAGTAGTTTTTAAATCATGCCAACACTTTCTAGGGATTGCCAAAACAAGTCATTGATGTTGCAGTTAATGAGTGACATGGAAGCCAGCTTGGTAGGGGAACTCTCAGCTCCACCCTTGGAACAAGGTAATGGAGTGGGGTTGAATAAGGCAGTGTCAGAGCTGTAAACAAGATATGTGTCCTGTTGTGGTGCCCCAGCAGTGTGGCTGCTCGCTGCCTGGCACTGTTTGCCCAAGGCAATGAGCTGTGCAGACCAACCAAGAGCAAGCCTGGATAATCTCATGCCACACTTGTATGTGCCCATGCCCTTTAAACTGCTCTCAGGCAGTGGTACAGGCCGGTCATCCGGGCTCACCAGTCAGTTCCAGGAGGTTTCTGCCCAAAACACAGCTTTAAAAATGAGCTTAGTGTTCAACATTTTTGTTGTCTGCCAGATGAATGGTGTGGGTTGTAAAAAACATCTTCTCTGTATAACATTTCTCCACTATATGCATGTCATTTTCCTTGCTGATATGCTGCATGCTGATTACTGTGTATGGTCACTCGCAATCTATGAAATAAGAGGAAATTGTCTGAAAATTATGTTTAGATGAAGAAGTACTCAGGGAAATTATAGAAACTAATCCAGTGAGTGGCATCATGAAAAGTGTAGTACTTCTGCTATAGTTTATGTGCTCAGTTGTTTGCTTCTGTGAATACAATTAAAATAAATATGCATTTTTAATTTATTTTGTTGCAGGCCAAGTACTACTATGAATTCCTGTCTTTGCACTCTTTGGATAAAGGCATAATGGCTGATCCAACTATAAATATCCCCCTGCTTGGAACAGTTCCTCATAAAGCATCAGGTTTGTACTGTTGATATTATAAATTTTGTTTCTGTAAAATATATTCTACAGCCAGTAAAGTCTAAATATTTAATTATGAATTGTAGTTCTGAAGTTTATTGCCTAAAGCAATGCTTGCCACAGTGCTTGGCACTGAACAGTTTGTAATTGCCTTGCCTAAGTACAGCAGCATATTTTGTCTGAGTCAAGACACGTGGAGCTTTTATGTGTGGATAAATCAGCAGAAACTTGTGCAGAATTGAGCATAAAATTCACAAATGCTATTGCTTAGTTGTACAACTTTTGGAAAACAATTTCTTTGATCACTATTGGAAAAGTTATCAAATGATTCTGTTTCTCAGAATTTGCAGTTTGTGGATGTACTGCTTTCATTTAGGGTCATCAGGCATTCAGCTCAAAGACACAAGTTCCAGTTTAGGATATTATCATTTATTATTTACCCCTTAGTTGTGCATTCTTAATCCTTCACTGAAATTTACAACTCCACAGCAGAGGCTGAGCCCAAGCCAATGCAAATGCTCCAGAAATACCATGGTGTGTAGTGAGTGATTTGAGTAAAAAAAGCTTTACATAAAGATTATTGAATCCAGTTAGGTGTGAAGGGGATGAATAACAGTTTATGTGATCTGTTTCACATGGTAGCCTCTGGTAGGAAGACAGAAATGTGTATCTTGATGACAGCAGTGTCTTAGTGATTATCATTTCCTAAATTGCCTTAGCCAACCTATGGGATAAATGTGGGAAAGAAATGAGTAATAAAACAGGAGGGTTGGACTGCAAATATACGAGTTTTCATCTCTGATGAGTCTTTATTCCTTCTCTCTTTTTCAGTGGATACATTCTGAAAGTCTGTGTATAATATGCTCCATTTTCAGCTTGTGGTAGATTGGCATTGAAGTAATGTTTCAACACAGTTTTTTTGCCATGACACATGGAATTTAGCGTGAACGATTGGTCTCTCCATTCAGTGTGGATTGAAAGAGTGGTATTGAAAATAGATTTGGGGGAAAGATGGTATGATATTTGTATCACAGCTGCTGCATTTGAATTTGTTCAAACCCAATGAATGTCAAATAAAGATACTTAAAAGCAACCTAAAAGTCATAGAGGCCAAGTTCTTGTTAAGCATTATTTACATCTCCATATAATGCAGGTGAGATTTGTGAAAAGCACTCTCTGCTGCACTCAGCATTCTCTAATATAACCTAGTTTCTCCCTTTATTTTTAACTATCTAGAAAGGGTAGACCAAAATGACTTCTTTCTAACTGTGTTTAGGAAAAACTTAATCTAAAAGTGCAGGGAGGGCAGAGATGAGAGCTCACAGCTGCAGCAGAAGGTCTGTTAACCTTCGTGATGGGAGATCTTATTAAAGCCAAAAAGGACTTATCCTGTTGGCAGCACTTGTCCCTCAGTTCCAGGACTAATAGGGGCATGTCCATGGTGTTCCCTTACATGGATCATGTGCAGGGCCCCACTGCACTGCAGGCACTGCACTGCGCTGCTTATGTATACACCCTGCACTGGGTGTGTATGTAAGCAGTATTTCAGTCCTCTTTGGTGTTCCAGTGCTCAGTACTCATTCAGTATTTGAAGCATGTACACTGTTAATGGTGAGACACTACTATGATGGTGGGTTTTTTACACTCCCTGTTAGCTGGCCAAAATTAACTAAATAGTCCTAAGTAAATACATGCTACCAAGGCAGTGATTGTTTGCTACTTTGTAGTTATTGGTATAATTTAAATGTTGGCAAAACAGAGTAGACAAATCTAGTCTGGTTTGACTGGATGTACTGCATTACCAAAGAATTTTTCTATACAGAGATGCCATAAGAAATTCAACCACAAACTTGTATTTAGTAACAAACAAACAATTATGGTATTTTTTAAAAAAGTATTTTACTCCAAAGAAAATTAATTGCCCTTACAGACAGTTAAGGAGAAATAAAAGGGGAAAAACAAAGATAGTAAACATAAGCATGGGAAACAAGAATGAGGATCAACAGATACCTTATTCAGAGGTAATTGAAACCAGTGGTTTTATAAAAATCAGTGGACTCTTGAAACTTCCTTGAGGCTATTTGTCTCCAAGTAAGGCATATGAACAGCTTTATTGCTGTAGGGCCTCTATAGCCTGTATTTGTCTTGTGGCCAATGGTGGCCATAAGAAGACTTGTGGAAGAGCAAAAGGAGGACAAGCACATGTGATACTTCCATTTACCCTCTCAGCTTTTACTACTTTTAGCTTGATTTCCTGTGTCTTAAGTGATTTGTCTACTTTGTAAGCCCACGTGGGTTATAGATCTCTCTTTCTAGTACTTCTCCAGGCTGTCCTTGAGTCCTTGATCTCCAATCACCTTGGCAAGGAGTTCACTGCCATCCACTGCATGAAGATCCCCCTCCTGTTGTTTCAAGTCTGGCTGCAACAGCTTTATCTGATGGGCACTGGTCCTTGCACTGGTAGAGACAATAGTCAATATATACTGTTCATCCTATCCATGATTTTGTACACATCTATTATGTATCCCCTGATTTTTTTTCTCTTTGCCAGACTTTGAAGAGTCATAACCTACTCAATTGCTTCTCACTGGATGCAGCCTTGTCCTTTTCTTAGTTTTCTCTACTTCGGTATATCCTGAGATGAGGTACCAAATTCTCCTTGGATTTAAGCAAGATTTAAATCACCTAGGTTCCTTAGACTTATTTGAAAACCCATTGCCAAGTCCCAGAATTGGTAGCTGATCCAGTGCTCATGACATGATATTTCTACACCTAAACACATGGTAAGATGTTAAGAAGGCTGAAGATGGTTTTCAGGGAGCTAAAAGAGCTAAGACTGCTCAGCTTGTGCAAAAGAAGATATTTGGGAGGAGTGTGGAAACCTGCCCAGTGAGAAGCAGCTGGCTGCTCATTTCTGACTGCAGGGAAAAGCCTGTGAAGGTCCAGTGGTTCAATCTGAGGTTAGCAAGTTCAAAACAAAGTGAGTCATTTTGTGGCAGTGATTAACATCTTGAGCACCGCACTCAGAGCGGTAAACACAGCTATAGCTGTGTGCCCAGAAGCAATGTAGTGGCCTGGGACTGAGATAGATCTGTCCCCCTGAGTGGCCTGAGCTGGCCCCTGCTGTCCCTGTGTGACCCAGGCAGGGCAGTGCTGGTGCAGGCTGGTGTGACCAGGCTGCTGGCATAGCGCTGCTTCGTGCATTTCATGCAGCCCCCACAGCCCACCAGCCAGGCTCAGGAGACCTTCTCTCCCTGCTCACTGCTGGGGTTGAGACATTAAAATATAGGTGCTGAGCATCCAAACAGGCTGAAAATATCTCCAAACTCAGCAGCAGAAATCAGTGTCTTCTCTAAGTGCAACATCATCTTTGCTTTGTCTGCTGTGCTGACAGAGAGTGGCAGTGGGCTGCAGGACTGTGTATGGGCTCCCACTCCTCTCCAGACCTTTCATGCCTGCTTCTGTTGAGATTGGTCATTCAGAGATGTCCCTTAAGCAATCCCAGTGGAGACTAAAGGTGGTTTTTGTTCTTGGCCTTGGCACATTTGCTTAGTGGTTAAGGCAATTGCTTCCAAACTTGAAGGGCTTGCAGGCATCCAGGAGTTACTCTCAGCCTGCTTCTGCTGAAGAATTTAGAGAACTTCAGTTTCCTAAGCAGAGGGAAAAGGCATGACCTTCCAGACAAAAGGTATTAAACCTGCATTCTCTGCATCCTAGGAGAGCATTCTAATTACTCCCTAAAATTAAACTAGGTTTAAGTCACTAGGTTTCCTTAGGTTACTTTTCAAATTTGTTAAACTTTCCTTGTTTCTATTAGAGCCATATGCTCTGCAGCCCTGGATACAAGTGTTCCAGAGGATACAGAAATATATATGTGCAGGAGAGGCTGTTTTCTGGCCTGGTGGTGGGAGGATGGTTAACAGAAAGAGGTCCATATCTATGATTCTCTCTCCTTGTTTCTAGCCAGTGATGGACAAATGTAGACTTCATCCTGAATTAGGGAAGCAGGGACCAGAGCTGAGGTTTGCCCTACCGTGGCCCTGTTCAGCACCATGGTGGGCCATGGGAGCTCGTGGCCGTGGTTTTTGATGCAAGGGACTTCCCTCTGTGCTTTGGTTTGACTGTGGTGCTGTTGGCGTCTGCTTAGCATTACTCAAACAGGCATAAAAGTGCAAAGATTCAGGAAGAGCTTAGGGGCTTTATTTCAACTCTGAACCACCTCAGAGTTCAGCCAGGATCCAGGTGGTTTTTGCTCACAGGAGGGTCCTTTACTGCATATCTGTGTGCCTGTTCAGACACATGATTAAGTCCAAAAATTCCAGCGTGGGCAGTGCTGGAATAAAAGGTTTATGATCTGTGGTCTTGGACTCTAGTGATGCCTTGCTGGGTTTTTCCCTAGGCATTTAAACCACAGCCAGATCTCAGGGGAGTTCAGGGGTTGCCACCAATTCAATGAAATCTAGATACAGCTATAGTGCTCTCATTAGCAGTCTGCCACATCTTCCTCCCCATTGCAGTTTGTTCAACTAAAACACATCCTAATCCAAGCACTGATTTCCTGCACTTATGCTATAAGAAGGTTACTACAGTTTAAGAAGTTTACAGCATTTTAAATGTATTTTTTAAATAATCAACTGTGTTTCCTTCTTGCCACCTGGTTACATGGTTCTGGTCTTTGCAAAGGTTGGTACATTGACTATGTAATTGCTTTAGAATGAGAACTGCAAGGGACCTTTTAGTTTGTAGGACTTACCAGAGGCAGAATGCGTTTTAGCAATAAATTATTCTGTATTTAACCAAGGCACCAAGTAACAAAAATGGCCATATTATGGCTTGCAAAATTTTTATTACAAGCAATCTAAAACAACCCAAATGTAGGGCTTTTAGCTCTGTCTTTTATTAGGAAATCTCAGACCAGCTTCAGAAGAAGGGAATAAACAATTTCTGTCAGTTGGATTTGACTTATCAGGCAGCTAAGAAGAGCCAATTTTGAAGAAAAGAGATAAAATAATTTCATCTGAAGATTATTTAAGATCACTTGTGACCATCACAACAGAGAATTCCATAGTTCTGAGGTATTGGGCTTACTTCATCATTAAAATACTTCAGATTTACTGGCCTTAATTAGTTGCTTAAACTCTTTTTATTTCAAAAGTGTTTGAATACTTTTCCTGGAAAGTCGATGTCCAAATGTCACTATGCTGAACTAGTTCTGTCAGAGTGAGGTATCTATGTCTTCTTTTTAAAAACTGCCCCCATGATTATAATTATCAAGTGTACCATTTGTCAGCACTTTATGGAGTAAGTTTTGGTTAGATCAGTATCTTATTTAAGTAATAATTGCAATATCCAAATGAGAAGAACTTACCTAAAGTAACTTTTCTCTAAATATATGTTTTTACAGAAGTCATATGACAGCATAGAAAATTTAGACTCAGAAGTGAGCAGTTCAACTCAGAAAATAAAAAGTAGGCTTCCAGCTTGTTTTGCTATATCTTTAGATACTGCCACATGAGTAATTTCCTCATCTGCAAGAAAAAGTATGGTTGTGTTAATATCCCTGTCTGCACTATAGACTCTTGGGGTTGTTTCAGCAAATGAGCACAAGCTCTTCTCCTGTCCTGCTTTACTTCTAACCCTAGAGCCAACTCGCAATAAAGGGATCTGTCTTACATTGTTTCATAAATGGCATTCCTCCAAAGCTTAGATAGATCTATAATTTATTTTTTTTTTAGTATTGCAATGTATGCTTTTTTATGTATGTGTGTATGTGTGTGTAAATATAAGTGTTATTGGTATTATTATCCTTTTAGTTGTTCAGGTTGGATTTCCTTGCCTTGGAAAACAAGATGGGGTCGCTGCATTTGAAGTGAACGTGATCATAATGGATTCAGAAGGCAATATTATTCTCCAGACCCCTCAGAACGCCATCTTCTTTAAAACCTGTCAGCAAGGTAACACTGAAGAAAACATGCTGGAATGCTGTTAGATCAGGTCACCTAACTGTCTTATGTTTCATTTAGGATAAGAGCTAGAGAGGATGGAAGTAAAGCAGTCACACAATGTGAAGCAATCATGGCGAATTCCAGGCTTTCTGGCTCTGTGTGCATTTCCTGATCATTTACTACATGTTTACTGAGCCTTTTCTTACAGAACTCCCCTAGCACACTGGGTTGGAGACATTTCTCCCTCCTGCTGTTCACTGCTCGTCACATTACCATCATAGGATGTTAATTAAAGACATTGATAGAGATGTATCATATGAAAATCCCCTACTAGCAAACAATTCAAGGTGCTTGGAGGAGAGCTAGTTCTGTGAAAGCAGGCTGAGGTTAACTTTTCCAGAAATGGCACATCCTCTGGGCAACTGACCTCCTGGGAACTATAGTGGGGACACTGGGGACAATTAATGCTGTCAGTGCCTCTGTTCCAGCTTGGTGTCATTAGTTCCCTAAATCTCAAACTTGCACATCCAAACTGAATACAAAAATCTTAAATCAGAAAATTTCTGCAAAACTTGGCTTTACCTTCTCCGTAGCTCAGGTGCACCCTCTTGGCTTTTGATACAGGTAAAATGGTGGAAGCTGCTGTTCCGTACTTCCAGTTATCAAGCAGTAAGCACACAGAGGACATGCTGGTAGGAGAAAAGCCATGAAGTTTTTCCTGTGTTTGCTTGGAAAGGAGAGCATTTGTTCAATCAACTGATCTATGAACCATAAGCACTATGTAATAAAACTTTCTGAATTAATTCGATACACCACAAACAACTATAATTATCACTTTAAGCTGAGGCTATGGAAATTGAAAAATCAGTGTCCAAGATAAGATAATTATCCCATATCATGTGCAATTGTATCAAATTAACCCATGACAGGGCTGATGTACAAAGAACAAGATTTTTTTCTTCCCCTATTAAATCTTCGTTCACGGTCCCACATTTTCTTCTCTGCACTATTTTCTCTGAGATAATTGGCTGTAGTGTGGCTTCAAAGAGTGAGCAGTGGGAGCAAGAGCTGTTTGTTCTTTGAAACATCACTATGCCCAAATAGCAAAGCTGCTTGTCCCCTTTGAAGCCTTGCTACTGCCAATTAGCCCAGGGAAAGTAGAGGAGGGGGAGAAGTGGGCAGAGAAAGAGGAAGAAAAATGGAGGCTTTAAATACACAAAAACAATCAGATCTCATGTATGAAGTAGTGTGTCTGGTATAAATACAACATGAAACTTTTCCTATCTTTTTATTTTCAGTTCAGCTCACAGATACTGAACTTAAAAAACTTTGGAAATAGCAGTGGGGTATTCTGAGAGGCAGAGCAGAGTTACAGTTATATTTTGGAAAATACTGGCCTAAAGAGGAAGGGCTCCAAACTCAGTTTAGTCATAGCAGTCATCCAAGTTATAATTTCTGTGTTATTATTTGTTGTTACCATTTTTATACTAGCTGTAATATCTAACAATTTAGCACTATTGCATCATATGACCTCTCAGGAAACCTGGGATTGATTATTGTCCAGTCCTTTGTTCATGGAGCCAGCTGAGAGACAAAAGGAAGATTTCCCAAACTTTAGAGACATGCCAAGGAGGAGCTTTCTCACATCATCTCTTCCAGCTCATACTGGAATAACTTCAATTCCTGCCCTGTGTCTACTAAGGCAGAAACAGCGGTGTTTTAGGACAGATGCTGAGAAGGAAAATAATGTCTTTAGTGGTTGGTGTTAGAGTAGGTGTGAGTTTCCTTCCTCTGAAAGACATCATACATGGTGAAGAGCTCCTGTCAGGGCCCTAGTCACCGTTTCTGGTTATTTTTGGCCATAAAGAAAGGCCCCAGCAGAGAAAGTGAGTGGAACAAGGGAGCAATTTTGTGGATAAGAGAGGATTTGTTGTGGCTAAGAGGTGGTCACAAAGAAAAAATACATGTTTTCCTATTTTCTTCTTGAAATGGTATGCATTTAAGCAGGCATTTTTTTAGGTGATGAATAGCAGCTCTGCATTTGAGTACAAAGAGAGAAGCATTTCCAGAAAAAGTCCCAGATACAGTGTTAGAACACAGTAGGACCAAAAATCCTTTGCTACAATTACTATGGCTGCAAACAGCTTTACTTTTAAGGCATATCATTTTACCCCGGAGGTTTTGAACCTTCTCACTTGGAATGTCACACAACAGAGCATCAAGATGAGGAGGTTGTGCCTACCACTGCTCCCTACTGATGTTGAATTTTTCTAATGGGAATTGGCAGTCTCTCCTGCCTAATTCTCCATGAGGGATCTGGGAAGGCATTTTTGTGTAATTGTTTTTCTACCCAGCAGCCCTTTTTGATGGTGTTCCACAGGGCTTTGATTTAATTTGCCTTCTTGTTTGATGAACTCTGGTGTTTTGAGGATAGTGGTGGCACCCAGAAGTATCTCTCATCCTTGTATAATCCTGCCAGTGTTGCCAAATGCTTTTACATATTTGATCAATAATTGAGATATGAATGAGAGCTGACGATGATGCCGAACTGTTGTGCAGGAGTGCTTTCATCTTCCTTTCTGGCCTTCTTCTATTTAGCCTTGATGCTCACTCTTTCATGTGAACACAGATTTCATCATTGTCACCTCAGTAGTAACAGATGTGGTAATTAATGCAATGCAAGTTGCAGTGATGTCTCCTTCAGGCTGCAGAAATCGAAACTGGTCCTGCACACTAAGGGTAGGTCTAACCAGCCATGCAAGTTCTGCACTAAGCTGTCTGCTCACTTCCACACAGAAAATAAAGTACTGGATTGAGCAGAGCAGAGCATCACATTGCTCATGAGAGCAACAGAGAGATGAAAATGCAGAGTCCACCAACAAGTGCATCACCCACGTGAACATGTGATGGAACATCTATTTGTAGACTACTAAAAGAGAAATCAATTTATGTCGAAGAAATCTTAACTGAATTTCCATTCTTCAGTGTTTGTCTGCTAGCAAATATTTTAACTCTTGTGTCAAAGAAATAATATCAATCCTACTGAGATCTGGCTGGCAGCTGAAGTATATAACATTTTAATTAAGACTGTTGTTATATTTTATGAAGCGGAATGTCCAGGAGGATGCAGAAATGGAGGGATTTGCAACGAAAGACATGTCTGTGAATGTCCTGATGGATTTTATGGGCCTCATTGTGAGAAAGGTAATTTAATAAAAAAATCTCAAGTGTCTTCTTTACCACAATCTCAGGAAAACTGTATCTCTCACACTGTAGGCTCTCCTAAAATGACGAATGGCTATTCTGAAGATTTTGTATATTTTTAGTTCAAATACGTAAGAGAATTGTTATTATCATCCATGGTCTAGTGGAAATATGAATTGCTTCATATGAAAAATATTTTCTGTTTCACAAATTACTTTTAACAAAAACTGATGCAATAGTTAAGTGATCCCTAATCACAGGGAATCCATCTGGCAAGAAGATGGATTCTTCTGCTGGTGAGGACTAGCTGTGAAACAAAGCACAGTGCTTCAGTTGCTCTGCATTTGTTTATTTGCAGATAAGATCATATTTGTAAGCAGGCTGAAAACAAAAATGGGAAGATGAAGGGAAGATTCTCTTTCTCTTCCATGAGTGGATAATAGCCCAAACCAACATTTCCAGGAGTGAAGAACCAGGAAATTGGTGTGACTTGGCAAGGAAACTAGATCTTCTTCCTATCCCTCCCTTCCTTTTCCCAGTGGCAGTCCCTCCTCAGGGTGACTGGAGATGCCCGTTCCCATGGGCGTCCTACGCCAATACAATCATTCACCCTCAGATACTCTGGCTACATCAAAAATATTAAATACAAAGGATGAAGGACTGTTCTCTGGCCTGGAGAGCAACTGGCACAGCTTACATTCATATGTTTGATAAACTCTTACCTTCCAACAAACCTATTACAAACTCACTCTTGGGAGGAGTCTGTGGTCACTACTCATCCCAGGACCATGTCCAGGAGGATTTGCTGGTCAGCTGGGACAAAGCCAAGCCACCAACAATTTCACAAGATGATTGCACAAGGCCATTTGGCCCTGTGCCTGGGTGCTGTTTAACTCACCAGCATGGACCCAACCTCGCTCCATTTACCAATTGTGGGCAACCACAAAGTGAAGCATTGCCCCATAAAATGCCTCCCTGAAGAGCCTTTTGGGGTGGCCACAAGGCAGAGAGGTCTTGGAAGAGCACAGGAGCTCCAGAGAAGATTCATTGGGAGCATGCAGGACAGTTTGTCTGTGCAGCAGTCTTACCTAGCCAAAATTAGGTAGCCACGCTTATGCTCAGGTCTGCAGGAGTAGGGAAGGTTCATTGTAAAGCCTGTCTGGGAACCCCACTGAGTTACTGACCCCTCTGAGATAGTCCTGCTTGCACAGCTGAGGAACCAGAATACAGTTGTAGAGAGCACTTGTCTGGGGGGATTTTAAATATCCAGAGTGTGTAGGTGTATGTGGGTACTTTGCTCTCCCCTGTCTGGTATTAAACTATACAAGAGGCAATTTCTGCTTACATATGGAGTCAATGAACTTCAATTAGCCTACAATTTTTAGTAGCACTATACAGAAATTATCAGATACAAACCAAAGATATAATAGATTTAACCCCTTACCAGAGGCACTTTGCAAAGGTGACTTAGAACAATAAGCAGAAGGAAAAGTAGCTTAAGGAGTCAATGTGCCATGTATTTAAATACCAGGAAGGTATTGACATTTGGACATTGCCACCAGCAATGCTTTTTCTGCTCTCCCCACTCCTCAGCACTGTGTGTTCCTCGCTGCATGAACGGCGGGCTCTGCATCACACCCGGCCTCTGCATCTGCCCCCCGGGGTTCTACGGCATCAACTGCGACAAAGGTAAACGCCCGCCAAAGCCCCGGGCTCTGCGCGCAGCAGCCGCTCCTCACTCACCTGTGCCAGGTTCCCTCTAGGAGGGCATTTTGGAAAGTCAGGCAAGCAATAAGTAAAAAGGTTTTAAAATTAAAATTCTTGAAATAGATGCTGTAGCACAGGCTGGCAGCTGCTGGAAGAATGTAGGAAATTGCAGGGATCCATACACCCTGGCTCTGTGAAGGATTGCTGGGATAATCATTTCAGTTGATCCACTGAAAACTGATCTTACCACAAAAATCGCTTCTATTTCTGGGGTGAGAAAAAAAATTAGAAGAGAAAAACAATCTCTATTTGAGCTCTAGTTTCCTGTAGTAAAATTAATTTTACTAATTATTTAGTACATTAATGTGCTGCATCTGGACACATGAAAAAAATATGCAAGCTATTCATTTTTTGTTGCTGCATTGGGATTCATGAAGGGTAAAAACCAGCAATCAGTTGTTCAGAACAGTAATTGGGAGCAGTCTAAGCTGCCATGTAGAAAGAACCAAATAATTACCTGCAGAAATGTAACTGACCTGCTCATGGCAGAATGTGCTCCATTTGTCATTGCAGGTCTATATGAGGTAAAGACTGAATGCAAAAGGTCCTAGAGGCCTTTTCAGCAAAATAGTGGGAACCTTCCTATTACTTTACACAAACTGTTGGTGTCAATGCCCTCACAACTTCTATCTAGTCTTGAACAGACTTTCACCACATTTAGAAAATGCTTCAAATGTGCACTTTAATTAAATGCTCCTGATGTCTTGAAGGATTAATGTGAATCCCAACTGTTTGGTGAAAAGTCACATCTAACACAATGTAAGTTATTTGGCAGCTGAAAGTCAGAGCATTTGCATCTATGTCACCACACAGAAAAACTCACAGAGGTTTCTTTTCAGTCAAAGGTTTACTTAAGAACTGTAGTGAAGTATCCTCTTGTAGAAGTAGCTTCCAGTCCTAGGCTGTGTTCCTTTTATCAGACACTGGCAGTTTCAATAGCAATAGTGCCTTAATCCTTCAATGAGCTTTCTGTGTGAGGGTTGATAAAGATGTAGCACAGACTGTCCTCAGAGAGCTTACTGCTTATTGTTCACTTGTCTCATTCTATATTGCTTTTTGTGTGTGCCCATGTAAAGCATTATGTAGGAATAACTGCATTTCAATCTTACTTTGTAAACCAGATGAAAAGAGGTTAATCCTGCTTTTACAACCTACTCAATGTTTATTTATGATGAACAGCAGAGAACATTAAGTCCAAGTTAGTTCTAGTTCATATTAATTAATTAGTTAATTCTTTTTATTTTTTTCAGCAAACTGTACAACAACCTGTTTCAATGGAGGGACGTGTTTCTATCTGGGAAAATGCATTTGTCCTTCAGGCTATGAGGGAGACCAATGTGAAATTAGTGAGTAGCATCTCTGTGTGCTTGCTTTCATTTACAGCTTCTTCTACTGTCAATGCCTGAATGGTAACACGTGAGCTGCCTCTGCTGGGCGCAGAGCAAGGGTCTCACGCAGCAGTTTGGGACTCTCAGAGTCAGATGCCACATGCCTCCAAATGAGTCTCCTACTCAGAAGTTTGAGTCATTGCTGGACCATCTCACCCCCTGCCCTGTTCTCTTTTCAGTAGTAACCAGGCTTGGTAACAATCCTCAAGCCATAAGTATGCAAGCAACGCCCTGTGGCAGACATGTGCTGCCATACCAAACCTGTGGGGTGCATCTATTTTCAAACATTATGGCAAATCACACCTGGGTACAACAGATTAAGTTTGAGCTGTCACCTCTGAAAGGGCTACTATAATTTGGGAATGAAAAGATTTGGGGCAAAAGGAGGACTAAACTGTAAGAGCTGAGAGTTTTCATGTGACACGCAAAGTTACATTCACAAAGTAACTTGAGGGTGTACAACCAGACCTCATTCTTCCTGGACTTACAACTTCTAACAGGACACTATGCAGGAAAGCTTTCCCTGCAGTAAATAATCCCACCAATATTCCCCAGCACCTTCACAGGAACATGGAGAGCAGTATTTCGCCTAAATGCTGATTTTTTAATATATGTCAGTAGAAACAAGCTCTCCTCACAATTAGGAAATTTTTATCACTTTGGAAACACATGGAAATAAACTCTTAACTTGCTATCAGCCAAAACACAACAACAAGTGAATTACTATGCAAAGAAAGTACACAGACACAGTAAGATCTACATTTTGCTCAGTCTTCATGTGTAGATTGATAATAGGTGTATATAAATGTTTCACCATGTCTCTATGCATTACAAGGTATTTTGCAACTCCCTTTTACAGCATTAAAAATTCAGGGGAAAAGAAGCAGCAAAACTTTACTGTTTTTAAGTAAATAAAGATTGCCCATTGATATAAATTCAGATCATATACCGCAAGAACAACAGTGTGGGTTTTCACTGGATTTACCTTTGCTTACATCAAGTTAAAATTTGACTATTTGGCAGAACCCCATTTCTTTCAATTCCCAAAAGTCAACATTTTTGACATTTTTCAGATGAAAATTAACGTTTGATTCAGAGAGAAGCATGTATTTTATGTTTGGTGGTGGTTTTTTGGGGGAGAATTCTTAGAACTTTTATTGCAGCATGTATAATTAAGGGCAGTCCATTTAATTGATCTGTCTGAGGAGCTGAAGCTCGTATTTGTCAGCTGCTGCTTGGGATAAGTGCAACTGTTTTGACTCCTGGAAAGGTTTACCTGTGAAACTCAAATTAAATTAATTAAAATACAGGCAGTACACTGGCTTCTGTACAAAAGAAAAAAGAGCAAATTCAGATCGTGATATGCTGAGACCTAAACTGGGACAATGTCAATGAGAGCAAGGAAAGCGATGCACTTACTCTGGCTCTTGTAAAGCCAGGACTGCACTTGTTAGACTGTGATTGACAGCTGTCATCACCCCTGGGCACTGCAGTGGAAGATTGCAAGAAATCTAGACAAGGCTTAGAAACACCAGAGCAGAAACACAGTCCATTTTCTTAGATCCAGGGCCAGCTACGTTCAATCATGTGATTCTTAAAATAATGAGGGGGAAAAACCTTTCAACAGGCAGAAAGCCATCTTCTGAAAATTGCAAGGTTTTGTTGTTTTGTTGGGGTTTTTTTAGAATTGGGTATAGGTTTTCACTGCTTATGTAATAATTGAATCCCTCTGTAAGACTCCTGGGAAGTGTACTGAACCCAGTCTACAAAACTAACAAGCATTCAAAGTCTTCCAGGTTTTTTCCTAATTAGTGTTTCACTTTGAATCCAGAGTTTTATTTTGCTTTGGATTCCTCTCCTACTTGTCACCAGCTGTTTTGTTGCTTTTTCCTTTTCTAAGTAAATAACAGAGAGAGTTATTACTTTTTCCTTCATTCTGTGACAATCTTAGTCCAAAGTTAATTGAGCTGTGCTGAGCCAAATGCTTGCCTGTTGCAACTTGGTGGAAGTTGGTGTTACGTCTCTTGACCCATATCCTTCAGATTTACTTAAAGAGCTAGGAGAGTTCATTGATTTCTTTAGCATTGCTCTTTCCAATTGTTAATTACTTGGGATGCAAATGTTTGTAAATTAGAATGCCTAAAGTTTCCCTCCCCAAAGGCTCCTGCAGACGAATTGTGCTTTTACAGAAACTCTCCTCAGCACAGTTTGTTCCGTCAGCTACTTATGAAACTTCTTTCAGGGTTACTAAAATAATTATGTAGAATAGGAATGAGTGTTTCCTTTATATTGACAATACACATGTGTATCACAAAGGTCTGCAGAGGTTGAGGGCTAAGCAGGTGCTGCCTGTGATGTTGAGCTCCCAAGAGGACAGTCTGTGATTATGAAATGAGGTTTTCAGCACAGCAAGCTAGTGTTTATGCTTAAATTATGATGTGCAGGTCTCAGTTAATACCTTTCTTAAAAAAAAAATGAAAATAAGAGAAAGGGAAAGGAGAAGGGGAAAAGGGAAAGGAAAGGAATCAGTTTGCTGCCCCAGGTTCCAGTTTTTATTTGCTCACAGATCCAGGTAAATATTAGTGTTAAATCTAGAAAGGGTGGCTTTGTTTTCTCTTTTCTGAATGAAGAAGGAAGTCTGGTGGCATTAGAAAAGATAAAAAGGTTTTGGACCACAATGAGCAAATCTGCATTGGTACATATGGGCACCAAGGTGGTAGAAAAGTGAGGATGCAGTTCCTGGTGGCTCAAGAGTGCCCAGGAAGTGACAGTGAACCTCCCTCAGTCTGGGAGTGACTGAGTTCATGGGCACTGTGCTTCCTTTCTTAGAGAGAAGATTTAATTAGTTCAGAAATGCAGACAAATTCTAACAAGGCTGTCTGATGGTGGGACATTGGACGTTAAGTTTGAGGAAGGCCCCTGGTGTGTCATGCCTAGCATGAAAGAAAGAAATTGAGTGTGATCTCCACCAGTGGGGGCCCCCCCAGTCCCAGGCGATCAGGACCAAACAAGACTTCCTACGGCAGCAGCAACACCTGACCCAGCCTATGCCTTTGGCAAAGGCTGTTTGTGAAGGAAAGTAATTTCCAGACCAAGAGCCTGGAAAAATGTCTGCCAGTTCCGATTACTGTTAGCAAAGTTGCTCTTTTCTTTACAAACAGGAAAGAAGGGCATGTATTTTTAATGTGCCCTTGGTTTTTGAGCTGCCATGTGGAACATCCCTCGCTGCTCCATTCACAACACTGTGGTGTTCCCAGCCTGTGCTACAAGCTGAAGGGCCCAGCCAATCTATTTACTATCTGCAAGTAGCAGCCATACCTGTCATTTCCTGAGTATCCTACTGCTCTCAGATGGCACTAGGTTTTTTTCTGTTGGGGCGCCTCATGTTTGGATCCCATTCTTTGGAGCTGCATGGTCTGGGCAGTGCTGCTTCCCCTGTAAAGAGTGAGGAGAGCAGGAGTCAGTACTGACCAGTCATGAGGGGGATGCAGAGGCAGAGTGGCACAGGCCTGGGCAAAAGCTGCAAGGACACACAGGCTTTGGCCATGCCAAATTATTGTCATAACCTCAAAGGAGAAGAACACTTATAAGTTGGAAGCACAGACTTGCAGCAGAGTCTTTCCTGATGGATCCATAGTGCACACTCTAACATCTGATGAGTTTTTCAGGTACAGGCAAGTTTGTCTGACACTTGTCTCCAGTAGGCACAGGGACTAAGACCATTGTTTCCATGTTTTCAATTTCTAGGTAAATGCCACCAACCCTGTCGAAATGGAGGCAAATGTACTGGTAAGAATAAATGCAAGTGCTCCAAAGGCTACCAGGGAGACCTGTGTTCAAAGCGTGAGTACCAAAGCTGCTCCATCAGTCCCTGTGGGAACATCAAGCTCACTGTGCAGTATCTTTTTTTGCATAATGGCAGTGCTAATTGTTTGTTGTCAAAGTAATTCAAGTTATTCTACTTTCTGGAGGTACATCATGTACCAGATGTAAGGAAATTATGAAACCAGAAACATGTTTTAACAGAAGTGTCCTCACAGTCCTCCTCTCTTCTGTACTCTTGAATTTCTATAAAACAGCAGTATGTCAGCTCAGCAATGGCAGTTTAGTAATAGAGAAATGCTTAATAATGTCAATACTTTGCCATGTAAATATCCACTCTGAGTGGGGTGCTGGGGACTAGTCTCCTTCTCTGGCTGGTTCTGCTGAATGCTCAGCTCTGCTGTACAACCTGATTCTCTTGCCAGGGGCTGAGCCAGACCTTGCCCGTAAAAAATGGGTGTGGACTGTTTCAGGGCTCTGACTGCAGTCAGTGCAAAAGCGTAAGTTTAGTTTGAGAGCCACAGCCTGTGCCAGGACCAGCTCATCATGTGAAACAGCAGGGAGAGCAAATGTGTGACAGTCTCTGGATGAAATGTCAAAAGACCAGGTGTGTGTGTTCACTTTTTACAGCTGTCTGCGAACCCAGCTGTGGCCTGTACGGCACCTGTGTGGAGCCCAACAAATGCCAGTGCAGGGAAGGCTGGCACGGGAGACACTGCAATAAAAGTAAGTGAGAAACTAACCCTGAGAGTTGTATCTGAGGTGTTACACACTCAGAGATATACAGAAATGACTGCCTCAAGAGCCTTTCCAGCATCATTAATGATACCACACTCTTTTTTCTCTAATATATAATCCAAGCAATAAAACAAAGGCTTTCAATACTCCATAATTTTACCTACTTAAAAAAAGTTCATAATAATTTGAAAGTGTTTTATCATGACCATTTTTGTATTAGGAATTCCAGAATCTGGTATCAATCAGAGGAGGACTTGCATGTCTTCCCACCATAGCATGGAAGGGATCCAATTTTTTCAATACTCCTCAGTAATGTCAGCTAGCTCTGAAATACTGGGTAGGTATTTTTAAAAGTAAACCTCTGCCAGGTTTTAAAACTGCTTGAAACATAGAAAAATGTAATGTCCTTTAGAAATTTTGGGGAAAACTTGAAGAATTTTTTGCAAGATCTGTTCTTAGCAACTTCACATTTTAATTCTCCTCTTCCCACCCATGTTCCACAGCATACAAAATACATTGCCTCAAAGCAAAGTAAAGTTCTTGAAATAAATTTCTGTTATGCTTTTTGGTCCATTTACCATCTGTTGTAGTAACTGATCATTTCACTGGGCTTAAAATAGTACTGTATAATTATTTGAAATACAATAGGATATATACAGTAAGAACTTCAGATTTAATTTTATGTTTCATGTGCAACAATACTGTAACAGCAGATCTTCAATATGTGATCTTTATATACTCCCAAAAGATACTAATTTATATCACTGTTAGCTACCAATTCACATGTTATGTTTTATGTGTCAATAATAAAAAAGTTTGCAGCTACAAAACAAATCAGCCATAAGGAATGTGAATCTTGTGTTGCAGCATCAACTGAATGTTCACTTTTATTAAAACCTGTTGATGCATATGATTTTTGTCACATCAAAATGTATTAGAATAAATACAGTATTTTCATTGAAAACTGAGTATTATCCGACTAAGATGGATTTTGCTCTGAAAATTAGGTTTTCTGTGAAAATTGGGAGTCTGCTTTTCTGTTGTTATGTAGTGGATTTGTGTTTAAGTATTCATGCTACTCTCTGAAGGAGAAATACCATTAATACAAGTTGTGGTTAGAAAATGATATAAGGAAATGAACCACTACGAACTACAGTTCCTAAGTTCGGTATGAACTTTTCCTTCCTGTAAGGACCTCAGATAGCAAATGAAAACAAATACATACTTTAGGTGACCATCACCAAAGGAGTAATTACCTGTACAACAAAACCAAAGCTCACACCTGTCTCGTGATAAGAAGTCAATAGTCTCACATTATTGTAAACTCCAAGGTTTTGCATCCTTCATTACTTGGAGTATGGATACAGTCCT
The DNA here is from genome assembly GCA_039654755.1 of Calcarius lapponicus. Lineage (NCBI taxonomy): Eukaryota > Metazoa > Chordata > Aves > Passeriformes > Fringillidae > Calcarius > Calcarius lapponicus. Next base: position 33,842,187 of record CM077463.1, on the reverse strand, counting down.
GCTGTGTTTAGTACTGCAAAACTCTCTTTGTATTCAGCAAAGAACCTGTGAAATAGACATTTGGGCAAAATTCACCCCCATTTTAAGTGTCCATTAATGTGCATGCATTGCAGTTCCCTCTTTTCAACTGAAACCAAACATCACTGGGTCTTGAGAGGAGACTTATAGTTAACTTGAGAGACTTACTTCATATTCTATCAAATGAATGGCTCTTTGGTAAAGCTGTTTTCTTTAAAAAAGAAGTGGCTAAAAAATTGAACAGAGGACTCAGTTTTTCAAAGTAATTTCCATGAGCTTTAAGTAATGAGATGAGTAAATGAACCTATAAAGAATAACAACATAATACTTTAAATTCCATTTTTATTGTTCACTTTCATTTTCCACAACAAAGCAGCTCTACTAAGCCTGTTTCAGATGGCTTTTTTTTTCCCCCCAGGTGTTTATGGTCACTGGTGTTCTTTTTCTTTGCACTCAGCTATAAACCAAAGCCCAGCTCAGGTAGCTGGTGCAGATTCTCCCCAGGGGATGGCTTACCTCCCACTCTAGAGCTGGCAGATCATCATGACTGTAACCCACCTGGTGTGGGGGTTACAGATGTGAACCCCAGGCTGAGTGACAGCCTGGCTGTGCTGGGATCCCTGGACTCCCTGGCCAGGCCAAGCATCTGTCTGTCCGGCAGGACTCCGTTCATCCTGAGGGGTAACAGACATGTGAGCACTTTTGTAAGGCAGAGCAAAATCCTGTGTTCAAATGGGTAAGACAGTTTCCACTTGAAATATTAGCTGTGGATCACGAGCCCACTTCTGTGGATTCTTTTTTCTTGAACTGGATAATTTTCCAGGGTATGGAGCCAGCGGTCTGAGCGCCCTGAGGCCAGCAGGCAGCAAGCACAGGCAGCACACGCCTTCCCCAAAAAGGGCCGAGGAGAAGCATGTCCCACCCGAATCCAATTATATCTGGTGAGCTCCAACATCTGAAATGGTTCATGTTACACAGAGTTCACAGCCTTCATTAACCTCTCATGGATTGAATGTTAAAATGCTGTTCATTACAGTTAAGATTACCGGCTGGAATTTTATTAGCTTCATTATAAACTACTGAGCTGACACTTACTATTCCTTTTAAGTTTTATAAATACTCTGTAGCATGATTATATAGGCTTCTTCTCTCAGTGCTTTGGATGGTGTTTTGTACTACACTTCAGTTACAGCTAAACTTCCCTTTTATTGGTTCTATAGCAAATATTATCCAAAGATTAAGTAACAATATTCAAGGAGAAAATCCTGTAGATGCTAACCCTGAATTATCTCAATGAGTATAGATGCAATTTGCCTAAAACAAAAGAAAGGTACATTTTGCAAATTTTTACAAATTGTGTATTTAGATGTTTTTCCTAAGAGAAACAAATACATAAATAAATAAGTTGCCTAATTTAAAAACCGAATCACTCAATTCAATGTTGTTTTTGGCTTTACAGTTTTGTGTACTAAAAAGAAACTGCAGTGGTACCATTTAACCAACATAATATATTGTAAACAAAGTAGAGCTATAATGTAAGAAGTTTCTGCATCAGCTTGAAGCAATATAATATATTGTAAACAGAACAGCTCTTATGTAATAAACTTTTTATACTGATTGTTATGTATAAAATAAAGACGCTGCTTTAGTTTTTTGAGTATTGCTCTGTGTGGTCTCCTGTGGTCTCATCAGTGCTGTGTTGGGATGATGGCTTTTCTAGGACACCCTCATAAAACAGTGGCACTGTTGGGCTGGTCTCCCTCTGTCTGCTTTTAGCTCCACAGCTCTTCAAAATATTTCAGAAGAACAACTTCTTGTGCCTTGGCCAAGGAGGGGAGAACATGCAAAGCTGTGTGTTTCACTCCCTGTACTTGTCCTCCTTGGACCACGTCCTCCTGTCCCCAGCACCGCCAGCCAGCCATGTTGGTGTGCCCAGTTTGTGGTGCCTTAGGTGCTCAGAATATTCTTCTTACAGCTTCTGCCCCAGCCATGTTCCCTGCTCAAGGGTGATGGTCCTGTGTCGTGTTGGGATCACTCTGGAGAAGGCTTGGTGCTGCTTCTTGCAACAGTCAAGGGCGACATGATTTGCAATTTCATGTGGCTTGGAAGCAGAAAACATGCTTTCTGTCTGCACTGAAGAACAGTAAATATCCAATGAATTACTACTGACCATTGCTATAGTGTATTTCTGGCAATCTTATTATTTGGGAGAAAATTTTAAAAAATTAATAACATAAAGTTGGAAGCATTGGAGCTGGGCTTTTCCCTCCACCAAGGCCAGAAAGAGGAGATGTGGGCAGGAGAGGTGCTCAACCTGTGCCCACAGTCAGTGCTATCCCAAAAGCACCCTATTCAGATTAAAAAAAAAAAGATGGAAAAAAGGCAGCCTGAGGCAGAGGAGAAAATGTTTTCGTGATGAAAACCCGGGGGGAGTTGTTCATGAAGGAAACATTTTTTGATATTTTTCTTAAAAGTGTTGAAAGGAGAAGATTAATCTGAGGTTGAGATTAAATGTGTAGCTGCTCCGTACATCCAGGGATGCCTCGGGAGCTATGTACAAACATGAATGTCACATTTGCATGCTTTTTGTTCTTTCTGTAGCAAAGATTAGGTGGTTTATCACACAATACAGTAAAAAGCACAGAAAAATCTTACTTAAAATTCCTCAGATATTTTGGCTGAACTTTTTCTGCTCCTGTCAATTTCTTAGAAAGTGCTTCCTTAAAAATAGCAAGTATATTCTTTTATACAGAGTAAATTTTTTGCTACTTGCCCTAAAGACACTTAATACTGCTGTTTTGTTCTCAGAGTTTCACCACTGATTTTTGGAAATAGCATTATAATGAGAAGAGTATAATCAGAAAGGTTACAAAAGGAAAAAATAGTCCTCAAAGTGCACGCTGTACCACAACTCTGTTTCTTAAATAACATCATTTGTCTACACAAAATCTCCATATCTTTGCAGTCTGAGCACAAAGTTTCCTGTGTAAGAGGCAGTCCTTGATGTCAGAGTTTTGAGTTAAACTGAGAATGCTAAAAGAAGACATGAATTTCCCAGAAAAAGTCCAGCTGGGAGTTGGAAGCAATTTCGCCATTTGAAAATAAACTACAGAATTTATCACATGCTGTCACTGGACAGGACATACATATGAGGAAAAAAAGATCTGCCAGAGATGAAAATTATTTAAAAATAGCAAAAGAAATTTCAAAATACCATACTACTAAAATACTACTACAATAGGTCAGACAGAAACTGCCTTTTCAATGATATTTGGAAAGTTTGCAGTTAGCCAGAGCAAGATGCCAAACACTGCACTTGTGAGCAGCAGCTGTAAGGTGATGAAAATTACTAAAACAACATAAAATGTTAAAATCACTATAACTCTACCAAAGAAATCTCAATTCTAACAACTGACAAAATGATAGTTTTGCAAAGGATTCTAATGGTACTTGATAATTTAGGTATCTAATACTGGCATCCTGCTATGTCCAAGTGTACACAACATTTCAAAGGACAAATACACAAGGCACACAAAGAAAGCAGAAGCAGACATCCTAAGGGCAAATTGCCCTTTTTGTACTGCTGACATTACTGAACTGATGCACATGCTTCTGGGGGTTGGTATGGGTTTGTTTTTTTTTTTCCAGAATTTGCATTTCAGGTTGGCTCTGTCTGTGCCGTTGGATTTCAAACATATCTCTAACTGTGACTCTTCACATCTTCACCTGACTGCTGGGGAGCTGGAGAGAATTGTGGCCTTTTCTTGTTCATGCTGTGCTTGACCTGGCAGCCTGCGTTGGTACCACCTGCAGGGGAGAGGTACCAGGGGGCAGCAGGGCCCAGCACGCACCAGGTGCTGCTCACGGGGTCTTCCTGGCCAGGAGGCAGCACTGGCTGCTGGGACCCAACACACTTTCCCCGTGTGGTGGTCCAGTTGTTCTTCTTCAGCTTCAGCTGCATTTCAAGGAATATTAAGGAAAAAAAGTTATAAAGAAAAAATTTCAGAATTGTTCCAGATGACTCGCTGCCTGTAAGATTCAAACTCTAAAAGCCAGACTTAAAGCATTGGCCAGACTTTCTGGTATTAATTCAAAAATGTCAGCTTTGTTTCTGCTGGACAGATTTGTTACCTTTCCTTTCCTCTCACTCCTCTACATCACCTGTTCTACTGGGATTGCCTACTGCGGAAAAAATTCCTACTTTGAGATGCTGACGGGAGATCTGGCAGCAGCAGAGAGGGAGCTGCCTGAAACAGCCTGGAGTTGTGCCAGGCTTCCCCCAGTGCCTGCACAGCCCACAGCATGGCATTGGGCAGGGGGAATGTGCAAGTGGGTGTTGAGGCATCACTCAGAGGCATGGCTTCATAGCAGCTCCAGGTCTTGCAGTCATTTCAGCTCTAGCCTAGAGGAACTACATCAGTCAAAAGTGCTTTCATCCATTACAGGGATTAAATCCTACTAAATTCCACAAATCTTGCAGTGTGAATATGACTTTGTGTTCAGTGAGGTGACAAGGTGCTATGATTAGCCGAGGCATAGCCAAACCTTACAACCCCAACTAAACCAGTGCCAGCCTCTCCAGCTCTAAAATGGTCCAGCAAGATTTGCTCACATGATGCTTTAAACAGAAAAGCAACTAGTTTAAAAAAGTTTCAAGTGAAATGTTGCTGCTTATTTTTTCTTGCATCTCTCTGGCAGGATGGCTGCTGAGCCACAGAGCAGTCCCTGAGTGTGTCCCAGCACCCAGCTTCTGCTGGAGCAAGGCTGGCTGCACACCCCTTGGTGCTGGCTGGGGGCAGCAGCCCAGTCCAGCCATGCAAGCTCACCCGCACCCAGCGACTGTGCCAAGCTGAACTGAGCACAGAACAAACGGGTTAGGAGAACAGCGAGCTTTGGAAAAGGAATGCATGCAGATCGGAGAAAATGTATTTCTTATCTTTGTGGCTTTAGGAAGTTCAGTTCCAATGAACCCTCACAATTTTAAGTTTAAAAAAGCCCCACTCTCTATGTATATTTACTTAGAACACCATATTCTATTATTCATATTAGTTACAGAGGTTGCATTTTAATCCCTTTCCACACAGCCCATCCGAAGACAGAGCAGCCTCCTTGCAGGAATCTTTCCATGGAAATATCAATTTTTTCAGATGATTTAACACGCATACCCTGTCTGGCCAAACCACAGCTCCAGAGTAGTTCAGATGCTTATGAGGGACATCCCCACAAGGACTTTCTAACACTTTGTTTCCTGGCATATGCTTAGGGGATTTTACAGCTGAGGAGCTGGCACTGGGGCACTGCACAGGACTTACAGAGCTAAGTGGCTCTGGCTGCTCTGGGTGTTTGAATTTACAACCCTTAATTTTATATATATGTATATTTATATATATATATATCCTAATCAGTGTGCTGCACTTGTGCTGCATCCTTCCTGCCCCCAGACATCCTAGTGAGACTCAATCCTAGGCAAGGACCAGTGAGATTCCCCAAATTCTCCAGCAGGCAGTATTTGGAAAGGATGGCCCACAGTGTTTATGCCTTGTGCATCAAGTTTCTGTGCTATCCATCATCTCTAGCTCGCAGGAGCCTTGCCCAAATGGAGCCTGCCATGACCCTGGGCTGGAATTTTCCCCAGCCCTCCTACTACAAATTGCCAGACTTTGTTGGACAAATTTGGCTACTATGGGAGCTGCTTATGTGCTGGACTCTGCCTTTCTTCAAATGAGGGCAATCCAGCTGAAAGTCTGAGCATTTAATTAAGGTCATGGTTGTTCTCAGCATGCACAATTCCACCCTTCAGTGGCCACTGTGGGTATTACCTCTCCCTTGGTCTACCTGGAGAGTGACTGCCAAACGTGTACATCTCCCAGATGGTGTCACTGTTAAAAAAGTTAAAAAATGTTCAGCACAATCCACTCAGTGTTTTTTAAACTACTCTTTTTGTGTAAAGGCATAAAGATTTCTCCCCTTTTACAGCTACAGCAACAATAAAGGAATTGACTGTACTGCTTCACTGTATTTATTCCATGTAAGACTGACTCAGCAGTGATAGCTCCACCTCCAAGGCTTATTCCTAAAAGGAATCAACTGTATTTGAAAGGCAGGTGAAATGTTAACCTAGTCTGACAGTTATGGGGTCCTGAGAGGTTCACATGTCACGACTTACAGCAATCCACTTAAACAAGGTATAAGGGATTTCTAGGGAGAGGTGAGTTTGGAGTTTCTATTCCTTGTGATCAGTGAGAGTAGGAACTCCCTCAACACCAGAGGACCCCTCTAGCTGTTGTTTGAAAAAGGACAGCAACAGCAGGTGAAGTGTGCATAGTGCCCCCCTGGAGGTGCATCTTCATTGCCACCAGAGTGCTGAAAGAGGGATCGCTGAGGGGTTTGGCAGTTGTTCCTGAACATCTTTACAATATATGATTTACTAATGTAGAACCACAGAATGGTTTGGGTTGGAAAGGACCTTAAGTATCATCTAGTCCAACTCCTCCCTTTCACTAGACTAGGTTGTTCAGAGCCCCATGCAACCTGACCTGGAGCACTTCCAGGGATGGGGCGTCTACAACTCCTCTGGGCAACCTGTTCCAGTGTCTCACCACCCACACAGTCAAGAATTTCTTCCTTATGTTCACTCTAAACCTACCTTCTTTCATATAAAAAGTGTTGCCCTTGTCACCACAAGACTTACTAAAAAGTATTTCTGTCTGTCTTATAAGCCCCTTTATGTATGGAAAGGTTGCAATAAGGTCTTCTTGGAGTCTTCTCCAAGCTGAATAACCTCAGCTTTCCCTGCTTTAATCAAATATTTTATTTCAGTTTTCCTGCTCTACGCTTTCTTTTTTTGGTTTGTCTTAAAACACGCTAACATCAAATAAACAAATGAACAAACAAATAATTAAACATACCCCAAGTATCTGAAATCCCCAAGAATCTCATTTGTTTAGGATGCACCACTTCTGGTCTTTTTAAAGGAACAAACTGATATTGCCATAACATGACGTTTAACTCTGCACTTGTCCCTGGAAGTATGATAGTACTACAATGCTTTTGAGCACCTTGTGGACCATCCACAAGGAAGAGGAGCTGCAACAATGAGGCCAGCAGAATGCCTTGGATGTGATATTTCCTTGGGTTTTTAGAAGACAATAAGAAAATACCTTGATAGTTAGTATTTGACTGAAATAAGTTTTGGTCACTCAGATGAGTCTATTCTGCTTGAGACACAGCAGTCTTCTCTGAAGCAAATGAGTGCCATTAACACTTAGGTAAAAAAATTGAGCTGTCAAGTGCAGAAAGTACCCAAAAAGTGCCATGAGATTATTTAGGTATTTAAGTTCTTGTCCATTTTTTAAGTTTATTATTCAACATATCATCATGCAACAGCTCTGACTGCACTGCAATCCTCTATTGTCCACAGCAAACATTGTTCTGGAAGAGTTTAAGATAAAATAAAAGATCTGCTGAACACATCTTGATCAAAAGAGGAATCCTGTGTTTCTTTCTAACTCTGCTTCCTCTCCTAGCAAAACACATTCCTTTTGTATGTGTTCCCTTCTGCATTCCAGAAAATAGAGAGGGAATAATTACATGGAAAAAGTGGCTAATTGGGAGCTATGTTTTTTCTATCATGCCCAGCACAACAATTAAGGTCTCAAAAAGTCAAGACAGTGAATGTCCCTTTGAAATTGGTGGGGGTGTGGGGGGAGACTCTTTTCAAAACCTAGCAAGCAATTAACAGTAATTATAACTTCATTATTACTGCCACCTTTCTATCTGTTGTGTAACACTCCACTCAGGTTTCCTCATCTTATAAACAGCCAGTGATACAGCACTGCTGTTTCATATCTGTGAAGTTACTAGAGACAAATGATATTGCTGTGAAACTGGAGCACAGCTATAAAGTTGCTGCCCCACTGCTTTGGATCTGAAAACACAGCAGCTACATGGCACTAACGTAGCTTGGCTCTTTTACAGGATGTATTTGGAGCCCAGAAGTAACTTCTGCTGAATGTGTGGAGGTTTATTTGACTTTCAGCATGTTCTGGGCCAGTGGTGTTAGCCAAGCCCTGGAGACTGTCCCAGACTCAGAGCCATCTCAAGCAGTTTGATCCTGCCTGCTTTTCCCAGTTTAGCAGGGCTCTCCCAGCTGAGTTACCCATCGAAGTACAGAGGGGAGCAATAATCAGAAGCTGACAGTGGCTCTCTTCAAGCAGTACTGAATCATAGCTCACAGGAAAGGGCAGGAGAGGAAGAGATGCTGATGTCATTTTCTGTAACAAAATGAAAGCTCTTTTTATTAAAGGTGTGTGGGACGAGCTCCAAGAAAAAAACAGTCTGCTTCATACTGCTTCTGCAGTATCCAAATTTCAAGAGATCACAGAAAATTTATGAGAATTCAGAGAAAGTTGCAAGAGCTATTCAGAATCATAGAAAAGTGTGTGTCGCAGTGAGAAACTTCAAACATGTTTCAGGAGGACTGATTGGGCTGCCCAAAACACTCCCTGCTGCTAGAAGAGAGGTTTTTTCTTCATCCCATACACTATCCTCAGCAGAAGAAACGAGCAGTTTTCTGCTGAATAAGCAAGCTTGACCAGCTCTGGTAGATCAGCAGAAGGGATGAGAGCTTCAAAAGGTATCCCAGCCATTTCAGCTACTTGCAAAACCAACTCCTTGTCACAAAAATGTCTCCTGGGCCTGAAAAAATTCGTTCTAGAGAATTTTCAGACTGAAGCCAGGATATACCACTGTTATTAACAGTGGATTAAGTAAGTGAAAGATTTTACCTGGGACTGCAGCAGATTCTTCATCATCTGGTCTTAAAAGCAGGACCTTCCAAGAGATACATTAGTAGTTAAAAAAAAAGTTACAGTCTTCCTACAGAAATCACAAGACAAGGTTTTGGTTCCTTCCACACTGTGGTCACCTTAGATTTGATCTAATAGCTTGGTCTGGTCTTAAACAGATAAAGTGGTGGATAACCCCAGAGCTGAAGCCAAATCCTTATGCAGGTATTTGATTTCTGAGTGCATCTAGAATTTCACTCCAGAGCTGGAGGAAGCTGAGTAATAACTGAAGTCACAGCAAGGTGCTGTTCATACACTGATATTTGGTCATATACCCTGACTTCAGCTTATCAAGGACAAGGCAAGGAACTCAAGGCCAACTCAAACCCTAAAATGTATAATTAGAGAAGAATAGTGGCTTTTTTATTTCCTTCTTTGCTCCTGAAGTGTATTTTTCACTGTCCCATGGCAACTGCTTCTCCTCAGCCAGTTGCTATGTGAGAATTAGAATTTAAAAAAAATGCTATTGTGAAGGAATTTTGAGAAACACTTCAAAAATTCACACCGTTTAAAGAACAGGAATAGAGAAGAGCTCATGAGGGCACAGAACTACAGCATGCTTGTGATACAAGCCTTCATAAAGGCAACTACTCACAGAAGTCCAACAGCAGAATGAATGCCTGTGTATTTCAAATTATGCATTTTCACAGATACAGTCACAGCTGTGGTGCCTTCACTTTTCTGAGTACCAAGTGTGGGTCACAGGGGCAAATGTGATTGCTCCTGTCTATCTTGGCACATTGGGTTTTGTAGCCCTGGCCCAAGTCCACCTTGGACAAGTGTTGCCTTTATTTGCTGGCAGATCATTCGAGGGATTGTTCTGTGCGAGTGACAGCTGAAAGGCATTAAGCAGTGCAGTAAATCATTTAACTGGAGCCTAGAATGTGTGAACACTGAACCACAAGCTCTGACAAAAGAAAATTTATTTTGTGTTTTGAACAGTCTTAATATTAGTGGCCCAGTTAAACCACATGTAACGAGCATAATCTGTTCAGTTTTCAGCAAGGTCTTTAACCAGATATTGTATACCCCTGGGGTGGTTTCCTCTAATTATTTGAGGTTTCTTACTTGGGAATTGTATTGTTAAAATGAACTTTTTTATTTGTACAACCATCAGAGAGAAAACCTTGGTTTGAGGGAATATCGGTGGGCTGCAGCCAGCCTAGGTCTTGGAAAAAGATGATGGATTGAGGCTGGAGCATGCAGCCATCTGTTTGCTCCCCAAGCTGCACTCCCCAGGACCTCCTGCTGCAGGAGGAGATGCTGCACTCACAAATGACCTGTGCTACGCAGAGGTATCACTTTCTGTCCAGGAAAGGTGCTCATGATCACCAGGCTACCTTTCCTCCAGCCTTTCCTGCTCCAGTCATCCATCCATTCTTTGGCTGCAGCTTCTGAACAGGCAGAGCCCATTCACAGCCACCAGGCTACCAAACCACTGGGCTTAGCAACATTGGGAACCAACCCCCAACAACAAAACCCACAGGAGATATACATCCCCAAGACACCACTTGAGGAAGGAATCTCATGGACTCAACAGTGGCAACGTGACCCTGCTCCCCGAGTCTTGGCTGTCACCTTCTCCTCCTCCACCTTCTCGCAGACGGGCTCATTAGTGCAGCACAGCGAGCAGGGACTGCAGTGCCACAGAAACACTCATTGCAGCACAGCCAGGGCCCACGCGTCGCTGCCATTCCTCCCAGCAGCTGCCCTCCAGCAAGCAGGTAGCCTGTGCCATTGAACTCCCAATGCTCACTGCACCCTGCCACCACCCTGCTGGCCTCTTCAGCAGCCCAGACCCATAGGAAAGATGCTCCATGAGTGTTGGAGAGAAGGAAAGCAGAAGGACTCTGTGTGCGTGTGCATCTTTGGTACTACAAGGCACTGCCAAGCTGCCCCACTGCCATTCTGGACTCCCACGATGGTGGAGTTTCAGCCTTTTCAACTTCCAGCAGTTTGGATGCCTCCTGTGTTTGAAACTGTTGGAACCACATCAAACAACGCCGAGCAAAGAATGCCGTTAAAGGATTTATTCAGCCTGGATATGAGTGCTGCTGATGGGAGAAAAGGGAACAACAAAGATTTCTCAGCCACCATTGTGATCTACCCACTTAAAAATACATTAAAAAAAAAAAAAAGGAAGATTCCATTTACAAATCAACACCATTTGGCTGAGCATTTTACTGCAGACCCTGAGCTAGTTCCAAATTGCTTGGCTTACATAAATACATCTACCACCAATGGACCTTCACAGAAGGAAAAGGTTCATAACTGAGCAGTAATTGACAATCATGAGAGACATTTCTCAAAAGCAGAGTGTCAGATTTTTGAATTAAAAACCCTGTAACTAGAACTATAAATCCCAAAACAATAAGTAGATTAAAACAGTACTGTAATTAACACTGTAAGAGTAATGCCTCTGTGTAGAAAAGATAATAAATTCTAACTTTTTCTGCTCAGGGAACCTGATTTTTGGTTAAAATCATTTTCCTTAATTCCTCTTCTTCTTTCCATATTTTATTCCAACACAGGGAAGAACACCAGTTCAGTATATTTTCACCTTTACATTAGGTTTAATGCATTCAAAGGAAAGCAGAAGTCCAGTCCACAAGCACTATTTATATTTGCACTAACCAAATCCATCCATTTTAAGAATCAGTTTGCAGCAGTTTGAAGCTTTCCCTTCCCTCTTCCTATCTAACCCCAGTTATATCTCTGTAAATGAGGCATTTCCACTGCCTTCTCATGCTGGTCTTTTAGGAGGAGAGGAGCCATCCATCTGTGATCTGAGCCCCTCTGTAGGGCTTTCCACAATCATTGGTACTGTCCCTGCTTTAGCTGTGTGTCCCATTACCAGATTTAAGCAACACCCAGATTTTTCCTTTCCTTGCTTGCTTTTATTTTTCCTTTGCTACCATTACAATGGGTGCACCTAAATGGAAGGTATAGAGAGGAAGGGACCATACTCTTCCATCAGGTGCTCAGCAATACCAAAAGAAGCAGCAGACATAAAACATAACAAGAGATAATCCAATGCAGTAAGAAGAGGGAAAAGGGATTTATCCTGGGTATGGTGGAGCACTGTATCAAATGCTGAAGGAGGGTATGGAGTCCTGATCCTTGCAGGTGTTCACACTTGCCCAGACACAACATCTGTGGCCTGATGCACTTCCCAGCTGGCCCTGCTCTGAGCAGGGGTTTGGACCAGGTAATCTGAGGTGACTCCCAACCTGCATTATGATTCTGTAATGGCCATCATTGAAGAGCACATACAAATACATGTCTGGGATCTGTAATAAGATCACAGGTACCTAAGTCCATGTGCTAGTTCCACATATCACACGGACATGAGTTTTGGACAACTGAAAAAAAGATCTGTGTCAGACAAGTCCAACAAGAACAATTCCCTTGGATACATTTTGGTTTTTTAAAGATAAATCTCACTTGAGCTCTGTTCTTGGGATGAACAAGTATAACCTGCAGTGCTCAACCCAAAATGCTTTTTTTCCATAGCAGAGGATGAGGATGTCTAGAATTTGAAACAATATAGGCCCTTGAATGTGCATATCAAGAAGAAAGGTTTTATTGGATACCTTTGCATTGATAAAGAGCCCTGCAAGTTTAAGGCACAATTTGACTGATATTGCCACACTGTGTCATACTCATAATCCCACCTTTAGCAACCTCATTAATGACCTTCCTCACACACAGCCATACTTTGCAAAGGCTGTAACCATTGGATCTGTAGTTTCCTCAGGGTCTGTCTGTTACCATCTTCCCTGCTGTACACTGGGTCAGAGCAGGAAAGAATTACAGTGGATAGAGACAAGACCAAGATGACAGAGTACAGCCACAACAACTGCCTACCAAAATGCATAACATCTAATTATTTTTAAAGAGTAGGTGACATGAAAGGCTGCTGTCTTGTTTTCTTTTTTCTCCTCAGAATCGAAAACTGAAAAATGTCCAAGCAGGATTGTCCTTGGAAGGGGAAAATCAGAAACTAATTAATGAGAAAACTGACAGGAACCTGAAATGCAACCCAAACCCTCTTGCCTCTCTCTCTGACTTGTGGCCACTATCTCTTATGGCCCCATGTAACACACAAAGCAAATGTCCTCTCCTTGCAGTGCTTCCTTCCCATCTGGTGAGAGGCACAGCTCTGAAGTACCTGAAGTTTCAGTTAGTATTTCATGCTAGTTTGGAAATATGTCAGGGGATTTTGTGTGTGTAATATAAATACTCCCACTGCAATTAGTTTCTGCTACTGGTAGAGAAACAGACTGCATCAACATTGCTTTTTTTTTTTTTTTTTTTTTTTTTTTTTTTTTTTTTTTTTTTTTTTTTGCTGAAGTGTTGCTGTAGTTTCAGTTCATCCCACAAATGTGGCATTGTCTCCTAAAATTACATTACTAATTGCAGCTAATACACCAAGCCCAGATGAATGAAACTTTGATCTGAGTAGCACCCCTACGCAATCCCTCTGGCATGTAAATGGCAATTACAAAACACAGCTCAAATACAGCTTGAAAGGAAAGATGTAAGGCCAATTTATTTAGTGCCCCTAGACTAGAAAAGGTCCTTATTACAGTGCCAGATTATGATTGACCAAGATTTGCTCACAAAACATTTCCCACTGAGAGTGTGTGACAAGCTGCAATTATTACTAGTCCAGCTGGTTTAAAAGAAAAAAGAAAAAACAAACAAACAAACAAACAAAAAACCCACAACCAAAGAAATCCATCTTAACTTCAATTTTGTCTGGGCTGCCTGACAGAGATCAGCTGCCAACTACAGCAGCAGAGCAAGCTGAAGGGAGTAGGTGTGGGGGTATGAAAACCAGAATAATATGGGGGAGTGGCAAGGAGCAAGGAAGGAAAGAACGAGACAGAGGACAGAGAATATAATTGAATGGGACAAGGGAAAAGGAGAAAATAAGAGAGGTTAAAGGTACACAAGGACACACAAAGCAAGCATGGAAAAGTAAAAAACAGATGTGAGAAGATGAAGGAAATTGAGAAAGAAAGCAGGGTAGATGAGTGAAAAAAAAAAAAAAGTAGAAGGACTAACCAAAGATCTCTAGAAAACTTGACACAGACTAGTTCAGCAGGGCAAGAGCTGGACCCCGTGCTTGAAGCCTTTGGAAGGAGTCAGTTTAGGCTTCTTGTGCTGCCATCAAGCACGTGAAATCTTCATTTCTCATATTAAATGGCTACAGGCATGAATTCAAGTGCAGAGCTCTCCTCAGCACAGCTAGGAGAGAAAGGGCTTGCCACGTGGCACCTAGTCCTGGATGCTTTGTGTCTAAGCTCTGTCACAAAAACCTGACTGAAAAAAGACTGTTTGAGAAAAAAAGAAATGCAGGGCCAGTAATGTGGCAGTACCGTGTGACAACACTAGAGAGCAAGACAGACATACACATGTGATTAACAGGTATGTAGCAGGCAAAGTCTGTTAAAGGTTAAAAAAATACCAAAGGAACTTCGCCACCGCACAAAACCAGAGATAAGCTTTTCTACACACTGAGAAGTTACGAGGGAATCACAAGCCAAAACAAAAAGTTCCTTTTTATTGTCAGTGAGGAAAGTAAGTAATCCCAGAATTTTGGTTGATATATCAAAACAGAGCTGAGCTGGATTAGGAAAACTGATATTTAATGAAAAAAAAAAAAAAAAGAAAAAAAAGCAAAGTGATCTGAAGCCTTTTAAAAAGTTTGCTCATTTGAAGAGACACCAGAACTGGATTTAGAAGATGAAAAAGTGGTCTTGCTTCTTAAAAAGAGAAAAACAAACAAACAAAACCAGCAAAATAAACAGTGACCTTGTCAGAAAGACTGAAGTGAACAAAATAGGCAGATAATTTTTTTTAATCTTAGCATGGAGAGTGCTGCAGTGGCAGCACCTGCCTATTAGCTCTGATTTACTCTCTTTTTTAATTCAAATCTCATTTCTATGACTTAACACCCACATTTAGACACACAAAGATAAAGTCTGCAACTTTCAAACAAAATGCCGATTTAATCCATGCAAATAGATAAGTTAATCAAACGCTAATTAAAAGGCACTTAAAATCCTCATTTGCAGTAAGAAAAAAATTGCAGATAGCACAAAAATCTCGAGTAAATTCAAGCTGAGCAGAAACCATTTCAGTAGCAACTAAATGACGTTTTTAAGCAGGAGGGAGGACAAAACTTCACAGGAGCATAAAATCCTTCTGATGACTCATCCCAAGCCTATCAATTGAAAACTTGCATAAATATCCATGATAATTACTACATAATCATTAAGTCATGCTGGCATGTGGGTCTAATTTGTTTTAAGAGAGATGAAAAATGTGAATTGTCTCTTCAAGCAAGAGACCAGGGCAGGAAACCCTAAGGGAAGGAGTTCAGATTCTTGTTTGTGTGCATTATTGTTTTCAAGTTAAATCAGTCAAGTCAAGCTCACAGAGCAGGTCTGAGTACACAATAATCCTTTGAGTGCTTTGGAGGAGTAAGGAAGATTTGTAGCTATTTTCAATTCTCACTCAGAACATCCTTTTCTTATAACTGGTAAAAAAATACCCCACAAACAAACCAAAGTAACAAACAGGAAATAATATGAATATCTTAATGGCAGAATTCCTGAAGTCAAAGGTGTTCTTACATAAAGTTATGTAGAATTTCCAAGATCAAAGAAATTTCTACCTTTAAGCAAAAATCTTATAGGACACCTTATAAGCACAGTTTGTGCTTTTATTAACTAGTTTTAAGGCATCCTTCACAGACAGAAGGTGTGTATATCAAACTTTGCCAGATGGGTCTAACCTATATAACTTAAACTCCCTCCCCTTCCCTTGTTGTTCTAAAAAAACTTGCTAAAAAGAAGCAGCATAGATTTTAAGCTTAAATTTTCCCTGAAATAAGGGAATATTCACCATAATAATGCACTGAACGGAGTCCATTAGAGCAAAATCAAGCAATATTATCACAAACATGTTGACTCTGCCACACACTGAAATTTTTATAAGAACAGGATGTCTGTGGTCATGGCACTGAACTGAAGAGCCCTGGCTTGAGCTCACTGCTGTCATGAAAACTGGGATAGTGAGCTTGGGCAAGGAAATTAATAAACCTCCATCCGTAAAATGTAACTATTGATTTAGATTTGTCCTTTCAGTTCTTGAAAGAGCAAATCTTTAAGGACTGTGACATCCTGTGTGCAGACAGTCATGAAGACACTAGGTAGCTGGAAGGCCAGGGTTTGACTGAAAACTGTTTTGAGAAGCATCTCTCCCCTGAAATAAGGCACCCAAGACAGCGGGACTGTAATGTCAATAATGAGCGCTGCATTCTGTGGTTGCATTTCCCTGAGCCAAAAGCAAATGTTTCTGCAAAATATGCAATCAACAAGATGCTAAAATTGTTCTGTGGCTATGAAAGTGCTCAGAAACATTCATTTTTAGCTCTCAAATTATTTGGGTAGGCTTTTCAAGTGCACAAACACAGTCATTGTCAGCTTCAGACTGGTGTGTCACTTCATTCCTGTGCCTGTAAGTCTCTGCAGCACTCAGAGTCCCTCTCAGCAGCCCTGGCAAAGCAGTCCAGCTCCTGCCATCAGCTGCAGCTCTGCAGCTGCACAGAGCACCAAAGCACATGAAGTGCAGAAGGGGCAGAGGAGGGTGGGGTGCCCAGGCAGTGCAGGGATGCTGCAGCACATGGAGCAGGTGCTGGTGGCTGCTCAGGGCCATACAAACAGTCCTGGGACCAGAGATTATGGGACAAGACCCTCCATTTCAGCTGCTTAGGAGGGAGTTCACCAAGCACCTAAATTTGGCACTAAAAGTTAAATGCATCACAGAGTTACAACATTGTCTGTGAGGTGAATATGATGCTTGGCACTCGAGAGTGACAAGGTACTTGGCCTATTCCTAACTCAGGGGATCCATGAAACTTCATGTATTCCCTCCTGAGCCTAAAACTGATTACCTCAGGGCATCAGAAAGATGAAGGGAGATGCTTTACTGAACCCCAGGTAAATTCTTGAATTGTTTTAATGGACTTTGCCTGCATGCAGTGAGCTCTGAGGCTTGCAGCCACCCCAGCTGCAGAGTGTTCATGCTTTCTGTGGGGCAGGTGATCTCCAGCTCAATGCTTAACACAGACACCTGTGGATGCCTTTTCCTGTGTCTTTTCTGAGGACTCCTATCCAATGAGTGTTTCACATAAAATACAGAACTTGGACTGGGAAAGGTAAGCAAGCCCCAGGACTGTCTCCTCCCAGTGAAGCCCACACACATTTTTGCTATATCATTGTTTCATGAAATTACTGGTATTACTGAAATTACCTCTCTTTGCAGATCTCTAACCATGACATTTTATAACAATGAGGAAAGACAGCAGCAAGCATTTATTTGGAAACCACGGGGTTAAGCAGATCTGGCATCTCATCTGAAAGAAATGGCTTTTTACCCTCTAGGAATGAAATGACATCTCCAAACCCTAAGTAGTGAGGAGTCTCATGTTTGCTAGCCAGCATGCTAACTACTGTAGCTCTTCTTCTGAGAGTGCTGGACATCTTAGATGTTTAGATCAAAGCTTAGCTTTGTTCATAGCTGTAGTCATACACCAGAACTGCTTAGTGCCAGACTGCAACACCCAACAGGTTCTCAGGGAATGATCTAACCCAAAGTCCTGCTGAGCCACACATAAACTCCTTTTAAGACCCAGCTATTTTTCCAGCTCATAATTCATCTTTTACCACCCCTTTTTGTGTCTGTCTGGAGACTCCTGAGAATAATGCTTCAAAAAGAGCAGGAGCTCCAAATTTCCTCCAGGTCCCTGGGGATTTCTCCTGTAATTTAGTTCTTCCTCTAGGGTGAGAAGTCTCCTCTGCTCATAAGTACATATGATAAACATATGTTTATCAGACCCTCTTAAATCACTTTTTCAGTGATCTTGTCACAGAACATAAAGTAAAATATTTTATCTCCCCTTTTTAAACTCAAATCCAGTAGAACATCATGCAAAATGCAGCTTTGCTAAAAAACTGGGTGAGAATATTGCCTCTGTGAAGAAGAAAGCTTTGCACATGGTGTTTTTATTCCATATCTCCCCCACCCCTTCCAATCTATACCAATTATTCAGACCCAGAAAATACTAAAACTTTTACTTGATTGTCACTGACTCCTCTCAATATGGGCCCTGCCAGCTGTTTCCTAACCATTGCCTTGCAAAGGGCCACCTGGCCCAGCTGTGCCTAATGCACAGCTAATAACCAACCAAAGGAGCTCCTGCAGCTTGATGCAAATTGTTTGTGACTGCTTTACCCGGGAACAGACCCAGTTACAAATGGTAGGGCTGGGTTTCCACCCTGGGGCTGTCCATTCCAGGTGTACTCCATACCTTACAACTCTAAGCAAACTGCTCTCTGCTGCCAGAGGGATCAAGAAGAGCTCACTGGCAATAGAAATGGTTGTGTGTCATTTGGCAGCCTTTGACTCCAGCTCATTTCAGATTTCCAGCTTGCCTGGTTCAGCAGCCCTCACCACAGTGTAACTTCACTCAGGCCACCATTGTCCACTGTCAGTCTGCACTCTCTCAGACTTCTGCACTGGCTGTGTGGTGAGAAGGCCAAGGGCTGAGCAGGTCCTGCTGATCACTCCAGGGCTGTCCAGCCACCAGATCAATGTGTAGATGGAAACCAGGGAATCTCAGCTGGTGCAGGATGGTCGCTGGTGCATTGTCATGGTAGCAATGGGAATCTGCTCTTCTTTAAGCACAGCAACCAAACCACAGACAGAGCATCTGTGAGACCAGGCAAGGTCTGGTGTTTAGACAGCTAGACAGCTGTTTAATCTTCTCTGTTCTCAAGGCATCACACTGTGCACCCCCTGGTACTCCCTTGGGTCTTTGAAGTACTCTCCCTTGAAGCAGTCTATGCCAATGATGCACAGAGACCCCAGAGCAGTCAGAGTAGGATGCTTTTACCACTCATTCCAGTTAAACTTGCCTCAGCCTACAAGCCAGGCAGTTTTTGGGATCTTTCTGTCACTCAAGAACTGCAGATAGATTCTGCCCCTTTGTAGTCTGATGGCACCAGGGTACACTGCGTGCAGATATCTGCTAGAGCTTTATACTCCTGTGGGGCTGAGCTTTATACTCCTGTGGGGCTGATGAGGGAGGCCATGTGAACCCCAGAGTCCAGTAAAACCACCTGTCACTTTCCTCCACCTGGCCAAAGGAGGAAAAGCCCCTCTATTCCTGGCTGAAGTCTTCATTACTCAATATTTTGTAACTGCAAAACAGACAAAGAAGCCTCTTAGTTGGGGTCAAAGGTACAATCAGCTCTTTTCTCCACTCAACAGACACTGGAGCAGTAATTTTCCTGGATGGATGCTTTTGGACTGTTATTTCCCTTTCAGTGTCTAAGTTTCCAGTCTCCAGATAGGTTTACCATCCCACTTCCTCATGGTCACACAGGAAGAACCACAGGATCATACCTGGTGTGCAACGCTGGTACCCTTTCTCATGAACAGACCAAGGCTGACTCTTCATAGCTGAGGCCTTGGTAGGAGTGTGAGAGGATGACCCACGTTCCTCAGCTTGCTCAGTCGTTTTTTTGGTCAGTCTGTCCACTGCTGAGACACAGCCCTATGTGGGAAGTGAGATAATCTTCATACTCTCAAAGTTGTCTGGCCAGTTCATCTGCAGTTGGTGCCACCATGTCTGTCCAGATGTTATCACCAGAGTCCAGATGTTATCACCAGAGTGTGGGTGATGCCATTGGTGCATTTTGTACAACCTTCATCATGCAGACCACGTGCCCCAGATTTCATCTGGGTCTTTGGGTGCTGGTTGTCATGCAGGTTATTATAGATCACCTTCAACATGGTTAATTCCCTCAATACTGGACACCTCCCTCGATGCTGGACCATTTGCTTCAGGAATAAGTGAATTAATTCTTCCCTGAAGCGACACCTGTCTTTCATACTTGTTTGACCTTTTTGACAGCAATTGTGAGAGGGGGTTTTGTCCACCTTAGCAAACCTAACATAGCTTTTTATAGCTGCAACTGTTGATTCAGCACAGTAGCTAAGCATTAGGATCTGGCACAGAGGCACTGGGAAAAGGAAGATGCACCCATTTGGCATGTTTATTTTTGAAAGCTTCCTCATTATTGTTGTTTTTGTGGGTTCTGTAGCTCTGTAGGCCTGTCAAGAGATAAAGATGCCCTTCCTGGCTGCTGAAGCCAGTCTCCAACATCTGCCCTGTCCAGAGGGAAGGAAAGCTATGTTAAAAGAAGAAAAAAAAGCCACCACAATTGTTAGCTATTTGCTGGTATGTTTAGGCAATGAGATCAGAGCGGTCAAGACGAAGAAAAGTTTGCTCACTTCTGATTAAGAGAACCAAAAACTTCTGGCACATAGGTTTTCATCTTACAGTAAATCAAAGGAGCCTCTTATGAACAAAGCCCTTTTCATATTTTACAAACTATAAAACACTCCAGTGGGTGTTTACTTGCAAATGACAAAAGGAATGACATGCAGATTTCACAGTACATTGAAAAACATTGGTCAGAAGTCAGTTTATATTTAAAAGCAGTCATTGTAAACTTGATTGTATAACATGCTGATCTTTAACAGCAAACATCTGCTTATTCCTCCCAGACATTTATTTTCCCACTTCTCTTCTAACAAAATGCTTTGAATACTGGGGAACAAAAGTGTCTCCATGCCGTGTTTAATCTACATGCACATAAAGTTGGTGTGTGAGCATTTTCCAGGGACATTGCATGAAAATTCATGTGGTTTTACTACCAACAATCTCCCCTGAGATGAGAGATGTCTGCCACACAGCATAGGTAAACAGAGCTTCATTTTCATGTCTGTGTTTCAAAAGGCTTTTCTTCAAACTATTCCAAGTTGTCTGTAACCTTTGGAATATTGTCTAGAAAAAATTATGACAAACATTTGCTTCTAAACCTGATTCTTTAGGCTGAAAATTAACATTGATTGCCAGCAAGGACATGCACAGGAAGGATTGTCACTGAGTTGCATATCTGAAGACCAAAGGTTTAAATGTCCATATTAGCAAATGCTCACATCACGTTCTATGATGGTGATGGTAGGTTCAAAACTGTAATTAAGCTGACAAGCTCTACTGAAACTTGAAAAATAGAGCAAAGCCCAAGCAGGGCTCCTCCTACCCATAATTAGGTCAAGAACCTGGAGCTATCTATCTGGTGGGTGTAATTGTGGTACCTTTAAACTAAAACCAATCAAGCAAACAAGACACATGCAAACTGTAGGGAACTTGCCCTTTGCAAATTTTACTCAACCCCTTCATTGACCATTCCTGATTTCGATTTCAGTGGGATGTATTCAGGCTGCATTAGGATTAATACAATAACTGGGATATAATAATTAGGACACTGTGTTGTTCAGAAGAGAAACCTGCAGCAGGTCATCATCAGATGCAAGAGCTGTGAACACAGGAAAAGCCACATGTTCAGTCATTGAGAGAGGAGGAGGTACCTCATGGTACTCAAAAGCCATGTGAATGGATGGGAAGATGCCAGAACCAGGGGAAGCCCTTCCAGCCTCCCTCCTCAGGAATGGCTGCGGGCAGGGCTCTCCACAGCTCAGTGTCCTGTTCCAGGTCAGTTCTGGCACCTCACTGTACCAAGAAAGCAGCTGCATCCCTACTGACTGTTCCTGGGGAAAGGGACAAGGGTGGCTGCCATCAGGAGACAGTAGGTCGCATCTCACTTGTTAGGCAACAAGTTAAATTGGTGCTGGCTGCCACATGTTCCCTCTCTCATCAGTGGAGCCTGCAGCTGGAGTGACTGCTCTGTTTGGTTGTTGTTTTTTGTTTGTTTAGGATGGGGACAGCCACCCTGTGGAAGTGCCTGTTTCTCTCCTTTAGTTAGAGATAGCATCTAGAACATTCTGTCAGCTACAAGCATCCACTCTGGTCAGATGAGATCCTTTTGAAGCAAATGGTCAGGAAAGGCAAGCTCAGAGCATTTGGGTGACTTGGCTAAGAACCTAATCAGATCTTTCCAGCAGATGTGAAACATGGGGCTGGGGACGGCTTAAATGTTTAAAAGAAACAACATGGTTTGGATTTTACTTGACAAAAGAGTCACTGAGCAATGTTTATTCTCTGGTCTGCATCATCAGTAGTGTGTATTATGTCTTTCACCCTGACAATGCCATTTCTAATGGAGTCTGGTGGGCTGATGCTGGATGCCAGCTGCCCCCTAGAGCCACTCTATAATTCGCATTCCTCAGCTGGGCAAGGGACAGAAAATATAAGGAAAAGTGGTGGGTCAAGACAAGGACATGAAGGGATCACTCACCTGTTACCGTCACAGGCAACACAGACTCGATATGGGGGAAACCAGTTTACTTTGTTACCAACCCGATCAGAGCAGGATAATGGGAAATAAAACCAAAGCTAAAATCACCTTCCCCCTATACTTTTCTTCTTCCTGGCCTTAACTTCACTCCCCAGTTTTCCACCTCCTTGCAGGCAGCACAGGGAGATGGGGAATGGGGAACTATGGTCCATTCATCACAGGCTGTCCCTGCCACTCCATCCACCTCGGGGCCAAGACTGCTCACGTTCTCCCCCTGCTCCAGTGAGGGGTCCCTCCCACATGAGACAGTGCTCCATGAGCTCCTCTAAGGTGAGTCCTTCCTACAGGCTGCAGCTCTCTGCAAATTGCTACAGCATGCATCCCTTCCACAGACTGCAGTCCTTCAGGAACACACTGTTCCAGCACAGGTCCCCTGCAGGGTCACAGTTCCTGCCAGGAAACCTGTTCCAGTGGGGACTCCTGTCTCCACAGGTACTGTAAGAGCCCTGCTCCAGCATGAGCTTCTCTTGGGGTCACAGCCTCCTTTAGGCATCCACCTACTCTGGCCTGGGATGTTCTGTGGATCTCTGCTCCGCTGTGCACTTCCATGGGCTGCAGTGGGACAGCCTGTCTCATCATGGGCTGCAGGGGAAGCTCAGCTCTAGCACCACCAGTACCTCCTCCCCCTGCCTGCTCACTGACCTTGGTGCCTGCAGAGCTGTGGCTCTCACATATTCTCACCCTGCTCTTCTCTGTCTGCTGCTGAAGAGAGACTTTCCCCTCTTCCTAAATCTGTTATCCCAGAAATCCTTCCACTGTCACTGATGGGCTCAGCCTTGGCCAGTGGCAGTTCTGTGCTGGAGCCCTGGCATGGGCTCTGTGCTTCTGGCAGCTTCTCACAGAGGCAGCACACCTGGTAAAAAGAGACCACACTGTGGAGAAAATTTTACACCTGAGTCTCATTGTGACATGCAGCCAACATGCAGAGGGGTATCTACCTAAACTGAAGTTAAGAAGTGCTCTACACTCAGCAGTTTAAATGGGCTGAGAAGATCCCTTCTCAGATGAAGGTGCATGCTAATCCAACCAGCAAAGTCCTATGTCTCTGCAGACTGACCCCTTTCATGTCCTCCTCCATGAGAATCCAGCTCATCAATCCTATTTTTCTGCTACATTCTGATTTCTTCTTCTGTCAGCAGTCTACCAGTGTGTGATTCTGACTGCTCTCCCTCTTTCCACAACATGCAGATTCAAGTAAAATGCTAAATGTAATTAGGTTGCTGTCTTTGTTGAAACAATTTTTTTTTTTTGCTACTTGTTATGGAAATGTCCAATAGCTAAACGTAGCTCAAAAGGTTGACAAACAAGTTGTTTGTGAATAAAGAGATCTATAAATATGTAAACAAAGAATGGGAAAAAAAATGTGATCACAGAAGTGAACTCTAAAAACGTTTCTTTCTTGACTTCCTAGGTGACCACTAGATTGAAGAGTACACATTGTAACATTTAGAAAACACACACTGGGGATAGACAAGGGTTTGCATTTGTTTGTTCTGTCTGTTAAAATTATACTGTGGTTTCTGAATCATAAATCATGGAGTGGAGCTGGAGCTGCATTAGCCGTGCTACACAACCTCCCTCCTGCACACAAAGTCAAAATGAAATCCATTTGTGTCCTATGGTGAAGTTAATATGTCCACCTGCATCTCCTTCAGTCAGTAAACACAGAGCAGGTGAAATCAGGAGGAAACTTAAATGAGATCAAAAGATATGTTCAAAAGAAGGGCTGAAGCCATCTGGAATCCCTCAGAGCTGCCAGCTACACAAACGAGACCTGCTGGCATCCTAAGTGGAATTTCTTGCTTCTCTTTCTTCTGAAGCTGGAGGAAGTTCAAATGAACTCTGGGAGAGCAGTTGGCACTTGCTTTGTAAGGAGGCTCATTGTTCAGAGAGGTGAGATCAGACATGTGTTTCAAGGACACCCAGATTTGGACTCTAAAACGTTGCTGCTTTTGTTTAGGGAGCTCCTCGACACAGAAAGAAAAAAAAGAAAAAAAGAAAAAGCAGTGCATTAATCTGTTTTTTCCATTGTTCCATAATACACTTTGACTTGTCCTACATCTTTCTTTAACTGAAGCAGAACAAATCTAGGAAGCCCACAGGAAAATTTGTCTGGCTCTTGGTTTGGAAAGTCTCTTTATTTAAAAGAAGCAAAATAAACAAAATATGTCCCAGGACTTTGATTTCAGAGAAACTAGTCTGGCTGCATAGTAAGAAAGAAAGCTATGGATTGCCCTGCCATGATTGGAATAATATGTGCAAATCCATAACAGAATGAACAGGAGTGGAAACCTAAAGTAAAAAACTACAAATACAGGGAGCCATGTGCTTCAAACAAACAACCAACGAAATTTGCATATCATGAAGGAATGCTGTGCTCCTCCTGCCCCAGCTTTCAGAACAGGATTGGCAAAGGGACGATTAATTCAACATATTCAACACAACCCTCAAGTGGCTTCAGCTTTAATTTCAGGTCAACGGAGTATCTCAAATGTATCTTGAACACTGCACCTCTTGGGACCAGGGCTATTCCCCTTGGAAACAGAATGTATTCCAGGGGGGCATGTTTTGTTTTGGGTAAGGAGCAGGACAGTTCACAGAAGTCTTGGGTAGAAGTGGGGAGCTGGCTGCTCCTGATGGACTGCCAAAGGATGGCAAAAAGATTTTCAAGTGTTTCAAGTTTGTCTTTTCATCTAGCTACTGAGACACCCCCAATCTGAGAGACCTTAGGTGCTTCTATACTTAATTTTGGCTGTATGTGAATACATCTACATTTGCCCTAAAACTTGTCCCTCTTTCATGCTGCCTGGATGTGAGACACACCCCCTCAGCCCACAACATGCATCTTTTAGAGATAACCCAGGTGTACATGTCTCTAGATTATGGCCAAAAATGGCACAGCAGGGTCTGCATCAGTTCAGCCTGTGCCTACAAGATCTACCACAGTGCTGCTGATGGGAGCACATGACTGATGCTGAATCCAAAACTGTGCTCAAAAAGGCACCACAGAACACAGAAGTATCAGGATAGTGTGAGCAGCAGAACAGGTCCCAAAACATAGGCCTCCAGCCTGTTCTGTGGAGAGTGTAAATGTAGTCTTTCGTCTGTATTTACTTTGGCCTCTGGATACATAGGCCGATATTTTCATGGGATATTAGTAAATATTGAATTGTAACAGTGCCTCAAAGTGGAAACCACATTTTGAAAGAGTTCATAAAGCAAAGAAGTTCTTTCATGCTTCCAGGAGAAGCTAAAGTACATGTATTTCTATCATAACTGAAGCCCACAATAACCTGTGTGTGCTGAGCAGTGTTTCATAGCCTAGGAAGAAATAATTTTAGAAAGCTTGGAAGACAATATTAGCCCCACACAATCCTAGAAAATGGATGTCTTCCTCTTCAGAAATCATGCTGTAAATCCACATAGACTTTCACAGAGATCCCAAACGTGTTTCAGCAACAGACTGAATTTAAAAAAAAACCCTCTTGCTGCTTTTAGGTACCTCCAATACTGCAGGATTCTTTCTGGTTTTAAGTAGAAAATCTATATGCATCAGTGGCATTCAACTGTCCAGAAATTGTCTTGCTGGATCCCATGAAGCAGTGGGTGCCTTCCGCAGGAGCAATCAGCCACGGAAGCTGCTGATGGAAACTGTAACAGGCAAAATGCACTTGAGCATGGCTGAAGGGAGATGCTGTAGATGAAACCCAAACACTGGCATTGGTTGCACATCAATCCTTTAGTGCTCTCTTCTTGCTCCCTGAGATGTAACAGTTCTTTCTTTTTGGGACTTTAATGTTTTTAACTTCACTGTTTAATGTTAAGAAGGCTATAATTTTTTTATTCTCTACATTTTGCCATGGGAGGAGGAGATCCACTGGTTGCAGTTCAGATTCCACCTCCAGGTAAAGAGCCCTCCCTTCCTCTATTTAGACATGCAGCTGTGAGCCCCTGTTAGCCTTGTCTTCTTTGGGCTGGATTGACTCCAGCCAGTAGCCAAATACTCACATAGCCACTTGCTCGCTCCCCTTTCCCAAGGGATGGGGAGAAAAATCAGAGGAAGAGAAGACGACTCATGGGTGGAGAAGAAGACAGCCTAGTAAGCGAAGCACAGGCTGCTCGTGCCAGCAGAGCAGTAACCTGCTGATGACCGAGTCCCACCAGATCAATCTGCAGCATTCAGGAAGGAGAAAATCAGAATTTCAAGGATCTCAAGCTTCATATATGAGATTTTCCTTTGTTTTTGAAAATCATAGGCAATATCTGAGTTCAAGCATTACATCCAACATGGGGAGGATTTAAATTTAGCCCTCCTGTTTACACAAAGACCATTAGCAGCAGTTGAAGGTAGTGATAGCATAGGAGCCAGCAGTCATGATTTCATTACCTTTGTTCTCTGTAACTGGAACAGAGTCCAAGATATTCACATCCTTGAGGCTTAAAAAGGGCCAGCCTTCAGCCAAGCTGAAAACTATTGACTGAAGTCAGCTGGGAGATGACTCGAAAAAGAAAAATGTTAATTAGGAGATATTTAAGAATATTTCACTACATGCTAAGAAAGCCACAATACCACAATTGGAAAAGAAGGCTGTGATGGTTACAAAAGAACTTGACTTAGTAAGAGTGCAAAATAAGCTTAAAATCATTATGAAGAAAGAGGAGGAAATAAGACATTAATGAAAGGATGAATTGATAACAATTTGTACAGCTTAGGAATAAAAAGCTAATAAGAGAAACAAAGACAGCTGGAATTTTATGGGTGGCATGTGTAAGAACAAAAAAAGGAATTTCTTTAATAGACCAAAACAAAGAAACCTGATGATGGTGCTGGTTTATTACTGAAGGGAAGTGGTGGTGGTGCTGCTGTCACAGAGGACAGTGATTTATTTGGGAAGAGAGCCCATGGAGAGCAATTTTTTCCCAACCCTTTCACAAACACTTGAGCTTCAAGACTTAAATCTTCCCATATATAGACTTCAATCTTCTTGTATCTTTTTTGGTCTCTTTTTTCCTTTCTACACTTAACCAGTAATGCTTGGTACTTTCCCACTTTTTACCTCAGTGTCATGGGCTGCTGACAGGAAAGCCTAACACAATGCTAGCTCCTTCCTCTATTCATGCAGCCTCCATAGAACTTTCCTGTCTTTGGAAGGCCCAGCTGAGTTCAGCCAGCACTCTTTTGATAGAAAACTAGCCTGGGCAAGTGTTTGCTAACACCATTTCTTGCTCAGCTTCAACTTATGCCAGGAGAGCCACTAGAGCTCCACAGATCCATTTGTGATTTCCCTGAGGATGTGTACCCCAGCATGCAAACTTTGCTTTGGAGAAGGTACTGGAACTAACTCTAGCCAGACAGGCTAGCAGAAAACAGATCCTGACACCAATTTTTAGATCCCAAGGCTGCAAGACCACTATGTTGCTCTTATATTACTAACAGTCAGTTAAGGTGTCACACTAGTGCCAAGAGAACATGGAGGTGCATGAATGAACTGGAAACTGGATAAATTAGGTAGAAATGAAGGTGGAAACCACTCTCAAGTGACTGTCCTGTGTTGCAAGGTCCTGTATGCAACCCTGCTCTAGTTGAAGTTTCTTCAGCGTTGACTAAAAGAAAGAAAACAGGACATGAAAAGCCTCAGAAACCCCACTGCCCAAGGGCACCATCTGAGTCCCATGGGCAGTAGCTGGATGTTATCTCCTCTGTGAGCTGGTGTTGTGGGTACTGTTCCTTCCCACAGAATCCTGTAGGAATCTTCCAAATCTCCTAATCACCAAGTTTCTAATTTCTGTGGCACAGCACAGTTCACAGTGCGGGGGTGGGGGGAAGTCTATTTGGCTGATGAGACAGGACCTCCCCAGCACACATTTACAGGGCTGGACCCCACACAGAAGACAGCCACAGGCTTTCCTGTGCTCCCTTGGCAGAAAGCAGAGGTTTGAGTAGAGATCCTTGCACCTCATAAGCCTCTCAGGCTCTCCTGCTGAAACGGTTTCTATTGCTTAAATTAATTAAGTACTTTTCTGGACAGAACAAAAAATGTGGAGATTCAGAGATGAACTGTGAGAATAACTAAAGGCTATTTGCAGTTAAATTAAGGCAGAGAAAGCTGAAATTTTATGTGCCTACCTACTTAGGCACATCTGCTATTAGAAGGTGTTTCTCCTCTGAGATACTGTTAGGAATTTCCATTTAAATAAATTCAGAAAATAAGGATCACAATCCTATTAAACATGACAGACATCATCTGAAGGGATTGACCATGCCTGGAAACCAGGCTTTGCAGCAGAACAGGTTTAGGTTTATTTCCCCCTGTGTTCTGCAGGGGTAGGAAGCCTTGTAAGGATGCTAAACAGAGGTTCACAAGAGGATCACAGTGGTCTATTCTAGCCTTATCACACATGGTAGAGGATAATAAGCAATTCACCCAGTGGTGCCTTTCACTCAAGTAACCCCCCACCAGTTTTTTAACATTTTGTAGATTTTTAGATTTGCAAGATCCTACCTGGTTTACACTCAGAAATATTCCCAGTTATTTCCAGCTTCTCCAGGCAAGCTCCCTTACCTCCTCTCTCTCTGGCAGCTTCACTTGTTATTCCAAGGACAATGCATTTCTTTATTAAGGCTTTCAAACTCAGAACAATAAGATTAAAAAAAATATCCTTGGGTTTGGACTAAACAAAAGAGAAAAGTGAGGAGAGCCTTGCCAGGAATATTGGACAATTTAAACAGATTACCTAGCTGGAGGCTTGGGGTGCCAAAGAAGGTAAATAACACAGCTGGCTGTCTCCTTTTCAATTGTCTACGTTGGACTTATAAATCACCACATGATAAAGAAAGCATTTATGAAATTTTGGAGGGAAGAAGGAAAAGAAAGCTATAAAAACCAGCCAATTTTTTACACTTTCACATCAGCAAAGGTGTTCAAAGCAATTAATCTGAATTAAACACCCAGCAGGAATATTGCTTTCAGCTCACAAAAACACAGCCCATGGGCGAAGCCCATATCAGCTGTGCTGAGAATGGAGGGGCAAAATCTCAGAGAATGGCAGGTACCACCCCAGAAATGCATGGACTACATGCATAAACCCTTTTGGCATGTAGCAGGACCCCTGTAAAGACCTTTCTTTGGAAAGGGTCTGTTTGGACTGACAGTCACTAGGGGTTTCTTGGTGGGGGAGAATGGTTTTTCATGCATCCTACACTCTTGGCACCTTCACAGCCATTGTTCACTCCAGCAGAAGTTTCCTCTACTCTGAAATTAAAAATTTGTCTGTTTTTTAAAACCTCAGGGATGGTGTGTAAGAGAAGTTGGTCAATAAACTGCATAACTAAGCCTAACTTCTCCCTTTTCAGTGACAGATGGACTTACTAATGTGGAAATGTCATGACTACATAACAGCCCAATCTTCACTAATATTTAACGAAGAGTAAAGAATACTTTATGCCATTGGCATAATTTCCATACTCTCAAGGACACTGAAGATTCTCTTACTAATTTCATATGACAATGCCTACTCCAGTACCCTCCTTTTCTACTGTGCCTGCAAGTCCCCTTTGAATCAACAGGGAATACCAACCTCATAAAAGGCACAGTAAAAAACACAAGCCAAAATATCCACCAATATCCTCTGGTGGATAATTCACCAAGATAATTTTGCCCTTAAGTCCTCAAATACCCTGGCTTACTATGTCCACAAAAGCCTTATGACAAGGAAGGATCTTCATTTCTTCCAAAGAAAAGCTTTCAACTGAATTTTAAAGAAAGAGAGGAGAGATTACAAGGAAAAGTACTATGGGGATGAGAAACTGACTAAGGTGAGGGAAATTAGTTAAAACTAGAAAATAATTAAACCTGAAACATTCAATTCAATTTTTAGGCCATTCCACAAAGTGTAGATGTCAAAGGGCAGGGGCTTGAACAGCAGATTTGTGCAGGGACATGCTCAGGAGAAGCTTATTTACATAAGATATGGGACCATCCAGATACTGTGAAACAGGGGAAGATTATTACTAACATGCCAGAAACAGAACTGAATGCAGAACTCTGAGATACAGCACATATTACAAGCAAACAAACAAACAAAACAAAACAAAACAAAAAAACAAAACAAAACAAAAAAAACCAAACAAAACTACGGGTTTCTCAAAAGTAAATAAATATACATAAGATTGATAGTTGCAGCTTTAGTACCCAAGCAAAAAAATGTGTAGGTAACCAGATATTGGAAGGAACAAAATCCCACAGTTATTACAAAATTGTAGAAGTGTTTTAAAGACAATGCCATTTATGGACACTAGAGGTTACTAGCTTGTAACCCAAGAGGAATCTTTTTGTTTTGAAATGGTTGTTTTTGAAGAAAAGAAGCAATTTTTATGGTTGTATTTGAGCCTGGAGATGACAGTAAAGGGATTCAACTTTTTGTTGGCTTTGGCTCACTATGTTGTACTAAGTAAAATAATTTAACTTTGCCAGTGTCTTTTAAATGATAGTCATCAGTAGCTTCTATCTGTGAAACCTCAGACTGTACTGCAAATCGTTTGGTTGTCATTTATGATCAGTATCAGGCTGGCCATAATGAAATGTCCCCTTTTTTATCCTTTTTAATTCCATACTACTTGTACCTAAAGAAATAACAGTAAGGATAGCAATCATGGTATACAGAGGTCTACAGACTCTCCATCTGTCCAATTCATTCTTTCACAAAACAAACAAACAAAAAAACAAAAAAGACCAGTTAATTTTGTTGGTAGTGATGTTGTTGCTTACCTTCAGAGCAGCTGAGGCAATACACTGGTTTAGCCATCTCTGAGGCAAGGTGCCTGACAGGGCTCAATAGGCAAACAAAACAAATGTGGGGGGAAAATGGAATAATTTTATTTTGGTCTTGTTTTTTTTTTTCTCTATCAGTATTCAGGTTTATTTACTTTCCCTTCCATTTCTTCTACTGCCATGTTGCAGCAATCTTTCCTTGCCTCCCCTTCTCCCATCCCAGCCAAGACTCGTGGTGACTTTTGTCACAAACATGTTTTATGAAAAATCTTCTTGCTAGGATTTTTTCTCCTGAGAAGCGGAGAGGCCTCAGGAACAAAATGTAAACAATGGTTATCTGCTGCTGTGGAATGCAACAGGTGCATCTTTGATTGGTCTCATGTGGTTGTTTTAAATTAATGGCCAATCACAGTCCAGCTGTCTCAGACTTTGGTCAGTCACAACATTTTATTATCATTCCTTTCCTTCCCTTGTTAGCCTTCTGATGAAATCCTTTCTTCTATTCTTTTAGTATAGTTTTAATACGTAATTTTCTTTTCATATAATATATATAATAAATTAATAAATCAGCCTTCTGAAATATGGAGTCAAGATTCTCATCTCTTCCCATGTCGAGGTTGCTCGCAAATTCAACAGTCTTTCTCCTCTCCTGTCCCAGGGGTGCTCCTAACAGCCTGTTAATTCAGTAGAAACCCTGTGCTGACAAATTCCCTGTTGGTGCCATGGTGAAATACTGAATAGCATCAGAAACTTCTGAGCAAATAGTTGGAGCAAAGTCAGAAAGGTCTCTGTTGAACCCAAGATACCTGTGAGTGACCAAAAAAAAAAAAAAAAAAAAAAAAAAGAAAAAGGAGACATCGGTTCTTGCTCCAGTCACAGCAAACTGTTAATTGACCTAGGGATTACTGCAGAAAGGAAGGGTAAAATCTAATGCAAAATAAGAGGTATATCCATATTCTTCTCAAACAAGCCACTCCTCCATCTCGTCAGGCCTTCTTTATCCCTTAATGACTTGCTTATTTATTTAATCTGTGCATTGTAGTCTCATTTCACACTTCTCACAGCATCCTAACCTGGGAGGTCATTCCAATTCTTTGTCAGAAAACACTAGAAAAGCATTGGTATTTTCTAAAAAGACCAATATCTGCCTTAGGTTTCAGGTGAATCTGAGTAGCTATTCTACAAGCAGCTCAAGTTTTTGTTGCATTGAGCCTTTTTCATCCAGTTAGCAAATGCCAGGAGCCTGCCTGACCTGTGGGCAGCTTAGTGCCCAGACAAACACATATGGTGTGCCAAAAGGAGGGAAGGACAAACTCCCCTTCCCTTCTCTAACAGTCTAGTTTAGGGTGACAAAAACCACTCCTGCTCTTCTCTCAAAAGTAAAATGCCAGAGGATTGGGGTGTTCCAAGCCAGTTGAGAAGGGCTTTTTCAATGATATAGAACATATGATTTGAGTTAGGGCTCACAACTTCAACATTGCAAAAATAGAAACTGGAACTTGCAATGTTTCATTAAAATGTGAGTAGGAAGTATAGGCAACACTGTGAGATTTTTTTCTTTTTGCTTTATTTTACTTTAACTAAATCTAGGAAAATCTACCCAGAATTGGGGTTTCTTACAAAATAAAAAGTCCACTTTTCCTCTCAGCTCTAAACACCACTCTGTGGGACCAAATCAGCCTTGTTTCCCTCAGGGTAACACTTTTATACACACATAATCTGCTACTGATTTATGTAGCAGTAGGCAGTGCTCAAAATCACACTGCCAGCTGTCCTTCTTTTTTACAAGTATTAAATCTCTGTGCAGCCCTACAGAGACCTTCCCCTCAGCACAGCTTCCCTACAGAGAGTTCTGTGACTTCCAGAGAAAGGTATTTTTGCTCACCAGCTTGGCTCTGGCATTCTACTTTGCTCTGAACAACAGCAAACCATAGACCAACTTCTTCTGTGCCACAGGACATGTCTCAGTTGAGATGGCCACAATACACAGACATCACATACAATTTCAGAAAGCTTCAACCTCTACAGAATAACACCACTCCACTTCAGAAGGCTGTAAGCATCTGCCCTTCTTGTTCTTCAGCCCAACCTTTTATAGCCCTCATGTTCATATGCTGCACATGAGTGCCCTCAGCTCCCTTTGGTGGTTGGTCAGTGCCCCTGGGCACTCCGTGGCTCATGGCTGTCAGTGCTGCTCACCTGCTGCTCACAGCTGCACCCACTGGGGATGGGGCTCAGCCACAGCCCCACTCCCAATCACCACAAACTGTGTGCCTGCACTTCCAGACTTTCTGCTGTTCAGCACTCTGGTCTCAGACTAAAGCCTGACATGGAAAATCAGAGTGGCCTCAGGGTAGCTGCCACAGGGGCTGGGGGCTGGTTTGGACACCCACTCTCCACAGGCTTTATTGGTGATGGTGGCAGTTCCTGGCTGGACAGACGCCAGTGGGATGCTCCTTCCCCAGAAAACCTCTTGCTTTCCCTGTAGTCCTGTTCAGCCACTGCTGTGCTGTCTACGTGATGGGCCTAAACCACTGCAGGATGTTGTGAGGCTAAAGCCAGGGAGGCAGATTTCCTGTAGTTCGGCCTTCAAATCATGTTCCCTCGTGAGAATATATGGAAAAGGAGGTGCTTACTTGCAAGGGCAGTATTGCCAGCCTTAAGAGCAGCTCTCCATTTCCTCCAAAGAAAACAGCTACAGTGTAGATGGAAACATCCCACAGGCCAGTTGATGTAGGTGAAGAGCTGCACAGAACCAGCAGCTCAGGCTGGAAACTTGGCTGGATTAGAGGGACAGTATGCCCAGGGAGGATGGGCAAGGGACACCTTACTGGCATATCTCCACTTCTTACAACAGGCCCAAGGACCTTACAAACACCAAGGGAAGATGGAGTCCATCCTTGCTCAGCTGAGACCACCATTTGAAGGCAACTAAGGACAAAAGCTGACACCCTCCTTCCATTCTGAGCCGCCTTAACTTCAAGCAAGATCCTATGGTGCAAGCAAACTAAAAATCTGCATCACAGCAACATTAGAAACTATTACAAGAGCCAAGAAGAGAGCCTGGCAATACCACCCAGACAACAGAGTTATATTACAACACTTACTCTGAGAGTAATAACTTCAGGGCTGGTACATGTGAGGCATTCTCCACCCCAGCCCATCTCTGCATGGGAGTAGTTAGCAAAACATCATGAAAAATACATTTCATCTGTAACGATCTGCATATGTGAATGGCAGGGCTTAAAAATAGTGTGGGCACGTTCTGCCTGACAGAAAAGCAAGCAGGACTTATTCTCTGCTCTGGATAGAGTTCAAAAGCTGATGAACAATCAAGATGCAACTTATCAATCATTTTACCAATTAGTCAGTCCATTGTGTGAGAAAAGGAGAAGATAAAACCAGGAGTTCCTTTTTGTTTTCTATACATATGTCATGACTCTTTTCATTGCCATCAAAGGACCTTCATCAAAGCTTTTCATGCTCTCCAACAGAACCTCAGGGTGGAACACACCTCTGAGAGAAAAAATAACTGTATTTCACTCACCATTCACAGTCAGTTTCAATTGAAGCAAATTCCCAGTGCTTCCATCTTCTCTGAGCATCAGTGGAATACACAGACAGTGAGAAATTTTAACCTGCTGCTAGTTCTGTAGCAGGGTCAGCTGTGTGGTAATTCCCTTCTAAGACTTGTATTTTACTGGAGTAAGGCCAGCAAGGACAAAATATAGTCTCAGATACACACTTTAGCTATTTTCTAAGAAAGGGAACCAGAGCACAGGTCACTGTACTGGAAAGGAAGGGAAGAGAAAAGCCATGCCCAGCCCAGTCCTCTCCAGGGTGGAGCATTGCTCTCACTTTCCTTCAAGCTTCTGCTGTTTCTCATTCATCTTTCACTCTGAGAGCGATTGCCTTCAAGAGTCAGGTCATTTATTTGCTGCTGTCCACCTGAATAACAACTACTTTCTCAATTTTGAAGGACAGCAACACTTATGTCAGAATGCTAAGAAATCACACATTACACCTCCAAACTCACCCAGAATCAATGCAGGAGTAACACCTTTGGGAGAACTTTTCCCTTCTGAGGTTCAAACTTTAGCAAAAACCTTCTCAAACCTGAGAGAGCTAGAAACAATGTCCTCTTCTGGTTTTGGGTTTGGGGTGGGGGGAGTTTTTGTTGGTATAGTCTGATGCCAGCAGCTAAGGTCCCAAAAAAAATCCACCAACAGACAAAAACTCCATAGTGTTGATATCTATTGGACAGGGCTTGTAACAGAGGGGAAAGACAATAAAACCAAAGCAAACCAAACAAAAAACTCCACAACAACAACAAAAGAAAAACCCCACCCTACAAAACTTCGTGAGGAGAAAAGTAGACATGAAAAAAATTAAACTTGTGGCTGGTTCATAACAGGAGTGCACTTGTAAAAAATTGCCTTGTTGGTCACTAGATACTGCACTTAGGTCCTTGCAGTGTACTGGAACAGAGATAAACCATTCAGTTCTCTTCTCCTGAAAGTCTAGAGACACATCACAGGTCTTGTGTAAGAAGAAATAAATGTGAATGGAAAGCTGGATAAATATTATCTGTAGGTCAGGTAACCATTGTGAGTTTTTTCTGCCTTTTTTTTAAAATCAGCTCTAGAAAATGCTTTTGATCTTCTCAGGGATGAAAGAAGGATGGAAAAAGGCAGGCAGGAAGGGAGACAAGGGAGGGAGGGAGGAAGGGAGGAAGGGAGGAAGGGAGGGAGGGAGGGAGGGAGGGAGGGAGGGAGGGAGGAAGGGAGGGAGGGAGGAAGGAAGGAAGGAAGGAAGGAAGGAAGGAAGGAAGGAAGGAAGGAAGGAAGGAAGGAAGGAAGGAAGGAAGGAAGGAAGGAAGGAAGGAAGGAAGGAAGGAAGGAAGGAATAGAAATTCTTCAGTCTGCCATCTTTGACAGTGGTGGCACCAGCCTGTGCCATGGGGACACAGGAAGGCATAAGCCAAACCTAGAACATTTGTTTATGACATAATTCCTTTCCTGGAGACCAGTAGTAGCTTCTGGGATCCACAGTCAGTATCAGCACCAGTGGCACTGCAGGGTGACCTGCTGGCAGGTGACCATGGTAAAAAACAATCGCCTGCCTGCATGAACTGTGTGGCTGCAGGGTCATTACAGTGAGGATACTTCCAGCTCACTTTTCCTGATACTGAACTCCAGCAAACACCAACCTTGCACGTGTTTGTAGTGCTCTGGCCCCTCTAACTCATCATTAAGTCCTGCATGTGGCTTCAGAGCCCAGAGCCCATCAGCTTCTCTGCAAGCTGCTGCCTGAGGTGGTGCCACTTTCTAACAGAAAGGGGAATGGTTAGAGCAGGCTTACCATTACTTTAATTTAAATAGCAGTCAGCATTCACCATGCAGACTGGTAATACCATGCACCTGGAACAAATATAACAGCTAAATGCCTGCACACTGTGTGTCCTTGAAGGAAAAAAGATATGCAAAACTCTGTATGTTCAAAATACAGATCCACTCCAGCTCAAAGTACAGATGGTATCTGAGCCAAAAGGGCTCAGGTCTCATTTCTGTGCTCACTGCCAAATAGAAGCTTGAAAGCAAGTTGAGAATTGACACAGGAGATTTATTATGGGTTACCTCTAATATAGATTTTATATTTAAATTGCATCATTGGTAATTTTTATTAATCTAAATAAATAAGCCTCCGGTTGAGACAATTCCGTGGTCATCCTCTTTTTACATAATTACTGTATAATGAAAAATCTAACCACACACAGGTGGTGGGGTCCAGGTCTCCCTCATCCACACAGAGGTCAGAACTCTAGGACAGAGCTTATATACACTTCATGTTTTGAAGCCTTTCCAGTGGATGCACAAACCCATCTATAGGTATTTTTTAAACAAGGCTATTGTCTGCAGCTTTGGAAAGGTCAATATCTTCCTCCCCTTTCACCCTTGTCAAGCCACAGCCCACAGGATTAAACCCATGCATCCTGTGTAGATGGCACAGAGCCATGTTCTTGCATCTGGAAGTCAACTTTGCGTGTGTGGTGGTGCCACCTCAACAGGAGCTGCAGACCCTCCTCCTTGTCCTCTAAAACAGGGTAAAGTCAACAGTAAAGACACTTGTTCATCAGGAGGGGAACCACTGGTTGGGACTGTCCAGTCTCAAGGATTCTGGTCATGGACATCACTGGCTGTACAAGAGAAAAACAAATTCTGAGATCAAAATAACACCTTTCTTTGAAGTGCATCTCGAAATGGCAATTAAAAGCAACTAATTGCTGAACTTCTCCAGACATTGCTGAACTAAGCACACTAGACACTAGTCTGGATGAAGTAATCACACTTGCTCTGATCTAGAAATGACCACAATCTCTTTAGGCACACCCTGATTTAATGCCCCAAATCAGTCTGTTTCTGGCTCTGCCCACACACATCAAGATCTTCCCTGTGTTGAATTTCATTATCAAAAGGCAAGGAGGAGCTCTAGATGTACCAGATCAATCTCAGATTTAATCAGAGTCCATTTCTCAGCTTCATTGGATGGCTCTCATGTGATTTAGCCAAGGGACACAGAGGTGACACAAGCAAAGGCAGAATTGCCAGGTGCACTGGAAATGTTGAAGCCAAACAGGGAAATTTTACAGAGCACCAAAGGCCTCAGCTTCTGTATGAGGGCTTGCAAGGGCTAGGCAAGGGCTGCATTTCTCTTTAAGCATCTTAATAACATCTTGCTCCTGCTTTAAGAGCCTAAGTCCTTAAATGGATGTAGGATGCTTGTTTTTCAGGTGACCTGCATTCAGCTGATGCTTTTTCCTGGCAGTAAACTGTCTGGTGCACATTCAGTGAGGCTGTGTCAAGCCTGTGTGCTGCTGCATGTGTCTGGTCACAACCATTTGCAGAGCAAGCTGCTGAAAAATTGAGTTACAAATCCAAGGCTCGTATCATTTGCTGGATGCTGAGAGTGACTGTGTCCAGATCATGCATCTACCTGAGAAGCCACCGTGTAATCATACAACCAGGTCTGGTTTGGAAGGGACTTTTAAAGGCCATCTAGTCCACCCCCCTGCAATGAGCAGGGACAGATTCAAATAGACCAGGTTGCTCAGAGCCCCATCCAGCCCAATCTTGAATGCTTCCAGCCATCCACACCTTTCTGGGCACACCTTTCTGGGCAATCTGTGCCAGTGTTTTCCAGTCCTCTTCTAGTTTAAAACCTGCCCCTTGTCCTATCACAACAGGCTCTGCTAAAAATTTTGTCACCATCTTTCTTATAATGCCCCTTTAGGCACTAGGAGGCTTCTATAAGGCCTCCCCACATCCTTCTCCAGGCTGAACAACCCCAGCTCTCTCAGGCTGTCTTCATAGCAGGCGCTCCAATCCATCTTTGGGGCCCTACCCTGGACTTGCCCCAACAGCTCCTCATCTTTCCTGGGGACCCCAGGGCTGGGTGCAGCACTACAGGTGGGGTCTCACCAGAGCAGAGGGGCAGAATCTCCTCCCTGGCCCTGCTGCCCACGCTGCTTGGGATGCAGCCCAGGACACGTTTGGCTCTCTGTGCTGGGAGCGCCCATGGCTGGGTCATGTCCAGCCTCTTCTCCCCCAGCACCCCCCAGTCCCTCTCAGCAGGGCTGCTCTCCATCTGTCCATCCCCAGCCTGTGCTGACACCAAGGTTTGCCCTGATCTGGGTGCAGCACCCTGCACCTGGCCTTGTTAAACCTCCTGAGATTCCCATGGGCCCACTTGGATTCAGTACTGATTGCTTATGACTGACATGTGAACTTCAAATTCCAGTTCTCAGCTAAGGCAAGCAATTCTTCAAGGCACAAGATCCACATTTGGATACCTGAATGTGGGGTTTTTTTCAAGCTTCAGAAGTTTAAAGCATTTGTGGGTTGAGCAGTTGGCTCTCCAGGGCAGAGCAGCAAGCTGGGAAGTATCTGAGAGGAGTTTATTAGCACAGCTATATTTTGTTGGGGTTATTTTTTACAGAAGTTTGACCAAAAGGTGGAGTTTTTCTTTCTGTGGAACAGCTTAACTCCAGTATTTATAATAAAATACCTCAGCTGATTTGTGACTGGCAGGAACTGGTTGTAATTGCTGGTGCACTCATAAAATAAGTTTGAACCCAGTGAATCCAACAAGCTACCTTCATCTGCCTGCAACTGGAATTCTGTTTGATGGCTCTTTCACCAAAGAGAAAGTTTATCTTACCTCTGACTGAGAAAGAGCCTTTAGAGCATTTTAGAGTCTTGCTATGGGCACTGTTTCCAAAGACACTCTGTTAGGATGTGTCTGTGCTTTGGGATCACTGGGCAAGGTTAGCAAGCTTACTAAGAGGAGTCAAATAGAGCAGAGGGGTTGCAATGTGAAATAAAAGGCAAACAGACTAGAAACTGCTTCACATCTGATGAAAAATGAATAAAAATTGAGAACACTAAGCTATGGCTGTGTTTCCTTTCCCAGGAATCGCAGCAGTTGTGTTTGCATGGAGCACCAGTGGCACCTAGTGACCGTACCTAGAAGATCCCCTGGAATGGGTGTGAGCAGAGAAAGCCACAGGGCAGACTGGGCCAGAGCTCACATCACTGCCCTGCTGCTGGTGATGGCTGCAAAGCTGCTCTAACCTCCAGCAGCAGTACTGCAGCTCTGTGGCCAGACACTGTAGCCCTTTTACAGAAGATGCTATCGTGTCTTGCCAACTGCAATAGTGAAATCCCGCCCAGCTCTGTCTGTCACAGCAGCCTGGAGGTTCAGCAGCAGTGTGGCACAACTGGCCTCTCCTACGATGGCAGAAGCAGCACCTCTGCAGCAACAAACACTTTGTGGAACAAACACTTTCCAGCCTGGACAGAAATCAGTGACTCAGCACTGGCTGCCGGGCACAGAGAACGTGTCCAGCAGCACCGAGTCACCTGGCCCTCTGCCAAGCAGACAAGAGTCCTTTTGTTCCCTCTGCAGAAAGGCCTCTTCTCCAAGAGCACTGGAGGCCAGACTGAACAGTATTGTTGTAACTGGGTGAAAAGTTTACCAGTGCAGGGGAAACAGTATAAAAATTATCATACATGGTAAGTTGGAGTTCAGAAGGGCACTATGTATGCCTAATGTAAGCAGTGTGGGAACAAGCAGAAGACAATCAGGTCTGTATGTTGCTGCAGACAAAACAGAGCAATAGAGCTATATTTATCAAAAGAAAAAAGAAAAGGGAAAGTAAAAAATGAAACCCAGTTTCATTAAGAGATGTCATTAGAAGAGTAAGAGAAGCTGCAATTATAAGTCAAAGTTGGGCAAAAAAACCCTGTACAATTTCTGACACTCTTTTTGGTGCCTGGAACTACAGATTCATACATTGTAAGGTTCCACTCAGCTCTCCTCTCCCTGAGCACCTGTGACTGGTTGCTGGTGAGTTGTAAATCTTTGGCCCATCAAAGTCTTAAGATTGGACTCCTATGCCTATGCTGGGTGGTTGCTAGAGACCTTTCCTTATTTTCCTAAGAATAAAGTTATTTCCTTCTTGCTGGCTGAACACCTTCCTTCCACAGCTGTCCTTGTGATGTGTCTGCACAGACTGACACCTGACCTTCACTGTGGGCTTGTACCCATGTGTCATCTACAGCAGCCACTGGAACTGTTAGGAAAGGAAAGCAAGGTGGAGGAACCATCATGGACAGTGAGCAGCAGGAGCAGAGCAACACCACTGTTTGTGCCCAAAAGGGGCTGAAAAACTGGCTGGGAATTACTGCCCACGAGCCCTTCATCACTGATCAGGCTGTGTGATGCAATGGATCCGGGGTTTTCAGCATGTCTGACCCTCTGAGGGCCTGTGAGGCTTTCCAGTCCATTCCCACCTTCTGCCCCTTCGGACGATCCCTCCAGCTAAGTCCCTTGTCATCTCCCCTGCAAGGGGAGGCCAGTCAGCCTGGAAGGGAGGAATCACCATGAGTTTGGAAGCTCAAGTGGAGCCCACAGAGGCAGTCCAGCGCCCAGCAGGAACCACCACAACTGCTGCTGCTTCAGGCTCACATTTTGTGGTGTTTATTATTCTTTTCATTCTTGGCCATGTCTCCATTATTATTATTATTATTCTTTCCGTGTGAAGGAGGAGATTCTGCTTATGAACCTCTGTTTGTGGTCCCTGCTGCGCACGCAGCTGCCCAGGTCAGCACGTTGCTGTGGGTGAGCTGCTGGGCCAACATCCACCTCACCTCTGTGTGGTGTACTCAACCCAGACAAAAGTGGATGACTGCCCCAAGGGAAGGCTTGTCATTCTCTGGATGTGCTATGTTCCTGCAGGACTCCATTCTTGGCCATTTCCAACCATTAGTTGTCAGAGAAAAGACACTGGGCTAAGCCACCAGTATGGTTATCCTTCCTGAAAACTCTCATCAAACACCCAGACAGTGAATACCAGCAAGGGTTGGGAGTTCACAAAGGCAAAATACAAGCCAAACAGAGAGGAATAATAGCAAAACTATTGAGTCCTGAGATGGAGAAAGAATTTGTCTTTCCTGATGCAGTATTCAAAAAAATGAGGAAAGGATCAAAAAGTTTCCCCAATGTCCAGGTTTAGAGCAAATTTGGGAGAGAATCCCCCCAAAGGAGCTCCGGTAGGAAAGCTGATTCAATCAGCCCCTCCCCCCAATGGGTCTGGGAGAAAATATCTCCTTGGAGAAAGGTGGAAAAAACTGTTTATTAAACAATAAAATCTAAACAATATCAAACAATAAAATCCCTTGCCACTCCAAAGAGATGACAAACTGAGAAAAGTCCCTCCCTGGCTCGTGGCTCAGCTCACTCAGTCTCTGATGAAGTCTGCCGGTGCTGGAATGTTGCAGGCCAGGCCTGGCCCGGTGGGCCACAGGTGTGAGCTGCCGATGCTCCCCTTGATGTTCAGTCCAGAGCAGGTTTCAAGAGGTCCAAAGAAAAAAGGAAAAAAGAAAAAAAAAAAAACCAAAAAAAATCCAGGGAACTTCTTTGCCTCGGCTAGCTAAACTAACTCAAAGCAAAGGAGAACTCTGTCCCGTCGTCTGTCCAGCCGCAGACAACAGTCCAGGAGCAGGAATATGGGGGAGTGAATGCAGTGTCTGAAAAAAAACCTGCTGCTTTCTTCTCTCCCCCCCTTCACTCTCCGGGGCACTCTTAAAGGTGCAAAACTCACCATTCAGAATGGGACGATTGGGGATAAAAGCATCATATAGTCAACCCAGGACATTCCACCCCTTATCCCCATATCGTCTGCTTACTACTAAAACTAATATATATTCTAACTCTACAACTCTACAAGGACATACATTATACATCTATTATACAGCTATACACAGACAATGGTAATAACATTCATCAAACAGTGATATTTACACATAACTTGACCTAACAATCAGATCTCCCTGAGGTACACATCGTGTTCCTCCATCTTTTTGCATTATCCACCATGTGCAACCTGGTCCCTGAGCAAAAACAACACCACGAATGGGTTTCTCTGTACTTGAGGCAGGATTAATCCAAACTGTCTTGCCTAACAAACCTCTGACATGTACTACTGGGACTTTGTCTCCATCTACTCTGTGCAAAGGCTCAGATTGGGCAGGGCCCACCCGGTTGGTAGAGCCTCGGGTGTTAACTAACCAGGTGGCTTTTGCCAGATGCTGCTCCCAGTTTTTGAAAGATCCCCCACCTAATGCTTTCAATGTGGTTTTTAACAGTCCATTATACCTCTCCACTTTGCCTGCAGCTGGTGCATGGTAGGGGATATGGTACACCCACTCAATGCCATGTTCTCTAGCCCAGGTGTTGATAAGGCTGTTCTTGAAATGAGTCCCATTGTCTGATTCGATCCTCTCAGGGGTACCATGCCTCCAAAGGACCTGCTTTTCCAGGCCCAGGATGGTGTTCCGGGCAGTAGCATGAGACACAGGGTAGGTTTCCAACCATCCAGTGGTGGCTTCCACCATGGTCAGCACGTAGCGTTTGCCCTGGCGTGTCTGGGGCAGTGTGATGTAGTCAATCTGCCAGGCCTCCCCATACTTGTACTTGGACCACCGCCCACCGTACCACAGGGGCTTCACTCGTTTGGCCTGCTTGATGGCAGCACACGTCTCACAGTCATGGATAACCTGTGAAATACTGTCCATGGTTAGATCCACCCCTCGGTCCCGTGCCCACTTATAGGTGGCATCCCTGCCCTGGTGACCTGAGGCATCATGGGCCCATCGAGCTAGAAATATCTCTCCTTTATGTTGCCAATCTAAGTCTATCTTTGACACCTCTATCTTTGCAGCCTGGTCTACCTGTTCATTGTTTTGGTGCTCCTCATTGGCTCTGCTCTTGGGTACATGAGCATCCACATGGCGGACCTTCACAGGTAGCCTCCCTATCCTGGTAGCAATGTCTTTCCACTCTTCAGCAGCCCAAATTGGTTTTCCTCTACGCTGCCAGTTAGCCTCTTTCCACCTCTCCAGCCATCCCCATAGAGCATTGGCTACCATCCATGAATCAGTGTAGAGGTAGAGCTTTGGCCATTTCTCTCTTTCTGCAATGTCCAGGGCCAGTTGAACAGCTTTGAGTTCAGCAAGCTGGCTTGATCCACCTTCTCCTTCAGTGGCCTCTGCGACCTGTCGCGTGGGACTCCATACGGCTGCTTTCCACTTCCGGTTCATTCCCACAATGCGGCAAGAGCCATCAGTAAAAAGAGCGTATCGTGTATCTTCTGCTGGCAGTTGGTTGTATGGTGGAGCTTCTTCAGCCCGTGTCACTTCTAGTTCCCCATCATCAGTGAGACCAAAGTTTTCACCTTCCGGCCAGTTTGTAATTATTTCCAGAATCCCAGGGCGATTCAGTTTTCCAATACGGGCACGCTGTGTAATAACAGCAATCCATTTGCTCCATGTAGCACTGGTGGCATGGTGTGTAGAGGGAACCTTTGCTTTGAACATCCACCCCAGTACTGGTAGTCGGGGTGCCAGGAGGAGTTGTGCTTCAGTGCCTATTACCTCTGAGGCAGCCTGGACTCCTTCATAGGCAGCCAAGATTTCCTTCTCTGTTGGAGTATAGTTGGCTTCAGATCCTCTATAGCTTCGACTCCAAAATCCCAGTGGTCGGCCTCGAGTCTCCCCAGGCACCTTCTGCCAAAGGCTCCAGGACAAGCCATGGTTCCCGGCTGCAGAGTAGAGCACATTCTTCACCTCTGGTCCTGTCCTGACTGGGCCAAGGGCTACTGCATGAGCAATCTCCTGCTTGATCTGTGCAAAGGCTTGTTGCTGCTCAGGGCCCCAGTGGAAAGTGTTCTTCTTGCGGGTGACCAGGTAGAGAGGGCTCACGATCTGACTGTATTCGGGAATGTGCATCCTCCAAAAACCTATGGCGCCTAGGAAAGCTTGTGTTTCTTTCTTGCTGGATGGTGGAGACATTGCTGTGATCTTGTTGATGACATCGGTGGGAATCTGACGCCGTCCATCTTGCCACTTCACTCCCAGGAACTGGATCTCTTGAGCAGGTCCCTTGACTTTGCTCTTCTTGATGGCGAAGCCAGCTTTTAGGAGTATCTGGATGATTTTCTCCCCTTTCTCGAACACTTCTGCTGCTGTCTTTCCCCACACAATGATGTCATCAATATATTGCAGATGTTCTGGAGCCTCACCCTTTTCCAGTGCAGCCTGGATCAGTCCATGGCAGATGGTGGGGCTGTGCTTCCACCCCTGGGGCAGTCGGTTCCAGGTGTACTGCACGCCTCTCCAGGTGAAGGCAAACTGAGGCCTGCATTCTGCTGCCAGAGGAATGGAGAAAAATGCATTGGCAATGTCTATAGTGGCGTACCACCTTGCTGCCTTGGACTCCAGCTCATACTGGAGTTCCAGCATGTCCGGCACAGCAGCGC
Source organism: Calcarius lapponicus (assembly GCA_039654755.1). Lineage (NCBI taxonomy): Eukaryota > Metazoa > Chordata > Aves > Passeriformes > Fringillidae > Calcarius > Calcarius lapponicus. Next base: position 33,797,276 of record CM077463.1, on the reverse strand, counting down.
TCAGCGGTGGAGTCACTTCATTCAATGCACGATAGTCCACAGTCAATCTCCATTCTCCTTCAGATTTACGCACAGGCCAAATGGGGCTGTTGAAGGGTGAGTGGGTCTTGCTGACCACCCCTTGGCTCTCCAGCTCACGGATCATTTTGTGGATGGGGATCACAGCATCTCGATTCGTCCGGTACTGTCGGCGGTGCACTGTTGAGGTGGCAATTGGTACTTGTTGCTCTTCCACCTTCAGGAGACCTACTGCAGATGGGTTTTCTGACAGTCCAGGCAAGCTGTTCAACTGCTTGACACCCCCTGTCTCTACAGCAGCTATTCCAAAAGCCCATCTGAGTCCCTTTGGGTCTTTGAAATACCCACTTCGGAGGAAGTCTATGCCTAAAATGCATGGGGCCTCTGGGCCAGTCACAATAGGGTGTTTCTTCCACTCCTTTCCAGTCAGGCTCACCTCAGCTTCCACCAAAGTAAAATCCTGTGATCCCCCTGTCACACCAGCAATAGAAACAGACTCTGTCCCCACATGTCTTGATGGGATTAATGTACATTGCGCACCAGTGTCAACCAAAGCTTTGTATTCTTGTGGTTCAGATGTGCCAGGCCAATGAATCCACACAGTCCAAAAAACACGGTTTTCCCCAGCCTCTACCTGGCTAGAGGCAGGGCCCCTCTAAGCCTGGTTATCCTTCGTTACCTGGGCATATGTCTTGGAGGTTCCTTCAAGGGGATCAAAAATATTGTCATTTTCATCATGTGTGACAGTTCAGTTACTGGCCACTGGAGCTGCTTCCCTTTTGGAACTTCCCCTCTGAGTCTTCAGTTCGCGCACCCGTTGTGCCAGAGCAGCAGTAGGTTTTCTATGCCATCTCCCCATGTTTTCTCCACAATCACGCAGGTAGAACCACAGCTCAGCTCGTGGGGTGTACCTTCTCTCACCATCTAGGTAACGTCTGCCTTGGGTACCAGAACCTTTGACCTGTACTGCCGAGATCTGGATAAGGTCTTCTTTAATCTGCTCCCTGAGCTTCTTATGATTCTCCTCGATCTTGTCTTCTAATTTTTGTAGACGTGTTTCCACGGCTGCAATTCTGGCGTGTGTTGGGCCATGCACAGCATCTGCATATGCTCGGAGCTTCTTTGCCATATCCAGCACAGTCTCCTCACCATCATCCCGCTTCATTATCGCTAAAGCAGAAGCATAATCTCGTGGCCCAAGCCGTACAAGTTTCCTCCACATCACAGATGTGCATGTCACCAAGTCTGGATTTACAGTGTTTGCATCATCTGAGAAGACAAGCTCCGCCACTGCCATTTCCCTCAAGCGTTGAATCCCTTGTTCTATGGTTTTCCACTGGGTTTGCTGCATATAGAGATCGTCTGCACACATGTATCTTTCTGCGACACTTCTCCTGACCCGTGCCCAGAGGCTTTCAGGGTTAGCCCCGCTCATCATTTCGTGGTCAATGGCGGGATCCTGTGACAGGGATCCCAAATGCCTCGCCTCAGTGCCATCTAGAATTGTAGCCTCGCCTGCAGCATCCCAGAGACGGACTAACCAACTAATTATGGATTCATCAGGTCGTCGGGTGTAATCCTTCCTTAGGCCACGAAGGTCCTTCAGGGAATAAGACTCAATATTGGCTCCTGATGCTGGGTCAGTTGCCTTAACTCTGGCTTTTATATCAGGTGGTGTTGAGGGTCCTTCCTCTGGATCATCATCATCTGTTACGGGCCGATTAGTCTTGCTTGTGTGCTTTTTCACCGGAGCAACTGGCAGTGGCTTAGGCTCACTATCTGGTTTAGCTGCTGGCTTCGAGCCTGGGCTGTTGGCTGCAGCCTGAGTGACTGTGGTAGCTGCTGCCTTATCTCCCTGCCCCCCTGCCTCTGTCTGCTGCCCTACAGTATCTAACAGAGTGCGATAAGCATAGGCCAGGGCCCAGCTTATTGCAATTAACCTTTTCTCCCTAGAATCGTCAGAGCACTTCTCTTTTAGGTACTTTCCCACCTCAGATGGTTTCTGAATTTGTTCCCGTGGAAAATCCCAGTCTACAGGATCAGAAAATTCCTTCAGGGTTTGGCCTATATTTTCCCATTCTCCACACCACTCAGGATTTTTCACACCTGCATCTGCTTCTGGGTCAGGGGTCTCACCAACTCTTCTGGATATCTCAGCCCTCATTCTAGAGAAGCTGCAGACCATATAGAGGAAGCTTACCAGATATAATACCAGAAAGATGGTCTCTTTAGCAGTCAGGGGAAACTGAACCTTCTCAAAAAGTGACATAACAGATCCATAGGAAAAAAAGGAAAGGAAAGGCTGGAAAGCCTTATTCCCATCTCCTCCTCTAACAGACTGGGTGTAATTACTAATAAATTCCCAAAACACACTACTGGAATTGGGCTGCAGGCTAGGACGAAGAAACCATGAACCATAAATATCATAAACAGAGGCCAGCATCTTTGTAAACGCCTTATAAATCATTATCACCAAGGCCAGCACAACAGCTATTCCAATCCGTACCCTTCTGCCGTAAAAATTACGTGTTAGGGACAATATCCCTAGTGACCAGAAAGGTATTGTAACCTCAAAAAAGTCTAGAGCCCAGAGACACATGAAGGCTTCCACCCCAAGAGATATTACAAAATCAAGCAGCATGGCTACTATTGACCGGCACAACAAACACACAATCAATAGAGCTTTTTTCCACCTTCTCGAGCCCCACGTTGGGCGCCAAATGTCCAGGTTTAGAGCAAATTTGGGAGAGAATCCCCCCAAAGGAGCTCCGGTAGGAAAGCTGATTCAATCAGCCCCTCCCCCCAACGGGTCCGGGAGAAAATATCTCCTTGGAGAAAGGTGGAAAAAACTGTTTATTAAACAATAAAATCTAAACAATATCAAACAATAAAATCCCTTGCCACTCCAAAGAGATGACAAACTGAGAAAAGTCCCTCCCCGGCTTGTGGCTCAGCTCACTCAGTCTCTGATGAAGTCTGCCGGTGCTGGAATGTTGCAGGCCAGGCCTGGCCCGGTGGGCCACAGGTGTGAGCTGCCGATGCTCCCCTTGATGTTCAGTCCAGAGCAGGTTTCAAGAGGTCCAAAGAAAAAAGGAAAAAAGAAAAAAAAAAAAACCAAAAAAAATCCAGGGAACTTCTTTGCCTCGGCTAGCTAAACTAACTCAAAGCAAAGGAGAACTCTGTCCCGTCGTCTGTCCAGCCGCAGACAACAGTCCAGGAGCAGGAATGTGGGGGAGTGAATGCAGTGTCTGAAAAAAACCTGCTGCTTTCTTCTCTCCCCCCCTTCACTCTCCGGGGCACTCTTAAAGGTGCAAAACTCACCATTCAGAATGGGACGATTGGGGATAAAAGCATCATATAGTCAACCCAGGACACCCATGACACCAACAAATATAAAACATCAGAAAACCAACAAGTGAGAAAAAAACCCCATAAATGTCCATGAGAGGAGGCCATTTTAGACAGCTCAGCGTGAAGTAAGCCACAGTGAACCTTATCAGAGGGCTCTCTACTGGCATCTCCCTCCTGCCAGGGCAGGGGCAACCACTGGGCTGCCAAGTGGGTGGACAGCAGCACTGCAGGATGTGCACCTTGCTGGCATCAGGCTAGTCCATGACTTTGAACACAGGAAAGATGGGCAGGAAGCAGCATGTCATAGACTTGTTGTTTAAAATTAAAAACATAAAAAGCCACACAGGCACCAAGGAGTTTGCTTTCCCTCAAAAATTCTTGTACCTTTTGCCTGAACGAGTTGATCCTTCCCTCCTCCCAAGCTCTCCATCTAAATACATTGCCTCTGGTGCCACCACCACGCTTGCTTGCTTATTTGTGGTAAACCAGTGTGGTTTGATACAGTTTTATCAGAAAAAGACTTGGAAGCATTTGTGGTTCTTTTTTAATGGTGAGCCAGTAAGTGCTGTGCTGCTTGTAGGTCAAAGCACAGCTGAGATGGTATCCTGCAGGCTGGGGGAGGCTGGGCCTGAGCATGGTCTGACCCTGCAAACCACTTCTCTGTCCTAAACTGTGTCAAATGTCTCAGATCAGCCCATCAGCCGGTGCAAGCCCTGAGGGCTCTCCATTGGGAAAGGGTGTGCAGAGGAGACCCTTCACACGTGCATTTTCCTGCAGTGTGCTGGCTTCACCCCTCCCACAAAGGAGCCCACCTTCCCAAGGCCACTGTTAATACAGAGGTGTGCAAAGGTGTCTGAGCAGCTTCTGGCCGCCTGAGAAATCAGTCACCTCCCCAGTCCCTGCGGGCTGATGGCACACAGCCTGAGGGTGCTTGCCTGGCATGACTGCGCATCTCAAATCACTGGCAGGCCTCCAGGACAACCCCTGCCTTGAATGAATCTTTCACCAATAAAAAGCAAGCAAAACTGGAGCAAATGAAGCATTGACTAGGATAGGATGCATTTGGAAGAGTTTTCTATCTCTTCATACTTCAGTGGAGCTGCTGTCAGATGATACTGGCTCCCTGCCATTCAGCCAGGTGCTACTACTGCCCATGAATGGGCACAAGATAACTCCTTGCAAGGAAGGTCAAGGAAAACTACAGTGCAGTGAAACAACTCGCCTTATTTCTGTATGAAATATTTCACACAGTTTAAAATAGATGTTGTGAAAGTTTGATACAGATTTTTTTTAAGTCTTGAATTTTGAAAATGAGCTTTTACCTGAGTTGGAAATACCTATGTAAAGGGCTGCATTTTACTTTTGCATGAAAGAATGTTTTGCTGCCTTTCTAGTAACCACTTAGGTTGCTTTGAATGGAGGTAGGATTTTTGTGAGTTACACAAAATTGAAGTTGCACAATAGCTGCAGTCGTGGACGAAACCAATTTTTGCTGACAACAATTCTGAAAAACTTATCTCTTCTATCTGCTATTTTTACCCCAAAGCATAGACAATTTCTGAATAGCTGTGGACTTATTTCCACTTGCAGACCTGTAAGTGTCTGCAAAATGGAATCATATGCGGGTCCTTTGAGAGCTTTCATTTAATGATGGTGAAACATATGCTCAGAAGTAAAAGTCAACGTGATCCTATTAAATTCCTTTAAAAAAAACCCAAAGAAAAAAAAAACAAAACAAAAAACACCACCAAAAAAACTCCAAAAAACAAAACTCTAGGAATTTTAAAAAACCCCCAACAAACAGAAATGTCATTTGGTCACATGGAAGACAGCATTAGAACAAGAAAGCTCAAGGAGAACAAAATGTTTACGGAGCAGATTCCCACCATCGTACTTCCCAGCAGCCTCGGTGCTGCCATGCCACCCTTCCAAGCACAACTATCTTTGTCATTAGACCTCATTTGCTCAAGGGATTCTTTAAGGAAAAATAATGGAAAACTTCTCTGGAGTACCCTGATTCTCTGGACCTCATTTTAATGTTCTGTCTCAGTACTAAGCAAAGTTACTTTTGCTGTATGTTCCAACAGTATTTCAGGTAGAGAGTGAATCTCCTTTGAGGTACAGAAATGTGCCTTTAAGGTAGCTAACATGACATTCTATTTTCTCAGCAATTATACTTTAAGAGAATTTTCTGCAGCAAGCATCATCAAACAAATGCACTGAGCAGCTGTGGTTCCTTCACCTCAATCCTAACAGTCCAAGACTTGAATGCACACTTTTAAATTACTATTAGTTCTGAATCATTAGCATGTGTTCTTCTTTCCCCAGACCTACATCCATGCATAATTTACTGATTTCCCACTGCTTACTTCATAAAATGTTGAAAATCCATGCACATACTTGGACCATTTTAGCAGGTTTTACAGACTGACAGTCCTTTTATTTGTATGGGTTCAGCATACAGCTGCATGATACACTGAAGCTAAGAAAAACTGGGGAGGATGATTCACAGGAAAATTTTTGAGAAGACCATTTCTTCTAATTCAGTGCAAAAACAATTCACATACAGTCAATAATCAGAGACTAAATTCTACATTATTTTAAATTTACTTAGTGCTGTAAGTAATCATTAGTGACAATACTACTATTGCCTGGAAATAAGGCAGGGGCAAGATCTGACCTACCTCTGTTTTATAATTATAGTGTTCATAGTTGTATTTTACTTTATATACATACACTTATATGAAACAACAGCAAAATAAAACTGTTCCCACAACAATGAACAGAGTATATTGTACAGCTTATAAATTATGGTATACAGTAAATCTGGTGTCACATACTATAGGTTATGGAATACATTCATAGACAATGATATATATTAATTTGCAAATTTAACAAAGAATTTTTTTTAAGCAAGTAAGATATTACATACAATGGTGCTGATTCATCATTACTGCAGTTTAAAATACTGGCCCTTTCATGCCACAGGAAACTTGGAATCAAGGTAATGAATCACAGTCAAGTACATACCATTTGACAGAGCTGCAGTGATTTAAGAACAACCTGAATTTCTTGGAGTTTGAGCACTTGATTTTGCAAACCTGAAGTTGCATGATCTAGATTTAGTTTCTCTGTCTGGCTCTGTTATATACATATAAGTACCTGTCTTACAGTATTTATCAGCTCTGTTTTTTGATTTGGAAATAAATACTCAGTTTATCACTTTCTTTCACACCAAAGAAGAACCAAGACATGGAAGCCCGAGGGCACATCCCACTGACATAGCGGCTGATGTGTTGGCTTTTAATGGGAAGTGGCACTCTAAGTATCTAATCACTCTATTTATAGAATTTAAACCCCTAAACTACTTTGGAACATTCATATATTTTACCTACTGCTAAGCTGGCAAATATTATTTAACTACAAGTCTAATCTAGATAATAGCTTTTAAATCCATTGAAGCCAAGATGCGTCAGAATAATAATCATACAACTATACAAATAGTTGTACCTAATTCCTAATTTTATAGTGCTGCAACTCTCCAGCAGCAAGTAACAGAAATGTATGTATGTACACCTGTAACAGAGAAAGAGCAAACCTGTGTTGTGGATGGACTTATGTCTGCTGTTCTCATGCTCAATGTTTAGGTTTATATTAAAAATAGTATCAGCAGAGAATTGCTGTGGGAAGAGAAGCACAAAATGCTGCTCAAGAATATCTGAAGCCAGATGTCACAAAGTGACACTTTTGATTGCTAGGGCTGCTTGTGCTTCTGTTTGTGGTGGCTTCTCCAGCTACTCCCAGAGTATGATGATGAGGTCGGGTGGGGAAGCTGCTTAACAGTGACAAAAACTGTTACACCTGTCTGCTGCACTGGACAATTGGTCCTTTGAGCTCAGCTAGACAGGAGGCAGCCATGGGGTCTGAGGGGTTAAAGGCAGCTGGTGATTTAATGTCTGAGTTAGACTTTAAGAAACAGTATGCTTCACATTGCAAATTAATGTTTATTTTACACAGGACCATCAGAATTAACAATAGGGTGCCAGAGTGCATCTTCACTAATCTATCCTATAACATCATGGAAGTACAATTTTCAAAGACACATATTTATATATCTGGTAACCACTTTTGTCCCTGTTAATTAACTAGCAATCAGAAATGCTTTGGGACACACATACACATGCACACATTAAAAAAAAGGCAATACAAATTATTTTGTTGCTGTCAGAAATAATGAGTACCAGCAAATCATCGTTTCCTTGTCCCGCTGCTGCCACTGGCAGATTTATTGAAACTTCTGCTCATTTGTGGGAAGTGTACAGTTGGTGTTCTTTCAGTGGGGCCATATAGCCCTAAATTCCTGGCTGTGGCTGACTTTCGAAGAGGCTTGACACTGGGAAAAGGATTGAAGACTTGTGGCTTTGGGTTCCCAGGCTGGGGTGATTTAGCCAGGTTTCCACTGTCTCTGGATGAAGTGGAAGACTCTGATAAACATGGCTGGCTGGACCGACGGGATGTTGGCTCCACATCAGTTTGGATATCTGAGGTGAGTTCCAGTGCTTCCAGTTTTAGCTGAACCATGGACATGTTTGTACCGCTGTCCGTAGAGTCTGCCTCAGATGACTGCTGCTCAGCTTTCCGAGTAGTCCTGTCATCCAAACCACCTTCTTCTCTTTCTCCAAAGTCAGAATGTTTGGAAGCCTCCTCCTTTGCACCAGGACTATTTGTTTTGCAGCTCTCACTCTGCTCATCTATCAGTCCTACAGTATCTCCGTAGCCCAGCTGGCCCTTGGCCCTAGCAATGTTCTTCCGATGGACTCGTATGTGAGTGCGCCATGGAGAGTTCAGTTTTGTTTTAAGATCTTCTTGGGGAATGGGAGACATCTTCCCCGTAGCATGGCTTGGGATGTGAATTACAGCATTTTTAAGAGACTTGTTATTCAATTTCATCTTCTTTCCTAAAAGGAGGTGGTTTATCACTGGGGAATGGTTTACCTGAGAAGGGAGGAGGCTGGTAACTGGCCCTTTGTCTGAAAGAAAGCATTTAAAAGAAACACAGTATTGTTAAAGAACAAAACAAATTAATGTTCTAAGGATCTACCACCAAATTTGATACCTTTATTGAGATATGGCAAAGGTTTGCAGGACAGAATGCATTTTTAAAAAACCAACCCAAACCTAAAAATCATCACTGAATTTCACTTATGTCTTAGAGTTGAACACAAAGCAGCACCTTCTATATAAGGATTTTCTGCCCTCCTTCACTGCTTTGCACCTGTGGGGAAGCCCCAAGCCAGGAATACCATGAAAATATATAATTTTAAAAAATAGCTCCTTGATTTTTGGAATTGAAATATAACTGATAGTTTAACATTAATATTGGCTTCTGATATTTCCCTTCTCCTTCATTTCCCTTCCAACAGCAAAAGGCAATTCAGCCTCCATATGAGGTCAGTCACACAAGCCTCTCCACGAGGCTTGTGTGACTGGAAAACAGAAAACAAACTGAAGTACTATTATCGCATAAAATCACATCTTATTAAGCCAGAGGAGTAGACTCAGAATTCGTGATTAGGTGACAGTTTGATTAAATGACAAACCCAGCCCTGTATCATGATTAGTAAGATTAGAAAGATTTGTGTTTGGAAGGTAGGGGTTGGCATCCTTGGGAATCAACATTTTACTGTCCGCACTGTTTCTGTTAGCTACAGCCTGTGTTCAAAGCAAACACTTCACTAATATTTAAAAAAAAATCCTTCTAAACCATGTAAAGAAAAAATTGCAGTTCCATGTATTCCAATGCTCCCGCTAGCACAAGTTTAGACAATCTAGAAGAGAAATAAAAATTCTCCACAGTGACCCATTTGCATAGTGAATTTCAATAGTGAACTAAAAGGATGACACTTAAGCAGGGAGGAATGAGTAGGGTGGGCTGTGTTCAGCTTGCACACCCAATATAACCTTCAGCTATGCATTTCATGCCAACCCTTGCACTGCTGAGTCTGACAGTTTGGGTGACAGACTCCATAACAGGGGTTGTTAAATAAGGGACTGATATCCAGCTCAGTCCTCACAACAGTATCACTATGGCTAAGGAAACTGCTAGCCAGAATGGAACATCTAAGCCAGTTCCTTCAGTTACATAATTTGCCATGCCCAGATGAATTCAGAGGAGTTTGGATAATACAGACCAGCTAGGAATCTACTGCCACATGATCTGAAGCATCCTCATCTCTGCATTCAATTTTTTCAGTGCATCAATATGTCTATCCCAAGAATGCCAAAGATTTAAAGTTTTTTAATCAGAGAGATCAACACAATGCATCCAGATAGCAAAGCCACTTTTAAATACCATGGTTTAGTTGGTCCCTGGGACCTAAGAAAACCCCAGGGTCATCATCTTCAGATCCTGACAAAAGAAGAAAAAATATCACCTTCTTGTTTTCTTCCTGCATGAAGAGGCACCCACTTTACCACTAATGTTATATCATTTACTACAATGTTATATCATCAGTCTTTCTTATTTTGTCTATTTGGTTAAATGTAAAATAATGTCATTTGCCTGATGAAGTTAGTTTGCAATAAATCAGGGAATGAAGCATGTTTTGGATGTGTTACCTGCTCTGATGTACACATGGTGAACCTGCTGCTGCTGCTTCTTCTTTATCCTGGAATATTGCTTTTTCAGTGCATTAATATCAGTGGTCATACGCTCCATCATCATGCTGTTAAAAGCAGTCTGATAGTCACTTCTGCAAGAATCTATTGCTCCTGGACTTAATTCTGCAATGTTACTGGAACCAAGACTTTGTTCTTCATTCTGATCTGTAGAAGGAGGGAATAAAGTGGAGGTGAGGGAGGAGTAAATTGACATACTCAAGAGATGTATCTGTACTTCTGTAGCTTATTTCCAAGGGAAGTCTGTGTCTGATTCCTACCATCTCATTTAACTGTAGTCTTCAATTAAAAATCTATTATAATATGTATATTTAACTAAGCTGTGCTATTTACAATAAGAATTATTATAAATAGCACTACTGCTTATGAATAGCAAGGGTTTGAAGGGAGGTTAATGAGTACAAAAGTCAATTAACATGGCAGTCCAAAGTTGTAAGCACAGCTTTTCAAATATCCAAAAGTAAATTAAGCCACCACTGAAGTAATTCAATAACAGATTATTAAAGATACTTGGTTGTTGTAGAGGCCAAAAATGCAAGTTATAAAATATATTACAGTCAAGCAGGCATGAGATTAAACAACCAGCCTAGTGCTACCAGCAAGAAGCATCAAGAAACAGAATGCCACAGGGAGAAAGCTGCTAGTAGCAACAAAAAGGATAGGCACAGAGCAGCTGAGGACCAGACAACTTGAGAGTGTCTCTGACCAACAGCTGCAGAGCATTAGCAGCAGAGCAGTTTATTTTCACAGCTGTTTCTGATGCACCAACCTGGCACTACAGGGTCAGGAGTATAATTCTTTTTCAGGGAATGTTTATTTGTCTTTGGCTAAGTTTGCAACAGCTGTTTGATGTTCTGACTAAGTGCTAGTTTGAAGCAGCAGGTAGAGAGTCCCCCAGGAAGGGAAAAACAAAACACCACAGCAAGGAAAATTGCAGCTTACAGGTCTCAGCAAAACCAAGACGCAAGAATGATGAAGCAGCAGCTTGTTACATCAGTCTGGGGTTTTTTGAGGGTAAGGTGGTGGTGAGTTGGGGATAAATAAAAATGGCCTCTCCCAAGATACTGTGAAATCACTGTTGATCCAGTACCATTTCATAAAGGCTACTATTTTTCTTGTATGGATCAGCATTTTGTACTGCTTATAGAGAATTTGCACTGGTGTTCATACAATTCTGTCAAGAAATTTCAAGAAATGCGGGAATTGAAAAACTGTGACATTTTGAATATATCCAAAACATACAACAATCTGTAGGTTTGGCCAAAAGGGCAGTGAAATCACCTGCACAGTTCACTCACTGCTGATAGGTTCCAGTATTAGCCATGCGTATGTTAATAAAGATCAAGACCATTTATTAATGGAATACCCTTCAGAAAATGCTGACTACTTAACAGTTGTCTCAGAAATATGCATGGATTTAGGGTAGAATTTTTTTTAAATATGGTTCTTTTTTTTGTGTCTGGGCAACACTATGGGCATGTTTTGTTACTATTACTGCAGCCAAATCCTTAACTCACACCATCATTTACTGTACACCTACAGCCTTCCAACCTGGCTGTGACAACATCTTCATGGAGCACACAGCAAGTCATTTGGTACCTGCTGTAACCTCTGTGTGCATAGAAAATACATCTACCATAGCAGCTTTCACAGACAGAACTGCAGATAATTTCTGCCAGGTCATATAGATTTAACTGTGTTTTCCAAAATTAAAGAAGTCACATTTACCTTTCATCTGTTTTTGGTATTTTTGGAGCTCTGGTGCCAAAAACCCACTTAATGGTCCAAGACAACCAATTGCATTAGCAATTGAGTCTTCATCATCTAAGTCATTCTCTTCATCACTGTCTCTGGTTCTGCCTAACCTGCTGTCAAAAGAGAACATAAGAGAAGTTAGGAAGATACATTCTTAAATGTGAACATTACCAAGCATTTTTTATCTTTTTTAGAAGCATACAAGGGAGGATCCTTTTCATCTGCAAAGGATAAAAAATAACTATACACCATAAGCAGCGCATTTCAAACTTACCCTGAAAATGAAGTTGATTTTACTGCTGCTGGGAAAGGAGTAATATTGTATGTATATTTCTCCCTCAATTCTGCCAGTTGTGGGAAAGGAAACTGAGCCATGGTGTAAACAGTCTGGGGGCAAAAAAAAAAAGGCAACTTTAAAAACTTTTTGCTTTAATTAACAGTCTCACAAAAGATTTCTCCATGAGCAGACTTCCACAGTCTTGCAGGATTAAAGGCTGCACATTTTTGCACATTCACATGCTGTAAGAAAATGGTCTAGTTTAATGATTCAGTCAGTATTTCCTGTAAGAAAAATAGAGACTGACTCACTAGAAAGATACACAGTTCTGTTAAAAAAAAGGAACTCCTATACTCATTTAATAATTATTGTCAACCTCTTCTTGCCAGCACACCAGAAATCCTCCTCCAATTATTATTTCACTTACATAAAAGCATCATTTAGGATTTGGGGATCTTTTGCTCAAGTATTTAATAAAGTATTAGCACTAGCACAGATAGGAAGGGGCAGTTCCTCATTGATGTGGACTGTTAGCTGGTTCATTATTTTACCTGAAAAGCTGAAGAGCTTGTGTGAAAGAAATCATGCCAGCACAAAAATCATCACTAAAGAGGAAGAATCCAACATATCCAAGTTTTCTTCCCTCAATTTCTAGTTTTGGTTGCTGGTTGGTTTTGAGGCTAAAGGTGGGGATTTGGTGGGGTAAAGGTAGTAGTTTTTCTAAAACAAGGTCATAAAAATGCTAATAGATTTTCTTTACATCAATAGTCAGAATTTAAGAAGATACATAGTTGCAAATACATTTCCTTTCAGCATCATTTTTGCTGCAAGTCACCAGCCCACCTGGCATAAAGATACATCACATTCATTGCAATATCACTGCTGATTTGTTCTTACATACTTTAGTTGCCTTTTTCCCCCTGCTTTTGTTCACTATTCAGAACTTTCAAATAACTGCCAAATAATTCATTCTGAGTCTCAATGTCAAAAGAAAAAAATATATATGTAATTTCCCATAGTTTCTCTGAAATATTAAAGCTTTTTCACATCCTGAAAATTAAATATCTTTTGAAAGACAGCAACATAAAATTTTCTCATTAGCTATGACAGTAAATCTTCACTTATATATTTTTTCCTGTGCTTTTAAGTCAGTGACATTTTCATCTGAAGGCAAATGACCTCAATTAAGATGAAAGGAAATTCTGAACAGTTTCTACATAATCCATTCTTGAACCATGCCTTGTCTATGCTAAGTACACTAAGGAAAATTGCAAACATGAATTCAGTACTAGACATTTCCTGCCATAAGAAGGGAAAAAAGTTTTGTTAATGGCAATGATGTAAGCACTGAGGAGCAGGAAGGACAGTCCTCTCTGAATCAGAGACAGGGCAATAGTGTCCCTCAACAGACTTCTGTGTGAGAAAGCTCTTACAGTTCAAGCCCTGTACAGCCTCTAAGGAAAGGAAGATGCCTTCAAAAATCCATAGCATGAACTGAAGTTTTGCCACTCCATTAAACTACAGTGCTACTGTGAAAGATAAATATTCCCTAGGGCCTGAACAGTGATCTCCTATTGGTCTACCAGACAAAGGGATTTTATGATCTAGAGAAAGACCTACCTCCAGCCCAACATGTCTGCCTGCTTGTTTGATCTCCACCATACTTTCCTGTTAGGTTTTATTTTTTTTCCATATGTTTCAACTCTCTCCAGAGGTTTGTCTGGAATTTATTTCTACTCCTTATTTCAATGTCCTTCTCAGGTAACTTCTTCCATATGCTAGTTACCCTTTAAGTGAAACGGTCGACTCCAATTCCTCCATTTGCTCCTTGCACCTACTGTTTCAGATTATACTTCTAGCTTTTGCCTGTCTCCAATCTGTGTCTCTTCCACATCTGCTACAAGTTTTTTCATTTAGCATACATATTTTTAGCTTAACTATTATTATCAGGTTATAACTGCAGACCTTGCTTACCACCTGGCTGAGATCCACAAAACAAATTTTATGCCAGTGCCAGTTCCACCGGAAATTTTAAAAAATATTGCCAGCCAACACCTCTGATATCCTCCCAGTGACAATTCAGAGTCAAAACATTCTTTTTCCAGTCATTACACAGCCTTGGATGCCATTTGGTTAACTCTGGGGAACTGTCCCAGAGAGAAATAGCCCACACACAAAAGCATGATGCAGCCAAACTTAGCATCTTATTTACATAAGGGACAGATCCTGACAACAAGAAAAGAGACAAGGACAAACCCCCCCTCTATTCTCACCTTAAATCATTTGACAATCCTTTGCCTTACTCTAGAAATGCAAAGCTGTCTACACCCTCAGCAGAACACCATATGGGAGGTGATGGGCTGTGGCTTCCAAACAGGGTAAGCCATTTTGCAGACAACTTATTACCTATCTCCATAGCTGCCCCCCACTGGTTTAAGGATTTTCTTTCTTTTCAGTTTGACTAAGAAAACAAAATAAAAAGCCAAAGCAAAAACAAGCCCAAAAGAAAACAAAGTGCTACTCAAGTAGCAAGTTAACAGTGAATACCATCAAATCAGGGCAACTGCCAAGGCAGATGGTCCAAAATGCTGGAGTACCACAGAAGGATTAATCCCTGTTCCCCTCTGTTCTAGTAAATACAAAGGGATGCCTCTCCTCCAGCTGGCTTCTCATCTCTGTGCTGCAATGATCCTGGGTGTACAAACTGAATCAGCCTAGCTGGTTATAAAAGTGCTCACTTTCTGACAAGGCATGGAAGCACAGACTCAGTCTAGCACACTCTGTTTAGAATATCTGCAGACACCTGACTACAGCCTTCTGTCTCCATATTGGAACCAATACACACCCAGCCTAGAATCTGATGTGTACAGCACTTACCCTTTATTCACCCAAACTGCTCAGCCTGAAAAAGGAGGAAGCTGTAGGCTGGCTTGCTCCTCCAATGCCTTCATGCTCTCCTCAGTAAAACGTTAAGAAGTTTTGTCACACAAGAGCCAAATCTGCAAAAGCTTTAAAGGCTCCCACCCTAACTATAGGTACTGTTTGCATGGGAGCAATAAAACTGCAGCAACTATTCATGCTGGTGGAAAGAATGAGGACATGAGTCCCCTGTTCTACTTTAGACATCTGCGCTGTCAACACTTCCCTTGAAGGATCAGTTGCACCTCCGTCCTCTAACTCCTAAAAGAAATAAGGCTCTTGGAGCACAATTTATTTTCCAGTAGTTGAGAAGTGCCTGTTAGGCTGGCTTAAGTGAGCCTGGACAAGTAGTTTAGATGCAAATATAAGTGTTATGCAAGTCTGAAGAGAAGTGAGATGATTGCCACCAGAAAGCTCTTCTGAAATCTGATGGGAAGGCAGAGTGAGATATTATACTCCTTTCCCCACAGTAGGATACTAGTCCTTGAGCCATCTTGTAAAAAATATTAGATGTAAATTAATAATTCTGATTTTTATTAGGGGAAAAGCAAAAAAAAAAAAAAAAAAAAAAGAAAAAAGAAAACAAAGCATCTCTGAATGACTCCTCTGAAAAAGCTTAAAGCAATTTAAAAAACAGCATGTTCAAGCAGCCTGGATTTTTTCATTAATGCAATGGTTCATATTTCTTAATTTTTTTCTCCAACCAGATACATGGTAGCACTTATATGCCCTGATGGTAAGCTCTTGTAGTTCCTTATTCTTTCCACTTAGGGTAAAGAGTGGAGGCCTCAGAGATGGCTACACTGCCAGTGCCTGCCTTTGACTTGAAGAAAGCTATGCAAACTATATTGTGGTTTCTTTGACTGAGAGTACACACATAAACCAGACACACTGCTCCTCCATACACAGAACTTAAACCTGCCACACTCTCCATATCAATGGCAACGCTATCCTACCTTAACACTCCTGTCAGTGTCATAAAATACACACATACACTATGAACATACATTTCTATTGTGCCAAATACTCGGTTTTTTGCTGAAGCACAAAAAGATTGCTAATTTGCTAGTATTTGTAACTGCAAGAGTTAAAAAAAATTAAAAATCCCTCCAACCAGTGAATTACCCATGCCTTATCTTCTATTACACACAGCAGCAAAGAACGAAATCCACAGAGTCACAAAAGACTACTCCAGCTTCCCCAAAATTATTCTTATTCACAAATGCCACATCTTGATTTTGTACCACCCTGGAGACCAGGAACTGAAACACAATGAGAAGATGTCAGCTTGTGCTGCCCTCCTTATACATCCTCACTATCTGAACTGTCTTGTGAAGAACTTTAACACTTTCTCAAAAAGCTTCTGAGTACCTCTGACCAGCTGCATTTCCATTTTTGAAGCAAAACAAAGCCACAACACTTACTTCTCCCATTCCTAGAGCTTCGTCATCAGACAAAATAACAATGACCAAAATACTAAAACTGAAAATAGTGTATTTTAATACAGTCTTCCAACAATAGGTAATAAAATCACTTGCTAACAACTGTTATTAAACTTTTGGGGCTTCACAGACTGACTTTTTTCCTTCCCTTAAGTCAGGTACAAAGTTTCAGGTGAATTATGTTCTCTGTACTTGCTCCCATTTGATCAGTATGCTCTAACTCATCAAAAGGAAAGTTCCAGAACTGTAACACAAAGTCCTTATAAAACATGTAAGTAGACAACACTTTAAAATATCACAAGAATAAGTGCAACTATAAATAAATAAATAAACAAATTTATCTGCTATACTAAAGGGCCTTTCCTTTCCCAGAACAATGTGGGTCTTTGTTCTCATACAAAGGCATGTGTTTTAATAATTCAGGCACTGCAATTATCTACAAATGTCTTTGTTTACAGTACACTACTGACTATTCATGTTTTGGTTTTTTTGTAAATCATGAAGGACTTTTTATACACTTCTCATTTCATAAACCCTTATTTCCCACAGTGTCTGCAGAATGGAAAGGACACAGTGTAATAAAAAACTGACCAAACATAAAAATAAGGCGAAAGAACACCCTAAAATGGCGACTAATCTTGTGTAAATGGAATCGAGCATTATATCCCAAAAGACTCAGCTGTCAACACAGAATCAATTTTTATTAAATGACACCTAGTGGTTCTCTACATTTCATATAAAAATAAGATTCTAGCTCTAACTGCAGATCATCTACTTGCTTTATTGACATGCTAGCTCAACTCTGTTATCTGAAACTTTTATTCTTGGGAGAATTTAGGTTTCTGCAGTATTGAAGAAAAATGTAATTTCTTAGAAATCAAGACCTGAAGAAATCAACACAGAAAACACAAAAATTAAATATGTTACAATTACTCACCTGCATAAGTTCATTGCTGTCAATCAGACTGTCTTCAAGCATCTCCTGAGTCAGCTTGCCCATAGTACTGTAAAACTCATCTGCAGTTTCACAACACTCAATTTGCCTACATCAAAATACATGTTTGTTTTTATTTGACTTTTACATATGATTCTACATGCTCAAAACAAAACTCATCTTCTTGTCATCATAAAATATGCATTTCTGTTAGATGGCTTAACTTTTAAGTTTATTTGCAGTTCTGCCTAGACTTCCAAATAATAAAACTATGCACACAACATTGGAAAAGCTGCAGCAGTAACAAGATGCACTGACTACAGCTTACTGTCCTGACTCCTCGTGGTAGCAGATGAATGCATCTCCAGACAGGCTATACCCTCTGCCCCTTTCATTTCTGCAGCACAAGAATCAATACATTTTGCCTCCTACTAGCATGAGGGGGTTCTCTTATCAGCTCAAAAAGGGAGCATAAAGACTTCTTGACTACCTCATCACTCATTCTTCACCATGCACCAAATGGCCAAATTCACTGTCTGAACTTTGTCAGACTGGAAGATATTCACTGGTCAGAAACCATTCCTGTGGAATAAATTAGTATAGCTGCATTCATACATGTCATTGTGTTAAAAAATAATTAGACTAACATAAAGCACAATGAAAGAAAATTTACTCATCATATTTGTGAATACTATTTCTAAATTGGGGATGAGAATTGTGTTGGTTTTGGTTGTTTGTTTGCTTTGGTAGGATGCTTTTGTTTGCCTTGTTTTGGGAAGGGGGTTCAATTGAATACTTTTTCTGCACTTTTCTTTACATTTCTAAAAGCACAGAATCATTCTAAACACACAGAGTGTCATATAGAGGAAGAGAAATATGAGTAATATGCTTTTGTGAGTTGGTATTCTACACACATTAGGGTCAGCTGCTAAACATCTCGCCTGTCAAGTGAAAAATTTGTTTTTCTTATATCCCAAGGAAGTGCTTTGATGGCTACATATTGTAGCCTCCCCTCTAAAACCCAGATGCTGGAATGATGAAAAAAAAATACACTGCCTTTTTTCTTAAGCAATAGAGGAAGCAGCTTCCCTTGATCTTCAGCAACTGTACATTACAACCACTGAGCTATGAAACTCCTGAAATCTTAACATAGTTTGGGTAAAATAATGATTACATAGCTAAAAAAATTTAAAAAGTTGTATAAACAGTGGGTATGTAGCCCATTATCACAAACTTATGGCTTACCTGCCCTGCTACCTTCAGTCTCTCATGACCTCCACATACTGCTTTCTCTATTGCACCTATATTTAACTTCCCCATTCCTTCAGCCTCCCTCAAAACAGAAGGACGATTGAGCCACCTACATTTTAAAAATGCACTTCTCACCCTATTTTCATTTTGAGAATGAATCTTGAGAAGTATGAAGATCATGAGACTATGAACACTATTTCTGGCCCCACCTCTTTAAATCCCTCATTCTAGTTCTAATGGTGGACAAAGAGAAATAAAAATATCACAATCTTCTCACAGCATAAACAGTGCCCTGTCTTTTACCAGACCTTCTCCTATTCCCCACAAACAGCAGTTTCAAGACGTGCAGTGTGACCAACTTATTTCTCTTAGACACATTTCTCTTAGACACATATATTTCTTGATTCCGTTCCTTTCAATTTCTTAAAACATGTTTAATTTTTCTTTAAGTTTTACGGTAAAATCTTCAAAGTAGTAACTTCCTTTTTATCATGTTATGAGTTGTAGCATTCACAATTATAACTTTTAAGTGTACAGAGATCCACTGGAAGAACTTTTTATCTAAAACACTGTGTGACTACATACAGCTTAATCCCAGTGCAAATGATTCAGGCAAGTTTCATTTATTGAACTGAACTGAATATAAAAAACCTCTCAAGAAATTATTATTCTAATTATTATTCTTCAGATTTAAAATTAAATGTACTAAACAAATCCTCTTACAATGCAACTGGCCTGCAGTGCTAATTTATTCAGAAAGAAAAAAGGAAATGAAACCTCCAAGGACAGAACTGAACATAAATCCCAGTGGTTCAATTTCAGAGAAAAAAGGAAGACAAGTTTTAATAGGCATCACAAGAAAAAAATCGATGCAGCTGCTGATGCCAGCTGAAAAATGTTTCCAGCTGAACTAACATCTGTTTGACCTGTCAGAGCTCACACCTCCCACTGAAGCCAGTGACAAAACTCATTTCTCTGGGAGCACTGTAAACTCTTTGGAACGCAAATATTTCCTTTGACAACAGAGGAGGTTGAAGAACTAACCATCTCTTGTGTTCTGGCCATGTGGTGAGTTTCCAAGGCCACTAAGGACTACAATAGAAACTTGGCTGGAATGTGCTGAAAAGCAGAGAATTTCAGGAAAATTCATATTCAGGCCTTAACAGAAAAGACTCACGTACCACAGGGTCATTCCCTTAATAACACTGAACTCTTGTACTGGGCAAAGCCAATGGGCTCAAATCCTTAAGTCTCCTTAAATGAAACTAAGGAAATTAACATCCCCACTTTCAGGTACCCAACTAAATTAGTTGGTCACCCTCAAATATCTTAATGTGTCTTTATACAGAGTATTTACCAGTTCCTTCAGAGGTTTATGTTCAGGAAAGTCCAACCTTTTAGCACAGCATAAAGACAAAATACACAGACAACTCCAACAACTGGAGACATTTTCTGCAAAAAGGGTCAATTAATTATCATGCCCATTCTGACATGATGTCAGAATCAAGTGTTTTTAAGAAGCCATAAAGGTCCTTTTTGCAGCTTTTTCAAAACAATCAATCATTCTCCTAAAAGATTGTATCTTGTTTAGAATTGAGAACATCTTAAAGAAAACAGAAGTTGAACATGGCTCATACGAAAAAGAAAAATCAGATAAAAATGACCACTTACTCTCCTAGCTTTGCCCAGATAGCCAAAGCTACTCTCAGTATAATTTCAGAGCCTTCAAAGAATACTGAATCCCAGATCTTCAGAACTGTATGGTTAGGCAGACAGGTGGCAAACAGTGTCAGAAACCACTGCATTGTGAAGACATTTGTAAGCGGGGGTTCATAGCCTCCTGAAGTTAAAGAAAACAAACAAGAAAAAAAAGAAGTTACTTGAAGTAATTGCAATTTACTATAATTTTACAAGGAGTATAAACTGCATCATAAAATCCACCAGACATTCTAGCACCTCTGTTATTGCTCAAAACTTACTCGGCCTGCAGGTGTCCAAAGATAAGCTGAGAACAATGGAAAAACTACATAGTCACCTTCCATTATGCTGCACTGCAAAAAACTAAGCAGCATCACTGGCTTTGGACTATAAACCCTGGAATACACCACCACACTTTTCTCCCTTATTTCAGAAAAACTGTTTCTCCTTCCCCAAAGCTCTATGAAATAAAAGCTTCTATCAAAAAGAAAAACCAAACCCACCAACTTCCCCACAAAATGGTGCATTTTTTTCACCAACTGATGACATATGTCTTTATCTACATGGTGATAAGGTGAAGGTGACTGTCTCTATAAAGCCATATCTATTATTTTAATATCCTGGTGTACTTGTTAAGTTTCAAACAAAATCTAGTATTTCAGGCTGAAACTCTAAAATGTTACTTTTTTGTTATGCTCAGAGAACACTTTGTGCATCCCAGTATCAACTGATGCACTGAAGGCCATGACCAGAGAGGCCAGCCTGTGAAAACACTTTCAAACAGTAAATATTTCCTCGATACCATTTGTTTGTTTTTTATACAGTTTGGGCATAGACATATGAAACATAGCAGCAGATCTTTTCTAAGGTGGAACTCAGGGTGCACTTAGCTTCCCAACTGAAAAAGAAACCAAATCAACCAACAAAAAACCTCTTACCCTCCCTAGAACATTCCCAAATAAAAGAGCTGTAAGTCTGGACAGAATGCTATGCCAGGAAAAAAAAATCACAATGCAAAGCCAGTTTTCAGGTAGGAACCCAAGATATACTTCTGAGTTTTGTACCTGTCTATTGGTAAGGATCCAGGTGAAGAAATACTAACCAGCCCCCACTGGCTCTCACATTGTAACTCTTCCCAGAATAGCTATATGAGCCAGCAACTACACAGAGCAGTAGGAGGACACCTACCTTGAGCTAAGGCAAGAAATTACATTTCCAAGGTAGCCCTTGTACTAAGCTAAGTGTTAGTGTTATCACTCCATGCTTTGTATATTCTTGTCAACACAATTCTGTTTGCAGTTACTGGTGGGACCAAATTCTTTCCTTTGTTTTTTCCTGGAAGTACACCTATTTATGTTAAGGTTATCAGTAACAGAAACCATCATATTTCATCTTAAAAATTTAGAATACAAATTCTAAGCAATAAACTAATGTAAACACTTAAAATATTGTATTTTTAAATCAGTGCTCAGATGAAACAACAGCAAGACAGAGTTGAATAGCATTTTCTGTTGAACATACCTCCACTTTCTCTGTTAGCAGCTCTTTGCAGGGTGTCTAAGTGCTGGGACAGTTCAGGAAGCTTCATTCGTAAAAGATCTCGGAAAACAGCCATATCCACAGAGAGAGCACGGAGATTATTGACAAAGTAGCTATCAGGAAGCACCTTATCAATTAGGTAAATCATGATCTGTGGGCAAAATGAAAGACTATCATGTAGGACTTACAGAGCAGTTATTTTCTAGGAATAACAGCAAAATAAAATTTCTCTGTTCACTAAAGAATGAATTGGAGCCAGTGGCAACACATACTTATGGCACCTCCATTTATATGGGGAGAACATATTATCATTTTGAGCATCCTCATGTACCCTAGGTATCCACAAACATTCAAGATACAAAGGCCTCTTGAAACTGTCCAGAATTTATGAACCATGAAATCACTGAAATCAATTACTGAAATCAATGTCACAATAAGCTACGCCCAAGCTGGCAGCATTACCCCCACCAAAAACAATTTTTGACACTTCTGATGTTGGAACTGTTTGAGATTCTCCACTGCTGGAGAGTCTCACTATCCCTTCTCTGGTTAATGCCACAACTAGAAGACTGATTTTGCAAATCTCCTATTTTGTCTCTCCAAAATGCAAGGTACTGTTCTTTAAAAATAAATTCTTCATATATTTTACTGTGATTTGTTACCATATGCTGCACTCCATCTTGTCACTTTAGAAGGTGCTAAATTAAGCAGCGTGAGACATTTTAAGCAGACATCTGTTTCAAGTGAGGTAGCTCAACTACATGGATGGTAAGGAATTAAATGGATACTGTCAAACTTTTGAGAATGAAGAAATGCAACAAAAAATATGCAGAAGCTGATGTTTATCATCAGCCTAACAGAAGACACTGACCTTCACTTCAGGATCTTTTAGGATCTCTGTGGCCACTCTACTAACCACACTCAGAGAGCCTGCAGTCATCCCGTCTTCATCTCTTCTACATTTCTCTCGTATGAACACCCTTACCATGTTTCATAAAGACCTTCATTCTCAAGAGAAGCATTGCACCTTCACATACAGGAGATAGTCCTCCTTCCAATCCCTCTCTTTTCATAAGAGGCCCCCAGAAACAGCTTCTCAGACACAGGACTTCCAAGAGCATCACCTGACAGTCTTACTGCTTTCTTTTCTTTCCCAGCTGTGTGTGACCACATACTGCCACTCGTCCTTGAAAGATTTCTCCAGCAATAGCAGTCTTACGTTCCATGCTTTAAAGCATGTGGAACAGTAGTCAACAAAGGCAAATCAACAGCTTCTACATGACAGGCTCATATTTTGTCAGATGCATTACCTAACCTTTGCTGAATAGTGGGTTACCCCACAGTCTTGTAAAAATAAGCTTTATTTTGTTCAGATATATTTCAACCAATGGAAGAGTAACTTAATATAGCAGCATTAACTTACAACTATGCCATTTGTGTTTTCATAATTCCTTATGACATAAGCTATAAACCCCCATGTTAAAGACACCCTTCTATAAAGGTCTTTGCTCCCTTCCCACTGAATAGTATTACTTCATTGATCTCTGATATACGAGAGCACAGAGAAGAACAGAAATCTTTTTCAACACTGAAGTTCATTCTGTTTCACCAACATGTGAATTGCTTTGAGAAGACTTTTTTTTTAAAAGCAGTTCATGCAATTACCAGTTTGCAAGAGATACTTTCTTTGTAACATATCTCTACATATTTATTTTTATCATTTGGTTCTGTAGCATTTCCATGCAATAACATGCAAGAAATTTTTTTTTAGTTTCAGGATCTATGAGACTTTCATAGTTTCTACTCATGCAAGATGGAATTTTCTTGCTTAGCATAATTTCTGTAGGCTAACTTTGAGGCAACTCCAGGGATTTAATGCTTACCTTAACTAGCTAACACTCAAGTATCACTGGCTGGGCATTCATTGAAGCTACCATGTTGGGTCCTGTGCTGTTAAAGCCCTTTGGCATCATTAATACCTGCTGTTTCCTAGCCCCTGGGAGATGCTTCCCAGACACAGAGCTTTTGTTTATAATGTCCTCCCCAGAAATGGGACCTGACTGGCAAGACCTAAGGATACCCTTGCTCCTTTAACTCCCAGATTCTACAATAACCCCAACACAGCTACCCCATAGCTACAATCCTGAGGGCACCTTTACAGGCCTCTTAGGTGTACCTGTTCACTCACTGCTTGCTTTAGGTGGCAGTGACTACAGCAAAACCATCACATACTAATACCAAACTCTTATTTTCTCCCACCCACCCTGCTCATTTTCTTGCCCTTCCCCTATTCCCTCTGTCTTCTGGGAAAATTCCAACCCTGTGAAACCCACACACTAAGCTTGGAAAAGAAATCACTTCATTTTCCATTCCTATTTTTGCAAGGTAAGACCAGTTTTGGTGCAAACAGCCTTCAGTGCTTTACCTCCCTGGGGCAGTCCGACTCCATTTAGTGTTTCCTCCACCCAAGGAGCCTGACACAACTCACAATAACAGACAACACAAGGATGCACACAGTTCTTATCATCAACTTGGACTTCATAAACCTTGGGCAATCCTATTTCCTATAGGATAACGTGATAAATTACAGTTAAAATATTGAGGAAATCTTAAGCAAGAATTATTGAAAAGAAATTTTACTTTCTGATATAAAGTTGGTATATTATGGTATTTTCTTCCCGTTACAGGCAGTTGTCTAGAATGAAGGATTAAATACCAGCTAGCTGGACTCTACTGCCACAATCTTTATGTTTTAGGAGCTCTAAGTGAATTTAAATATTTACCATATTTAAATCATTGTCTAAGACAAAACAAACAGCTTGGTATCTGAAGAGTCACAGTCATCTTTTATTAATTTGACCCCAACTCACACATATGAGAAAATTTATTTAAGGAAATTGCACATGATCTTGCCAAACCTTAAACCATGTCCTGTAGTAAACTGTATTTCCATTTTCTGACATATTATAAATTTCATAAAGCTTTATTTTATTTACAATAAAAACCATCTAAGAAAACAAAACAATGTAAGACTAACCTAATCCAAAAATTAGCTTCAAAGCAACTTACTTTCATTTTGAATATTTAGTGTTTCCCTAGGATTTGCTTGGAAATGTAGCCGATTTATCAACTGCCCCACATGGAGCTGCCACATAAGATGCTGATCATGAAATTTTAATATTTCAGCTACCTATAGTGTTTGCAAGCAGATTTGGAATTATGGGATATCCTATAGTAAGTAGCAGTGGTCCCATTTTTTTTTTCCAAAAAAAAAAAGTGACACTGATAACATTCAAACTACTCATTTTAGTATAAATCAGCTAACTCTTTTGAGTTGTGCTCTTTTAGTCTGTCTCCAAAATTCACACATTGGTTTATTCTAAAGTTCACTAAGTAAAAGCAATCTTCGACACTAAAAAAAATTTTACTCACTTTCAGGGCATCCCCTTCATTGCCCTCCATTACTTCCAGAATAAGTGCAGCTAGTATGTTAAATCCTTGGCAATAGCCAACAGATTTATTCCACCTGGCATAAGCCAGCAAAACACGTTTTAATACCACTCGATCTTGCTCTGCCTCCTGGCCACAGTAAGAACTGCAGCCAGTTCGGTGAAGGTCCTTTAAAGGAAAAAAAAAAAAAAAATAAAAATTACAAGACACGCAGAGAAAAGATGTGTATTTTCCATCCCTTGTTAGTTCTTTCCTGTCCCAGTTTTCCTTCCATCTCCACCCTCCCAGTACATACTCCCAAAGCTGATGAAAACCTTTCTTTTAAGGTTTTCTGTTAAACCTTTATCTTACCCAAAAGAAATAGTTTCAGCAAGCTCTTAAGTAAACAAGTCCCCTAAAAGATGTTTGTAAGGCATTGCCACAGAAGATGTTAATAAATCTCTGGGTTTCAAACAGGCAAGGCACAACAGCTGCTTAATTGAACAAAAAAGAGCATCTGTTTTTATCAAAGTATGAAAGAACAAGTAGATAACTGACTTTTCCAAACACACAAGCCAGAAACTGTGTCCTTGAAATTTAAGTTATTTATAAGTGAAAGGCAAAATGTACAAAATGGCTGACTGCTTTAAATATTAAACATTAATCAGCTGAGAAATACAAATAGGCAAATGTGTTTCACTCCTGTAAAACAACTGAAGAATGCTCGTTTGCTGTATTTTAAAATATGCTTTTACTCCCAGAAAACATTTGTGCTTATTTACAGAGAAGGAAAAGCCCACTTATGTTCCTTTGTCTTCATTAACTCCAGCACAGTTTCAAAATCAAAAGAAAGTAAAAATGAAAGGAAAAAAAAAGCAGAAATAGCATATTTTTCCCAGCCAACACTAACCAGACTAGTGCAAAAGGAACAAAGCAGCCAAAAAAATAAAAAGGGAATTAAGATACATTTTTTGCCAAAGCAGTTGCAGAGATGAAAATAAATCCAAATTCAAATGTCAACTTTTCATTTAAAAATTAGAAAAGAAATAACAAATTAGCTGGCTACCTTTACTATCTGGATGCCCATAGAGTCATCATCAGGATTACTTCTTTCATTGAATGTGAAACGCATGGTTTTGTCCCAGTCAATGGCTATACTGTGTAAGTACTGATCAGCCAGGGTCAACCAAACCTAGAAAAACATATGGCAAAATTAATTATTTCTCTGATAAAATATAGAGTGCCAATATATATTATTAGATGAACCTTATCAGCTTCACCCATACATGATCTGCTGTTAGATTTGAAATATGCAGAAGAGGATTTTAGCCACAACAGGTTTTGCACAATTAAATTAATACCTTGCTCTCTAAAACAGAAAGGAAGGAAATGGTCAGCATTAAGCATCCAGATCTGTGGGCTGCTTACAAAGATGCAAGTCATCTGTCAGTGAATTCACAGGAGCCCTCCAAAATGGAAACACAAGGTGAGGACCCTCTGTCAGTTCAGACCTTCTATCCTCATAACCAACAAAGAGTTTGATAAAAGGATAACACTGCTGCTGGCT
The DNA here is from genome assembly GCA_039654755.1 of Calcarius lapponicus. NCBI lineage: Eukaryota > Metazoa > Chordata > Aves > Passeriformes > Fringillidae > Calcarius > Calcarius lapponicus. The sequence continues at coordinate 33,770,418 of CM077463.1, read as the reverse complement.
TTCCTCAAACTCAACCATGGATGCATCTCCTGAAAACTCCCAAAAGAAATCTAGCAGTGTTGTTGCTTCTCTTTATCAGAAGTCTCTTCTGATGAGTTTGCAGAACAAATAGCATCTAGTATTCACCCTTTGGGATTGATCTGAAAGCATGACTTGGATCAAAACAACTTACTCTTACAAGAGGGCTTCCTAAACTGTTGGTGCTACAGGGAGCTCTGAAACAAACATATTCACGACTTTTAAAGCCTAATTATTGCCAGAACAGACTTATGCATGTGTATCCAAGACAAAGGCTGGACCTTTATTAAAAATTTGAAAACTTCCTGAACCATGAAAGGCACATGACAGATCATACAATGACAACAAGTAACAATAAAGGACCTTTTTTTCAGGAAACTGAAAGAAATCATGAAAGCAAACTGGTCAAGTTTTATATCAGCTATTAATTCACTCAAGCGAGAAAAGAAATTTAGACACTTCCCACAGATTTAAACACTGAGATAGCTGCATGATGAAGGAATTTATAGACAGCTCACAGAATCTCATGTTTTCTGGATTTAAATGTCTCTTTCTACACTTTTGTGAAGCCACTCATGTGGAGGAATGCCACTGTTCTGCCTCCCAACAGCCTCAGCGCTGCTGACACCCTACTGATGTTGTTTGACTGGATTCTTTATCTCTGCCAGCCCATATGCCACAACAATAATGCAGATGTCAACCTGCTCCTTTTGTTGGCAGCAAAGGAGGCAATCAGCATGCTGTCACCACAAAATACTTCCTCTAGTTTGGTATCTACCTTAAAACCATTGTGAACCTGGGGAATGGCAGTAAAAAGACAACATCTCTTTTCATCACTACTTCTTTGGTTGGCATCATATGAGCATGTGAGCAAACACAGAGATGGGCAGAGTGAAAAGGAAAGACAGATCTCAGCTGGATGATGTGGCAGAGCACACACAAATCTGCTGATTACACAGAACTTGGAGGAGTGGCTGATAAGCCCAAGGACACCTTGACAGCATGGAAAAATGGTCTGACATGAACCTCATGAAGTTCAACAAGGAGAAGAGCAATATCCTGTCTCTGGAGAGAAACAATCCCAAGCACCATTATATGCTGGGGACATCGAGTTGCAAAGTACCTCTGCTATGCGGGAAGGCTGAGAGAGCTGGGACCATTCAGAATGGAGAAAAGGCAGCTTTGGGGAAGTCCTACCAGTGTGTATAAACACCTGAAAGGGTGCAAGGAGGAGGAAGCCAGGCTCTTGTCATCTGTACCAGTGACTGGACTGGAGACAATGGGCACAAACAGAAACACAAAAGGTTCTCATCAAACATCAAGAAACACATTTTCACTGTGAGGGTAACTGAACACTGACAAAGATTTCCCAGAGAGGCTGTGGAATCTCCATCATTGGAGATATTCAGAAGTCACTAGGACATAGTCCTTGGCAACCTGCTTGGGCAGAGGGGTTGGACCAAATGACCTCCAGAGGTCCCATCCAAACGCAGCCCTTCTGAGATTCTGCGACCTCTGCCACTCACATACCACAGAAAAGTGTCTCAGACACTTTCTGGAGTGTGGGAAAAGAATATTTCAGGAAAGAAAAAAGGCTGTTAGAGGGGTATAAGGATTCATTGAAGTTGTAGATTAAAAATAAATTAATTGTGGTGTGAGGAAAATAATACTACGAAGTCTTCTCTTCCTTCTCCCCTGATTTGTAAAGAGGCACAGTTCAGTTTGAAAAGGCAGCAAAAATAGGGGAAAGAAATTAAGCTGATACATCAGAAATATGTGGAACTATATTATTTATATATAACATATAATATATAAAATTATAATTTATCATTAAAGTTATAAAATTATAATTTACAATTTCTATATAATAATTATCATCTATTATACATGGAACTACATATTTTATAAATCTTCAGAAAATATTATTTTAATTAAAACTGTGTTTTTAAAGTGGAGACTGTGTGGCTCAGTTTTTAAGAAAAAATTAATAGACATCCCTCTTTTTATACTAGGGGACTTCAAATGTTGAAGAATGCAATAAAGTAAGTCTGGCAAAATCCCAATGGACCCTTTTCTACAACACTCAGTGCAATTTCCCATCAATGCTGCACTCTGCCATTCTACATCACTTCTGACTCTTAACTTCCCTAATTTTGGTAATCTGCCTTTTCCCCAACAACTGTTTCTATAAGCATTCTTGTCAGCATTAAGCATCTATCAACTTCACCTTCGTAAGTGTGACAGCCTACTTTGCAGATTTGTTCTCCTTTCAGTTATCTTCAGCTGCGGGGGCAATTTCACCAGTGCAATTTCTTGAGACTGCCAATATGAGGCAATAACATCTGCACCAGAATAAGTTACCTAAGCCTCAAACAGAAAGAACCCAACTATTGAAAACATAATTTTTACCTGTCTCCTCAGCCTTTCCATCTGCCTTGTGAGGCTGTCGCTGAATAATGAAAACAAAGAAAAATCCCCAGTACAATTTAAAAGGTCCAAATATTTGTTACAAAACCCACTAACAGATACTATTGATGTAATTCACCTCTCCTGAGAAACCTACAGGCAATATGGCCCACAAGGCATGGAGGTCTACCTACCTTTCTCCTCCATTCCTTTGGGATGCCTGTTGGCAGCCTGGCCACTGCTTTGAGGGCATCATGCCACTAAAAGAAAAAGCATCCCAAAATGTAAAAATATCCATCATTACTTTAATGCTACAGCATAGCAACATTTGCTACCTTGCAGACATGCACATTCATTTCATTTTACTGCACACATGTCAGAGTTTAACTGCTTAATCCACTCACAGGGAAGATACAGATTAATTACTTGACAATTTGACTAAAGTATAATATTCTAGGACACAAGGATTTAGGAAATATCTGAGCAAACAATGAAAGCCTATTCCATTTTCTGAATACAAATGAAACAGCTCTTGATGCAATTGCAAATAATATGCTGGTATTATGATGACAAATGCACTTCTGAACTAGGGCAAGCACCTTGATTGCAGAGAACCCACTCCTTCACAAACTCAAGAAAAAAATAAATCAAATTACCTGCTGAAACCCATTTTGACCTAAAGATGGCTCAAGAGTGAATTTCAATTTTGTATCAACCCCTAGAAAGAAAAAAAAAAAAGCTCATTATTTCATTTAGCTCAGAAGACAAAAAGAAGCCAAAAAACCCCAAACACAAAAATCCCACAGTTGAAAAAGAACACAAAATTTTATCTTCCTATTTTAATAACTAAATTTTAAGCTGCTTTGGTGAATTTTGTCTTCACAGTGGATTCCAGGAACATGTTAAGTACATGGACAAAATATTTTTAAAATGCAGTAATGTTCTCTTTAATGATGTAGTCTGGCACAACTCATTTCACTAATATTCATATAGTTCACTGGTGTACAAACTAGTACAAACTATACTAGTACACTGCAAGCTGTCATATGCTTCCACAGAAAAATACACATGCAGAGACAGCTTCTTTTCATCTATGCCAGCTTCTTGACATTAAGTCAATCAAAACTAATTTATAAGTTTGGTGTGTGAAAATTATTTTACTGTTAAGAATATTTTTTTTTCAAATTCCTCAGACCATAACACACATTTGGTAGTACTGTTATTTAAGCTTAGATTTTATTTTGACCATGAGCAAACTATTTTACTTGTTATGAAGCAGGCCTAGTAATTGTTCGTACAATATGACATAAAATATCAGAATCTCAAATGGGTCCCAACATGGCACTGGAGTATGCCAGAACATGATCAACAGTAAAATGTTTCATTTGCTTTCCATCCCACAGTTTGAACGTACAATTCCTTGGTCCTTCAAATGCCGCTGTCCAGACCTCAGGTGCTGAACACAGCACAGATCACATCCCCTCCCATCGGCTGGCACACAGAATGAAGCCCTCTTTTATTTTCCCTCCACAATTTAACACAATGCTATTGTTTCATATTTACAATTATGTTACGCATAGCTTCTCATCTTTCCAGAATATGAAGCCAAACAGTTTTAATATAGAAATATATATACACAAATACACACATTTATACACACACACAGAAAACCCAAACAGATTATAATCCTGCAAGGTTTTAAGTATGTATTATCCATGCCAATCAACTCACCAGTAATACCCAGTTCTTTGGAGGTCTAAACCTACAAGTGTGACAGAAAACCCAACTGTAGTGGCATTTGCTATTTATGGAATGCAAAATGCCTCTGAGCATTTGCATACTGAAGTGGTAAGTAATTTTAAAGCCTTACTACCTGATAATGATATACTTAAAGATAAAACCTTTTTCTCCATGCCTTTTCTTTTCTTTGTTCGGGTTGAGTGAATAGAAACAAAGAAAATAATCACACAAACTCCAGCACTGTTTAAAATTTTAGTGGTTTAGAATTGCATCACTGAGACCTGGGCATTAGTGCTTTCGTTTTCCTGCTTCAGATCTAAAAGACATGCTTGTCAGACCTAGAAAAATAAAGACTTCAAACCATAACAGATAGGTCTTGAAAAAACATGGAAGGATTAATAGCTATTCCTGGAAGTAACTGTTTATTAGTATTCCTTCCCATGGCGCAATGGCACTCGGCAGGGGCTCCTAATAGATAGATCTTTTCATAATAATTCAAAGCAATGTAACAATGGCAGCAACCTAAGATTAAATTGTATCACATTTGCTGAAATTGGAAAACATGAACTTCATTCTCAAGCAAAAAAGTACTGTAAAACCCTAATATATACAAAAATACATCATTACTGAGAACTCCTTTTGTTAAAGTAACAGATGCCGACACATTATCTAACACTACCTTGCAGCAAAGAACCAATAGCCTCCCAAAATAACCATGTATTCATTTCCAACTCAGCAGCCAAATATTAATTACTTCACAGTTTTCTAAGACTTAAAAGATCCCAGTAACAACTTTTCTGTCTGTTTTAGAATCTTCCTAAGAAAGACACAAGCAGATACTTCCAGGTCTTCAAAAGATCAAGTACAGCAAGATAAAAGCTCAGAGCAAGGAAAAATCTATCTATAGTTACATGAACACCATGACCAGGGAGCTCACACTACAGGCAAGGTACATGTCCCTCCTGAGACTGAAATGAGACCCTTCAAATGAGACCCTTGATTAAATGAGACTGAAACGAGATCATCCATCTACTAAAGTTAATTAAATCACAGCAAACAATTAAGACAGGTGTGAAAATTACTGTAAATGAGAATTACATCACATGGTAACACCAGACTATGCAGCACACTCTCTTCAGCATGGTGAGGAACTGCTTGGTCAGGCCATGCATGACAACCTCTTGTAAAAGCCACGGAATCTGTGTCCCTTTATATGTTCTCCATTAGAAGTACTTTTCAAATCAAATTATGTGACAGTTTTGTGGGAGGGGAAGAACCCTGGGGAATGAACCCAAGAGCATATATGAAGTGTTCCTCATTCTCATCCATTTTAAAGATTTTATATTTCCTAAAATCAAAAAATTACAACATTGCTTAATAAAAAATACAGCAAGTAAGCATGTAAAAAAAAGCTGCAACCATACAGAGAGAGCAAGGAAGGTAACCAGCAAAACGGGAGCAGCATCTCATTGCCCATTACTTACTTCTGACACAAGAATCATCTTGCTACATGGCAGTTTCTGAACTCTGTTCAAGGAATTTGTCCCTGAGCTTCAGAGCTTCAAGGAAACTAATGCCTATCCCTAACTCAGCCTCTCTTGGCTTCCAAATCCTTCCTTTCTCCATTATTCCCCTTTTTTTATTCTGTTGTCTTCTCTCCATAAACTAACTTAGATTCCCCAATAGTTTCTTCCCCCTCAGTACCCCACACCCATACAACCCTACTGCATGTCTGCACCTACTTTCACTGGATTTTCCCATTTCTAACAATCCTCCATCTTTGGGTCACATTCCTCTCCCTTACATAAACACATGCTTTTTGAAAAAAAATACCCCTTCAGGCCTTAAGAGAACTTTTCTTCCCAGCTCCTCGGCAGGGACAGCCTGGCATAGATGCACCACACATAGAGCAGTAGTTCCTACTTTAAGTGTTGTCAGTACAACTCAGCCCTTTCACATCAAATCAGCCAAGCTATAGTGTCATTTGACATATTAAATATCACCTCCAGTTCATACACTTTCAACTTATTCTTCATGTCTGAGAAGCATATAAACTCATAACAGCAGGAATATACTGGGAACACTCTGGAATTATTAGCTCCATGAATACAAGGACACACGAAGGTACATGCTTGACAACAAATTTCTGAAAGGTAGGGGAATGCCAAAATAAGCTCTGTTCAATGCCCTTCCAAGCCTGTCACCAGAAACCACTGCAGAAAAGTTATATAAAAATAAAAGAATTTCAAATGAGGAAAATATAACCCCCCACCACTACCACCACAGTCCTTTCCTGTGTAAAATAGTAAAATACACAGTAACTCCTGACAAGAAAAAGCTGTGAGAGGGAAGATTATATAGGGATATATAATTAGGATTCCCAAACCCTAGCAGTCTTCTCTGCATAACCAAAATGTAGCACAGAACCACACAAAGAGCCACAAGAGGGGAGAAAAATACCAAGTACCTGGGTGACAGAATCAAATTCCCAGTGCACCCCCAGCAACATTAAACAAAAGAATAGGGCAAAATCTGGGTTTTTTTTTTGAGAAATATCAGACCAGAAGAAAGTGTAGGAAGATGATGTGTTTTGATGCACATTTGTGAGCTATACAGATGTAGCTTTAAACTTGCAAAGTAGCACTATAGGTTCTCAGCTGTACTTCACAGCTGTTGAAACCTCTCCCACAGAATGCAAATAAATATTTTATCAAAAATAAACAAGGAAAAAGGCCTAAAGCAGATTTGTGTGCAGCAGGAGCCCATGCTCAAGGAAAGAGAAGTGTCAACGTAAACTATCACCTTATGCTGCTTGCTGTTTCAGGAAGATTCTTAGCCTTGCAATTTATCTCTAAAAGTAATGTTCTGAGTAACTCCGTATGAAACCACTTCCACCAGGAGCCAGAGCTCACTGAGATGTATCAAAGCACATCTAAAACCTCCAGTCTAGAAAAACTTCACAATACAGACAGCTAACAAGGACACTAAGTAAATCTGAAGAATATTTCATCCAGCTTATTTTTAAAGGGTTCCTTAGTTGTCCCATCTCCACCACTCTATGAAAACATGTATCCTGAACACTGTTATTGTCTTTACCTACATGTGAACAATATGGAAACCCCAAACCAGGGGGATTTTTAGGACTGTGGCATTCATAGTTACAGCCAATCACATCCCCTGGTCTTTGTGTGAGTGTAAATACATGAATGTCATTATCCAGATAACGTCATTACCTGGGATAATAGCAGGCTACTGTTGGAGCAGGGGTCTTTGAGAATTACAAGTCAGGCAATCTCCTTGAAAACAGCAACCCATAAATCTACCAAAATGTATCTGAGACCTTATTAATTAAAGCTTCTGAAACCCATCTCAAACACAGAGGCAGTGAGCATTGAGTGCTTGATGCACACACAGCTAGTACAATGGGAAACTGATCTTTATTTATTTCCATGTATTGCTCTATGATTCAGTGGATCTCTGGCTTGCAGGCTTTGTAAATGCCTAAAATTAGGCAACAGTAACAACGTTTTAGCTACAAGTGACAGTTCTAACATGGTAAATTGAAATTAAATTTCTTGATACTGCATTTTCTAAAAAATCTAAAATTTTGATGGCAAGCAACTAGAATCTAGCATTCAGTCATGATCACCCATCCATGTTTCTGGTGAGAGCCCCTCTCCCTGGAGCAAACACACGTCGTTTGCTGGCCACCCAGTTCTTAAAAGATTTTGATACTGAAGCAGGATCGGGAAAACATAGCTGCAGAGCTGATGCCTTCCCCTTGGAAAAGGCATGGTTGCAAATTTAGACAACACCCTACCGCAGACAAAGGCTGGGCGGGAGGAGGGGTCTCCGGCAGGTCAAGAGGTAGCAGGTTTATCAGGAAAGGTCTGGGGAGGCTGCGAGAGACTTCGGGGAGGGACTGGCACAAAGCTGAGTCGCCGAGCCCGGGGGAGAAAGGCACTGGGGACAGACGACACAAAAGCTCTGCGAGGCGGCGACGCCGGGCGGGAGGAGCAAGGAAAGGACCAGGAGATCGGGATCGCGGAGCCGGGATCGCGGGCCGGGCGGGACACGAGCAGGAGCAGTCCCCCGGGGCAGGGGCAGCGCGCTGCCTCCCCGCAGGGCCCCGCCGAGCCCGGCCTCCCGCCGGGGCCCGGCCCCGCTCCCCGCCGGGGCCGCCTCGCACCCGCCGGGGTGCCTCGGCCGCTCCCCAGCCCGGAGCCACCTCGCAGGCCCCGCTCCCCGCTCCAGGCCGGCGCAGCCCGGGCGGGAGCCCCGCGCTCCGGACCCGCCGCCGGCCCCAGGCCGCGACCGCGGCGCCCCGCGCCGGCCGGGCCCCGCCGGGGCTGCCGCAGCGGCGGCCGGGGAGGCGCATCCGCCGCGGGCCGGGGCCGCCCCCGGGCGCTGCCCCCCGCGCCTACCCGCGGCACTCATCGCCCGCCGGCCGCCTCCTCCTCTCCGAGCCGACCCCGAGGCCCCGGCAGCTCCCCCCACCCCGCTAAGCCGCTTACGGGGCGGCCGCCGCAGCCTCGGCCGGCCGGCGCGGGTACCTGGCTCCAAGGTGCACAGCAGGCGCGGCGCGGTCCGGGAGATGCAGCTGCGCTTCTTGAGCACATTGCTGAGGATGGTGCCCACGCCGCCGCCCGAGCTCTGCCGCTTCAGGCATCGCCCCCCGCGCCGCAGCGAGCCCGTGAGCCTGTCCTGCCGCATGGTGCCCGGGGCAAGCCCTAGGGCGGCGGGCTGGGGGACATGGCGTGCGGGGACCCGCACTGCAGACTGCCAAGTCTGAGTGCCGGAGAGAGGAGGGAGGACAAGGAGAAGAGAAAGACAAAAAGGGGAAAGGAAAGAAAAAAAAAAAAAAAAAAAAGAAGTTCCCGCCCACAACCCTAGCATCACTGCCTGAATAAACCAGCAGCCTCTCCTCCTCCTCCTCCTCCAGCACCACCTGGAATGCAGCGGGTGAGGGGAGCAGCAGCTCTGATTAGAAATATAGGGAGCCCCGGGGGCAGTGGTGGGGCTCAGCTGTGGCAAAGGGCTTCAGGACAGCTGCACAACCCCCGGGCTGCGCGGAGAACGCCCGACAGAGCAATGCGGGCACGGCGCGCTTGACACCAGTTAACCGGCGGCAATACTGACATTTCTGCCGAGAATGAAACGAGCTAAATATCCGCCAGAAGGTCTTCTCACCTGGTACTCGGGCCTACAGCTGGACATTTACAGATAATCCTGCTGCCTTTTTCAAAAAGCTGTCCTAGGAAGGAGTCTGACCAGCACTGTCAGACCACGGAGCAGGGGGAGAGCAAGGAGTTTAACAGTATGTCAGTGCCAGGGCAGGCTGGGGTCCTGCTCAGCGACAGCCCCAGCAGCAGCACAAGCAAGAATGCTGCACAGTTTCTGTTTTTCACTCACCAGCAAAGAGACCCTGAACATCCTCTGCACAAACCACAATAATCCTCAGCTAAAATAACAGCCTTTTCCATGAATCTACACTGCAACTGCACTTACAAGTAACACGCTAGGCACTAAGTAGTTAAAAGAAGCTATTCAAAAGCACTTTATTAGATGCATTTTCCAGTGCTACTTGGCCTAAGAGCATCTTAAAAGGGTTTCAGAGATTCTCAAACTAGTGGTTTGATTGACAAGAAAGAAAAGCATTTGAAATAATGGTAGCTTTTATAACCTAAACCACTCAGCATTTTTGTGGAAGGAGAGCAGATTTATCACACCACATTAGTCAGGCTCAAAGTCCAAACTACCAGAAGTCTCAGTCTACCTGCCAACCACTGTAGCTTTGAAACATTTTGATCCTTTATTAAAAAGTTGTGGTCCTCAGTCACATTATGAAGAGAGAAAACTGGCAGTGGATAAGCAGTAAAGCTAATTATATAAAAGATACACAATATAAAACACAGAATCAAGCCTCTTTTTAAAATCAGTTATAACTATTTTTAGAAGTCACTGTTAAGCTTTCAGAGAAGTGTGATTTTGATCATGCCTCTTTAAATATCTGCTTGGGTTTTGGAGAAAAGTCACTACATTTGAGCTGTTAGCTTGCACTCTGAATAGATAATTAAGTCTGTGTGTCGGTGGTTCTTTTTTTAACAAAGGTGACACTTCCCTGCTGATGTAGATGATGCAAATCACTTTATTTCAGTGCCAGCTGGAGATGATGATTTAGTGGTTAAAGCATCAAATTTGAAATCAATTAGTCTCCCTAGGTGCACAGATTGTACCAATGGGACTATAACAGCAACATTTAAATACAGAAATAGCCATATTATCTCTGTAATATTATTCTCCTCTTGTTTGAGCACCTTTTGCAAGTAGCACCACATTGTTCTTGGATCATTTCAAGACTAACTAATCCAGCACCACACGCTGTTGCCCAAAGTCTCAGAAGCCATAACCAAAGTTTCAGAAACAACTCATTATCTAGACAGTGAGAATCAGTGAGAATCACACTAAACTGTGTCACCTCCAGTTTTTAAACAATTAGAAATCAGATCTAAGAAAGATATCAGTATTTAGCTGATGAAGATCACCAGCACTCAAAATGAGAATTCAGTATTCCCATCATTGCTATTTCTCCTACTTGTCATCTTGTCTCTACAAGAAGTCTGGAAACAATCAGGACAATCATACTATGACTGGGCACACAGATACTTCCAAGCACACCATTAAGGAGCTTTCCCGCATGCCAGCCAATTAATACAATGTTATTCTGAAGGAAAAAGTGCAAAAATCGAACTTCAGGAGACAAAATGAAGAAGCCAAGCCATACTAATAGGTTTGATGACTCACTGGATCATTAGTACAAATGGATTTTAGATGCAGGGGGATAAGCCTCCCATTAAGCATACATATACATATCTTCAGGGCTAGAACCTAGACTCTAGAAAAGAGTATGGTGCTGGGTTTTAATCACTGAGCAGGCAAAGTCTCTAATCTGCCTGTGGCAGGACATGTCAACCATCATGAATCTAGTTTGATCCACCAGTGCAAGGAAGTCTGGTCATGTCCACAAGCGCTCATCTGCATTTACTGACAAGACAGATGACATTCAGAAAAGATTTTGAGGGAAAAAATCAAAACATTTGGCTAGGCAAGATATTTCATCTCCAGTATTTTGTAATAATCAACATGAGACTTTGCTTTCTTTCCTCCCTCTGTAGTTTGTGTATTCCCTCTGACACAACAGAGTCACTTACTGAAAAACCTTACCTCCTCATTTGGTACCTCTACAATCTTACCACCATCTGCCACACATGCCATTTTAAGGCCAGAGTTAAGAATACTATGTGTATTCTTGTTCCTTTGTTGCAATCAAACTTAGGATGGTCAGTTCCAAGGTCAACGTCAGGTTTTGACCAACTCCATTTACCTTAAACCTCTCCATTCTTTAGCCCACTTGTGTCTGCACTGGGACAATGAGGTAAAACACAGGCTGCTAGAAAGAGACAATGAGTACCAACAGATGGGGCAGCAACAGGAACAGAAGGACAGCCAGCAGAAATGGGGCCACAGAGCAATCTACTTTTAAAGAATCTATTTGTTTGCATGGAGCTTTAACTGCACGAGCCCAGGATTACTAGAAGATACAATTCACCACTTCTCTTCTGATGTGTGCTAAGAAGACTGAACATAATTAAAAGACTAAAAATGGTAAGATATCTTCAGCTAGGTCACTGTATTTCATGAACTTCACATCCTCCCCTTTATTTCACAGAAAATTGTAGAGACCTCTCTTAATTCTGATTTGCATCACAACATCAGTTGTGACGTTTACTTTGACAGTAAAACAAAGTCTGGGAATAAAACTTACTTGCCACAATTTTCAACACCAATGTCAGCAAGAATACTTAAAATGACATTTACCCATGAAAAAATAGAGCAAATATGTTGTACAATAATACTGTAATATGATTTGTCCAAGAGAATTTTGGAAATTACACTTAAACAGCAGCACTACAGCAGCTGATGATAGAGCAAATATCAGAAAGAAATATATATCAATAGGATGAGGGGAGAAAATGTATTGCAACCACAAGTTATATTGATCCACCTATATAACCACCTGTTATATTGATCAAATCATAGGGTCACTGTCTGCTAAGTCCCAAAGCTCAATATACTGCTTTAAAGAGCCGAAAAATTGTATCTGGAAAATGTAACTCTATTATCACAGGGTTCCAAATAGCTTGATAGAAGCTAGCAAATAAACCAACATGTGTTTTGACATGTATTTTAGTTCACCATGAGGCTCAAAAGAAAAAAAATATTTGACTTTCAAATGACAGTATACAAGAGAAAACAAATGAAATTAAATATGTCTACATTAGAGACAAGAAAAGGTAAGTCAGTCTGAGATTCTCCCAGAAGGCAAAACTATTTTAAATACATTTAGCCCATTAAACCATCTCCACCACTGGGGCACAAAATTCCTATCCTATCCAGTTCTATGCATGTTCTATTATTAAACATCCCCTCTGAAAAAACAGCCCTGCTTCCTTCTGCTTGATCCTAAAAGCCTAAAAACAAGCACAACGCACCTGGAGCTTCACACGCCTCCAACACACAAGATGGAGCCACCTCTGACAGCTTGAAAAGAGGTCTCTGGCTTGTTGGGTCCTTGACACCACAGGGGCACAGATGCTACAGCAATGCTACAGCATGAACACAGAAGTTCCCTTGAGCACAAAAGCCTGTGAGGTGGCACAGCCCAGCACTCCTCTCACCTGAGCCTGCAAGGGGAGCATCCCCTCCTGCAGGGCCCATACTGCTCTGCCCACGGCCCCTGGTACTGATGTGCTACCTCAGATGCAGAGAGTGTGTGCTGTGATCCTCCAGCTCCCTGCAACTACCCTGTGGATCACCAAGCACAGAGCCTGGGGCACTGTTTGGTGTATCTGTTTGCATCACTGCTGCAGGAGCACCTGCCTATGGAGAGATTTGTGTTATGCAGAAGGAGAAACATGATTATGGACTAGCAGATTCAGTTCTGCCATCAAGCTGGTTTCTGTTGCTGGACAAGTAATCCAGGGTTGTCTTTACGGCACAAGGGTTGGTTCCAGAAAAAATACAAAATTTTTGCTACTGTATTTGTGCCTAGAGAAGGTTAATTCTATACACTTGTTGAAAGAGGAAAAATGGCTCAGGAAAATGGTGAAGTGTGTTCACATACCATAGTCTCATCAACACAGCTGTAATATTTTAAACCTTTTCATTGCATTAGTCATCATTTGTATGACTTTGTACACAAATGTCACAAAAGAGGTGAAGACCTCACTGTGTCCTGTATTTAATATCACAGACAAAAGCTGCAGAGCCAATCCTTGTCCCCAAAGGTATTCAGCACAAATATAAACTACACAATGGACAGGAAATAACATCTATGATTTCCAGGAACAGAGAACAAAATTTTTATGATTTAGTCTTAGGAAGCATGCAACTAGTCAAATGTTTCCTCTTCCTTTAGACTTCAGACACATAACCTTATTACTTATTTCCCCCTTCCAAAACTGAGAGCATGGTAATTACACTTTAATACAGCCATCCTTTTAAGGAAGCCCTAAAACAGCACACTTGTTCTTGGTGACCTTATGACAGAGGAGCTAGGGAATTCTCTTGTTTATAGGTAAGATATCTGAAAAAGAATATGGCTTGCATGTTGTTTAGCTGTATCTATTGAGGACTTATCTAGAGACAGTAATTTAAATAGTACTGCTTAGTATGGTATATATATTTCAACAGGAAATTAATCTCCAAGTCTGTAACTCATCTAACATGCTCGCAACTGCATATACACTACATGATCCTTCAGTCATCACAATCAGGATTCAGAACTTCAGACTCAAGATTCTTTGTTATGGTCTTTAGTTGCTGGATTTGGAGGTTTTTTTACCTAATTCTCCTTTTTCTTCCCATACACATTATCCACTCCTCCCTCCTGTACTACAGACTTGCATACACTAGGACAGGATTGATGAGAGCAGAGAAGAAGGTCCCTCAAGAGAGCTAGCATCCCCTGCCCACAAGTGTAGGTTATAATTTATTCTTTGGGAATGATGGAACAGTTACATCTAGTAAGTGTACTTTCAAGTTGAATAATGTTCATAGTCATATTGCTTCTTGAAATTTCTGGCAGATACACCCTGAGAAGTATGCCAGAGTTTTTCAGCATTAGTGAAAGCACTTGAAAATACAATACATCTGCAAATCAATTGTGAAAGCAGTTTACGGCACAATGGCATGGAGCTGCAATGACCAAATTCCCATCTAGGGAGGCAACACATTCCAAGGCAGTGAATCAGTGCAGGTAAGGCTGACTGCAGTGCCTCAATCCCTTGGTTGTGCATAGAGTAGCACAAGATGCTTATGCAATTGGATCATGTAGGTGAGTATATGAAAGCCTTCAAAAGCATTGCAGGTTGCTAAAACAGACATGCAGATGTCTGAATCTACTCATAACCTCTTTCCATTTGTAGGTACATAACTGTGCAAATGAATGAGGGATATGCAGAAAGATTTAAAATCTGTATAGTACCAGAGCTACAGGCAGCAAAAGCAGAACTGCATAAACCCATCTCCCAGATCTGTACTTGATCCAGGAGAGCAAAAAGCTCCTGTTTTCCCTGAGTTCTTCAAAAAACCCCTCAGCAGTAAGCCAGAAGACTTTCTTAAACCTGTCTACAACACAATCACATCAAGCTAACACTGAATACATTAATATTCAAATGCTTTACTTCACAAATTATTAATTCTTCTATGTCACCATCTCTCACTACCACACCATTAATAAGCTTGTATTCTATACTGCCTGGAGTTCTTAGGTCAAACTAGTTTTGAGAATAGAAGAATTGAAATTTCCTGATAATTCAGCAACCCTGAGCACACAAGTGACAGCAACTAATGCCAATGGGCTGGGTACAAAGGGTGGCTTATTTCACTCCAGACCCATCACTGGGAATGGACTGTTCCCAGAGCTTAAAAGGAGAGAATTGAAAGAATTCATAAAAAGTAGAAATTGACTCATGTTTTTTAAACATCATGCAGCACAGATCATAGGCACCTCAAATATTTCAGAGAAAAACCTAAAACTTTACTGACATTACAAAACGGATGCAATGTGGAAACTTTTAACATATGGTTCAACAGCTACACTGAAAGAACAAGGCAGAGATTTAACTCAGAACTATCTATGTGGGAAACAAAAAGGAGCTTAGACTAATTTTTCTTATCACAAGACAGCAGTTAGTTTACCTTATTATGCCAGTAATAGAGGACAACAAATGTACACAACTGAGTACGCCTGATATACTATTAAAGCTATTTGTATGTGCTGCAGTGCCTGTAAATCCTAATTCTGGGCTCCAGCACTATTGCTACAGGTACTGCACAAGTACAGCAAAACCTCAGACTGCCTGCTGCTGCTGCTGAAAAAAAAAAAAAAAAAAAAAAAAAAGAAAGAAAGAAAGAAGAGAAAACACATTAGCAAACACATTAGCAGACAGAGAAGTACAGGTCAACAACCAGGTGAGAAAAGCATAGTCCACAATATTCTCAACATAAGAGCTGCTATTGTTTCTATGGCCTTCATGGCAGATATGAGCTCCAAGGGACACACCATGAACACATAAGGTCAATGAGAGTGCTAAGAGATCAGGTTCTAATCATCAACATGTTCAATATGGTGAAACATCTATAAGAAAATGTCAGCATGAGGGGAAATTGAAAATGTTGTTTTAAAACACATGTGGGATGGAGGTAGGAGGCAGGAGCCAAGCTTGTATACTAATTAAGAAATTATAAGGATGGGACAGAGAAAAAAGTAGGTTGTGAAGAGTTTTGGATATGAAAGCAAAAAGAGGAATACAGACTAGATCTACAATGACCATGAGGAAAACACACACACTAGCATTCATGAAAACATATCTACAAACACTGAAACAGGTGATTAATCCAATGCTGAAGTCCACTTTACGTTCAATTCTTTGTTCATATATATGTTGTCTTCCAAAAGGAGGAAAATACACCCAACAAAAAAAGGAGCTTTCAGAAGCTTCCAAATGCTATGTTCCACATGCTTCTAACAAGCTCTTAATCAGAGAAAACTGATAGATAAGTGGATTGATATCTCCATGTTGTAAAATTGGCCGTGTGTCTGTAATTCTACAACAGCATCTAGGTTTCTTATTATATTTTTTTATATTTGGTTCAAATGCATAAATAAACACGGAAGTTATAATTGCCACTTGAGGGACAGCAACAAAGAAAATAAAAGGAGGAGGAGAATCAATTTATTCTACTTATTGCCTTCATGTGCCAACTATAGCAGTAAAGCTGTAGTAGATTGTCGCATCTCATGAGCAAGCTAAAAGATGTGTGATGCAAGCACTGTTAAAGTAACAATATATTTTAACTGCTGCAGTAACCAGCAGCATAAAGTCTAGAGTTAACAACTGGAATAAAAGTCATAGCAATGCTGACATGGTCGATAAAATATAGAGAGAACACCTTTTAATTAAATACGAAGTAATGAATGGAAGTGAGGTTTCAGAGAGCAAATTACCTTCTTTTTGTCACAGAAATTATTTGTATCTACAAAAGAAATTCAAACCATCATTTTGTAAGGCATATATTAAGAAGTAAAATTGTTGAAGAGGCCTATGTAAAAAAAAATACTTCTGAAAAGTATGATTATAAAAGTTAAGAAATGTTTCCTAACCTTGCTAAACAATATGAAGTAAATGCATATCTTGGCCAGTATTCACACTCCAGAATCCTGCTGAAACGCTACATGGTGACTTAAAAAATTAAGTCATCAACTCAGCAGAAAAACTAATGCAATACATGAAAAAAAGCATTCTGACAGATACGATTTTTAGTTATGCTTAAGATAATATTGCAGAAAAATGGAGGTCATAGCAGGTCCCAGATCTAAAATGGAACTTCTCTTCCTTTACTAGAATCTGATTATTTGCTTAGCACCTAGCATACAAATTGAATTTTGTAGTGTGAATCACCAGCCTCATTGATCTGAACTGCTATTTCAGAAACAGCAGGATTTTTATCTGCCCAACATAATGAAAAAAAAGCAAAATGATCCTATATCCCCATGACAAGATTTACCCATGAATAGAACACTTGGGAAGATTTTAGATTAAAAATTAATTGCCTAAGTTAAAAAATTATTAATGGTGAAATCTCTTTCCTTTGAGCAAGGAATTATTATAGAAATGGACCACATTTATACATAAAACTTTTATACATTGACTCATAGTTATTTGCAGTAATGCTAAGGACATGCAGCAAACACTTAAGTTCAGCCCATGGAAGGCTATCATTAGACATGTAGCAAAGAGCCAGGCTGTCCTGCACTGCCCAAGGATAAGAGTCCAGCTTCCAGCATGGACCCTCTCTCCCAGTACACATGGCCTCCACAGGAACAGGAACATGACCCTTTCTGGAGTTGGAGAGGGGAATGGCACTGACTCCTGGAGAAGCTCATAAAAGCACCATAGAGCTCTTGGAGCCACAAACCTTGATCAGTCAATAGCAAGGCCTGCACCACCACTCCAGTTTTTTGATCATGTATGCAGTGGTTCCCATTTGTAGATGCCACTAGTTCCATGAAGAAAGTTTTGCATGTATGTGAAGCTATTGCAATCTCAAGTCCTCCAGACTACCAGTTCTCTTCATCTCCCAAGTGGGCCATAGCTTCACAGAGCATATTCTCCAAGTGCTGGAAACAAAGCAGCTAGCAAAACAAAGGAACCTCAAACCACCTCCACTTTCCAAAAAAAATACACACATTAGCCAGTTAAGCAAGTTTGACACAGAGTTTCTTTAATGAAGTTTGTGAGATGAAGAGGAGAAAAGAGTTATCAGTTCCAACAACATTACTACTCAAAGATTTTGGACTCAACAGCTAAATGACAAAACTTCAGTTCATAACTTACTCTTACAGGGCAAGTTTATTGAATTGGATGTGTTTAGGATTAATCAAAGGCTCATTTAGTACTGAAGCCTAGAGCCATTAAAATTGATTTTGAGCATGTTCACCACCACACAAGCACGAGTTTTTGGCTAACAGCAAAGCTCTGACTATTTACTTACTACTGCATAGCTCAGGACAACTCACATAATTTCTTTAAACATGTGCTTCTTCTCATTAAGTTTGTTTTTCAAAGAGTCTCATACCATCTATTTGTCCAGTGATATCTAGTTTGTCCAGCTCAATAGGTACCTGACTTCTAGATCTCTCTAGATATTACTATAAATATCAGTAATATTTAGCTCTTCAGATTAATATACATTTTTTAAAAAATCTGTACATTGATTACCTCCCCACTCTGACTTCCTTTCGTTTCACCGTATAATTATTTTTCCTTCAGGATCTAAGGCCCAATAACTATTTCTGCCAATGAGCATTGGATAAAACTAGAAATTAGCAATAACATGTTGGGAAAAAAAAACCAAAACCCAAACAAACAATGAAAACCACACAAACACACACAAAAATAAAATGTCAGGCCAAGAACCAAAAACTGCTCATGATCTGTATTTGGCCATATGTATCATATGGATGGCAAAGAAAACATGTTGATCAGAACCAGGTTCTGTGATTTTAGGAAGTTACCAATAATACATAGGAAACTAAATTTAAAAGCTGTTTCACTGCTGACAAAACGTATCAAGAAGGTTCCAAATTTTACCAAGAAAAAGATAAATGATAGGCTTGTAAGATGATCTAGATGGAACATAGATTTGATTTCTCTGGCAAATTTCAAGGGTATGTGAGGAGCACTCATTTACTGCTCAGAAAATCAGATTCAGGTTATTAACAGCTTCAAGGAGAAAAACATTTTAAAAATCTGAGATTCACATTTAACTCTTCCTTCAGAGCTCCTCCAGTGCAGAATTATAAGGAGGACTATTGATCCAAACAGACTAAGTGCCACAGCACACTTTTCTATCATCTTGTTTTTAAACACCAAGCTATCTCAAAGCTGCAGAAACATAGCTGCTGGCACTGCCTGATGCTCCATAAATCAGTCTATTCCTAGCACTAATTATCCCAAGCAGCTGTTATCCTCCATTTGATCTTCAGTACCCAGGAAATCTTTTCTTCAAAGGCTAATGTGACCAAAGAATGTTTAGCGTGTAGCACTTGGAGATAAAATGCACCTGTGTTACTTAAAGGCCATAGACCCTGATGGGTATTTTCACTGAAGCCCCATTAACCCTCCTATAAGTTCACAATGTTTGGGGTTGGTTTTTTGGTGTTTTTTTTTTTTTTTGTTTTTTTGGTTTTTTTTTTTTTTTTAATACAAAAGCATTTCAGTAGGAAAAAGAACAGAATAGTTTCTTTTATGGAACTGTAACCCCCAGCAGAATAAAAGAAAACAGTGCTCAGCTAGACAAGTGTGAAAAGCTATGCATACAATCTAAGAGAACTTTTTCTCTCAGGCTGCTTCCACATCCAAAAGCTTGTCAGAAAAAGATTAAAGAGTGAAATTATATGATATTACAGTTATGCAGCTCACACAGCCACCCCTGCTGTGAGCTTATACACACAAACCCTTACATCTTGATTGTCCACAGATGCTGTGGCTCACTACCTGCAGGTATCAGAGCAGATCTACCATCAGTTGAGAACTGTAAAGATTTGTGAAATATGAATGTACCCAGGTGCATTTCTCACACATCACTGCTTCCCATGTGGCCGTTGGCACCATGGGTTGTGGAGCAACTTCCTTGCAAATTGCCAGTTAGTGCAATGAACTGCTAGGTTATAGCCTGGATGCTGGTAACGCCTCGCAGCAAAGCACATAAACACTTTAGCACACAGACATGCAGGCTGAGCCCTTTGCTCAGCTGGGCCCTGGGCCACTCCTGCCCCGTGACCAACTTGCCCTGCCCCAGGGCAGACATGCAGCTTCTGGGCTGCAGCAGGATGAGCTGTTTCACACTCCTCCTGAACCTATGTGGAAATTGGGACTTCATCTCATCTAATCACAATGATCCCGGGGTGACTGAATAAAAGCATTTCCAGTTTTTCAGGGAACTATTGGACTAACAAAACTTTACCATTGATCAGGTATCCATCTGCACAGCAGCAAATAAGCAGAGGGAACAGCAGTGGCTGCCAGTTATTTCTACTGCCATGACTGACTGACAGGGACTGTAGACAGAGAACAGGCTGTTCTGACTTCGTTGTCTCCAAACAGCAGCATCCTTCCTCCAGCATGCCTCCTCAAATTGAGCTAATCAAATCCCACCTTCCAAAGTCACTGCAGTACCAGAGAAATAAGAGATCGCTGGTTTGAGAACCACTTTTTCCAGGCAAATTAGTATAGAAATATTACAAGTATTGCTTGATAGCAATCCAAAAAGCTCCACACACAATAATCTGTTGCATTAATCCCTATTTCTAATACTAAGGAAGTATCTTATATAACAAGCACTCTCTAATACATCAACTTCTCATGGCACAGCTGTTATGAAAAGTGTAATTCAGTGGAGTCAAAATTCTACATGCATTGCAAAGCTAATCCTGTGAGGTTAGCTGTGACTTTGCAACAGCAACAGGATTACTGTTATACAGAAAAATATGGAGAAGCAGCTAAGCAGTCAGCCTCTAAGTTGTATGCATTCCCAAAATAAACACAACCTCCAGTGTAGCACTAACTCAATTTTATTGCTGTCACAGCTGCTAGGACTGACAAAGGACAGTTACAACATCCTACACCAAATGCTGCAGGACAAGAATTTGATTGTGACTCTGTGATCTGTACATCCCTATACCAAACAATCTGCATTTTCTGTTGCAAACCAGGCCAAGATTAAGCAGCCAGATTATTGCTTACAGAATGATTTACTGAATTTACTGTTCAGTTCCATGATAAACAATGAAATATTTATTATGCAAAATATTTTTTTCTGCGTTGTAACCACATCCAGCTGTTACTATCCCATCTAGTTTCTACATAATTTAAAAAATACTGCTGAACTATTTATTAAGGAGGAAGGGAGGGATGGAGGAAAGAAAAAGAGCTATTTCTAGTTAGATAATCAGTGTCTGATTCTCTCACTGTCTCAGGTGGCCATTCGAGGGTGCACCTTTCATTTTAGAGGACAACTACAGGATACACCTACACAACACACTTCAGACAGGCCAGTTTAGCCCCCCTACACCTTTACCCCAGATGTCTGCCATCTCCCAGGGCAAGCATTCAAAGTGGGGTGGGATGGAAGGCTGCAGGAGCATGGCTCTTCATCTCACAGGGCCCACAGCTTATACAGAAGTGGGACAGCACAGCTGGTTGACCAGGATCTCCCAGGTCTCACCACACTGCTGTGGGTGAAGGGAATGTCTCAGAGCAGCCACCTGTTTCTGTGTGAAGCACATCTGGGGCCAAGTTTGATTCTCAACAGGCAGAAGTGAACAGGCAACTGAAGACTCTCTCTTCTCAGAGACAAGTGCCCTGAGGTCAGCTGCTCATTTTGCTCAGCTTCCACCTAGCCCTGAACCCCTGGCATCTCCCTTTCTAAGGAAAATCTCACCCTTCCAGACACAGCAGCTCACTGAACTGGAAAATGACTGGCAGCAGTGAGCCAGAAGGCAGCACCTTCCTCAAGGACATAATGATCTCTTAGTCAGCAGGCTCCACACTGTCCCCAGGAATTTCTCAGCAGCAGAGACCCCAGCTCTGAATGCAGCCAATTCCCTAATAACAGTAGCACTAGAATGGCACTTAAAAGAAAAAAGTGCCAGTCAGGTGTAGTCTTATCCCCTGTGCTGATACTGAGTACATCCCAGAGTCACTTGAAACAGACTCCCAGGGCTTTTAACAAAGGCAGTCTTACCTCTGTCTCCTGACACTGGTCAAAGCAGCCACCAGGAGAGTTTGCTTAGTTAAATCCTGAAGAATATAGCTCAAGGAGCCCATGACAAAAGCCAATTTCAAGAATTGCTCAAATTTTAGCCAATTATGAGATGGCATTTGTTCTGAGGAAGCTGGGAGGTCCTTTTAGTAGACATAAGACACTTCAGTGGTGAGAGTTAGGGACAAAGTAGTTAGGAAAGTACGTGACACAGAAAAGTAAAGATTCATATAACGTTCCCCTACAGACTCAGAAGGAAAACATATGGCTTAGGAATGCATGTGGGCTCCTCAGCTCCCTAAGCAGCCTGGCAATCCCAGTGCTGAGCAGCCAGGAAGTGAGCTGCAGAATGTTCCCAGGAGGATCTCTGTAATATAGTTGGTTGAAACCACTTAAATGGAAAGGTCTCACATAAAATATCAGTTTGTGGAAAGCAAAGTCCTTCACAGCAAAATGTCATCTTTGACAAAAATAGATTTCCAAATGCTAAAAGCATGATTTTTACTCTTTTTAGGATTAAACATCTTATCATCTTATTTAAAAATAGCTCGTTACATAATATGAAATGAAAAAGGCATCTGAACAAAGCATTTTAGTTTGAAATGCAAACTTTCAGAATTTTGCTTCATAAGCAATTGACTCTTGTGAGTGGGTGTTTTATTTCATGCTGGAACAAGATATTTTAGTTGCTGTATCCTTAAAGCAGAATTTCCCTCAAAAGTGAGGATTCTATGCTCTGTAACACTCCAAGCACTTAGTTCTTGCCACCTTTTGGATCTGATATTCTTCAGTGACACAGACCACAAGAACTTCTCAGTTGGTATATGACCAAATTAGACAGCATATCCAGCCTCTTTCTTTCAAGGAAAAAAGAAAGAAAAAAATTGTCTTTTCAACATCAGAAAAGTAAAGAAACTTTACACCACCTTAGGAGCTAAGAAACTGAAATTAGCCTCAAAGTGGCCTCTGAGAGGTATCAAATCTGCACAATCACACAATTTACCAGGTTTGTAAGGAAACTGACTGCACAGTTTGCCAATTTAGAATTGATACTGCAGCTTTGTTTTTAGAGCAAGAGAAGATGGCAGTCAGTTTAAGTATTTTTAATTAGCCTGACAAGGGTTTCTGTTGACTCACACACCAGTCAGCATTCTGGGGCTAGCACA
This sequence comes from Calcarius lapponicus, assembly GCA_039654755.1. NCBI lineage: Eukaryota > Metazoa > Chordata > Aves > Passeriformes > Fringillidae > Calcarius > Calcarius lapponicus. Next base: position 33,747,199 of record CM077463.1, on the reverse strand, counting down.
GATCATCCTGAAGAGGTGCCTGGAGACAGTGCCATGGGGTGGTCTTTCCCCCCAGGGCTTACCAGTGCTCCTGCACGTCAAGTGATCAAAGACATCAAAATTCATTATTTGCAAAGTGATACTCTGTGTTCACATCCCATCAGCAGCACAATTAGACCTTAAATCTGGGTACTATGTTGATAGCTCTCTAGAATATCCTGTGAGAGGGAGGGGACACAGTGCTATACCAGAACTTTACTGACTTGCTGCTCTGCTAAAGTACTCCCCAAGTCCCAGCATCCCAACTGTGCTGCTCAAACACCATTTCCAAGATGATATTCTCATCAAAAGAAAGTAACCATGGAATTCATGGCCTAAAAACTCCTTGGGGTTATTCCGTTAGTGATTAGTTGTCAGTCTGTGCTCCACACAGCTGTTACTATGTTTGACAACACTCAAACTCTCTCCTAGTCTAACAGATACTCAAAACATGCAATCTAATTTATATTAGCAAATAATAAACATGACACACACCTACTTATTGAAAAACTTCTTAATGCCCTGATGCACAGCAATAAAGGTTGCAGAAAGTTTGCAGTTCTTCTTCTCCAAGCCTAATGTTAAAAAAAAAAGTAATCCTTCTCAGCCCAGGCTCCAATTGCAATTGAATAAGCTTTCAGATTTTCTAGACTCTCTGCTGGCTGAAGCTGAATGAAGTATGTTAGTCAAATGGCACTTCATATATTATATTCATCGCTATGGGTGGCTCTTTTGAAGGGCTCTTTTGCAGTATTTTCAAAAATTACACTGTTTATTAATAATTATGGGTAACAGTGAACAGGTCAGTTAAGAGCACACTTACATCTAAAACCATTTTGCCTTGTGCATGCCCATCCAAAGGGACCAGCAGGTGAACTTCACCACCCAGATCAAAAGAACTGCTGCCCAGTGGCCCAGTGCAGCTGATCGAGCAAGCACGCAGCTACCATCCCCACTGAGCCAAGCTCCAGCATCACTGAATACAGGTGATCTCCTTTTCTAACTGCTCCATTACCTCACTCTTGGCAAACCAGCACACAACACAGAATGGATCAGAAAATCCTTGCAAACCAGTGCCCAGCCCACCTCCACTAAACTGCCACAGCAGCAATATTCACTGAGCAATTCAAGTCTTCCTAAGAAATAAAAAAATTAAACCAGAGCATGTGGGATGTTCCAGGTTAAAGCATATTTATACAACTGCAACAGTACATCAAACTACAGGGAAGTGAGTGGGAAGAGACAGATGAGCCACAGGCAAACTTTGATATGCATGAATTATTACATATGTACATAAGTACTTGCCCCATGTTGCAAGACATCTGACCCAGAGTGAAATCAATCACCAAATCACAGAATAACAGGTTGGAAGGGACCTCAAGGATCATCAACTTTTCTCAACAAAAGCATGGTCTAGACAAAATGGCCTAGCATCCTGTCCAGCCAAACCTTAAAAGCATCCAACATGGAGGAATCCACCCCTTTCCTGGGGAAATTGTTTTGGTGGCTGATTGTTTTCATTATGCAAAATTTTCCTCTCCTCCAAGAACTTTATCAAGTTCAATCAAAGCAATATTAGCTGTGTCCACCATATATTGTGTTAAAGTTGTTCTTACACCTTTAACCAAACTTTTCCTATGAACTAAAAATTGTGAATTTGTGGCTTGGTTTTGTAACCATGATGAGGGAAGAGGAGGGATAGAGAAAATGGGCAAATAGATAATTGGTACATAGAGGAAAAAGACAAGAACAGCTGAAGGGGACCAAGGAATACTGTGAAGAAAACTCAAGGACAGGGAGTAGTCTGGGTAGACACTGCAAGATAGACAAAATGCAGGGATGGGGAAATGGAACAGATCTGAAAAATTCAATATTTAAAGATTGGGTCATGTAAGAAAAGCTAATAAAGCATTTGGCAGGGAAAAAAAAATAAGATGGGACAGGACACAGAGCTGCAGTAAGACTGAGAGAAGGGAATGTGGAGACAAAACCCAGAAATTTAATCTAGATGTATGACTACTTTTGCATGTCTAAGTTGCACTTTTCCAGCTATATATGGTAAAGGGATCTTGCTCAGTTCTCTCTTAATCATGCATCGTGCAAATAACATCAGGCAATGCTTTCCCAGTTTCCTCTGAGTTCCATACCCTGTGAGAAAAGTTGATGCTACAGAGACAGTAACTTGTTCTCAGAAATTGAGTAGACTTCACAGCCCAGCCTTCCACCAGGAAACTGTTTGTGCTCAGGGGACATGCAGGGGACAAATCTGTGCCTAGATGATGCCAGTTCATGCTGCCTTTCTGTCCAATCAACACTCTGAGGCATAACCCTCTGAATTTCTCTAGCTGGATTCCAAAGCATTCAGTTCATTTATTCAGGAGCTGCTGAATAGCTTTGACAACCATGTGGGAATTAATGATGTCAGTTATAAGTAAAAATCTATTTGTCACTGTTTCCCATCTATTTAATATAAGAAAACTAATATTTCCTTTGCGAGTAACATTTATTTGACAACCTGTTGCTAAACCTTTTCATCCAATTCTTGCCTGATCACACTTGTAAAGCACTTCCCTTTATGTTTAAGGAAGGTTGATGGCTTTTGTATCCTTATCAAAACCAGAGATACACCTCTAGTTCTGCACAAAATAAAACATTCTGTCTCCCTCTACTGGCACTGCATTAAATCAAACCAGAAAAAGGAAAAGAAACACTAGAAAGCAAATATTTATTGTTATCTTAGAAACTTCTATACAGAAGCAATGCTCAAATAACACAAGATTAATACTTTAATCATAGCTTCTAAACAAGTATTACAAAAAAGAATACTAAGGGTCTTTCTGAACACAGCATGAGGCCCATTTTAAGTTATTATAGTTACTATATACATAGCACCACCATAGCAACACAGCTATGACAGAGAAATTATTTATATCTTTGGGAAATTTTCTACTAAAACTATTTCTTCATTAAAAATACAGAAGAATATTAATGAACTTTCTGTTTCTGTAACTTCAGCTTATTTTATATTGAATCTGATTTAATTCCTGCTTGCTTCCAGCCAGACTGACTTGCAATTAAGTTGGATCCTTTTATTCCTAAATAAATTATAGATAATACATGGTTTTGGTTTGGGCTGTTTGTTCATTGACTTTTGGGTTTGTTTTGATCAAAACCAATCACAATTTGTGATTCAAGAAATTTCTGGTTTGCAATTTGATCAGTCAAAATATATTTAGTAATGAAAGCAAGATGTCACTATATAAAATACAAGAGATGTCTTTCACATACTCTTTAGATGACAGCTGTAAAACCTCACTGTTTTTTACTGAATTCTGCTTTTCTCAAATGATTAAGTGTATAAAGCTTGTTTCTAGTATGGACTTGAAATATTTCATAATGCTTTCAGACAAACATATATCTTTTCTTACCCCAAATAAGTCAAAATCACAAGAGAAAGTGCCATGCCTGCCATGAGGTCATCACTGTAATTTCTTTCTTACTAATTTTCTTCATTGGAGAATTTATTTAAATTTAGGTCAAAAAGCACTATTAAAATGAAAGTCTTCATTCATATATCTTACAAACCAGAAGTACTGCGCAGTGTACTGATTTTATCATATATTCTATACAACAATTTATCATTCCTTTAACAGAGCCATGAACATTCATGTGCCCAACCAAAATGCATTTCACTCTGCAGTGAATTTTATTTCTATGGTAATACCTTTTTGAATGCAAGACAAGCATCACCTGCTAAGGACAAGGGTCAGCAGCATAATGAGAAACACAGTAAGTTGTGAAGCTGTCCCTGACTACTGCTCCCCCACATTTACTCTACCCACTCCAGGGTTCAAGTGCTGCAGGCACTGTGCTGGCTATCAGTGGCCCTGAAGCACAAGCAAGTCAGATGTGGGTTCCCAAAGCTGTCAGGGGCCAGGCCTCTCCTGTGCATGCAGCAGAGACTAAGAGCCAGCACAGGCACAAGACTGAGGAGTCAATGGCTCCTTGTGTGATCTGCAAAACTCACAGATCCTCAACTTTCAGACATTGAACACAGTTTTGGGCATAGAGCTTTTGAAATAGATTTTTCTATCTGTAGAATCAGATTAGAGCATCATAAAAATTATTCCAGAAAACAAAAGATCAAATTTATCAGCCCTGTAATTTCTGAACTAACTGAAATTAACACCAGGAGTTAATTTGTCAAGCAATAATCAAAAAGGGTTTGACAGAATTTCCATCTTTTCATGAAACAGTACTTGTTTGCAATTGGTGTGTACAGATTGCTTAATGGTAGCCTTCAAAGAGCTGAATGTGAACTTAAGGTTAATTGAAAACTACAGTTCTACCTCTACACATAGATTCCACTATGTGGGGAAAAAAGCATTCAGAATTCACAGTCAAATCCTCTAAATATGTAGAAGATTCAAGTAGTCTCATTTAAAAGGAGACTATAGTATATACTTCCATACTGGTGGCATGGAGGCCTTGGTTATCAAGCTGACGTTAAGAAAGGAGTTTTTGAGAAGAAATATACCTACACAGTAGATGACAGCCAAAAACTTTCATGCCAGGTTTAATTTAAAACAAAGGAATGCTTTTAAATGCTTAAAAATTAAATCTCACATTAATACACAAGCTCTTACCTTGACTACATTAGCACATGCCACTACAGTAAAATTATTTCAATAAAGTCTTTACATGCACCTCAAAGCTCCTACAGACATTTTTATAAAAAGACCATGCTTTATTTACTGTACCTGAACATTTCTGTACCTGTCACGCTGCATGTTAATGAAAAAATAAGATGGAACATTAGGTTATTTTCACACGTCCTTTCCAAAGGCATAATTTCTATTTATTCTTACATATGATGTTACATGAAGTTTTACTTTAGAAGAACTACCAAAAAGCACTTCAGTCTATCTTAAGAAGACAACTTTGCCAAGTCAAATAAAAAGGTTTTACTGTGCAGGAAAAAAAGGGCTAAACAATTAAAGAACAACATTTCTACTCTTTCCCATGCAATCTCTCAGAAACCCCCAAAACTCTGATGGCTGATAAAGGGCTTTGTTGAGGGAAGTAGGTCTGTTTTTACTAATACTCTTCACCTTTGATCAACTTGGTAGAAAGGAGTTACACAGAATTAACAGCTGAGGCTACAGCAGTTTACCCAGCTGAGCTAGTTGAACTTTGTCTGTTTCCAGGTACTACTGACATAATTAGGAGTCAGTCATAACTAAGGAACAGCATAACTAGCCTGGCCTCTTGACTTTAAATTAAGTGTGAGGGCTTAAATGAAACACTACCCACATTAATGAAACAAACTATTTACACTAGTACACAGAGAGTACTTACAACGTTTCTGGGAAACTGCCTGTAAACAAGCTGTGACAATGTCGCAGTTCTTCTGCACTTTTTGTACCAGCCTGTCTTTCTGCTTCAGAAGACGGAGCAACTTTGCCGATTGAACGGAAATTCTGTAATTCAGTTCTCGTTTTATAGTTGTTAATTCATCAACATCTGCCGACAAGCAGAGAAAACAACTTCAGTACATGCCAAAAGATTCACAAGCAGCTTATTGTAGTTGACACGCAAAGACACTTGCCCCACAGACATTTACAAATACAAGCTTTCTATAAATGACAAGTTCTATTGACTGGGGTAATTCCAGTTATAAACACTTTCAGAATCTGAGCCAAAGTCTTTCATTTTCTTTTAAACAAAAGTACTTCAATTTATTGCATAGAGTATGAATCTTAACAACTATACTGTTATTAACTCCTAGGGACGTGACAGATACAGACAGAACATATCAGTAAGAGTGCAACCAGGGGATACATTTTAAGTACAGTACCTTCCAGAAGCTGCCTGGACAAAATATACATTTGTAACAGACAAGGGAACACGCTGAAGAAGCTGCCTGCAGAGCTACAAATGTAACTCCAGAATAAACTCTAAGTGGGAAATGGTTTCCACTAAGATGCAGTTAGATGACTTCTGTCATAGCCTCAGTTATCCCCACCAGACCCGTTCAGTTCATCAAAATGTCTCAGCTTAGTTCTAATATTCCTGTTGTCCCCCCATGAGGTGAGCTTCAGGATCAGAAAAGGGAGTTGTTGGGGCGATGTCTTAAGTCCATTAATTTTTCTGAGTCCTCTGCTCTGTTCTCAGATGCTCCCCCACCAGTGAAATCCTGGATCTTGCCTATCACACGCTGACCTCTTCAGCTCCTCCCTGCAACAGCCTGGTACAGCTTGCCACCAGCATCTACACAGCTGCCTGCTCCCTGCAGCTAACTTTTCGAACTATCACTTTCAGTGCAACCCCTGTCCCCTGACGCTGGAAAGAAAATCAATCCAAAAAATCCATTCTTCAGTAACCTGATCTAATGAGAAAAATATATACCCATGCAGAAAAAGCTGCTGTCAGTGTGATGATGTGGCAAAGTCAGCTCATGTGGCAAAGTTTTTCAACAATTCTGGAGAGCTTAAAGAAAAGGACAAATTAGGCTGAAATGACCACCAACCATGGGCTAGTGAAAAGTATGATTGCAAGGATGGGGGAGCCACTGAAAAAACAATACTGTATTTTATAGCCACTACACTGTTTCAGCACCTGCTGCTCAGATGTAATTCCCAACCACCTGTACCAGGCAAGGTAATTTAAAACTAGATCTATGGATTTGAAAGAAAAAAACAAACAAACAACAAACAAAAAACCAGGAAAAAAAAAGTTGCATTTGTACTAATTTATACAGTCAGCACCAGAGTTGTCTGGTGAGTTTTACTCCTTCCCACTTGTGTCTCTTAGCTGTGCCTCTAAAAAAACAGTAACTTGGCAGCAAAACGAATGAGTTGAAACACCACAAAATATATTTCTGAACAAGAAAATTTCCTGTTGAGTTGCAGGTTGCCAAAGGACACACAGAAGAACTTGAGCTACATCCTAGTAACATCAGAAGGCGTGTCATCTCATTAAGAAGCCAAACACGGAAGCAGATAGCTGTTTGTACAGCTCTGAAAAACAGGCATATTTAGTCACCTCTAGGGTTTTTTCCTCATAAAAAGCAAAAGTGATTAAACATCAGGAGACAAGAGGCCTTTGTTCTTTTTTCCTCTTCATTGGATCAACTTGGAGTTGCATATCTCAGTCTTTCACAAACATGCACTGTTGAGGCTACCTAACTTTCATAAGAATTCTTTGAAAATTTCATTTAAAGTCTGACTGACTCCAGCATTTACATTTTTCATAACATTCCTTTTTTTATTTTTTTTGGAAGATATGCTGGCCTCCAAATAAGCTTTACAGTTGTCCAATTTAGTTTATGTCCAGTAGAACTAAAATACTCTGAGAAAAACCCTTATGATACTCTGTGTGTAGCATCTCTTCTAGATTCAGAAAATAAGGACTGAGTGAAAAAAGAGAAAGAAAAGAAAGAAAACAAAGAAACTAGACATTTATTCATTACTGTAAGTGAAGAAAAGCACCAAACTCGCAGAAACACAAAAGCTTAGGCAGTCTGTTACAGAAACTAGTAGCAGACGATCCTAACTCGGCTCCTAGGGCACCTGAAACAAAAGAGGGGCGAAGAGCACAGGAGACCCTAGTCTAAAGGAGCTGTCAGCTAACAGCACGTGGGAAGCTTCTGGTAGCCACGGCCATGCAGAAAGCCTGGAAACGGACATATATATACACACACACAGACACGTGTGCGCAGGCACGGAGGACATCTTCGGGCAGGACAGCCTTGCAGGCACAGAGTTTGAAAAGCGAGGCGGCAGGGGCAGCTCCCGGCCCCGGCGGGCTGTACCTTTCAGCCGCAGGTACTTGACCTGGCTCTGCCGCTGCTGCAGCTCCCGGAGGGCGCGGGAGCGGGCGCTGCCCGAGGGCACGGCCGCCTCGGCGGCGCTGTACAGCTCGGTCAGCAGCCCGCTCACCAGCGACGAGGTGCGGCTGGACCGGCCGCTGCCGGGACCCGCCTCGTCCTCCTCCTCCTCCTCGGCCAGGCTGTCGGCGCTGCTGCCCGCCCTGCCGCCCGCGCCGGCCTCCGCCGCATCCATCTTCCGCGCCGCCGCCGCCGGGTTCCGGGCTCGGCGCGTCCCACGGTCACACGCCGCGGAGGGGCGGGCAGGGGAAAGGGAAGCGGCCCGGAGAGTCCAGGCAGGGGCGCCGCGCCCGGCTCCGCTCCCTCCCCGCGCACCGTGGTAGCGGCCGGGGCGGGAGCGCTGCACCTGCCGAGGGGCGGGGACCGCGCTCCGCCTCGGGGCGGTGACCCCGGGCGCGGTGACACGGGACGCGGTACCCGTGCACCGTGCGGCTGCCGCGGAGCTCACCGCCGTCCTGCCGGCCCGGTCCCGCTCCTGCTCCCCCACTGGAGGGGCGGCCCGGTTTTGGTAGCGATTCAGTACCTGTGCTGTGGCCGGTCCCCGTGCCACCGCCTGCAACCCGGAGCGGATGGCGGGGTCCGCACGGCCGCCAGAGCCGGGCTCTGGCTGTGGCACCGACAGCGGTGCAGGGAGGCCTGGCCACACGCGTAACGGCCGCGACAAATTCAGGTCAGGAATGGGCAGAATCACAGAATGGGTAAGGCTGAGCGCTCCAACCTCCCTGCTCAGGCAGGGTCGTCCCAGAACACATTGCACAGGACTGCGTCCCGCCCGTTCTTTAGTGTCTGCAGTGAGGGAGACTCCACAATCTCTCCGGGCAACCTGTTCCAGTGCACAGAAAAGAAGTTCTTCCTCATGTTCAGGTGGAACTTCCTGAACGTCAGTCTCAGCCCGTTGCCTCTTGCCCTATGGCTTGGCTGAGATGACCGTTCTCCTGCCCAGAAGAGCAGCCTGTATCCCGTCGGCACGCCTCCCGCGGATGTTTACCCAGCCCTCGGCGGCGCAGCGCGGCCCTCACGCCTGGGAAGCGCCTCCGCGCGCAGCCGGGGGCGGGGCTTGGGGCGGGGCGGGGCGGCCGCCCGGGCCACGTGACTCCGCCCCCCGCGCTCCCGGGTCATATGCCGGGAGCGGGGCGGGCCCGCGCGCTGCTGCTGCTCCGGCTCCGCGGCCGCTCCGCGCCTGTGGCGGCCCCGCCATGTCCCCCACCGCGTCCCCCACCGCGCTGCTCCGGGCGCTGCCGCTGGCCGCGCTGCTCCTGCTCGGCCCGGCGCGGGCAGTCCGGCAGACGCGGAGGCCCAACGTGGTGCTTATCCTCACCGACGACCAGGATGTCTGCCTGGGCGGCATGGTAACCCTGCGGCGGGGGGCGCGGGGCTGGCGGCAGCGTGGCGAGGGGGGCTCCCCGCCCGCCCGGGTCGCGTACCGGGCTGTCGGACGGCGAGACCGAGCTCGGCGGGCGCGGTGTGGGGCGAGGGTCGCTCGGGGTCGCGCTGGGCCCAGCCCGGAGCCGGGCAGGGGCTCACTGCGGCCTCAGGCCGAGCAGCCCCGCGGGAGGAGCGTCACGGTGGGGCTGGCACGGGTGGGATGAGCCGCTCTGCGGGGCCGCCCGGGCTCGCGGGCCGGGGCCGGGGCCTCCCTGGAACAGCCGCTGCAGATAGATAGCCCGGTAAACACTCCACGCTTGGGCCCGCTTGTGCAATCGCTGTGGCCACGCCAGGCCCTAGCGAGAAGGAAAGGGCACTCTCAGTGTCTCGTCGGGGGTGTTCCTAAAACCTGTGGTGTTGGGCCTTCATCCAGGCAGCCTGCTTCAAGTCCCTGGCTTCACCTGGCATCCTTGCATTTTTGCTGATACCTTTTTGGTGCTTTCCTTTCAGACCCCTCTAAAGAAGACTAACACTCTTATTGCCCAGATGGGAATAACCTTCGTAAATGCAGTAAGTGTTTGCATTAACGCTCTGAACTTCCGAGGCGTGTGCATTTACGTATTTTGTATCTTAGGTCATCTGAGGTCTCAAAAAATGCTATCAGCTTTATGAAACCTGGTACGGATGTGAGGTTTTTAAAACTCAATTGTTACCTACTTTTAGGTCTCAAAACGAATATAACTTACGGGGATGTTCAAAATCTGTAGTTTCACTTTCTGAAAGCGCTTGTGCTCACTTCCTTAATCTGTAAAGTAAAACTGTGTAGTCTGAATATTAAAAGAAGCTGCTCAAAACTTTCATCAGCTTCATGCACAATGAAAAGTCACTTCACTCTTTTCATGTTCTAGTGTACCTCCATGGCTAAAATAATGGAGTGAGTCAACAATCAGATAGTATTTTTGTAGGTTCTTGCCTAAAAGAAAACCATGTCCAGTCTGGTGGTAAGTTGAAGGGCATGTGCTGCAGAGGTGCTGCTGAAACTGGTTTAATGTGCAGTTTTTTACTAGTGAAAATACTTAAGGTATAATTCTGGGTGTCCAGAAAGAAGTAGGTTTGACTGTTTAATATATTAGTCAACCTGTTAGCTGATATTTAAAAACTGTAAATTTTGACATAAAATTGTTTTACTATCCAAGTCTTAAATCTCCTCATTCTGTTTTTCCAGTATGTCCCCAGTGCACTTTGCTGTCCCAGTCGAGCTAGCATTTTAACAGGAAAATATCCACATAATCACCATGTCGTCAATAACACTCTGGAAGGGAACTGTAGCAGCAAGTTGTGGCAGAAGATCCAAGAACCATACACCTTCCCAGCCCTGCTCAAAGCTATGTGTGGTTATCAAACATTCTTTGCTGGAAAGTATTTAAATGAGGTATTTGTGGTTTTTTGGGTTTTTTGTGGTTTGTTGTAGGAGTCAAGTGTTCACTGAGGCAAATTTGTGGGAGAACAGGTATTTTCAGAGCTCTTTTACAGCAGTTACCCAACACTTTATTATTGAGTCACTTGTATATGTGTGCTTTATGTTTTTTGTCTTTTTAACTAGGATATAGTTTCTAGTAGCTTGTAATAAGATGTAAAATTCAGCACTGAAAGCTGTAAGACTGTGTGTTCCTCTTGTGTGATGGAATTGGATTAGGAGCTGTATGAGCTAGAGGGTTCTTAGCAGCATGTTTTCTTTGCATTTCATGCTGGAAAACAGTGGTATAATAAAGCAATGGAACATGAATCTTCATAGCCAGGCACAGATTTGTGTCTGCTGATGTTCCTGAGGCAGCCAAGGGAAGGGAAACTCAGCTGGCGTCCTCTGAGCATCCCTTGACTCAGCAGAGTCTCTCATGCCTGCAGTTAGGCAAGCCACGTAGATTGGAGAGGGCTGCCCTGAGAAAACCCGTTGTGTTGCTCTAAGGCACCCTCTGTTTTGAGTTTGGCACTGACTCAGCAGCTACTTTCCCTATTTTGCTGTCTTAAAGGCTAGTTGTTGTAGATTATTTGGCACTGAGGTGGCAAGAAGCTAGCATTACTTGAAGTTCCTACCCCTTTTGGGGGAGGATGAAGGAAGCTGTTGGTCTGTGTGGAATTCTCTTTAGTATCTTGTGAACTGTTATCACAAAGCCTGCAAGTGTCTTGTCACATGGATGTTTTGATCACTGCTCATTATTTGATATGTACACTATGTTCTTCAGGATCTCTGCATATTTTCACATGCAGAATGGAGCAGGGAGTAATATTTAAATTTTTCTGATGATTGCTAAGCTTTCAGTTACTGTCTAGTTATTGAACCCTCATTTCTTTAATAGGCCCTCCTTGTGTTTTTATATGCATATATGTGTGGTTTTCCACATTCTGAAATGGAATTTGGCTTGACATGGTGTTGAATAAAGCACATGAATATGAAACATAATGTCTAGCTTTGATTCATCATAATTGAAACTGTGAGTCATGATCTCTCTTTTTTCAGTATGGAGCAGAAGATGCAGGGGGAGTAGGTCATGTCCCTCCTGGATGGAGTTTTTGGTATGCGTTGGTATGTGACTTTTTCTTTTTTTTTAACAACTTAATTTTGGTTGCTTTATAATCCAACTCATGTTCTAACTTTGCTGTCATGAAAGAGCAGGAAAAGAACACCTAACAATTTAATGAATATTTTCTTTCCCTTTTTCCTTAATTGTACATTGGATCTGTGGCTTTTACAAGGGGTAAAAGCTCCTATTGAGTGCCTGGAGAAAAAAAAGCAATTTGTAAAGCCAGAGCAATGTGAGATAGCCCTAAAATCAGTTTTGTTGGAGACCACTTCTGAGAATTTTTGCAGTATCCTTATGGCAAATGCTCATAATCTATTTGACAAATGCTCGGGGGCAATTAATTTGGGTTATTTCAAGTAATCAATGTACATGTTGCTTTGAATAAGTATCTGTGTCACTTTTCTTTTTCACAGGAGAAAAATTCAAAGTACTACAACTATACTCTCTCAGTAAATGGCAAAGCACGAAGGCATGGTGAGAACTACAGTGTAGATTATCTGACAGATGTACTGGTAAGAAATTTTGCAATATATGGTGCAGAATCTGGTTATGACCAGATAATGCCTCATGCTGGGGACTTGGGAAAGGCTGAGATAATTTATTAGGCTGTGTTAATTCACAAATGGACAATTGTACTGTCGTGAGGGTGTGTGGCATTTATCAGCAAAGCAAGACCGAGTATATTTAAAAATGGCAGGCTTATGTTCGAGTTGTGCAGAGGAAAGGGGTTCTTCCAGCCATTTGTTAGCCATTAGCCTCACTGAGGAGTTAATACTGACTGCTGTGCTACAGGAGGAACAGGTAGGCAGAGATTTAAATTACTTTAACAAGGATATGTTAAAGCCCAAGGATATGGGCCAGGATTTCAGTAGGAAGCACATAAAAATAAACTTCACACCGTGTTTTGTTTCTTAGGTATTATGATGTGTTAGTATCTTGTAGTCTCCAACTCCATCAGTCTGGTAACTTGTAAATACTAAAGCCTAATCAGTCCCTCATAGTATATGAGGGCAATGTGTAGGGGAGGGTTTAGCCTCTTTGTCCACATAAAATAGGTAACAAAGATGTCAGACCCTTTAAGGAAGGATGGAAGAGGTACTTTAGCTCTCTTAAGGCCCTGTTTGGCAAGGGGCTGCAGGAAGGGGGGATTGTCCCCCCCCATCTGCCAAGCTGGAGTCATAATTTGATGTGCTGTTGCAGGTATAGATTGGTACTGGGTTACAGTGTATAGGTTAGCACTCACTGAAGCTCTTCTCTAGAAATGTCTCCTCCTCCAGTCTTGTGTGTTTCATTGAGACCCTGAGGAGTTTAATTCCACTGGGGGCTCGAATGCAGACAGCTGCTCACTTGCAACAGCACAGATTGATGTTTCTTAGGGTACTGAACAGCTGTCTGATTAAATTTAGATTTACATTGTCTAAAGCTAGATTGGAATTGATAAGCCAGAAGTGAGACTATCTTATTACTGGCATTGTACTGGGTTTTTTTGATCCTTCAGCAGCTCATAAGCATTTTGTCCAACAGTTCATTGTTGCATAAACTGCTTATTTGTGGTATGTTACCTATTGATACAGTAGTGCATCACAATTTTCAGTGTGTTACTTTCTTCCTCTAGTTACCAAACATGTATCCAGCATTTCAGAGACAGTGTTCAATTCATTTGCTGGGCAGTGCACAAGAATAAATTGCTTATGCAAAGTTCCTGTGTTGTGTGATGTGATGCTCAAGCTTTCTTGTGTAAGGGCACCTGGGTACATGAGTCTGGTATTAAGCATCCAAACACCTGAATCTTTTTACTGCACTTCTCACATGTTGCAGTTTAAGCTCCTAATGAAATCCAAGTTGGCCACGCTATGAGTTTCTGAATGGTTCTTATCCTTTCTTGATTCTGCTGACGTGTAACTGAAGTTGAGCCCTCGTTGCTTAGATGCTAAATTTAGAAGGAGGGAAGGAAGGGGGAATTCCTGGTGTATTGTTTTTTTCCTAGAGAAAGAAAAGGATGTCCAAAATGGTGTGTACTAATCAGGCAGGAAAAAAATGTTGCAAGATTTGAATACTGAAGAACTCATCTACAAGTAATACCTTTGAAGCTTTAATTTTAAAGGCTGATCTAGGGGAAGTGAAAACGGAACTCACAATTTCTTCTAACTTGCTCCTTGAAATTGTGTATAGGCTGAAACAAAAATGAAAGTGCAGTGGTGTGAGTGTGTGCATTCTGGCACTGTTCTTCACCAGACCTTATGTTTTCAATCCTTGTAATCTTGCAGCTTGCTGTAGAATGAGCATAGGCTATAAACAGTGGGGCTGAATTTTTTTTTTTCAGAGCTATTGCTATTTCTGAAGAAAGCTGAAGCTCTTAAACTGGGATCTGTCAGATGGGAGATGGCATCTTAAAGTCTCTGACTTGTAATATGTTGAATAAAGCTCTGATTTTGCTTGATTAAACCAGAGTATAGGTGGATTTTGTTGTACTTGGAATAGGCCCAAACTTCTGATGAGCTTTCCAGGTCTAATTCATGCAAGGGTCTGAAGTAGAAAGTCTTTTGAAGATATGAGAAAAATTATTTGTTTAACATGAGCCACTTGGGGTTATTTTTATTATGTACTGCTGTTCTAGACATTTGTAAATGAGCAAGCAGTAAGTTTTTAAAATAGTTTAAATGTTTGCAGTATTACCAAGCTCTAAATAAGTTATGAATGTCTAGTTTGGATTTGTCAAATAGTTGCTGTTTTCCTTTGAGGCATGACTTTTCTTCTTCAACAACACTGTTCACAGGCCAACATGTCATTGGACTTCTTGGAGTACAAATCTAATTTTGAGCCCTTCTTTATGATGATCGCAACGCCAGCACCACACTCCCCTTGGACACCTGCTCCACAGTATACAAAGAGCTTTCAGAATGTCAGTGCCCCAAGAAACAGCAATTTTAATATTCATGGCAAGGTAAGCTAAGGAGCAAGAACCTGTGTGGGTTATTCTAGTTTGTGGGAGCAGAAGGCAGTGGCCCTGGCTTGCATGTTAGATTAGAATAGGCAAGTACTATGACTACTGGTTGTTCAGTCATGTTAAATCAGTGTGTGTCAGGGTCAGATAAGTTTGTTGTGACTTTAAGATATTTGCACGCTAATGTCTTGTAAGAAAACAACATAGTGGCAGGATTGATATGGTAATACAATGGAATTATGATTGATAAAGATAAAAAGTTAATTCTGTGTCCCATTTCTACACTCTTTTGAAGCTCTTAAAAATTTCTTATGTTTGCTTTTGGTATGTTCAGGGGAGTGCATAGGCAATATGCTACTCAAAGGCTTGAGTGAAGAATGGCAAGAGCCCTGTCTTCCTTCACACATCTGCTGGTGGATGGGGGCAGTCCATTCCTTGAGCTCATGGCAAAGCTTCCCCGAGGTGGAAGCATGTCAGATTAATCAGAGGACTCTGGAATCATGGACCATAGGGCCCAGGGTTAGTGAGTGCTTTGAAAACTTGTTTGCTAAAATAACCTAGTGTTAAAAATTCAGACATGCTTGTGACAGGGCAGTATCTTCCACTGCCAGCAAATATGGCCAGATATGGTCTAGTTCAGAATAATCTGCTGCAATTTACTCTGCCAGTGTGTGAACTTCTCAAGCAGTTAATTTGGTGAAAACTTACAGAAGTTTTGTATTTTTGATTCAAGTAATTTAAAATACAGAATGCATTGCTGTTCAGTGTTCATTTATTTAGCTTCAAGATTTGCTTCTAATCTTAAGACTGAGATAATGTTGCCTAAATGCCTGTCAGGAGCCCAGTCATACCTCAGGTCACTGTGTAGTACAGAATGAGACTTGTTTTTCACTGAGGACTGTAGCTTGCAAAATGACCATGTGCTCATCAGTGTGATAGAAAAATATGAATGAAAAGATAAAAAAGGGCTGCAGGCTGTAACAAATATTTTAGCCTGATCTTTTTAAGTTTCAAACTAGAGAATGGGAATCAGATTGAGTTTTTTTCTTCCATAAAGGGCTTCCAAATTTTGTCTTAAGACTCCATTACTATAATAGAGTGCTTTTAAAATAGTGATTTAGAAGTAACTTGACCAGTGAAGTCAGCAGCTAGCAAAATATAGCGCTGTGGAGTTCCCTTATGTGGTGTAAAAGCTCTGCCTGTGTCTGTATAACGCAGAACAAAATGCTGGACTTAATGTTTGGCCATTGGTATCTGTGGATACAGCAGTTTTACTTGAGGAGCAGACTAGCATTACCTTCCTTCCTAGACACAGCTAATGTGTGTTTCTGCAGCTGGCAATGTTGTGGGCTTGAAGCCTAAGTCTTCTTGGAACTTCAGTGCTTTCTAGAGCTCCACTGTTCTCTAGGGCAAGCATGATTCCTACAGTAGCAGTAAACATGTAAATAGGCTAAGACCCTCACTGATGTTGTCACAATGCTTGCTTGACAGTCTTGGATTGTACAGTCTTGACTCCTAAAGAAATGTTGCCTCACTTCCTTGTACTGGATGTGGGCAAGAGCTACTAAGAGGAACCATTTAGGCAGAATCTCAGCATGGAAAATAGGAATTAAACTCTTGTATATGTCACTGGTCAGAGTCTGAGTTTAACTTCTCCTTTGGATCCTCAGCTAGAAATGGTATGAAATGATCAGCAGCTTGGATTCCCAAGCAGAATTATTAATGGATCAGATGAGATTTATCTAAGCTGTTCTAAAAGAGAAGTTGTTTAAGGCATGTGTTGGGTATCTCCCTTGCAGGCCTTGTTCTTCCTGCATCAAAGCTCAGTTGTGTTCTGATTCTTGCAACACACTGTATATTGTCTCAGTCTCCTAAAATTTCTCCAAGAGTGAAGCTTAGGGAGGCCGCAGGATTGGTGGATTGCTTTCTATATAAGTGCTGGAAGAGACATGACAGGGAAGCAGATTTGAGAACTCTGAGTGTGAAGTTTATTGAAATCCATGAAAGTGTTTGAGCACTGTGTGAAGTTTTTGAAATTTCAAAGAAAGGTAAGAAGAATAAAATACTCAAAGAGGAGGATTCTGCTGCACTAGGTTGCTTACCTGCCTGAATTACCTAGTGTGGTTGTGCCTTATGAAGCTCCTCTCCTAAGCACAGCCCTTGTGAAAGGAGCTGGTGCACTGGTGATGTTGCCAGCTCCTTTGTTCTCTGAAGAACTTCTGCTGAGCTGAAGGTAGGATTTGTGCTGTATTTCCTTACTTTTTCCTCTCTCAGCTGAGATAGACTGTGTCTCTCCAGAGAATTGTTTTACAACTCCTATAGAAGAAACAGCTGAATACAGCAGAATTAAAGTAAACTGGACACAGTTTACTTTAAGTCTCCGTGCCAAAAATCTTTCCTTCGGTAGTCAAGAGCAGAAAACAGAGGAACTGAGATATGAGTCACTTTGCTGTGAGTCCCTAAAGCCTGAGCCCTTCAGTCATTTGCTTGTGACAGGAGGGAAATTGCATAACAAGAGGCTCTACACAGAGGAGTGACCACCTAAATACAGCCTTAAGCGGAGGGTGATGAGTCGGTCATCTCTGACCTACTAAATGAAAAATGTAAAGCTGCCCTGACATGACTGCATTCTTTGTTCTGATCCCCACTAATACTAATTTGCAGGTTGTTCACAATAAACCTTCCCATGTATTTGTACAGCAGGTGACCCAGCTCAGACTGGCCCTTCAATGTGGGAATATCATTTTTTATATGAATTACATCATCTCCATTACTTTAGGGGTGTAGGCGAGAAAAGAAAGAAAGGGGCTGTTTCTGAAAGTTGGGAATACATCTAGAAGAATCCACGATGCTGCAGCTAAAGAAATGCTCTTGTTTTGAATTAAAAATCTAAATAAAATAATAATGTTCTGTTCCATTCAGTAGTTACCAGCCCTGATTTCTTAGACTGCCAAGGATCTGATAGTGGCACTGTTAGATATTTGAACTCACCTGTTTATAACTTAAGTAATTCTAATTGCTTTGGGTGCAGGAGCTTTTGCCCACCTTGCTACCTGTTGAGGTGCTCACCAATATTAGTCCCAAAGGTACCTCACTTCTGACAGACAAGTCCAATCTTACAATGATGCTCAATGCTTCCCATTGTTTTCCTCAGATTTGTCTTACACTATCACACTTTTACCTCTGAGAGAATCCTTTCACTGTTTTCTTCCCTGAACTGCTCTGAAAAGATCCACATCTGTTTTCTTCACATCAAGGGCTAAGCATAATGGAGCTGTCTGTGTCTTAATTTCGAAACTTAGATTTTACATGAACCAACAGGGAAAACTGAAGTAAGGTCAGTTTGATAGCATTGCCTGACGTTTTCACAGGAATTGTTTTTGTAATTGCTCTAACAAAGGCTTAAAACCTGATACTTCTCCCATACTCTAATCTTTGTTGTTTTGTCTTTTTTTTTTTTTTTAAGAACAAGCACTGGTTAATTCGACAAGCAAAGACTCCAATGAGCAACTCTTCAATACAGTTTCTTGATGACGCTTACAGAAAGCGGTAAGAATTTTTCTTACCTGTTGCTTAAGGTTTCTAATCAGAATTTATAAGGTGTGGATTTTTAAAAAAAGTTGTACTAAGTCTGACAATTGATATCAGATTACCTCTAATAACAGTCAATATCAGATTACCTGTAATAGTTCTCTGGCCCTTGTCTCAGAAGACCTCATGACTTTGTTTACAGTTTGCAAATAAACTTTGGCTTCAGAAATACCATGTTCACAAATGCTGCCATTATTTGTCACAAAAAAGACCAATTGTACCTGATCTCTATTGCTTTTCTTTCAGTCCACCACAGGGTTTTATTTAAAAAATGGCCTTACCTTCTACTTCGCTTAATTCCAGTTTCTTACATGATGTACATCAAATGTAATTGATCTGTCTGCCAGCTAATCTGATTGATTAATCTTGTCTCTCAGTTTGTACATGGGAATGCCTGACTGGCCAGGTGAGGTGCTAGATTCCTTTTTATAAAGGGGATGTGGTGAATAATGTGCAGACATGACTTGTTCCCCTTTTTAAGAAAGAGCAAGGGTATTTGTTTGCACCACAGATGCTTTCTTTAAAAGTTTTGAAACAAACATTACCTAAAGTGTTGATCTTCATTTTGAGCTGTTACCAGACATTATCTTGTCACTTTGGAGATGGAAACCCAAGATTTTTCGGACTTTTGCTTTATAAAGCATGAAGGTGAAAATTATGCAGCAAAATTTTAAGCTGAGAAACAGCAGAATCCAAGATTTTAATAGCTGTAGTTAATTCCGCATGATACTAGTCTGTAGAGGGTAGTGGAAGCAATCACTTTTCTCAGCAGCCCTTGGCAAAGAAAAGAACTTGTAGCTGTTGAAGGCTTTAGATACACTGAAATAATAGACTCTAACATTACATGACTAATACAAAACAGCTGGTACAATTTTCAAGCAGAAAGGATCCCATAAAGACAACTAAATTCACGGTTGTTTTTCATTTAAATATTAAACTACATGTCAAGAACTAATAACAATTGACCTTGCAGGAGATAACTGACACTTTGTCACTGTGATGCTTCAAGCTTGGTCTTCACTGTGTCCAGATAATCAGCATTTTGATGTCTTTCACAGACACTACAGAAATCAACAAGAATGGAGGACAAACAATGTATTTCTGTCTTTAATTGCAGCCTTTAAAATAGTGTAGTAGTCTATGAAGTTTGTTTTCAGCATTTGTAAGCAAAATAATTTACTTACAGTGGATATGCTGCTGACTGGAAGCAGGGTATAAGTGCCCTACTTGCAGTCAGGGTTATTCCAAATTTTTCACAGTCAAATGTGAAGTACTTTGTTTCTGTATAGGTGGCAAACTCTGCTGTCAGTAGATGACCTGATAGAGAAACTTGTGAAGAAATTGGAAGTGAATGGAGAGTTAGACAACACGTACATCTTTTACACATCAGACAATGGCTTCCACACTGGTAACATTTTCACTGCTTAATGCTTATTTGTAGAGGATCCAGGAATTGCATAATCTTTCACCCTCATGACTACTCCAGAAAATGGGAACAGCAACTGTAGAAAACTACAGATGTCAGAAGTACTGATTTGAATTGCGAAACAATCTGGAGTTGCAGTGTGGGGTGTTTGGGATTTTATTGTTATTTTTTGGGGGTTTTTTTGGTTGTGGTTTTCAGCATTAATTTCTACCAGTGTATCCTGGTATGCATAAAATTAGGACAGAACTAAAGGAAGAGTCTCTGTGTTCTGTAGGAAGAGTTGGTATAAGAGGGCTATCCAGTAAAAATATGTCAAAGACTTCTCTATATCATGTTGTACAACTAAAAGTGCAGTATCGAAGCTGTTAAGCTTTGTAAGATATGACTTATACTTTGAAGTTCTCTGCTGTCCTCCAATTTGTTAATGTAGTTCAGGTTAACAACCTCTCTTCTTTAAAAATGGGCTGGTGGCAATAACATGCCTGTAACAGTGGGGGTGGAACTAGATGATCTTTGTAAGGTCCCTTCCAACCCAAGCCACTCTATGGTAACACAAGGCTGATAATGTAAACAAGAAGCCATTTAACTCTTCCATCTTCTCTTGTTTAGGCCAGTTTTCTTTGCCAATAGACAAACGGCAGCTCTATGAGTTTGATATCAAAGTTCCATTGCTAGTTCGAGGACCAGGGATAAAACCAAATCAGACAAACAAGGTAAGAGAGAAGTGAAATCCCAGTACAGATTTATTTTTAATGTTGTTTCACAGTTACCACTTTAGCTGCTAATTTGTTGCCCTGCATATATATATATGTATCCATTAAATGAAATACACAGAGTGGTAGAAAGTGCAAAGGCCTCCTTATAAAAAAGCTGTTTCTGCTTGAATCAAATTAAGCCATTGCAGGCCACAAAAGAAAATTATTCACTTTCCAAATTCACTACCATTGTTTTTCCATGTGACAGGGTCCATTAGCCCATAAAGATGAAATTAGGTAGTGTTTAGATGCACCTACAAATATGAGTATTTAAAATAGGTTCTGAACTTCTTAAGTTCTTATCCTGCAGATGCTTGTTGCAAATATTGATTTGGGTCCCACTATTCTGGATATTGCGGGATATGACTTGAACAAGACCCAGATGGATGGGATGTCACTGTTGCCACTGTTGGTAAGTAGGGACAGGGATAGTAACCAATGGTTCTTGCAGGGGTAATTCTTCAAAGTCAGTGTTACTTCCTTTGATAGATTGGGTTGACTCATAAGCCAGATTCTTCCTTTGATGTTGTTTTCAAGTGGGATGCTCATAGCTGAGTGAAAAAAGTAGGTATGTTTCAATGTAGATGTATTTTCACAAGCACTACAACTTTGTGGTCATATTATAATAGAAAGTTGTGTCATCCTTTGGATAATTCTCACATTTGTAATAATTCCTGTTTTGAAGCCTGTATTTTGTTTGCATCTTGCATTCTCCTTCCCCTTTTCCTTAGCTTTTCTCAGCATAGGAATAGGAGAAAAGCAGACTGTTCTTATTAAATCTTTGGTTTGACTCCATTTTCAGTAGAACTGGTGTTTCCTGCCAAACTCTAGAAGAGTGCATGTGGTTTTATAAAGTAAACTTGACCTTTCTAATAGGTGAGCAGAAGCCTATTTAAATAAAGCTGCTTGTAGGTGATCTGTTTAGTTTTAATTAAATTTAGTCTATAAATTGAAGGCAGCTTACTTGGAAAGTAAGCTTGGAAAGATCATCCAGACTTCAAATGGTGCTTTGCTCCTTAAACCTTGTATCCAAACCTTAAGCTGTTCTTTAGACAGAAGCAGGTAAAAGGCACCTGTTCTAACTCTGATGTAATCAAATTTGAAACTCATTGTTTTGCTGCATATGCCTGTGGTGGTGCTGTACGTTAACTGTAAACTTTCATCTTCCTCTGTCTTTTAAAATGCAGCTACAAATAGACCAGCTTAAAATCTAGTTGTTTCTTAAAGCTGTTTCTTTTTTTGCTTGGTTGGTTTTTTGCCAAGGGTATCTTTTTTCCATGTGTTGTGGTAATGTGATACAAATCAAAGGGAAACAGCCTTGTTGCAGGGATCTTGTCTGTAGGATAGTAGTACTTGGTCATGTGGCTCCTACTTGATATTACTGCATGATCTTTATAAATTGAAGATAGTATTTTAAACCCTCACAGGAAGGTGTACTAATACTTTTGGTTTAATCCTTGTCTTCCAGTTACACAAGACCTTCTAACCTAAAGCTAATTATTTAAGACTGATACTGCCTAGTAAGCAGTGGACAGTGTTAGTGTTATTCCAAGCATGGAGAATGTTTTCTATTTACAATAGATACTAAGTTGTGTTAACCTCTTGTAGAGAGGAGACAAAAATGTCACATGGAGATCAGACTTCTTGGTGGAGTACCAAGGAGAAGGATACAATGGCAGTGATCCTACCTGTCCTGGCCTAGGACCTGGAGTCACAGTAAGTAAGACAAGATCTGTACATATTAGGGACTAGCTGCTGAATTAAACCTGTTTGTGTGGGCTAACCTGGTTCTGTATGTAAGCTCCCAGTGTGTTGGTAAGTAGGAGCCAGCTCTGTAGCTCCTGTGCAGCATTTGACAATTGGAAGGAGATGTCCAGCCATGTGGACCTGACATGTCCATATGACCAGAGAGATCACAAAAACCCTTTCAGTGGGAATCTACAGAGCCTCAGGGCTGGAGACTGATGCAGGAAGGTGTGGGCTTAAGTCAAGTGTGTGGAAATGACATAATGTTCTTTCCAAACTTTCAGTAACCTGCACAATTGCACAATTCTTGATTGTGATTATTATTTGACAAGTTACTCTCTAAATTGAAGCAGGTTTGCTTTGCTTTACCAAAGTAAAGCATCCCATTGGTGCAGTGTGTTGTGCTGTTCTCTTCTGTGTACGTACATTTGTTTCCCAGACAAAATGCACTTAGTCATGATGAGTTTAATAACACTGAGTTTTTGCTTAAAATCCCCAGTGGAAATTTGCATGTGTTAATTTAAGATCTGGGTGTTCATTTGTTAGCTGCAGTTAGCATGAGCTGGTACAGACTCTAGGAAGAGTTCATCTTCTGCCCTGAAGTTTTTGTTTGCTGCTTGCCTCACAGCACTGCTTCCCAGACTGTGTGTGTGAAGATTCATATAACAACACATATGCTTGTGTAAGGACCCTGTCAGCTGCCTGGGACCTTCAGTACTGTGAGTTTGATGACCGGGAGGTAAGTCTGTCTGACTAGCAGATGTCAGCTGTGCACAACCTGTGTCTGTCTGCACTCTTATCAGCTCTCAAGGTTTCCATGAAGTACTCTGAAAGGCAGACTGGCATTGCTTGCAGGATAAACACTCAAGCACTTATCTCCTATTGTGAATGTTTGACCAAAACTGTAGTTGAACTGCAGGGTTCTGGGAAGAAGGGGAAAAAAAGGTGTGGGAAGGGAGTGAGCCTAAACTATGATTATTACCTTCTGGTATCACCTAACAGCCTCACAGGGAGCTGTGCTGGACTGGTTTTAGGTCTCTCTCTTAGCCTAGCTCCATGTAGCAGTCTCTTTTAAGCAACAAATATTTTCTGATACCATAAACACAGCAGAGGTACAGTGTTAAACTCTTACTTGGAAAGACCTGAAATTCCAGGCTAATAATTTCTCATCTCTTATTTCCTTGTTTGTCTGGCAAAAATAGTGGTGACGTTAGAACTGTGAGAAAGGTCTCTGACCTTATCTCAAGTAGTTTGGGTATAAGGGACATAACGTCCCCCCTTCAGAGGCTGCTCAGGTTTCTCTGTGGGAGCACGTGCTGTACGTACAAAAGGTGGCGTGTCACAGGGCTGATCTTCGAGTTGTGCTTGTTTGCGCACAGCTGTTCCAACAAGCATGTGGGGTTTGAGGCAGCTGGGTCACAGATCTAACCAACTGTGCTGGCAGCAGCTGTGCAGGCACTGCATGAACTGCAGGTATGCCCAGTAATGTGTACCATACAACATGTTGCATGGTAGTCTACAATGAGCAGCTTAAGCCAGGGGAGGAAATCCCACAAGATGTTTTTGCAGTTAGATAGTGTGAAAAGCTGTACAGGAAACCAAAATATCAATTAGCAGACCCTGGACTTCGATTTTCCCCTTTCTGACAAATGATGATCAAGTTAAACAAGTCTTGTTGATTTCTTTGTAAAAGTAGTCTCCAAAGTTGACTCGATAATACTCTTCATGTCACTTTGGGATTTTTCTACTGAGAAGGTATGGCTGTAACATTTTTGGGTCACTCTACATACCTGAGTTAGATGGAATAAAACCAGCAGTATGGGAAAAGTGCAACAATGTGGCTTCTATAACCTTGCTGTGAACTTTGTAAGAAAAAGGCCAGTCTGTCCAGATGTCTTTATCAAAGTTAGACACAACTCAGCCAGTTTTTATCAGTATCATCTGCAGTCAGGCCTCCTACTCTAGCACAGAGAAAACCACAGCTAAATTCTTGAGATACTGTTGACCAGTATTTGTCCCACAGAAGTGTCTAGAGATTTAATGCACCAAAAAACAAGTCTGCCCTAAAATCCTCCAGACAAAACTCAAAGTACATGCACACAGGATGAGCTTTTTCTGTTTGAGGCTGTAGCATTCTTGTATTCAGCTGTTTTGTACATGAAGAAGTTAAGACACCTGTCTCGGTGTGATAGCTCTAAGTAGCTAATAAGTATAGAATGTTGATGTGATGGTCATGAAATAAAGTTATTTTGAGATCCATTAGTGAAAAGACTGCCAGCTTAGGGAAGGCCTCTTACTGTAGTCTTACAGTCATAAGACAAGTGTTGGAAAAGAATCTGCTGTGGCAGATGAGTACTTTAGGTGAAAGTAAAAACTTTTCCAACAAAACTGTGCTACTGCAAAACTTTGCTTTTCTTGCATACTGTCCTGTCTCTCACCAGGCAGCTGCATGGCTGAACATAGCTTATGTGTGGGGCTGCTGCAGTGGAGTTCAGACTAACATCTGAGACTGTGTGCTGCCATAAAGTGTTCTTCTCAAATAATATGACTGTTTATTAGCATTCAGGACTTAATACAGTGCAGGAATTTTCTTCTACAGGTGTTTGTGGAAGTGTATAACTTGACTGCAGATCCACACCAGATCAATAACATTGCCAAAACAATTGATCAAGAAATTCTAGAGAAGATGAACTATCGACTAATGATGCTGCAGTCCTGCTCAGGAGCAACCTGCCGTACACCAGGTGTCTTCGATCCAGGGTAAACACTGTAACACTTCATTACTGTAACACTTTGAAATACAATTATGTAGTTTTTAAATTCAGCTTTTATGGAGGGTATTTATGATGCTGTATTTATTATTGCTGTACATACTGTTTTTTTAATAGAGGTGTTTTCTTGAAGCTGCTATTCTTTAATGGTTAATCTATATTTTAACTTAACTTTGATGATCTGATACTAGTACTTGAATGTTGTCAGACATTGCTGACTTAGCACAACTGTACACTTTAGCTGTTCTGAATAGTCAAGAGACTGATCTCAGGTTTGCCTGCAAACCAGGAAAAGTTTTGCTGGTTTCTATAGGCAGGTATTATCCAAGTGCTAGCTCTGATTGTTCCTGGAGATGCTGTTTGCAAGAACATTTCCTGCAGGACCTGAGCTGTCTGTATTACCTGGTGGAAGTAAATAGCACTTTGTACCTCAAAACTCAGTCACTGATCGTTTGCACCAAAGCTTTTTTAAGCAATATTTTAAATGCCCTTACAGTGTCCTTAAATTGCTACATAAGTTTGTCATTTGGGACAGCAAAGCTTTCTGTTAGAATGTAGCTCTTGAATGCTTTGTGCTGTACATGGCCCTATGCTGCCTGTACATTGTAGCCAGGATTTATTTATTTGGAGACTCAGCTTTTTGGTTGCATGTTGTTACAGTTTATCTGTTGTAATAGCACCACTGTGTACTGCTGAGGAAGCAGCTTCTCACATAGCCTTGTACCAGAGCTATTGTAGCAAAAAGCTCTGTGGAAGTGCTGGTCCCTGCAAGCCAAGCAGCTGACACTGACTCTGTTTGTTCATCTCTGCAGGTACAGGTTTGACCCACGGCTCATGTTCAGCAATCACGGCCTGCGGGCTCGGAGGTTTTCTGCACAGTTCTTGTAAAACCCTGAAGGGCCTCCTGCAATAGGCTCCCACCAACCAGTTCCTCCAGTGACTGCAGCAGGTCTGTCTCTGTTAACTTTCGCTGATTACAGCTGGAAGACTTTTAATGGGCTTTTCAAACCCTGTTTGGAAGGAAACCCCTTGTCTTTAGCTGGTTGCCTTGTGCAATATATATATTTTACAGCTGAACTCTAACTGTAAATTGTTAGACACAGCTAATCTGTCTTGCTCAGATCGTTGATTACCACCTTTGTCTTTCAAGTACCTTTTCATATCACAGG
Organism: Calcarius lapponicus; assembly: GCA_039654755.1. NCBI lineage: Eukaryota > Metazoa > Chordata > Aves > Passeriformes > Fringillidae > Calcarius > Calcarius lapponicus. The sequence goes on along the minus strand of CM077463.1, from coordinate 33,720,944 downwards.
CACAGAGGTGAACCTATGTCTATAAATCTGAACAGTTTATTTTGTTCAAAAAAATAAGTAAATGTGTATTTGAGTCAGGTTAGATAGGCAGGTGCTATTGCACAGTAATGCTCACCCATATTCAGTGTCACAGACCTTCTTAAAATCTGTGCTTAATTATAGGTTTCCTGTATTGAGCTCCAGGCTGTTAAGAACAATAGCAACCTAGCCCAAAAGAGAGTAGGAGGGCATTAGTCAAAAGTGTAGGATCTGAGTAGCAAGTGTCTTGTACAGAATTAAAATCCATCTACTAAATAGTGTCTTTCAATGAGACCACTTTGAGATGAGACCAATGAATTTTGTAGGACAGCTTTGGTAGCTTGCAAACAAGAATGTAATTTCAGCCTCCTGGTTTTAAATGCTAGGCTGGGTTACTGTGTACTACTGAAAAACCTTTTAGGGTTTTAGACTGACTTCCTAGTGAGCTAAGAGACTGTTGATACTAACAAGAATTCAATTAAGTGTGCCTGTGCTTTGAGCTAACTCTTCAGTCGGTTTTAATACACAAACAGAAGTAATAATAAAATAAACAAAATCCAACAACCAGGGTACCACAGTAGAGGTGATCTGTTTCTAACCTCCAAATGTCTTGACTTGTCTAACTTTTTATGTTGATTAGATTCTTGAAGGTAAATTATTTTGAAAGCAACTAGGTAAAAATAAATCATAGAATCATTGCTGACTAGACTTTAGGCAGTTTAAATGCTTCATAGAGCGTTGCTTTTTGATTGAGACCTAACTACTTGGAACCTGCAAAAAGTGGCCTTCACACCAAAGGTCTGCATGGCAGAAGTCACTTGGTTTCCCTCCAAAAGGGTGATGTCTTTTCAGCCTTCTGATTAGGCTTATCTGAAATGCAGCCATCATGTGCACCCAAACTTGAGTATCTTTCTAAATCTTGAAAAACACACAAACTTGCATTACCATGTAACTTCTGTATAGATTCACTGGCAAAACACCATCTGGAAACACTGAATTAGGGATCTTCTGCAAGACCAGTTGTGTTGCTTATGGGCAAATCAACTCTCTTTTCAGGCATGATAATCATTCCCTTGTCAAACAAACTGTAGCAAAACTATTTAGTGTTCAGTTATTTCACATCTCTTACCCCTGTAGAGAGCATGACTTTAACTAATCATTAAGTAGGCAACAAAGTACGACTCAAAACTGTGAAGATGCATACCCCAGTGTGCAGATCCACCAACTGGATACAAGCAATGCTACAATAAAATAAGTTGAATTTTCTTGGCTTTTAGTTCTGAGGCACAGAAGTCCTTAATGTAGCTTAGAGTTGCAAACTTCTGCAGTGGTCTACAGGTTTGATTTTTATAGAGCTTTTGTTTCAAATCTCTCAGAAGTGACCAAATATTTGGAAGAAGAAAAAGCATGAAAGGTAATGTTTCAGCTGAGGCACCTGTACAAATGCAGAGGGTTTTGGATAGTCAGACTCCTTACATGCTTTCAAAAACTCAGGACTTTTTTTTTTCTCAACTACAACTGTAGCTTTATCCTGCTTTTTGTTTCTCAAGCTTTAGTAATGGCCATCAGTATCCTTTATACACTGTTTTGTCTCTAGAAACCAAACCAAAGTTGTCTTCATGCTCCCAAGAGTTTTCTTACTGAGCTCATGTAGGTAGTGTTTTGCTTGAAGAATTCTAGCAATTCAGACCTGTTCTTTGTTTAAACTTCATTTTGGTAGCTGTGTCGAGGCTAGTGTGAAATACACTGACTGCTGCACATTAAACCCTCATCAGTCCTACATCAAGTTTCTGCTTAAGTTTCAGTGCAAGTAATGTGCATTCTGTTGCTCCTTATTCGAAAAAAACTTTATTATGAGTACAGAAATGTAACTCTAATACAGTCTTTTCTTAAAGTGATTTTAAGCCCAAACAAGGACATGTTCTTTTGAATTAATTTTTTTTTTGCCTAATTAGTAATATGAAAGTTGACAGAATTGATGCAGATTATTCAGTATGAGTGACCAGATGTCTTACCCAAATTAATACTCTTGATGTCTGCACATACCTATAAAGCATTTCATTGCAAGGCTCAGTAACTTAACACACTCACTGTCAGAGAACCACACTATACCTGAATTCTGGCCTAGGCAGTAAATGTTCTGTTAAACTGAAATTCAGAATTAATCAGTCCTTACTTAGTGGGTTAGAAGAATATTTGATTCGCTCCCACTTCTGATAAAGACTTGAAAATTGTTAAGCATGTAGTTAAAGGAAGAATAGGAACCAAGAGCTGCCTGCCTTCCATTGCTTTTAGAGCAGTTTATCACTTGTGTCTGTTGCCATAAAGTAGTTAATTCTGAGTATTTTTACAGCCACAAATGAACAGTGTTAATTCTTATCCTTGATAATTAAAAAAAACCACTATGAAGGATATTTGACTCTTATCCAGATCTAATTCCCAACTAACTTATTTTAAAACTAAATGGTCTTTCTGGATATTCCCTTTCATGTGTTATTTGACCACGGCTGGATCTATACCTGGTTATGAAAGGCATTCATGTTAAATGTACAGAGTTTTAAATAAAGGGCCTTACTGCTACAGAGCTGAGTTTAAATAAAATGTGATCATGTTTTTTACTTTTTAAAAAAACATTATTATCAAAACCAGAGCTCTGATTTTTTTTTTTAATGATCTGATCTGGTAAAGTAGATACTATACAGGGAGAAATACAATTAATAACTTCCTTATGTTACCATAAATCAAACCAACATTCATTATCATCACTTCAGCATAAGTGAATACAGCCAGTACCTGCTTACCCAGCGTGGGCCCAGAAAACACACAGCCAAAGCAGGTCTAATACCTCTTCAATCAAGGTAAATTTGAGACTGATTCATCAAGCTGAATACAGTATATGAACATAATGAAACAGCTGTCATTTATTGTGATTCAATTAAAATTAATTATCTTTGTATGTCTCTCTGTATGTGAGCATACTTTGCTGTAGCATGTTGTGAGTATATTTCTGCTGTTTTGAACATCTGTTTAGAAAGTGCCCTTCCAGAGGACCCTGTTCACTGCTGCACTTTTGAAGAAAGAAAAAATAAACTGCCTATCAAACTTCCTATCTTTGTTACTGAGCTTGAGTTAAACTTTCCTGCAGGAATAAGCTGTGTCATATGTGTAATGGCTGAATTCCTATTTTATAAGCCCTTAAACGCCTCTGCTTTACTGCCCTCCTACCTAACAAGGGCTACTTCCTATGGCCACAGGGGATCTTATTAGTGTCTAGCAGGACACCACTCACTACCTGAGTACTTTGCACCAGGAAGAAACCCTGAGGTGAGGGGACAAAATGAAATGCAACCTGTACTTGCTTGCATTTCCTTAGAATCTGGTGTAGTTGAAGAGATGGAAAACAAAAAGCACAATGGAGAAACTGCTGTTCATAATTAAGAGTAATATGTTCTGCTCCAGGAAAGAGGAAGACTAAAATCCCATGTGAGACTTCTTCCAAAATGGGAACTGTGACCAACAATAAGATACATGCTACTTCTTCACCTCAGTCCCTGTTACAGAGCTGAATTTGTTGGATGATTCTGTTTAAAAATACTACATACATTTCCTGAACTGTAGAAGGTGGTGACTGGGTACACCTTTAACCTGTTTAAGTCTGAGGCTTTCACAAGCTGTTAAAACATGTATTTCTGCATTTTATTTGCATTTCTGCTTAACCATGTGGTATCAGTTTCATTTCTCCTTCAGCAGGGAGGTAGCAGTATTCCATTAAGTAGACAAAAATATTTAATGGTTGCCTGCACATTGCTTGCTTTCTTTTGATGTTCCAGCTTATGAAAACTATAAAGTTTACTGTAGCACCACAAGAAAGGGCAGCTCTGTATTACTTAGACATTCCCATCACTGACAGTCCAAGTGACACTACCATCAGGGTCATGGAAGCTTGCCACATCTCCTTGTCAGTAATTTCTAAGAACAAGCCGCATTTGTGAAGTAAATTGCTGTTACCAGGCTAAAGGAATCACCTGTTTTAGAACAAGAAATACACAGCCTTAATATTTCATTCAAGGGATGGAGCAGGAGAATTCCATTATTAGAAAGAAAGGGCAGTGCTACTATATTGCTTTCCAGATGTTACTCTAGTCAGATTCAGCATATTTTGATAATATCTACTGGACTGTGTTGAGAACTGTGGTCCAGTAATTGCTCACAAATCTCAGAGTAATCTGCTTTCTCAAGGTGTTGAAGTTGTTTGAACTTACTCCAGCTGCCGAAATCCACCCATTTTCTAAAAACAGGAATAAGAGGGACTTGATAGAACGCAACTGAATCACCCATTTCCTCATTTTTCCTGTGCAAGTTCTAGGGAAAAGCCAGCTGCATGACTCTTGCTTGGCAGGAATGATTTTGTAGATTCCTATGGGTTGAGCAAAGGCATCAAAGATGAGACTAAAAATTCATGGGGATATTCTCATGCTGTTGATGAAAATCAGTGAAAGCACCGGCAGAGCTCAAGTGATCTGCCTTTGTCCTGAGGCTTCTGTCAGGACAGAAGTTAGCTTCTGTTATCAGCAAGCTAAAATAGGCAGTAGATACAAGGAAAACATTACAGTGACTGATCCAAACCAAGAACATAGAGATCTTCTCTTACAACATGAAAATCCTAAGCAAAAAAAACCCATGTGTTGTGGTTTTGCTTAGCTGTGATGTTTTAAAATAATACCAAAAACATGTAAGTCTTGCACTACAGGGCTAACTACATTTTTTACCTGCTTAGTAGTTTTTCTCCTCTGCTTTTGAAGTGTTCAAATTAACAAGGCAAAAACCTGACAAAAGTATTTCAGGTCTTTTGAAATGGTATAGTAACTTCAAAAGGTTCTCTGCAGAGTATTAAAGAAAACACACCAATAGCAATTAAGCCCCACCTTTAGAAAAGAGTGTCCTCCTGCCTTTGGGCTGCTCCAGGCTCTGAAGCAGCACTATGCACATGACAAATCCTAGACCTGCTGTTCTACAAAACACACTTGTAGTGTAAAGTCTGTTAACTTCCTGGAAATGCTCCTCTGATACATCTTTTATTTACATAGATTGAACTAAGGTAGATGTTGTGTTCTTTCCATGTGACCTGCATTTTCACTCAGCCTTGTTTACATTCAAAAATGAGTGCTGGCACTTGGCAACAGGTGTTAGAAGATACTCTGTACAAGTTATGCTGCCCTTCCGCACCAGTATTACTAAAAACCCACAAGTTCTGACTGAGTGCTCATTTGACAAACCAGAGCAGATAAAAATACAGAAGTGTCTAACATCTGCTCACTCACATCTATGGAAAAATGTTAGGAGCAAAGAGGGCAGATTCTGAAAGTATCATCTGACAAGTCTAGATTAAAAGAACTGTCTAGGATTACTGGCATACAGAAAACACCTGTTTAACTGAAGGGAAAGCTTCAGAGCCAGTATTCCAATACAACTTTGCCTGGGAAAAAAACCAAGAGGCTGAACTTCGCTGTCATAAAATATACTGGCATTCTAATTCCTCCTGAGACATGCTGGAAACAGCTGAAATTTCTGATCACATTCCAGATTCTGTATTTAAAGAGAGAAATCTTAGACTTGTAATGCTATTTTCTCTCAAGCTACGTGCAAGGCGACAATGCTATATTTAGGTTTACAGAGTTAGTGAAGGGAGTTTTGCACTCTACTTCTCTCATTGGTATTCGTGGTAAAGTGAAGGCAAAACAGAGCTACCTTATCTGTAATGTCCTGTCTTACTCATATGGAAAATGCATGCAAGAAAAGACAGCACCAAGTTAGTACTTTACACAGCATCATAAAAAGTTAGATTTGGCAATTGCAGGAATAATCCTTGGGTTTAAAAAAACCTTCAAAATTCTAGTTGTGAACACTGCCCTTTCCAAAAGTTGTAGAGGGAGAGGTAAAGAACACAAAGTGCAATAAAAAGACAGTTTTTAAAAGCCACCTTTGAGGAAAGCAGGAAGGAAACAGCTTGAGAAGCCATTTGCTAGTACTGGGTGCCTCAGTGCAGGGTGTTGGGCTGGGTCCCTTTCAAGCCTACGCTGCTGCAACTGAAAACACTTCTAATTTCAGCTTGCACAAGGGCAAACAAGAACACTCTGGAATTACCTCTCACCCCTTGCAAGGACATAGCACAAGAAGGTGCTTTTCAGACAAACATGTCCTGGTCTTTGCAGTACTTCCTTGAAAAATACCACAGAACGAGTGCCAGCAGCCAGGCTCCGTGTCTGAAGTGCTTGGCTCAAACTGCTCTGAACTGGGCGTTGCCTACTTCTCCACACTGGCTACTGCAGCAATCTCTTTTACCCACTCACACATCCAGAGGAAAATAATCCCCCCAGAACAGATAAGTCCTCAGGTCACAGCACTAAACCTGTGTTCTAAACAAGAGATCAGTGTGTGTCTCCTCTTACCTGGCTTGAATTTTCAACACAGTCCCTGCTTCTTGACCAAGCAGATGTAGCAGATGCATAACTTTACCCATGTGGAAGTCATCTACTTGCCTTCATCATCAAGAGTAAGAGACTCTGAACCTTTCAGTTGTCCTGTAAGGATCATCTGCAGCTTTTTATTCACTTGATCCAACTAAGGCAAGAGATGAAGTCCCAAAATGGCACCAAATTAATTATAAAGTAGATGTAAGAAACAAGACAACATTGGACTAGAAGGTTAACTGAAGTAATAGGACTTTTTTGCAGAGATACTAGTAACAAGGTAATAACTTTTTTTTTTTTAAACAATTTGTTAAAACTGGTACTTCAGACTAAATAAAAGATTCTATGGAGCTTTCAGGCCCAAGCTAAATGTATACAGACTTTTATGAGTATTTATTTTCTGAAACAAACACAAAATTGCCATAATCCTTGACAGTTTTATTCCTTATCATTAGTCTGAGGTATACTAACAAATCTCCCTCTGTGAATGTATGAATACCACACTAGTCAGCATTGTTTTGCTCAAAACTCACTTATTAAAAAAGTGTTTATATTTTGCAGTTTTATAGGAGAAACTATTTTTTCTGCATATGAACTTAAATAGTGTAATTTATATGCTCCTGCTAGATGAAAAGTGAAGGGAAAGTTTTGAAAGCATAGTTATTTCCCAACAAACACAAGCATGGAATTGAACATTAAAATGAAGGAGGAAAACATACCTGAATGGTTCTAGATCAATGGGAGATGGTAAAAAATGAATGCTGACAAAATTTGCAAGGAAATCCCCATGCTGGGAACCTGGGAAGAAAGAAAACTGCTCTGTACTCACGCAAATACAGGAAGAGGGGAGGAAGGGAACGGAGTCTGGTGGGGTTTGTTGCAAATGCTTGAAAATTTCAGCACTAGAAATTCAGCCTTCAGGAAGACAGAGCAGACTGACAACCTGCTGATCCCTGCCATGGAGAGGAGCAGCCCAACTGCTTCCACAGACGGTGCTGCTCTCCTGCTCTGCCTCCGCACTGAACTCTTCAGTCGCCGGGTGGATGATTCTGCCCCTGATCCAGCCAAAAACACACAAGATTTCTTCTGCTGAATTGTATGCTGGTAGTAGCTAACTCTGCCACAGGCAGAGCCCAGTGACTTGTGTGGCCACAGCTTTGCTGACTCCAGTATCTTTAAGGCTTTTATCCATCGCACCCTGGCTGAGCGCTGAAGCACTGGCCATTTGCAGGCCTTGCCAAGCACACACACAGTTGTAACGGGATTGTTGCACACACCAAACCGTGAGGAGGTCTCACATAAACCAGCCTTCAAGGCACTGCCATCTCCTCTCCTGCAGGGCCAGGGTGCCCAGGGAAGTGCCACAGAGACCAAAGCAAACAGCTCAGCAGCTCCCTTCGACCAATTGAATCAGGGAAGAATAAAGCACTTCTATGAAACACAGGGTAAGTAAACAGAAAATTAAACATGGATGTTACCAAAGAAAACCACTAAAAAGCCATTAAAGAGAAAAAGGAGTAAAAAGCAGTTCCTGGGGAGAGAGGGCTGGGGTATCACCTCCAGTTTTGGTGTACTGGCCTGGTTTCTGCAAGGTGTTTTTGAACAGAAAGGAAACCACTCGCCTGTGGGCTGTCCCACCCAGCACCACTGCACTCCCCCTAGGGAGGGGTCAGCTCCCTGAACCCCACAACCCCCAGCTCTGCTTCCTCCCTCTCTCCCAGGCAAACCTTACTTTAGGCTAAAGGCCAGCTGTGTCTGCCCACAGGACTCACAGAAATCCACTTGGCCTCAAAAGGATCACGCCACATCGCCAGGGAAAGGAAAAACCAAACACATGTCACGTAACCAAGTATTGCCAACTTCAGCTTTAATAATGGAACCATCACTTTTTTGCCATTTCAGTAATAACTTTAAGGGGAATAAAAACTTCCCTACAAAAATAAAACTAAGCTTGTTAAAATTATAAATATTTTAAATGTTTGTATTTAAAGACATATATTTAAATGTTTCCCTGCATTCCCCCTCGCTCATCATTTAGTCATTCTGGTACCATCATATAATGACAAGAAAACAGTTTTGCAACAAAAGCTCTGACAGTTCAATTTGATGCTAAAATTAAAAAAAAGATAAAACTGACCAGGCATGACCATTTCTTTTAAATTAAAGCTGCTGTAACTGCCAGTGTGTAGAACAAAAAAGAAGAAAATTAACTCCACACATGACATCTTACAATAATTAACTGTGGACTAAGACAAAATTAAAATAAAAGTTTATTTTGGTCCCCCACCCCCTTCCCCTTCACCCCAAATCAAGACTCATAGTGCATACAACACTGATTGAGGTTTTTGGCTAAAGTAAATGAAGATGTGCCTACTTAAAAAGACTGATAGTTTAGTTCAAGTAAAACCAAAATTCACATATTTCTATACTCAACTTTAAAACTCAAACAGTGTTTAAATCTGAGCAACAAATGGTTCAATATTGACAGCGGTTATGCAACGATTACATAGCTATGGGCAGAAACATAAATTAAGATGTTAACAGAATACCCACCAACACACTGCTGCATTCCTAGAAAAACAAATTGTAACAAAACACAAAAGCATTCCCTGAACCATTATAAAGTGTCTCACTTGAGGATAATGTTACTAACTCACACATGCACTACAATGTTACATGTGAAATTAAAAAAACAAACAAGATATGCCTTAGATATATTTTATAGTTAGTCCTACTCTTAATTTGTTTTAACTCTTTAAAACATTATGATTGTCTCATAAGCTTGCAAATTCTTTTTACCTAAAAACCTTGTGAAGAGTTTTAAAAAGAATCTTACTAAGTAAAGGAAACAAAGGCACAATTACATAAAATTAAGGGGAAGAACAGAAGCATCTTGGAGTTTCACACAGTATCCATTAGATGTCACCAAAGTTTTAACAATTCCTTGGGAATTTAAAATGAACACATTAAGAACAGAGGGGAAAAAAACCCCACCACAACTTCTGCTGCTCTTTAATCCTTAGCACTCCTCCACTCCCCCACCCCCAATACAAAACTCATTTCCTCTCTGGCATGATAATGACTACAGTATCAGTCACTCAAATCTGCCTCATGCTTCCATGCTTCTATTGCACACCCATTTCTTTGGTTTCATTTGAACATGCTTTTTTTTTTTTTAGATAAATAACTCTGAAAGAACAACAACTATATTTACACTAAAGTAAAAGTTTTCTTGCTACATTTTTCCTACTTTTAAATCAAGTAAATCAGCAGTCCGTAGAATTTGGTAATCAGTTTTTCAATTAAGAGTTTAAAAACCATAAGGAAAAAAGTTTTGACTTATTAAAAGCAAGAGTTACTAAGCTCAGTCACCAAAACAGACAATAAATGTTAATGTTCTGCTGGGCTGGAAATGTGAATAAGAAATTCTACTTTCTTTGTCTGACTGAGCTTTTAACAAAGAAAGAAGCAGAGGAAGCTATTTCTGTCTTTCAGATATGGTAATTCAAGATTATCCAGCCTAAAAATGGATCACTGGGCCAGAGGAAAGACCTGGCGTACAATAAAAATCAAATGCATTTGTAGTTGTAGCTTATGTCTGCACCCTCGCTAGACAGGTATTTCTCACAGAGTTATCTGAGACATGGACCACTTTTCAGAATTCAAGTAAGCAGCTTTTTAGGTTTGCCACACTTTTCAAACCTGGACTATGCCTTTATGGAATCAGCTTCTCCAAAAGGGACCTGTATGTGCAGCTCCATTTCCATTCTTACTTAGCTTTTGCTTCTCGTTCCTTCCCATTATTTCTGTTATCTCTATTTCTTTTCCAGTGTGGATTTACACAGTTAAAAACCATAAAACTTATTCACAATATTAAAACATACTAAAACTTTAACCTTGTAGAATTAGTATTTCAACTTTCCTCTGTGTAAATACTATTTTCATTTAAAACCTCCTGTCAGCTATTAAAGTTCTTCTCCCCCAACTCTTACCTTCTTTTCAACCTTCTCTTTACTTTCTTCACAAAGACCACTTAAATGCTTTCCACAATTTCACAGTACAAACCACAGGATCTCATAAGCTTTCCATCTATAACAGTTCTCTCACAAATTATACAGTAATTATTAAAAAACAGAAAGGTAGTGCAAATCAATTTCACCTCTAAGATAGTGCTCTAATTCTCATCCAAATGGCTTTAATAATATTTTTTTAACCCATCAATTTGCACATCCTTACTTGTAAAGATATCATTAAGCAAAGAAGAAAAAAAAAAGGTATTATTTCATAGCATCCTAGGAAATTGCTTACAGTTTCACAGCTTGCACCAAGATAACTTGGGAAACTCTCTAGGCACACAGAGGGTTGCAAACTGATGTACAAACATGCAGAATCCCTTACTTGTGGGTGCAAGATGCTAAGTGACCTGGCTTATGGAACTAAGTCTACCCTGGCATCACAAAACAGTCTTCTGAATAAAGACAACTACTCTCTGCTGCTCTTTGTACGTTGGGTTTGGCATGCTCTATTGACATTTGGTAGCATTTTCCTGAGTGTCCTTTGGCCCCTTTCTAGCCAGGCTTCAGCACCCCGCGAAGGGCTTCTTCAAGCTTGCCCCTGTAAGCTGCATAGCGGTTCTTCAAGAGCTGCAGTTGGTCACTTTCCTCTTTGTCCAGTATGCGCAAGAAGTTTTGCAGTTCAGGAATACTAAAAGCTTCCCACTGGAACGACAAAGAGAGCAAAGAATGGATGAGATCAACAGAAAATTCATACATCTTTTATATATGCAGTATTTCCAAACAACACCTCAGACACTGCAGACAATTTCCAACTGAAACAGTATCAAGCACCTTCCTCGCAAATCTTAGGGCATCTGAAAATATTTTATTCATTCAATTAGTTTTTTCTTCTACAAGTAACAACAGGTCAACCTAACCAGAAATGAAATGTTTACAAAAGGCACAAAGGAAATTAACAGGGGAAAAAAGTCTGCTTCCAGAAATGATCTGCCCGGTCAGCACAGCTCAAACAGAAGCCCACTCATCCATGAGGTTACACAAACACTGGCCCAGGAGGGTGTGACATACCATGACTTCTCCAGTTTCGTGCTCACGCAGAACAAAGCTGAGCATTTCTGTTTTGGGGCCTGCCACCAAGCGCAGGTAGAGGGGATGTTCTCTGTCTGACAGCTTGCAGGTATAAACTGCAGGAGAAGCAAACCACAGTCATTATCATCTTTACCAACAATTCCAACATTTGGAATGACTAGCGCTAGCTAATGCTACAAAAATTTCAGAAAGATGCATGTGTAGCCAAAATTTACACACTGTTTATCTATCAGTCTACACACTGGTTTTGAGCAGTGAGTTTTAGGGAGGAGCTGAGCAGGTGACTGATGGTGACAGTGCAACACTGCATTTGCACAGGAATGAAATGGCCTCCAGACAACACAGTACATGCAGGGCAGGAGGGGAAAAATAACCCACAAGAAAAAACCACAACACACAGACCTGTTGCTCTAAGCATTGATGACATCAGAGCTGTGTATTGCTTCTCTAAATTAAGTTCTCCACTTAAAATTTCACACATGAAGTCTAAAAGACAACTCTGCTTGCCTGACAGTCAGAAACATCTGAACTACTGAAACTGTTCTCAACGTCCATGGAAGGAAGGCAGATTTTAAGTGCAAGAACACAACACTGGCAAAATGCACCTTTCCTTAAAAAAAAACCTTTTCCATCTTTTGGTATTTCCATCACAACTTACAACAAACTCCTAACAGCAGCCAGTGCCCAGGGACAGCCACGTGCACTAACACATGAGCACAAGACACGTGCCCATGGTTGTCACCTCAAGAGCAGCCTGCCAGTGCCAGTACCTCATGTATCACAGACACCATGGCTTATCTTTTTGAAAACCTGGCCTGTAACTTTATCTCACAACTCTGCAGTGTATCAGGCCAGCTGAAATTTAGGACCTGATAAGGGTATAAAATAAAATAAAATGGACTGCAAAGCACAGGAGATCTGTGTAATGTTTTCGCAGGTGACTTTGTCTTGGATGAATTATCCTGAAATACCCCCAGTCTTTTACTGTCTCACCATGCTACTCTACATATGGAAAAAAAGACAAGGTTGGAAGACTGTTACCCCCATTTATCTGACTTCTCCCACCTTGCTTATCTCAAGTATTACCATAGCACAACTCCCTCCCCAAACCCTTCCATTACCAAAATGCCACAAGCTTAGTTTGTACCTTGATCTTCCTTGTGACAGCGTTTATAAAGTGCAAACTTAGCAGGGTTGTCAGCCACAAAGAACTTCTTGAGCAAGGCCTCGATAACTTCCCGCACAGTGTTGGTGCTGCTGATGTGGAGGGTGTTCACACAGCCATCTGGCAGGTAGAAAGCAGTTTCCTGGCTGCTGGGAGCACACCTGCCCTGGCTCTGGGAGGACTGCACAGTGATGGGTCTGCACAGCTCCATCTGCACCTTGATGAAGCCAGTGTAAATCCCATTGGCATTCTGCAACGAAGGAATGGCGTGGACTGTTAAATCATCAGCAGTGACCACCTGGGACACAGCAGTGCAGCAGGCACATGAAAATGCTCACAGTGAGAACTATTTAAATACCACTGCAACACAAGACATCTCACAGGAAAGGCACTGCTTTCGTAATTCAGACAGTTATTCTTTCTGGTATACCTTCTGAATAGAAATTTTTCTTATTAATAACTACTGAGTATTAATTTTTTATTAATAATAACTCTTGAATTCTAAGTATATTAGGACCTCATCAAGCAAAAGGTACAACATACCAGAGATAAGTTTTCACTTTAGGAGAGGACTATGAAGTGAAAAAGATCCCTAATACCCATCTTTAGCAACAGATTTAATGGGGAAATACAGAAATTATCTCCCACATTTTAGCTGTCTTTGTCAATTTAGTCTGAGGCATTTCGATGGTCAAATCATGTTGAAAAAAAACCTAACCAACTGAAAAAAACCCAACCCCCAAAAAACTCACAAGAAAACAACAACAAAAAAAGACAAAAAAACGCAACAAAACCCCAAACAAACAAAAATTCCAAAAACTCAGAACAAATGAACAAAAACTTTTTAAACCCCCAAAAAACAACAAAAACCCAGGCAAAACCCCAGAATAAATGCCAATCCAATTAACATATGAAACTGTTTCTTTCAGATGCTCTTGAAAGACAAAATAGCAAAGCCAATCAAACCTTACTGAGCTAGAACAATTTTGACAATCTGGTTTTAGACATAATAAGTCCTGATCCACATGCAAACACATAACAAAGATCTTTTTAGTAGACAGTCATACTTACATGGTTTAGGATATAATGAAATTTCAAAATTTCCATATACACCCACAGGAATATGTCATGTATTAGAAAATCTGGACAGCCTAACAACTGAATAACAGCTTGCTAAGCAGATAGATGTGGATTTTGTTAGTATGGTCTTGAGTAGACTGAATTGAATATTAAACCTGGTTCACAATCCTTGGAATTGTGAAGCCTTACGTATTCCAGTTTGTAATTTCTATGGTTTTTGGGGGAAGAAAGTCTCTTCATGCTGAAAACCTGTATGACTACCCTGAAAGTTAAGTATCCTATAATAAATATTTTATGTTTTAACTTTTATCACTGCTTGAGCATCCTTATCAAAGAAATCTGACAAAAATTTATCTGCAGAAACAAGAAAAATATACCTTCATTTTTACCATCTGAACGTTTTCAGAATTTGTAAAAAAATCCTGACAAATGAACACCTTAGAGTCAACTTACAGTTTACCTTAACGACATTTCAAATTATATCAGTTTGTTTTTACAACACTTTGTTTTGATCTGTGTAGAAGAGTTACAGGGATAAAAAGCATTTCAGACATGAGATTTAATTTGCCAGTCTAAGGAAAAGTCTCTTAGAAAACCATTTAAACAGAGAGAGTTTCATATGTAAGATGCTGAGAATAAAATAATTCACAATGCACTACAAACCTACAACTTAACATTAAAAATTACAGGAATTCTATGCAAAACTTACCAAGGTCATCTTTAATTTATCAGTGACAGATGAATTATAGCTTTGTATCTTCTCTTTAACTTCTTCTTTACTGAGATAAACATGAGGTTCTCTCTCCTTCTGAACATCCTTCAAAAACAAGACAGCAGTTTTAAAACACACAATATAAAAGAAATTATTTTATGATTCTAGATACAAACATTCTTAGTCCAAATGGTAATTATTACACAGAGGCTCAACATAACAGTAATTAGCGGTGCAGCAACAGAAAGGATTAACACATTAAGCAAATCAAACAGAACACTGGCACTGAAGGGAGATGGCAGGGAGAAAGTTTAATCAATACACCCAAAGACACCTGTGCCCTTTTGTTGCCAACTGTTTTCCTTCAAATATTTTGCAGCAGTATGCAAAATAGTTCAGCTCATTTTATGGCTTGATTTTCTCATGTCAATGCTATGCCATCCTGTTAAGAACATTTAAAATTTTTGTTAAATATTACTTGGGGCACAAATAGGTATTTCTGAACAAACAAGGAGCATAATTGAAAATAGCAGCACCACCTAGCAAGTAAGCCCAACAATCCCAGTGTGTGCCAACTAACACACAGCATCCCTGCATTCCAGTGTGACAGACAGGATGTTACATACAGGGTCACTGCCTACTGCATAAACCATCAGAAGTATCTCTCCAGATACATAATGTTACACCAATTGCACGGTTTTTTCCATAGGGAAGGCCCTATTAAGATTTTTCAACTGTTGCTTTTACAAGGTTGCTGTGGATTTCACGTGCGGCAGTAAAAGAAGACCCTGGAATTGGATTTTTTCCAAACAAACATTTGCTCCCAATCTGTATTCCCGCAGCAGCAAACCAGTGTTATAAATACACTCCAGTTTCTACCACTAGCACAAATGCCATATATAGTATGAAAGAGTTTCAGCTCTCAGCTTTGATGATTTAAGGCTTCAATTAGAAAAGGGGGAAGCTCTGAAGAGCCTCGATGCTTTCAGAGAACACCTGAGCATATTCACCCTACAGACGCAACCATGTCACAGTTCCATCTGTCCTCCCAAACACATTCCAGTGTAAGGTATCCTGAGGAAGGGCTTCCCTGACTTCAGTGGCCTGTTCCAAATTCCACTCTATTGGACACCACTCAGCACACGTCTTTGCAGGCACTTCAGTTTGCCAGACACTACCCCAAAGATAAGCACATCTGCTGTGGCATTGTAAGGTTCCACTTGCCAGAAAGAATCTGCTGAACTTTTTCTGTCTCCTAATTTAAAAACAAATATTTTTAGCTCCTTTAGGCTTAGTTTTGCTTTTCCTTTATGGCATTTCACTAAATGACATGCTGGAGCAGACTTTTTTTCCCATAGCTATAAAAAGAAAGGTGTGGTCTGAATGGAGAACTTGGAAGCCAGAAACCTTGAATTCTGATCTGGGCTCAGATACTGATTTCCTGCATAACACTGAGAACATACCTTTATTTCAAGATCAGGAAACTGAGGCAGAAAGGAACACCAGTAAAAGACAACTCTGCCATTAGTTCCTTAAGCACAATTCTAAGATTATGTAGCATTTGCACAGTTGCCAGACCCCACCACTATATTACAAATACCCAATTACTGAATGTTTTCAGAATTCAGGTCTCTATTCTCCCTAGAGAAATGAAGCCTTCTTGCCCTTCTGTTTTCCATCTTCCCTCTGCCCCAAACTGCCCCAAACAACAAAGAAAGACAGCTTAATTTAAACTGCCCACTTCATCTCCCCAAAGGCTCTTTCAGCTTTATAGTGTTCAATGTGGGGACAAACAAAAGAGGCACAAAGGAAAAGAAGTGGATACTAAAGGGACAGGAAACAGTCTGCAAGCCTCTATCTGACATCTATATGACACATTTCAAGAACCCAAGCTTTAACTTGCAACATTCCCTGTCAGTGTAAGTGCAGACAAACTCCTTCACACGGATACCAGCCAAGACTCGTCTCAGAGACAAGCATTCATACCTCTCCAGTCTACTAACAATATTGATACTGAAATTCCAATACCGGACGCCTCAGCTTTAATGCTTATTATTAATTCATTTCTGATTGTTCAAGCAGGTAGCTACCCTGTTGGAACTCTCACCACAATTACTGAAGTCACCCACAACATCTGCTATTATTAAGCAACAAACACTAACTAGGAAAGAGGAAAAAAACCTCACCTTTCCTATGTTGAAATATCAACCTTTGTCTAAAAAAACCAAAAACCAAATAAACAACCACTCCACATTAACTTCTCTGCACCTCAAAGTTTAATTCCACAAAAAAGACCTTTAATAACTGTAGATGACAAAAAGAACCTATTGCCTTTAATGGCAATGGCACAGGGTAAAGTTCACAAGGCTGACATCTAGGAAATTATCTGCATGCATTATTAAGAAGAAAAAAAAAGGACAAGGAAAAAAAAAAACTTGGTGAATAGGTGGGTATGAATAGACAGCAAGAAACTTTCTCCTATTTTCCCATAGGAGAGTTTTCAAGTTTTCATACTGCTCTCCCAAAAGGAAAGAAGTTTGATCTGTTTAGAAAAGACACCAGCCCACGAGATCACTCTCATCCTGGGGATTGCCATGGAAGCAGGCATGACAAGCAAAATGCAAGCCCAGCACGCAAGCCAGCTGATTTCCCACAGACTTGCCCTGGCGATGCTCTTGTAGTCAGCCTTCCCAGGTGCAGCTCCACTACAGAGCTGTGGGCCACAAGGCATCACTGGGGCAGCTGTCATTCCCTCAAATCAGTTAGACATGATTCCATACTTGAACATACCACAGGAATTTCTCCCTTCTTGCACTAGCACTACAGGCCAGACAATTTTGGCAAAGCTTAATTAAGCCCACAAAAAACACATCTGCGTGTTTACGCAAAAGCAGGGATTACCTCCTTTTGTAGTGAGCATTTTGCCAACAAATGTACCTCTAACTCATTTCCTAAACAACCAAAGCCTGGGCCTTAATTAATTTCAACAGCATGTAGTTCATAGCAAATCTCTGAACTGAATACAAAGAGGACTACTGGGATTAAGTCAGACAAATGGACCCAAAATCATTCCATAAAAATACAATACATCATAGGCAGAAATGCTGTTTACAGTCATTTTCACCCTTCTCCTCCATCTTTCACTATCAAGACCACAGGCAGTGAAAAGCAAAGATGTGTCCCAGGAGAGGAAGTAACTGGATGCCACTGGAAACCTAAGACCAAGATCTTCATGAATTAATCTGGTGATACCATCCTGCACCCAAACAAAAAGCTCAGAACACTCCAACTACTCATTCATTAGGGTACAACTTCAACCAAGCAAAGCAAACCTCCTCACTAGCTACACTTTGTGAGAATCACATTGCTGTCACACAAACTGCAGAGACAGTAAATCCCACATGACTGCTGCCAACAGAAAGCCAACAAAGGAACAACTCACTGGGTTTATTATGAACAAGAAAACCTCAGCCCACCATGATTCACTGGGTCAGCTGCTCTCACTGAATGTCATTAAGCAGAATACACAGATCTGAGGCACCTGTGTCTTTTAATTTTCCTAATTATACTTACCCAACATGCAAAGAGAAGCTAACAAGCTATTATCCAGGGTTTTTTTTCCTGGCTTTTCCCCCCAACTTTCCTGGGGCTGAATTGCTCTCAGCATACATTGGTACCTAAATTTTGCCATACAGCTTTGTTAGCTATGTTAGAAGTTAAAATAAGTAAGTCTTCTTTGACCAGCATACTTAGGTGGGTTGAGGAAGACTTGACAAACTCATTTCCCACCGGAAATAGCAGGTCCTTCATAACAAGACCCACTAAAGAAAAGCTGTCCTCTGCTAACTCTGCTTCTAACAGATCAAATTCCACCTGGTTATCTCAGCAGGTAAATTTATTACCTGTGAAGATCTTGAGTCATCCAATGCAACAGCAGTACTGCATTCATCTCTACCATGCTTTACAATGTGCTTCGGAGATCTTGCTCTTGAAATAGCCACCAAGTGGTTGCTATTTGCTCGGGGACACAATTGCTCAGGGAAAGCAATTGCTCCAAAGGCAGCTGTTTTAAACAAAGGAGCAAGAGCATTTTAGAGGTGAGACTGGGCACAGCTTCTCAAAGCCAGTGCACTGCTCAGGCACGAGGGGAGCGTGATTCATCTCCAGGCTGATTAATCTCTGACTCCCTGCAAGACACCCAGCACACACCCCACAACAGTGCAGGGAATTGGGAAACTGCCTTTCTTCAAAAGTCAGGCCCGGTGATGAGTTTCCTAACCATAGATCCTTGTATATGGAGTGAAGTATGAGTGAAGTATGAGCACAACCAGCAGAGCAGTTCACACTGAGTCTTCTTCCATAAGCCAAGACCTAGATGTTGCCAGGCTTAACAGTATCACTTCTGGGTGCTAATACTCAAAAAAGGAACTTTCTCTATAAAACAATGCACAAACATTTTCATGCAATTTTTTGTAAAAAATAAATAAAATACATAGTATAGAACCTGAGCTAGGTTCTCTTCCATCACTTAACCAAATTAGATTCTCAGTAATGTGTGCCACATCAACACCCCTTTCTCCTCCCAGCCCAATTAAATGTTTTCCTCATCAGAGCTCCTGGTCTCCTTCCACTCCCTGATGCTAATGTGATCTTGCCACTTCCTCAGACCAGCACAGGTGGGAAAGACAAAAACTGGTCTCAAGGTCACAGTGGAATACACCAGAACTCATGCAGATAACATATTTGGGTCTAAACCACTATTTTTCTAGTCTGAGCTATTAATTTTTAGGAAAATTTTTCTGTCCTTCACAACACTTACACTGCACACCACTGGCAGCCACTTGTATTACAGGCATTTCTCAAGTCAACCAAAGCAGCATTTCATTCTCAAACAGACTTCCTAAGCAACAGCTGCCAGTAAGAGGGATATGAAGCAAGTGCTTTCATTTTCCCAAGGGGAATAGCTGGTCTTTCATTAAAGCTCATGATGCAATGCCTCTTCACAGTTGAGCTTCCTCACAAGAAAAAGATCAGAAAATGTTTTTTCTTTATCGCCTGCACCCCCCATGCTCATCTCATTTATTGTAGCACAGATGTTTAGAGAAGCAGCACTCTCTTTGTAACATTTATGCTGAGTGCAAAGCACTAGATGAGACTAGCTCAGCATGAATCCTCAAGAAACACAACTAAAACTGCACAAATTACAATTAAACTGAACTGCAAATCAACTTGTGGTCCCAAAAAAGAAGAATCACATCACATCAGTGGCTTTATGGAAGTCTTAAGTCTCACGACTGCTGCCAAACCCTAGTCCTGCATGCAGTAATAAAGCACTAATAAACTCAACAGCTACAGGCTGCTATGGGATGAGGCTGAGAAGAAGTTTCACAGAGAAAGGAAACTCCAAAACCATGAAGCCTGCATCCTCAGGATCTCTGCCTTGAGTCAAATGCCTGGCTTCCCCAAACTGCTACTGCAGCCTTCTGTATATGGAGAGATTAAAGAAGGTCTCTCTCTTCCATCCAACCTGCTATTTTCATAAAACTTTGAGAAATTAGCATCTCTTGAGGAATGAGAAACCAAGCTCCTCTTACTATTTCAGCTTGAAAGACAGAGGAACATATAATGGACAAAAGGTTAAACCTATCCCAGGAACATATATAATGCATTTTTATGAGAAATCTGAAAAACCAAAGACCTGTGGGAACTCTAGCAATCTTCTAAGACACATCAGTCCCTAGCTCAGCTCTCATGTTTCACATTAATCCCACAAATACTCTGACCATGACTCAGTCAGATGAATGAAGATGTTATGATCTTGCTGTAAATTCTGGCCAGAAAGATTTTTTGAAATAAAACACTGAAGGTTTAAAAATGAGAAATTCAGCCTAAACTACGTTAAAAAAAAAAGTCTTGTTTAGTCATAAAAATTACAGCTAGTGCAATCCTACTTACATCACATTTGCATTAAAGAAAGGAGTTAAGTAACAGTGTTATCATACAACAAAAAAAGTCCAGCAGAGCATACAGGAAACAAAATAAATGGAATTCTGATCTCAGTTGTTACTCCTACAAGAAAGAGCACTCTTTCCTACAGCCTGGTAGCACTCCTACAGGAAAGAAAGAAACTGAAACCTTCCAATTAAACTATTCTGAAACAAGCATTTTGCTTCTCCCTCATCCTAACTCGCCTGAGAACAACGCAGCTTTCCCAGTGACAGTAATTTCTCCTTCTATCCTGGGGCAAGTCTAAACTCCAGATATGTGCTCCTCCTTCATCTGAAACCCTGAAATTCGCCAAGCAGGGACGCTGGTCACAGCCAGTCAGAGACACCAGTAGCCAAAAAGGTGTGACGACCAACTGGGGGCAGGGTGGCCAAGAAGGAATGTTAACATCCAAGTATCTCCAAGCATTGACCTTATCACACAGCTAAATC
Organism: Calcarius lapponicus; assembly: GCA_039654755.1. NCBI lineage: Eukaryota > Metazoa > Chordata > Aves > Passeriformes > Fringillidae > Calcarius > Calcarius lapponicus. Next base: position 33,699,957 of record CM077463.1, on the reverse strand, counting down.
TTGAAATGTTTGCATCCTCCTGAACAAGATGAGGTTGCTCTTTGGGTCAGGGAAAGAGGAATTTTTCTGACAGGATGGATGTGGGCAGAATAATCTCCGTATCTTCCTGCAATACCTTTTGCTTTTTGCAGTCAGGGAGATCCAACTCTCACAGCGGCACACAGGGCAAGGAAGCAGTCTCTTTTTCAGGAAAAGATTTTGTTTTTCTAAGAAGGTTTGGCTGACATGAGTTTGAACAACTATCCTGAGACTGAGAGTTCAAGAACAGCCCACAACATGTCCCCCTGACAGAGCAAGAGAAGTGGCACCCTCCCAGGTCAGGTGTACAGGGCATCCAGCCTGACAGTCTGCCTTCAACACAGCAAAAACAAAGGCTATTTCGAGCAAGCACGTGAGCCTTTTCTGCAGCCTCTCTGCTGGCATCCACAAGTGTGGAAGCAGGAATTCAGAGGGCACCTCCCTTCCGAGTCTGTTCAGTGTCCATTTATGGCCTTGGTGCCGATGCAGGCACATAAACCCTTTTTGAACCTGCCAACACTGCCTGTCTCTGCACCTCCTGTGGCAGCAAGTTCCACAGATTCATGACTGCAGTGTGAAGAGGTACTGCCATCTGCTTGAAGTAGATTTTCTATTAAGATAGAAGATAACTTCTGTTAAAAACATTGGATGCTCTTTAATCCTAATATGGCAAAACCTGGTAAACTCAAGTTTCACCTTCAGCTTTTCTATCACCTTTGTGATTTTGTAAACCAATCACACACACCCTTTTTTCCTCTCCGAAGTGAGGAGCCTTGAACTCCTTAGTCTTTCCTAAGGTAGTTGCTCCATCCTCTCAATCATTTTACAGCAGGGAGACTAACCACAAAAATGGGATGTGGGGACCAGACCTGTATCAGAACTTGGGACATAAGTGCACCAAAGCTTAAACGCTCTTTGTTAATAAATCTGTATGCTACAGGTCTAAGAAAGATCTTTACTTTTATCCATGATGCAATGTGGTCTCCCTTCCATAGTGGTTACAGAAATCCCCATGCAACACCACAGTTTATCATTTTATCATAATTTTACAAGGTACAAGCATGAGAGTTAATAAAACTTGTTACTTTCTGACTATTTTCAGTTTTTACCAAGTATCACCATGTGGTTTGGCATGCAAATGAAAGCAATGAATGACAAAGTAAAACATTATGGCTCCATCTGCCCCCTCTGATGTAAACACTCAAATGTTTACATGGTGAATATTTTTAAGTAGAAGAGAAACAAAACAAAAGTTGTAACTTCCCTTTATTCTTTTTAAGAAATTATTTTCTTTCAAACAGAAGCAATATAAACACAGTTCATATTCAGGCATTGTGAAAGGAAGGCTAGAAAACTGAATATATTTGTTGGTGACATTAACATTGTTGTTTAAGTTTCATTTAAGTTCATCATGACATCACCTCTGAAAACCCCTAGTTACAAACCCTGTTGTACCCTACATGGTTGTACTTTAACTACTGGCATGCAACTCAGTTTCAAAAAGGCAGTCGTCTGTTTAAAGTGAAAACCAACTGTACAAATAACAGCAACTCAGGCTTATCATTAGATTTTGTCCCTAAAGACACAACAGATTTGACACAGATTTATACATTTTCCCCTCTCCAGACTATGTGATGTTTTTAAAGAAATATATTCCATGATTTAAATAACATTTAACAGCTGTTTCAAGTTTTGCAAATTTCAGTAAAACTAGATGTAAGAAGTATCACAGACAATAAATCATTTCCTTCAGGTCTCCTCTTCAGAACGTGCAAGTTGTAACTGCTGGCTATTTAAGCACATAAGGTGTTTAATGAACTAAAATGGATTACCAGCCTCTGTGACCTGTACAACAAAAAAGACTATTAGGAAACAAGCTTATACAGGATATTGTATTGAAAACTACTTAGTGTATCTTGAAAGTTAAGTATGGTCTGAAGCCCAGGGTACTAACACAAGTAGAGATCAAACAACTAAGTAACATTAGGGCTCTGGGTTATTAAACCACAGTATTTGCATATGACCCTACAATGCAAGAATCCAACACATTCCATCCAACAGAAGGTAGAAAGAGGTTGTTTACAATGACAACCTCCCAGGTCTTCAAATGCAACTCTCTACATTTTACTTTAAAGGTGACATTGGAAACCAGCCAGCCATTCCTGGGGAAGTGAGTCCCATGCCAGGCCAAGGGACAGCGTCTCCCTGTGCTTACTGCCAGCACTTTCCAGGCTGAAGCGAGGTCAGCTGTGGGCCTTGTCCCAGCAAAAGCTGGATGATGTGCCAAGTTTTGCCAAGTGTGTCAAACACCATTTTATCTTTAGAGCAACATTCCCTTCCTGGGTTTGGTAGGGTAGTTCTAAGATTGTGTCACCAAATTACTTTAAAACCTGTCTGTACCAAGAAAAGACAAGAACTTCATAACCAGGCCAAGCTTTAGGGCTGGTGTTAGACAGAAATGGTGACCCTGCACATGATCACAACAGTCCCACCAACCAAGTAATTTTTGTTTGGAATTATTCCACTTAAAAGACACAAACCTCAAAAATGCACACTTACAATTCTCATCTAGGAAATATCACACATTGGCTCTTCGGATATGGAAAAACCCTGACACTTTTCCCTTATCATAGACACTACAGTGAAAAAATGTTCAGAAAGATGAACGGTCTTCTCAAAGAAATGCCAGGGTTATGGGGAGGATGTAATGCTTTGAAGAACATACAGTTCTTCAAATTCAAAAAGTTACTGTCTTTATCATCCTGGTGCTGATCTCACATTTGAAACTTTTCAGAAGGGAAAATGCCCTCCTCTACTGCACATGCATCTCAGACCCCCACAAAATTAAGGAAGTACAACTATCTATTTTTCAAATGAAGTCTGCTTTTGCAAGGCCTCAAAAGCTTGTAACAATTACTGGCAGACTCGGAGAATGCTCAAACTTGTAAGCAATCACTGGCATCTTCAGTAACATACCCAACCTCTAAGCCAAAGTAGCAGAACTATCTTCTTAGTATGTTAAATATGATCATGATAAAACCATCACATATGTAACTGCTGCTTTATGTATATGCAAAACAAACAGAGCTAAAAACTAACTCCATCCAAAATCTAACAGTCTACACTGACTGTGGCTCTACTTTAAAACAAGTTAGGTTTTCATTAAATAAGTCCATAGGAAATATTTTTACACCAACACAACCTCTCTCACTGCAATTTGTGCAAATAAGTCTCTACAGAGCTTCCACAGAAATATTAAAAACCAGTCTCTTCAAAGAGACATCCAAATTGGGTATTTCATGGTGCAGACAAAAAGATGCATCCCTGCAGGCTGGCCTGCATGAAAACTTCCTCCTTCTTTCACACTCCAGAAAATTTAAATCACCTGGCATATTTCATTAACAATTAAAACTGTAATGACTGTACCCTTCACTACAGCCTTTTAATTACCACGTTTTATTAAAAATCAGATAGTAGCCAAAAGACATTTCTAAACCACCATACTATAATCATTAGCTTCACCTACTACTGCTTGAACTGATCTGGCAAAAATTCAAGAAAGAAAAAAAGCACGGGGGCAAACCATGTAATACTGTAGTGTAAACCTACATTGACCTTAATGGATTTTACCTCTATTTTGTAACCTCAGCCTTAAAAAGTCAAATGTTGAAAGAAAAAAAATTAGAACCCTTTAGGCAATTATCTCAAAGCTGCAGCAAACAGGAACTTTTCAGTTCTTTCTCCACCTTCATTCAATTTGACTGGAATTCCAGTTTGAACTTATCTAGACTTCAGAGCTCAGATTTGATTGCTGTTCCAATAAGAAGGAAAATAAACAGCTTGGACTGCTCTTGGACTCTTGGCTGCAACTCCCCATTTTAAGTTATTCCTCTCGTCTTGTGGATGAGGGATGCAGTAGAGCGTTCATGGCCCAGCTGAGAACAAACCAGTAAAGGCAGTTGGCTGCTGGACCTCAGCCCTCCAGCCCCATGCCGCCACCCACCAAAGCCCATGTCCTAGTGACCTCAAGATCACACTGGTAAGATGGTACTCAATCCTCAGATCTCTGCATTGTGAGGAAACCAACCAACTGAGTCAGTGAAATTATGCCTTGAATAAACTCATCAGCATGTTAACGATAACCTGCTTCTCGGGGGTTTCAATCTCTTTGTTTTTCTGCCACCTGGATTTTATCTATCACACACATATTTAAGGCTACCAAGCAATTTAGCTGCAAGCAGAGTGAGACTGACAAAAGGACAAGTCTCTTCAAAATTTCTACATTTTCTAAAAATAAAGACAAACCATACTATTACCATTGCAAAAACTGAAAACTGCCACCAACTTGTGTTTTAACTCTTTTTGCAAAAATACACTTGTAGCCCAGTTTCAGTTTGAATTTGTTTTCCAGAATACACACACAACACATTAATTTCTTACAAATGAATTCAGGTGACTCCAATGCTGAGACAAGTTAAAAGACAGCTGATTTTAGCCATATGCCTGCTTCTCTGCTAGATGTCTGAGAAACCAGTGTCAGCTGTCACAGTCCTCATCCAGTAAGAGAATCACTACCACCCAGTGGTACCACAAATCCAGGGGGCTCCTTTCTTAAATAGGATAAATAAGGTATTTTTTTTCTTTCTACAGTTGAAAAATAACAGAATAAACAAACTGAAAACAGAAGAACTAGCAAGGGAAAGCCAGGGTTTTATTTTTGCACAGGTTAAAAAAAACCCACAGATAATATAAACAAGCATCAACCAAGTCTGCAGCATGAGAGAACTACAGTGCAATAAACACCTCATGGCCCAAGTCCCAACTTACCCAAACACTGTGCTAGCCTGGTGCCATGTATCAGCAGACAGTTTACACCACTAACATCTCCCGCGCTCATGTGAGCATGCTGCTCCCTTCTCACCAACTCTCAGTTTCTGCATCTGGGCAGACCATTCTGCAGTAGTGAATCATTTTAGAATTACAGGACAGTTGTCACACTCAAACTTTTTTTTAATAGCAAGAACAAAAGAGTAGAGTGATAGCAGTGCTATTTAGATCAAGACTGGGAGGACAGAGTGGAGAGAGAAGAGAGTAGGAGGCCACAACCAGTAGGCATTCAAGGGAGGTGTGAACAGAAGACTTCAGAACATGGTTAATGAATATCCCACAGGAAAAGCTGGATAAACAAACTCTCCATCTGAGGAAAGGTCAGGAGAACAGCAATTAGGCTGCACTGGAGAACAGGGCTTGCTTGCTTACAACCTGATGCCATGGCCCGACTCCAAACACAAGTTATTTTGCCATGCTGGAGAATGGCCACCAGGAAACCAGAGAAGGGGGAAAATGATTACATGCTTTGTTCTTAAGGAGCAAATGGGAGAATGTGTTGACTTTACAACATGAAGTTCAAAAAGTTGTTCTTTTTTCCTTTCCAAACAGCAATTTCCCTGCTTTTATGGGCAGGATGTTACAGGCACAAGGAAGCGCTGCTGCTACTCCACCTTTCCTTAAGCCTGACTTCTGGTTCAGGAAATGTAATTACAAAGCATATGAAGGTATGAGATCTGCTAGAGCTGATAGGCATTTCAGGTGGAAGCAAAAGAGTCTAGTAGACTTTTTGATTAAAAAAAAAAATCCGTATTAGAAGTAATAAGGATAATCAGTACCACCACACCCTCTGAGAAAACACTCAGAAGACAGAACACATTGAAAGGGATGGGTCACCTTATGGACAAGCATCAGATAAGGTGAAACCAGTACAATCAAAATTTCCTCAAATAAACAATAAATTCTGCAAAGCAAAATCACAACTGCCTTTTAATAAAAGTATAGGAAATATTTTGTTAACATTTCCTGTACTTTAACAGAAAATACTGAGAACTCGTGGTTTTAGCCAATAAAATGAAGCATGCAATCAGATATCAACACCATTTTAAAAGGAGAACAAAATAAAAGTTAAAAAAACCCTAAAAACAAACCATCACCCAACTTGGAATACAGCATTTACCTATGTCTTTAAACTCGCAGCTGTTAGGGTACTAAGTTATACCCCTATCTATCTTATTAGAAGTTTATAGATCACAGGAGCCATTCTTAGCTTACAAATATACACATGCACATTTAAAACTGTTAAGTAATGGGGAGTCTTTTTGAGAGCTGGAAAAATTAAGAGTATATCTGGAACCTCTGACACAGACAAAAGCATTAGCCTGTAATCAGGCCAGTCAGTTCACATCCACTCTTCTGCTGAGCATATACAATACAGGTCCACTAACAAGACCTCTCTAATTGCCACATGTGAAGGGCCTCAGCTTTTACCTCAATCAAACTGTGTAATTAATTAAAGTATTGGTATTTCTTCTGCTCCAAACCTGTACAGGCAATTTTGCCAGAACACTGAAATTCAGCCAAATTTCTACCAGTATGTCCTTTGCATAATGTGCTAGCAAAACTTTTCAAATCAACAAACATTGTGGGTTCACATAAAAAGTTATTCTATAATGCCTGGTTGCAAGGGGTAGGGAATGGGGAGAAGAACACATGGGTGTTTCCCTTATGTAGCACCAACACAAGGAGAACTGGAAACTACAGACAAGAGAACAATGCAGAGGGTGTTAAAGAGGCATTAATTTAGCATCTGATCACTTCTGTCCCACATTATGAATGTTGAAAGTTACAGTAGCATAGTTATAAGCATCATTATTACACAAAAACTAAATGGCATCCTGAGTATAAGTTCTCTCAAAATGGCAGAGCACAGTCCTTGATTATTAGGACCATTCATTAGGAAATCCTGATGAAATCATCAGGATTCTTCATTTCTTAATCAGTAAAAATTAACAAAAATCAAAGTAGTTACTTACATAGGCTGACTAAGGTGACACACACTGATGGCAACACATGCACATATGCAGGAATGATAACTTTTCAGAAAAAATTGCATGGCAACATCAAAGTGTGGAAACATGAACAAGGAACAAAGGGAGCTTACTACATGCTTTTAAGCAAATAGTTTTTATGATGCAAAGTGGGAAGCTACAGCTTTTCAGCATTTCAGAAAAAGAGCACAGGCAATCTAAACAAGCAAACTACAAAGGAGGCATGTGATCCTAAGAAAAGATAAAGCTGTGGGGTATACAACTTGAGGTGCCACCACACCTTCCAGTTTTGCTTCAGTAAAGGCGCATTTTGTTAGCAATTTCTCAATCTTGTACATCTAACTAATTTACATTATTGAAAAACTAACAAGACTCTCAAACATCTTATAGGTTTAGCCAGATTAGGAAATACCACATTTCTAGTGTGTCAGAAGAAGTCTAGTTGTACCCTGAGAAAAGAGCGATCAAAACCAGCAACATCTTGCTCTTACTGGTTACATGAGGAGAAAAGGCTCTCTGATTTTTGTACTCCTAAGCAGTTTTACATGGCCACATAATTATGTTAGAAATGAAGCACACCTGCTTCCAGCCACCCTCCCACACAGATATTAGGCAGTAACCCAGCCCATACACAGGCTAGCCAAAAAGCCTGCTCTGGGCTGATGCTTTGCAAAGCACCTTCTGCATCTGACAGGAGGGCAGACACTGTGCAGACTCTGCATTGTGCTCTCCTGCTGCCACCAGAGCCCCAACTCCATGCTCCAAGACATAAAGTGTGAAGCTGGGCAGGACATAACCTACTTTACTTTTTCCAACAGAACAAGCCCACTGCCCCTCCTCTCCTGCTTAGCACAGCTCAGGAGACCAACAGCCACCACTGTCTGGTTTTCCTACCAGAACACCTGTGCCCAACCTGATCTTTAAATGCTTTGAAGGGAGTTCATCTGCATGTAAACTGGCAGATGCAGCATCACCAGGGGGTTATGCCCTTGTTTTAGCTTGTTCAGGTGTTGTCAATGGATCTGTAACAGAGTAAGTTTCACTGCAGAAGCAGATTCTTTTATAAACTAATAATAGATGCTAGGTAGATGACCAACTGACTGCTACAGCTGGTAGGCACCAGAACACCAGCCCTTTGCAGTGACTTGCCCATTAACTGGGAGCATCAGACACGCTCCTGTGTATTAGGACTGGTCATAAATACACTCCTACTCCCTCTGGGATCTCTTTGCAAACCACTACTGATTAAGAGAATAATTTGCCAGCGCAACTGTACATTCCTGGGAATATTCTGCAAATCAGTTGTAAACAGTAGGCTTAGCAAAACTTTTCTAAACATTACACAGACTAAGCAAACATTATCCCTGCACCCATAACCTCAGCACTCTTGCGTTTCCAGTTTACACTGAGTTCCATATATCCATTTAATGGGATGTTTTGAAATACCAAGTTATCAGGAATTCTGGCACTAGAATATTGATTCTCACATTAACTTTTCTAGCATTACTAGAGCTTCCAGATCTGACTGCTCCAGCTCACAGAGTACTCCCACTGAAAGGGCTACCACCACCCTCCACCACAACAGCTGTTTGCAGAACATGATCTTAGTTTCTGTCCAAGCCCTTGCTGCTATTTGCTGTCTTGTCTCAAGCTGTTTAGGCGACTGCATAGTTTTGAAGTAAAAAAGCACTGAACAAATCTAGTTGAACAAGATTAAAAATTTAGGATTAACAGAAGAAAGAGCAGGGCAAGGAGCATAGCAATGCTTATTTAGATTTATAAATAACAGAACGCAACACTCCCCATACCCAGACTGACTTAGAAACTCCCAATATCCAGCTTGTTTATTAGAAACTAGAGATATCAAAATGCTGCCAAGGGACACCTGGCCCCTTAAGAGGCCTCCAATTTACTGTCTCTGCAGCTGGATAATGGGGAAAGTCTGTATTTTTCACTCCAGCACTCGAACCAGGAATGAAGAGCCAGTTCTGATTTTGCCATGAATACACATGTAGGTTTAAGATGAGGTTTAATCTGTGAGCTTTTAATTGTGTGCCCTTTATAAGTGAAGCACTCAGCCATTGTAGGCTATAAGCTTTACTAAGAACTTAAACACAACCACTAAGTAATGGGTTTAAGTATATTTCACTGAAAATAAAGCTAAGGAAAGGGACTAAAAATGCTTTCAGAAGATAAATACAGCAAACACCCAGGAGTCAAATTTGCAACAATAATTTGCAAACAGATTATTTTAAAAGAACAAAAACCATTACCTCTATGGGTACATAAGCATGTATTGAGTGAAATTGCACTGATGGCAACAGCCATTTTTTACTTGATCACAACTGCAGCTAATGTTAAAAAGGTTGAGCCAAGGTTCACAACATTACATATCAAAAAGACATTTTTCCCCTGTCTCAAAACTCCAGCCAAACAGCTCCACTGGAGCAGAGAGAGAAGCTGCAGGGAAATGGGTTTGTCCATGACAGAAATTCCTGAGTGTCCCTGCAGCAGCTGCAACTGCAAAGGGAAAGCTGTGGAGTCCATGAGGATGACAGGGAACCAGTGAGGAAAGCTGGCACAGGCACAGTAGGTCAGGACTATGTGCTGAAAGAAATTCGTTTAGCACTGTTTCAGAATTGTTGCTCAATTCAAGGTCCACCTACACTTTAAATAAATGCATCTATCTTTTTGAGCAGCATTGTTAGATTTATTCTCATCAACAGAACTACAGAACTACAGAACAAATGAATTCATTTATGCATTACCATCAGAGTACTATTCTCCATACTACACGTAGCACTACCTTCCTCACACACTTGTAAACACAAGCCTTTTCAGGTGTTCTGTGGTGATACTTTCATCAAGCAGCTGTAACTATGAGGCTGGGTCTGTAAGATCCCTTGCTGCAAAAACTGGAAGAAGCCCAGCAAAGAAGGAAGGAACAGCAAGAGGAACCTCTCAAGTGAATTTGGCTTGGCAGGAACAGGTTCTACCCCTGCCATGAAAAGGAGTTTAAAGCACAAAAATATCCACAGATGATCGCTAATGGCAGGTTCTCTCCTTTTAGGGGAGCTGACTTGAGACCTGAGAATTATTAGGATTTGCTGAGTCATGAACATTCACATCTGCAAGCAAAGCAAGCACAAGCCAGACAAGTTCTCTGCAATGTGAGATACATGCAGAAATCTGTCACGGCGGTAGATCTAACCAGATCAGAAGCAGAGGACAATTCTTACTACACAGAGGAGGGAGCAAAGTGGGGGACAGGACAGGACACAAGACACTGATCTAATCTGATCTGATCAGAACACCTGAACAGTTTAATTCCCATGCCAGGTGATGCAATAAGACAGAGGAGCCAATTCCACAAGATAAACACAAATGCCGTATGTGAGAAATCCTAGCACATCCAAGATGCCTGCACAGGGCAGGCAGATATGTCAGAGGTTTAGAGGGATGCCTGCAACCTATCAAGTGGCAACAGGAGACAACATTAGATACCTCTGGTTTAAGAAGTCCTGAGTCCACAGGACTCAGGACTTCTGCCCACAGGCTGACTTGATGGTAAGCTGAATGGCTCTTAGTTGTGCTGCCAACATCATCAGTAAGACACTTGCATTCTCACACCTGCATATGAGCATTCAGTCCAGAGCTGAGTCCTACTCCAGTCACATCCACAGGAGGCAGACTTCAAAAACATAGAAAGCATGATTTTTGCAAGTGGATCTGTGGAATTCCATATCACAGCGCTCTAGGGATGCTACAAGTCTACATGGGTGCAAAAGCAACCAGATAACTCCTAGGAAAAAGCACTCCAGCCTGCAAATCAAAGAGGCTAGAAGAGTGTTCTGTCAGGACATCACTGCATAACTGCCCCGTTCCTCTTCCCCAGCACGTACCATTAGTAATTGCCAAACACTCTTCTAAGACAGATCTGGCTTTTGACTTCATATGGGTATCCACATGTTTCTTATGCTTCAGCTTTCACATTAAATGGGAATACCATCAACAATGTGCAAGAGAGAAACAGCAGGTCCCAAAGTGGGGCTGGCCAACCAAGATGACTGTCAGATGAGGCATGCACAGAGCCTGAGGTGAAGCAGCTAGGGATCACCCAATTCAACCACAACACAAAACACACTTTGACTTAAAGCCAGAAACATGAGCAGTGGTGTACTTGCAGAAGGGAAGAAGCTGTTGTTAATATGTTATTATTGGAAGGCACATTGACAAACATTTGTGAAATATCATAGGAAAAAAAAAATCCCTGCTGAAATGATTAATTCTTCTTTTAAAGCAAGCTTCGAGTACCATGCAGGGAATTTATGGCTTTATGCCACATACTCTACAATAAGGAGAAGGGGAAAGACTCATCAAGATTAGCAGCATATATTCTGTGTGCTGGATGAGGCAAAGAGTCTGTGGGAGGGATGCTGGCAAGTGATAATATAACGAAAAGTTGTAGCTTAACCCAGAGAGACAAGGAGGAATAATAACGATGGCTTCTCCAAACTTAGCCATCAAGCGTTTTAAAAAAAAAAAAACAAACCACAAAAACACATTAATGTGGTCATTTATAAAATAATTATTTTATTACCTAGAAAGCACAATATAAAATTGGAGTACCACAGAGCTAGGATTCATTAAGTATCTACGAAGACACTGTCAAGACTTTACACTTAAAGACAGTGAGACGTTTTCAGATTAAACAGTTAGTTAACTTTACAGTATTAAGCCTTGGCATGCATATATATATATATATACACACACACACATACACACACTCATACCTCAACAAGAATTCTGCTATACAACTATTCATTTTTAAAAGATCTATGATAAACTAGAAGATGTGGAAGTTGAACTTGAATGGAAAAATAAGCTCATGAACAGATGAAACACTGCAAAAAGGAATCATGCTTTCTCACTTTCTCATTAAAATTGACGGCAGCATAGGTAACTCTTGAAAAGACTTTTTTTTCAAGAGCTGTCATCTCTTGGGGGAAGAATTACTGTAGCTTTTTGTACAAATGTTCTTTAAAACATTTTCTTGCTTTAAGATGCAGTTATCACTTCCATTGCTGCTCCCAATTGAAAAACAATAATTTAAGATGCAGTTATCACTTCCTCTGCTGCTCCCAATTGAAAAACAATAATTGCTTTCTCCTCGTTACTAATGCTCTCCTCTGTTCTATCTCAGCACCATGTTTAGTGCATTGTCCACGCATCTGACAAGATGGGAGCTACCTCAAGTTTAGCAAGACCAGAGCACTCTTCTCTTATTTGTTCAACCCACAGCTTTCAAGCACAAGTATTGAATCTCAAGTCTGTGTTTTAGTATTAAAAACACCCTCAGCTTATTTCCGAGCTCCATTTGAAGCTCACAGAAAAAGCAGTAGTACAAGTTTTCTGCTGCCCTGGAGAAAGTATGGTCAGCCCACCACACATACAGAAGACACTGCAGAGAGTGGCTGTTCCAGGGTCTCCACTGAAGGAAAAAAAAAAATCTGCCAAAGAAACTTCCACTCTCTCAAAGAAAGCCTGGCGTTCCAAATAGCAGGGCAAGCTTTAGAGAACACAGCTCTTGTTTCAACCCACAAGACAGGTATCAAATTGTTACAGCTGGCTTTCATTTTGACAGGTCAAGAGTGATCTGTAAATCCTACATACTTAAAGCACAAGAGAGCTGATCTATCTGGCTAGGGCAAAACAAAAAGCAAGAATTACTCCTTGTGTTTACAGTCTTTGAGGACAGAGACTCATATTTTGTAATATCTGCCCCTGAATTGCAGCAAGCATTACAGCCTGCTATAAAGGACAAAATTAAAAAAAAAAAAAAACCAAACAAAAACTACAGAAAAGGGCACAATTTCTGCCGGAATATAGGCAGACAAAGAAATAAGGAGAAATGGGAAGTAAAGCCCATAATAGAGATGGCCTAATCTAAGCAGGGATACCAAGTAAAGAATAGCTAAAAGAAAAATCAGTTGAACTACCATCCATCTTGCTGCAAAGGATATTAAATAAAACTAAAATTTAAAAAAAAACCCTCGAACAACGACAACAAAACCACTTAAAAGGATAATAAAAAAAAGTGTGAGCAGATACAGTATCTGGCTAAGCATTCAAGACCACATTCATGTTTCAGGGGGTAATCAGATACAGTGTGGAAGCCAATGCAACAGGATGCCCTCCCTGAGTAAATGAAAAATTATCAGCTGGAAACTAATAGAACAGCTTCTGTGTTCCTGGGTACTGGGGGGACCAAACCCAGCGTGCCAGGCAACCCTTCAACAAATATGGTCCGCATTAAAAATATACAGAGACACTGTAAAACCCCACTTGCACGCTTGTTTACATTTCCCTAACCTGAGTAATAGGCAGTGTGGCATTGGTAAAGACCAAAAAGCTAAGTCTGACCCCACAGAAAAAGGAAACTCAAGATCTTACTGTGTTTTCCTTGCAGCTGCAAAATAAAAACCAAAGTCAACGTTCTCTTGCTCATTTTGACATCTTTTCCAAAAAACTTGCACTGAGAAGAGATGGGAGGGGGTGGTGGGGAGGCAGGGGTGGGACAGCTGTTTGAAAATCATGTTTGAATAAGAGTTCACCTCAAAGAATCCCACCACAATCTGTTGCCATTTATAGCAGGGGTGTATTTTAAACCATACAAACCCCCTGAGGCAATGCTGCTCCTCACATTGGCCTCTACTGAACAATTCAGAGAATTCTGCCCTGAGTAGCACACAGCTACAGCATGGGGAATTAGAAGATAAAGACAAGTATCTTCTATTTTAACTGAAGTATCTACTTTATCAGCGAGTTTCTCTTAACACTGTAAATTCTGCTACAGCCCTCATGTTACAACTTTCCCTCTGAAACCCCTTGCGCTGAGGCATGCATGGAGAGGTAATGGAACATCAACTTTTTGCAAAGTAAAGAGCAGGTTACATATCAGCATAGGGCTGCTGCAAGCAGCTGCCAGCAGATCAGAAGGGCAATATATACCACCCGGGGTCAGGGCAAACTGAGAAACCACCCCAGTGAGGGCATTCTGCAGAAAGAAATGGATGAGGAATACGGAAAACCCCTCCACTCCCACGGTAGGAAGGGAGTAGAAGTCTTTTTGACAGCCTCCCTGCATAAAAGACTTCTCATGCCCCATCTTGTTTTTACCAGCAGACCTCTGAAGGACAGCTCACAGCCACCCAGAGAGCAACTGGCTTAGTGCCCACCTGCACTGAGCACATCTGGGGAAGGCCAAGTGTGGGTGTCTCAGCCTGTGATGTGGCTGCACTGACACAGGGGGTGCAGGCTCCTGCAATTTCATCTGGTTGGAAAAACACAGTGGCCTCCTACACAGAGCTTCTGAAAGGCACAGACTTGATGAATGTAAATTAGCTGGTTGGACCAAACTACAGTGGGTCAGGAAGAAAGCGCAGATGATCATCTGACCTATCCCACAGGGATTAAAACAAACACTAGCATTTGGGGAAGGAAACAGCTACAGTGAGGGCTACAAGTACCTGCATGGAGAGCAGGTTAGTAGCTGTGGTCTCTGACAAAGGAAAGAAATGGTTCTAAGAGGAACCAGAGATCAAAGAAAAGTAAGTAGTAGTGCAGGGAGGAGATTAAAGGCCCAAGCTGCAGACACTCACCCAACCCAGGCTGAGTCAGCATAAAAGCTTTGGTAGTGAGTACTCAACCCATGGTGGAAAAAGCAATCCACCTGCATCCAGGAGATGTGCAAACAGAAGTCCTCACAGGGAGCAAAAAAAAAAAACCCCAAAACAGGTAAGGTAGTGTTGGGGAAGAGGAATCAAAAACAGATGCAGGCCACAAGTGGAAGACAAACACAGTCACTGCTCCTACATCATGAGCACTCCCCTGCACCACAAATGCCTCAGAACCAGGGTGCTCTTTGGGCATGGCAATGGTTCACCATGACAAACAAAACTGTTTTCTAGTAAAGTCACACCACCACAGCCTCCACGCCTAGGGAGGAAACACTTTGGAGAAGCAGTTGGGAAGCCATTTATATTGTATACCAGTAGAAATGTTCAATGGTCCAGGACATACAGATACTCCTCAGTTCTAGTTAAGGATCTGTTTTAGAAGGCCAGGAAACAGACTGCTACACTTCTAACTTCCAGCTCTCCAGAAGTCAATACCATGCCCAGGAAGCCTTAGTTTACAGCTTACCCTTCTGGTTTAGTACAACAAACATGATTTGATCTCCCTGCAGCAGGTGCTGTCTTCCTGCCTTTCCTGGGCCAGTCTCAGAGGACACAGATGAAGGGAAGCTATAGCAGTCCGGCCTGCACAAACATCACTTCAATTTCCTCCTTTCCCTAAAGATACTACTCACACTACACAGCCAGCAAAAAAGGAAATGAAGATAAAGAGCCAACTGCAACTAGTCAGCAGATTTGGGACTTAAGTACAGCTTCCCTGGTCATACAATAGAGTAAATAAGAAAAAGCAGTGGAGGCAGTACAGTTTGGTGATCTAGAGGCACCAAAAAGAGCTGGTTGCTGCTAACTAATAATTGAGATCAGAGGCACCAAAAAGAGCTGGTTGCTGCTAACTAATAATTGAGATCAGTCTGTCTCTACTCACTGTGAAAGCCAAAGAAAAAGGAAGCAGCATTTCACTTTTCAACAGTGAAAAAAGCTAAAGAGATTTAAAATGCATGTTAAAAAGGAAAGACAGCTCTTTTCCTACAGAGGTGCACTTTAATTCACCCAATGTCCTCATGTATCTGGGGGCAGCCATCACTGCACATCTCAAAGGAAGCTGCTGGGTGCCACTGACTAACTTCAAATTCAAGCTGAAGCAAGAGGCAAGGGTGCTCCTGTTGTTACATGTAAAGCAAGCTTCTAAGAAAGCACTGCAGTAAAAAAACCCCATGTTTCTTTTTTCTGTAAAAGTATCTGTCACAACGGTTAAGCCGTTTTCAGAAGTGTTTATAAAAGAAAAAGCTAAATGTAGAGCTAAATTTGAGGCTTACAGACCCCGAGTCTTTTTTCCAAATTACCTTTCATTTCAATATCACATTTAACAGGTCAGGAGATTGAAAGGCTTTTCCAAACTTCAAGAGTTTGAAGTCTGATTTTCACAGATGTCAAGTGCTTGAAGTTGTCATCAACTATTCTGAAGGTGTAGGGAAAAGAGCTGTCAGTTGCATTGAAAAAAAAATCCTTTCATTCTTTCCATATCAAACCTGTAACAACAAAACTTATTTCCACAGTAAAGTTCAAAAGAACTATGAATTTTAAAACTTAATGCTTAATCTTGTCTTTACATTTAATACCATGCAATAACCTGCAATAACACAGAAAACAAAACATCCCTAATCACTCTCTGCAAGCTTGGTATCACTGCATATTTGGTCTTTCTCAAATGGCATTTAAGCTAACTTTGGAAGACAGATTCAGTATGTTTACAATTTACTTCTGAATAGAGCAGATGACCTGCCTAAGTATTTTCTAAGTACTAAGCAATAAATGGTTAGATTTCAACAAAAATGAGCTTCCATTAGCAGCAGCAAAAGTGAAATATGAATATATGGAAAAAGATTATATGGTAGTTTCACCTCAGATTTTTTTGGTTTAAAATAATAGAAATTTTTCTGTCATTTTTTGACATGTCATCTATTGCCATTTTAACAAAGCTGAAGGAAGAGTCCTTTAACCAAAATAAAAGACGCAGAGCACTTACAAGAGTTGTTTATGAGATGACAAAATGTTTCAAAGAACCTATTATGTGCCATAATATCAATTCAGATTAACAATGAAAGGTACTTCTGGAAAAAAGACACTCTTCATTAGATCTCTCTGAAAGACAGATAACATCTTCAGACTTGAAGTCTGTGCATCCAATTTTAGATTTCCCAATAGCAAGTAATTTAGAATTGTAGCTACCATGTATTTTCTTCATGCTCAAGACTTACAAGTAGATGGCACTGCATGGTGTTGTGTGTCACTTTAAATCACCATTAAAGAAAGGCATTATTTTAAAAAACCCAACATTGTCCAGTCAATCATCTACTGTGGGGAGCTGGGAAAATAAAGAGAAGAGAGGCAAGCACAAGCAGTGAATGGTATGATGCAGAAAACCCCCATACAAGTTCTCTGTGCTCTGACATGGCTGGTACCAAGCTACTGCCTACAAATGCTGCTCAGCCTCAAGCAGCTCCTCCTGAAACACCAAGGCACCCCTACAGCACACATCACTGCCAAGAGCTACAGTGCAGGACCCAGTCCTTGCGTTGCAAAACTCTCCACACCCCAATCAGCCTTCTCACCTCCTAGGCATCTTGACTGGCAAGCTTAAAGCTCCAAACAGAGATAGATTCTTTTTTGCTGGCACACATACTCAAACAGCCCCACTCCCTTTTTTCCTAGATGAGTCATGGTACTGGAGTTTCCTGATCTCACCCACTACAGCCCCACCAAAGGCTGTATCAACTTAAGGAAGGGATAGATGGAACCAATGTTACACTGGGCAATACAGCCATCAATTCATGTCACACAAGAGTCCTAATAGCTTTCATTTGCTCTAGGGAGCAAATACCACAGTGTTATCACCCAGACCTGGTCAAACATAAGTGTTAGGTTTTCCTAGGTGTGACACAACCCAGCAACTTGTGGCTCCCAAGGACATAAGGAGTATTTCATTTCCCTGCATCTGTGGGGTCTGACCTCCTTCCCTGGCTCACAGCATTTCATCAAACCCTTGGTGAATGAAAGTCAGCTCAATAATGTGTGAGGAAACTAACCCTAGAAGAAAAACTAAGCTAGCAAAACAAGGTACATGCAGTACGGGAGGCAATACACAGAGTACTTTAAGACTTTTCTCCAGCAGCTTCAACCGGCTCCACTCAGTCAACAACTTCCTGACCCACTCACCCATTTGGCCAAATGCTCTCTATTAACAAGTATTCTACGGTTTGGGCTGGTTCCTTCTTAAATGCAAGCAATTAAAGGCATTTCTATGCAAACCTGCAGATGACATGCCCTAGTCCTTGCTGAATTTCTTTACATTACTTTACTGTTAAAAGACTCGTCCCTCTCCCACTGGTGAAGCCTTCAAGATGCTCCCTGAATAAACAGTATCAGCAAAAACTCGGTATGTTTTGGCTCAAATCAAAGGCTCTTGACCCATCAGATCTAGAAGAAATCCAGACTTCAGGAGTACTAACATGGGTTTTGAAATAATATCTTTTCACCACCAGTGTAGCTATTTGAAAAGGTGCATCACATTAACTACACATGCAAATTTTTTCCTTCCTATTCTAACTGAATTCTTCATTTTGGGAAGATTGAAGGCCTTAAAAAAGCAGATCTAGCATGAAAGTATGACACCAAGACTGCAGATGCTTGCCTTGGGAAACAGCCCAAGAGTCCCAATAATAATGTAAGAGTACATCAACTGCAACAGTCACTGGGCATGGACAATCCTTGTCAAGAATTATAAGTATAGAACCATAGATGAACTTGTAATATTGATGCCAGAGCCATCAGGCACACCTAAGCAGACAAGTGACAGCCAGCCCTAGAAATTCATCATGTGCCTTTAAACTTGGCAAGCCCCCCATTCCCAGGTGAATTTTTTCACTGGGAGCTAATGGACAACCTCAGAAGTTACCTCTGTGCCAGAGCAGAGTCAAGCCTGTGTGGGTTTGCCCACACTAGACTGTAATATCGTATGCAATACTACTTCAGTCAGATGATGCATTTCCTCTGCACCCTGAATGAACTGTCAGCTCTAAAGCAAGGGACAGCTGCGAGGTTTATTAGATAAAGCACAATTCAAATTTTGACTTAGGGCCTGTAGTGAAGAGAATTAGTATCGGAAAATGCTACTTGAAATTATGCAAATCACCATGTGCCCTTTATGATATTACAGGGTCATTGAAATAAGTTTGGTGCATGCCAGAATTTTCACACACTCACTTAGAAAGACATTTAATTAACTTAAATGTGAATCTCTTATGTCCAGTAGTTGACTATTACCAATAAAAACAACAGCTACTGGAAACAAATAATGGGCAAAGTTTATCCAGAAACTCTTTTAGAATTACAGAACTGCAAATGTCACACCACCCTTCTCTAGGTATCACTTCCGCATTCAGAAGAAGTGTTTCCTTTATTAATATTTCTAATCAGTCTTAATGTTTAAAACATTTCCTACTGTGCTTCAAGATTTCCTTATAAATCATTTGCTTATAATCCACCCTGCAGAATGAACCATCTTTCTTTAAAGTATGTCATGTTATGCAGTTACTGAGATGGCACAAGGAAGCAAGATATCCTTAGTAGGAAAGGAAGCATCTCCATAAAAGGCAGACACACAAAAGATACTGAAATTTAGCCAGATTACAAGTTTGAATATTCTGTTATTTTATTCAATACTGTTTTCCTGCTTTAAGGTGTTTTTACTGACACTACAAATACTCCAGCTTTCCTTGACAGCTTATCAGTTTCCTAACATCCCAGAGTACAATTAAGAGTAAGGTAAGAATTTAACATGCTTCTAATCAATTTACCTCGCTTCTAGGGAAAGAGTTATTTGAATGTTCCAGCTAAGACATGTACTTAGCTGCTTACAATGATGAAGAATTCCAAAGGACTCTCATTTTCCAAAGATGGGAGTGGTAAAAGCAGCAAAGAGATGAAGAAAACAGCATCCTCTATTCTGACATATAGCATATTCTTCATCACATATGACAAAATCCCACGTCCTACATGAACTGCAAAATAAAAACACTTTTTTTCCCTGCCAAAATACAAAAGATTGTATCCTAGATATACATACGCATGGAAAGGTATTTCATTTAGAGACCAGGAAGTTCTCAACCCTGTCCCTCTTATATCAACTGTTAGTTAAGGAAAAAAAACAACCCCAAAACACCACAAACTTATTCAGGTCAGTAAATTGCACAGACCAAAACACACCATTCCCTTTGCTTAATTCTAGAAAACACAGATATTATTAGTATGAAGACATATTTTATCTGGTTTTCCTAATAAAAGATTTTCCAGTTTGTGCCTCATCTGGAGGGAACAAGACTTGAAGAGCCTTTCAGTCTCTGCCATACAACACAGAATGAATCTAGAAGCAGATTTTTCACACAAGGTGTCGAGTTGTTTACAGTACCAACGACAGATTTAAGCTATTCCAGAAAATTAGTTCTGCAGAAGTAAGACATATCACTTCTAAAAATCATTCCTAAATTCAACTCATCATTGGAAATAATCTCCAATAAATATCTTCAAAAGGTGAGAGTTGGGATGGATGACATGGGGATTTTCAAATAACCAAGGAAAAACAAAGTATGAAATGCAAAGCCAGATGCCTGCTTTAAAAGAAAGCCAAATCCTTTGAGGTTTATAAATGCATTAAAGATGCATCTGCCCATTTTCATCTGCGTCTCATGATAACAATGGTTAGGGGAAAGCACGCCAGAATCCTTCCAGAACCCAGAACAGGCCTGCTACTGAGCACAGCCACCTCAGGAGCTTCCCAGCTAAGAAAGCCCTTTGAAAGCCCTGCAGCACTTTATTCCAGAAGAGGAAGCACTGGGAGGCACAACTGGGGCATGGGAAGGATGCTAGAGTATCCACAATTCCGAAGGGCAAGGGGATAATGGGATATCCTCTGTAGTGCAACAAATACATGAAAGTGCAGGGAAAAGGTAATACCAAGCCTCCTTCACTGGGGGCATTCACAGCTCTCCACTGTTTTGAGACAAAAGCAGATTGCCTTCTCTAACTAAGCAGTCCCTGGGCTGTCTAGGCACGAACTGAACTATGCCAAACACCATGTAAGGGAGTAAACACACTTAAGATGCTGACTCTTCTCTAGATAAAAAATAGAACTGACAACACAGCCACAGTCAGCAGCAGTGGACACAACCCATTTCCCTTCCCTACACTGAGCACTCATAGAGCGCCACCAATGCCAGAGGGAGAGCCAGGACAGCAATGTGGAACAAAGCTCCTGCTATACTCCCTGCCATAAAGAGCCCAGACTGCTACAGGCCATACAAACACATTGTTATTTATCCAACTTTTCAAAACTTCCCAGTCCTCCGTTGTTCTAAAAAAGCAAGGCTGCTCTAAAAACATTTTCTGATTCAAATGACCCAAGGTCAGGGACAGCATCAGCTCCACTCAATACTGAAAAGTCTTCCAGTAGCCGCTGAAAAGGCAACAAGAAACCTCTAAGCAGTTTGAATGCAGAGGAACTAATAAAGCCCCATTTGCCGTGATCTTGCCTACAACTTACTTGTGAACTGCACTGCATGACACTTCCACATGGATGCCTCCAAAGAGGCAAGTTGCGATTGAAGCTGCTCTCCCTTGTACAAATAGCACAGCTTGTCTTTTGAGCTGTTGCTCCTATTTCTCAAATGGCATTTGCTGACCTTCTGGCTGGAGCACCAGCAGGGTTTGTTCCTCTGCAAATCCTTCTTACAGGTTAGCTAAAGATCTGTAGAACCTTCAATACCTGTGTGTTTCCAGACCTTTGTGAGTTCTAGTCAACACATTATCTACACTTAGGAGAGGGAGGGAATGGAAGTGTCACTCGTGCAGGAAACAGCTAAAAATAGCCAGGACAGTTTTGAGATCCTACCACAAGCAGCTGGAAAAGGTTTTGTGTTAAGCTATACCTCCTCCACAGGAACAATTGATTTTGAAACAGCTACATACTACATTGAGACAACAAAGCCACTCATACTTCTGCCACTGTGTTTCTACTTGTGCCATGCACAAAGAGCTTTCAGCCTCCCCAGGCACCAGACAGGGGCTCTCCATGAACACCACAGATCTTTCATGCCAACACAACTCTCTAGCAGCAATGAAAAGGGAGTTCAAGAGTTACAGAAACACCATTCTCATAGCAGCTTCTTGCAAGAGGCTACTGTTACAACAGTAACATGGATGCAAAAGCAAAAATTCTTCATGCACTTATGTTAATTGTGCAACTGTTCAAATAAAAACAGAATACAACTTGTTTTGCTCAGAAAATTGATTTTTCCTCCAGAGATGAATGCAAGATAACAGGTCACCTTGAAAATAAGCCATAAGATTAACTAAGAATATTTACAAACTAAAAGAATAAAAGAGACACCATCAAGGTTCAAGGGAAAAGAACAAAGTGCAACTGAAGAACAAGATCTTTAAATGCATAGCCTTGGCAGGGTGGGAGGAGAATTTAAAATGGAACACAGAGCTATAATTGCATGGGCATTTGCTAAGTAGGTCTGCATTTGCTAAGCAGGTCTGAGTATTCTGTTGTGCAAAGGAAAAGAAAACACTCAAGAGATAAGCACTTCAGCCTGCATCGGCCTTGGATACCTTCCCAGAATTCAGGTCATAAGCAAAGACTCTCATAAGCAATGAAGGGTGCCAGAGCAAACACTTCCACATAACTGGTCGGCATTTGCCTGTCTAGCCCAAAATTAAATGATACAGTTTATTCTTTTTACTGGCAAATTTGCGATACAAAAGTGCAATTAGTGGACAGCAGCTTTACAAATTTCAGTCTTTCACCCACTTTCATTGTCTGTCAATACCCAAATTTTAAATACTGTTATATTTACTACATACTTAATTTATCTGTTGTTAACTCAGGAGAAAAATTTGTACTTTCTATATTTACTCCCGAACAAGTTCTCTGAAGAACAGCCAAAGCATCCTGAAGGCTGTTGGAGAAAGTCCTTTCAATCTTAGCACAGTCACACTCTTGACAAAGAGGACTTTCACTTTTAAACAACATCCAAATTCTTAAGAATATCCACCTAATACTGCAAAAGAAGTCAATGGACTTGTATTAGGCTGTGGTTTCTGGACTTCTGCATGGACATTTAACGACCTGTCTACCATCAGCAACTATCCTCAAGTCTCCAAGCAGCAAACAGGAGGGATTTACAGTTAATAATTACCCAACATACCAATGCTTATAAATAGGCTTAAGAGATGTCTGGTAAGGGGTAGTGATAAAAATAATCTGAAAAGCATTTGCATCCACCCAGGTATTGTTTTACAACCTCTTCATGCATCACAGCCACCAAGGAAGAGGTTTAAAAGAACATACAAAAGTGAAGTTGATGGTATCAGTATAAAGCTAGTCCAGCCAGTTCTGACACACAACAAAACACACACTGGAAGGAAAGATGACAAAAACACCCTGCACACCTTTCCTCATACATAAGCTGCTCTCATAAACATCACTGTTTGTATAGTACAGACCAGACTCATCATTCCTTTCAGATCAGGTCACCATCTTCAGAGTTTCCACCAACCAGTGCAGCTGCACTGCTGCAACACAGACCACCACCTCCACCTGGCCACCCTCCCCAGGTGGGGCTGAGCTCACCCACAGCACCCAGCATGCATGCAAACCTCCACTCCAGTTGCCAGCAGGTGCTCCCTGAGACATCCACCTTGCTGTTCAGCTCTCTGGACTCCTCTCTCCTGGGATAAGGGCCCAGCATGCTGGCTCTCCAGCTTTCTGCGCTGCTAACTGGAATGAACTGAACACTCAAACTACAGTGCTCACAGCCTCCTCCCAACTCCAGCATCCCTCATCTGCACAGAAGCTGACCAGAGCTCTCCCTTTCCTTCCAGGCAGCTTGGTCACCCAGATACCTTATCTTGGGCCCAGATCATGGCAGAGCTCTCTGGAGAGCAGAAGGGCCTATTCTCCAAGGCCATGGCTGTCAAAGACATGACACTGCACTGACAGGAGTGAAATGCCTGCTGGGAGTGGAGACACAGCCACAGCGGTGAGCTGGAGCACTCACAGGGGTTCTTACACCTGCCCACATCAGCCCTTTGCCCAGAGGAGATCTAATTCTTCATACAGGTGCTACACACAGGGAACCTCTGAGCTGGGGAAGAAGGAAGAGACAGAGGCCATGTTGTGTCACCTGGTCTCCTCACCCTGACTAGGACACTCCATTTCTCCTGAGCACATGCTCTTTGAGTCCAATGGCTCCCTTTTTCAGCTCTCAATAAAATAAAACAGACTTCGCAATTATTTCCTAAGAAATATTATTAACTGGCAGAACCAAAATTGTTTATGCACAAATCTAAGTATTTAGACAGATTTCTCAGTGCCCCAGTGCACTGTATTCATCTAAGTGCTGAGTTCAGAGACTACTACAAAATGAGACTGCCTTCAAAAAATCATCAAATGCTTTTAGGTCTTGACAACATCAGTCAGGTTTTGGTCCTTCTGTTCCTGCTGGTGCTCCCCAGTCTCCTGGAAGCCATTCATACTTGTTCCTTGTTTCAACAAAGAACCTGAAGCAGATTCACACATCCGTAAGAGAAAGATCTAAGAGAACAAGGAAGGGAGGGAACACCTTGTGTCTCATATAATATAAACAACCAAGGTAAAAAAATAGATCTAATCTGCCAAGTAATGAGGTATGATTTTATGTACTTTTTAAACTTCATACTTCCCTTACATAAATAGCATACACAGCTCTGATATTTACCACGTTCCTGACAACACTAGTGCCTTACTCATCTGAGCTCTGTCCTATTTGTTATTTTCAGTCTTGTGGGACACAGGGAAAAAAGAAGGAAGAAAAAAAAAAAGAGAAAAAAAGAATCATGACATGGCCTTCCAGTTTGTCCAGATGCTAATCACATAATGTTCTCCCTCTTTAAAACTAGCAAATAAAATTATTAAACAGTCAGAAGTCAAGATGCTCAAATGTCCTCATTCTGTGATTAAAGAAAGGCAGAAGGAGCACACAGGCCTGCCTTCTCCTCTTCCAGTGATCCACCGGCAGAGCAAGACCTCCTGCCAAGAGCAGCTGCCTCCTCCCTTGCTGTAGCTTCTTCACCTATATTGTTCTGTCTTCCATTCAGCAAAAACAACTTTCTTCCTCTCCAACAGTTACATCCAAAAAGCTGCCCATGTTTACTGTTGTGAAAACAGCAGTAAGTGGAGTTCATACCATAACCAGTAAAGCCCAAAATAACAAAACAAAATCATGGCAAAAGGTTGATTACAGCAATCATTACCACAGGCAGACAGTTTCAGCAGTGAAACTTTTTACAAATCGGCATGAAAATAGATACTGATGATACATTTGTTAAACATTAATAAATTCCTTCCAACCTTCCCTCAAAACCAGCAAGCAAGGCAACAAGCAAAAGACTAACACCCAATTTCCATCAACAGGCTCACACTTAGAGTGGAAAAATCTTGTAACAGCTGGAGACTGAAGTTGGTCAAGGCATAGGAAAGAGTGCAGCTACCTTTTGGTATGGCATAACATTCAAAATACATTTCAGTAAGTTTAAAACAGTGCCCTTAACTTTATTCTTTAAATAGATGAGCTGGCCTATTAAACCTGTTACAGGGAACAATTAAGGGAGAATTCTAAAGCCACAGAAAATACAAAGAGCTAGAAATACACAAATGCATGCATTTTGAAAATAAAGAACCTGCAAGTAAATCCAAGGTTTACACTGCAATCCTATTTGCTGCACTGCTTTCTGTCAGATACCAAAGCATAAACCATATTTCCCATTCAAGAAGTTCTGCTGCTTTCTTCCTTTCAGAACCATTATTCATTAAAGGAATAAACACACACAAAAAAAAAAGCCAAACCAAAACCACACAAAACCAAAATGCCCAGACTTCTTCACCTTCTGCCTACCTGTATCATGTCTATCCAGTTAAGAAATCTGTCCAGACACTCTAAAGCACATCTTCACTGTATCATCAGCTGGGGCTTTCTCACCCAAACTGCAGCTCCACCAGCAAAGCCCAGCCTCTTGTGGTCCCACCCTCTCAGTTAGCTTCCTCATCTGCACATTCCTTCATCTGCTCTAGCACCAGAGACGTTCCTCTTGCAACCACAGAGAGATCTGATTGAAGGAAGACATCTGAACAAAAACCTACCTTAATTAAACTGAAGCTTCAGTGGAACCACACCTCTGCTCAAGCAATGACAGCCGCACTGAAAGAGCCTTCAACCTGCAGCATCCACCTTGCAGGCATGTGGCTGAGATAGGGCATGAACAGCAGAGGTAGGATTAACTGCTCTGAGATGATCCATTTGTGTTCTGCCTTGTGAGGTATCACTTGTTCCCTGTGATTCATAGGATAAATCTAGGAGACTGGAAATCTGGCAGTAGTTGGCAACCCTCTTCTACAAAACGCCCAAAAAACCTGAGGGTTGTGAGTTCCACCAAAACTGTGGCTTGACCTTTTACATCTTAAAACAACTTACCTTTAATATTTAGTTTATTGTGTATTCACCAAGATGTTTTGCTTCACCAAAAGTGAAGTATGATGAAGTTATGAACCCAAGAAAACCCCACTACCTATTTACCAACAACGTGTGCAGATTAGCAATCCAATTACTGCTGCAGGTTAGAAGATCTCCTTTGTGAGCCTGCAGCCTTGGAAATGCATAGGAAGCATGAGAACAACAAAGAGAGAACAGAGCAAGCACTGACCAGGAAAGTTATGTTCTGGTGTTACACATCTGAAAGAGAATGGGATCCAATTCCAGCTCAGTTTCAGCAAGGCATCCCCACCATATTTCAGACTTTTCAACCTGTCTGTTCAGAATAGTCAGAACAAAGTTTGGATTTCTCTGGAAGGGCAGTATTGAGGTTCCTTTGGAAACACAGAGCAAGGAGACAGGGAAGAATCACAGAATGGGTAACATTGGAAAGGACCATTGGAGATTAACCAGCCCAACCTCCCCATTCAAGCAGGCTCTCCCAGAGCACATTACTCAGGAGTGTGTGCAGAATGAGAAAGGATCTCTGCAAGTACCTAAAAAACATGGTTCCTTCCCATATGCAGGGAACGGCACCACACTTCTAATGTTTGCCTGTCTTGGGGTGACAAGACCGAGACACTGCCCTTAGTGCACTGTAATGCCCATACCTACAACATAAAGAAATACCAGTGCTAGTTTTACTAAGTAAAACTTACAGTAAAAAATACTCCTCTCTGCTGCCTTTCATTTCTGACACAATTACTACCAAATGTTAAATGCCTTCTTAAAGGTGTTTCTTTCCGCTCTATCTTCCAGATAGATCTCTGAAGATGAAAACATACAGGTTACTACTTGTTAAGTCCAGACAGGTAGCATGAAGCTCCAATCCTATATCTTCCACATAACATCTTTACAACTACTTAGTGCAGTATATCTGTATTACATAACACATTATTTTTTCCAGCGTCATCCATAAAGGCTGATTTAAAATCAAACTCATTTTCAAACAGGACCCTTCATTAGAATTCAAGAGGGGGGGAGACAAAAGAAGAAAAAAAGTGAAGAAACAAGGGTGGTATGCTAGCATTCTATACCATGCACTTAACCAAGCTGCTTCAGGAGCTAGTTTAAGCTATAAATAAGTAAAAAATAAGTGCATCATGAACTTTGACTGCTAGAGGAAAAATCACTATGCTTAGGAATTTATTTTTTTTTAATATGAGGCTATTTCCACAGAAATTTTACTGTCTTAGGAGGCAAAACACCTACTGCACTAATAATCTATTATCATTGCAACTCAAAGCTACATCTTTATATGCCAGTGGCAAGTTAAAAAAAGCCTCAGGGAGGAAATCACCAAATCATTAAAATCAAATATGCTTTGAAGAATATTTGGAGTGGGGAAAGATATGCCTTTAATTATTTTTTAATTAAATTAACTGTGAGTTTTAAACTTCAGAGCATTAGAAACTGCTTTGATGTTTCACTTCACGTATCAGCCTTTTAGCACAATATAAACAGTCATGTTCCCCCATCCTGAGATAAGCTTCCCACCATGTGAACACATTCACATGAATTCAAAAGCATCTGTCAGTGTAGACAAACCCACAAATTCTAGCCATAAAACACAGCCTGTGATATAACTCTATTAATCACTTTTGCCCATGACTGGACAAACACAGAAGATCTTTAGAAAGATATTTCTAAGTATGTAACTTCTGTTCTACTGGAGTAACCTGTAAGTTATTTAAATACTCCAAGATTTGCATTAAGGCACATCTTATCACCCCTCAGTCACAGGAACATGTGGAACAACAGAACAGTTTGGATTTTCAAATGAATCCCCAGCTGCTATGACCATCAAAGCAGAGATTTCCATTCTAAGAGTACCTAAAGCTCTCCTTTCAAGTGGGAGCATAGTAAGAGGAAAAAATTCACAGTAAGAGAAAAAAAATCATTCTTCCATAGGATTCAGCTCAGCAGGTATAAGAGTCCTCCCAAAAGCTCCCATGCCCACTGCTGCCAGTGGGGGACAGCAAAACAGCAATTGGAAAACCAAGTGAGCCAAACCAAGGGGGTGCTGCCAATAACTTTGCCACCTGAAAACATCCTTCACAAGTTCATCTCAGGCACAGGTGCACACAACGCAGCTTTTTGGTGACAGAACACAGAATTAAACTCCCAGGAACCTCACTATGATTTGGTGATCATAAAGAAGTCAAACAAATTTGCATTACACAGCCTGCCATGTTTCAAACCAACTTACTTGATCTTCCAACAGCTGAACATTTCTTTAGGGTTTTAGAGACAGTTCCATTCTTATTCAGAACTTGAGAAAGGTATATATAAGGAATTACCTCTGTATTTTGTAACAAACCTCCTATCACAGTATCAAGGCAATCACAAGTGCCCTATGGTTTAGCAAACCAAAAGAGAAACCCTGGTAGAACATGCCCTGCTAGCAACAGAGCCACTCTGATTTACAAAGCGTAAGTGGTTCTCCACCTTGCCTAAATACTTGGCATTTATTTGGGATAATGTTACACAGGCTGTGATATAAGAACTGTCTACACTGTCAAGGGTAGATAGTGGCTGGCTAATTGGCAGCCAGCCTAATCCAGAATATAAAAACCTCTCCATACTAAGCACAGAACTGTCTGCTTCATTTTACAGAACAAGAATTCTGACCAGAGCAACAAAAAGGCAGAAACCCACAATCTACTTAATGAAGTCCTGTTGCTCACATGTTTGAGTTAGCAGTAAGAAAATTCTCCCAATTATACTCTTTGACAACACAGTCTACTGAATATACACTTAAGAAAAAAGTTGTAATTTACAGCACCGAATTAAAAGTTTTATAGAAGATATTTTCTTTAACATACCTTAATTAAAACATGGTAGTTTTAGTTAAGCTGAATTTTATTTTGTTAATGTTTTTAAAGCAGTAAAAATACCTCCTAGGCAAGCAAGGGACCAACAAAAGTTCAGAGTAATAGATCACATGGTCAGCTGAACACTAATACCATTTTTCAATTTCTGTGAAAACAAACTTGATCCCACGAAGCCCGAATCAGACCCCAAAGCAATACTATGCAGTTGATATAGAGAATGTTTAGAGAAAGTATTTAGATTTATCAGCAAGTCTTGTTATAATTGTCATAAGCAACAGCAGTGTAAGTCAGTCTCAGACTTAAAAGAAGAAGGGAAAGCAATTAGCACCCAAAGAATAAAACAAGCTCTTGCTTGGTGAGGACCTTGAAGAAGAAATAAGGGGGAGCAGGGGCGAGTGTAGGAAATTGTTCAGGAACTATTTTTGACATAGTCATAGAGCTCAAAGAAAAAAACTTAAGAAAGGTGACTAATCACATAAATTAATTCAACTTTATACTCAATGAGAACAGAAAAATGAAATCTAGAATAATGTGATTATCTGATTCAGAGGTTTATCTGACTGATGTCCCGAAGTCTGTCTTGCTGTCTCCTCTGACATTCGTATGCATATGCAGTAGTCTCTTGCTACTACAGTGACTAAAAGGTAACCAAAAGTAATTCAGTATTTTAAGAGTCACTTCTAAAATAACTAAAATATATTACCTAACTAAATAACTAAATTATATTACCAAATACAACAAAAGATATTTCAGTCTTTGAACTCTACAATAGCCCTGCTCCATAAGACTATCTTAACTAGCTACTGTGAAACCATTTATTTAGATCCTGAGATCCTCTTACTGGGCTCTCTAAAAGCAGCTAAATTATTTTCATTATAGAAAGAATTGATTAAGGCTCCTGACATTACTTAACACCCCTGTATCCTATATTCTTGGAAGGGAAAAAAGGCATTCCGCTAATTCAACAAATAAAGCGCCCCTGAATGTCAAGTTAAATATTCCAAATTCATCTTAAGCTGACCTGCTAACTCATGCAAAAACTGCAAACTCTCCCTAATATTAGATTTTACATCAAAATTAACCTAAAGATCTGGATAAATTTCTTAATACAGAAAATCAGACTTTAGAGTTACAAATTTATGTACAAATTTATCAGTGCAGAGAAAAGCAACACTGCACTAAGTTAAGCTCCATGAAAGCTGTGACTATCATGACCAGAAGATTTCTTTAATGAAAGATCAAGTTCCCTTTAATAAAGCAGATTTCTCTGCACAGATTACATGGGAGTGTGGTTACTGCTTGCATCAGGTTGCCTGCACAACTAATGTTCTCCTGACTCTGCTGTTCTTACACTGCCAGCACTTGTATGTGAGTACCTAATGGAGCAACTGCCTCAAGCATGAATTTTTCCTTAAGCTATGTATTTTTCCCCAGGACATAAGACATTGATTCTATGCGCAGAAATATGAACAGGCAGTTTTTCAGCCTGGACTTACAGCAGGACAGACAGAATACTTCCTTCTTTCCAACAGAGCTTCTAAAAGACAACAGTCACAAATCAACTCCCCATCTCGAACAACATCCTCTCTCTTTTACCATGCCTCACATGCATGCAGGATCATTTACTCCAGTTTGCTCTCAGCAGTTGATAAGTGTTCATACTATCCTTCAAGAGATGGAGCAAGTCGTCTTGTACACCAAGATTCCTTCCTTCTTCTCTTCCTTTACTGTCAGATATAAAAGTTACACCTATTTCTAGCTTTCAGCTGCCAAGTCCATGCCACATGGAGAGTTAGGGATTTATTTCAGCAGTTTTCAGGAGCATCCCCGTAGCAGCATTTACCCTCAGCTATATCACAACCATCACATGGGTCTAATTTCTGTATCAAAGTACTCCTGGTGATGGAAATGGGAGCCTGTATGAATGACAGGATTAAAATGAACTCTCCTCCTGCTCATATTTTTGTTCCTTGGTCTTCAACACTTAGGTTCAACAATCTAACCTGACAGATTCAGAAACACTTCTGCAGAAAACCTCACTCTCCACTGCTTTTCAAAGTGAACCACACATGCATGGTAACAAAAAAGGGGCTGACCATTCTTTAAGTCACCAGTCTGGAAAGCTGGGGGATCAGTTCCAGCAGCTGGCTATGGCATGTACCTGCTGTGCATTTTAGGCACAGCCTAGGTCACTTGCCACACGTCAACTTTTCTACTGCTTGCAAGCTAATCAGAGGCGCAAAAAAACGGGATTGGGGTTTTTTTTTTTACGCATTTTATCATAAATTATAACATAAGATACCTGTCTACACCTATATTACATAACCTTTCCACACATAAATAATATAATAAAAAATTATAATACGGTAGTTCAGATTGCATCTGTTTTGAAAATTTGCACTGACTCTTACGCTAATATCAATAATACTGATTCTTGAACTTACTCATTTAAAACATGAGGAGAAACAATGCAGACGAATTCTCCCATTATACAATACACAACCACCAAATTCTTAATCTTTCAGGCAGTACCAAAGAATATCCAGTTTCTGTACACACAATCACAATGGGTCGTGCTGAAATCCCTACTGCAGTTGCTGGAGTTTACATGGCTTTACCAGGTGCTTCTCATATAAAGTATGAGAATATTTTACAATTGCATCAGCAGCTCTGAACAAAAAGACTTCCAAAATCTCAGCTTATGTATCTAAGTGAACACACCAAATCAAGTTCCTGGTGGACTGAACAGCAAGACAAGCAGGCTTTGATCTTGAGGCATCAAATTCTTCAGAAGAGAGGAACCCTCTAAGAGCAAAGACCCTCTAAAATGCTCTAAATGAAACATCTGAACTAAACTCTATCCAGTTTACAGGCTAGTGTCACCTAGGCACAACTGTCTTTACATAAGAAGTCACTGAGAGGAAGTCCTCTACAACAGGGGTTTATTAGCCATCAATAAAGGTGTTAAACTACTTGTGAAGTATTAACAAATTTGTTCTATTACAAACTTTACTTCAAGGGGGACAAGTCAAAACGTGGGATTCTTGCTTCAGCAGAAATAAAATTAAGCACTTAAATATTTGGCAAACTATCATATTCAGTCAGAGAAGAACTTGATATTCAGTTTTTATTACCAATCTTTAGAGAGACTGTATTGATTGTGTATTGCAAACACAAGACACAAGGACTGTGGATTATGAGGAAAACTATAGCATGGTGAGAGTGTGCAACCATGCACTTGACCACACTTTGGATCAGTGAGGAGACAGATCACAATACAAGCAGTCTTAATTATGCACAACAGGGATATCTATAAAAGATTAGAGACACTGCCTTGGTAATTTGCCCCTAGTATATTATTTTATGTAATTTATAAAAGAAACACACTTGCAAACAGCATTTTCCACAATTACTGAGTGGGTAAAGAGTGAGACAGAGAAGCTGGCAACCAGCACACCAAGTACTCCTACATACCCAACATCAACGCTTGATGCATCCTCAGAGGCAGATGAACCACTGCTGCTTTTACTATTATTTTCAGCACAGCACAGATTCCTCTGCATACAGGAACACAAATTCCTCTCCAGCACACACACAGATGAGTAACTAGAAAGCATTCTTAATTGCTACATAAATCACATGTGGCTACTTAGCATAGCCAAATACACGTCTGCATAGGAAGCACTCTCCTCAAAGTACTGATGAAGTACTGTCTGCAGTACTTCATCAACCTCAGAGAACAGCAAGCACACCAAGAGGAAAGTGGCAATTACTCACCCCAAGTCAATTCATACCTGTCTACAGAAACGTGCAGGCTTTGACACAGGCACCTGAACCCATACAAAAGCCTGACAATGCTGCAGTCAGGTAAGCGCTGCACTGAAGCTAGGGGCATGACAGCATGCTGGGCTAGCTTCAGTCCCATCAGGGCACACCTCTACCATCTGTGGGACTGGTGGTTTTAAGACCTTTCCTGAATGTTGCTCTCAAAAGGCACAAATCCATATGTGTGTGTGTCAGATTTATATGCATAAATCTAAATATTTTATGTATATATATATATAAATATATATATAGCTAACATCTAAATATTTTTTTGAAGTGTGAGCATGCATCCATAAGAGCCCTACTACTTCTAACTAAGAAGTGCAGGATATACTGAATAGCCTGGCCCAATGTGCTGCCTGCACATTGGCCTTATCTGCCTATCCATCAGGAGAGCTGAACAAGAGACTCCCATGTCTCTCTTCATGAAGTTTACACTGCCTGTCTTGACTCACTAGTATAGTGTCACAGGCAAAATGCTGCATTACATACTGAGCACTTAATCCCGAACTCTCTGTTAAAGTTTATTTAGAATCACAGAATATCCTCAGTTGAAAGGGTCCCACAAGGATCACCGAAATCCAACTCTTGACCCTACATAGGGCACCCCAAGAATCACACCATGTGCCTGCGAGCACTGTCCAAACATTTCTTGAACTCTGCCAGGCTGGTGCTGTGACCATTTCCCTGGGGAGCCTGTTCCTGGGCCTGATCACCCTCTGGGTGAAGAACCTCTTACTGATACATAGCCTGAGTTGCCCCGACACACTTTCAGCCCATACCCTTGAGTTCTGTCACTGATTACAAGAGTGGAGAGATCAGTACCTGTCCCTCCATTTCCCCTCACAAGGAAGTTGCAGATGGCAATGAGCTCTCCCCTTTGTCTCCTGTTCTCCAGGCTAAACAGACCAAATGACCTCAGGCATTTCTCATACAGCTTCCCCTCAAGACCCTTCAACACCTTCATTGCCACCCTTTGGACACTCCTCAATAGCTTAATATCTTCCTTACACTGTGCCCATTCCTCACAGTTTTGGGCAATATCTTCCTTACATTGCCCAAGAGTACACATGGCACTCAAGGTGAGGCTGTCCCAGGGCAGAGCAGAGTGGGACAATCCCCTCCCTTGCCCAGCTGGTGATGCTGTTCCTGACGCACCCCAGGACACTCTTGGCCCTCCTGGCTGCCAGGACACTGCTGACTCAGATTCACCTTTCCCTTGACCAGGACCCCCAGGTCCCTTTCCTCAGTGCTGCCCTCCAGCCTCTCATTCCCCACTCTGTCCATACATCCAGGGTTGCCCCATCCCAGGGACAGAATGTCACTTGCCCTTGTTAAACTTCATACAGTTGGTGATTGCCCATCTCTCTAATTTATCAATGTGTCTCTGCCTTTGAAGGACTCAACAGCTCCTCTCAATTTAGTGTCATCGGCAAATTTATTTTGTATTCCTTCTACTCCTGCATCCAAGTCATTAATGAAGATGTGGACAAGCTCTGGGGCTGAGGATGGAGCCCTGCAGAATTCCATGAGAGGCCAGCTGACAGTCTGTGATGATTCACTTTGACCATTTGCACCCAACCCATGAGCCAGCAGTGTTTGCAACTCTTAATTCAGCACTGGTGCCACTGACTGAAGAGACAAACTTCTGAAGCGACTACAGAAGAGACAAAGAAACTACAGAAGAGACAAACTTCTGTATCATCAGTTTCTACTTCAGATTTTCTACATAATTTTGCTATTGCTGTAGCTAGATGTTAATCAGCAGGATCCTCTTCCAAAATGCTCATTCTGATATTATTCTTATACACTGATCTACAGCTGAAATAACAGATAATGAAAAGGAGGTATCAAATTTTCTCATTAAGTAACTTTTTGTGCAGTTTTTTTTCAATCTCTTCAGTGTATTCAAATGACCTTGAGCTCTGTTGCTCTGCAGAGCACTTTCCTGGATTCACAAGACTCTTCAGTTAAAAGAAAACTCCTTGTGTCTGCATGTCTGTTCACCTGTGTCTGAAGAAGCCTAAGTCTAAACATTTTGGACCATAAAGTTATAGGTGCCCAATACTTTCTGACTTCAGCAAAACTCCTCAACTCTGCCCTTCTGCTTTGCACTTAAACCTTCACAATTATCCCAACTCAATTACATCAATGAGTTCACAAAATACCCACACTAAGTGCTCCTCATCTAACTAATGTGAAGCCTAGCTACTATACCCCAAGACTCTGATAAGTGAATCAAAGCCTTTTTTTCTCCAACAAAAGGAAAAATAAATAATCAGTGTTTCCCTGGTGGTATTTAAATAAATGTCAATAAAAAAGTCAATAATACATTGTTTGTGCTCCCAAAGTTTATAGATAAGTAACTGCCTGAGATGCACTTAATATAGTATTAATACAATAGACTAAAGAAAACAGTGGAAAGGTTAAGTTACTCATCTGGTATGAATGCTACCTGCTGTTGGTGCTGCACTCATGACCCTTAAATTGCTGAATCTAACAGCACCCATCACATTTTAGTAACTTGAACTCTGACTAGGACAGTATGTTAATCCATCTCTCCTAAATCTGTTTCTTAAATTTTTGCGTGTGCTATAGTTACTATTTCATATAGTTAAGTCCTCAAAATTTAAACTGGTGATTCCAAGAACCAACTGTGATAATAAAACAGCATATGGCAATCAGCATCCTCTGCACAGAGCATAAATCTCATCTCACCTCCAGAGGCTGTCAGACACCAGTAGGGGACTCAGAGTTCACCACAAAATGGCCATCAAGTACCTCCAAGTTACTGACACACACATGCCACATCAAATTCTCCAAGAGAAGAGTGAGGCAAAAACACAAAATAAGGACTGCTAGTTTATCATCACAGCGATGTGGGCTTAAAATAGACACAATCTCTACCCTACTCATTCCTTCAGCCCTTAACTTTCAAGTATTTCGGTTGCAACAATGTTTATCCCATAATATTCACTGACTGCCAAATGGATTTAAAAAAAAGAACAAAATATTACTGGATATTTTTAGTTGCGTTTTTTAAAATAAGTTTCACGACTACATGTCAAACACAAACCTAAACTTTTTGGCTCCAAAGCAAGCCTATAATTAGAAACCTCATTTTTTCTGGTAGTCAGGAGAGCCATTTTCCCTAGGGAATGTTACTAAAAGGAAACCCAAGAAGAGTCGCAATGGCCAAACAACGTGAAACATTAATAACGGACACTGGTAACACAGAGACGTCCTAGCTAGGCTTGAGCAGCCACAAATTGCGTTTTACTACTAGAAACTTTTCTTCCCAATTCAAATGGGTTTTTTTAATGATCTCTCTTCCTCTCAATCACATGCCTCAACCTACTGTGCAAATTCATGTGGAAGAAACCTAAAAAAAGGTATCTGTGCCCAGAAGTTTGTTCTACTTCTTCCCATTTTCACCAGCTCACCCATTAAAAAAAAATTGCAACACCTTTCCCTTCAAACCTCCTTCTCCAACAGTGAAATGAGAAATAGCTGATTACCTTGTCAGGACTAGCTAAGGATGAGACTGTCACCCTCTGCCTTTTGTCCTTCCCTTTTTACCTCCTCTGCTCTTACCTATCAGCTTTCCATTTCCAGCTTTTCTATGAATTTCCTTTCCCACCACCATTACCACAGCTGCAAATCTCACTGACATGCAGAAAGGACAGCCAAAAAGCCAATGCCATGGCAGAGTGCACTGGGTGAGGGTGCAGGGGAAAAAAACTTAGCGGGACTGGAAGCCATGAAGACCATGACCAGTAAGGGGAAGAGAGAGGGAGAAATCAGACCCCAGAGAGGGAAGGACCAGTGTTGACAGTGAGGCAATGGGAACATTCTTGGGTGCAAAAAGAACATGTGCATTTTTCGAAACTGCCAACAGAAAAGATTGCATTTTTCTTGCAAAAACTTTTACAGAGTCCTATATGAAATGTAGAAAAACAGAGCACACAGCAGCATCTTGGGTTTCTATTCCAAAGAACAAAGCAGCATCCAAGTGTCAAACTTCCTACATCCAAGCCATTTTGCATGAGACATCAACCAGAACCTCTCTCACATTTTGTGTGCAAAGTATTCACAATTCAGATGCTGAACAGAACCTGCAGGAATGGCCCTCTTTTAGCTGGGATCCATGACCTTCATAGCACTGCCAGCTTCCAAATCAAGGTTTCCCGAAGTACAGTGATGTCCTCCTGTCTCACAGATTCCTCACACATACAGGCAGAGAGAGAGCTTGACTACAGCCTCTTCTCATGTTTCAAACCCTTATAGTTACAGTGGAAGGAGCCCTCAAACATAGAGCAGGCAGAACCAAGAACAGGGATGTCCTCAGGTTTTGCAGTCATCCAGATAGAAAACATGAGCTCAGCATGGCTTGGAACTAGCCACCTCCAATGCTTGAGAGGCATTGGTCCATTGGACAGTGGTCCATTGAGACCCCTGAGAAAGGAAACAATTGCAAGGATTTACATCAACCCTGCTCAAAGTGGGATAATTCAGGGAACTGGCATGTGGAAGGAAAGTGCAGAAAACATACACAGGAAGATGCACATCCCTCCAGCATATGGTGGGGCTTGCAGCAGCAGGCATGACTGTTTTCAATCTTCCTGAAGGATGGGGGTGGCTGGGAGGAAACAGGGAGAGAAAGGGGTCAGTTTTCAAAAGTTTGCCAAACATCTTATTTTGGTATTTTCTCTACAGGGAATGGACTATTTCCAAAGGCTTGATCATAGAGAAGCACTGGTCTGATCTTGCAAAAGCCTACATACATGGATAACTTTACCTCACCTGAGTAGTCAGACTGACAGGACAAAAATATTTACAGTTCTGCCTTTTTCATTTATTAAATGATTCTCTGCAAACATGAAACAGGGCCATACTGAGCTTAATCTAGTCTCTGACACTCGAATTTTACAGGAGACACAGCTGATAAGAAACCTTAAATAAAGCTAAACTTTCAGGAGCAATAAGACAGCAAAAGGCAATGTGCATTTTTATTCCCACTGCCCTCAGACTGAAGTATTTCTTGCTTAAGAAATAACTTGGGGACTATTGCTGAACCTTAAAACACCATACTGCCTATTATATACTGCAATGGTTTTATGCTGCAATTTTCTTTTAGAAGTGGTATAGAAATCAGAAGAGCTGTCTAGATCTTTAATCACTCTACAGATCCAAAGCAAAGACCAAGGGTACTATCACAAAATTTTTACACCAGAACTGCAGTTAATTCATTAATCCTGTCTCATTACCAGAATTTGATGTATTTAAGCCCATCCTTGCCCAATTAGATTAAGACAAAAATTCACTACTAAACTAACTGAATTTTGTTTTTTCTTTCTTCTCTTCGGAAATCCATACTTAACAAGGCTAAACACTAGCACTGAGTTTTTCTCAGTTTTTCTGCAGGCACAGCTGCAAACCAAATGCTCTAAACCATTTCTTCCCTGCAAGAAAGAGGGCAGAGGGAGCTAAGACAGAAGGATAAATGTAACTGCCAGCACTTAAAGGTCTTCTGCAAGAAGAGAAACACACACTGGAGAACTTAATATTTGTGTAGTTGAGAAAGACACAGAAACAATAACTATCAGCTCCTCTCTCTTCGCTCAAGGGGACATAGTATGCATTTTTTAACTAAACCTCAAATACAAACCAAAAGTAACATCCTCATCCCTACAAAGAGGCTTATTATGACTGTTATTGCTGGAAGGGGAAACTCACTCTTACTGGCCACATGACTGTTGAAATCTGCATTCAGCATTGTTTGGAGGGTTTTTTTTTCTTCTCTCTATAAATCATCAGCTGAGAGCAACTGGTAGTAACTTCATGACTAGAAATACTAGCTGAGTATTTCTGATGCTGCAGAGTCAGCAATACAGATGAACTTGTTCCAGCCTAGTGAATACATACTTAAATATGTATGCTGCAACACCTCACTGCAGTATTCTTTTGGGAAGCAATAACTAGAGCAGAATATAAAATTTTAGTTATGGGGAGGGGTTTTGTTTTTTCCCAGTCCCTCTTGCTAGGAAATTTTAACACCACACGCAACAATTAATGCATTTGCACAACTTACTACTTATACAGCTACTATTCAGCAACACAACTCATACAATAGCATTAGAAAGATGTGTATGTTTTTAGGATCTGAATTAAGACATGGAGTCTCTCCCATGTCACAATACAGTAACTACCCCGAGGCAGACAGCAGTTAGGTATTTATTCCCACAGTAGTGTCACACCAGGATCCTCCTCTCTAAGGGCCAGGTGGCAGCCAGGTTACCAGATGAAGTTCAGGGACACTCCACAACACTCAGCAGCTTCCAGAGAACACCTGAGGTTAGTGGGAGGCTGAAACTCAAAATGGATGAGACAAAAACAAACACTGAAGAGAGGTGTCAAGAGAAGTACCCTGGAGAAGCAGCCATGACCTGACACATAGCTGGTCCCAACCTATTTGCTCCAAGTGCCCAAGCTCAGGTGTAGGAAGAGGGTGTGCCCAGGCTCCCTGCCAGACTTTGCAAAGGAAATTGAAGTTCAAGAGAGCTCTTGCACTTCCTCAAACGGGAGCAGGAGTTTCCTGAGGGGCAGCTAGAGGGTTTCAGTTTAAACAAATCACAAATAACCTCAGAGAGACAGAAACCAAGATTGGCCTTCTGCAGCAGAATGCAGCCTACAGGAATGGCTGTGGGCAACAAATGA
This sequence comes from Calcarius lapponicus, assembly GCA_039654755.1. Taxonomy (NCBI): domain Eukaryota; kingdom Metazoa; phylum Chordata; class Aves; order Passeriformes; family Fringillidae; genus Calcarius; species Calcarius lapponicus. The sequence goes on along the minus strand of CM077463.1, from coordinate 33,660,361 downwards.
TGTTTCTTGACAACTGCCACAGGTGGACCAGAGGGCAGCTGACATATCCAGGCTTTCAAAAGCAAGTTTATAACCAGGTCCCCACAGCAGCAGTAATACTAACACTGAAATGCACTGGGGAAAACTACTAAGAGTTTGTAGAAAGAAACAGACACTGAACAGAAAGAAGCCACTGATGCTGGTGGGAGCAGATGAAGAAGTAGCATAAAAAAAACAGGCTTGCTAGCCTATAGTTTCCAAAGATGCCAGCCATCTCTACAATGAGATCCTGTGCTTCGGAAAGAGAGAAATGAGGGGGGATAGACTGCTTTGCTAAAAAAGTGTGGCGTTTACCCTATATGGTTTAATGACTGCTCTGGGTCGGACAGGTCCTCCACTGAACTTCAACGCTGCCCACACAAGGGGTTGGTTCGGAGTTTTTGCTTTGTATTTAATTAGTTCTTCACCTCAAAGCCCCACTTGCCTGAGCCTGAATGCTTAAACCAAGCCACTTAAACTCTTCAGAGGGCCTTTCGCTGCCAACAAACCAGCTGAAGAGGCTGTCATTCACCTCGGAATGAGCTCCGAAGGAGAGAGGAGGCAGAGGCGGCAGCGGGCCGACAGCACAGGGATTTCTGCTCACATCCCTGCCCGCCGGGCAGTGGGGGTCCCTCAGCCCGGCTGCCGAGAGGGGCACGCCGGCGGGGCCCCTCCAGCGACCCCCGGTCGCACGGGAGCCCCGCTGGAAGCCTGCCGAGGGAAGCCCTTCCCGGCCGCCTCCTCCCCGCTCCGTCCCGCCGCCCGGGCGGCTCCGCGGGTCCTTCCCCGTGGGGGAGGGGGCGGCGGACACGTGGAGGCCGAGCCGGAGGGAGCCCAGCCGGAGGGAGCCCAGCCGGAGGGAGCCCAGCCGGAGGGAGCCGGCCCGGCCCGGCCCGGCAGCAGCTGCCCCGCGCGGCGCAGCCGCCCCTCCTGCCCGGCGCACGGCACTCACTTGTGGGGCGGCGCGGCTCTTGCCCGGCGGCCTCCTGAAGAAGGAGGTGCGCGCGGTGAAGAAGAACTCCTCGGACTCTTCCTCCTCCAGGCTGCTGTACCCGCTGCTCATGCTGCTGGTCCAGGTCATCGGCGGCGGCGGGGGCTGCTGGTGGTGCTGGGGCCGGGCGGCGGAGAGCGCCGTCCCGGCCGCCGCATGGGGCCCCGCCGCTGCCGCTCCTCGCCCAGCCCGCGGGGTCCGGGGAGGAGGAGGAGGAGGAGGAGCCGCGGCTCCGGCGGCTCCGCTCCCGCCCTCGCTCCGCTCCCTTCCTGCCGCGCGAGTTCCCGGGCAGCGCCGCCCCCGCCCGCCCGGGCAGCAGGTGAGGGAGGCGGGAGGCTCCTTCCCGGCCCCGCGCCCCGCCGCGTCCTGACCCCCTCCCCGGCTCGGGCCGGCGCCTCCGCACCTCCATGCTCATTGCAGCAGCGAGGCAGCTGAGGGGGGCCTTGCTGAAGTGAGAAGTTCCCAAACCTTTCCCTAATAATTACTCAGTTTCACTCTTCTATGCACTGTAAGAATAGTAATTTTAAAAATGACCGACAGCAAAGTACTGGGGAGAGGTTTTCCCCTACACTTCCAGCAGCCCATGAATTCCGGCTGAGCAGTCACAGCCTCCGGCTCCGCAGCCGCCGCGGTGCCCGGCCGGGGCCGCCCCGCGCACCATCAGCAGCAGCGCACGGACTATTAAGTCAATGGAATTCATCGCCCCGGGATGTAGCGAGGAGGGAGGCTTGTGAAGACTCACCAGGGATTAGATATGTGTGCAGATAGCAAGAATATCCAGATCTGCAACTGGAAAACATATTTAAAGCACAAAAGTCCTGATAAGACACAGGGGAAACATCAGACTCATCACTACTGAGGGAAATGACAGACAATGCCTGAAGGCCAGATCGGTCCGTAATTACCTGCCTCAGAGTCTCATGTCTTCCCTTAATTTATCTAAGGCTAGTCACTGTCCCCGACAGGATACTGGGTTTAAGGTACGGCTTCCTAAAGCTGTGCAGCTGCCGGTAAAAGCAGATTTGCCTTTCCTGCACGCCCTTAGCCCGGCGTTCCTGCTGTGCCCTGTGCCACAGCGCTGGTCCCACGGGGGGAAGTGAGTCACATCAGCCACTTGCTGCCGGAGCAAACCCTGAGACATGGGGATCAGAAAGGCGACACCTTTCAGCAGCAGCACAGCCTCAGATGAAACGTATTTGATGTTGCACATTTACACATCAGTTCCCGTGGTCTCAGTACTCAGATACAGATGTGATCTGGGACACCATTAGCTAACATCTCCTTTCCCTCTTCCTGATCCCCATTTCGCTCGTCCCTCACACACTCATTTGCTGTGCATGGCTGTTCCTATACCAACTGGAATAACTTGGGATCTGTTTCTGCCAGTAAGTGCTCTTCCTGGACTGGGTGCCTTTCATATTGATAAAGTCACCTCAACACTGGCAAAACAACTCACAATGAGAACTAAAACCGGTCAGTCAGTTGGGAGGTGTTAAATCCTTAGTTTCCCGTCAACTCTGATTCTTCCAGATTTTCACATGGACTTCGGCATCTGGCAGATTAGAAGGTATCATAGCTTTTAAAAAACAAATAATTGAGTTTAACAGCGTAAATGCAGATGTGTCAGCTCTTGAGCCTACTTGTTGGCACTGTAAAGCCCTGTGGTATGCAAGATAGCTTTAAGCTGAATGCCAAGTTACTTGAATGTGACTAAAACATATTAAAATGCTTGCTGTAGACAAACAAGCTTTGTGCTACCTGGCTCGCTAAGCCCAGACCCATGCCAAGAGGAAGTCACACCAGAGATCTGCTGGGCATGCCTCTGAACCTGTCCAAGACCCAGTAACTCCAGTTTACAAAACTTTTGGGGAAAACACGCATGTCCATGATCACAGTTAAGGTGAAGGATTTTAAGTGGCTTAGGTGTGATTAAAAATGGTATTTGTATTTTCAAACCACAAAGGTATTTTTATATATTATCTGCTGGCACACTTGATGGACTCACCAGGAACAAGGGGCACTGTGTGTATAGTTTGTTTGCTTGGCTGCAGTCTCAAACCTGATAGTGTGTGGGTGGAACCTGAGGCTGGCAAAGAGGATCATTGAGACAAAAAGCTGCTGCAACAAAGCTCAAGTTCATCTGTGCAAGATCAGTTGCAAGTCCTGGGCTCAAGTTTGTATATTCCCTAGCAGCAAGGCATGGCATTCACCTCATCTGTAAAGCATCATTTATATTGATAGCACCAAATTCACATTATCATTTTCTCTAGCTGCAACAAAAAACAATGAAGTAAACATGTCTAAGTTTATTGTGATATATCTTCCAGTATGAGTTCAATCCTCCACTGTAGCTCAGTTTTTAAGCCTACTAATTTTGACAAGAGATTTTTTACTTTAATTTTTTTTTCAGATGTGGCACTGAGCCCAACAATTCACATCAAGGTACAAACAGATGTGATGCCTTTCAGTGTTGACTTGTTTGGTGCTTGAAAGTAACATACCCAAAACGAAGTATTTTTCAAGGGAGATACTTAAAGATCAATTGGTACCCCTGTGGATTTCACTGTCCCCTGGCTACTCTCTGCCCATATTTTTAAGGTTCCTAACCCCTGATCAGTACTCTTCCACATTCTCAAATTGACTTTTTAATCTTACCTAGGTAAGATTGATTCAAGGCTCTTTGTGAGGTGCTGCACTGAAACATCTACGCTACACCACTTGCACTACTTTTGGTTTATTCTGACAGGCCTCTTAAATAGTCAACAAAGAAAATGCAAACAGCACTTCATAATGAAGATAAAAATAGCCATGTGTCAGGATAGTAATAAGCTTTCTGAAAGCGTACTTGTTCTTAGGGAGAGTTATGGAATGATGATTAAGTAAAAAAAAATTAAAGGCCAAGGAATATGGCACAGGAGTGAGATCTGAAACACAGAATGTTATGAAGCTCCCCATCACTCCTTCTGAGAAATAATGCAATCCCACAAGAAATTAAGCTGTCAATCAGTTATCATTGGATCACACAGGCAGTTAGCAAGAAGAGAAGAGGGAGATGCTTTTTTGAGATGAATCATTATGTTCAAGTAGCAAGTAGTGCTGCAAAGGCACCCATGAAGAAAAAGAGAATGAACTTTTTTTTTAATTAAAGCTTGATGACATAGATAGAATTTCATAGTATTTTTAGATTGTAGCCAGTTAAAAGTGGTGGCTCAAGTAACACAACCTAAAATAGTAATAGGCACTCTATTTCAAAGCAAGAATCTCATGAATAAAATATAAATAAAAAGCAATCACAGACAAAGATAACCTGTGTGACATACACTGATTTGTTGTGTAGGAGGAAAAACAATAATTTGAATGACTGTTCCTTTCTAGGATAAAATTCAGTTTTTAGGCACTTTGTGGTTTTGGAGAGTCAGCTAAGAGAAATGAAATACCAAGCATAGCTTCCAGAGGAGCTTAGGACTTCCTAAATGGCAAAACAACTGTGAATAACTTTATGAATCGGGCAAGAATTAGGACTTTGAACTACCCTAACTGAAATAACCCTTAGAACCAGACATCAAATTGCACAGAGGTGGATTGCTTGACAAGGTCCTGCAGCTTTATTGCTTTATTTGTATCAAAATATCACTCTATTGAAGTAATCAAAATACCTCAGGAAAGTATGGTTGAACAGGATTACACAATTATTAGTTTAGTCAATTAATATCCTGCTCTGAAGAATTACCAAGTACTTTACACCATCCCTAACAGCCCTTTAGCTAAACCATTCTTAAAACACAGTATGGTGCCATAGCACCTCCACTGTAGGCCATCCCTTCCAGTGTTTAAGTTATTTATTGAGTTAGAAAGCTTTTATTAAATCTCATTTTGAATCCTTAACCCTGCCCATTTGTTTCTTAATGAAAGAAACAGAGGTAGAACAGTTCAGTGCTGGCTTTTTAGAGAAACCTTTTGGGTATTTGAGGGCTCTTTTTGTTCCTCCCATTCTTTGCTTCCCAGACTAAACAAAGGGACAACTGATAAAACATCCTATGGAGTTTACATTAACTCCATTACCAACTGCATGATGTTTACATGTTTCTAAAACATCCCCTCAGTCCTCTGACAGAGAAACTGGGAGGACTCACTGAAATGGGAAAGCTGCAAAACATTGACTTGGCCAGTAATTCTGCTTTGAGACTCGGGACCAAGATGGTCACTTCTGCACACAAGCCTTGGTCTTCTCTCCAGACTTGTGCCAGGCCAACAAAAGGCATTGGGTCAAAGGAGCAGGAAAGGAAAAAGGTATGGCATGGGTCAGAGGGTCCTATGGCATTTAAGACTACATTTCTATTAGAATTTAAAATGTAAAGAGAAGAATTCCTCCCTCGAGAAGGGGAGAAGAATTCCTCCCTTTCTATCTCCCCCTTTCAGTCTCCCCTGGCTGAAATCCTGCAAGGGTGCTTGGACACTCTGGCAAGCAGGACCTGTGGGGGTCCCACAGCTGTGGGCAGCAACCTCCCGTAGAGTGGGAGCAGTGAAGGGGAGCAGGACATGGGCTGAGGGAAGGAAAGGTAATCACAGGGACTAAACTTCCTTACACCTTCTAAGTCTGCTTTAGTATCCCTCCAGCTTCACCAGTGCTTTTTAGGAAGAATCTCATTAACAACCCTTGCAGTATTTTATTCTAGCTGCTATGAATTTGCCAGATGCCCCTAGCCTCTGGCTGTTTCAGGAACCATTTTGGTCATTTCTGGGGGGCTGTGAGTCTCTCTCCCCCTCCCATTTTCTGCCTTCATATGTCTTTGCAAACCCTGTTCCCGACCTCAGTAGTCTTATTGATGATTAGTCCCTATGGGACATACTAAATCTCAGGATATGCTTAGGAGTGAAATCCAAAGGCGTTCCTACCAAATGGTACATTGGATTTGGCTTCTGTGTAACACATTTAACTGGGAAATATAATTATTCCATTATGTTAGTTATTTGAATTATGCCCATATAACAAAAAACATGTCCTAAAAACAAGTTGCAGAGGAAGAAAGACAGCTTGTAACAGACTGTCCCTTTAAAATCAGAGTAAATGATTAATCGTATGGGGTTAGTTTTTTCTACATTCCAGCTGAAAACAGTAGTAATTTCAAATGATCAAAGGAAAGCAATAAATTTGAAATACAACCAACACAGACCATCTACTCAGGCCTGCAGTTTCCTTACACCAGTAAACTTTCTGTTTACTCATTTCTCCCATTTGTCTTGAATTAATAGCTCAGGTCTGTTTAGTACCACTGGCAGCAGTGACAATTATCCTTTGATTCATACCCCAGCAACTTGTTAATTCAAACAAGGTCATTCCAGCCACACAGGCACATGAGTGCAGACTGAAAACAAACAGGAGCCAGGTAAACAGCCTCTCCCCATCCCGTGGTGAAGAAATGCCGTGGGGACAGGTACTTGTTATGGCAGTCACAACCTTAGCATTGTCAGGAATTCTTTTCTGGCTCTTCAAATTCTTTATTCTGGCCAAACCTTAAGCCCCTTTGGTACAACTTTTCATCCAAAATCCTCAGAAAGAACAGGATAGCTGGAAATTAAAAACAATGTAATCACTTTCTTGCATGTTTGCACATTGTCACTCACCAGATCTCTGTTTTTCATCTACCATACTTGGACTGGTCAGATGATAACAGAAATCAGAGTAAGTTCACCTTTCCCATCCCAAGTTTTGTGCTCATAGCAGTCAGACCTACATTAGTTTGAAGGGGGAGAGAAAGTGGATGGAACAAGAAGATTGTGCTTGTCTCCTTTCTTGTGATGCTGCAAACATGTGGCCACCTACATAAATCCACAGTTTGACTGAAATCATTAGAGCTATTCATAATTTCAAACATGCACATAGTTTGGAGGATTCTTTATCTTGTTGCTACCTATAAAGATAAAATTGTACTTTTCTAACAGTTTTGGAATTACCAACATCCTTGTGTTAGAGTCTGACAGCTTTCCAGAATATTCTACACATTTTTATCTCAAACAGATATGTCATCAATTCTTCTTAGCAAGATGACTCAACTTTGGCCAGGATAAGGCTACAAGTGCAACCTTCCCCAAGGGATTATTTCTGCAGTTTGAAGAGACTGACATGGAGTCTGGCCTCATCATGTGGTATCAGCACTCACCTTCCTACATCCTGCCCTGCCCCAAAACCCACTGGGGCCAACTGAAAGACTCCCATTGCCTTTGAAAGGATCTTGATAAAGCTGATGAAGCAGTCCTTTGCTGTACTGGTGTGCATCTTCCTATCAGTATTTTTGCATCCCAGTTAGGCAGAAATGCGCTCCAAAACAGATAGGCATGTTAGTAATTTTCCTTTCTTCCTCTCCTGTTGATTATAGACTACATTATTAAACAGGTACTTTCTTGTCAAAGATCCGAAAAAGTAGGTTTTATAATACAAATTATGAAAAAATACTTCATATGTCTGAAATAGGTTTAATCAGGGGGCTCGAGAGAGCTGTGCAAATGTACTGGAGTGAGAATTGCCCTGCCCTTCACTCTCATTTCCAAGGCTGGATCGGGGATATGTCAGCACTATTAGGAATTCAAAGGTGAGAACCATGTTCCATCTGGCAATCCATTCCCTGCAGCAATAGCCTTTTTAGCTTATGCTGTATCCGGCCCCAACAATGTCAGACAAAGTCTGTCAGGACCCAGATGTAGCCCAGAAACTCCAACTCCATAAACAGGTAAATAAACATCCTTACTCACACAGTCCCATCGATGTGAATAGTCAGATATAAGTATAAGCAAAGGTTGGCATAAAGGAAGCTCAGAGGCCTGGGAGTGCTGTCATCCAATTCTCTGCAAGCACCCATGCCTTGCCAGGGTAAGCAGTAGAGCTACTACACGAGACAATATAATCTCAAGGAAATATTCTATAACAAAGTACAGAAAACAGACATTCTCCTACTTTTAATTCAGTTCCTAATTGCTAACAGTGTATAAAAATACTCGGAGCACTAAAATTAACTAGGACCTTCTGTTTTAAGTATAGAAACCACAACTGTGGAAGCTCAGCATGCTTTGTGGATACCAGGAAAATGTGAGCCCTAATGCGCTGTAGCTGCAATCTGATTCCCAGCATCTGTCCTCAAACTGGTGAATTGGTGGGGGAAGGGGCCTTCTGGTCTGGGAATCACATCCCAATTGTCATTTCCTAGACAAAGAACTCGAAATTGTCTTGTCATACTGTGTATGAGATGACATTCTGCTCTGCTTAATAAGTCTGACTGCAGTAGATCATAGAAATTCCCTAGAAGCTACCCACATAAGTTTAGGACTTCCTAGTAAATCATCTCAACAGCAGACCACGAAGACAACTGTCCCAGAAAAACAGTGCTGTTTGATAGCACAACAGATCTGGCAACTTGTTTGCTGAAATGCCTGCCTAATCCATCCAGTCCACCCTTAGCTGGAAAAATCTGGAAAAAGTCTCCTTGAAGTGCAGTGCCCTGTGCCTGTGGAGCCAGCCCATCCTGCTGAAGTGCCGGGGGCTGCAGCAGGGCAGCCCCACCTGCCTGCTCTGCCTGCCTGCTCCCTCCCCAGCTCGCCAGCCCAGCGGGCCATGGAGGAGCTGCCAGCTGCCAGTGCAAGGTGATTGGGATTTGGCCTCTGTACTTCTGCAGTGCTGCCCAATATCAACATTTTGCACATTTTCAGCAGGGTGTGACCACCTTTGAAGTTCTGCCCTGAATGAAGCGTCCTCTTAGCTAAATCTCACTTACTCCTTTCATGTTTGGTCTGTGTCCCATTCACTGGCCCAAGACCTTCCTGATTCCCATCTTTGCTATCACACTCTTCCTCCCTCACTGAGAGAGCACTGCTGCAAGGGGAGAAAAAAGTAAGACAGTTTGAAGAAGAGACAGGAGAGCAGGAAGAGGAAAAAGTTGGAAGTGAGAAATAGGCAAGTCAGGAAAGTAAAACCCCAATTAAAAAGGTAATATTTTAGAACAGAACTAAGTTTTCCTCACCAGAATTCCATAAAATTTCAAAACAAATGTCTATGGAGATTTCTGGATGAAAAAAAGAGCACATGTTTAGGAAAGCTGAGATGTGTATTTCTAATTTTGAAGGAAGATTTAGAGAAAAAACATACTGAAAAATTAGAAATTAAAATAATTTTATCGGTTTCTCTGGGTCTGGGTTGAAGGCACTTGAGATGGTAGTTCCTGTTCGGACTCAGGTGTTTATTGTTTCTTATCAGTAAAACAGTCTCGCTATTGTGAGTTTGGCAGCTTTTCATTAGAAGGCACAAAATGGCTCACTATCTCTTGTTACAAGGTCTTTTAAGATTAAACTATCCAATGAAGAACTGACACCTAGATTATTTTTCCTTTTAACCCAATAACAGATCCCAAAGAGCCCACAATGGGGACTTTTCTGCCCAATCACAAAATGCCACCCAAACCCAAGAAGAAGAAGGAAGAAGCAGCATGAATAAGAAACCCAGGACAACACCTTGTGCCCTCCATCTTGCATCCATCCCCAACATACTAAAAATCCCAAAACCTAAATTTCTCACCAAGTGATACACCTACACTACTCTCTATAATCTATTTCACACTTTTGTGGATTCTAGTCTATCTTGAAGTCTAGGAAATTTCCTGCATGTATGAGGGTCAAAGTCAGTGCTCCCCTGGGGGTCAGGGCACCCCAGAGCAGACAGAGAAATATTCCTGGTGCTCTGGGTTTCCACATAATTTAAAAAGTAATCTATGTGAAAAGGCAGCTAAGGAAAGCAGATGTATCAGGGCTGAGAAGATGCTGGAGAACTAGGAAAAAGAAAACAAAAGGAAAATGTGGTGCTTCTAATTTTCTTTCAAAATTATGGAATGATGTGCACACAGCATTGCAAATCCTCAGTTTAGGAGATTTAACATATGGAGGGAAAAGAAAGGGAGGAAGTGGATGCTCTACATCAATGAGAAGTCCAGCAGAGCTGCAGATCACACGGGGCTGTAGCCTTGCCAGAGGCATCCTAGTTCAGTACAGCTCTTGCTCTCCTCTGCCTACATTTTATCAATCAGACAGCACTTTGGGGAGAAAAAAGAGGTGACCAGAGGGGAAAAAACAATATATGCACTTAAATGCAGTAGGAGAACCATTCCCTCCCAGAGGGCAAGAAGCCATTTATGCCCCCACAGACTGCCACGTCTCACCCTGCAGTGGGTGAGCAGGTCAGAGCCTGAGCCCTGGGCTGATGCAGGGAAGCTGACATTGCTTTTTTTCATCTGTTTCATTAACAAAACCCCCATGATGTTATAAAAAATAAACACAAAGGGGATCTATTTGGGTCTCAAAGGCATGTACTTGTAAGGTGGGAAATGCCTCTTTCATGACTGACTGCCTCAAGGTTAACATATTCCTGCAAACCCCTCATGCAGGGCATGACCAAGACCCTCATTACTTCTCTAGCCTGCAGCAGAGGTCATACATGGGTCAGTACTCAGGTCACAGAGGAAACTATAAATCTAGCAATTTATATCTTTTGTCTATTTGCTATAGGTAGTCTTTTATATATAACATATACATGAACTACAATTTAAAGGACTTGAACCAACATTGCCAAATAATTCCCATTCCCAGCTCAGCCCCAGGGTCTGGTGTTCTGAAAATCTTATTTCACATGTTAGTTCATTTGTGAGCCCTCTTTTACAGCAAATTGATACATTTCCTTCAAAACAAACTCCAGAGGTTCTTCAAGGGTAGTCAGCACCAGAAATCACATCATCATGGCAGTGTGGAGCCCCCCCAGTCTTTTTCTGCATTTCACCATTCATTTACACTGTCCCAGCCAGTGTCACTCACTCACACCTTCCCCCCCCCCCCCCCCCCATATTTTCCAGGCACTTTGAACAGATAAAACATGCATGCCATATCCGGAATCCACACATACAAGCATGTAGGATGCAGCCTGCTCTGAGAAATGTGGACCTGAGGTGCTTTATGGGACCTGGCCAGATGCCAGAGGTCACTCCCTAGGATGGAAGCCTTTGCCCACAGAGACAAATAATCATGGCTGGCTCAGAAACCATGCTGCAACTACTCATTACTTTTCAGACCTAACTTTAAAACAAAAATATTTAATTATTTTAATTTTACAGTCTTATGTTTACATGGCTTATGTTTACATTGTCTAGAATGTTAATCTAAATGAATGTTTTCTAAAAATAAGTGTCTAAAACTTTTTTCCAGGAAAAACGCCTATTCCTATGAAATAAATTTATTTTTTTGTTTTACTGAGCCTGCATGGTTACTCTTTCCTGTGATCTGAAGAGGGAGGATCTGAGGTTTTAGTGCTGTTGTCATCTGTATGGACATAAATGGTGGAAGAACATGTTAAAAAGAGGTTTTATAGTGCAGAGATTTGAATATGAAACTTTGCCAGTTGTGGGACACAGCAAATTGTACAGCAATCCTACAGAAGCAACATCTCTGGTATTTTCCCACCACAGCAACATCCAAACTCTAATGCCATGGCTGTAGATTGATTTTTTATGGCTTTAAAGAGTGTAAACTCTGAACTTCTGGAAACTGAAGTGGTTGTAAATTAAATAAAATTTTTATAAAAATTTTTATAAAATCATGTGTAATTGCTATCCAAGGCTTTCAGTTCAGACACAGCTCAGGCTCAGCACACTCAGGTACTCTTACAGAAGGCAGGGGTTTCAGTTTAGCACATGCAGAGGGCCCTTACACAGGAGCAGGCTGTATTCAAGTGCTGCCTCTCCAGCATGACCTGTGCTTCATGAAAACTTGGTACATCCAAAGAGGAGGCTGGGGGAAGGGAAGCAGAGGAGCAGAGCAGATGTGTCTAACTCAGGCTGTCTTACAAGCCATGGCTCCAGCATTTGGTACCAAGCATATGCTATATTTTCTACTTGAAAGCTGGCTGCCACTTCAAATGAAAATGGTTTTGTATGTGCTGCACCATAAAATTACACAGACACACAGACACAGAGGGCCACTCTAACTAGCTGTTTACCTCTGTGCTTCTACCACAGCACATAAGTTATAATCGGAGGAAGGAAACTCCTAGGAGATGTGAAGGCTTTAATTGTTTCAGTGTGCAGATGGTTTGCATTACAGTGAATCCACACAGCACAAGGTCACTTCATAGTTCAGTAATAGCTGTTTCAGCAAGTGAATTTATTTTGTTTACACCTCTTCTGGGAAAGTTTTAACTGCTATGTAACTTATTTTATAGATATTTCTAGACTTAAGAAACACTGCAACAGGTGAAACTGAAATAGCGTAGGTTGCCACAGCCATTTCCCTCATGTCTGATGCTTAGCAATTTTTCGAGCAGCTAAATATGGCTTTTTTCCTACAACATTTGAACAACATGTTTCATCATGTTCTCTTTTCTGTCACTGACATAGAAATGCTCTGTTACAGGCTCACAAAGACATCTCCCACAACTCCAATTTCCTTTGCTATATTGAGATGTGCCACACAACCTGTGCACCCAGAGACTGACACAAGTAGTTACTCCTGCCCTTAACTATCAGTCTGAGATGCCCCTCTCTGGGAAGTTTATGTTCCTTCTGCACAGGCAGCTCAGCTGTTCCTGAGGCAGCTGCTGAACCACCTCAATTTAGGGCTTAGATGGTTAGGATAAACTGGAACCAATTTGTTTTCTTTTTTTTTTTTTCTTAATAGCACCAGGCTGAAATCTGCCACAGTAAAACAGCTGCCTCATCAGCTGAGCCATCCCTCCAGGCAAAACTGAGCTTTCCAAGAGGAAAACAAGCTGGGTACTGGGGCAGCAGGGGACTACCATAGCAATACTGAGGTAAGATGTCACTGGTCAGAGCTTGGAAAGCTCCATGTAAGAGAGGAGCACAAAGTACACTGGGGCACAAAGCACCAGACTGCATAAGCCACAAGCACTTCCTTTTATGCCATTTACCAACTGGATCCCAGATCTGTCTGGCTAGCTGCCATTACAAAGGCAGTGCCACCAATGCCAACTGTGAAAAAACTGCATCTGGCATGAACAGTGCATGACTTTTGTTTTAAAAAGGACTTTCTTTGTTCCTCACACCTTGTCCTTGAGTTCTGCTGGTCAGTGCTTATTCTCATCAGCCATATGCTGTCTCCATCATTCAGCCTCTACCTCTTGTCCCACAGGAGCAGTGCCAGACCCCCATCACCACGGGCAGCACCACATCTCCGTGCCTGCACTCAGTGTTGGGAGTGCCAGACCTGGAGAGCAAACTGCAGCAACACATTGCCAAAGAGAGGTTATGTTCATGTGGCTCAACAGATGGACAGATGTATGTCCATATGTGCAGGTAACTTGAAACTGTGGGGGCTCCTCCCCTCCTCTGACATGTGACCACATTAGCAGAATCATAGACTAATTGAAAGATGGGTTGGACCTCAAAGTCAGTAAGTGGTAAGTGAACTTGCAGGCTTACATGCAGACCTCAAAACACGTCAGAAACATCACTTATGATAGCAGCAACATTAAAAAGCTCATGCTCTGTGCTGTATGCATTAGGGTATCTACCTTCATTTTCTTTGGGTCTGAAAGTCTTTCTAAAAACTTTTTGTTTCAAAGACCCGTTTTTAAATTAACTTACAAAAAGTCTGCAAAACTTTTTAAAATATTTTTGTGGCAGAGGTGTGAGGATTTGAAACAGAGAGGCACACCAACACTGCAAGCCATACCTAAGAATTTCACATCTGTCTACTGGAAGCAATCTCCTGCCACAACCCCCACCACGCTGCACTCAGTGGTCCTTGGTGTGGCCTTAACATCTGATTCAGCATCGGCTCTGTCAGAGGACCTGTCCCTGTGTGCTTGGCTGCTTTCAAAGGCCTCCTGCTGTTGCTCAGGGTGGCTGGCAACGCTCTGCAGTCGCAGATACCCTTACAAGGCAAGGCGGCGATCGCCCCCTCCTCGGCGGGGCTCCGGCAGCCACAGCCACCACTGTACATCCTTGATCCAGCTTTCCTGGGTCCATTTAAAATAACTTTGAGAGGCAAAATGCAGCCCAAGCTTTAGGTCTAATTCTTCATGTAGATGATAAGCTGAGGTGCACTTACAGGACAGTGAATAGAGTTTGTCTAGCTCCTAACTTGGACAAGAGACTGCAGGCGTCTGGGTCAGAAAGTGTGCAGCCGCCAAAATTAAGCAGGCAGCTGGAATCAGAGCAAACTGCCTCTAGCAGCCCTGCCAACAGATTCTGCAGGTCAGCTATTGAAATTATTTGCACATCAGCATATTTCAAATTTTGAATGCAGCCTTTTGTGAAAGATCACAGTGAGAGCACTTGTAAAGAAGGGGTTGTTCTCGGACAAAAACAATTTCCTAAAGAATCCATTTCCTTAACATCAAAAAGGTGGAAGGTTTTCCAAAAACTGGCACCAAGAGCATATCTGTGACATGGAGATAATTACTGGAAGTAACCAGTGAGACTGCCAAATCTGACTACAACAGAACTGCCAGTTTTTTTCCTTCTTAACTGATGCCAAAACACACAGGTGACTTATAAGAAACAAAAGTGTGGAGAAGAGTGTAAAATAAGACTACTCTTACACACAGCGCTTTAGCACAGTCTAGAGGACTTGTCTATGAAATGCTGCCACCATTGGACTATGGCCAATGCATCTTAAAATTCAGATAGCCTGAGGGTGGGTGGGATGAATGCACACATACTTCCCTCATGTCAGAGGCCCCATGGCTCAGGGACATGTACTGACTCCCCATCAGGCAATCTCAGTCTAAAGAAGGCTCAAAACTGCAAGTTGAGGAGACTTTAAAGAAAAAAAGAAAATAGATGTTTACAAAGTGTTAGTGAAACTGGATCTGTTGCAGCAAAACTGTGCTTTTACTGACTTTACTTCTACTGACTCTGCTAAACCCTACATCTCCTTTTTCACTGTCTAACCTAATACCATGATTCTCAAGAATTCCCAAGAGTGGGGCTGCTCTAGGAGGCCTAGACAGCTTGATGGGATACAGAGGGATACAAGGATAAGAATCCAGATGGCTCATGTCAGCCCCTCTTGTCCCTTTT
The DNA here is from genome assembly GCA_039654755.1 of Calcarius lapponicus. Lineage (NCBI taxonomy): Eukaryota > Metazoa > Chordata > Aves > Passeriformes > Fringillidae > Calcarius > Calcarius lapponicus. The sequence continues at coordinate 33,645,283 of CM077463.1, read as the reverse complement.
CTGTTTCTCTCTTTCCCTGGCAGGGGTCCTCTCTCTGGCCCCACATGGGGGACGTGCACATCTGACAGGCTGCTCCTGCACTGTGTAGAAGGACCTGGCAGCAGCCTGGCATGTGGGTTGAGGCAGGGCAAGTTGTGGGAGCCGTGCAGCCCAGCAGAGCCTGGCAAGTTCCTGCTGGGAGATGGAGCATGGGATCTCAGAAAGATGGTTCAGCCAAAGGAGAGGGCTCCTGACCTACCCACAAAGGGTCATGTTAAGGACACTTCTCAGACAGACAGCAGCTGCCAAATGACAACTGAAAATGTGGATCCTAGGTATTTTCAAAGCACTTTTTGCTTCTCCATTCACTCCAATATATTGTTCCTGTCTTTAGTTATATCTGCTGATTGTGGGGAAAATAATATGAAGAACTCAGTAAAATTATAGTTCATAAATGCAAGTGCCAGAGATTTTATTCCTTCCACTCCCTCATACTGAGTTAACTCTAAATTTACCTTCATCTGTAATCAATCCTCAGCTTTAAGAAATCAACTTTGCTTTCTTTCCCCAAATGATGGATTCTTTAACAAATTCAGGGATATTCACAGAAGTTACAGGTAAAGCATAAAGAAGAAACAATCAAGTTCTCAGAACTCCTAACTCTGTGCCACCTAGTGCATTCATTCACCCACAACATTTTGCAAGAAAGACTTCATCCTCATTGTGGTAATAGGTAAGGAACACTACTCACAACCGTTTCTAAAATCAGCTTCTACTTCTGACTGCCCAGACTGAGGCATATTTTGAGGTAAAACAAAATAGCAAGTTTGCATGCCATGGGCAACTCCCTCCCCCCAAAACAATGAAGAAAAGAAAGCAGAAAGCAAAAGTCTAAAAATTAAATCAGCACATCTGAAAACCAAGGCCAATTTGTCTTGCTGAAGGCCATATCTAATCCGTCATTAGTAGAGCAAGGACTGCAAATCTGGCTTCCTGGGTCCCTGTTTCATGCTCTAATTCCCACCTCCAACAAACTGCTTTATAATAATCATAAGACCTTACTGATTAGTCATATGCAGATAAGGAAATCTCTCTTCAAGGTTACTGTAAAGGGAAATGTTACTCAGGATGGCAAAAGGAAGGTCAAGGGAAGAGAACAATGCAAATGGAAAACAGAAAAATACTGGAAAGCAGCATTCCTTTAAACCAAAGTTCAGGAGTACTGGGAAATATAAAAGTAATGTTCAGCCTTGTGATACACTGGTCTTCCTTCCCCAGAGAATAATACTGCAGAATTTTCTGATAAGAAATTGTGATAGAAAAGCCTAGTGAAATTAAGACAATGTAATTTTTATCCTGAAGTCAACTAAGTGAGGTCAGCCCCAGGCAGGATGCATGGTATTGACTTCATCCTGCTGCCCCATGGTAACCATCATCACTTCTTTGTTCTCACCTAGGATTGTAAAGCAAAATAATCAATGATGGTATTTATCTTCCTGTAAACAAACACTGTCAGAAAAGACAAAGCCTTAAAAGGGGATTTAGCATGGCTACAGTACACACTTGCAAGCATCAGCACAGAAAAAGATGGAGAACTATAAGGTATGATTTAGGCAAATCAAGTAATCATATTCAGTTATCCATCTTACTGCAACATATCAGCAGGCAAAATATCTGAAACAGGCATGTGCTTTCCATGGGTTCACAAGACTAATTGAAATACATGTGTCTGAAAGTCTCTCGGGATCCCATGATGAACGTTTTCCTCTCAAATGCAAAGGGGAGGTAATTTTTCCATTTTTCTCTAGGGGTTATCAAAATAAGGCAGGCATGCAGAGACCAGCCAGGTTCATTTTCTCAGGAAACTGTCCAGTGTCCAAGCATCATAGCTCCAGCATAATATGGGCCAGGAGCTGATCCAAAATTCATTCATAGGAGGGGTCTCTTAATTAGGAACCAAGGCACAAATCATAAGTAACATGAAGGTCACAGATGAAAGGTGATCAAGATGCAAAACTACTGTTGGATCGAAAATCCCAACTGGGATGTCACAACCATAATGTAAGGTGTGTATCTTGAAAGAAGTGGTAAAGGGACTTTATCTAATTTTTCGAGAGGTTTGTTACATGTGGAGATTCTCAATTCAGTCAAAGAAAGAACAGAGATAATTTCTCCCAGGCTGAGCCTGGGAATCTTAGAGGAAAGAATTAAAACAATAATTATCTCTCTTTCTGTAACCATTGTTTACAGTTATGGTTCTTCACAGCGTGCTGTTCATAGTCACCAATAGTGTGAGATGTTTCTACTTTGAGACCAATCAAGTATCACCTTAGCAAGTCACATTAAAAAGACTCACTACTTTCGTTAAACTTAGCCTTTTGATCCACCTGAAGACTAGAGTCTTTCTTTCTGTCCCTGACTCAACAGCATCAGTTACATCATTTGTGAAATAAGTATTCAGAAAAAAACCCAAACAAACAAACAAAAAAGAAACCAACAAAGCAACCTAACAAAAAAAACAATGACAGCTGATCATCAGCGTATTATTTGTAGAACAAATCAGATCTGAAAAGCTTGTAGGAGTATACATTTTGTATCTGTGCCTCTGCATTCCCAAGAAACTATACAACAGCCTTTTCTATTCAGGCAGCTTTTTTCACATGGCAGTAAAGTATCATAAGATCTCAGGAAGCAGGGGTGCTGAATGCCCAGTGGACCCATGCTGCAGGAATGCAGGCTTACCATAGCTGAAATAAAAAGGGAGGGGGGAACATGACAAACTAGCTATTGCTTGAGATCTCCTGAAAGTGCCAAGAGAACCCAGCATGTTTTGATCTGAGGCAACCAGCTACTTCTTCATGCTTTGGGCAGGAACAAGAAGACTACTCCCCAGAAGTTTAACTAGTGGGACTTCATTGTTGTGCATTTAAATGGCATGCAACTGGTAACAGCTTCCCCTTTCCCAGTAAGGATATTGAAGCTTCAGCACTACATCACAGAATTTTTACACACCTATACACACTTTTTGAGTTTAAATGGGGAAGGTTTAAGCTCTTATCCCCAGTTCCTGTGGAGCACACTGATATGAGACAACAAATACAAGAATGGAGCTTCACTGTAGGATGAGATCCCTTGGAAAAGGGGAACACAGAGTGCAGCACATGCACATAGCTGGGGAGAAACTGAGCTCCTGAGAACAAGTGGGCTCTTCTGCACTGAGGAAGAGTCTAGAGGGCAGCTTTTAGGCAGTGTCACTAGTTAGAGGAAGCCATGAATCAGTATGAAAAAATGCTACCTGCTGTCATTTGATCCCTGCACTCTGGGAAACAAGACTTTTCATTTCTGTAAGAAAAACAAACTGAACAACACAGGGCTCTGTTGTCTACCTGATTTCCTAACAGCTGTCTTTGTTACTGTTGGTTGGCATGCTACTTGGATCAAAGACTGGGAACAAATATTTTCCTATCTTCACCCAGCAATGTTATCATTAAAAATAATCAAAAACCACTCCCCACCTTCCTTCCCCACCAGGGAAGGTTTTGCATCATGCCTTTCCTGCCCTGAGTCAAAAGGCAGCAGCAATCTCTTCTGTGTATATTTCCAACAGCTGCTAATGCCATATGTCAAACAAACAGGCTGAAACTCTATTAAAAAAAAAAAGCAGATAATGTGAAGCTGGAAGAGTATTTAAGGGCATGGGATGTGAGTTCCCCAACAGTTCCGACTTTCTTTTCTAATCAGTTCTCACTGCCATCTCATTATTTGCTCAGGGCAGGTCCATGTGGGATGAATTAAGCAGTCTGCATCATATCACAAGCCCAGCTACCTTCCTGAATATTCAAATGCATAGTAAAATCAGCCTCTTGAATAAGTGCCCTAGAAAGTGTCTGATATTACATATCTCTTCAGCCCCTTGTTATACTTGACAACCAGTCACCCTTTACCCTGTGGATTAATAGGTTAGGACAAACCTGACATGGCTGCTGGTAATTCTATTTAGAGTGAGGTGTTTAATGGATATGAAAAACATAATCAGGCCATGAAGGGTGGAATGAAAGCCACTGTCACTGTGTTTGCCAGCCTGTCTCTAACTGAAAGGCAAAGTTCAGTACTCCATCTGTCATCTACAGCATATGGACTTCTGAGAAAAATCAGTGTTAGGACTTCACTGAGACACAGATTTGCAGGGCCCAGCATTTACACCCCATTTAACAATTTCCTACCAGTGCTCATTTTCTTTGCATGTGTTGAGGGTTCAGTAAGGCACTCAGGACACTATCATGGTGAGTGATGTATCACCCAGCAACTGTGCAGCTTCCACATACCATCTAATCTACAACATAACCCAGCAAAATACACATCTTCGAGTACACAAGTTCAGATGCCACATGCCATTTACCTTCACATGTCACATCAAAACCAACTGTCCTTGTGGCTGCTGTCCTGCTCTGCATGTTGAGAAATCTACCCTGATGATAAGACAGAAATGTTCTCTGATCCCTCTGCTGCAAACAGTGACAAGCCAAACCATCAGGCTCCACACAGAACTTAACATTTTAGAGGACCAGTTCTCCTTGAACCTCTTCTGTAATATAATTAAGCAATGCTATTTGAATACTGGAGAACCACCTGGAACATACAGGACCTGCAAGACTGTATTACCTGTACTAAATTAGCAATGTTATCATCTGTCCTCTGCTGAGCCTGCTGAGATACTGGGAAGATATTAATAACTAAATTTGGAAGAAAATTGGCACAATAAAAAATACAGTAGGTATTTTACATCCTACACCTGGCACAACACTGACAGCAGTGGAAAGGATTGTGAAAAAATATGTGTATTAGAAATAAATAGCAATAAATAGTGGAAAAAGAACATTGATCTTACAATGGCAGCTGACAAAATGGCAGGTTGAGGCACGCTACATTTTAGGAAAACGTATTTTCTAGGAAGACAATACAAACCTCTTGAATATGAAAATACTTAACTGTGCAAAAAAATCAAAAGCACATTTTAAATGTTCCCCTTGTCTAATAGGAGCATTTTCCTCTAATTTGAAGCCTTGTCTGCTTCTTCAATGGAACTAGAAAATCAGAGCTGTTTGACTACATTGATCTGGTTGCTAAACAACTGATAATTGACCTTCTCCAGATTTCAGTAATGTGTGCTTTAAGCAGTGAGCTTGTTACCTTTCTGTTTCAAAGGTTGGGCCTGAATATGAACCAAGTACTTAAAATGGAAAGAAACTCTCAACAAGCCTAACTTAAGAAAAAAAAAGTTTAAAGACAGATTTACTGATAAAAATGTGTGGTTTTAAAAAAAAAAGTTTTAAAAACATAAAGGCGTACAAACACAATTCAGATTGCTTCTGTGGGCTGAAATTTTCCACCAGGAAGCTGAAATTTATTCTGTTAAAAATATCAATTCTAGTATTAACTCTGTTTGGTGATATCAAGATACAAGTCCCCTCACCATGTGCCCCATCCAGTCTGTTCTTACTGGGCTTTGAGGTCTACTCGGAGTTCTAAAATCCTCTCCTTGTTTAAATGGCTCTTTTGGATTTATCCTACTTGCAATATTCAACTACTGCCTCAGTCCCCATCAACCCAAGTGTTTGTAGAGTGTGCTCAAGAAAACCCAACAGACTATTTCATGATGCTTGTACCAGAGAATACTGAAGAAGTCCAAATATCTGATAGAGTAAATTCAACTCTATAAAATGTTACAATTGATTTATGGTTTAAAGACCTTAAGTCAGCATTGTGTAAAGTCTGTTTTAATAATATTCCTTTGAGGGAGGGTTGCAAAGGGTAGTGCCCCGGGAACTGTTGTGGAAAATCTCAAATTATTTTTTGAAAGCTTGGAACTAATTTCTAGCTTGTATAATTGATCAAGCCTTTTATTTTTGCCAAATATATTTCCCTAATAGTAACCTGGGCAATATACACAATTAGAACTGAAATCAGCTTCAGTTTTGGTTTAAAAGCTTTCGCAGTTACTGTCAAAATTTAAAACTTGCCTCATTTTGCCTGCCAAAACAAACATAATTCACTTTTCTTCTTTTCCTTTCAACTACTACCAAGCATAACCAAGATTGACATAGATTTGAAATATGTGAGCCATAAGCCCCATGCCCATTGTACAGAGTACACACCATTACCAAGAGTTATTAGAGGAAATCAATCAATAGCTCAAAGGTAGCTTTTATTATTAATCAAGGACTGCACACACTTACATCTGCTCTGTCTTGTCAGTTTTTTTCTCCATGGGTTGTTTTTGAAGAAATGTTCAACTACCATATATTTTAAGGGAGGGAACTGAAACCACTTTCAGTTTCAGGTACATTTAGGTGACAACCTCAGTGCCCTTCCATGTCCAGAAGTTTCTGTATTAGCACTGTGAGATCCTCTCATTCTTCTCCATGGCATTCATGCAATTTGAAGCAATCTGGGGGTATTGTTATCCAAGTCATTTGCAACACCCTATATCTCTTTCTATACTTTATCAAGTGCCTCAGGTCTTGTACAAACTTCAACTGTGAATGCCCTTTGTCTTTGAGAAATTTTGAGTGTAGTGAGACCTCTTTGGGAAGGCTTGTCAACTGAAGAAAAGAAATTCTATCTGTGACTTATGCATAAAAAATTGTCACTTTTTGATTTATCTAGGGTGACAGAAAAACAGAAAAAATGAAAATCCACATAATGGCTTTGATACTTCTTAGACTTTTGAGAAGGCCTTGGCATGTCAGTCAGAGGTGGGGTGCCTGTAATTGGCAATGTGGTAGCACAAGAGAGGATTGCTGGAAAGGAGCTTTATTCATCCTACTCTGCTTGTTCATGGAATAAATTGGCAACTCTTTCCCCAGCTTTTTCTGAGCTCTTTGTACAAGACCACAGAGAAACTATATGCATCGTTTCCTCTTTAATCTCTATAGGAAGTCTGATCAGGAGGGAAACATCTAGGGCCACACAATTTTCACCTGAGTCATGTATTTCTGCCATTGGGTACTTGCAGTATGTTTGACATTGAGAGTTTCGTTTTCAAGTACTTAACCCCACAGCCTTAGCAATCTGTAAGAACAACTTCATCGAGGAATTTCCTTGACCTTTTCATAACGAAATATTTATGTGTGTATATGTACACACTCAGAGAAAGAAGATCAAAAATTAGGTCTTTTGAGCTCCAATGACTTGTTAACAAAGTCAAGCTGTGTGACCACATTCCAGATTCTGAGACTGTTTGACCACTCATGTGTGCACCCAAGTGCTCCAGTTGCTGGCAGAATTGCACAGGAGGGAAATCCACTGAAAATCTCTAGACTCTCTTTGCAAAATCAGCAGTTAAGAGCCTGTAAGAAATTCCTCTTTCCCATAAGGGAAATCTTAAGTCTAGATTCTCAATCAGTGTCTCAACATGACATTTGCTCAAGGTTATTTGGAGTTTAAGGTGTTCCAACCACATCACAACACCCTGCCCCTGTTGTGCTGTCAGCGCTGTTCACAGACTGTGCTGAAAACTGAAGAGCTGATTGGGCTTTGCAAGGACAAAGGTTAGAAGCTACAACATTTTCCTGACCCATTTTGAAAGAGCATTGTCCAAAACCAGCAGTCCTGGTACCACTGGGAGTGGAAGAGCAAGGGGAACACGGAAAAGTGTATGGGCATGAACAAGCATTCAGGACCAGGAGCTACAGCTGGGCACCAAGCTCTGCTGCACTCAGGGCACCACCAGGTCACTGCAGCAGAGTGAAAGGCAGTTTGTATCACCAGCAGGAGATAAATTCACGCTGCCTGACCAATCTGAAATAGTGTTAGAGAGTTAGAGTTCAAAGCATTGCCTACAATCATCACAAAGAAATATTCTCCGTGTTTGAAGGAGCATAAGCAAACACAGAGGTGCCATGACTCTTTAACCTGTACCAGCACAAGTGTGCCAGGATAATGACTTCAAACTAGTGCTTTAGTGTTTAAAAAATGCACTTCAAAACAAAGCAGCTGTCCCAGAAAGAAAAGGCATGAATCCCAGGACTATGGTCTGTTAGCAATACTAAAAAATTTAAATATTGCTGCAAAATCCCTTCATAATTTAAACTGATGTTCACTGTATGGGTAATGCATTCCCAAATACATGTGTGATCTTTGCAACTCTGCATTTGACTAGCATAGCTCATGCAAAATTAACTGGTTTTGCATGCCATGTAGTTTTCAAAGTCACTATATAGATAAAGCAAAAGCAGGCACCACTGGGAAAAGTTCTGTGCCAAGAATCTAATGCCTATTTTAACAAATAATGTAGTGCAACACACAGCTCTGTAAAAGACAGCAAGTGGTGCTGAGAATCCAAAGTCCTCAATATAAACCCTTCATAATGTTTACTTAAGAAAATCTCTGCTTTGATCCGGTGGACTGAGTGTGTTACGCTGGCTCCTGGAGTGCCTCTTCTCACAGACTTCAGGAAGCAGCTCAGCTTTCCCCTGAAGTGGAATTGATTTTTGTCCTATGACTACTCCCTGATATCAACCAAAACAAGGAAAGTAAGACAATTGGAAGATTAGATTCAAAAGCACAGTACTGCATCTAAATAAAACCCTACAGGTTAGACACCATCCACAGAGTAAGAATGCAAGAATAATTTTGTAAAGAAGATAGGTTCTTTTTACCATCATCTTTTTCCCATCCCCTGACCCCTTCACAACCTTATACTAAACACCTGTTCAGTTTTATACAAGAGATGCAGGTTCAAACATTAAACAGAAAGTTAAAAATCACCTTTAAGTCTGATAAAGTCCTGGAAATTTTAGCATGGAAGAAAATAGTAATTTTGAGAAGGCAGCTGAGCTGAGAGTTGTGTTTAATTAAATAGTAACCTAATGCCAGCTTTTGCAACAATGTTCCCATTCTGAGATATCAAAATTATTTTTAAAAATTGTAATTCCTTTTTTACCTACAAGAGAAGTAGACAAGTCCTAGAAAGACAAAGTGGTCTGAGCAGGTCAGTAGCAGGGGAAGGAGCAAATTCAAACCTTGCAGATTCCTGTAGTAGCTCCGTCTGCTCTGTGCATGTGGGAGAGCCGTACATAAAGAAAATGACCCAACAGGAAACATTCCAGGTTTTCTGTATGTAAATGGTTGCTGCCTCAAAACCAGTGGATGATGGATGCTGAAAATAGCACTTGAATCCTCCTCTTTCGTGTATCAGTTGTCAGGCACACACTGACCCACACAGCTAGTGAGGAAAGAGATTTGCAACAACTGTCACCCACTGCAAGCAGCCAAAGTGTGGCTTCTTCCAAGAGGAAGGAAATCAGTAGGAAAAAACAGTACTTCTTTGATGCGGTCTTGTTGCACACAAACAAATGCACATGAAATTTGGCTCCCCTAAGTACTGTAAGGCTCAAAGAGCAAGAAACAGTTTCCTTGCTCAGTATTCATACCCAGGACAGCACTTGCTCTTTTTTAGATCTCTCACAGGCAAGCTGTACGTGTCTTTTTGAGTAAAAATTATTCTTAATGCCCTTCTCTCTCTGCTACCTTCGTATTTTCTTGCAGACAGTCACCACACTTCCAAAACCTGTGTTGCCGTGTACTTCCTCCTCTCCATCACTGCTGCTCTGCCTTTCAGCATCTGAGTTATTCCCATTCAGTCTTCCCAACAGCAAGACACACGGAGCTCACAGAGAGACACCAAGTCCTCAGTCACAGTTTGGGGGGTGGGACAGTTGAGTGGTGGTTGGAACTTCTACAATATAAAATGTTGCACTTGCAGGGAAAATTCAGTGATGACCTGGAGGGCACACACCAAGCTCAACAAGGGTGCTCAGAAGTTTTAGAATGAGAGAATCATTAAGGTTGGAAAAGTCCTCCAAGATCATCAAGTCCAATCTCCAATCAAATACTACTAAAGCCACTAAACCATATTGTGAAGGGCCACGTCTACTCATTTTTTGAACACTTCCACAGATGGTGACTTCACCCCTTCCCTGGGCAGCCTGTTCCAGGACTATCCTGAGCAGTCACTCCAGTCACTAGAAACCTTTACACATCTTTGTGTTACCAAATATTGTTTTTACTTAGCTGGATTGTTTTACTTTTTGGTAGAATTATCATTTCATAAAAATTGGTTTTGACATAAGTCTGTAGCAAGTTTCATTTTTTCTCCTGCTAAAAAAATAAAATTATAAAAATGCTTCCTGGAATCTGTCTGACATGTCTATGGCAAGGGCTGAGGATAAAGTCTAACTTTGTCAATCACAAATGTTTCCCAGCTGGATTTTAGGCCTTCTGTATATGCTCTAAGAATTTTGCTTAACAGGAACCTGGAAAGGAAAAGTGCTACACTATTTTTTAATTTGGAATCCTCTGAGAAAAAACTTCTTTGGTTGATTCACCAGTGAGTAAGTGATCATCACAGAGGAATGTAAGCACTGGGTTTTATCTCAACTGTGTGTTAATATTTCTTGCTGCTTTTTCCACCAAAAAAAAAGCTTTGCTTTGTGTATGCTCAGACTATTTCACTGAAATGGCAGTGCATCATCTTTAGTTAATGATTGTGTCACTGGGCTTCAGAGCTGACTCAGAAATTTTTCCAATCCTCAAGGAAGATTCCCTTGCCCTCCTTAGTATTGTTTAGCATCTGCCTTTAAATAGGGCTGTGGCTACAATCACCTGTGACTGCATATCCCACTATTGGTAAATTAAAGTAGGAAGGTAGTAATGACTTTGAAGACAAGCGGCATCAGTTTGATTCCTTAGACCAGACTGATTTCAGGAAAGAAAAATTTAAAGCAGAAGTTGCTGTCTACAAGGGGTATCTGCTGTAGTGTAGTTTAATGTATTTGTGGAGCAAATCTTTCATGTACATAATTGGGCAGCTTGTGAGGGCAGTTATACTGCCTCTGCTATATATTATGGACAACACCACAAGAAAAAATACACAAGAATTCTAATCTCTTGCCATACAAAATCATCTTTTAAGACCTTAGCATAACTATTGCTAAGATACCAAGATATGCTTAACTTAAATTAAAAATATTTATTCTGTGCAATGTTATTGAAAAAAAAAAAAACCCAACCCAGACCCAAACAACCCATCCCACAAATCTGCTAACATAATATCCCTTGGGTAGGAAAAGTGACACAGGATGTACAACTGTTGTGTGTCAGAACATTAGTTTTATGAATTTATGCATCTTATGGTGGGGCAGAAGGAAGGGAAGAGGAGACTTCTCGGAGACAGAAGTATTTTGGGTGGGCACAAATTTTACAGCTAGTTGCTTTTAGCATGGTGCAGCCTGTGCTTGGCAGTTCTGTGGATAATGAAAGTCAGGGTAGGCTGTTCTATCAATCTCTCTTGATTCTTACAGTGAACAACATAAATCCTTACAGTGAATAAAATGAGCATTACCAATGATTGCTGGGTCTGGGATTGTTTGGGTTTTAACTCTCTCCCCCAGTAAGGACATTTCTTCAATATGAGTTCTAAGATAGTAAAAGGGTTAAATTGACCACTGTGGATATGCATATACCAATTTGTCATCACTAATTATGTTTTGAATAATCCTTTTCAGTCAAAACAGTAACACTCTAAGTTTAGACCTGACCTGCGTTAATGAAGGGGCTTTCTGATGCTCAAATAAACGGCTTGGAAAAAGGAATTTATACACAACAACTTGCCACAATTCTTCATTCTCCACCCCCGCTAAAAATAAAAACAGGAGAGTGTCTGTTGTTATCATAGGTGACATGTCAGAGGTTTCTACTGATTAGGTGTAAATGGCCCCACAGTGGCCAGAACCAACAGGAAAACCACTGTTTTGTGGGATTACTTTTCAGTCAATTTAGCTGAAAACCAACCGGGGCAGGAGTGACCCAGCTGGCAGCAGCCACTTGCACCTCCCACAGCACCAGGTGGGAAATCCATGCCTGAGACATTCTTCCCGAGCAGCCAGATGAGGCAGGCAGACCACACACACTTCAGGACAGCGCTGACAAGAGAAAGCAGTAATTACACGAGCAGGAGATCTCTTACCTGACTGCTGCTGTAGGATGAATCTAAGGTGTCATGCGGGGCGAGGCAGTCCATTAATTTTCCATTCCGCCGGCAGCCCAGGTGCACTAGATCTCGGCAGTGAGCGTGGCAGGTGTATCTGCAATCTTAAAAACCCACACACAGACACCAGGGGGAAAAAAAAAGAAAAAAAGAAAAAAAGAAAAAAAGAAAAAAAGAAAAAAGAAAAAAAGAAAGAAAAAAAAAGAAAGAAATGAAAATGGTATTTAGAAATTAGGTTTTTGCGGGCAGAACATAGGAGTGAGACACATCCTCATTTGCTACGTGACCTCAGAGAAATAACCAGCTCTCAAGTGAACTTCCCCACCCGTATCAAAGATAATAATAGCTACACAGTGCTGGAGATGTAAATTCACCAGAGCGAAGGTGACAGTGCAGCACACCTCCCTCCCAGTGTCACACTGACAGGCCTGCAGTCAAGCAGGTCTCCACTTAGATCAGGGCTGCCTCACTGAGATGGTCTTGCAAAAGGTCCATGCCACAAACTAGGTATTAGCTGTTGCAATGTAAGCATGAAAGGGGCAGTTCTCAGATAAGACACAACATTTTTGACTTACAGACAAAAAATTCTATGCACATAGAATTACTGCTACACGGTTTTTCATGTTTTAAGCTCTAGGTACTCATAAGAATATACACATGAATATTGAAAGCAGAATAAGGGGCTTATCTGAAGCTTAATTATGCTGATATATCAAATAGTTGCCTTCAGTAACAATTCAGAAATTTCACTTGCTAGCTATCAAAGTCAACTAACATGGCTATTAGAAATGTAAATTCATTATAACAGGCAGATGGCCCTATCTCTAGTAAGAAATAGATGATTCATACTCCCTCTAATCTCAAAGAAAGAAATCACTTTAAGAGTATTTGCAAAACCAGCTTGTGTTTGCTTTGAAGCCCTGTTGTGTTTGCTGGTTTTCTGTGTAAGCTGGGCAGAGTTCACCATGCCATCTTTGTCTAGGACTGAATGTCACTTTCTATTTTTAGGTTTTAAATTGCTTATAATTTTGCCAAAGAGCAACCACTTGTACTTCAAGTTTCCATGCTGGGGAACATCATGCTGTTTGTTTTAGAACATTTCGGCTAAAACAATTCAGCCATTTCCAAGAATGACTTTTGGAGGAAATGCTTTAATTTTCTTTAACTAAGCTACGCTTACTTTTTTTTGTTGTTGTTCATTGTTGTTACAAAGCTTTACACTTTCAAGATTTATAGCAAAAGATTAATTCTGAATGGGCTCTTTTTTCCCTTATCAGCTTCTCAAAAATTTCAGTTTCCCTTATGTTTAATTAGATTTGCATTGCAAAAAATAAATTCTTGAACCTTCGCATTTCCAATCCATACTCACCATGGTGTTATGGGGCAAGACAGCAGTGTTCCCTGAAATGATGTTCCTCTTGGCTAGGGACTGGATCTTTAATTTAAGACCCCAGTACCATCAGACCATTCAAAAGTAAAAATTATAGCGTGGATAAAGTGTAAGCCTGCAATCACATTCCTGTGCCTGATACAGAATTTATGTTGCACTTGCATTAAGGCAAGATTAATTGTATTTATTTGGCACAAAGTCAGCCTGTCAAAATTTTTCAGCACAGCAACCCAGCATAATGAGTCCATCCTGGATCAGCACTGTGAGGCAGACAACTGGGATGTTTCTGATCTTAAACAGACTGACTTCATCACAACAACTATATCACAATAATATCACTGTGTCTCAAGTCACGCTGCTCTTGACACGTCAGCAAATAGCTTCTAGCTAATTATGGGTTACAAAGGACCCTGTTGCAGTATAAATCTGAAAAAGACTCAAAGTCTCTAAAACAGTCACTATATTTTAAGGCAGAATTTGAAAAGGGTGAAGCAATACAGAAGACTACAGAGACAAATAAAAAGAATGGTTAGGCAGCTGTATGGTGCCCAGGAGAAATGATAGCTGTCCCTGCATCCTTGTGCGATGCTGGCAAGCCACGTTAGGCTTGCTTCAATTGCTGCCTAATTTCTCCTGGGTTATGCATTTGAGTTCCTTTATCCAACTTTTAGTAAACATGGAGTATTCCCAACTGCAGCTGAAGTCTGGGAGAACTGTGCTTTTGACCCAAATGAGATTTTCCCCAGGGCTCTCTTTTATGCTTATGCCTCTGGGATTATTTTTCAGATGATTCATGTACCTCCATGTACCTCATGAAGTTCTGGGGGAGAGAGAACACTCATTTTCATGGATGCCTTGAGAAGAGAAGGATTTTGTTTTTGGGCAGGGACCCCATAAGACACAGTGGAAAAGCCAAGAGGAATAAATAAAATTCGGAGCCGTTGTTTATCAGGAAAAGGAACAGGGCATCTCCACAAGAAAGCCAGGATGGGAGCACTTAAATAAAAATTACATTACACTGCATAAGCAAAAGAAGATCAAATGAATGTAGTATTTTAATTTGCTCTTTTTTCCTTAATTTCTGTGGTTTTTACTTTGCAAGTTCAGTTACCTTCTTTAGAAAAAAATGGTTATAAGATTGCACTGTATGCCCACCTTTCAATTCTCCCTCTGTAGTTCTGACAGAGCTGACCATTTCAACCACAAATGGTCTAAAAGCTGGTTAAGTTTCATGAAAATTATCTCTAGGCTAAGGAGGGAGACCCAAACTAACACCCACACTCAGGGCAAAGCTGGCAAAATTCAGCCATTATGCCATTGTCTGACCATGTCTGGACAAGCAGCTACTGCACATCACCTGTGTGGTGAGGAGGTTATGGGGAATGTCCTACAAATCTGTAGGACACCAGGGTTCACTAATTCCCCAACTTCCTGTGATTGCACAACTGTATGCACTGAGCATGCACCAATCCACAAATAATATTAGGAGAAAATCTGTTAGCTAAACAGTGTTCTGAAACAGGATTACTTATTCAGTTAGTAAACATTAACTCTCAATGTTATTTTGTTTGCCATTTATATTCATTTTAATTTGTGAGTCCATAATGTCATTTGCAAGACAAGCCCATAACTTCCACCTGGCTATTATAGGCATAATTACAAAAAATGCAAAAGCTTCATCTCTAAAAAAGCTTCATCTCTAAAATTGTTTCACTCTTAAGCTAGATTTTAACATACTGTTTATAAGTTTAATAAGCAAGATTAGAAAAAAATTTTTCCCTAAAACAGTGGATGTATGTATGCTCTTTTCTTCATACGTGTTTTAGCTTTAAATACATTATTTCATTCCAAATGTGGCATACAATGTTCCACAAAGGTTTAGACAGCATCAAATTTAAAAAATGCCTTCTTCTGGTAAACTTTTACTGGAGCACTCCCAAAATTTCCATGAGTTCCAAAAGGAGCTATAATTCTGCAAAGACTGTTACGGTGATCAGATAATGGATTGCCATATCATTTCTGCTTGGAAAGCAATTAGAATCAGGTGCTCTTTCCTGATGTGATCTGAAATGAATCCTGTTCTTTGAAATCTGAGCTCTGGGGACTTAGCACATTTGATAAAAGCATTCACTGACAACTAGAAAAGCTAATAGTTTTACTTTACTGATGCTCAGACTGTCATGCACACTGAATTTATGTATGAAAATGATGCATCAATGCATATTAATTATGAAAATTGTCCTGCATTATTAAGAAATGCAAAGTATCTATTTATTAAACATATAAATATTATGCTTTGCAAGTTTCATTGTAAACTACTGAGGCATAATGAAGGACCTTATGATTCATTATTCTATTGCAACAACGGCTTTACTGGAGTCATAGAAAAAAATAACTTGTATTATTGCTAGAAATCAACAACACTCCCATCCTGCCCGAGTAGGGGTGAACTGTAAGGCTTCAGCATGTTCATTTTACGTGGATGGGCCCTACCTGATGTTTGGGGTTTCTTCATCCAAAACTGACTTTGCCTGATAGCTTGTGAATAGCTGTTCCCACAACCAATTTGTTCCAGGGCAGTGCAGCAGAAAGCAAGCAAAGGAACAGGCAGGAACCCCATAGTCCAACATCAGGACTAGTAACTAAGTATTACTAAATCAGACAGAGGCAGGCAGAGGCGCAATAGCAAAGCCTCTATTCTGCTGTGTCTCCCTGCCTAGGAAATGTGTGATTTCAGTTCAGTGATGGCTCAGACAAATTTAACTTCCAAATGAATATGCAAAATGTATGTTCTGCCTAAACAACTGAAGCACATGGAAAGTTCAAAGTCAAATTTGTATTACCTTTGCATTATTTATCAACCACAGTAAAAAGTCTTTATTAGAAAGTGTGAGGAGGATGCACTACTTGGTCCTGCTACTGTGTTGGGAAGTTAGCAAGTAAAATCATCTTAACATGAGAACCTGTGGCTTGGTTCCCAGAAATCAGAAGAGAGTTTTACTGCTGTGCTTGCTCTACGGAAAGTATGCTGTAAAGCTTCTTGGAAAAATTTATTCAAACTATCTAAGGTGTTTAGTGCTGTAAGTTTTAATCCATTTTCAGCCAGCAGGTAACAAAAGGAAGGAGAATGAAGTTCAGCTATATTTCTCCTGCAAGACAGAATTGAACTGTGTTATCTCTACAATACATTGGTATCAGCATGTCACATTTCAGTTAATGCTTAATATATGTTCTGTTGGTCTTTTTTTGTGCCGATGCCCAAATGTCTACATTCTAGTTTGATGCTAAAGTTGTTACAAAGAACTTTTTTAACTGTTTCACTCAGTTCTGTAATGGAATGAGAAACCTATTTGAAATAAACAGCCTCCAGAAAGCTCTAAGCACAGCTACTAGGAAGTGGAGATTGCTGTAACATCCGTTTTATCTCTATGAAATATTCTTTATTTCTGCTTGTTTGTGTTTGTTTATCTGTTAGTCACACTTAACATCAGTCTGAGATTAAAATAAAGTTCTAACCATATTTCCCAGTTAGTGATTTTTAAGGGATCACTATTATTACAAATAAGATAGGATTTCTGAGGTCCTTATGGCCATCCTTTCCCCTGAGGGACCTTTGTGTGTATTTTGTGCCCCTTCCCCACTGAGAAGCTACACAAGGCTTAGATCAGATTGAAGTCCAGCAAAGCCCACACCTTCTAAACTCCTGTAAAGCTGTGACTATGTACAAGTACCCCTTGAGGTCTTCTGCTGTGCCTCTGCTCTCAGCAGGTACACTAGCCATTCACAGGAGCTGAGGCGCTTTTTGGGATACACACTTCCCAGAGAGAGGATCCTCTGTCATTCTCCCAAGAACAGAAAGACCATGGAACTGGCTTAACTTGCTGTCTAGGGAAATTCTCCAAGTAGCACTTGAACTGCAGCCCTATCTGTAAGTGTCACAGCCCAATTCAGGGTCAGGAACCCTGCCCTGGAAACAGGATAAGCTCCTGTAGCAGTCTCTATTAAGAAGCTGTTAATGCTCTATTAAGAGCATATATTTGGACCTCAGCAGAAGACAAGTGCTTTAATCAAACTGTCCAGGTTCCAACACAAATGCTTGTGCTGTTTTTGTTTGCCAAGTGTCTTACTGAGATAGAGTTTGGGTACTGCACAAAAAATTTTCCATATTACTCACCAGTTTCAGATTCAGAGTTTTTAGATAACAGTTTATCTATCATCTAGGCAGGCAAAAACCCAACTCTGCCACATGCAAAGGACATCACATTTGCAAAGCAGGAGGGAGTGATCAGCCTTTTGGTAAGAAGAAAACACTTCCCTGAGTGAATCACAACTGAGAACTCCAAGGGAGGCCCAAAGCAGAAAAGAAGGTATAAAAATCAGCAGCCTGCATGAACCTGGGACTGTTTGATGTCCCTGATGTCTGGGAACTCAATTACCAGATTTTGATTTCATGCACCAGATAGATAGCAAATAATTGGTTAATACCTAAATTTAGTTTCCCATCTGCAAAACAGGAAAGAAGGACAGGTATTTTAGAGTAAACAGCCTGAACTGGATTTTTTTTTCAGTTTCTGCTGCTGGTGCCTCTATAAACCTCCAAAATTCTGTCATCTATCTTGGAGCCTTTAAATACTTTTTTTTGGTATGAGCTAATGTTACCGTGGTTTGTGCCAGATGGTTTGGTAGATAACTGGTAAACACCAGGACACATGTGTTCTGTGCCATGGCCATCCTTGGCTGGGGGGAGGAGATGAGGCAGGCTGGCCAGGAATGGCATCTCAGGGCAGCTCAGCAGCCGCTCTGGGAGGTGGAGGGTGACAATGCCATCTAGCTGCACGTAGAAAAACTGGGATGTAGGTGCTAGCATGGATAAAGCATCTCTAAGAGACCTCTGTTAGCCAGGTAAGGTTGCTGGCAGCTGCCAGAGAAGGTCCCTGACTGAGGGAGGATTCCCCACTCTTAGCACCAGTGCCACGAGAAGGGTCAAGGATTCAGCTGCTGAAATCTGCTCTGGTTCTCAGATGCTTAAACGTCTCTGAGAGCTAAGTGACCTGGCTCCAAGTGACATAGGAGTGTAAATTCCATTGATTTACTCTGGAGTATTAAAGAATTAAAATCAATCTAATTGCTTGATAAAGCTTGTTTGTATTTTTATCAATGTGACAGCACTCAACTCTTCTCCCTTCTTCCAGCATTTGCCAGCATTATCCAGTGAAGACTTATCACAGGAGACTCTTGCACAAATGTGGGATCCTACATAACTAGCTTATAAACAGGCTTCCGCTCCTGAAATCTATTACACTTCTTTTGGCCAGATACTGCTCTGCACACAGTCCTGCATACAGTCACCACTCCCACAGAAACAGAACACCCAGTGATTGCCAGACCACCCTGAAATAATCACAAAATCTGTTTGCAAACAAGGCTGAGAATATTCACTTCATTCAATAGAGGTATGGGTTAAAACATAAAGTTGCAATAGTGGAAATACTTTAAAAATGAAAGCCCAAGACAAGAAAAATCAAGTTTAGGTCATGTTTACTTCTCACAATCTCCTTTACCTGTTTCAGCATCATACCTAGCTGGAGAGCTGGACCACATCCCCTCCTCAGGCTATACTGTAGCTATCATGATTTTGGGAGCTCTTAGTATGCCAGTTTCTGGGAGGCAGACTGAGAGGCACATGGCTGAGCCCTCCCTCCCCAGGAAGCCTGAAATGCCTCCTTCCTGTAAGGGCTCTCCCCCTGCAGGTACCAGTGACAAAATCAGGGTACCACATAGGATTTCTTCTTCAGCTCAAGAACAAAGAGATAGCGTTTCTGGAACAGAAAACAAATCTTATTCTTCATTTCTGAACTGCAGTGAAGTTATGACACGCACACACAAAAGTGCCCCGTAGGTAAAATCCTTACCAATCCAGCTTCCAATAATTCATTTACATTTGATTTCCTACAGAACTATTGATTTTATGCTTCCTTGTGCAAACTTGCAGTAGCTGTCAGGTATCTCCACCCATCATGAAGCAGCACAGGGGAAAAGCAGAGGGCTGAGCCCCTGGGCAGCATCCAGCTCACAGCCCTGTGCTGCGCCACACGCACCCCCAGAGTCAGGCTGGGGGGACAGATACCAGCAACTCCCCAAGGAGTTCTGGCTGCTCTGACTTTTACCACCTGCTCCAAAAGGTGGAGTCTCCACGACACTTCAGAGGGGTGTCTTGGCACTGCACTGAGCTGTGCTTGCAGCTGCAATGTGGCAGCAGAGTGGGTAATCCTAGCAGGTAAAATGGCAGCTATTTCCCCTTTCCTCTGACACACCTGCCCACAGGTATTTGAATCCCAGCTATCAACCTAATCCACCAGACCCAGTAAATTCTACCAATAGTTTAAAAGCAGCTCAGGTTGTCTTTAAATTCAATTCAGTTTTTATATGAAGACCACAAAATGCAGCAGATCAGAGCACATGCTGAATTCCCAACTTCTGAGGGAACAGAGCCTGAATAAGAATGGGGGTGTGGGTCTATACACATTCTCACACCTGGTTTTCCTTTTGTGGTGGCTTCGTAAAATGCATTTGAAATCGACCTTTGACAGAATCAAAGGCATCAGATATTACATTCAGTAAATACCTGGCTTGGGAACACATTGCTGCATACACTTCTGCACTGCAAATGCAATGCAATGGAAAGAAATAGCAGAATTTCTGTTTAAAAAGTCAAAAATTGGTCCAAAGTATTTATGTGGTTCCACTATGTGTCATGCTGGTATCTTGGGACTTCCACTTGCTTTGACTGTTATCCTCTTTCCAACATTAAAAACCTAAACAGATGGGTACAACATCCCTTCCACATAAAAACCAGAAGTGAGCTTTCACTTTTTAATGCAAATGCAATAAAAATATTGCTTTTATAAAGCATTTACTCTAGTGCCCTCTATTGCTGAATCTCCAAAATAGCCAGCATTACAGATACTCGCAAAGCAGCACTTCCTTTTGTTTTTCTTTTAAGAGAAACACAATGAAAACACAACAGGAAAGAAAAGTATACTTTAGGTCTCTCCATCTGTACACTCCCAGAACTGTGAGTTCTTGACCAGACCTGAGTTAACAAACTCCCTCTTCTTGCTGGAATTGGTAACAAACAAGAGTTTCAAGTTCACAGAGGAGATGGATCATAGAAAAACAGTCCTGAGAGCTCAGAAGGGCTCCCTGCTTTACCTGGCCACAACACTGGGATTGGGAGTTAATTCTGAAAAGCTGCTGCAGCATCAATGATCACTCCATTAGAGGAATGAAACAGCAGTTATATCCTACCAGGGCAGAAGCCAGACAGATCACCTGAAATTTAAAAGCTCGGACTTCCTGCCAAACAAAACCTGCAGTCTTTTCTGTTTAAATGTGAGATCAGAAAACAGTTGACTCAAACCCATCAAATTAAATTAAGTTTAATACAAAAACAGTTGCACTTGTGCAGATCACCCCTCATGCTGGGTACAGCTCAATTCTAAACCTGCTTTTGCATGCTGCATCCAAGCTTGGTCTATGTTTACATCTCAAGCTCTAACATTACATTCTCTCTTTAAAACAGGTAATTCCACACTACTAATTAATTAATGTTACTCTTCATAAATGACCAATTCCCAGCTTTTATTTCAGGTGTTATGGGTCATCATGCCAGCCCTGATAGTGAATCTTGAAGCAGCTGTACTGGAGAGGTGCTTAGTTAAATGCACAACAGTTTGTCATTATCATCCACTCATCCTCCTGCTAGTGCTGAGGGCAGCAAAGAGGTGCAGTGGAGAGAAACAGCATCTTCCAACTGCTTTTGCTTGACACTGGCAAAAGAGACAAGAAATGTAGCATCAACGAGAGATGTAGAGCTTCAGAGCTACATTTCCCAAATGCCTCTATGCTCTATCTATCATCTGTGTTAGAGCAAAACTCCATCATTCCCGGACGTGGCCACTCTCCTTCTCAGTTCCCCTCTGCAAGCTCTGCATGCTGGGCCTGCAAGGGCCACACTGACCCCAGAGACTGCACGGGCTCCAGTGAACTGTGGGGATGACCAGGAGAACCCATGCAGGAGACACAGGCCTGACCACAGGGACTGCAGAAGTGTCACCCACCCCTGGCCTCAGGGAGACAGGGAAGCAATGGCTTTCACCAGCTGGGTTTTGGCAAGAACACTGAAATAGACTGACATTGATCATTAATTTCCCAGCTATCTAGTCTCCCAAATGAAGGTATGCTGCCTCTGCATACCCAAGCTATTGCCAGAATAATCCAGTTAAAGAGGTCACAGAAGGACATAGGCACTCACAGCATAAGCCCATAACTAATATGTTAGCTGGCCAAATATGGAAATGAATTTTTTTTTAATTAAAAAAATTAAAAATATGAAAACAAAAAAGTTAATTTATAAATATTTTAACCTAAGACAATCTAAATTGACATACTGAGCTAACATTGTTCTCCCATCCCATATGTGTTATAGATCTATTTTGTCAGCTGGGTATATTTTGAAGAGAGAGCTGAAAGGTTGAGTTTTTGTACTGCATGATCATTGAAGCTTTATATGTTAATTCTTTGAGGAGGTAGCAAGTTTAAGGCATATCATCATACCCATGTAAAGATTTCCACTTATTTTCCATAACACATATTTTTACATAAATGTAATTTTATATTAGATGCTTAGTCATTCTGACCAGAAGTCCTTTGAAACCAATAAAAATATTCTAACTTTAACATTAGAGAAGGACTAAAGGCGTAACTCAATAGAGCAGAAAAGTTGCAAAAAATGTTAACCAACAGCAAATGGTAAAAATCAATTTCCAGCCGCCTGAAATACGGTAAGTTTAAAATTCTGTCAATAAATTCTCACTTTCTGCCCTCTGAAAGAACCTTCCAAAGTACCGAGTAGAAACAGTAGCTCAAAATGATGAGAACTCTTGCCAGATGAGAGCTGAGAATAAAGGTCTTCATGAGCCAGCAGAATTTGGCAAGAAACAGGACACAAAATCACCCACCTCAGACAGACTTGATTTCTGTAGTTATTTATATATTGTAATGGCTGCAGAACAAGCAGAGTTTGCCCCTGGGGCAGTTCTGCAAAGTTAAAAAAAAAAAGAAAAGTCAGCAAGCATTGTGCTTTTTATGTTTTCCACAGGATAATATGGGATTCTCTTCCAAGCATGTCTAAAATCTGGGGGTTTTTTCTATATAAGCCTAAAAAATATCATAAACATTTAAATCAATGCAGATCATAAAATTATCTCTTCCAGGAGGGTGCATTAGTTGCTTAAGGAGAAAGTGCATGAAACAGTAACAGTTGTGAGATCTGAGCCACAAAATTATCTCAGACTAATCCTTAATTGTTAAAAATTATCTTAAACCCTTAAGCAAGAAGATTTATGTGTCCTTCAAAGCTTTTATTGTAGTTCAATTATCATAATATTGAATATTCTTATTTTTCCAGACCCTCTTTAAATCTTGTTACACTCCTGACCTCAGCAGCATCCTCTGGTAATGAGTTCCACAATTTAATTACATGCTGAATTAAAAATAATTTTGAAAAATCCTTTTATCTGCTTTATATTTGTCACCCCTCACTTTATTCCTCTGCTGTGAGACAGGGAAAACTGGAGTTACTTGTCTATTTTGAATTTTTGCATCATTCTATAGTCTTATCATGGCACTTCATGATATTTTTTCTAATTCCTTTGCCTTTCAATATCTCTCCCTGTACATATGTACTTTATCATGATAAAATTTCTAGTCACATGATGTGCCAGCATAAATTCTCCTAAGATGCTGTAGGAAAAATTCAAACATATTTCAAAGAAATGAAGGCTCCAGAACCCTAAAATCTACATCCCTCAGTTTAAGCCTCTTACAAAATGTTATGCATGCTTGATCAAACTAAATGTAGTTAAAAGATTATCAGCTATATTTAGTATATTCTGAACCATGTCTAAGACATTTCTTTAATCCTTCAGTAAGTAACTTAATAAAAATCAGCTGCTGAAGAGTACCCACAAATTTCCTTCCTTCTTTTAGAGCTTTGCAAGGAGCACATTAGCTATTGGCCAAAGTCTGTGGTCAACAATCCCAAAGTACCCATCCAAGGACAGGCTGAAAATCTAAGAATTTTTAGGGACAGCAACCTAATTATGCTTTCACAGCTCTTTCTAAAATTGTGTCAAATGCACCTTTCTGAACACAGTGACCTACAACTGTACTAAATTCGTTGTTATACTTAAAAAACTAATTTTGTGCTTTGGCAGATTTTGTTTCTGGGTCATGTAGAGAGAACAAGGCATCCTGAGACATGGAGTGACAGAAGCAGAAAAAGAGCAACAAGTCTGAGGGTACTGTGCAGAGGCACAGTGCCCATCTCTTGCTTCACATGATGAATGAGATCACCCAAAATCTATGACAAAGCATAACAGTGAACATAATCTCTGATCTTCCTAACATGTCCAAATAATGAATTTTTCTCTTTTGTTGTTGTTAAAATGTTAAATTATCTATTAAAGCACAAGTGGCCAAAAATGATCGTTAAGTAGTACTGAAAGCCTTAATTGCCAGCTGGGTTATTCATCTGTGGGGCAAGCCTAGTGACACAGAATTGTTCTGCTGGGTCATCCTGAATAAAAAATTGTGTTAGTGCCAGTCCTGGAGTAAAACCCACCAGAAAGACAGCAAAAAGTTGAATTCTAGTATGCTGGAAGCAAGGGTAAATCTCTGTGTACCAAGGGATGGTAGCCAATTCTGCTCAGGGTAGATGGTCAGTACTGCTCAGGGTAGGCTTTTGTGTTGAATAACTCTCTCAGAAGGACAGAAGGGCACCTTGGTAAAGAATTACCAAAACATGGTGTTTCAGAGTTGAGGAAGTTGAGGAAGTGGGTAATTCTGTATTTCACCAAAAACCAGAAGAAAATTCTGGACATGGAAGAAGAAGGCAGAAATGTCCGCGGACTTCAGGGTAGCTAAGGTTTATCTCACAGGTGTGACTTGCTGCCTTTGCACAGACTAAAGAGCAATCAGGAGCTGCGTCTCCTCCCCTGTGGGAGGAGCATCAGGACTTCAGCTTCCAGTTTATGACATTGGCTTCTGTAAACTTACAAGAAATTTGAGTTGAATTTTCACACTGAGATATTTTCTGCTTGGACTCAACCTTCTGCTGAAATGACACATTTCCATCAAACCCACAATGTTGTGACAAATATCTCAAAGGTCAAAGGACTTTTAGGGCACTTCAGACACAAACTCAGTTCAAAAGAGATGCTAAAGCATACACTAAAATGATAGTAAAAAGGTAAATCTTATTCAAACCACTAGATGTAGAGGGGAAGGCAACCTACAAAAAGCATTATTTTTCAAGCACAGAGAGTTCACTTCTTTTCTTGTTACAAGTCATGGATGCAATAATTTTTTTGCAATACTGGGGGAAAAGATAACTGGCATGCAAACATTTTCACATGTGTGTAACCCAGCTAGCAATTAAAGCTCTTAATAACATTTATTGATAGTTTTACAGTAATAAAAGAGATGCAGGAATGATCTGATATGTTATGAGGACTCAGAATGATTTCATGTATTAGGAGCACCTGAGATTACCAGTATTCCAAGAACGGTTCAAAACTCTAGATTCATCAAGGAAAGTTTCATACAGACTTCAATGTCCTGGCATTTCCTTCTGAATATTTGAAATCTGTGGACTCCTTTGGGAGGAAGTCATGTGTCATTTAGACACAGGGCCTAACAATCTTTCTGTGACAGATTTCAGATGGCACATCCCCTTTCAAGAGTCACAGATCTCTTGTCTGAAGTACAGCACTAAACTGCTCAGCTGTGGAACTGACCCAAATTCTACCCCATGCAAATACAAACTTGCTATTAATGTTGCAGAATTGAAAAGTTCACCATCCTGTTCCAAAGAGTCCCAACCAAAAGAAAACTGACCTTGTACCATTAGTCCCTTAAGAAGAACAGCAGGAACTTGGCTTCCCCCGCTATGGCAGTGCGCGTTCTTCCAGCCCCTGAGAACACACCTCAGCCCCAGCCTTCACAGACCGTGCTAAAGGGACAAAACTGTGCTGGGCTTTAAGGGTGTCTATGAGAATGTTAATCTGAGAGATGCAAACAGTTTTCTGCCAGGCCTGGACAAGGATCAGAGCACTGAGTTGCTGTGAGGAACACTGCCTTTTACTAAGTGGTGAGCTGAGCTGTACTGCATTTCAGCTGATAGAATGGAAGAGAAGGCAAGGGCATCACTGCTGAACACAAGCCCCTCTAAGCTGCCCATCACTTTGTGTGAACACTGGTGCAGTGAGTTAAAGTCTTTAGTCAGTCCAGGCTTTGCACAGCCTTCTAGATCAATTAACAGCTCAAGGCAATTCCAAATAATTTTCAGGCAATTATTTGAGTCATATTAGAGCTCCCATATGCATATACTAAGGGAGAAACACAAAGATAACCAAATATCAGTGATGTGACTAAATTATGCAGCTGTAAGGGAACTCTTTGTCCGAACATGCCTGATGAATCTTCTATTGCATTTCCAGAATATTTTGACAGTTTTGCTTAATGAGCCTCCAAGAATGAAAAAATGCAAACAATTCTGGACTGGAAAAGTTAACCAGTTCAATGGAGATTTTTTCCTTGCTTCCTTTTTTGTTTTGTTTTGTTTTGTTTAGCAGGAAAAAAAATCTGGGGAAAAATAGCAGCAGACTTACCGGGAGATTTCCAGAGAAGTTTTACCGTCCTCCTCCTCGAACTGCTCAATGATTTAGGAAACCAGTAAAAAAACCGCGCTATCCTCCTGATGGTTTTGTTCAGATCATTTCTCACTGCCATTGCTGAAGGGGCTCCACAGCTACCCCAGGAGCAAGAGGCCCATGTGTGCAGAGGAGAGAGGAGAGCCCATGGACACCCACAGCAAGCGCGCTGGCTCTGAGCTCAGCGTCAGCCAGCACGTCTCAGGACCACCTGTTAGCCCTAAATCCCCTCCCTCTCCGTCACTCTGCTCACAGCCCTCCAGACCTCCCTCTTTATTACAAGAAGCAGCTATTTTAATAGATGCTTCAGCTAAAGAAAGACCAATGCTCTGGAGTCTTAACCTGTTACTGTGTTTCCAATGATGTTAAAGCACGTTTTCTGCAGGAAAGGCTTTGAAGGGCTCCTTTGTTCATCTCTATCTACCTTCTCCAAGCTGAAAACAAATAAACAACAAAACTGATAGTGACAAGTCCTCTTTCAAAATCCCTTAACGTAAATCAACAGAATTTTCTCTGGAGAGAGTGTCTCTCAAAGGCTTTCTTCTGAAGGTTCTCAGCAGAAAATTAAACAGAGATTTCTATGGATACACACGGGGTTCAAAATGCAACTTTCCTCTTAATGGATTTTAAGGCAAATGTAAGAGTCAAATCATTCCCTGCCACAATTTACTTAAGTATTGAGCATCTATCAACATATCACTATAGAAAGAAATTAACAGCATCTCAGTACATAGCCTAAACCTGCTCCAATCATGGTGCATATTAAATTGTTAATCCAGGGATGCTCTTTACTGCAACATTTTTTATCACAACTTCTAGTATACACTTTTAAACAGCAAGACTATGTAACCATCTCCCAAGGATGGTATGATTTCCTTGACTATGTGTCCAGCTTCTCACATTTGATTTGATTTTTTTGCTTCTGCTAGATCTGAATGGCAGAAATCCCTGGAAAATCAAGACTAATGTCATTACAAAACAAAGGCCCTTTTGTATCAACCTTTAAAGGACAGAAAGTAACAGCTTTGTTAAACCAGCTATGTTCACAGCATACAGTTAATAAATCTTCCAGAATTCACAATGTATTTTTCTACACTAAAATATGTGAAGTATTTAACCCCATTTTATACATGTGACATTTTAAACCTACTGCTGCTTGTCAGGACTGAGCTACTGGTTTCTGATTGCACTTCCTGTTGTCAGTGTGTCTTTAAAAACAAATAAACATTTCCATTTAAAGTGTATCTGTCACAATTCTTTAGCCAGTGCCAATGAAAAGAGCGGAAGGCAGGACACAGACCACTGGATTTTGTCTCGTTTGAGCTCCTCCCTGTCACACCAGAAGGAATTTAGTAGCAAAGTGATGGTTTTAGCACAAGCAGGAGGTCTGTCACCCAATTCAGAACAGGCAAGGAACAGAGTTAAAGGCCCAACAGACAACTTGCTTCTCTCAGGAAATAGCAGGGGTCTGAGTGTGTACTGGCATCTGCCAAATACAAGAGCAAACAATGACTTTTCTGAAATTTATACATATAAAATTTAATGAAAATCAAAGTGTCATAAAAAATCCTGTACAATTTCACACCCTAAGTAAATATGTAATAAATTGACCAGCTTTGCAATTTGTCAAAGAATCCATATATATATACATACACACACACACACACACACACATATATATATATACTTCAGCAGAATATGAAGGGTACAGGAATATTTTTAAATGCTGGTACAGTATCTTTATACTGGTGTTTTATGAGGCTTTAAAAATATTCCATAAAACATATCCAGTTGGAACAACATAAGGGGATAAACTGACTTTGTTGATGACAGTAACAAACCTGGGGATGTTTATACCTTACAATGTTTAGTGAAACAAAAATAGGCAAGAGCATAAAACACTGTATATTACTTTAAACAAACAGAACTTACTCTATACAAAAAATATCACTGGGATGAATCTGACAATTATACTATGCCACAAACCAGGTAATACAGATGAGAACACAGACCTGAATTCAAGCTAAACTGAACAGCAATGGTAGTTAGAATATAATAATTTCACAACTTCTCCATCACTTTACGTTTTAGAGTTAGGCCAAAATGTAAAGCTAATGAACAACAGCCTGCCCCCCACAGCTCAGGGATCAGCAGTGTGTGATGATGACAGGGGTTCCCCTCAACCTGAACTGCTAGCTTCAGAATATGAGCCATGTGCTCTGCACAGGAATGCACTGCTCTCAGCTGGACTCAGGAAAGTCCACAGAGCTCCTCCTATGACAGCTCTGATTCCTCACATTACACTGATGTATTATTAAAGTCAAGAATTCACTGTATTAGAAAGGTACTACACAGGGCTGCATATGTACCTTTCAATCTACTCTGACAGAGAGACAGCACAGAGATACTTTGCAAGGAGGACAAAAGGACCTGAAATGTGAGCAGACTCAGACTCTTGATCCCTGCCTCCCTTTAGGGAAAAAAGCCATGTAAGGCTTTTTCTTGCAACAGATTTCAACCCCCAGGTCATAATCTGCTCATCTGAGCAGCGTCTGGAGGAGGGGAGGGAATGACTGCTGCCTTCATTGCTGTCCCACCTGCCTGGGAGGGAGGTGAGCAGCTGTCCCCTCTGCTATGCAGGCAGCCTCTGACCTCCCACCTCCCCACAAGAGTGCAGAGGTCAGAGCTCAGAGGGCCCCTGTGCAGGGCAGGAATGCCCACAGAGCCTCCACGTCTGTGGTGCCCAGGGTGTCACCACCTGGTCAGCAGAGCTGGCTCCACCACGCTGCTCTCTACATCTGCCTCCCAACCCACTTTCTGCATGGCAGGAGCAGTTGGGGAGCAAAGGGGTGCTGATGAAACACCCAGCAGTTTAGCCATGTCCCTGTCTACCCTGACCTACAGAGCTCTGAGCAGAGGGGCATACACAGTGACACAGTGGCTGCCTTACTGCAGTGACATGCCCACTGACAGAGCTGAAAGAACAAAAAATACCCCAAACTAACCTTCATTGCTACAATAAAATACTCCTAAATGAACTGTGAACAACCAGCGGTGCTTGACTGGAAATATTCTCTAGGGGTGTGCTGAGTTTATATATTTTTAAAGTAAATTCTTTGCTAACAAGCATTTTTTAGAGGAACACAGCTCTAAAAATGTGCTGAGATACCATAAAAAATGAAGTCTAATAATCAGGAGGAGCACACACAGTGGTGCCAGATGTGGGGCAGATGCAGAACTCTCTCCTGCAGAGCAGAAGAGATTTTTTCCTCAATGAGGACTTACTGCCATTTCCACTCCCCCCAGCTCTTAGGCAGCAAATGGCTGGGATGAGTAAAGGATTTCATTTGCTTTGACTTCAACTGCAACTTCCCCATTTAGTCTGGTTTCGGGAACAAAGATCCCCACACACCTGCTCACAGCACAGTACGAGCTGCATGTAGGAAAAGCTGAGTGTGTTAAGTAGTATCTGCTTGTCTACACTGGCAAATGTCCCTATTAACTAGGCTCAAAATGAGGTTTTGCTTTCTTTGCAGGCAAGAATATATTTGGAAAATAAGGTGGTATCTTTCCAACCTGTCCCAATGTGGAGGTGTGTCACTATGCTATATGCCACACGCACAGGCACAGTTCAGTATGGAGAAGTATTCACAAGGATAATATATTGATGGACCTTGAATTTCCAGAGAAGAAAGAAGAGACTTCCAGAGCTCCATAAACTGTTTCCCTTCACTATTTTTGTTTGTTTGTTTTTGCTGGGTTTTTTGTTTGGTTGGTTTTTTTTCTTGACAGAGATCTGAAACAGACTACAAGATTTTTGCAACGCAGGACTGGGTTATGCAGAGAAACATTGTACCCATGCACTGAAACAATAGAATGTGTGAAACATATTTACCTAGAAATTGTAAACAAAAGCTGCAACCTTCCTTAAACTCTGTTCAGCTGTATGCCAGAGTAAATTTTATCCAACTATCAAAAAAAAAAGAGCCCTGCCTAACTAGTTCCTGGGATTCAGCACCACTGCATTACTATGACACTGTCAAGACACAGCATCACTGATTTCATATCAAAACATAGTTTATAACATCATGATGTGTGACAAGGCAATGCAGTTGCTAGGAAGTTAATAAAGAACACAACTAATGAAAGAAAAGAAACAAAAAACTGCTGTATTTGACTTTGAATCAGTGAAACTAGCACAATGCTTCCAATTTCCAGCTCAGCTGCTCATCCCTCCCTAATCCAAATAAGCAGCTATATTTGTGAGCTTTCTAAAAAAACTTTTGATTCTCAGCAGCTGCATGTACACAAAAAGAAAGGACTAAAAATTAAAAAGTGATTGGCAATCTGCAATTTCCATAACCTTGCCTCCTTTTGAAAGGTAGTAATTGAAGAACTGTAGTATTCAAACTGATGAGAAATACATCTGTTATCAGATTTAATGATCTATTAATGACTCTTTTTAGAGAATAATTTGATTTCTCCCCTTAAGATGTAAGGAGTAGAAAGCTTTCTCCTTAGCAATAACTCAAATGAAACATAGCCTGGATTTTGAGGAGGAAAATAACTGTTCCAAAGCATGTTAGTTCATATCTGATTCGTTCTTGTTTAACTCTACAATATATTACACTGTAAATAAATGTCTTCCTGCGTTGTTACATGGAAAATGTTTCTTTGTGTATTTCAGCAATATTTCTTCTTGATTCTTTTCACTATAATATTGTACTGTACAGTCATTCCCTGTTTTATTTCAAATACTTCAATCAGTAAAATTTGCTGCAATTTGCTTTATGTGGTTTTCCAGATGCTGGGAATGTGCAGAGGCAGGCAGGACCAGCAGAGTACTGTGATGAAGTGTGTGAGGGAGGGCACTGCTGGGCTGGTGCAGCTGAGCATCAGGAAGGTGATGCACCATTTCCTGGAGACTGCTGCTGCTGGTACAACATGCTGCACTTGCTCCTTTTTAATGTGCTTTGGTCACAGCTTCACTGCATCTCTGCAGGTTTGTGCTTCAAAGCTAAAGCTGAATGAAAGATTATAAAGCCAGATGAAGAGAACAATAGTGTAACGTGTAAATAATAGGTTCATGCTAATCTTAGCTTTGCAGTAGGTATTATATTAGAAGCAGCAAATTCAGGGAAATTATTGAACAGTCTTTAGGAAAACCACTTTTGTATGTAAACAGCTACACTGTATAGCAGAGGAAAAATAAAACTCAAGGCTAAAACTGGAGAGAAGATACTGAGTTGCCTTGTGACATAGTTTGACACACAGGATTTGACTCAGCGCGAGACAGACCAACTTGCCTGTGGGCTTCGGGTGACTTTGTGCCAAAATTAGCAGGCTTCCCAGTGAGAGCTCACAGGGAACTGTCATTGAGAGAAAACTGATTGAGGCTGAAAAGCAAAAACATGTTAAACTTTGCTAAAGCAGTAAATTTGTTCATCCTAATCTGATCTGCTTAAAACCTGATCAGTTTCAGGGTGCAAGCAAGCTGTGACCCTCCTTCTTTAGATATCTGCATTGCAGTAGGAGTGATTACAAGCTGTTTGCACTTGAGATTAACAAGGGTGCACCTTGTACATTTCTTCTCTCTTGGAAGTGTATATATTTCTTTCTTTAGCCATGAGGATACAATACAAGAGGACTTTCACTGTAGCTCTTCATACTTTCCTCCAAGCTCCCTCACTCACTGTCAGGCTATGGCACCCAAGCTTCTGCACATAATGCACTCTTCCTTTACTGAGCAACATAAAGAAGGCATTCCTCAATGCTCAGTACAGTGTGGAGAAAACAGGCATGTCTAGCAGCTCCTAAAGCCACCCTGCCAGCACACTGCTGACCTGCATTTCACTGTCTGGATAAAGAGATCCTTCCAAGAAGGCTGGAGATTTCTGGTCGACACTGCTTGACAACAGAAGGAAGAGATGACCACAGTCCCTGGATAAGAGCGGATCTCTAATGTTGGCTTGAGCAGTGACCTCAGGGGTAAAATGTTACTTAATATATTGGTGCTGTCTGCTTGGCTCACAGCAATTCAAAGTGGGGACTGCTTCTTCCTGTCCAAGCATACTCTCTATTAGGGACTTACACTGGCCTCCTACTGCTAGCCCTAAATGCAAAAAAAACCCAAACCATGTCAGTCATTTAACAAAAAGGCACATTGTGCAGTAAAACCTTTAGTTTTACCTTTGTCTCCAGCGTGTTAAAATCACAGATACTAGCAATATGTATATAGCATGCAGGCAGAACATAATTTAAAAGGCACCTGGATCATTACACCCCACAATGACCCAAACTCCTGCCCCAGCAGTACTATCTGCTGAACTTTGAGCATGGTGTAACTGTATAAAACAAGCATCAAGTCACAGGAAACTCTTCAAAACTTTCCCATGACAACATCAAGTTCCTCTTTGGTTCCCTGGTTCCTCCTTGGTTCCCAAGTTCCTCCTTGGTTCTCTCCAAGCAGACAGTCAGGAGTTTTCACACTGGCAAGAAATACCAATAATTTTATTACTAAGATCTTTGCTTTTGTAAGCACATCATTGCTTTGATGTTTTATTACACATCTTGAATACACCCAAGGTTAGGAACACTGCCTACAAAAACACCTGTTCTGTCATGTCTCTATTAGCAGACCCCTTTCTACTCCCATGTCTCTCAAATACTGGTGTGTTTGAAACCAAGCCTTATGGTATCTGTGGTCCTTCCTCCTGTGTGTGAAACAAAGCACAGGGTATCTCACATCAAGGTGCCCTGGGCAGAGGAGGCTCCTGCCTACTGAAAAAATCCTCTGCGGGAGCTCCCAGAGCAGCTCCAAAGTGTGTGAGGAAGACAAGTGGGAAAACCACAGAGCATTTTCAGAGCCTTTCTTTTCAGTGATGGCACATGAATGTAACAGGGTGATTCAGAAAATTTTTCTCTACGCTGCTGTGCAGCCCCAAAACAACTGCTTGTATTCTCTGTAGTCTCTTAGGCTTGCATCTGAGACACTCAGACTCTGAAGAACACCATAACTAATAATTAACCATTTATTCATGAGATGGTGAAAACAAGAACAGAGAAAATGCTCAGAAACAGGTGAGAGTTTCTACATGGGACAGTGTATGGCTTAGGAGTGGAAGATGGAACTCACACAGGAATATAAATGTCAGAGCCTAAGAAAACAGGATCCACCATAACCTCAGTGAGGAGTGACCACTCCGGCAAAGAGCAGGGGAAAGAACTCAGCTTTGAGCAGCGAGAACCTTGCTGTGGCTACAGAGACCACAGGAGTGTTCCAGGAGGCAGAGAGGCACTGGGAAGACAGCAAGCATGACTCTTGAAGAGCAAGTTCCACCAAAGCTACTTCCCCTTTCCACCTCCATAGCTCTGCCTCTCACCCTGTGCCAGGCACAGTCCACTGCCAGTGCAGGACACACTGCCTACTGCACTGCACAGGGACTCATTTTTTCTCCAGCTCTACCAGCCCTGCAAGCTCCAGCAAACGCCCCACTGGGGGCAGCAGACCACCCACACTCCTTCAAATCCAACAGGGAGGAAAACAGGGCTCTCTCTGAGCTGAGCTCCACCAGCAAACACAAACCCTGTCACCTCCTGCTGCTCCAGCCTCTAAGGATTCTGAGAAAATGTGGTAATTTTGGATTTAAAAGAAAATATAAAGCACTGGGAAAACTGTGCATAGTTTAAAAACTCTCTGGAGAAAGAATGGGAAAGGGAAGCAGACTCCCACCACCATTTTTTCTAATCTGATGCCCACTGCTCCCTCTATAGGTAAAGCTTTCAGAGGCTCCCTCAACTCTGAAAAGCTTTGGTAATTCAAGTAGTAAGTCTTGTAGTTTCAGCAACTTAACCCCCTCGTTACAGTCAATTAAATATGAATGTAGTCCTACTGAAGAGATAATGGACAATGTCTACTCTCTTACCTAAAAACAATAAAATCTATGCTACACAAATTTGGTGGTGAAAAAAGTACTTTCTGAAGGAAAAAAACCCCCACTAATCTCTGTGTTTGCTCCTTTCCTCCATATTGCACTCTCTACAGGGGCATCTATTTCTTTACTACTCCTGACAATTAGTAGGCATCTAGATAACATATCCTATTTTTTCCCAAGGTTTTTGTGCTGTTGTTTGTTTTTACAGATATTTAAAAATTCTTTTAGTAGGAGAGCTATACTACATATTAAAACATACTGCCTCTGTTCTTCAGCTGCACTAAAGCAGGAATCAGATACTGAATATTCAGAGCCAATATAAAAACATGTTAGAAATTGAACAAGGCTCCCACCAAAATACCAATTCAGCAGAGAAAAAACAAAGAGAAGACCCTGAAAAGCTCTGACA
This sequence comes from Calcarius lapponicus, assembly GCA_039654755.1. NCBI lineage: Eukaryota > Metazoa > Chordata > Aves > Passeriformes > Fringillidae > Calcarius > Calcarius lapponicus. The sequence goes on along the minus strand of CM077463.1, from coordinate 33,610,749 downwards.
CTGTGCAATACACTTCACAGGGAATGCTTGCTCAAAAAAAAGACTGAAAATTTGGTTTAAAAAGAGATGAACAGAAGAGATGGTGTCCCATCACTAAATCCAGGAAAGGAGCCACCTAGTTTTCATGGTACCTCCAAAGCATCTGCTTAAATATCTTTATGAAGTTTGAAGTGAAAGTCATGTAGGACCTGTAATTTCTCTATATTAAGTGAAGAGTAAATCTTCTGAAAATGTTTAATTTGGTTTCATCTGGCTCAATGGAAAAGTGTAAAATGCAAGGAAAAAGAAAAGTTACAGAAATTGACTAGGAAGTCCAGAGCAAGTGGTCCACAAAGTAGTTCCTTTCACACTCCCACCACCAGTCTGTTCTCCAGACCATGAGGAAAGTAAAACTGCTCAGAAATTGTATTTCATAGCCTAGGCAGTAGAGACTTTCATCCAAAGTTATGATAAATGCCTCATTTTTCAAATGCCAAATGACATGTTCATACAATGCAACAATCTCTTACACTACATAATGCTACACACCATCAAGAAGATATAAGAAATGGAGAATTTTCACTGCAGACTACCTTCAGATTGAGAGAAAAACTGAATGCTAGAAAACAAAACCCACTTTTTACTGTACACCATTCCATTATATAGACTGGAATAATCCTGACTGCTTCTGTTTCAAACAACTTTGTGCAGAGAAGTCAGGCCAGGCAGTGGAATTCTTCATCTGCACCAGGTTTTTACCCCCAAATAACAGAGGTGAAAAGGTGAATAGCAGAGCAAACCTGAACTGCAATACCAATTAAGCCTCTCTTGAAAAGGAATCCAAAATGACAGCAAGAAGTCGGATACTACAAAGTATCCTTTCCAGAGGGATTTCATTACATTTGGCTTTCTTCCTGGGCTGGGGTCCAGGAATATCAGCACAGCCTTACTTCTTTTCAAAAAATAAATTGCTTGAATAATGTGCACCTTGTGCACTCTATTGAAATAGACAATCCTTAATCTTGACTTTTTTCTTCTGTTCTGATCTCTCTTCCCTGAATAAAATGAAAATAGTTTTTCAACTTTTTATCAGAAGCGTGAAAATTTGTGAAAAAAAAAATCTCACAAAAGGCAGAAAGACCTATTCTTGGTAGTTCAGGGATTACACCTCACTTTATGAGGTACACCAAGGAGTGTACAAAAACCCTAAGATAATCACAGACCCACTGAAAAATGGTAAAAGTAAAGCCTAACCTCTCCTGAAGCTCAGCTCGGGAATTCCTCATATACACTGTAGGGAAGGAAGGACAGAGATACCCAAAGAAATCCCCATTCCCATAGAGAAGTCAAAGACTTTTCTTTCAGAAAAAAAGTCTGTATCTAAATACTTGAAAATTACTCCTTTGATGTGCCTTTTGACTCCTTCCCTATCCCAGAGGAAACTTCTCATGCCATTTTATCCTTGTCACTACACTCACCACATCTGACTTAGATCATGTCTAATGGCAGGGATATGGTGAGTCTGATCTGACTTCAACCAATACTGAGACAGGGTAATTTAAACAAATATAGTGTTTGTGTCTTTGTGATTCAGAATCATGAGAATTTAGTACGCAGATCCCTCTTTATTACCAGATGCCCATCTGGAAGATGCTGTTTTATTTGGCTTTTGAGATGACACTAAGGGGCTTCTGGAAAGCATAGGTTTATTTGGAAAACTTCCAGCACTGTCACACCTTGCCAGGCAGATTAAAATCTTTGAAAGGTACTTCTAACCTCTGTTGTAATCTCTGCTTTGGAAGGGATACCTACAGGAGACCATGGCATTTTCACAGAGGTCACCACAAAGGCCACAGATTTGGCTATAGTCCTGGATGCATCCAGTTCAGCTTTCAAGGCCACTCTGGACACACTTCAGCAGCTGAGCACAGCCGTGCCTGCTGCCTTCCCAAAGCAGGGGCATCTTCCTCCCCTATCTTCAGTCGCTCACAGAGGAGCCTGTGACTCTGGGTGTAGGCTGACGTCTGGCCAGAGCGGGTTTAGTGACTCTGAGCCAGGAGGGCAGCCACTCACACACTCCTTCAGGTCTTCTGAGCTGGCCTGACCCAGTCCCTATTTCTGTTGCCCTCAGCCACTTTATCAGCCAGATCTGCTCACCAGCCTGGCTCACTGATTGTGCCTGCCAAGTGGGCAAGAACAGAGATTCTCACAGCAGCCCTTGTGCTTTTAGCTGGTGTCTCCTTTCATCTCCATAGCACTTTACAGCTTCTAAATATTATATTCATGCTAGATCATAAAAGTCGAATGCTTGCTACTTAAACAGCAATTTAAAAGAGCAGCTTGAAGTACTATGCCTCATAAAAATTGAGCTTGTCACAGAGGAGAAGGAAAAACATTGTAAGCTGTAATTGTTCTGAGAAAATGTTGTTGGAAGATACATAATCCAATGTGATACTTGAAGTTCTTGTCATGGAGCATTTGATCATAAAAAGAATTATTATTTCTAAGGTCTATTTTCACATCAGTGCACTATACATCCTGTCAGAAGAAACAGTGCATTAATGCAAATGGTAAATAGAAGTATTTTATTTTCACAGCCAAAATATTTCCATTCCAAGAATGACTGTAAAATAGAGCTACTGAAAGTGAGTGTAGTCATGAGAAGAGTGTGTCGTAACATAAATTATATTTATCAGCAGAGGACTGTATGAAGTTATTACACCTCCTTAAGACGGGGAAAAAAAAAAGAAGATTGACCTGTCTTTTCCACCCTGTGTTTCAAATACCAGCTGTTAAACAAAGGCTCAGTGATGTAAATGAAGAGTAAACCACACACCTGGACACGTCACACCACTAGGGATAGCGCTAGATTGTCCTAGAAAGTGCAGCAGCACTGCAGCTGAGGGTGAGGAACAGCCAGCCAAGTGAACGTGCCCAAGGTGTTCTATGCTAAAATCACCCTCGAGGTTACTATGAAGCCCAACAACGTGGCCAAAGCCTTTTCAATCAATCAAAGGATGGCAAAAGAGGACTTTTCACCATCACTAGATGACGTATGTTGTGCTACTGGAAAGCACAGGAGCTAGAAGGTGAATGAAATAGCTGTATTTTAGGGCGTGGCATTAGTAACGAAAGGGGTGCAAAGTTGCTTTCTATGCAGAAAAAGGAAAACACACCTTTGCCTACTAAGAGCCAGAGGCCAGAAAGAAAAAGGACGTGGATGTACGTGCTGTGTAACGCAGCTCTGCCTTGGGCTTGGCCCTGCCAGCCGGGGAGCAGAGCGCACGGCTCTCGGCAGGGCCGGGAGCACACCCGAGCCCTCAGGGCAGCACTCCGAGGAGCAGAGCGCACGGCTCTCGGCAGGCCTGGGAGCGCACCGAGCCCTCAGGGCAGCACTCCGGGGAGCAGAGCGCACGGCTCTCGGCAGGCCTGGGAGCACACCCGAGCCCTCAGGGCAGCACTCCGCACACCTGTGACCCGCGTTACCTGTCGGGTGGGGACGGGGCGCTTTTATCTGCATCACCCCCCATCCACCGCCACGCCAGGCCGGTGTCCCGGCAATTCAGCTCCCGCTCGGCAGCCGTCGTGCTCCGACGCTTCACGTGGCGAAACCGCGGCTCCCGTCGGGGCTGGGCGAGGAGCGCGTTCCCTGGCGCGGACCGGGAGTCGCCTCACCTGGTCCCGCGCCCCTCGGAGTTGTGAGGGTGTCCCGTCCCCCCGGCCCCGCCGCTCCCGGCCCGTTCCCCGCCGGAGCCGCTCACCGGCGCAGCGCAGGCCCTGCGAGAGCACGAAGCGGCAGCACAGGTCGCACCACGCTCCCGCCGCCGCCGGCCCGAAGCGGTGCGGGGGCTCCGGCGGCGGCGGCGCCTCGAAGATGGTGCGGACGTGGCGGGGCCGCGGTGGCGCCGGGCGGCGGCGGCCGCCGAGCGCGGGGCCCGGGCGGGCGGCGGGCGCGTCCGGCGGCTGCGGGGGCCCCGCCCGGCCCCGCCGAGGCTTCTCCCGCCGGTCCCGCGCGGCCGCCGCCATGCGGAGCGGAGCGGGGCGCGCCGGCCCCGCCGCCTCTGCCCGCCTCACGCACACGGCACCCGCGGGCGAGGGGAGCGGGGAGGCGGCGGGGGCGAAGGAGGCGCTGCACCGCTCCGCGTCCTCCCGCCGACCTCCCGAGTCCTGCCGCCGGTCCGCGCCCGGCAGGCACGCACTCCGCATCATTCGGCATTAACGCGCTCCGGGATGCTGCGGCAGCCCCGGGCACAGGGCGAGCTGACAAGAGCCGGGGATGCGCTTCAATAGGTTCCCATTAAAATGATCTGCCTCCCTTCCCTAAAGCAGCTACTGGGGAAATACTTCCCAGGGCTGGGTAAGCTGCCATAACCCACACCTGGGCGGGGAGGCTGCGGCGGCCGGGGTAGTCAGAGCTTGCATCCAACACTTGTGTGAGCTCCAGGAGCACAGCGTTGGAGAACTGCTCCGTGCCCGTTCGCAGCATGCCAGCAGCTCACCTGCCGCTGCCGGCCTTACTACCCGCAGGCAGCAAAGTTCTCCAAAAGATGTGCACCTACAACGAACTGTGACAAAATATCAAATTCCACTGAGAGATATTACCCCTACCACTTTTTTTGGTGACTGATGAAAAAATAAAGCTATTTAGGGCACAGAAAAATAGAAGGTCATGAAGCCTCGCCAATGGCAGAATCGGTCACAAGAGCTCCACCAGTTAACCTGTTCCTATAAACCCCCTTCAAACGGTATCGCTGTTCCCAGGACAATCTGTTCTGGCACTTGCCTCTCTTCACCATTAGAAAAGTTTCTCCAAAGATGTAGGCTGTTATTTTTTTGGTTGTTGTTTTTTTTTTTGTTTGTTTCAATAACAGTTTATAATAATAATGTATAATGCTTTCACCACAGTCACAGTGAATGCTGCTCTTCTGGAACAGCCTGTAGATTACCAAAGACTTTTACTTCCCCCTTCTTCCAGTACTCCCTTCTTTCAGCCAACAACTCCCCTTTTTCCCAGTTCTGTTCAGGACTATCCAGAACTGTTCTACAATGACCACTTTTACAGTGATTGACTACATTAGAACTGATTGAGTTCTACCAGTGAGGAGAGAATAGGAATTTTACCACCATTAAAAGAATTAACATAGTTCAGAATGCATATCAACTAAGAAGTTAAACTGAAAGAATTAGTGTCTCTACCATATTGCCTATGGAAGTGATTCTGTTGTGCAGGGCACATTTTCTGAACAGCTGGATAATGCAAACTGAGCTGCAATTTGCAACTTCGTATTTCAGGCTCTCTATTGTGCTTACAAGAAAATAAACCTCGTAAGGATATCCTGAAATTAACAGAAAATTAAATTATGAAAAGGCAGAAGTACACACTGTACAGTAAGTGGTTGATGATGTATTTATGCCATTAAGCTGTTCATTCATGCATTTTCACAATTCCTATGAAGACAGGTTTGTTCAAGTAACAGATAATTAATATATTCAGCTAACCCCCCCCCAAACCAGTAAACCAGCTTCAGGAAGAAGAACCATATATTACTTTCTATTACTTATTTTGGCAAATGAATAGCAAGATTCATAGCATCAGGACACTTAGTTTGAGCAAAAAGTTGATGGTACAACACTATGCTTTGACTTGAAAAATTATTTGCTTCATAATAATGTAATCAGAAGATTATGAACTGATTACTTCAAGTTCCTTAGCTACTGCTTTGTTAAAATTGCTTTAGAAAAAGAAATTTTAACATGATTAAGATTACTGATGTATTCAGCAAGACTAAAGCCAGCAATGTTTAAAACGAACATATATAACAAAAAATTTTCAAACATGTAGAAGAATGCTGCACATATTTCAACATACAGACTATACTTATACTACAATTAACTTTCTTTTTCGGACTGCTTCAGTATAAGGAAGTTGAAAATTATATATTCCACCTAGCATTTGATTTCTTTCAAGATTAAGAACTTTGAAACAACAAAGTGTTATAATGTTGGAAACAAAATACAGTTTATGCACATCTAGAGAGCCCAATTATTTTAACATTTATTCATGTATTTTACTGATACTCAGTGAGACTGTGGATGTGAATGAACAAATGTACTAGCAGGCATTAAAACATTCCAGTTAGACATAATTCCAGTATTTTAAAACTGTTAAGAATGCCAAAGAAAGATGTGTGACAAACTGCTGCACTCCTTTTGCATAGCTAGATTTTTTGGGTGACAAAGACAGAAGCTGCTCACATGAATGTAAAAATGTTTTGAATTCCCTTTTTTGATTCTCACCAAGAACACTGGAATGCAGGTCTTGGACATCAAGGCAATCAAATTTCCTTTTCTTTTAAATTGAAACACTCATTTATAAATTTCCTAAGTTTCTCTCCAAATATTTTCTAAAAAAGAAAGTAAAATACTTTGTGTTCTGACCTGGACAGATAAGCAGGGAATAAGCACCACAAAACTACCAGATGCTATCACTGGTCAATGTTGTTTAGTTTACATCTAAATGTTCCACCAGTAATTATGGAAAATTCTAAATATAGTTGGTCCAGCTCTTACAGGTGTAATGCGGCAATGAGAAGTGTTATTGACACCACTGAACATCCATGACCAGGTTTCCACAAGGAAGGAATGAGTTCTGTAATACCTGCATGCTCATCTGAAACAAGTATGTACATCTGTAGTATCCGAACAAAGGGATGTTTCCAGAATTCTTTGATTTCCTGTTCTCTTTCTTCTATGTATTTTGGAGCAGAATGTTTCACTTTGCATCTCTGCATCCCAATCATGTAGCACTGAAAGTAGTAACTATTGATGCTGGAAAATAAATATACACTTTTACTAAATTTTCCATCAACGTTTGGTACCAAAGTTGTAAGGCAGCAGTGGGAGTGGTCCCTTTTTAAATCTAGACTGGTACCTTATTTTCCACTATTCAGTTACTACTGAGGTGTGATACTATCTACTCTACTGACTGTCCACAAACTCTTCTCATACCAAATTTTTAACCTTTTCAAAAAATTATACCTGCAAATAAGATTAAGAAGAAGCCATTTTAAGTACCCATTGTTGTGGTGAGCAACAAGATTTCAGGGAAAGTCTTAAAATGCTCTACTCCAAAAAATGACTTTTACATTTGTTTTGACAAGCTGGAGTGCAAACTTCCATATACTAAGCAGTCTAACAATTACAGACAACATGGCACCAAATATTTAGAGAACTTAAAAAATATTGTGAATTTGCTTTCTCAAGTAGAAGAGAACTAACAACTTGAATGTGAAGGAAAGAGAAATGCATTTCTGTTCTGTCCTATCTGCACTCTTAGTCCCTATTCACACTCATTTAAAAACATCTCATTTAAAACATTCATCATGTTCCGTGATGATCACAGTCATTCAGCTAGACTCCTACATAACACTGGTTGTTGAAGTTAATCCAAAATACCCTTTGTACAACAGTGTTTTGGAGTACTGCAAGTCCTCTTGCAACGAAGACTAAACTGCATTCTGAAAAAAAGGGCAATATTCAAAGCAGACAAATGTCAATTTCATCAACAATACTTTTCCCTTTAGGACTCCTCAGAGATCCTCCAAGGGGCTCAATTCCCTGCCAGAAGTTATTCTATCCTAAAAGTGACCAAGAAAAGATATATATTTCTTCTGTATTTACATATTATACATATTTACATTTTCTTTAATATTACAGTTGCTGAAGGAAAAAAAAATCCTGGATAGAGGTTCTGCTTTCAACTGTCCCAACAGTATTTTTTCCCCTTTGAAAAAATTTACAAGTCCTCTTCGAGTCCTTTGGAAGCTAGATGCAGTCCACATTCCGCAGGCCACCATCCATAGTCAAGGCACCAAATCTAAACCATAAAAAAGTACATTTTTAGGTGGTTGACTAGACTATAGAATCAATCTTTAATTTCTTTATGGGGTTTTTCTTTCCCTTGTTACATGCCAACAGAGGCATTTGTACCCAACTTTTGTATCTGCAAAGAAGATGGAAGACAAGAAGCTTTGCTGCAAGTATGGGACTGGGAGTGGAGAACAAAACAAAACTAATTCAGATTGAAGCTAAACTCCACTCTGCCAGCAATTTACCCTGGAACTTTCAAGAGATACTTATTTCTATATATTTTCTCATTTTCATAGGAAAAAAAATCAAAATCAGTGTGGATGTGATAATGACAATACCCTCTCAGGACTGCAAGAAACATGTTTGCCTCTTCACTTTATTTAAGCAATCTGAAAACTGCAAAATCATTAATTCAGATTGGTGTAGTTCCACGGTTGTCAAAAATAACATCTAAAAGGGAGGAATTAAAAGACACCATTGCGTTGCTGCAACATTATTGTGTTTAAATTCAGAATGGATCTGTCTCTGCAACAGGAATTTTTATTATATTTATATTTTATATTATGTTATTATATACTTTTATTTATATATTATTTTATTATATTTTAATTTTTATAGCTAAACCAAAGTAACATGAAACAAAAATGCCACCAAAATTGCTGTAAGATCATTCTGACACAGCCATGTTCCAAGGTTTAAAGTAATTATTTTTTTGTAATACTCATTTGAACAGTTCAAAATATATTTACAGTTAAAGACATTAAAGAATTGTTCCCGTAGTTTAAATTCTGGATCTAAAAGTACCAACTTAAGCCTGCCCCTAGTTTCAGCCCCAAAAGGGAAAACAATTACTTGCCTTTCCAGAATGTGATTGTTTTCAGCCAGCTCTTTAACAACACCTTCCATTTCCTCCTTTAGTTTCTTCATTCTGTTGTAACCAGAAGCAAAAGAAATATTAAAGTTTTTATTGGTATAGATACCTGCTCTGATCACTCACTACCAGTTTTCAGCAACTTGCCATTACATACAAAATAAGAGACATATAAGTTGTTTATCTACAAAGAGACAGATGATACATTAGTGCTGTCCCTCATTCACTTCCAAATCTGTGCCACCACTATCACAATCTAAAATTCTTGATCTTAATACAACAATCACTAAGTAATTTAATTTTTTTTTCAATTTCCCTGTATAGTAAACATACAGTATTACATCAATCCCATTAAAAAATTCTCACCCAAGAGTCATTTCTACTAATGTGTTTGAGCTTGGATAGACTGTATTCATCGTATGTTTCATCCCAGTGGAAGCTGCAAACATTTTCTGTGGCAGGGCATCTTGTAACTGTAATAGATAAAAAGGAAATTTAAGTTACAATAGAAGTTGTCATGTATATCTTGATGCCCACCTTAAAATCCTTTTTTAAATTCTCTGTTGTTGAGATATCTCATAAATTTATTACAGTACTAAGGTGGCTGATATGCTCCAAGATGAGATCATCACATCAAGTTTTGTATTGACATGACCAATAATCCCCTGGTTTGTTCCATCTTCTAATACTTTCATAATAAACTCTGGAAAGGAAGAATTATCTATTTGTTATGTCTGTAGATATCCTAGGGCAGCAGGATCCTAATCAATGGATTAGTGGTGCAACTAAAATACAAATAACAAGTAAAATGCCGCTGTCCACCATTCCTAAACTGATTTTACAATTAGCAAGGGCTTTTTGTTCATTTATCTTTCCTTTCTAAAAAACAATAATTTTACTACATGAAAATGCTCTTATTCTCTCAATCCTGAGGTAATTCTGACAAGTTTGCATGCTGCAGAGTCACCATCCAAATCATTCGTTTAACATCCTTAAGTATGTATCCCATCATCTTGACTATGGAAGCAGCATTTTTATACTTCCTAAGAGAATTAGGATAATCCTCTAGGTCCTCTGAAAATATTATGGTAACAGTTGCACAGAACATTTCTCAATGAACCCACATCCATTTGCACTGCTTTTTTTTTTTTGAGGGGGAATTGCTAACATTACCAAAAAAAAACCCCAAATCATCCAAACCCACAAACTCCACCAAAAAAAACCCCACACAAATAAAAAATAACCCACCATCCCAAACCAAACTAGCCCCACCAAATTCCAAAATCAAGTTACAATTCACAAAATCACATTATTCAATTATTCAAAAAATAACACCATTCAATATGACATGGCAATGAAGCTACTGCAGACCACATACAGCACTTTTAATACAACTGCATTAATGTAAGACTCACTATTAGCAATACTACTGAAATGAAAATATATGGAAGTCTTTTAACTATGCAAATGCTTCCCATAAATTTGAAGCATTCTACCTCATTTATATAATCCTGGTATTTGGACACCTCTTCTTCAATACCAAAACACTGGTTGGTGAGAGCCAGTAATTGCTTCCTTGTGTGAAGCATTTTCCTAAAAGAAAAAGAGTTTTCTTTTAAGAGCTGCTTATATAAAAGTGGTGCAATGAACATTACCGAACATTAAAGAAATCAATAGCTTGCCTTGTCCAGTCCTCAGCTTTGTCCAAAAATGTTTCATACTTGCTGACACATTCATCTTTGAAAAGAGCTATGGCTTTTGTAGCATGCAAATACAGCTTCTGCCTGCAACAGAGAAACAACCAAGCAGTGTCATACTGCTTTCAAAACTCCATTCCTCTAACTTTCTGAAATTTGGAGAAAGGTTTGTGAACTTAAAATCTGTGCAGCCACCTTTATTCAGGCTGTTGTAATGTGTAAGAACTCAACATTCTACAGGAACTGACACTTTATGCTTCAAAAATATATCCTAGCACGGAGGAAGAAATTTATTTGAAGCACTTTGTTTGTATTTGTATTCATATTTGTATATGAATAAATAGTCAAATGTCTTCCTTGAGTCAGCTGGCATATTTCAGAATTCTAAATGGAAAGGACAAAAGTCCTAATTATTTCATATTTGCCTACTGCAGATACTTGGAACTTCTAGCATATATGAATAATCCTTTGCATTGAGTAACATACATGCAAGAAAAAGAACAGGAGTTTTGTGTCAGCCTAATTTTATGACAAGAGGAAAAAGAAACAAGCAGAAAAGGAAAAGAAAGGAAAACAAACCCCAATTCTTGTTAGTGTGGCAGACAGTAGTCCCAGTGTAATTGCCTTGCCATGCTATGCATTGCACCACTAAATGTAAGGGATACTGCAACACTACAGACCAACACCTACTTCAGACATTTCATTAGGTCTTGCATAATAAATATTGTTAATTAAATTGTAGATAGAGTGTAGCTGGACTGTCATCAGGAATGCATATCTATCATTCAACCGAAAAAATAAAATTCAAATTGAGAGCTGCTCCCTTACCCTTATCTGCCTAGAGATAAGTATTACAAAGGCCAGCCTCTGCTGATAATAGCACACAATCTTTAAGAAAAGCCACTGCCATTTCCCTGGGGGGTGAATCAAGTATAAAAAAGATGGACTTAGGATCTCAAACCTGTACAGCCCCAGGGAGATATCTATGGTAGAAAATATACCAGTATTCAAACCATTGTATTCAATATAACAGTATTCATTTCATGAAAATGAAGCATATTTATTTGAAGTTTATCATACACTAAGACAAGAACATGGTTTTAGTAGTAGAAAACCCTCTCCTCTGCTTGGCAGTTACCTAGTTTAGCTTTCGCTATAGGAAAATCAAGTGGCAAGGTTGTGCCCTCTGCATGTCAGCTTTCTATCTCCACATGCATGGTAGGAAGAGCAAGATTTTTTAGAAAATTATGTAAGTGGTGTCTAAATTCATGCAGCATTTAGCAAAGTCTAGGGAACCATGCAACTGACCAGCCACTAGGAGAATAATTTATTTATTTAAACATAAGCACATAACATCATTTGAGATATAATCTTATAATGGTTTGGGTTGGAAGGGACCATAAAAATCATCTAGTTCCAACCCCCCTGTCACAGAGCACTGCCAGGGATGGGGCAGCTGCAACTTCTCTGGGCAACCTGCTCCAGTGTCTTATCGCTGTCACAGAGAAGAACTTCTTCAATGTATCCAAGCTATTTTCCCCTCTTTTAGCCTGAAGACATTACTCCTTGTCCTATCACTGCAGCTCCTGATGAAGAGTGGCTCTCTGGCTTCCCTGTAGCCCCCCCTTCAGCTGCTGGATGGCCACTGGGAGGACTCCATGCAACTGCCTCTTCTCCAGCAAAGATATCGTGCCCTGCTTCACCACCTGCCCATTTGACAGGGTTCCCATTTGACTCGTGTCCTACCTCCCAGTCTCAGAGCATGTCTCAGATATTTTAGGGCAACTTAAATGGCATTAGCCATCTGCATATGAGGAACTGAATAAATCCTGAGACAAGCACAGCAGTATAGAATCAGTGGAGACTATGGGAGTTTAGAGACCCAAGTTACACACAGATGCTTAATGTGAACACCTTGCATGAGTGACAATCTTAAACAAGCATGAAGAATGGCATTAAAATTAATTTTGTGTGCTATATTTCCTGTAAGATTAAATCACTCTAGAATTTCATTCAGCTAGTCCATATTTTACGCATCTGTAGAAAATTATATCCACCTTAGCTATAAAGTCATTTCAATCTTACTCAGGGCTTTTTCCTGCCTGAAAAAAAACAGGGAAGAAGTGAGCTTCCTACAAAATAGTTATGCCCAGATAACAATCAGGTATTTTCCTTTTAGAAGGCCTATCGGTGGAAAAACTCTACAGCCAGAAAGCACCCCATTATCATAGGGTAGTACCCCTATGTATTTAAGATTTTTAAAAGAAATTTTTTACAAAGCAATCCTAAAGAGGTCGAGATTTACAATAAAATTAATAGAATGGGTTATTGGCAAGAGCATCTGGAGGACCTGAAAGCAATCATGGTAGTTCCCAAAGGTAAGTTCAAAACTTACTTGTCAAACTTGTGTATTTGTTCTTCATTATAAGGAAGCCCTAGGATCAGAGCAGATGACAAACATTACCAATCTAACTCTGCTAGTTTTATTTATGCAAAACTCTACTAAGTTTACCCATTTCCTACATAGTTTCCTTCTTTTTACAGGTCAAAGTGGTCATACACTTTTTCCTCCTCTCTAGTCTTGCAATTCAAATTTATGCTATTAATAGTGGTGTTCCATTCATAAGGGCTTTAGCATGGTATCACACTAAGGACCTACAGACATATGCACTGTGTCCATACCTACCACTAATACCCTAGTCAAACTAAGACTGACCTGTCCCTTACATTGCATTTTATGTTAAAAGTGAATCAAATAAATTACTTACTTCGTTCTGCTTTGTCTTTTTTGAACTGATAGTAGATGTCTGTGATGGAAGACAGCAGTGCCTGCAACCTTTCTGGACTAGAGTGACAAAAGGAAGAAAATGAGATGTTTTATACATAAACTCAAGTACCTATTAACAAGCTTTGTGAACTACAACTCAATGCAGAATTCAATACATATTAGAACAGTAACAGTAGTTACTCACTTTCTGTCTTTTGGATGCATGCCTTCCTGATTTGCCCAGGTGTCAGCCAGTAAACCACCAGGAGAAAGTTTGGCTTTGATATCTTGGAGACTAGTTTCTACGGTGCCCTGAGAGCTGGAGAGCTACATAAGAGCAAGAAGGTTCAATCTTATCACTAGGTAAAGTGAAAAATTATTACTTGAGCACATTAATACTACAAACTTGTTTGTTTCACTGATATCCATTAAAGAAATATGTCCAATTATCTTCCTAGGCTTAGCTAGAAGCAGATAAAGCAAGGTATTATTAAAGAAAGAATCATATTTGATGCTGGCATTTCTGTTAGTTAAGATTTACTTTCTTTCAACAATAACTTTCACCCTTTCATAAATCCCTTATTTTATTTCTACCCTTATTCTTCTGGTTTATTAAGAATTCATATAATAACTATCTACATGATTCATACCTTCCTTTCTCTGCAGTTCATACAACCTTCAAAATAAAAATGCCTTAATCATCTTTTCCTTTTTGAATGGAGAACTTTTTATCTGCTCCCAGTGTATTAAGTTATTTTCAATTTTTCCTTTCATGTCTGGAAACATGATGCACATTTCAAAGCAGATCACTTTGAAGTGTGTTTGTGAATGTAACATTTTAGAAAGCCAACAAAGTAGACAATAATTCCTTAAGGAAAGAAAAAACTGAAAAGAAAAAATAGCAAAGCAAAATATATTTCAGGGTTATAATTCTTAAGTATTTTAGAAAATAGGAATGTATTTTCAGGAACCCATTTTCACTATACTGAGCTAATATAAAAGGATCTGCTCTGTTTTCAGAAAGATATTCATATTAGTATGGACATTTTAGCAACTGGCAATCTAGAAGCTACATTGAAATTTCCGAGTTGTTATTCCCAGAAGCCTGTGTTATCGTGTATTTGGCTTTTTCTGTAGAAACACCATTTTCAGAATGACTGGGTAACTTTGTCAGGCACTTACACGCAAGAGTTTTGTGTGTATCTCTGAAATTTCATCCACTTCTGATGCTTCCAAGTTGATCTGCATCAAATTTTCGTATCTGTCCAGCAAAAAAAGGCAGTTGAAAAAACAAATAAACGAGCAGTGAATATACTCGAAGTATTTCTGGAATCCAGATCATAACAGCAACTGCCTCTTGTTATATATGAAATACAGTCTCTGTCAAGCAACAACCATGAAACTAACAAATTTAAGTGGCCATTAACAATGGAAAGAGTTTAGATTAAAAAAAAACATTCCTTGATTTTTTTCCTACACTGGAACTGTTAAAATAAAGTTGAAATTTCCATTCCTGAATTCCTTATTCTAGTTTTATTAATTGTACTTGACAGGCAGTGGAAGACTATTTCCTTTCATCAAGTAATTTTTAAAATCTTATCAAACTAAAGGTACTCAAAGTAGTCATTAACACACTAATACTTCAATGTACCAAAATGCTTTTCTGAGAAAACTTACTGGGTTAAATGTTTAAAGGCTGGGATAGTAGGACCATCTGTTCATACTGATACTTTCCATATGACCATAGCTCAAGTGCCAAATAAATTATTCAGGACAATATTTTTTCTCTTGAGTCTCATGTACATTTTAGTTTTAAACCACCACAAACAGCTCAACTGCTTTAAAAAAATACATGCTTCACACAAGTTCAATGCTTTATTTACCTTTTCAAATAAAGACTTTGTATTGCTATGCTTTGAAGCACAGCCTTGAAAAGGAAGGACAGACAAGAGGACATGTCCTTTATAAGAGTTTTATGGAGTTAGCAAAGTCAAACAAACTGAAAATCCTGCCCCTTTGTAAGAGGGCAAAAGACCATGTGCAAACACATAGGAAATTTCTGTTCACATGAGAACTACTCCAGTCAGCAAATGAATGTCTTTTTTTTTTTTTTTCAAACTACTGCTGAGGTACTCTTGAGCACAACAGAGTCACAAAACAGTGACTCTGAAGCAGTATCTTCTGAGTGGCTTTCTTCTGGCAGAATGCAGGAAGAAACTATCTGAACCAAACACAGAGTCAACAAGATCTAGTCCTGCCAACTAGTACAAATGGGCTTGAAGAGGAGTTTGGGTTCTTACCCTGATGATTTGTATCTAGGTTGCACAGGTCTTATCTCACAAGTTACCAACTTCCCTATTTCACTGTTGTGGTTTTGTGGTGTTTTTTAAGCCAATACAAACAGACACACCTGGCTTTTAAGGTAGGTTTGGCACACACAGAGCAAATCTGTCAAACCCCGGAGCATTTACACAATTACTATGTACAAGGTGTTCAATTTGCACAGGCATAGAAGCACCAACAGGTTTAAGTCTAATTCTTAAGTCTACTCTGCAAACCCGGTGATTCTACATGTGTGTGTTAATCACCTTGTGGGTATCTGCATTTTCAGAGCAGCCTGGTGAGAAGTTCAGAAAATCCCATGACTAAGAGAGCATTTGGGAAAGAGTGACAGTAGGTTGAACAGGAAAACTATCAACCATGGGAGAATGCTAAGAGGAGGTGCTATTTAAAGTTCCTCTCACACTGCCTAAGAATAACACCTTCCTGGGAAGGGACCAAGGGGGGCTGGGCTTGGTTGTTTGATTTTTTTTTACAGCTGCTCTGTGTTGCATTTCAACATGAAAACTCCTTCCTCACAGAAAATGCTACAGTCTTAAAACTGTGTAAGGGGCAGTATTTGAAGTCATATGCAACCAAACACAGAGGCAAAAGTGCTAATGAAAGCAAAGCTACTTGATTCTTTGTTCAAGCTTTACTATAGCTTCTAGAGTCAGTAAGAGCAAATGAGCTGAGTTCAGAGAAGGAGAAAAAGAACACACACAGTTACCACTAATTAGTAATTACTTGTTCTTATTAGGTTAAGCAGCAAAATTAACACTCTAACTTAAGTAACATATATGACTAAATCTGCTTAAGTCAGTGCCATCAGAAAATCCATGCTGACTCAAATTTAATTTTTATATGCAAACCACTGCAAATAATCATAACTTATAATACTGTTGTCACTAAAAATGAAAATGAAGAATCAATGTGTAGGGTGTAGTGCTTCTACTTACATTTTCTCAGCTTTCTCAATGTTTCTGCTGCAGAAATCCAGCCTGATGACAATCTCTGCCTTTTTATGAACCATTTCATTGTAATCATCCTTGATTATTTCACTAAAAAAGTGAAGCATTAGTATATAAGTATAAAGTAATGAATAGAAGTATTCAACTGCCATCCTACCAGCAATCAGTAATACAGTAATACACCTGCAGCAATAATTGCTAGGAGGAATTGTTTTCAGTTAGAGATGCATTAACATAATCCTCATATAAAAATACCTTGTGCAAGCTGTTCAATTCCATCTGCATGTTACCAGAAGTTAGACTTAAATTATACACAGAAGAAAGTAAATTTGCAAACACCTTTAATTATTTTCAAAAAATTTGTTTCCCTAATGACAGAGAAAAGGGATTCAGCCTATCCTTACTCAAGGATAAACAAAGCCTCCCAAGATATCAAAGAGATTAAGGAATTATGTATTGATAATCAAGGCATATGTCAAATAAAAGAAAAAAACATAATGAAATGCAGTCAATTGCTTACATCAGCCATCGAATTCCTTTTCGCATCAGCTCCTGGTAAAGTAGCAAAGAACTGGCAACTCTACAGGCATAACATACAATACCTGTCACTGCCTGGAGGAAAAAAACCCTGCATAAGTACTGATCTGGCATTCTCTTAACAATTGCTTCAAGACAATACATCACAACAAAGCAACACAGATTAATAAAAGAAAGCAACATGAGGATGGTAGTTTAAAGTGTGCAACTTGGCCTAAGCTTTACTCAGGCAACAACCAAACAGCCATGAAGGCAGAGCTAAACATGGGTTTTCCAGTTATGGTGAAGCACCTGTTAGGGATGAAAACAAATCTCACAAACAAAAATGACACAACTTACTATTTCTGTCAAAGTTACAAGTACATTTCTTCAATATTTTAGGCATCAAGCACATACACTAAAAGGAACTTGCAAAAACTGACCCTTTTTTAAATTCTAAGGCTAACTTGCAAAAACTGACCCTTTTTAAATTCTAAGACTCTCTAAATTTACCCAATTCCACTTACAAGATTGCTGTATTATTTACAATTGAGAACAAAGTTTCAGATATTATAATTTACAATACTTTAAATAATTAGTATCCACTGATGCTTTTCTGTTTATTAGTTTTCAAGATTACTGGTATTTAAGGGGGCATACATTTTCAGCACTACCATGTCTGAATAAAAGGCTCCTCAGCAGTCAGTATTTCACTTGTATAAGTGGTCATCACAAAGTCAAGTATGGCTGTGCCTACATTCAGTAGTTTTAGAAAAACAACCAAAACAACGCAAGATCCTTTACTAGTCTCCCACAGATTCTGAAAGTTTCTAAGAGGCAACAGAAATTCCATCCTTCTGCAGAGTCCTACAGACTCCTCCCTAATGAGCAAGAGTTATTTGTCTAATGTTAAATTTTGCACCATTAGAAGTTATGAAGTCTCTAACTCACTTCAGGACTATACAGTCTCAGGCTCCTTTCCTCACTGAATTATACAGTAACAGAACATTTTGAATTTAGAAGACTTTGGGTTTGGTTAAAAAAAAAAACCAAACCATATTTTGCATACAAAAGTACAGCTTTAATATACTTTTAGATCCTTTGTTAATAAATGTATTTCTATCAGTCAGTATCCTCATTAGCATTCTAAAATGGTTTTATTAACATTATTAATTTGAAAATTAAGTAGCTTTCATTTCAGTATCATTATCCATATATAATATTTAAAATGGTAATTACTCACTTTAGCCATACTGGCATCCCCATCCAAATCGTAACGTTGATGTACTTTAGGAAGTAAAACTGAAACATAAAACAAATGTCTGTATTTTATTACTTTTGAGAGGAGACTTCAAAAGTTCAGATTGTTTTCCCTCCCCACCCTGTACGTTGCTTTTATGCCTTTTAATATCATGTGCTTCTCATGCGCTCCTTTAAAACCAGCCTTTGTCTTAACTGTTTTAAATAACTTGGTATCTTCAGCAAATTGTCCTTCCTTTTCCAGACTCACTTCTGAACATGCTGCACGGCACAGAATCCATTCAGGTCTCCACTTGCAACCTCTCTCCACTGAGAGAGCCAACTGTTGCTCTGTTCGTCACCACCACGTTTGCCCACATAGGAGAGCATTCCCTTCTCATCACATGGCTGCCTATTTTCATGGAGGCTCTTAAGGGCAGCACTTCACCAACCTCAGGCAGCCCCTACCACCTTTGTTCTCACACTCACTGGCTCCTTCAGAAAGCTCTGTGACACAATATAAAGGCCCTGTTGATCCTTCCACAAACAGCTCACCTACCCACACCCTTCAGCACCTATGTGAGTGCCGGCTGGCCAGAGCAGTCAGTATTTAGGACATACTGACAAAGGCAACACTGACCTCTCAACTGCAGCCATGTCCTCCTGCTCAACATTTATTAAAAAAGTGCTCTGGCACAGGCCCCTCTAAAAGTCTCACAATGATAAACGGAAATTCAAAACCTTAATTTCTTTCCCCCCACCCCCATTATGGTATTACCTTATCTTCTGAGCAAATGTACATTGTAAAGACATCCCCTGTTAACTGAAAGGCTAACCACATTCACAACAAATAAAAATTAAAAAAGTAAAACTTGACCTTCCACTTAGTGAATAATGGAACAAAAGAATCAGCTTTGAATTACTTTCTATAAGTTTCTTTCTACTTGTTTAAAGTGTCATGCTTCAAAAAGGTTCATAACTCCATAAGCAGCACTACATCTTAGCACACAAATGTTCAGGTTCAAAGGACTTTACAAGCATCTACTGTTTCAGAAAAAATGTTCTGAATACTCAGCAGCTTTGAAAAACATTGGACTGCATACTTAGAACTTCAGATATCAACAAAAGAAAATTTCCAAGATTATTTTTAAGACATAACAGACATAAAACAATTACATTAAGTAACACAAACTATTTACAAAAGACAGCTGTGAGAAAAGCGAAATTACTTTCATATACCTTCTTCATAGATTAATCCAACAATGTTTACAGCCTCCCTGCTTACTACAAAGATAGGATTCTCCTCTGTTGTTCTGGGGAAGTGCTGTGCCAATCTGCCAGGCTCTAGTACCAAGCGCCGACCTTCATATATCAGTTCTTGATTCTGAGATGGTATTTTTGTCTGTTTGTAGACCAACTCATGAAATATAGCAGCTCTATAATACAAACAATATAATTGGTAGCAGTTAGACTCACTACAATAGTTCAGCAATTCAGATTTTGTATTATTTAAATAAAAATTGCTTTTATTTCTGATTAAGAACTGGGTTTACATACAAAGCACTTGACTTTTAAGTAAAAAACCAGTAGCATGGTGCCTAAGACCCCAGGTTGCTGTGTTACAGAAATAAAAGCTATTTCCTGCAAAATATTAAACTTCCTTTCTACCTCTGATTATCTGCCAAAGCACGTCTGTCTAAACAAAACTGCTCTGGTCTGAAGGTCAGTAAAAACAGGCAACACTTAAATGAGGGGAAGGAAGCCTACTTAAGTTTTCCAAGGCATATCTTTTCTTGAAAGGAGATAGATGCTCTCTCCAAAAGCAAAGTCTGGTGTTTTACATGTCAAAAAATTAAGTTCAGCCAGAAAGCTAACAGATAGCCAGATTATTTCCTAAAATAGCAGTGATAAGGAAGAGCAAAGACGCTTTGGAATTTTATTTACAACAATCAATAGATCCAAGGGTAAGAACTCATAATACCACCATATCTCTCCCCACCAAAAAACCCCACCACAAAGGCCTACTACCACAACAGCAACCAAAAAAACCAAACTAGCAAAACCTCCTACAAAGAAGAAATACCTTCAGGACACTAATGGGAAGAACCAGTTTGCCTCCTGTGCAGCACTAGTACACTATTGCTTCTTAATACTACAGCTACTTTATAAATAATCACACATGTAAATAATAATAAAAATTAGAAGCAAGATTTGTCTGCAAAAACAGTATTTGGGTTCTCTCAAAATGTAAGTGATGGAATAGAAAATTTGAAATGGGCAGAACTGTATTTACACATTAGATGAAATAACAGTATGTATCTGTGTGTTAGAAATTAACATGTACTCTGTATATCTGTAACACAGCAGAGAAAAGACATTTATGTTTGTACATCTTACAGCTTTTAACATCAGCACTTCACGGTCATAAAGTGAACCCCACACAAATCAAGATCCTAAACTGTACCAATTACCACTTCAGAACCCCTGTGAGAGTTTTACACCACAGACAATGTGTGCATTTTGTATGCTTGAGAACGTTATTTTTATTTTTGGCCAACATGTTTCTATTTGCGCTATGACTGTGCAGGAAAATTGTGTCCTTTTACTTCCTCAGATAAACTTCAACATGCTTCTATATGCACTATGACTATGCAGGAGAATTGTGTCCTTTTACTTCCTCAGATAAACTGCCAAGGAGAGGTTGCTGAATTTGCAACGCTGGTGACATGAGGTCACAGGCTACTGAATTTGTAACTGGTGATCTGAGGTCACGGTGCTATTAGCCTGAACAAGACTAAAGTAATGCAAATAGAGAGAGAGAGAGCACTTACGTATTATAGTTGTGAATATAAACTTTGTGCAAGGTCATCTGCTGTAATGAAAAGATGTGGATTATTATTCGGTGCAGTATGTCACTCGTCTCTGCAAAAAACTGGTCAAATCCCCAGCATTTCTCCTGGTCTGCTTCAAGAATATTCGCAAGGACAGGTGTGAGCAGTACTTGCAGACCCCTAGAGGACACCAGGAAGAGATGAGACAACTTGGTTCTACTTGGAACGTTTTATCTTGCAACCAATCACAGTAATTCATTTGACTTGTCTCATGTATACACATCTATTATCCCTTAAAGAATATGCCTTTTTTCCTACAATGAGCAACAAAATGTTCAAGGGCAATGTCTACTGTTTTTCATTAACACATGTACTTTAAATCTCTCCAGGCTTAACTATGAAATTTTTTTTTTTGGTATTTGAGAAATTTCAGTCACACTTCAAAAATTACATAAAATTTACTAAGTCTACATTGTAGAGCTGAGGCCACTTTCTACCACCCCCGCAGCATTTTACCCAGCTCACCCCACACACCACAGTGTATCACTTTGAAGGAAGCTACTGCCATTTAGGATTTGCTGGTGGTGATGCTTGTGTGAGCACATTATGTTGTTTTCAATCAAAATCAGCTGGATTAAGAAAGACTCATTATTTAAACTGTCAACACTAAGAATTCATCCTGACTGAGATGGGGCTAAATAAGTACTCTGTACATGCAGCTTCAAAAAAACCTGTGCTACCCATTGCCTTACAGTTACTATTCTAGGAGAAAGGTCAGCTTAAATTTCTTGCATTTCTGCCTTGAGCATCTGAATGGTAAGGAACTTTATGGATCCCACCTGTGCATTACCATGAACAACTTCTCTGAAATTTTAACATTATGCACACATCAAGCCTGAATCCAGCCAGCAGCAGAACTGGTAACATTATGGAGCAAGCTTCAGTGCCTTGCAAGCACACTGCTGACTGCATTATTGGTCAGTGGATGATGTGCTCACATTCACTTTAGTACTAAACTTATAACACTGAATACTGTTTGAATACTACTTAAAAGGATTACCGTGAGCAGATGTTTAATGAGAAAAAATCTGCTTCCTTTATAATTTCAAGCAGTTCAATTGTACAGAATAAGCAGAGGAACAAATGAGCAGTATCATTAAAAACACATACAAATTGCAAATTCTGCACATTCTAAACTAATGAATTCATATAAACCAGACTTTGACTTTACATCCCTTAAGGATGTACATATTTGGCTTTCAAAAAGGTTTGTTTCTACAGTCTCTTCATAGAACAACTTATTTCCTTCTTTACCATGAAAAATTAGTAACTTTAAAGTAGGGAAGAAGTCTCAGGAAGAAAAATGGGTAAGTGGGTTATGGGAGGTGTTTTCAAAGTCACACCAAAATTAGATCTTCCATGGGTGAAGATCTACTGAATATTACAGATATATGAAGTAAAAATATGATGATAAAGTTGAAAAGATACAAGTATGTGTTAAAATGCACTGATGTGACCTTTTTCCTAGCAAAACATAAGCCTCTGAATTGTCTTTGCTATCATTTCCTTCCGACTGCCTAATCTTTGTAACGTCTGAAGTCACATTCTTGCAAGAAATGAGGGCCATCAAAGTTATTGATTCTTCATTCCTGAGGGTGGAAAAAATGCAGTAATAATAGTATTTCTTCTCAAACCACATCAGATGTGCTCATTTGTAAATTAGCAATCATAAAACTATTTGGACAGATGGGAAGAAAAAAACTACTTGATAATCAAATATCAGACTGTACTGATGTACTGAAGAGTTCAAAGGAAAAAACTGTGTCAGATCTCTGCTCCAAAGACACAACCCCAGAAAATAACTGGAAAAGCCCAATCAAGTGGCATTGAAACATTTGTGAGCATTTGTAAATTGAAACTTACTTTGAAAGGCTACAAGAAACCGGCATCTCCCAACTCCACTCAATAGGTCCATTTTCCGCTTTCTGTATTCCAGAAATAGCACCAGAAGGCTTTCCAGTGATTATTTTATACCTGCAATACATTACAAAAATGATGGAAAGTTCAACTACTTCTTCTTATACATGCATAGGTTGAGTAATTAATCCTCAAAGGGGCAGCAAAAATTCCAATTTAAATGACAGATTGGCCTACATTTGTAGATGCAAAAATTAGGAAGCTTCACTTACAAGCTGACAGAGCAGTGCCAAAAGAGTAAAGAACAAAAAGCTATGTTGGAGAAGCAACTTTGTCTACCTCAACCTTGGGGAAAACTTCTGGAGGTACTTCCAGCATACTGAAGGAAACCAAAGGTTTTCACAAGAGTTAATGAACCAAAGTCAATTTAGTTCAATTTACACATTAACATGCTAACTTCAAGCATATTCCACAGCCAGAGACAACATTTAGCCACCACAAAGTGGCTTGGGCATAGAGAAGGAACATCCAGAAACCTGGACACAATTTGGCATTGTTTAACTTTGTATTGCACAGGCAAGTATTTCTCAAATTTTTCATGAAACGAAATGAGGATCAACAGACTTTTTGCAACAGAATATTTCAGTTGCGCCTTCTTTTTCTGGAGGACAAGATGCATACAAAATATCTCTCAAGCAGCTACAAGAATTCTTATGTAAAAAAAATCACAAGATGGAAAATTTCTTCAACTAAGAAAACTGGAGCCAGTTTTACATGGAGCATCAGAACAGAGATGGTATTGATGAGTTAGGGGTTCCAAGTACCACCTTGCTATATTCTTAAAGTGCACCACACAAAAAACCAAAATAGAACCAGACTAAGATGAAACAGGAATCTAATACAATTGTCACATCATAGGCATATCTTCTGTTTTCCATTCAGGAGCCATCCCTGTTATCTGCAGCTGCAGTTCCACAACTATACTACTCAAATGTCAGTCTCATTGGTAGTGCACTCATTTCAAGACTGCTGGGTAAGACCACCATTTAAAGGACAACAAAAACTGGCAGCACCGAGACCCCTTTTCAGAATACCATAATTTTGTCCTGAGTAACCAAGTTACATAAATGGCACTGCCACAGACCAGCCTAGTAC
Organism: Calcarius lapponicus; assembly: GCA_039654755.1. Taxonomy (NCBI): domain Eukaryota; kingdom Metazoa; phylum Chordata; class Aves; order Passeriformes; family Fringillidae; genus Calcarius; species Calcarius lapponicus. Next base: position 33,586,618 of record CM077463.1, on the reverse strand, counting down.
CATGCTGAAAGAAAGATGTGTGGAAAAACACCAGTGTTTTGGGGGAGCTCAATTCAGCTCTTTCTCAATTTAAATGCTTAATTCAGATCTTAAGGTGCCATACAGTAAAATCCTTGTTGAAGTAGAATATTTCTACTGATTTTAGTTGGGAAAGAGTTCCAAGTTCCTTCATAGTAGTGTATGGTACCATGTTTTGGATTTGACCAAAACTGTCAATAACACAGGCGTGTTTTGCCATTGCTGAGCAGCACTTACACAGCATCATGGCCTCTTCTACTTTTCTGCCGTCCTACCAGCAAGTAGGCTGGGCAAGGCAAGAATTTTGAAGGGGATACAGGAGGACAGCTGACCCAAGGGATATTCCACACCATATTGCTCAGCAACAGAAGCTAAGGAGGAGGTGGGGAAGAATTTGCTAGGGTGGCATTTGGTCAGGGACTGACTGCGCATCAGTTGGCTGCTCATGAGCAACTGGGGATTTTCTGCATCACTCGTGTTCCTTGGTTTTGCTTCCCTTTGGGTTTAAGAGGCAAGGGCTGCTGTTTGTTGTGGAAGCTTTTTTTACTTATTAAACTGTCTTTAACTCAACCTATGAACTAAATTGTCTTTAACTTAAACAATTCTCTCCCTCATCCCACTACAGAGAAGTGAGTGAAGAGCTGTGTAATGTTCAGCTTCCTGTGATATAGCTGGGGCTATACCACAACAAGAGAGTGTTTTTCCTGTAATATTTTCACTGTTTTAAAGTTTTTCTATATATGTGTAGGATTCCTTGGTAAAAAGCATTTCAAGGGCTGATTTAATTTACCAACAGATAAAATTCTCCTTCTAAATTACCTACATCACTTCCTTGTTCCTACGAGGTCCTTCAAAAGGCCGGAAAGGCAAGCTCCCCGTTGCAGCATGGTAAAAGGTCACTCCTATGCTCCACAGATCAACTGTTGCTCCATACTTCTTCTGATGCTCTTTTCTCAAAACTGCTCGCTCATACATATCAGGATGCTAAAGAGAAAAAAAAAAGTTACAATTGCTTTATGAAGCTTTATACAGAAAAAAACCAATCTATCCTTTCACAGGAAGGTAATTTGTCAGTCTAAACTTTCAGTTCTTTAAAAAAGAAAAGCTTGCTTGTATCATGGAAGTTGCTTAAGCTATTCTGGCAAACATCACTATATTCCTAGGTATGACTGTTGTTTTTATTAAAAAGTTTGCAAAAAATATTTTGAAATTCAGCTGGAGAGTGACTACTAGTATAAAAGACCACTAAAAAAGAGAAGAAATTCAGTATTCCTCCTGATGATTTTGAAACAACAGAAAGCAAACGGAAAAAAGATCCACAGCAGAGGAGAGTATCAGCTGTGATTCACATGTGGGAAAACTTGGCAGGAAGAAAATCATACTAAGGTGCTTGTCTTGATACTTCTCTACCTGCCTCTCTTTGGTTAGCCAAGGCTTCACATGAATCTTAACTACATCTAACGTCATCCAAGTAGCTCAAACACAAACTAAAACACACCTACAGAGAAAAAGGCAAATATATTCATAACTAAAATATCGTTGTTCCTTCTTTCACACAAGGCAACAGTTAAAGCTGGACCTGGAAATTATTTCAAGGGTGATGTATTTTACACCAGCAGAAGATGGCATGACCCAAGGTGAAACAGTCCAGTGGAAAGTTATAAAAACAACTGTAATACAACAGTTTAAATACCAGTTCGCAACAACCTGACCATGACCTATTCAACCATAATCATGAACGGCCTCAGGCTTCAATCATTTCTTCAACAGAAAATTAAATCATATAGGCTTACTAAATACTCTTCCGTGCCATAGAGAGAAACAAATTGTTCATCATCTTCAAGTTCTCTTGCTGCACCAAAATCTGTAAGTTTGTAAACAGACTGCCCGTCTTCACCTATAACACGCATTATATTGCCTGGCTTGATGTCACGGTGCACTATTCCATTCTCACGGAGATGATTCATCCCAGCCACTTCAATTGAAAAAACAAATACAGAATTCACGTAAGCATTGTGACACACTCTGTGCAAACACTGAATTGTAACTGATGCTAGGAAGACACGCTTATGTTCTCATTGGGAAATGGGAATGAGAAGGGACATATAATTAACAGAAAGACCATGACCACAGATTGCTTTTTTTTCTTCCCAAACACCTAAATTACAGCATTTCTTGCCCTCAGCAACAACTCTCCCATAAAGTAAATTTTATAGCAGGTAAACACTATAAAAATAATAAGGTAAACAATATTATTTTTCTAATTAACTCTTCTGAAATTATCACTAGAAGTCTGTTCAATATGAGAAAAGGATTCTTGAAATAAAGAAAAAATACATCAATACTTTGCACAGAAATGGCTTCTTATTGCAGATACCTATACCAACATACATATAAATATGTGATTCCATATGACCATATTAATTTGTTCAACTAGTTGACAGTCATGTAAATTTGTCTCTTGCTGTTTCAAGATAAATAAAACAAGTATGAGATTGTTTCAGTCAACAAATTAGACCAAAGAGCTAAGTCTACATACCCACATCTCTCAAAACAATTAAGAACTCAGACTCTGGCAAACCAAAGGCATTAGACGGCTCCTCTAAAACTGTGTACAAACTCCCACATGGACAAAATTCCATAACTAGTACTTTGTGTCTAGTAGTTGTCTGAAAAAAAAAATCAAAAAGAGATTAAGAATCTGACTATTGTGACACCAGTGTCAGAAATTACCTATAACCACAAGACCTTACTTTCAAAAGATTAAAGTAAAATCTATAGTTATATTGTAATTTCAATTCTGGTGATCTTCAAAAGAAGTGCAGGTGGATTTTTATATTGTTTCACATATTCCAGCTTGGAGAGGGGAAAATAACTAAGAAAGCCTCAAGTTCTAGGCACTAGCAGGTTGACAGCAGCATTGACAGGTGAACAAGCAAGAAACTACACCCCATAAGTGCTGAGAATATCAACTGTCCTTCTTTACTCTCTCATCATCATCTCATCATCTGGGCCATTTCAACTCATCAATCTCAGTTTCAGTTCAGCTCCTCCAATTTATACTATTATACTACTGTATAATAGTATCCTATGTCATCATTTTAGTTGGTTGAAAAGGAAAAGCATGAAATTGTCAGGATTACCGAAACACCTTCAACTATAAACAGTTCCATTATTCAACTATTAAATATTAATACATGTAGATACCTTAAAAATCCTATTTCAAGATAAAACTTAGGACTGGTGGCTTCTTGAGGTAAGATTCATTACCTGAGCCTACACATGAAGATGTTTCACCTACTGAAAGCAAGCATATTCTTTCTTACAGCAATAACAACAACATAGAAGAAAGAAAATCAAAATATGGTGGTGGTTGGGTTGGGTGGTGGTTGGAAGTATTTTTATCACCATGTATGTTACCATTCTTTAAAAATGTAACTGTACACTTTATGGTTGTGGATAAAACAAAAAAACAGTTACTGCAGTTACTTCCATGCATCTCAGACCACAAACAGAATTCCTTACCTCTTCCTCAATGGCAAACAACTTGACAATGTTCTTATGATTTAATTTCTTCAATACTTCAAACTCTCGCATCTGAACATCCACAGGACGAAGGAAGCTTATACTGTTAAATACTTTGACAGCGTATAAATCCCCAGTTTTCTGTTGAAAACAAACAAACTACTCATCAAACAGAAGCAAAAAAATTGTAAATGTACACACAGACATTATCCAAGCATTTTCAGATTTTCTATGGTACCTGTGAGTATAACCAGACTAGAAATATTTCAAAATACTACTTTGTGCTAAGGTGGAAATAAAGATTCTGCTAAAAAAATAGAATTGCACTAGTTTAATATAGACTAGAAGCAAACAGAGTAGCTGAAAGGAACTCATTAGGTCACAAAACCTAAGAGTTCTTAAAAAAAGAGTACTGTTAGTATAACAAAGGCTACACATTTAAAAATTACTCCTAAACTTAGTAATTTTTCAGCAAGAGTTACTTGCAGTAATCAAAGAGAGGCACGCACATACTTGGCTTGCTTAAGTTAAAGGACAATTTCTGATAGCTGAATGTTGCTCTCTCTTTCTTTACTGTTCCATTTATACTGATAAACCAGTATTTTGTTTTTTCCAAGGCAGTTTTGAGCACTACATGCCGCTCATGTAAAATCCTGAAGCAATTTAAACCCACATAATAAGTGTCAGGAGCACTACCAGGAGCTTAATCAGATTTAACTTCTCCAGAGGGATAAGCCTCAACATACTCAGGCAACAACAGCATCAGCTGAAGTGCAACTCCTGTCCCTCTCAGGGCAAACCATCTTCCTGTGCCCACTCTAGGAATAAGCTTGCACTAGCAGTTGGTGCAACAGGTTATTTCTAAGGACACAGCTTTCCTGTGCTCAGACAAGGTGTGCTTTGCAGCACACTCATGTGCACTACTGGTGCCCAGGTAAAAGCTTTCTCCCATTGACAATGAGCTGCAGGTCACAGGCTCAGACTAGTGAGGGTGATGACAGGTGCAACCATGGTTTACAGTGGAATCATTCTGTGCTGAAATTCCCTTACCCAGAAAAGCAAAATTAACTGCTAAACTATTGCTTAATGCTGTTTCACACTTGTATGTGGAACACAGAAACCCTGTATCTTACAGATCACTTTGTACTGATCTCACACAGACTATCATTACTGTAAGGCAACTTTCACAACTATACTTTGCTTTGTGAGATGTAATGTGAAATTCATAGGAACAAATGACCTACACAAGTAAGGTCCTCTTAGCCCCTCACTCAGGTTGCAACATACACTGCAGTGTATCATTTGCACAGCAAAAAATTACTATTTTGCACTGATTACTCAACACGTCGCCAAGAAGACATTTAAAAAGCACTGACCTACAGACAGCAAATTACAACACTTCATCCACTACAATATTTCATGTAAAAAATAATAAAAATCACCAAAACAGGTTTTAAAAGAACAGATAAAAACCAATGAAAAGACAGTTTAACAAAGATATATATAATAGGATCATGTAATAGAAACTGGTAGGTCATTTGTTTTTATTCAAATTCTTAAATAAGGTTTCTTTTTTCCATAAAAATTAAGAAAAATGAATGAAGAATTACTAACATATTTTACAAGGAAAAATAATGCAACATTAAGAACAAATCCTTAGAAATCTAACTACAGAACTCTAATTCAATGGACAAATACTAAAAATTAAAAAATAAGCATGAATAATTACACAGATACATTTGCTTTAGGTCTAAATCTTGAACTTTTTTTGTTGATTTCATGATGCTACTTGCACGTGAAAATTCCTCACAAACCTTCTGTCGCCCCCGGAAAACATTTGCAGTCGCTCCCTGTCCCAGAATGTCAGACAACAGCCAGAGGTAATTTGAAGTGCTCTGCATCTTTGCTCTTTGATCAGACAGTTTTCTTTTTCACCTTAAAACAGAAGGTTCAATACACTGAATTATAATTTAGTAAAATACATGAAATGGACTTATTTAAATTAGAAGGAAATATAAATGTCCAAACCCCGACTAAAACTCCAATGACATGGAGAATGAAGAACAACCAAGTGGAGGACCAAGATGTGAAACATGGAAACAAAAATACACAAACAATCAAAACTAATGCCATTGACACAACACCTCTCCATATTTAAGGTCTGTATTCTGCAAACTTTGTTTGAAAGATCAGCTGGAAAGGTGACAATCTTATAGTCTCTTTACTGTTGTACATGGTTTTGAAATGATCTAGTAACAAAACATATAGAAAAGAGGCAAAAACCCATGCACAAGGTCTTCTAAAGGTAAGCAAGACCTGTAACTGAATTCCATTATTCTGTACATATGCCAAAGAACAAACATTAGAGATGATGTTAGATATGTATACAGATATTTTACATCACTTTGGCTCTGGAAGTTGCATTTCAGTAGAACCATAAAGGAGCTGGACTAACAACACATAAAAAACTACTTTTCCATGAGCTTGAAAAAAGCTACAATTGACAGAAGCATTTACAGCTACTAGCTAGAACCAGCAAGTACTACTGAAAGAAATTAAGAGACATTTCTCTCTTTTCTAAAATTTCATATTGGGTATGTCACATCTACAGAATTTCCCCATCCTTCCTGAAATATGAACTGTCAAATACTTGGTCTTCACAGATTCAAAAGAAAGAGGAAAAAAAGTTTGATTAAATTAAAATTTAATAGATAAAATAAAATAGAACATTAGATCTGCCACATTTTCCTGTTTGCTAAAACAGCAGGAGCTGTTCGTGAATACCCCTAACTTTTTGGTTTAATTAACACACTGATTTTGCCATTAAACCTAGGAAAATGCTCTAAAATCAAAGATGGAGCTTCCCTAACCTAAAGAATCTCAAGAGCAAAATGGCAACTGGACCAGGGAAGTTCCTACAGTACTGGTCTTCGCTCAGCTTAGCAGGGGACGCTGGATGTTACTTACACGTGATGCCTGACAGGAAACTGCTGACTGATATTCAAAGAAAGAAGCCTTTCCTGTAACTGCTGAAGAAGAGGCATGCCAGAATTTCCCGTATCTGCTACCAGAAGGTGAGGGGCACTCACTCCGCGGCGCACAGGAGCCGCACGCTGCGCACCCGGAGAGCGGAGGGAGCCGCAGGGCAGCGCCGCTCTCCAGCCCGCCCGGCAGCAGCCGGAGCGCACGGCCCGCCCTGCTCCCGTCCCACCGCGCCCCGGCACACCGCACACGCTCCCTGAGAGCGCTTCTCTGCCCGGAGTGACCGCAGACTGCACAGCTTCCTTCAGCTGCTGGCTCATGCGAGATGTGAAGCTTCTTGCAAAGCTGTCCCAAAACATCCAAGCAACGACACGTAGCGTACAGAATGCAAAGACACAAAGCAAAGACCTGACATTATTGAGAGTCACGCAGCAATGCCACCTGCAAAATTTGACAAAGTTCTTAATGCCTCTGGAAGGGACAAAAGGTTTTATGTCACCTATAGACAACAACAACAAAAAAACCCTAACACCACATTCCCAACCCTGACAATTCTTGGTTAATTCTGACACGACAATTTGCAATATGTGACTTCTCCCATCAGGCAATTACTGTAGATGCCAATGATCTCTCTACAATGCAGACACAGAAGGTACGGAAGAGAGGATGCAAAGAAATAGCGCACAGCCTGCACTGCAAACCATCTGTAAAATCTTCAAGTTAAAACATTCCTCTCATAATTAAACTCCTGCTTCTAACAGGCCAGCTGGCACATTACCAGTAAGCATGAGTTTTGTGATTTACTTCAAAACAACATTCACAGACCAGAGCAAGATACAGAAACATAACGAATCCTTTCTAATCAGACAGTGCACAGAAATTCTCCATCAAAATCTATTCAAATAAAACCAAAAATTAGCAGCCCATTAATAGACTGCAATATTACATTTCCCAAAATAATAAAGATGAGGTAGCTTATGTACAAGATCAGCTCTTTTTCTTTACAGTCTTAATCTATAATTAAATATGCATAAAGGTCAATGGATGAAAAAACAAAAGAACATGACTGCAACAGATGATCTTCAGTATCATTCAATGGATATTAAGAATAACCCCAGACCAGAATGTAATTTAATGGATTCTCAAGGTCTGGGGCTTTTTCACTCTTAAAACAAAATATAGATATAAATATACCAATATTAATCCCAGGATACATATTATGTGGCAAAACAAAGTCAGTATTGCACTATTACCCTTTTTTTGTTAAAAGAGTACACTCTTTTTGGCAGTCTTCACTTTTAAGGAATAAAGTCTCATTCAGCTTTAACCTTCAAATTATAATTAGATCGATTAACACGTTAGGCCTCCTTTAATACTTTGTGTTCTCTGACAAAGTCATAACTGATCTTTGCTAAATACTCAGCATCTCAAGTTTTCCCTTAGTTTCTTCTGCTATATTTCTAAATCAAGTTACTAAGGGTTTCCTATTAAAATAATAATAAAGAAAAAAATTTTAAAAGGCTCTATGATTGATCCTGTCACAAGACTTAATGCTGAACTTGCTATTTCTTCACATCTCACTTATGGTCACTAAGTCTGCTATTAGATGCGTCAAAAGCTCCTCACATACATCTAAAGAAATCTCCAGCTTCCAGTTTGATTTATTATCCCCCATGACTCATTAGCATTTCAGGGGCTTGGGGGCTGTTTTTTAGGTGTTTTTTTATTGAAAATTTTTATGCTTCTGGTCATGCTAATACTCTTTTAATCTATCAGCAGAGGGGATTGTAAAAAAAAAAAAAAAAAGACTGCATTGCTAATGCAGTTTTTTTTAAACTCCCAATGCTCTGAAGCAGGAGAACTGACTGCTCCTAACTAATAGGAAGGAATTTTCTGCTACCTCAGGCACATGGGATAAGCACACAAAGCAGGTATAGCTCCCCTGTTGACAGCTGCAATATGCAACTTCACCAGGCAAGCAGGGACAGATGATGAAGTTTAAGTGGTGGCTCTTTCTGCTTACAGGCAAGATCCTGTATTGCCACCAAAGCCAACGGGCAAGGTGCTGAGGTTCCAAATAAATGTCATTCACAGTCTGTTAACTATTAATGTTTGATACTTCCCTCTATGCCCTCCCTCAAGGCTTAGAAAATAAGCTTCTCCCCCTAAAGCGCCTGCTTCCTACCCCTGCTTTCTTCAGCTGTAACCTCCTTAGGTGGTTTCCAGTCCAACAGCTGGCATCTCAATCACGGAAATACCCTGCCCTTGGCCACACAAGGAACTGCCTGAACCCTAACAAAGACACACAGCGGCAAGCCCGGCTCCAGTGCTGCTCATCACCCCTACTCTAGGAACGTCCAACCCCTACTGCAGGTGGAGGACTCGGCCTGTGTGGGACTGCAGCTCCAGGAAACCATGGGAGGGCCACGTCCTTCCCTCGGCGGGGAGCGGGCAGGCACCGGGGCTCATCCCCACAGCAGGACGAAATTCCCGACGTAAAACTTTAACAACTCCTACAGCCACGAAGGCGACGCCGCTTCCTGAGTCACATTCACGGAGATAGAAGTCACCGAGACCGGGCAAGGGCCGGGCCACGGGCACGCCGCAGAGGCCACGGGCCGGCGGTGCCTGGTCTCTCCCGGCCCGCCGCTACCTCGGGGCGCGCCGCCCGCGACCCGGCAGCTCCCGCGAAGGCCCCGCCGCCGCCCCGGGAAACTGAAAGCACCGCGCCCGGCGGCTGCCGCCTCCCCCGGGCACCAGCGCGGTGGCGGCCAGGGCACGCGGCCGGCGCAGCCCACCTCGGTTCGGCCCGGCCCTCCGCGGCCACCCCCGAGCCCGCCCTGCCCAGCCGCGCAGCCCCACGCACCAGGCGCTCCCGCCGGCCTGCCCAGCGCCCCGGCCGCTTCCGGCTTCCTGCCGCGGCGCGGGGAGGCGGAGCGGGCCAGGCACCGCCCGGGCGGCGCGGCCGCCGCGCCCTCCCCGCCCGGCGGGGCCTGTGCGGGGCCCCCGCGCGTTGGGGCTGAGGCTGCGCCGCCGGGCCCCGAGGCGGTGGACCGCCAGACAGGAAAATAAATGGGAACATGGGAAAGTGGAAGCGAGGTGTTGGATAAAAGTGGTCGCTCTGGGTGTTTTCGCTGGCGCGATGGTCCCAACCGGCTCGGAGCGTTTCCGGGGAGGGTTCCGGGGTGATTTTTTTGCTGCGTAATCGGTCCGGCGGAGGTTTCACTTTGTCGGCTCCCCAGGCAGAGCTGCCTCTGCCCCCGCCCCAGCGCTGAGCCGGAGCTGTGGGACCCCCGCGTCCCCACGGCGGCTCAAGGGATACTCGGAGAAATGTCTTCCCACCCCGTGTAATTTCTGTTTCACCTCGTTAAAACCTCAGGAAATCGTGTCAGTTCCCACATCCCCGCTCCCGCTCAGTTGTTCCTGATATGTTTTAAACCAAAGTTCTTGGCTGATTTATCCCTTGCTGTGTTTTTTTGTCTGTCCGGTAATGTTGCTGTTCCAGTAAATTATCTGTATAATGAAATATTGATAGCGTTATAATTTATGCAGAATGCAATCTGATCATAATTATAGTGGGAAAATAGTGGAAAGATTTTTTTTCCTTCCAAGATGATCCCTCTTTTGATGCTCTGTATTTCCTGTTTGGAGTTGCCATCTTCCCAAATAGTGGAAGCCTGTTCTCTTGAGGAACTGACATCAGCCTCTTGCTCCCAGGCTTTCTTTGTTGTTACTATCTTACCTTTCCTAAGTTTTATCCAAAGTTCAGACTTTCTCTGCTTCACTTGTTACAGGGCACTGAAGTTTTTCTGAACTTCTCCGTAGTGAAACTGATAAATTGGTTACGAGGCACTAAGGTTTTTTTGATACATTGACTTTGACGCATTTTTTGCCTTAATATAAATGCCTAATTTATGTTCCCCATTTGTTGGTATCTGAACTTTGCTTTATAATGCTATATTGTAGAGGGGATAGTTCCCTACTACATTTGCATTCTGTCCTTGCATCTTTCAAAACATTTTGTTCAATTTAAGAATAGGAGAAAACAGACACAAAAAAGGAACTGCCATTCCAGTTTCATTCTAGAATTTTTTTTTACTTTCCTTGCTTCCATTTGTTTTTAACAGACAAGTAAAACTCTGGATTATGAGGTGCATCACTAGATTTCTCTTTGGGAGCAAATAGTGAACTTATCAGTCCAGATGTTAAAAAAATGCACAGCAGGAATCTACATCTTCAAAGTAAAGATGTAGAAACCCAGCAATTGCCTTTCTAAACCTTGATTCTTTGCAAAGAATGTTACTAGGCACTGCATACCCACCACAAACCCAACTGTGATATAGCAGCTGCAGACCTGCCATCTACACCACTGAAGAAAATTACAAAAAAAAAAAAAAACCCCAATAACCTGCTTGTAGCCAGAATCAGTAACTACATATTAGGCTAAAGATACAGAAATGACCCCACAGGTGCTGCTTTACAGCTCATGTTGTGTAAGCCCCAACAGGACACTATGCTGATTGAACAGTCAAAGCATACAAAAATAAACTATTATTTTTTAATTCTTCAAGCTGAACCAACTTAGATTCTCTGAAGATCCAGACTACTCATCCTACAGGATACTCATTCAGTGATGGATGGGAGGGCAGGGTGCAAGTTTATAACAGAGGCACACCCACATTATGGGTGCCACACACAGCTCTATGCTACACTTGGCTCACTCGGCTTTCTATCTGTTCTCACCTGCCACCGCCAGAGCAGGCAACACACTGTGAGGGGGAAGTGTTTCTGCTGCTTCAGCTTCCTGGATAGCTGATTATGGGCACAGATGAGCTCCAGATTGGGCACAAAGGGACCTACAGGAGTGATGAAGGATTGTGGGGTTGTGGAAGGAAAAGAGTCTCTTTTGGCAGAGGCCAGTTTAAAGACTTTCTTCATGAGAGTCTAATGTGATAACAGCGAAATCATCCCCTTAGCAGTACTGCCCTTACTTGAGAAGGCAAACCCCTAATTCACATCTAAAAACTAATAGTGACTCAAACCCAAAAAGCTTTATTGTTCACTTCATAATCTGCCTACTGAAAGCTCTCCCCTCAGTGTGGTAAAGCTTCCATAACTGTGGGGGAGAAGGCCAAGACGGACACAGCAAATCCTCAGCAATAGCTGCAGTGTCAGGGGTGTAGGGGAGGTGCAGGAGAACCGCAACACCTGAAAGCACCAAGCCAGAGAGGGAAGGCTTTAGTGCTATGGGAGAAAATGAAATGGAGCATTGGTATGGCAGCAAAGGGAGGGAAACAGTGCTGTGAAACTAGGAAATATGAAAAGCACAATAAGCACTCATTCTGTGATACAACAAATAAATAACAAGAAATTTTTGATTAAACACATATAAATCAGGAACAAAATCTTACAAAAGTAATACTGTCCTATTGAAGGTAGTAACAGTACTTTCTTCCCTCAGTGAAAAATGAAAATGCTCAAAACATCACCACACTGATCCTGGATGCTGCTTCTGACCCACCTTCCCATTTACTTTTCAGTTAAAGTGAATGAAGAACACGGCACCACAGAGACTAGGAAAAATGCTCACCTGATTACACTAGAGGTAAGTCAGCTTTTTACTATGGGCATTAGTTCATGAGGAAAGTATTATAAATCCCATGCATGGCAAGACTCAAACTTTCCCCTGCCCCTATGAGATAGTTATAAAAACCTGTCATGTTACAGAATTAAAAAAATAAAAGTAGCAGCATTCTACTAAAAATCACTGTATAGACCATTGATGCTACTGAAATATTGCAGTGAATGCAATTCTTTCTGCCAGCATCTTCCACAGGCAAGGGAGCAATATAATTTATTACCTAAACACCAGAAAAAATTGCCCAGTTCCACTCAGATATAACAGCCAGAAGATTCAATAATACTGTAACTTCTAAAGATTCAGCTAAAATGATTCAGAGAGACTTAGACATTTCACTGCATCAAATTTTATTGTTTTTATAAAAAAAAGATAGAACCAGATGCTACTTTTAAGTGAAATCATTTATTACACCAATCTGCTTTATAGGAGGTATATATATATTTTATCATTAAGACAACTTCAATAAAATGACTATCTACAAGAAGGACTTTGATTGTTTTATTTTCATGTCACCATACATGAACAAATGAATTTTATGTCTTATTAAAACATTTTACTCCGTATCAAAAATGTACACATTTTAATAACCATTGCTATGGTCTGAAGGTATTTTTACATTTAATTCATTTAATTTAAAAAATAAGTGTAATTTCCTTGCTGTATGTGTTACAGTGTAAGCTTAACTCATCCTATACATAATAAAAGTTTGTGTATACAGATAATTTTTATATTGTCACATACCTTCATGTCTGAGAGACAGGTGGGGAATTTGCATTTCTTTTTTGCAGAAGGTTAAAGTACGTACTGATGTGAGCACAAAGCAACATTTCTTAAAACAAGACCAGTTTGAATGGCACAAGAGTTAGCATTTTTATAAATTAACAACCAGAGTTCTGCATTATGGAAACAGGTACATGAGATTCCAGTACTTTCCTTAGGGCTTGGCTCGCTGGAAAAAAACCTGCAAAAAATATTTTTAAAAAATTAAAACAAAGGAAATGTAAGACATGGAATGCTTGAGGTATAAGAGAATTTCTTTGACAGAGCTAATTTTTGTGTTTAACATACTGGTTAACACATTAAGTTAAAGGGTTTGACTTGTGCTATTTCTTTATGCTCACACCCTCAGAAATAATCTGTTCTAACAGTCTCTATAATCATAGATAGCATCACATTATTGCTTTTTCAGCTATTAAAAGCCACAAAAATATAAAACTACTGAGATGGCAAGGTGCTAAGAATGAGTGACAACTTTATAGATGCCAGTTTGTTTTTGTTTGTTCTGTCTTTCCAATTAACTGCTTTGCTCCTTTGAGATTCCCAATAGGAATCTACTGAACACTACTAAATAATTCAGTGTTTTGGTTTCACTTCAAGTCACTACTATGACTGAATGGTATGGTAAAGTTCAAATGGAACTAAAAGCTATTGAAAGAAAAAAATCTTTATACCTTTAAGTAATTTTTAAAAACTTTAGCATCAGGCTGCTGAAGTGCTTGACAGAATTCCTGTAAGAAAAAATAAAGAAATAACTAAAAGCAATAACTAAGAAGTAACTAAGTGAAGCAACAAAGCAACCTGAGATACATTCACATGTAAAGCCATTGGTATTCATTTGTATTTTCCCTTATGTACAAATGAAAAAAAGCATGTTATGGATAAAAACTTGGAAAAGGCTATGATAGTCCAAATGCATTCTAGGGTGAAAAACTATTTGTTTGGTGGGTTGTTTTTTTTTTTTTTCAAATACAGGATATCTCGTTCATTTTTAGCTGAGGAGACAGAAATAGGAATATCTACAAGGATATCTTCAAGTTAAAATTTGAATTAAAGTAGGAAGATTGTTTAGACAGTTACATGCACTGGAATTTTTTTTTTGCAAGGTACCCTTGCAGTATCTTTACTCCTTGTGACATATTAACCATATTCTCATATGCAATAACTGAGTAAATTTTACTGTGAGATGAAAGGAGGTTAACTTTGTAAATATCCATTTCTCCCCATTTAACACTTATGATTGTTAAAGAGTTTTCCAAGTATTCTTTTAGGAACTCCTACCTGGATTATCTCAGGAGCTACTTGCAAAGAAGGCAAATACTCTTGCTGAAGATACTGAATGCACTCAGGACCCTAAAGAAAAGCAGTACACATTTTCTTCATGCATTTTTTTAATAGATGGAAAAATCATAGCCCTATACTCTATGGTGGTCTACATCACCATTTCACAGAAAATGAATGCTTTTCAAATGTTTAAGTTATTCTCAGCTGTTAGCACATAAAGAGATTTCTCAATCTTGGCATTAAGGGTTCTACTGCAATTTGGTATCTTTTGTTACACAGAAGAAAAATGCACTAAAAATTGCACTGAAGTAAGAATTACAATAGAGTCAAACAGTTTGTTACATGTCAACTGTAAGAGATAGTGAAATTAGAGCTGCCTCCATAATTAACTATCTGACATTTGGAAGAAATAAAATAATTGGGTATTAGCATCTGCCTACTGCTTTACCATACTATTGCCATTGCAAAATTCTGTAACCAAGAGAAGACGAGCACAGTACTTCTCTTGTAACATTGACTATGTAATCTGCAGTGAACTAAGCAATAATAAAATGGAATGTCCAAACCTTTGAGTGAAACAAACATTTTGATTAACATTTCAGCTTTTGATTTCTTTACCTATATTTATCAGATAACTTTCAGCACAGGAGGGATTACTGCACAAGCTGGCAGAATACAAACATAATCCAACAGATCTGCCTAGGGAAAATGAATCAGCTTTACTAATCCACATAAGTTACCCTGGAACTAGAACAGCAACAAAGTGAGCAGATTTTTCTCCTTTATTAAGAGTCAGTATTTTGCAATAATTTATCAAGAGGTACAACTACTGGATCCTGTATCCATGCACAGCATTATGATAATCCTGTTATTTTATATAAAAAATAATTCATCCTAGTAAGTATCTAACTTTTGGAAATTGATAAAACCACTAGAAAGAAACCTGTGACAGTTATTCCCTTTGAAGCATGATGAAGCTTACCCTTTTGAGATGAATTGTTTTTAATGTCACTGCACATTCTGATAAAGCCTGAAATGTAATACAGAGCATTAGACTCTTGCATTGGTCTACTGGTTCACTATTCAAAGCTGAAGAACCTAATGAGACCCAAAACAAGGGCTACTTCAATGCCATTATCCCTTCATTTTCCCCTCACACAATGCCAAGTCTTGACCTTCCAGGTTTTGTTCCACTCATCAGAAAATCAGAAAAGCTTCTGCACAGCTGAATCCAAAATGAACTAGAGAACAGCCCACTCTGTGTATTTGCTTTCACTGAACATTAGTTAATAGGTAATGCATGTCAATGCTAAGTACTTAGATCTCCAATTGAGTCTAGATAAACTACAAATACATTACCAGAATATTCAATAATTAATCATAAAGGTACCTAAATGTAGAAAAATCCTGCAAAACCTAAGGGATTTTATTTCTGAGACAACAATCTTTAATATTCCATGGCTATTGTAGGTTTGTTAGCTTCAGTCTGCCTCACAGGAATGAATGCAAAAAAAAATCCATAATACACACCAGTACTGTCTGGGCATCTGCTAAGTCAAACGTTTGCTTCAAAGGTGCTAAGAAACATGCAGGAACAATGTGCTTGTAGACAAAGTCTGCAAAACCTACTGGTCCATCTTTACCTCCTAAAAAGAAAAAAAAATTTCCAGTTCTATTAGTTCTTCATGGGTAGTAGCAGATGGAAAGGAATTCTGGAAAGATATTCTTACCCCAGAGCTCCACCAGCTTAGAAAGAATAATAAAACAAGTCTTCTGTGCAATGGGATCTGGGTAATCCACCGCTCCTTGAATGACAGTGAACAACACACGTTCCACATTCTCTGCACCTTAAACACATTAAAATGAATTTGTCACTTCAAACTGTAGCATAAAATGTTTTGGTACTCATACGCTATTTTATATAAATACTGACCTGGAAGATATGCTTCAACTTCAAAATAGCTCTTTTTTGCACAAATCTCAAATATTTTTGGGAAGTTTCCCCTACGATGCAAGACAACTCTTATTTAGGTTATTTTTTTTTTTAAGTTTGGAGATTTAAATTGCTCTTCTGGCCTTTAACACACACAAAGGTGAGGCCTGCAGTTTGACCTGTTTACAAATAAAAATTTTGTCCTCTCTACCTAACTTGGAAGTGTTAATTAAAACTCAGCAGCACTGAAGTAAGTTAGCTTATCTTGCAGCATATGACGAGATATTTTTCAAACATTTAAAATTTCTGTGCTGCATCTATGCTTATTTGTTTGATCTCTTTAAAAAATTCTTGGCTCATTGCAACTACCAAGTGCCTCTTTCAAGAAAGCTCTCACTACTTTTTCCTGTCCCAGCAGTATTACCACCATTTTAGGACAGGGGAAAGGAATTCTGAGCTTCACTTACCGGATGAGTCACTTTAAACTTTCTGAAGTCCCTATCCATTTTGATGGAATTTAAATAGAAAGAATAACTTAAAGTATCAAGCAACTAGATGTCTGACTTCAAATTCCACTGTGAAAAAAACCTCATTTGCATCAGGCCAATAAAGGTGGGGAAAACCTGGTAACTACATATATACTAAGTAGTTCTACCATACTTCTACATCTACATTCTACCATACTTCTATGGTAGAAGGCATCACATGATGCCTTCTACCATAGATAAGAAGAAGAGGCAACAGTAATAAAAGTTTACAGGATTTACTGATGTGTCCTTCCAAAAATAGACAGAATGAATAGTGGCAGCTGTGAGTGGTCTTGCCCAGCAGTCTGAACACTGCTATACATTGGTATGTAGTGTAGGATCTCCAATTCACCAGACAAGTACAATGATACAGAAGACTAGATACATTGTTCTTGTCTTAAGAGGCACAGCGCTCACATTAAACTGAAAAGTACAATAGGAAGAATATGCCTGTTATAGGCATATGCCTTGATTTCACAACCCCAAATCCCTGTACAACAGGTAATTTGAATCAGACAAGCTGAACACAGTATTTCCATTAATCATTTCTACTGTAAGATAGTTAATAGTACTTGCCAGGAACAAGGCTAATAATTTTTGCAAATAAAACGTAGGTGAGAATAACCATAGTGCTTTCCTTTGAGAAACTGGATTCCTTACCTTGATTAGCTATGACTTCACTCATTCCACTGCCAGTTACTGTCTGCAGAAAAGCAAAGTAACTCCTCCGTAACATTTGTTTTTCTAAAGCAGCAGACTGGTCATTTTCTTCTGCTGGAAGGAGCAACACCTCAAAAATAGCATGAAGTAGTGGCATAAACATCTGTTGCAGAAAAGGTGAAACCTGTGTCTGGGAAGATCAGAAGAGGGTGTCAGCTCAAAAAGAGAAATTGAACATTAAGAAGTTAAAACTTAAAGTCTTGTTAGAATTCTCAGCTTGGATCCACTTTTAATGTTAGTAATTTCATATAATTACTTACAACACAGCAAGCTGCATCAGGGTCACCATGAACATTACTGCACCTTGACTTACACACCACCTATTTTAAGCCTTTTGCACAAAAGCAATTAGTCCTGTCTAGCCTCATTTTGTGAAGGAAAAGGTTTTTCAGGATTTTTCATTCTTCTGTTCAAACAGACAATTTCAAATATCCTGAAATACCATGTTCTAAGACCTTAAAAATGGCAACAGGCCAGCCTTTATAGAAGGCTTTTTTAGCCTTTATAGAAATCCTTTTTTTTAAGGATTACTAAATTTTTCCTACTGACATTACAGAATAAACTTGTCACAACACTTTTAGTGCAAAATATATGTAAGGGCACTAAATTAATTATGAATTGAAAAACTGAAGGCATGTGCTATTCAGTCACATCAGAATTCCACAAAAGAAGCAACTCATATGTTAATTTGTTAATGCTTAAGCAAGATTTTATCTTTTATCTTCTCTCTGCTATGCCTTTAAAGTATTCAAGGTGAGACTGTAGAAGCTAGGATCTTTATTTTACCACATTACAACAAGAATAGTACTGTATCATACAAACTTACATCTGAACATGGTATTTGTCCCACCTTGCTCCTGTGACTTTTATTTTACCTTCCTCATCTTTCACAGACTATTTTAAATTATCTGTTATCCCAGATATAAGTCTCTATTCCTCCTTATACACATATTTGGTATTTCTGTATCTCTATCTTTTGGAAATCTCATTATAAAAGATGAGAATTCACTTCAAAGCTTGTGTATTTGTAAGCTAATTTGCAACATTAGCTTAAAGCTTCAGTGGAGAGCATAAAGTTAATTGTGTCAATAAGAAAAATTTGTGATGCAAGTAGTATTTTAAAACATCAAATCCAAAAAATTTAACACAATATAAACACTTAAGACTAATCAAATTAAAAAATCAGTCATTTAATCACCATGAGTCCAGCAACATGACTGTGATCAAAAACAGTGTTTCCCAATAGCAGCCTTCAAAATACACTTACTAATTTTTAGGGAGGCTTCTGAGACATAAGTGTTTTTCTGGAACTAGAAACAAAGATCTCTCAGCAACACTTTGACCCTGAAAAGCTTATGCACTATCATACCTTAAACTTAGCTGTTATTTGGTTTATAAGAGGAATGAATTCTTGAAGATCTTTTGCTTCACAATCTTTAAGCATGTGTTCAGAGGCAGAAGGAATGAAGGGAAGAACTTCTTCCTCTAGGCAAATAATCATGCGGTGAAGGAAAGTGCGGACACCACCTCTCAGAACTTCCTTTTGTAATGGACAACTGAGAGCTGGCAGAAACGTCTGTAAGCAGTCCAGATAAACCTCTGAGCATCCACACTGCTTTACAGTTTGCTTATTGCTGAAAGCCTTGCTGGTCCGGCTGTAAAAGCACACATCAAGTTTTACATAAGCTCACATTGCAGTACAGTGAAGAAGCAGTAACACTGAGAACAAATGCTTTCCAACCCAGGCACTAAACTACAGCACTCCATCTCATGAACCAGTAGAAGTAATGAACAGAATATTTTCATATGAAGGAGCATCACTTTGGCAGTTTCTGAGAATTAAATTGTAACAGTTTACCAACAACAGATGATTAGATTAGCTCCATACAATTCTTTTAGCAAAGAAATAGATGCTGATTCATTATGAACTTGCTCAATATTCTCTGTATATACATCCAAAGCAGACTCTTCTAAGGGGACTTATTTTCTCAGCTACCACAAGAAATTCCACAACCACTGATAACTTTCTAGGTCAATAAATAGAAATCTCAGTCCCTCCTCCCAGTAAAGCCTTTGTATTTCCTTTTTACTCAAACCAGAAACATACAAACATACAGTGTTACTGTGCTGTACCTACCTAGCAAACCCAACAGCATGATTGAGGCAGTCAGCCAGGGCCATCTGTCTGTCCTCATCTTGTGCCATCATCAGTTTTTCTAACAATACTTTGAACTTCTCCATCAGTGGAGTCAACAAATTCCTCATCAGAACCTGTTTTCTTTCTGCAGAGTATTCACTGTTAACTATTAACACTCCAGCTGTTTCATAAATGAAAAGTTGATCATCACTGCTTAACAGCGCCTGGTAGCCATTTTCCTACAATGGAAGATAACAGGCATAATTCACTAAGTGTCCTCTATCAAGGCTTCTCAAAATTTACAGCCTCTATATATACACCCATCTCTACTCTATACTCCCAAAAACCCACATAAGCAAGGTAATTACAATTAGGTACAAAAGTAAGGTGTGCAAGTGATCTCACACAAAAAAGCAGGATAATTATTTGTGCTTAAATGTCTGCATGCTAAGCTTGCAATTCAGCAAGTACTCAAGCACACTGATAAGTGCAAGCCTCACTCATTTAAAAAACCTACTGCAAATACTCACAGGAGGAGAAAGTTCCATCAGGTCTTGTATTCTGTTCAGAACATCTTCAATGAAGGGATTCATTTGCTTACTGAAGTAAAACACAAGTACATAACACTACTTAGAAGCACATACATTTCTACAGGTTTCAAGATACTTTATGTAAGCTGCGAAATTAGATGCTAAACTGCCTTCTCCATATAGGAATCCCCTTTAAACATCAAAGCATTGCTGCAGAAAAATCTGGCTTATGGGTGTGATGCTAGTGGTAGGCCAAATAAATATATGGCATAGTGGGAAATAACCATTTTTTCTTTCCTTCATTTTTTAAAAGTACGCATCATTTAAGTGAAGCATTTTGAACAGTTGAAAAATTAAAAGCATGCTGAAATCTGAGCCATCTGAGCTTCTTCTGCCTCTAAATGAAATGCATGCCTGTGAAATAAGACCAGAAGGACAGGACTGTTCAAAGGACTCATACACTGAGTAAACTACATCAGTATAAATTCCAAAAGAATTCAAAATTTAGTTGGGGACAGGAAATTGTTACTCTTGAAAGTCTCTAGATCCTCTCACACTCAGCTCTGCTTACTGAGAAAAAGTAGAAAAGGCATTTATATTGTTGATAAGCTTTAATATCTGATCCAAATAAACCAGGCATATGTATTCCACTTCTTTGTTCTGTGACAAATATTTCCACTGCTACACAGTGGAACAATGCTGCTAGAGCACTGCTTTGGTATTTTACTTCATTGCAGTCCATCTGAAACCCAGGCTGTTCCAATGACGACTGGGACATACAGTTGTATGTAGTAAATTCAGTGCCATTTGGGTACATTTATTTACTCACTTAAGAGACTTGACAAATCTGGAAAAGAGGTAAGCTGTTCGACTCCGTACTTTGGGACTTGTATGACGAAGACCACGGTGATCTAAAAATGCCATCTGCAATCAATAAAGCATCTCAGTCTTAGAGTGTCTGAACAAAGCAGGGGGGAAAATCTAATCATCCAACAAGTTAAGAAAACCAGCTTCCTTAGGAACCTTCAGAGAATAGGAAAATGTCTTAAGTCTAAAGAACTTTAACTAGTTCCATCTAGTTAAAAATGTAAATGAGATGAAACTTACTAGTACAGTTGGAATGTGCTGAGGTTCAACAGCAAAGAATTTTTCATATCTAACCACTGTTTCAAAAAATTCCAGGGTCACTGATGTGTGTTGATAGGCACTAACACCAGAAGTCACCAGCTACAAATAAAAGCATTAGCAAGTTAGTATTTTAGCTATATATAAAACCTAACTGCAACATAAGTGACATGCCAGTCATTACACCGAGCCATTTGAACTGAAACATTCCAGTCTTTAGTTGCACTTTTAAATAACTCTCAAGACATGCTTACTGTTCTCATCATGTCTTGTAAAGCTGTAGCTTTAGTAACATCACCAGAGAAATGAGCACCATGAGATACAGGAAGAGCCTCAGCCAACATATATAGCAGCCTTATTGCCACTTCTACTTCCATAAATCGTGTAGTCTGCCAGTTCCTAGAGAAAGGATATGAAGATCATATTAGTCTTTAGTACTTTATGAAATAATCATGATTATACCATGTTAATATTTTCTTTTGAGCCTTCTTCAGATGCACAGCATAAAAAAAACAGATTTAAACTAAGTAAAACACTGGAAGGCTCAGGCAGTTATTCAAGATGCTTCTGAGAGACTTTATCCTCGAAAATACCACCTTCTCATCAGATCACCACCAGCTTTCTTTTGCCAGTTTCCACTTGAAAGCTACAGATTTCTACTGTGCTTATTTAGAGACAAACACACCTACTAAGACACGAGGACAAGTCATTCAGCTTCACATATGAAGAGACTCAGTTAAGGTGCAAGGTAGCCACCAACAATACTGGATTTCTATCTGTATACACAAAACTCTCCTCCTAGCGAGGGAACTACTAATCTTTCTTTACTTGTGTGCAGTTTCCAGGATTAGATCTCCTTTTTTTTTTTTTTTTTACAAAAATACTTCCCTTAGATTTTTTTTTCCCCTCATCCAACCTTGTTTTTCTGATAAAAGTAATACATAATATTTACACCTCAAGGACACTCTTATGAGATGTGGCAAAGTGAACACCTCTCCAAACTGCTGGTGCTGTGTAGGTAAGTGATAAAGATCAAGAAACATCTCTAGGAAAGAAAAGCTGCCATTTAAGGTTACAAAAAGAAAGCTTTTTCTTTCTAAGGGCTGAGTAACAGATGATATGAAGCTGTATTGAGCTCATTCTGTCAACTGACATCACACATTTCACTACAGACTAAAGGTTTACAAAAGGAAAATAAAAACCAAACCCCAAAAAATTTTCATACAAATCAAGTTATAAACCCCAACTTACTGAAGTGTAGTGTTAAAAACTCTGCGGACAGATGCCAACAGTAATTCTGGTGAAACCTGAGCAAGTCTGTCCAGCAACAGTTTCAACTGTTTTCTGTACTCCACAAACATTGCTTCATCTTCACCCTACCAAAAAAAATTCACATCAGTAAAGTCCTTATTTTCATGTTTAAATTCACCCACAACTATTTTAGACAAATACACCTAAAGCAAAAATATGTACACACAAAACCAGTATAGCACACTCAGAGAATTCAGTAATGCTCATCCAGTGCTCTTGCAGCATAACAGCAGGTTCCTTTTATGGCTGGATATAGTATGTTGAGATCCACTGCATTCTGTCCAGAAACATACTCAAAAGGCTTTCCAAAATGAAAACCAGCCAAAAGTACAAGAAAGAAAATGCTCTTGGCAAAGCCTTATTAACCCAATTTTTAAAAACTGACTCACTCCTCAAAGACATTCTTTCTTAGCATCTAGCTTAGTTTTTAAATTGGACTGAAAACATTTATGATGGACTGGATACAGCTTAAGTTAACTTTTTTAAGACTATTGCTCTCTCAACAGCCTGGGACAAAGTCTGTCCCACATACTCAGTCATTACTGTTGGCTGATAGAGATGGTAAGCATGGAAGGAAAATGAAATCAAAGACCTTACCCCACCCTTAACTCATTTTTGCAGAGGTTTGACCATCTCCAGTAGTTTCAAGCAGCACTTTTGAGAGTTTCATTACACAGTATTTCTCACGTATTTTTGCAAGACAGAAGTGACGTGCAGAAACGTGCAAATTTGCACTGAACCTCAACAGCTATGTTTAGTTATCAGCACAGCTGTATTGGCCTTGGAATAGCTCTGTACAAACACAGCCACAAACATTGTAAACTCAGTCAGCTTGGATATTACCTTTACTATGTTGTTTTGTCCTATGCAGACATGTCTAGAAGTTTTCCATATAGGAAAAAACCTCAGTCTATGGACCCTTGCCTCCTACCTTTAAATCTTTACTCTGTGAAAAATATGCATTTTAAGTGTGAGCAAGTTTTACTACATATAATTAAGGTGCATATGTCTGTTTATTCCTTCAACACAATACCTCATTTTCAAAATTATATTCTTCATCATATGTCAACTTCTTCATAACAGCCAACATGATTGCCTAGGACAAAAACAGAATGATAAGCATGGAAGCAGACAGGTTATAAGAAACAATCGTGAAAAATACTACAGTACAGAAAACATTGAAGCTAGTGTTATGTGTTTACAAATATTTTCAATCCCTTTTAAACTATTATTTTCAGAGGTTTAGCAGATGTTAACAGTCCAAATCAAAACAGATAGATTATATCCAAACAATACACAGATGCTATTCCAGACAGACAGCATAGACCTTTTGGAGCTCTCAGTCTCTGACAGTATTATCAAGCTTTACTTCCTGCTTGTAATTTGCGCTGTTCAGTTCACATGGAAAACAATCAAGATGACTGAACTAGGCAGAGGAAACGAAACAGGCTCTCCAAGATACTATTTTAAAGGGCTAAGTCAGCTTAGGTATAACATCAACTTCTCTAATAGTTCATAGTAATTGGTGTGTGTTAACATCCATCTCTATTCAATATTTGTTTCACCATCTTTAATACAGCTGTTTCAACATTGCTTTAAGAAACAGTGCACTATACTGTAGTACCTGTAACTACTATCCATTGCATGTAGTAAATACTTCTGATTCGAGTCTTTTAGTCTAATCATTATCATCAACATCAATAAAATCAATCATTTATAGATTTGGTTTGCCATCCTTAATCCTGCAGAACAAAGCTACACCTACACAATCCTTTATACATAAAGGATTAACTAAGTCTGGGAGATAGACTGGATCCAGCTGCACCTAGAGTTCTGTCTAGAGGAGTTTAGAAAGCAAGGGGGCCCCTTCTGCACCTTGCCACTCAATGGGAAGGTCTCTCTACAGTTTGTCCATAACTTGCAGCAGCAAGCTGTCAGACAATTAGAGCAATGAAGTGCAATATAACCTTAGTAGGGACTGTTGGTACATCCTAAAGCAGCTATAAAGGCTTGACCTTAGCTCTACTTAAGTCTGAATGAAACAAAATGAAACAAAAATCCTTTTGAAAAATAAACCATGATTACTATATTTCATTTTAACTGCAAAACCTGAAATTCATCAACACCAGAATGGACCAATGGATTAAACCTAAGTTACTGAGGGGAAATTCTTGGTCTTGCAGAAATAGGTATCTTGACACTAAGTGTCACCATGACCTGTGAGAAGTGTCTGCTTCTCTGTAAGAAGTGATAATTAAGAATTAAAATAACTGCAAAACATTAATGCAATAGACTTGCAGCCAAAAATGTTTAGAAAGACCTGTCATTTTAAGAACTAAAAATGTGATCCTACTGATGAGAAAAAACTTTGGAACTTCGGAGGCACAAGAAACATCCCCCTTTTTTCCCTGTTCAAATAATGAGTAAGTTGAAAGTATATATTTTAAAATGCAAAACTTTAAAGGAATGCTGCTAAGCACAACAGTTAAAGTTTAAGGCAAACAACAATAAGATTTAGACTATTTCCTATTACTTTCTTATTATGAGGTGGATCAAAGAAAAAAATGTGTTACTATTGCTTCTCCCTGTAACACAAATCCTCAAGAAGTGCTCAGTAAAATAAGAAATATTTGCAACATGAAAATCTCCAGTATGAAAGCAACTTAAACCAACATATTCCAGGGTAGTAACATATTCCAGCTTTTAGTGTCTTAAGTATACTGCAGTAGTAACATTATTTGATCTAGCTGTAACAACAAAAGACAGTCACAAAAATAAAAAGATTCAGTGTTATTACCAAAGTTCTCTTTTTGTGTTACCTAATCCAAATTAAACAGACATTAGACAAAAGGAAACTAAGATACTCTGCACCACACTTATCCAAATTTAACTTGTCATGTTAGAACAGGCACAGAATTCAGTTTTCTTTGTAAAGGAAAAGGAATCAAACCTGTTAGCCGTATGGACTTACGAAATAACTACACCAATATAACCAGTTCAACATCCAAATCAGTACATCTACACTGGTGCAGACAGGACTGAAAATTCCATGTAAGTTTACTACTTCCAAAACTGGATATGAACTTCATGTTTTATATATAAATTTAAGATTATCGACTTGAGCTTAATGTATATTTGATGTAATGTTTAACATATAAGTGCTCATAATTACAACTGTTATCTCTCAAATGTTGCTTCTTTCTTGAGTTTAACTTATATTATCAAGAGTTATATTTATGACAATCCTTCCTAGACTTCTTCCAATCCTTTGGAATAAGGGCCGGTTTTGATAAAAATAAAAGCTTCAAGAAACAACTCTTCCATGTTGCTTTAAGAATATTCTTTGATCAGTATAGCCTGCAGAGAAGCTTGCCAAGCATATGCTTAAGGGTTGTTTGGGAAGACCAGCTCTAGAATAGCTTTCATCTCCATACACAATTTAATATAGGCTTACTATTTAAAGACACAACTGTAGTTACTTAACAAAAGATGGAACACACTGTCCTTACTTTTAATTACTGTCACATACACACTGAGGCATAAAAATGAAATTGTTTGTTTCAACAATGAAATAAAATATTCTGATTTAATGTGTCCCTAAAGTATAGAATCTGTAGTAAAAAATACCTACCTCTACATTAGCTTTTTGTTGGTCTGAAAGTGCAGAAAGCTGGAAAATAGAATTTAAGTGTTATTTTTTCAGCATCTGGTAGAAACAAGACATTCATTACTGTCTAAGAGAAAGACTTGCTTTTTTAACAGCCATATGATCTGCCTTTCCCCTTAACACAAGATTTAACTCAACTCCTTCAAATCTCTAAACAACACTACAGAAATAGCATGACCACAGGCATTAAAGAAACAGAATGCTAATTAGTAAAAAAACCTATTTTGCAAGTCAGTATGAGACATTCCCACAAAAATCAAATGAAATCATGTCAGAATTGGTGTTAAATTGAAGGCAGATGTATTTACTTGTTTCAGGATGTGAAGGTAGTCGTAACAAAAGCCAATGATGTTAGAAGAGATGTCATCATCTTCATGAATTAGAAGTTGCAACATCAGGGCCACTTTTGCTTCAATAGCTTGTAGAGTGTCTTGAGCACTCTTCATATCACCATTTTTTATCAGTTTAGTCCAACTAGCTATTAATGCTTGCCCCATCCCATTGACCAGCTTAGAAAATCTGGCCAGAAAATCCACATCATCTTCCTGCAAGAAAAGGACACCTGATTAAAAATACTAACAGAGCTTATGTTTAAGCAATAGAAGATTACAGACTGTACTATCCATATCTAGTATATAGAATTAAACCAACACCTGTTTCCTAGCTGGAAACTACCAATTGCCTAGAATTGGTTCTTTTCCCCCTGGGAATGGAGAGAGAAAAAAGTCAAAGCAATGCCTGATTTGTCTGTCCTCCATTACACAACAGTAGCTTGCTTCATCTCTTCAGATTTGTTTGTTTCTCCCTTTACAGCAATAAGGTTCAAAATAGAAGCAGCAGCACATGCCTACCATAAATTCTAGGCTGTATAAGAGGAAAATCTCTCTATGGAAAAACTTCAAAGAATTAACAGGTGCAGCTCAGTTCAGAAATACTGATAACAAGTACCTTTCACTACTGCCTGTGAGAGTGAATTAATATTAAATATTTCTGGCTTACTTTGCAGAAATACATTGATCAGAATCGAGAAATACCCCTAAAACAGCCACCTCAACAGGATGTTTTGGTCTCTGCCATAACTATACAAAAGTGAAAGAATAACAAGTCTACCTAAGAAAAAACTGAGGCAAGATTTATATTAGTAGGAATACTAATAGTAGGTTTCAAAAGTAAGAGTTAAAAAAGTTCTTGCAATCTAAGAACTACAGCTTCATAAGGACTGGCTGTTCTTTCTCCACAGCAGGTAATGAACAGTTGTTCCTTAAACAAGGCAACTGCCAGAAAATGTGTGTTTAGTTAGTAGGGTATACTTTTCCAGCTTACAGATAAGCATTTCAAGCTTCATGTTTGATGGTGCACACGTGCAAAACAGCATACGTGTCCTTAAGAAAGCTTTTTGCCCTACTTAATTATGCACAGAATTTTTTAGGGTGAGACATTAGATCAGCTATATTGCCTACAACAAGTAATACAGAATCATTAAGGAGGGAAGACTCAAGACAAGGAAACACAGAAGCTGAATTAACAGTAGGCACAACATGTTATAGGAGAGGAACAGGGGAGTTACATAATACCCTGCTTCTAGAATGAAACCCTGTGTGTTCAAATTAATAATGAACATTAATAACAAGCTCTTAAATTTAAGTATGAGAAAACTGTAAGAAGTGCTCAGTTTTGATGCAGAAGCACAAGTACTTCCCTCTAACTTATGGAATGTTTTATAATTTTCTGTGCATCAACTTATTTAAGAACTGTCAGAAACCTATGACTCATTCCTGTTGTTAAAAATCAGTACACAAACCTGATCAATACTGAAGAGGCCAGCAGACTGCAATACTTGACATAAAGACTCAACCAGTTTTGTTTTATCAATTGGGTCCATTCCCTTATTTACAATTTCAAACAAACAATCACAGGCTTCTTCCCGGAGAACTTCCACAGACATGTGACCTAGCAGCATATTTATAAACCTTCAGAGAAAAAACAGTTCAGCTTTATACATACAAAGTAACATTGTATAGAAGCTTTATATTATTTGTGTGCATATTTACAATGATTTCTTTCTACAATCCTCTTTCTATTGTACTGACAAAACTCAACATTTTATGCATTTTAAAGAGAACACAGCAAACAGGGTAGTGTTTAGTTTGGCCGTTATATCAGCTTGGCTTGCAAAAACAATCACTCTCCTAAAATTCCCAAAACTCTAAAGATAGAATTAAAAGTCATCTTTGAAGGACTTTTATATTTCATTCTATACAGTCAGCACTCAGCCAAGGTGATTTTTGCAAACCCTTTCCATCAAAACCTTCTTACCTTTCATTGGCTATCAGGCTCAAATCTATCCAGGATACATAAGCTCCAACTACTTCAAGGCACTGGCATGTCAACTCTGAGTTATTATATTGATAATTTTGTAAGATTTGGTACCACGACTCCACCAAACTTGGAATGCACTGTTCCCTCATAGTATCTTTTAATAAGGTGTTCCTACGAGCCTCCTATCAATACAGAAAAAGGATAAAATCAGTCCTGTCACAGATTAGCATCTTGTCAAATTAGCAGCATTTTTGTATCCAGATGCCAGACATATGTCATAGCAAGATAACTCAAATCAGAAACTCAAAGAGAATGGATTTTTTCCTTTCCAACAAAAAAACCCCAAAAATATCCTAAGTTTTCCCTTTTATTATCCACAGTGCCTGAACACCAAAAGAAAAGGCAGAAAAAGAACAGCAGTTTTCTATATCATTAAATGGACTTTTTTAAGGGGTTAGGACCCCTTAAAACATGCACTAGAAAACATTAACATTTTAAAATGAGTCTGTCTAGCATTATACTGGTAAACTTGGTTGATGGATTTTTGTTTGTAAGCTTTCAAGCAAAAAAAAAAATTACCTGAAAAGTATGAAATCATAAAAAGCATTAAACAACAAAGCTAAACAAAATATTTTGAATTTAAACCACCTAATATGACTAAGGCAGAGCTGCCACAGGAAAAAAGCATATCTAAAAACCTTCTGCTCTAATTAAAGTAAGAGAACTTAAAATTTTAAAACAAGTGTTAATGCAAAATAATAACTTGCCTCTGATGTATGAACAACATCCCGGTCCACCAGCTCAGCATCGACAGCCATCAGGATTCTGAGGTACATATCCACACCTCGTGGATTAAGGTCAACTACTGACAGAATGTCAAAAAAAAACTTGGGCCATTTTGTGAGATATTCAGTAACAAAAAGCAATGCAAAGACTTGTGCTGCTTTGTTGCGAATAAAAGTCTTCTCAGGCTGGGGATTCAGCATCTGGTAGAAACAAGACATTTAATCTGTATATTCTCAATAAATTAGAGCAGAATCTACAGGTTTCTTGATCTCTCTGTAGTAGTTAATATACTACCTCTCTTCCTGGCTGGACCAATAAATAAACCCTTACATTTCCAAGGAATTTGAAGAAAAAAATGGGTAAAGTGTCCTGCAATAGGGAAAATATTTTCTATGGGTGATACAGTCCTAAGCCTTTCATTCAGTACCAAAACATTAAGTGTCTCCATAAATGCCTCCCATGCAAAATCACCGCAACTACCAAAGACTATAAGGTTATGTATCAGTTGGTGAAAGTTACAGTCCTCCTGTAGCTAGCTTATGCCTGTGTTAGATGTTAGTGCTACAAATAGAATGGGAAGTTCCTAAATCTAATGAAGGGGGGGGGGGGGGAAATCCACCAATCTCCTCTCTTTTTCCTTTTAGAAACTCCTAAACAGAACAGTTTGCCACAAAGAGCAATTTAATCCACTTCATAATCATCTGTTCTTTTTAAAATTGTATTACACTCCATTTCCTACTGTTGTTAAGTTTTCTACACAGCAACTATGTTTATCTTCAGTGAAGAAGTGGAATGGCAGCTATATAATGGCAGGTATGGGCAAACCAGTGGATTACTTCTGCTGACTACAAACTCCAGGGTGGGGCTGATACTACAAGTTTTGGCTACAGTAACTAATCCACAAGAAAGAATAGTTCATACTCTTTCGTGGTACTAACATGGTTTATCATAGAGGAGTGATAAACATCGGCCAGCACTCTAAGCAGATAGAAGTTCACTCAGTAGGGTCCTACAAAAATAATTAGCAGGCCTGCTTCTCCTCCAGACACTCAGGAACATCAGGAATCTCTATTATGCCTCTCTCAAGGGGAACTTTTAATATACCTTATTTCACACATAATTGATTAAACCACTGTCATTATCTGATGCAAGAGTTATGTATTTAATACTAAGTTCACGCATGGACTTCTTTACAACACTTGATTTAAAAAATTTCTCACAAATCTTTTAACAATCAGATACCAAATATCTTCAGGAAGCCATCTTTATACTCAAATAACAGATTAAACATTTAGTCCATACTCAATGCCCTATGTTAGTCTAAAAGCCTAACACGTAAGACTGCAGTGAAGAACATACATACCTGTGCTTGCAGCCATGTTATGAGTGTTTCCCTAATTAGCTGCTGCTGGACTTCAGTAAGTTCAGAGTATCTGAAACAAAAAAATATTGACATCAAAATACAAGTGTGCTTCATGGCAAGCACCAACACCCAGCAAAGCAAAAACTCTTTTATATGGTATGTAATGCTCCACATTAACGTAAATGAAAAGTTTCTAGGACAGCAATCTATAAAGCTATTTGCATGTTAAATTTTGACTCAAAGGCAAAGATAATAAATATTTTACTCGTAGTAATGGATCACATTTTGAGGCATTGCTGCCTCCTATATTGGAGTATAAGCTTGAAATTTTGCAGGAAGGCTGCTCTATCAGGGGCAGAACTTATGACCCTGACAAAAAAAAAACATTTCACCATAGGCCAAGGGGAGAAGGAAGAGACATCTGTATATGCCTGAACTTGTCCACTACACGTTGAAAACTATCACTATTGAGTACAAGAGGTCCTTCACCGATCTGACCTACACTACGTTTACTATCAGCCTTATGTCAAAAAACTCAAGGAAGTAATTCTGCTTTATGTTGTACATATAGTCCTGGCAAACTGTGACATTATATCCAGCCCACCCCAAATACTAGCCGTACCTCTGCTAGGACTAGCGAAGCTGAGCATACTCTACTGCAAAGTGAGTTAGCTATAGGCTTGTAGAGTCCTTAATAGGAATGACTGCTGAATGGGACTCCAGTGTTCCTGCCACAGCCAACTATTCATTAAAGAGAAGGAAAACACCCCACTGAAAATGTTTAAAGAAAATAAGCACCAGGAAACAAGAGCAAGCATACTGCAGGAAACAGGTGACGGGAATGAAACAAGCAGAGAAAAGTAGACAGTGAGGTAAAATTGGGAAAAAAAAAGTGCTTAACATTTGCACTCGCATCAAACTGTAAAAATCAGTCACAAAATAATCTTATTCCTATCTAAATTCCTGACCTGTTCAGTGTATTACACACATTCACAATGATATTCAAAGATTCCATGATGCTCCATTCCAGACCAAGGGAGCCCAAAGTGAGAAAAAATACAGTTCTGTGCAATGACATTTGTATTATTAAAAAGTATTTTTCCCTAGAGTTATGGTTCTATGAAACCACCACTCAGTGAAAAGACTACTTTCTCAACATCTCTGCCATGGTTATTGAATGAATAGGGCTCTGTCTGAACTCCAGGACTCAGTACAGACCACAGCTGCAAAAATCAGTGAGAGTACAGGGTAAGGCCTGAATCTCCAGACAAGAATAACTAAGTTTCAAGCAGTCTGTGCTAACTGGGTCTGCATTGGGCCATAGATGTGTTAGACTAGCTGAGAGCAGAGCACGCTGCTCAAAACCTCTCCAAGAAAAAGGGAAAGAAATACAAGACAGCTCTCTGTACCAGACTACAGACACTTCATCAACAACAACTAAGGAACAGATACTATTTTATTTGCAAGCAGAATAAAAAGGGAAAATTAAATGGATATATATGGATGATGTCAAATAAAATTACTCACTTGAACTTAACTTGATGTTCCAGAACTTGAAAGCAGAAGAACTTTATGTGATCATCACTAGAAAAGAAAATTCTGTTACTGGAAGCAATATGGTTCACATTTCTGTGAAGAAAAAAATTCCTCAAATATTACCATCAGATTGCCCCTTTGGCACCAGAAAAAAAAAAAAAACCTGCTACTACTGTTACTTCAAAGCAAAAATGACAAATAGTGGAGCAGTCAATCTGTAGAAATGAGCAACTGTTAAACTAATATTTATGTTTGATACTAGTCTTTTTTTCTACAGCCACCTGTTATGGTTTGACTTCAGTATTGAACAAACAAAACTACAATATCTATAGTATCCTGCCCTTACAAAAATCTGTCAGGCTTCAATAGTATGTTTGAGGCCCACTACTACACTAAGTGCAAATTGTACTCTGCATCTTAAAAATTAAAGGTAAAGACAAACTGAGGTGTAGATTAAGCAGACATTCCACACGCTATGTTATCCACACTGCTTTTTCATCTTATTATCTAAAATGTGCAACAACCATAATGTATATTTTAAAGATTATAATTTCTAATCTTATGTGGCTTTAATTACTGCACATTCTGATGGAGGCAGTAGTTCTGATAAATCATTTACAAAAAAGCATTGACTATAAACTACAGCTATTATTCAGGAGATATACACCCCTCAATTTCCTTCCAAAGTGAATTATGCCATAAAAAAGTGACAACCTAGTACTTTTGAATGTAAATACACAACTATGTGCAAAAATAGTGGTGATTACACACTCCATGCATCTTGAAAATGGGATGGCCTACTCCATAGAACTGGGGCAAGGAACTACTTAAGACATTACTGCATATAAAGTCTATAGTCTCACAGGGGGCAATTCTCAGCACTTTTCCTCAGAATTTCAAAACCTAGCAGTCTTTAGGCTCCTAAATTAATATGGAGTTTAAGTTATACATTGCTCCTTCTTGAAAGGCATTATACAGAGGCTAACAGATCACCGTGATACTAAAAATAGTACAAAAACACATTAACTTTCAACAATTTAGTTTGCCTATTATGCTGCACAGCTAAATCAGACCCACACATATTACTAATGACAATAAGAACTTATTAGTTACATTACCTGTATATACTCTGAGCTAATGCTTCTGCACAGACTTGCCAAGCATCCTGAGATATCTTGAGCTGCTCAAAGTAGGCTAGTGCCTGCAAAAACCAAGGTAAGTTTCACTTTAAAAAGAACAAAGGACATAGCAATACACCTCATTCATACCTTCCCTTGTATTTAAACAACTGTTCTTCAAAACACCAACACTATTTGGATACATTCCAGTGGCTCCCTAATCACCTTAACACCGAGCCGGCTTTTTTCTAAATGCTAATATCATAGGTACCCATTTCCACTTCATATTCAACACAAAGATTTTGTTACTTGAATATGGAAGTCACAGAGTCAGAAGTGTTGAGGTTAGATGGAACTCCAGAGACACAGTTAGACTAGAGCAGCTTGCTCAGGGCCTTTCCATTTAGGAGGAAGTTCACATCCAAGTTACAGTTCCTTCCACACATTCTAAAGAAGTGGTAATTTAGATTTTTCACTGAAAACAATTCACTATTTTGTTGTACCAGTTTGCTTGTATTCAACACCCCAAGCTCAAAAAACATTCAAACACTAATCACCTAGACAACTGTCAGTATATGAATCTTCTACAGAAATAAAGAAAACCTCTACCAAATTTTAAATAATCAGGTTACTTATCAGGACTCCTAAACAGCTTTTGACAACATTAATTTGACTTACTTGCTTTAAGGCTCAGTGTGGCCTGTAATACAGAACAGTAAAGCAAGTTTTGAAGCAGAAATTAGATTAACAACATTATTTCAATTCTATGAATGCATGTATTTCAAAGGGGAGGTTTGGCTGTTGGATATTTTTAGGGGCTGCTTTTTGCATTAGTTCATAACGGTTTCCATTAACCAAAGTCATCTCCCAAAGTAATTATTCAAAACTAAGTCCTAAAATAAGAATTCACTTACTGTAGTTAGTACTAGTTATTTTCTTATACCTAATGTATTATTTTACTAGAAATGCTTTGATACTTTCCTTATGTTACATCCTACATGACTGTGGAAAAGTAGGTCCCCTAACGCTATGAAATATTTCAAAACTCAGCAGACTGCATAGTCAAAAGGTCAAATCTAAAAGCTTCCAATTTTAGTGATATTTTGTTGACAGATCACTAAAGATTAGCTATATCCATCCTTTCAAAAAAGACAAATACCCAGAACCAACATATTTAACAGGCTACTTAGCAAATCAAACCAAATCTGTAACTAAACATTCCAGGATATGTTTTATGAACACAAAACCACAGTATTAACATCCTCACTCCTGGAAGATTTTACTATAAGTTATCTTGTAGACAGTTAAATTAACATGGTAATCGGTTAGCAGAGATAATTACTCAATAAATAGCTATATAAATAATAATGTCTTTTCATAGGATCATCTCATGCAGTAAATGTTACCCACATATCATGATTACTTTCTTAACCTACTTTACAATTACACAAGCTTCACTACAATTAAACCCACACATTTCATTAAAAAGACACTAAACCTATTAAGATTATAGTTAAAAACATTTAAGAATCAACAGGCTAATTTCAAGCAAATTCTTTTCGGTGGCTAATTTTCATTCTGTGAGAATCTGTGTAAGGATTGAGCAACAAGTACAAAGAACTGAAAAAACTTAAACAGTCATAGTCCAGAAAATTAAATTCCATGCATGTTAACTGCAATTGAACTGCAATGTAACAGAATTGATAATACATATCCCTCAGCTTACATGTTTGCAACGTGACTTTGCTTTGTACTTGCCACCACAAACCCTACGCATTTGGCTCACAAAACAAACTCAACAAACCCCCACCCAGCCCATGAAAACATTCCATTTTTTTGCCCTGCAATACCATCTCCAGTTATTAGAGAGAAGAGGAAATTAATTACATACTCGTTGTCTGAAGTCTGCATCAGCATTTGGGTTGAGCCCTAAAAGGGCTTGTTCATCCATGTCTATTGCTATATTCGTTGTTTCCTGTTCCTAACTGCTTTGCCCACTGCTTCTAGAGGGCAAAATACGATCATCTGCAAATACAGAAAGAGAAATTTTATTTGCCCAGCAGAACAAGTAAAATTAAAACCAGGA
This sequence comes from Calcarius lapponicus, assembly GCA_039654755.1. Classification (NCBI taxonomy): domain Eukaryota; kingdom Metazoa; phylum Chordata; class Aves; order Passeriformes; family Fringillidae; genus Calcarius; species Calcarius lapponicus. The sequence continues at coordinate 33,551,233 of CM077463.1, read as the reverse complement.
CAGCAACAATAACACAAGGTGGCTCACAAACCTCAAAAAATGTTCTCCAATCTAAACATGAATGCTACAGTACAAATACCACAATTCTAAGTCCTTCATCAACTTTTCACAGTACTGTATTTAGTAGTGAATAAGGAAACTTTAAAGTCTCCATATATTTCAGTTCTCTTGAAAAGAGAACTTAGTCAGCAGAAAGATGGCATTGTGTATAGTATTCAGCTGAAAGGCTTAAATTCAAATTTCAAGCATGCAGAAGTTTCAGCATGATATGACATAAGCACAAATCTACTCCTAAATGAAAGGCTGCTGTTTTTTTCCCCACCACAAACTTAACTACAAAAAAACCCAAAAAAGAATCTCTACTCAGCTCCAATACAGATAAGATGCTTCATACACCCTCTTATGAAGTATTTCCCATGGTGAGGGCAAAGTCATTAGGAGATCTTTCTTCTAAAGCAAGTACATACAAGTGTCTTAGAAATTAACCACAAAATACACCACACTAAGCTGTTAACAAAAGTTTTCTGTTCCTACCAATGGATGCTGATTCACTAGCTATGATTTTTACTTAGAAAATTCAGTGTAAAATTAACAAGTGAGCTAGACAAATGTTCTAAAGATGGCTTGCTGCTAGGGGCTGTTCTGCAATGCTCTAGTAAAACACAGAGAATTTTAAAAAATTAAAATTTCTCCATCAAATACTAGGATGCTGTTAAATAACAAGAGGGGACAAAAATCCATCTATCCTTCAGTTCTCTGCCCCACCTCCCCCCTCCCCATGGTAACACAGTTAATTAGGCCTGAAATCAGGCCTTGTTATGTAAGTATGTAGGAGGCAGGGGAAAGGAAGAAACAAGAGGAAGAGATGAAATACAAAGGAGCCGTGGTTCAAAGCTGCCTACATACCCATAGGTAGAACTTCTAATTTCTTAGTATTGTGTCTCGTGCACACTCTACTGTTCACCCTCCCCCACGGGAAGAAAGGTGGCACAGTGACAAGCAACAGCAAGCAGAACTGAAAAGGAGAGCCCAAAATTTAACGTGGTAACAGACTTTTATAGAAAAGTCAAGACAGAATACACTATGCCAAAGTCAAGTCAGAATACACTACGCATAATAAAAAGCAATTTAATAAGTAAAACTGAGTTCATACAGAAAAACTTGCAGGTTTTGGCAGTACAGAAACCAGAAAGTCTGGAACAAAGTGATGACTCCTGGCAAATGAAGCCTCACAGACTGCCTTAGTCACAGTGATCCCCCTCAGGGGCAGAATCTTTAGGGATTAAACTGCTGTGCTGAGTCTTCTCCCTCTGCAGCCCCAGCGCCCAATCTGTTCTCCCCATAATCAACATCCAGAAGAGCCAGACTAAAAAAAGGTAAAATACTGTAGGCAAAAATGATATTTTTTTTAATTGCATACTTTGATTAGGGTCTGGTCCAGAGTTACACAACTATTTAATATGCAGTGACTTTTTTTGCATATTTACCTGCTGGTATCAGTACATTTTTATCTTTTGGGCAGATGATTTATACCTGGGTGACAAATTTTGCTAATAAAAATAACGTGACTCAAACATGTATTCTCTTCCCTTGCTATTGCTAACAGCAAGGCCAATCTGTTCTACTGATTTTCTAAATGTCTCATGAGTGCATTTAAAATTTCAGCTTCTATCATATAGACTTTTCTCAGTTTCATCTTGACTAGCCGACTCTAAAAGACAATTAATGAGATAAAATATTTGAATGAGCCTCTTGGGAAAACTAATAAAATAGCTTTTCTTGCCTCACGCTTTCACTTAAGCAGGTAGCTTTTCTGCCACGTATCTACTTAACCAGCCAGTTACACTTCAAAAGCAAAACTGAACAGTGATTTTAGTAGTACTAATAATTCACAAAATGCACTTGGCTATAACATCAAATATGTCATTAAACCAAGTTTTATTTATAAAAAACAATAGATAACGTTAATATGCAGCTGTGCAGAAAGTACTGTCTCACTTAGAGATTATTTTTTGTTAAGCAGTACACCATGTCAGGTAGCAAACTCATCTTACAGTAATTAGAAGGCTGCAGTTCCTTACCAGCAAAGTCATAGAGGTACATCACATCAAAATAATTTACTCTTTTCCCCCTACTAAATACAGTAGCACATTTGACAGTAAAGACTGTTTTCATAGTGTAAAGGAGGCAGTACAAAAGTTCAACCCACTTCAATTGGGCAAGACTACCCAATGAACAATACAGACGTGGCCAAAGTGTGTAACTTCAATCCAGATACACCCCAATAATGAAAGCATTCAAAGCATTTTAACTACAGATGCTAACCACGGGAACAATCAGCAATTATAAAAAGCTTCATGTTTAGCAGTCATTTTAAGTATTTACGAGATGCGGTAACACAGGGGGAGCCAGTGGTGTGTCTCATTTGAATTTCCTCAAGTTTTCTCTCTAATAAAACAAAGACATTAAAATACATCGTTTATAGTCTTTTTTGCGGTTTTGCTTGCTGCAATCCGTGGGCATATTTTCAGTCTCTTTGGGCTCTAGAACCTTTACACCGACCTAAGAGGCGGTTAAAGCCGACAACTGTGTAACTACTGCTACTTCGACAACTTTTCAACTGGACTAGAAAAGTTTTTCTTTCTAGAAGTGACATTAGGTCTCGGTTTCAGGCAAATTTTACCGGTAGGAATTCCGGTAAGGAGCAAGGCCTCCTTGCCCCCTCCCCAGACGCGGTCAGAGCCCGGTCTCCCGTGGCTGGGAAGAGCCGGCAGGGCTCCGCAGCGCAGCCAGCCCGGGAATTCACCGCCCGCCGCGTTGGGCTCCGCGGCACAGCCATCGGCCCGGCCTTAAACCTGCCCGGCGCCGTCCCGGGCCGCAGGCAGGGACCCAACCCAGCACCCGCACTGGGGAACCGCCGCTCCGACCACGCCGCGACCAGCGGAATATGGAAGTGCGGGGAGGTCCCTCCCTCCCTACCCTCACGCTGCCGTCCTACGATTTCTTCCTTCCCCCACCAAAACCATAGCGGATGAACAGCCACCGAGGCGGCAGCTCCCGCGAACAGAACCGCACCACAGACTACAGCGTGTATTAACAGAAAAAAACACCGATATTTTTCGTGGCACCCGCAGGGCGGGACCGGCGGGGGCCGGTCGACTGCAGCCCCCGCTGTTCCCCTGCAGCTGGGCCAGGCGGACTTGGCGGCGCCTCTCCCCCTTTCCCGGAGCCTCTCGGATACTGGGGAGGCGGCCCCGGGCTGAGGAAACCGGCCGGGGGACTCGCGGGAGCCCGCAGGCGCCGCCAGCTCAGCCCACACTGCCCCTTCCCCCCCGGGCTGAGTCAGCCGCTCCGCGTGTCGCGTCCTGCCCGCGTCCCCCCGCCGGTACCTTCCCGGTCAGTGCTCCATCGCCGCCGGCTCCCGCCCACCCCCACAGCTCCGCAGCCGCCACGAGCACAGGGAGCGGAGCGGAGCGGAGCGGGCCGGGCCGGGCCGCGCCGCCTCGGCTGGCGTCGGGAGGAGGAGAAGAAGGAGGAGGAGGAGGTGGAGGAGAAGACTAAGGAGGACCGCCCCTCTCCGCCAAGCCGGCCGGCCGCGAGGCACGCCGGGATGTGCCCAGCCGCGGGGCAGCCTGGGAGTTGTAGTCCCACCCCCACCTCAGTACCGCCAGCACCGCTGTAAAACCAATCGCACCGGCAGAATAAACTAGGGCTGTCCCGGGCTCCTCCCGAACTGCCTGCAGTGTCTGGAAATTGTGCCGTATCAGCGGTAGCGGGGTGGGGCTCGGCCGCCGCTGCGAGTTCTGCAGTAGCGGCCGGAGCGACCTGCTTGGGGACGCGCACAAGGCAGGGCCCGGGTCGGCGTGCGTTCGTCCGTGAGGAGGAATCCAGCTGCTGTAGATAGCTAATGCGACGGTTGCCTCTCAGAATTAAGAGATGAGCATTATGTGTACGTTAAGAGAAGTTTTATAGATGTATAATTATGTTATTTTGGTATGCTCTCCCCAAAGTCCTCTTCCCTTCTCCCCTGGTATTGCCGTCACTAGTCACGATTAGCAGGAGGCGCGGCATAGCGACACCTGAACTCCAATCAAGGTGTAAGAAAGTGAACTCCACCAATGGACGGCAGAGTAGGAGTTGACTGTCGAGACTTTGGAGGGGGCCAAGGATATAAAAAACAGAGTATCCATTTTGTGGACGAGCACGTGGCCGTTTGGGGGCGTACTTTGGGCGCTGCAGTTTTTCCTTATTCAGCCTTATCTCGTATTCTGTTATGGTTTAATAAACCTTTGAAATTTAAAAAGTAAACGTCGTTTCTCTCACAGCTATGCCTGCACACGTGGCACTGGGCTCCTGCGCACAGGGCTCTGCGGCGCAGCGCCGGTTCGGGGCTTTGCCTTGCCACACGCCCGCGCGGCCGCTCGCACCGAGCAAACGCGAGCAAGTGCGTTACAAAACCGTGCGAGCCCCGGGGCTGTTACAGTAACTTCCGAGGCAAAACTCACTCCTGCCCCGTGGCCACAGCAGCGCGGCTCTCAAAAGGCGTGAGGAGCCCAAAGCTCGAGAGAAACTTGTTTGTTCTGCCAGCAGAGCCACTGCTCGCTCCCAGCGACCGGCGGGACCAGCCGCAAGACGCATCCCATGGAACTGAGTGCGTGGGGGCGATCTTCGGGGGCAACCTTCCGGTAGCCAGTGACCTCGCCATCCCGGAGGACGAGCGAGAAAGGTTCCCCCGATACCGCTACGCTCCCGGCTACCGCCCCGAGGGAATTTCGGTGTCTCCGCTGGAGCCTCCCTGCCACGTCCTTCACGCTAACGCCAGCAGGGCGGGCTGCAGACGCAGTCACGCACAGCCAGGTCTACCTTCAATCGGGCCCATGCGGGCCCGCGGCCCCGGTGCCGGGAGCAGGGGGCTGGGCCGGGGCCGCGCTGCCTGCAGCCGACGATAGGGGGGGCGTGAGCCAGGCCGGGCCACGCGGTGCCGCCAGCCCGGAAGCCAGGGCCGCGCGCGGAGACTGACAGCTGCGTGCTCCAGTCGCGCTCTGCCCGCAGCCAATCGCCGCGCGGGCCGCCGGGGGCGGGGCTGGGCGATGACGTCAGACGGCGGCGCACGTTGCCCATCCCTTTCCTTTCCTGCGAGCGACGGCCGTGGAGCGCCATGAAGGCGTCGGGCACCGTGAGTGCGGCTCGGGGCGCGGCGGGCGCGGCCGGGGCCGGGAGTGCCGCCGGGGTGGCCTTCGGGAGGGCGGCGGTGGCGGGTGGTAGCTCGAGAGTGGCCCGTGCGTGCCAGAACGGCGTCGCCTGGCCCGTGGGGCGGCGAGCGGCCAACATGGCGGCGGCGCCGCTCCCGCCAGGCGCGGACCCAGATCGGCGTGCGGTACCGCGGGGCGATCCGCGGGACATCGACCCGCCCGGCGCAAGGGGCTCCCTCCCCTGATGGATTGAGCTCCTTTCGTCGCGTTGGTACTTTGAGGAGCCGCCTCAAAGGGCTCGGGGCGGGCGCGGCCGTGGCTCCGCGGCTCACTCACTCTGCGGTCCGCCTGGTTTTCGTGTCCCTCCAGCTGCGGGAGTACAAGGTGGTCGGGCGCTGCTTGCCCACGCCGAAATGCACGACCCCTCCTCTGTACCGCATGCGGATCTTCGCTCCGAACCATGTCGTCGCCAAGTCCCGATTCTGGTACTTCGTCTCTCAGCTGAAGAAGATGAAGAAGTCTTCTGGAGAGATTGTGTACTGTGGACAGGTGAAGAATTAAAAACCTAAAAGCGTGGGAGGTTCTTATGGAGTTCTAGCAGGTGTATGTGGAGGGATTTTACAGGAATTGCAGTTTAGGGGTGTGAGGTTGAAATCCATTGTCTTTCATTTGCTGTGAAAAGGAGCGACAAGTTTGGTTTTTGAACGTAGTGGTATGTGTCTTGTAAATGAAATAGAAATTTACCTAGTGCCTCAAAATGATGAGGCATGTGTTAGGTTCATTGTACAATATACCTTTTAAGAGGCATTTGGACATTCATAGCCCTGGGAAAGTGGATGTTTGTATGCTTACACTCCTCTTCCTTGATACTTCAAGAACACTCTTTAGAGCTGAAATCTTGTATTTTTGAGTTACTAAAGCTCTCTACTCTGAATTACCAAGACATATCCAGTGATCTTGCTGAGGGGAAAGAGAGCAAAGAGTTGGTTTTTGACAGTAAGACTTAAAACAGGGGTTTTGTTAGAGCTCTGAAATATTTATTCTTAAAATTGTAAAAGTGTGATAGTACATAATCTCTAACCACTTCCACGTTCTTGTGTTATTCCAGGTGTATGAGAAGTCCCCTCTGCGGGTAAAAAATTTTGGTATTTGGTTGCGCTATGATTCTCGTAGTGGAACCCACAACATGTACAGGGAGTACAGAGATTTGACCACTGCGGGTGCTGTCACTCAGTGCTGTAAGTATATGGCGCTGTTTGAGGTGTAAAATAGTAGAAGCAGTATACAAGCAGAAGATTAAATCTCAAATTAGGCATAAAGCATGCTGACTTAACCCATGGTAAAATAACTGAAACACTGGAAAATTAAAGGAGGGGGTTGCCAGCTATTCCATAGATATTTATCTATTATACATGTGGTAGGCGACTTATTACCTCTCTTTATACAGTTTCTCTGACTGGAAAATACTCCCACTTCTATTTGGTGTGTCTTTCTAGTAATGAATGTTGCTATACAAACTGGGAAGCCAAGATCTCATTGCCTCATTTCATGGAGAAGTAATGGTTGTCCTGATTTCAGACTGTTTTGTGAAGTACTTAAAGGATAGACCATTTGTATAGCTGATGCTGTTGATACTTGACTCCAAAGTGTTATAAGCGCTACAGATTGCACATAAAAACCCAAAGAATATTGTTCTTAATAATGATATTCTTGTCATGTGTGCAAATATTAAATGTATCTTGTCGCCTTTCAAAAGCTGAAGTGCTGTTGAAAGTGAAATTTAAGGTTCTACATTAATGTACAATAATCTCTGTTAATGAACATACTGAAGGATTGCTTAAGAGACCCAGAAAACATTTCATGATACAATGACTTATGTTCAAGAATAGTTGTGATAGGTAAGTTTTTAATAGGTGTGTTAGATCTTCATGGGAAACACAGTAGTATTTCAACAGGCCTAGCTTGTGGAGCTAGCTATGGATGTAATTTGAAGCCAGTGATTTGCACTGCTGAATAGAGGAATTTTTAGGTAGCCTAAGTTCAAATGCTTTCTCCTATCCAAAAAGCCTGATTATGTGGGGTGAACATCAATTCTATTGTTGGTCAATTTCAATAAAAGTGAAGATATCCTCAGATCCTAATTTACTTGCACCTTCCTTTTGGAAAGGAAAGTGTTTTGAAGTTCATGTGTCTTTCCAGTAATATTTCAGTGTTGATTCTGAATCACAAGATTTTTTTCTCTTGCAAGAGAGTAAGTAGTCCTAGGTATATTACTTGTGTCCATGTGTACTTTCTTGAAATTGGCAAGAAAATTAACATGGCTCTTCCTGTTATGGAGCTTACTTAGAACTTACAGGAAGAATTTGCTTCTGCTTGTTGTTTTTGTGATACTTGTCATCACTTTACATAATAGAAACAGTGATTTTAATTACAGCTGATCAGAAATTTTAAAAGTTGTAGATGGCACTATGAACATTTCTTGAACAAAGGGCCGTAAGATTCTTGAACTGAACATGTAATAAAATTCATTTTTAATGAGTTCTGTTGTTCTAGACCGTGATATGGGAGCCCGTCATCGTGCCCGTGCTCACTCTATCCAGATCATGAAGGTTGAGGAAATTGCTGCCAGCAAGTGCCGCAGACCAGCAGTCAAGCAATTCCATGTAAGTGAGCCAACACTGGCTGGTGGGTCCTGGGCCAGTGTGTGATTGGAAGAGGGGATCTCTCTTGTGTGGTACAGGTTTGCTTTGCAGGCAGGAATTGAGCAGGAGCCAAACTTGGGTGTATATGTTCATGATTATGGTATGCTATGATCAAGACTTCTGCTGCTACAAGTATTTGGAAGAAAGTCGCAATAAAGCAAATACATGTTATAGTACAGAAGGCATGCCTCTGACTGGCATTACTTTGAAAAAAAAATGCAAAATTGATTAATTTGTTACATCCTGTGAAGTATATCTTAAGTTGTGGATGGATTACTTCTCTAAGCATAAGTTAGTCACTGCATACAGCTTGGCTATTTATTCCAAACTATTTTCTGTTGTTCATCTCATACCTCAATTAACATAGAAACATTTTTCTTGCAGGATTCTAAAATCAAGTTCCCGCTGCCACACAGAGTTCTGCGTCGCCAGCACAAACCACGCTTCACCACCAAGAGACCAAATACTTTCTATTAAATACAAAAACATGTTGTCAACTCTGTGTTGCAATAAAGGTCTTTATTGGAAGCTTTCACTCCCATTGTCTTTTGGAGACTGTGTCCTGGTTATCTAGGAGTCCCCATTCCTACTCTTTTATTTCTGTAAACCATTGTCAGCCTGCTATTCACAGCTGTGATTCCCTTGTACAGGTGAGTGTTTCAGGTGCTGACTTAAATTACTGAAATATCCCATCAATAAATTAAATTTTAATAACCATCTTTCCAGGTCAGAGACATCTGTTGTCGAGTTGCTGTAAAATCCTGCATCCATTTTGTCCCTTTGGCACACTAAGTGAACAGTTGAGTCCAGGAAGAAGGCAGCTTCTGGTGCATCCAGAACTCAGACTTAGCTGTTAGAATAAAGACCTCATAACTTCAGTTAGGCTGTGTCAAATTTGAAGCATTGAAGCCAAAATTCTAGTTCTAACCAGAACCTCTTCAGGGATATTACCACTCTGAATAAGCTCAGGGATGCATACAGAGGTGCCTGTGCCTAGAAAAGTGCTGAAGCGCTTGGCAGATTTATCCTTTTCTATTAGACCAATGAATGAAAATGTTGACAATTTCTATATCCAAATCCAAATCCTTAGGCTACTATGTTCACAGTAGGAAGCTTGCAGACACTATAGTTGAGGTTTATTTAAAAGGCTGCTTCATGTCTAAAGGTGGTGCTTGCATCTGATGCTCATTTTAAGTGATGGTGTTTCCTGAACAGGAGGCAGTCAGCTACTTAAATTGGGTCGTACCAGTGTCAAAGAACTGATGTTGTGTCTTGTCCAGATATCAGCTTAAAAACAGCGGCAGGTGCTGTAGAGTGCAGGGGAATACTGTGCAGAGAGAAAACTGGGAATGTGTCCTTTCTGGGTTGACTGGTGAGCTGCCACTCACTCTGGAGCGGTGCTGTCAGTGCAAGGGCAGGTGGTTGTTCTCTGGAACTGGGACCAGTGAGCGTGGCCACAGAGAGCTCCCCTTCTTGTGGCTCAGCCTTGTGCTCCTCATCGCCTGCACAGAGAATGAGTTCAGGCAGCTCCTCTGTCTGAAACATGAACCGAAGGAAATGGGATTCATGTGGGTGATCCATAATCTCCCCAGTCGCAAGGGAGAGGGGAGAAACTGTGAAGCCCAAGTAGCTGGAGGGTCCTGTGGGAGTGAAGGAGGTGGGAGTAAGGGCCTCAGAAGGACCTCGGAGTTCAGAAGGTTTTTAGCTGGACGTACAATTGAGCGGGAGCGTGTTTCGCGTTCCGCGTACACCGGGAAGCGCAGGCGGCGGGCCGGGGCGCGCGGCCAGCAGGGGCCCGCGCGCGGGCACGCGCCAACCGGGGCCCGGCGCTGCCGCGCGCTGCCGCTGCCCCGCCCGCCGGCCGCGCGAGCCCCCGCTCGTCACGTGACCCCGAGCCGGCCGCTCCCCGCTCCGCCGGTCACGTGTTCCCTCGCGCGGGCGGGCGGGCGCCGGACCCGGAAGTGGCGGCCGCTGCGGAGGCGCCGGGCGGGATGGGGGAGTCGATCCCGCTGGGAGCGCCGGTGCCGGTGGAGCAGGCCGTGCTGGAGACCTTCTTCTCCCACCTGGGCATCTTCTCCTACGACAAGGCCAAGGACAATGTGGAGAAGGAGCGGGAGGCCAACAAGAGCGCGGGGTCCAGCTGGCTGGCGCTGCTGGCCGGGCTGGCGCACCTGGCGGCGGCCGAGAAGGCCTATCACAGCATGACCTTCCTGGGACAGAAGCTAGGTACCGCTCCGGGGAGGGAGGGACCGGCTCTCCCGGCCCGGGCCGCGCCCGCCTCTGCCGGGGGCCTGCCCCGCGCTGGGCTCCGCGGGCACGGAGCGGGCGGCCGGGAGCTCGCCTGGCAGCCGGCGTTTGCAGGCGCTGGGACCCGCGGTCCCCGGGGGCCCTGCCTCGGCGGGTCCGTGCGTGTGCGTCCGAAAGAGCAGTGCTGGCTTAGTGAGAGTCCGAGCGCCCGCTGGGAAATCGCCCGCTGAGAAGCCATTAGTGCTGCCACTAAGGAATGGACGGGAGGACAGAGGTGCCCGGCACGCTGGCTGCTGTGCCACTCGCTGCATCTCTTCCCTGGCCGGCAGGGTGCCTACCCGCCCTTCCCAAGAACTAGCCAGAGGTGTTTCTGTGCTGAGATGCTCTGGCTGAGATATAGGCAAAGATGATCTTACTGGGGTGGCCAAAGCGTTAAAGCTTTTTCACCTTGCATTAGAGGTGTATATGTGCAAGTACTAGGGGCTGAAGATAGCATCCTAGAAGTTGTTACCCATGCAGATGCTGCAGGATCTCAGGAAGCTTTGGCCGTGATAGCAGCTGCTTCGTCTTTTATCAGTACATGAATAGAAAAATTCCAAACTGGCACAGGATGAGCTTTCATGATGCTACCCTCTGGGCAAAGCTGCTTATTTTCTTTTTGAAGTGCAGATGGGTATGGAAAATGGATCAAAGGATATGAGCCTGATGTATAGTGCATTAAACCATCAAGAAAATTCAGCTTTTTTATTTAATTGATGACTTGGAACTGTTATAAGATCTTTAGAGCCAAAACTCTGTCTATAAGGCTGACTTTAAAGAGTGAATTTTGTGCTTGGAGAAAGGATGAAGGTGACAACAGAAGGGTCAAAGTTTTGTTTATTTATCTGCTTCATGAACAACTGCAATAGATGATTCTTCCTCCTGCCCGTGGCTGGGGGGCTACTCCTGTGTTGCCATGGGAGCTGTTTCATTATGATAGCCAATTCTCTACCTTTCTCAAATGTCAGTGGTGACCTTTCACCATTATATGTGTAAAAGACCTATCCAGCATTACAAAATTTATAAGCGGTTTCAAAGAGGCACCTAAATTTGGAATCTTTAAAAGATTCAGTCTCAATCTCTGTGCTCTTTGCTCTGCTGCAGCTGTTGACTGCCAGAATGGCACATTAGGTCTTCTGTAAATAGAAACTATGAAATAAGGCTAGTACATTTGTACAGTCTTTTTGTAATGACAAAGTTAAATATCTTTTACTTTGTCCCTTTACTCCTCTCTTCTTTTCTTTTTAAATTCCTCATAGTGTTGAGCAGGTAGAAAGGAGCACAGATGACTTCTTGTTCTCCCTCCTGCCCTCCAAGTTTTAGTTATGGATTAACCTGCACTGTGGTCTCACTGGGATAAAGTGTGATTATTTTCCTTTTGAATTCTGGTTTATATTTTGATTGTATAGGGACTAGAAACATTTGATTTGTGCGCACAGATGTCACATGGTTCCCATTTAAAAGTTGCTTTGTGAATTTGAGTGCTTCATGATTGAACAGGAATTGTTAAGGGAATTCTCTGGAAAACATCTAGAGTTATTAATAGGAGTGGAAGCTATTAAAATTTGATCAGTCAAGTCACTATGACTTAATTCTTCTGACTTCCATAGATAACAGTATTTCCAGGTTATGTATCATAGTAGCAAATTTAACTGAACCCTGGGTTTCTTAAAAGTCATGTCATAACTGAGGCAGCTGTGAAGGAGTTACTGTTTTGCAGCTGCCATTGACTGCTGAGACATGAAGTGGGACAAGTGTAGCTTGCGTGAAATTACATAAAGTGCTTCTGAGCATATGCTCTGTAATTCAGTTACGTGCAGAATAAAATACTGAATTTCGTTTCTTTGTTAAAAGAAGTACTGTAATTAATCAATGCTTACAAACAGCTAGATCTATAATTACAAGAATTTTCCAGTGTTGCTGTCTATCTTTGCTGTCCCTGGATTTTGGTAATACCTCCATATTTATCTGAACAGGTGGTCAGTCATTCTTCAGCCGCAAGGACTCCATCCGAACCATCTACACATCTCTGCATAATGAGCTGAAGAAGGTGGTGGCGACGGGTCACAATGCACTAGGAGGAACAGCTCCTCACTTGGAAGAGCTGCTTTCTCACCTGTCTGAACAGCTCTGTTTTTTTGTTCAGGCTCGGATGGAAATTGCTGACTTCTATGAAAAAATGTACACGCTCAGCACCCAAAAGTTCATTAACTCTGAGGAACTGGTAAACATTTTGGAATCCATCTTAAAGAAATACAGTTCAAGGTCAGTGCTTCTTTGCTGGCAGTCCGTACTCAGGCACGTGATCTGTAATACCTGATGTTGAAGTTCAAAGCAAACCCAAAGACTTTGTTGTCCTTTGACTGCTGAGCAGTACAGTCCCTTCACAAATTAATGTTTGAAGTCTGTGTTGGCCAGCAGCATCAGATGCATGAAGTTTCTTCCAAAGAAGAAAAATAACAGAGGGAGTCTGCTCATGGTGTACAAGGAGCCTTCCTCCCTATGCGTTAATTAACGCTCAGCATGTTCATTTTCAGGAGAGAGGAGCAGTGATTTTCCTTTTATAAGATGCAAGGCTTCTTGAACTTTTTTTTTCATAGGGGAGAGGAAACAAGCCTTAATTTTGTATGGACTTCAGTAAAGGTGACATAAATAAAGCAGATACTTTTGTGATAATCTTACTTTTTAAGAATATATCTCTGCTTAGATCTAAAAGCCACACCCAACTATCTGGCCTAGCTGGGAGGGCTTTATGGTGGTCTGTTACCACTTTTCTCCAGAGGTCTTGGAGCCAGTAGGAGGAGCACCTCTGAGACTTTGGTCCTTGCCACTGTGGTTTATTGAAGTTAAGATTTAATAGTTCTGTTACAAAAATCCTGGGATGTTTCTAAATGAGCGTAGGTTGGATATTTCACATTTAACTTATGTGTCTTGAAAGTCATGGCAGTTTAAAAGAGAATTTTTGAATGCTTCTCAACACACTCAAATTCTGCCTCTTCATTTTAAACCAAAAAAGGTAGCCATTGTAAGAAGTTAACTGTCAGATGTGGTTGAATTTCTTTAAATTGTTGTTAGTGAAATAGTGTCTAAGAAGACTTTTGGGGAGAATATTCATAGGTCTTACTTTTTTCAGTTATGAATTTTATAGTCTTCATCTAGGAAAAATGAAAATAATTCAGTGCTGCTTTCTGATATTCCAAATTGAAGCACTTCAGCTGATTCCCTTATTTTTTAGGCATACCTTTGGCAAGTTGCTATGTAATTTTGCAACTTGAAAATCAAAACTGGTTATACAATCTTAGTAGTGATGTTTTTCAATTCTTGGCTTGTGATCACTTAAAATATCAGGGCTGTTGGTCCAGTAAAAACCTGAAACTTAGATATATTTTCCTTGGTGTGATAAACTTTAAGGAGTAAAGAGAAATAAGTTTAGTGTTTTGGGTGGTTTTGTTGTTGTCATTTTTTTGTTTGGTTTTGGGTTTTTTTTTGAAAAGTTGATTTCTCTTGCACATTAACAACTGCCATCTGTTCTGAGCATGTGCTGAACCAACAGCACTGTTAAAAATCTGAGAACTGAAATTCTTACTTTGATTAAGAGATTGGAGACTATACCTGCATATGACATGTTTTACTGTGCTATTTAAATAAATTTCACTGGTACATTTGTAATTTAAAGGCATTATCTGTTATACAATATGTTTATATAATATGTATTATATAACTATATATATAATAACATCTTTAAAAAATCTCCCTGGAAAAAATACTGATGATCTTGCTTTGGGTTAACAAGCAGTCTTTAAGATGGAGACAATCTAAGGTGCTGTCAGAGCTAATTCAGTAGCTGCAGTGTGCTCCTCCCCAGTGTCATGCAGAATATTTCTGGAAAAAGTGGGTATAGTGATATATTCCTTTAGTCCTTCCTTTTAGTTTCTTTGTATCTCAAATCAGTTTCTGGGCTGTGTTATGTTGATATGTACTGGCTACGTATTTCTGCTTTACAGGTGAAAGATAAATAAACTCATCTTTACCCAGCCTCTTCCTCTGTCAATATATTCCTCACTTGTAGTTGAGGATGTGTGCCATTATTTCAGCCAGCTGTGCTAAGGCCAGACAAGACATTTGTTTTTAGATAGGTTCTGGCCTTGGTTTCTTTCCTTTATGTGTGAAAGTAGCTGGGCAGATAACATAGAGGAAATAGCTGGTAGCTGGTAAAGGAACAGCAGAATTGACAGTTAACAAGACATATTGTTTGTATCTGAAATATCATTAATTCTTGAACAGTTTAAAGCTATTTTGTTACTATTTTATTACTACTTATTACTGACTTGTGCATGTCCAGTACTCAACATTTTCCTTTCCATTTTTCTGTAGAATACATCTGGAGAAGTAACTTCTCCTGAAGTTCTTAACTGCTGGTTTGGGTAGGATCTTAAATAATTAAAGCAGCATCAGAAGCAAGATCCTTTAAAAGCTTAGTATAAAATGAATAAGTATCTATAACACCTATTTTGATGTAATATTTTTAAAATGTTTAATATTTTTTATCTAGTCAGCATTTGTAATATGTACATGAATGTGTGATCTCTGGAAGGAAATAAAAAGAAAATCTGGCTTCTTCACAGTCTGCAAAACAAAACTAGCATCCCTCTGCTTTCAGGAATGATTAGGAGGAAAGAAAGCAAATTTTCAATGTGTTCTTAAGTTTTTGACACTCTGGCTTATGAAATACTGCAAAAACATGTCTTTTTTACATGACACTGAGCTCAGCTGGATGTGTCTACATTATAAAACTCAATTACAGCAGTTATACTTAGTGCATAACTCATCAGTTTTCTCTGTAACCATATCAAGCTTCTCAGCTTTGGCTGAGTTGTGTATTTTTTGATTAAAACATTTTAGCAAATCCTGCTGGACAGTGCAACATTAGGAAAGCCATGAAGCAAAGTAGAAGTGGGAAGCTGTACATCAGAATGTTAATCCAGGAGACTTTGGCAGTGCTGCCTTAATAAGGATTTCTAAATTGATTTTAAAATGGAAGAAAACTTTCTTGATCTGACTGCAAATATATTTAAATCACTGTGCTATGTGTCATTTGATGGGACTGCAGCAAATAATGTTGCATAAGGTTTTTTGTACCCTCTTAAAATACACAGCAACAAAACTGTTCTTCTGGTCTATACCAAAACCATTGGAGAGATTTAATGTTGACTGTTAGAAATTATTTTTTGTTGACTCTGTTTAAGCTCTTGTTTGTTCAAAGAAATGTAAATATGCTCTGGACTTCTCAGCCAACCAGAGTGGCCAGTAAACACTGGATCTCTGCTCTAGCAGCTCGGCCTGGGGGTTGCTGACATGTGCTGTGTGCAGAAGGTGCCTGATCACCCAGCCAGGCTGGTTTGCTCAACGTGGTGCATCAGCTGGTTTACGATATTCTTAATATCATTTTCTTCAAATAAATTTGGACTTGAATCTTAATAACAAATCCTTGCAAGATACAAATTTTGGCTTCCAAAAAAAAAGATGTTTACAGATCAGTGATAAAATAGTCAGACATTTCTCACGAGCCAAAGGAAAAGTAGTGGAGAGGGGATGAAAAGCCTGACATTTTCATTCTCTCTTCTGGTCTACAACAAAATGAAGGGTTTTGATCTTGAACCAGCTATTTCCAAAACAGGTTGTATTTGTTGTGTCCTAGAAGCTGACAGGAATAATGACACTGCTTTAGTTTTAAAAGCTGGGAAAATTCTGTATTAACTTTGTTGTTTTAAACCAATGACAAGACGTAAGATATTTTTCTGAAATGAGATGATAAATTTGTCCTTACTTAAATGGAAACCTCATCAAGTCTTGTCTTTGAACTCTTCATTGTTCTTAGAGACCTCTTTGAATCCTAAATGCCAGTGGGGGAACACACTTACTAAAAAGGCCACTTCTTTCTAAAGTTATATATTTTACATTACAGTTTTTCATTGTTTCAATTAAGTATGTTATTGCTGATGTTATAAATTGCAAATAATTTGAATATCATGGGAAGAGAGGTAGACTGCATCTGTATTTTTTCTATGTGTCAGGGAAAAAAGTGAAAAGTGAAGGAATTAATTATGGTTCCAAAAAGCAAAACCAAACTCAGCTTGGCTTCCTCATAGCTCCCCTATGTGAACAACAGATCTATAACATAATTCCTTTGATTTAACTTAATGTCTTACTGCTGCTCCAGAACCATCAAGACATATTACTGCCAGAAGAGATTTTAAATTGGAACAAGATCATCTGAATTTAGAAAGAAATGGTATTATAGTAGTTCATAGATTAAGATAAACTGTGATTGTTGAACTGATGAAATATAACTCCCTTACTTTGGTAGAGAAATGTCTGACAGGTGGTTTTTTGTCAGATGTGAAGTGCTGTTTGTTTGTGGAAATATTTACCCTAATTACGTAAAAAGAACTGTTATTTAAATTAAGAAGATTATTTTTTGATTTACACTTTGCTTTGATGTTTGATGTTATGTCTGTTAACTGGCAAATATTATCTGATTATTTCACCATTGTGTACAGCAGTTCTCATGCCTTTGACTAATGTTATGTTTTCTAGATTTCATCATCCAATCCTCAGTCCTCTTGAAAGCAGTTTCCAGCTGGAGGTAGATGTGCTTGCACACCTCTTAAAGGCTCAGGCTCAGATCTCAGAGTGGAAGTTCCTTCCATCCCTGGTCAACTTGCACAGTGCTCACACAAAGCTACAAACTTGGGGCCAAATTTTTGAGAAACAGCGGGGAGACCAAGAAGCACCTGTTTGGAGGGCAGTCTCAGAAGGCTGTGCAGCCTCCACACCTCTTCCTCTGGCTCATGAAGCTCAAAAACATTCTCCTTGCCAAGTTTAGCTTTTACTTTCATGAGGCCCTTAGTCGACAGACAACAGCATCTGAAATGAAAACTTTGACTGCTAAAACAAATCCTGATTACTTTGGGAAAATTTCCAGCTTCATCCGGAAGTATGATGCTGTCAATGTTTCCTTAATTTTTGACAATCGTGGATCAGAGAGTTTTCAGGGACACGGTTATCATCATCCCCATTCCTACAGGGAAGCCCCCAAGGGAGTGGATCAGTATCCTGCAGTGGTGTCTCTGCCCAGTGACAGGCCTGTTATGCACTGGCCCAATGTTATCATGATTATGACTGATAGAACCTCTGACCTCAACAGTTTGGAGAAGGTTGTTCACTTCTACGATGACAAAGTCCAAAGCACCTACTTTCTGACTCGCCCTGAACCTCACTTTACCATTGTAGTTATTTTTGAGTCCAAGAAGTCAGAAAGGGACTATCATTTTATTTCTTTTCTCAATGAAATTTCACATTCCCTTAAGAACTCCAAAGCTTTTGCAAGCTTGAAACCTGGATCCAAAGGGTGAAGTACAAACTATTTAAAAGTTGTCAAGGCACTATGCTAGCCTTGAGGGAGCGGTAGCTTTCAAAGTTACATAAATTTGTGATTCTCAGAGTCTAATTGAAAAGGAACCATTTTTTTTAATGTTATAAGTTTGTTGTTTTTTTTTTTTTTAAGCTAACAGACACTTGAAGAAAAGTATTTTTGGGCAGTACTCAGTGGGGCAACTTAATTGTGGGGTGGTAAAGGGCCACTGTGGGGTATTTTTTGTGTGGTTTTCAATTTCCAGTATGATTTATTTTTTTAGTCCACAGTTTTGTTGCCTGTATCAGAAAGGAATATATGCACTTTATCATAATCTGATCATTGACTGTCTTCTATAGAGTTTATTGAAAATGTGGTGAGGATGAAAGATAGTATCTTTTCAGAAAACTGCATTGCCTGACAAAAGATTTCTGGGAACTAAACACTGATGCAAGGGAATATTAAAAAAAAGTGAACCTGCAAAGACACATTTTAAATAAAAAGATGAGAATCAGAAAAGTCATTATTGTTAATTATAATTTAGTTTCCAAATTGTTTAAAATGATAATTGAGGTCTCTGACACTCTGTTAAGCACTGGTAACCTGTTCTGAAGGCCCTGTGTCATAAAGCTTGGTCACTGCTCCAGGACTTGGGCTGGGGCAAGAAAAGCTGCAGCATGGCCTGGAAGGCTGGTGTTCTCTGGAGTGCTGTGGCAGTGTGGGCCCAGTCTTGGCTCAAGTTAACTGAAGCAGACAAGCTGAATTTGAGCAGGGGTTCTAGAAGGAGCAGCTCCATGGGAAAAGCACCAAGGCTCTTTTCAATTTGTGCTTTTTGTGTGGCTAACTTAAAAAAGGAAAAAAAGGGTGGTAGAAAATGCCCTTTCTAAATGATTTATTGTCTAATACGCTGTTAGTATTGACCTAGATTTGTTTTCAGATTCTTATAACTATTTTTTCTCTCTGTTCAGTTTTAAATAATTACATAATTAAGCCAAAACACTTTGGGGATTTGGATTTAAATATATAGCCTATGCAGTATGTTTACCTCATTCTTTCACCACTTCTAGGCTGCAGGGTTGGAATAAATATGTTTTCTAGTTACCCTGAAAGTGCTTTAATTTGGAAATGAGGGTTTCCAAATACAATAAAGGGGTCAATTTGGCTGTGCCTCTAGCCTTACATTGCAGGATTCTTCTGACTGTTAGCTATGCAGTTGTGCACGCACTTTGACAGGGGTTCAGGAGAACTGATGTATATATAAGTGTAGTAAAGTAAGGTCATTAGTTGACGCTGTGTAATGTATAATAGCATCATCAGGTTGGTTTTAAAAGGGAGTTTAAGTCAAAATGTTGGTTTCTGTTAAGACTGAACTATAAAAGATACTTTTGCAAATGTGTCTTTTAATGATTCCCTTTCTCTTCCACAGAAGGTTGTGGTAACTTGTCTTGCCTCTCTGCAAATGCTGACATTTTACAATCACATAAGCACGTTCTGTTCTTGAAATACAAGCTCTGACTTTCCACTCTGTGCCCAATGGAACCTTCCTTGCTTTGCTCTAAATGTGTATAGCCTGTTTTTAATATCTGTGGTACGGCCTTTTACCTTAAGTCTTGGTCTGACTGCCGCACCACTTAAAAAAGCTCTACTCTTTGCCACTAGAAAATAACAGATGTTGCAAATTTACCAGCTGTTGGAGGGCGCCTGTTTTTTGTAAGAGTGTTACCCTTTGCAGCTTGAATTACATTTTAACAGGACAAAGTTGCAAATGACAGTACTCCGAGAGTTTGTATGCTTCCCTCTGTGGGACTGTGACCTTGTAATAACTTAGTTTTGACTTCCTCAGCCTGAGTAACACAAAAGAAGCTGTCACCAGAACTGATTCCCAGTCTTCAGCAGTGTAAATAAAGTGTTGTACAAAATCTGTCTGCCTGTACAGTACTTCCCTGTCATAGTATCTGTGGGAAAGGGGAGAAAAAACTGGAGGAAGAAACTCTGTGTGGTACAGACATGTTCATTTCTGAGTTGGAAGAGAGGGAAGAGAAATCTTCTGCCCTTTGAAGCAGACTAGCAGCTTTTACCAGTTGCTGAAATGTCTAGAGGCTGTTCCCAGTGGTTTTTATGGGGAGAGGAGAAGGGGGTGGCTGTTAAGAAGACTTGGTAGCTCACATCACACTCCTGTCATTGTTCTTGGCAAATGGTGTCTCAGAAGGGAAGGTATGCTGGGCGATGTTTGTGCTGGAGGAGGTGGTTTGCTGCAGTTCTTTTCTTCAGAGGATGTTGGTGAAGCAATCACAGGAGCCTTGTGACTTGTGGGTAAGAATTTATGAATATTTCATTTGATGAAGAACCAAAGGGAACCATAACCATTACTCTGTGGTGTGTGAAGGGAGGGAATGGGAGAGATTTGCAGGCAAAGGGTGGTAAGAATTGGGTTCTGGAGAGACTTGTGGGGCTGTCTCTGAGTCCTGTCCCTGTTGCTCTCCTTGCAAGATCTCAGCCTTAAATTAATATAACATTGGGAGCAGAAAACTCAGGCCATAGGAAGGCCATTGGATGAAGACAGGTAAAGCTGAAGAGAGAGGTGACATACAATCAATATGAAACAGTGTTGCAGAGTTGAGGTGTGCTGTGACCGAAAACAAAGTGTAGGGGGTGTGAGTATGTGGAATGAATGAATGAATACTTATAGATTTGTCAGATCCATGAACGCTCATGGCACAGTTTCTTATTTGATGCTTTATGGAGTTTATGTTTTAAATTACTTATGAGGTGATGGGGAGACTGCATTAGGTTCAAACTGTAAGATTAGATATGTGGATGAAATTCTTGGCTACGAGCATGATGAGACATTGGAACAGGCTGTCCAGAGAAGCTATGGTTGCCCCATCCCTGGCCAGGTTGGATGGGGCTTGGAGCAACCTGGTCTAATGGAATGTGTCTCCAGCCATGGCAGGGGCTTGAATGCAGATGGTCTTTAAGATCCCTGTGAGCCCCAACCATTCTGTGATTCTGCATCTATGATGTAAAACTGGCTAGACCAGAAACGAAAACCTGCATAATTAAGCAAGGGCGGGGGGGACATATCTGTGGAGTAAGTAAAGATGACCAGAAACTCAGTAACTGGAAAAAAATGCATTCATTACTAACTCCAGTACTGGAAAGATTGATCAGTGTCTTTCCTGTAAGAACTGGAAAACAAATAGACTTTTGCTGAACTGGGTGATAGACCATCTGCCAGCTTTTCCTCTACACCAATTTAGCTAAGATTAAGTCTTTGAAAGTCATGTATAAATGACTGCTTTAAATACAAGATGTAAAGATATTTATGATAGCATACTGAGAGCCATTGCTTCCAGACATATTTAAACATTTTTAAAACAGGTACTGAGATTTGATATTCCCAGTGCCATTCAGATTGCTTAGAATAGCTGTGTTGGAGCTTATCTTGTAGCAAATTTCATGTACTTCATCACTTGCTTGAGTCCATGAGGATACTGGGGGAATATTTAATTTAGTATCCTTTGCCTGCAGTGTGATTTTGACAGCAAATGTATTCTAAGTCCGATATATTTTATATTATGTCTTGTAAGCTGTTTTCTTTTGCATGTGGTATTCAGGTTTTTTCTTGAATAAGACTTTTTTTTTATTTCTCCTCCCTTTGCATAAAGGCAGTGCAGGGAATGGAAACTAATCTATTTTGTATTATGCTGTGAAGTACTGCAACATCTGCATAATGCATATAATATTCAGGCTTTAATGATCTAAAAGTAACTCCTGTTATGTGTTTGAATGCTAACACCTAGTGTTCATCTAATCCACTTTAAAAAAATTTGCACTATAGCAGAAAGTAATTTTATGACACTCACACAGTTAATCACTGCTCTGGTCCACTCATCTTCATTTATGAGCCTTTTGAGACATTTGTGATCATTCTAGTGGTGGTTCTTTGACATAATTTTTCTGAGGCTTCTTTGTGTATGTGCTTCAGCCTGCTGCTGCCTTTGACTGTACTGGGTCCCAGTCTCCCCATAACCAAGCTTTTCTTGAGAAAATCAGCAGTGTGCTATACTTCATTCCTCAAGTCCTGTTTTTTGGCCCACTGCCTACAACCCCTCATCTTGCACAAAGCAGGACATCACACAGCGTGGCTGGTCCTGGGCTTCTGGTGAGCTCTGTGGTTGCTTCCAGAAGTGCTGGCACTAAGCTGACTTAGTTGGCTGAAAAGTTTGGTGTTTCTGCCCTGTTTGCTCCAGAAGTCCTGTTTTCACACTCTCAGAGATGTCAGCCAGCCATGACCAGGTGGATGCAGTGGAGGCCAAGCACTGCTCACTTGCTTGGGCTCTGCCTGAGCCTCAAGAGCAGTAGGTCAGTGTTGTGCCCATGGGAACAGCTACTGAGTGGCCCAGCAGGGATGGCCTTTGGGCTGCATCTCTGCAAAGGTGGGAGCTGTTTATTGGGAAAAGCAGAAGAGGCTGTGGAGATGAAAATGCTGACAAAGCACAGCTTTGCAGACCTGATAAAAACGATATACAGGTCAAATGCAAGATGTAACTGGACTCTGATTTCATGTTAAAGGACTGATTTAAACAGGAAGTCTCTTTGGAGGATAGAGGTAAAAGGTTTTTGTACTGAAATTGCTTTAAGTGCTCATTTTTTCCAGGAACTGCTTCTTTCTCTGTCTGGTGCTTGCATGCACTCAACACATGGCCTGACTTATTTTGATCATTGTTATGAAGCTTTTCTGGGGGAGTTTGCCTGTTTCAGTACAGTTCTCTCTTAACTTCAACCTGGTGTTGCAGCCACTGGGTTTGTGGTAGGGTAACAGAGTTCTTCACCTTGCAGCTGGGACCTGGCTGTGCCCCAGCTGCACAGGGCAGTGGCAAGAAGAGCAAAATGCAGAAGGGGAGACAAGTCATTACCCAGATGGCAGCTCTGGGAAAGACAGGCAGGGAGAAAAGAGACCCAGAAAGGCTGCATTGCAAACGGACAGTGAGCAGATTTTTGTTGGCCTCTCTACATTGCTGGCCTAATTTCACAGGAATCTGTATAAATTTTATGTGCTGAAAAAGCTGGGCTAGACCCCACCTGTAGTTGCAGCTGCTTGTTTTATATGACTATTAAAAATAACTATACTCTTTGTATTAGCGTGATGTTCCATCTTTAGGTATCAGCAGCCTTGGCAAAGCAGCTGGTTTTGGGCAGATGATTAAGACAAGCTTTGTGGTATTTTGTTATTAGCTGGAATACCCTCCTACCAAGCTACAAGCTAACATCTGAAGCTTCAGAGCAGTGAAATGCTGTGCTTCATTTGTGCAGCTCACTGCTGATAAGATAAAATATTTAGTGGCACTAAGTTTTTGGCTCTGATGTATGCATCATTTGCTGTGAAGGTATTGAGAGGCTCTTTAGTGTGTGCAAGTTGAATTCCTCAGATCAGAGCCATGAGGAGCCAAGGTCACCATGGTCCTGTACTGGGATGCACAACCTTGAACCAAGAATTGTCACGTTCCTGTGGGAAGGATGATGTGATCCTTGGCAAAATGAGGGCCAGTGAGAGATGCTGAGGTCAGGCTGGGGGTGTCCCTATTAAAGTGGATTCCCAACCTTTGATTTTGTCTTGAAGTTAGTTCTCTCAGGGAACCCAGGCAGAGGGAATTGCCTCCCACAATAAGGAATAGCCTGATGGTCTCTTAAACATTTGTTTAGTAAAATGTCATACCTAATATCAATGCTCAACCTCTTCTGTGTGGTTACACAGATGTTCAGCAGAGCCTCCAGGTATTTCCTCTGCTTTCTCAAGTAAGGAATAATCTTCCTCTCCCTGGCTCTGGATAATTCTCTTGGCAGATGGGGGAGGAGAGGTTCAATTGTCTGAAGAAGAGAAGCTCATCTGCTTTCTGGGTGGGTGCAGCCCAGAACTGGTTCACAGTCATCACTGTGAACAGTGAGCAGTGGCCAAAGGGCCACCCTGCTTTCAGCATGATCCGTGGTGGCTGCTGCAGCCTGAAGCTACAGGTTCTACCAGTGCTCTTCAGGGACTGGGAGTGATGCTCCACCAAGGACTGTCTATGACTGCCTGAGACCTGCATATCACCTAGAGGTGAAACTCTAGGAAGACAACACCTAAAGAGTGAAAACTTGGGCTATAATACCATTCATGTGAGGGCTCTGCATTAGACTTGCAGTGGGAAAGCTGAGGCTGCTTTTGCCTCCAGCAGTACAGCTGGCTCCTGTCCTCAGTCTGAGGGATGCCAGCACTTCAGGGGGATGGGGTGAGAGATCGGGAGTACTAACAGGTTCAGCTTTCTGCTTTTAATCCCATGATGCAAATCTGCCCAAACTATTTTGAAAAGTTGACAGATTAAGTCTCATTCTAGATGTAGAGCTCATCTCTGAGTAAAGTGCCTGGAGCTCTGCTGAAAGCAAGATGTGTAAGCCAAATAAAAGCTGCCTTTCCTTTCTCGTCATGCATCCCTGTCTAGAAAGAGCAAGAGCAAGTTACTTTCACGTGTCATTAGATAATAGCTTTTTGGGAAAAACCTGATGCTCATTTATTGTAACAGAAACGGGGAATGAGTACAATGAATCGTCTCCACCTCACCCTCCCACACAATTTATCTACAGTTTTGCCTGCAAATTCAATAGAATTGGATGTAGCCCATCAGCTACTATGAACTTACTTTGTGTGCTCAGGCTGGCTTTGCTTGGAGGACTTCAAAATTTTGTACACTGAATTTTCCCAGCACAGGAGTTGCCTCAAGCTGGCTGACCTGACTGTACCTTGCACAGAGAAAAGCAGGAGGCAAATTTCTGAAGTTGTGTGTTACTCACTCTCTATCAAGCATAAAAATAAATTAGTACAAATCTTGCTCCAACCTAGTGGGATCTGTGGCACTATCTGATTTTTCTTGCTATCCCTGTAGACTGAAATGATATCCCAAATCCTTATCCCAGAAAATGTAAGGCTCTCAATATCTAAATATGCTGTGGGTGCCTCAGGCTCACCTCTGCTTAGGACTGATTTGGTAAAATATGGCTTGTAAGTTAGGAATGGCTCATTCTAGTTGTTTCTATCTGAAATTGTCAGAGAACAGTTAAAAACCCTCCCACCACCTTATTGATGAATTTTTAGTATGTTCAAAAAGGAAGTGCAAGTTGAGAGATGGAGCAGTCACAAGCTCTTGCTACATCTAGCTTTAAAGCTGTCAAGGAAAATATCTTCAGGGGACTAAGATAATAATATATTGAAACTATAAGGCTCATAATTCAGAGTGTAATTTACTCACCAAACACTGAGGAATTCATCTATCTGGAATGTTATTCTGCAAATGTGCATTACAGGGACTTTATTATTTTATGCTTTTCATGGTAGCACTTTCTTGAGCACTTATTTATAAGTTATGTTTGAATTGAGCCAGATACAGCTTTTTCCAAAGCTGCAGAGATTCAGAGACTGCAGAATGTGGACTTGAAATTCAGTGCAGGTCAACAGATTCCTATTTGCAATTTTTGTACCATTTATTAATGCATGTGATATGTTAAACCACATTTTTACTTCAGTAAGGCAGAAAAAGTGCCACTAGAGGGTGGTATTATTACAAAAAGAAAAAAGTAATTAGGAATCTCTTTCCAGAATAAAATAATACTCTCCTACACATTTATAAACATGAGATAGATTTTACTGCTCTAGTCAGATTTGTTTGAGTCTCTCTGGCTTTTTTCCCCATAGGATGATTTGTAGTTCTGTTTTAGCTGTAAACAGCAATAGCAGGTATCTAGTTTCATACCTTAATGTATATAGGAATACTAAAATGATGTTGTTTCATCTTCTCTGCAAGAAACTTTTTTATTGATTGCCAAAAAAAATCTGTAGAAGAGCTTTTATGACTTTTTTTCTCTTGAAATCTACCCATTCACTTAAATTTACATTCCAGTTTAGAAAAGATGGAGTGGGTTTTTTCTTTCCTTTTTTTTTCTTATTAAACAGTGAGAAAATGAAAAAAAAAATGTTTACCAAGGCTGTGCTGTATGACCTATTAAAGGCCTCATCAGGCTGGGGTTTAAGCCTAATGCAAAGTAATAACAGGATTTTGATAGTCTTCATAGTGGGATAATCTTTTGATAGTCTTTTGATAGTGGGAAGAGCTACTGTGGTATATAAGTGTAAATATATCTAGCATAACAGTGTGTGTATATGTATGTGTGTGTGTGTATGGAGTGTGGTACACTCATATGTACATATGTCACCCTGTATGTCACCATGGTATCACCATGTACCTCTGATAAATGGTTGTACTGTACCAGCCAAAGTACAGCCACACCACTGGGCCCTGGGGGCTGAGGGGCAGGGACAGGGACAGGGCAGTGCAGGGGCTGGTGGCTCAGGCCCTGGGGCCAATGTCCTTGTGCTGCTTTGGGTTGTGGTAGAATCACAGAACGGTTTGGGATTTGGGGTTGGGAGGGACATTAAAGATCATCTGGTTCCAGCCCCCTTCCACGGGCAGAGACACCTTTCACAAGCCCCACAAGATGCTGCTGGGTTTGTGCTTGGGCACAAGGGCTGCGGGCAAGAGCCTGTGCCACCCCACTGCTGCCCTTGGCATGGAGGTGGGGGAGCTTTGCCAATGCTGCAGCCTGCACCAGCCCCAAAGAGAACCTGCAGGAGGCAGAGGAGGAGGGAAAGTGGTTGGAACGCAAGGGTCAAAGGACAAACCAGCAGGACCTTCTCTTCTCCCATCTGTCCTCCAAGAGGAGAGCAAGCCAATTTCATGGCACTTTCAGCATGGTTGATGAACCTGCAGACCTGGCAGTGTGGGCTTGCTGTGCCCAGGAGTCAGGTGGGGATGGTGTCCCCAGACAGTGACAAACTCCTCCCAACCTCTTGCAACCTTTAGTGATGACAGCCAAGCTTGTGCTTCACCCTCTGCCCCCAGCCTGGGTCAAACCCCAGTAATAATTGTATTTATTTTCCCTTCTTTGTTGTTGGAAGGTAGCTGGATGTAAGGCACTATCTAGCCACAGCCTTTTGGGCTTTGATGTGATCTGAAGAAGAATTAGTGTGTGTTTCTCTGCTGCTGTTTTACATCACTGCACACAACAGCTATGCTGCTGGGGGGCAGCATTGCAGCCTGAGCTGGAGTATTAAAATGATGATCACATGGGGTTTGGTGGTGCAGTAAATGCATTCCTGTACCATGACAATGTTGGAATCCTGGCTCTTCAGGGGACAGGACGGTGCCTTTGAACTGATATTGTGACTGCGTGCTTAGGATGCAAATGCAGCATGCAAAGCCACCCTGTGGTGCATTGGATTAATAGAACACATTTTCAATGAATCATTGGGAAGATGAAATTTTCTACTTGCATTTAATCTTAGCCTGATAAATCACTTGGTGGGGGGGGGGGGGAACCACAGATCTAACAGTAAAATATAGGTGCAATTAGTGCTCCCATGATGAGACAGACTTGGGTTTGGAGAGCTGGCAGTGCAGGGAGCTTGGCTGACAGTGTGGGGCTGGGAGAACATGGAAGGAGGTTGGATTACACTGCAAAAACACAGGTTGGGGTGGGAGCAGCAGCAGGGCAGAGCTAAGTGGCTCCTCCTCATTTGCACGCTGGCCATTGAGTGTATGGTTAAAAACTAATAATGTTCAGCCAGTTACTATAGCAATGGTGTGGCACGAGTTGTCATGGTGATGGAGCAGAATTTTCATCACGTTCCTTCAGGAGGGTGATGGATGCTGTTCTGGGAGGCTCTGAACCATTTGCCTCGTATGTACAGAAACACTTGCACCTGCTGCAGTCAGTGAACATGCCCTTCCAGTGTCATTACCTGGTATTCCATGTCCTCATGCTAAATTTTTCTTTCACATTTATAAAGTAAAGAACACTGATCAGCCATAAATTGCTAAGCCAAACTTAACTATGTGCCCTGGTATTATATGAGGTGTGTTTAAAAAACATAATTCTGGCACTGGGGCTGTTCCCAAACACTTTGTGTGTGCTCTTCACCTCTGTATCTGCCAATGGCCCAACTCAATGGGACATTAGGTGCCCATTTGAAAAAAGTAATTTTAAGCTGATTTGCTTCAAATGCTCCCACTTAATACGGAAAAAAAAGTATGTTCTGCCTTGGAAATGCATTTTTTTTCAGTTTTGTTTAAATTGCCTTTGCTTTCTCTTGTTCCTTGGGCTTTAAGAACAATATACTGTCTTTTTTCCTTACCCATGAGCTAGGCATGAATTCCTCCTTGTCAGGGCCTTTTTTGTATAGGTGATCCACAGAACCAAGGCACTGTATGTAAATGATATTGCTTTCAATGGTTCTTTCTTTAGCAGATAGGGTGTAATGCCTATTTTACCCCTGTAGGAACCAAGAACATACTTATCAGCTATGTTTCTGCAGTAGTGCAAGAAAACAACCTCCTAGACTGCAGAGCACATCCAGCATTTTGGTTTTGTGAGGAAAAAAATCCATTCAACTTGATGCAGGGTGATGGCTATTTTAAAAGAACATAATATTCTGTTCATCAGCTACTTTAAAAAATCCCTAAACCTTTCACCACATGTTAATTTCTATGCTAAACCATACACTTCAAAGTGAAGCCTCATAAATGGCAGTAGTGGTGTTTCACATCAAGGCTTACATGTTGCTATCATAAACACTGATTTGCAGGTACCAGAAAGTCGAGGAAAGGGAAAATCTGAATTTGGGGTGTACAGCCTAATAGCACCAATCTTTCCTAAATGTCTCCAATTTAATTTTGTCCTGTGCTTTTTTGCAGATAAGTTTTGGGTATGCCAGTAGAACTGTACTAACTGCCAGGGAGCATAGGAACAATATTGGCTCAAAAGCATCTTGGGATTTGGACCTGTATAGTGCTGGGGAGGAATCCAGGCTATGCTGGAAGCTGTGTCACTTTGGATTTAGGAAAGTAATCACAGATATGTTTTAAGACCTTTTTTTCTTTAAAAAGCTGTGATTACTGTGTGCTTCAGCATTCTACTGACATGAGGAGCACCACTGGCACATGTCCTGGAGTCCTAGTTCTAGTTCCTCTAAGCCAGCTCTTACAGCACCACTGTTGACATCTACAGGGTTTTTTGTTTTTTTTTTTTTTTTTACTTTTCTTCTTGTTTGGACCTTTACGAGTACTCCAGTAAATAATGTTAAACTCATCAACCTAAAGAACTAAATTTTCAGAAATTCACTGAGCTGTGTGGTTTCCATGTACTAATTTAAGAAAAAAAAGAAAGTGAGGCATCTGGGCGAGGTAAACTCTAAGGTACAGGTTACTGAACTACTACTGCATGCTGGTTCTGGTTTTTCAAAATACCCTGGATATATCTAAAAGTCCCTGCTAGTGATTAGGTACAGAGCTACACAGACCTGTGCTCAAACCTGGTGCAGCCCTCCTTGATTGACTTCTTAGGCTTCTCAGAGCCATTAGTTTTACCAGAGCTGTGTAAAACATTGGGAAAATGTTGTTCCACCTCACTGAAGATTTGGCAAATGTGCTCTGTTGTATAATCTCATTGTCCTACCATTTGTTTGCTTTTCATACAGAATATTCCAAGCTTTTGTTCACTTGAATCTTTCAAGTGCAGGACTTCAATCCAGCATGTCATTGGGTTGTCCCGTTGACACTAAAAAATAATCACAAAGTGGTGGATTGTGCAGTGCCCATCTTATTCTTCTGATGTTGCATCAGCCCTGGAAGCCTTTCAAAGCCACTTCAGATAGCCCCTGCTCTCTGCTAGGATCTGTTCAGTTTACTTTTGTTTGGGTTAATGCAAGTCTGTGGTCATGGGGCAATTACAAATAAATGAAGTATGAAAGACTTCATAGGATCTTTATTTGGATATCTAGTCAGGCATAAACTGTGATGTCAGTGCAGCTGTGTCGCAGATCAGGTGACGCCAGTGCATAAAGATTTGTAAACTGTGCTATTGTTCTGCAGGTATAATATTGTATATGATTTTTGGCAAGTGACCTCAGGAAATTTTATACCAAGGTGATTTTTTTCCTGCCTTATCAGTCTTTCTGATGATAAAAGAAAATTGGCTTTTGAAATAATCAGTATCTCTTGCATTAATCTGGTATAGACAAGAAGATTTATGCCCGGACTTGTTGAATGCTCCCACCCCTCTTCCTCCCAAATAAAAGACAGTTTCTGTCACTGTATTTTAAGAGAGGTGGATTTAACTGTGTTCAGCTGCTGAAAAACTTTGATGCTTGATGAGATGAAACATACTGTTGGAAGTCACATGAATAACTTCTTACAGCAGAGACTGCTCACAAGATTAGAAGATGTACTAGTCCACCAATGAGTAAATTCAGGGTTTATGAGCTTGGAGGAAACTTTTCAGTAATGTTAAACTAACTCCACATGATACTGTTAAACCCCTTGTCTTTGGGGAAATTGTTTATTTACAGGGACCGCATTGGTTCAGAAATTTGTTCTCTTGTTAGAAGGAATATTGCTGCAAATTGTTTTAATAGGAAGTTCTGATGAGGGAATGTTTGTCCTAGAGATTTTTCCAAGATGTTCAACAAACTATTGCAGTTAGTAAGTTAGTAGAGACATTTTTAAACAGGAGTGAAACTCCTCTGATATGTACATCCACCGCTTCCTTACATGACAAGGAGTGTTAATGAGATGTTGCAGCATGCTACAAGGAACTGCCAAAAAAAATTGGTGGGCCCAGTGTGGTCCACCCTTTTTCCTTATGTGAACAGTCAAGCAAGAGATGACAGGCTCTTGATGCTCTGCCATGAATGGACTGCAGAATGCTGCTTGTCAAAATGCAAAGTCCAGGAGGGAGGAGAAGTTGGTATCCATGTGAAGGATGCTTATGAACGGATTTTGGTGGTGGAAAACACATGCAGTGCATCAAAAATGATTTCAACATTGGATATTGTCCCCTTTAGTCTTCCTAAATATGAAAACACATGTATAGTCATAAAACACTTGAGGAATGTTATCTCTGTTTGGTGGGTCTGTCAGCTTAGGAAAGATATTAGGGAAATTTGCAAGAGCCTTGGGAGTGGGAAACACCTGTCTTCCAGACTTGGGGTAAGGGTGTGAAACCTGTTTGCATGTGTGTATTCATATGTGTGTGTAACAGAGACTGGAAACAGAAACCAAGAGATATTGTTTTTGTCCTTGCAGAGACCCAGAAGTAGCTGGTTACACAATAAATGGGAGAGATGAAAAATGACGCTGTAACAGTATAATCAAGCGGATTCTAAAAAAAATAAATATGGGGATTATTTCTCTATAAAACACTAAGATCTCACCAAGGGACACTTGAAGTTATCAGATACATTTAAAAGGAAGAAGTCTCAGTTTCTGAAAGGTCAGTGGCTGCAGGTCATTTGCAAACCATGAGTGATTAACAGATGGAGTTTAAAAGGCAGCAAATTTCCATCCCTTCCTGTGGTGCTCACAACTGAAGGAAACACATAGGAAGCATCTTTAGGTAGGTAAGAGCTGAGAATTGTGAGTATGGGGGAAGACTTGCCACTTGTAAAAGTGTTAGGAAAACCTCAAATTATATGACATAAATATACCTAACTCCTCCTTGGGGTGCTGCCAAGCCACGGGCAGCGCACGCTGCTGGAGGGAGGAAGAGCAGTGTCCTCAGATTGCTGAGCTGAACTCCTTAAATAAAACACAAGGCTGCTAAATTTTTCATCTGTCTTTCTCAAATAGAAGTTCTTAGTCTGACAGCTTTTCCTTTGCATTCTTAGGCATTACTATTTTAATAGCAATATTTGGTCTCCAGCGCCCTGAGTTGTACTTTGGGTTTTCTCTGTGTGCCCTTGGGGCTTTCTCTGCTGAGGGAGCTGAGACATCCCAAAGCTGTTTGCCAGAACTGACCTATAATTTTCCAGTAAGTCATTGTGCCATCAGGAAATGCCACTTTGTGTAGCTCAGGATGTTTCCTGAAGACATACTTCACAGCAGTGTTTCATTCTAGAAAGAGCAAACAAACAAACAAAAAAAGCATTTTTCTTATGTTAAAGCAGAGTTGTTTTATATAAGATTTTACAATGAAATGCATTTATCCTATAAGCATGAAAAATGCAGCAAAGCATTTCCATAAAATATTTCTTTAGGAACAAGTTACAGAGGCTCTTTTGTCAATTTTTTACTATGGAAAATATATTTAAGCTTGCAGAATTTGCTGTGAAAGGGGAAATCCTATTAAAGCCAGCTTTGTTTTCTCTCTCTGTGCTGCTTTGCTTTGGTTTATGTCTTGTATTAACGAGGTGTTCAGCTGTGCAAGAAAAAATGTTTTTCTCAGTTTGTGGTTGACTTTTTGTTTGCTTAAACTTATTTGCTGTATGATATCTTTACAGTCCAAGCTTTTGTAATTTATAACTTAGGTATACAAAACTTCACAAAGATGCAATGTAGTTAACATCCTATATATGGAATGAGAGATGCTGTTGAGTTTAACTCTTGAGTCTCTTAAAAGACAGAAGGACTCTCTGGTTTAGTGTTTGAATCCGGAAGAGAGCATGTCACTTGTAAAATAGTCAGATTTAAACAGAGGCTGTTGGACAGTTTGGTTTAGGCCTTTTGGAGGATTTTTCCTTTAAAAAATTCAGACAGTATATTTTGTAGTACAAGCCAATAGAGCAAGTCTTATGTTCCTGTATAGGTTAATTTGCTGGGGACTGGGATTTTGCTCGAGGCCAAACGCCAGTGCTCCCACCATGAAATGTGCATTCAGCTCCCCTTAAAAGGTAAACCCCATGGAAAACCCACACAATTTATGAGAAACTGTTGTGAACTGAATCATGAATTTTTAATATTCAGTTACCCTGAGGTACAAGTTAGAGCTTAAAATAAATTGTTTTATATTTCATACTCTGAGTAGTGCATGCAACAATACATGAAGGAAATGAAGTTTCCAAAGGACTCTGCTTTGGGTTTAACAGGACAGTTTTACAAACAATCATTCTGGAGACAGAATTGTACCAGAGCTGCGTGTGGGCACAAAATCTGGTGGTGCCTTTCATTGTCTGTCCGTGTCTGGTGTCTCACCTCCTGCATGATCCAGGCTCCTTGCACAGCCTCAGTGGCCGGCTCAGTGTGGGCTGCCACTCCTGCCTTCAACACTATGGCAGAGGACACAAATCACTTGTGGTGCAGAGGAAGCTGGACAGGAATTCAAGCGTCACTTTTCACCTGAATTACAGTGACCTTTTTTTCCCTCCCTGGTCTTCTAAGTGTAGAAACATCTGCAACTTCCCCCAGGCTCTGCTGCTTCCTTTCCCTGCACACCCTGGCTCAGCAGTGAGGATACCCTGCAGTGAAGTCTCTCCCAGCACTCGGGTACGTGAGAGTAAGCTGGACCCAGCTCATTGCCTCTTTAGCTGTATCTTTTGTCCCATATTTTTGCCACTCTAGCACAGAGTCATCTTCTGCCCAGTTTAAGAGCATCCTGCACTCAGGTCCTTCCCCTGTCAAACTCTGCCCTGCTGCAGTGGGACACCAGAGGTGCTGGGCAGCATTTCCCAGAGACAGGAGTGAATTACAAAAGCCCTGGAGAGAAAAGCACCACTCCCACTTCATTGCTATATCAACAGAAGTTATGATCAAACCTGATTTTCCCTCACTCTTACCTAGAATACTGCAAGAAACACTGGAAAATATTCCTGCACATAAGCATAACCTCAAAGTGATTTTTATTTCCTTTTCAGAATTGCAGCACCTAATTCTACAGGCAGTTCTGCCACACACAGATGGTGTGCACACAGATTTTTTCCCACTTGGTGTGTTTTATTTGATGCTGGAATCCTTCCTTTGTCTCATTCAGGTTAGCAGAGGGGAAAATGCCCCACTGATGTTGTTGTGACCAGGGGTGAGTCCTGGAGGTCACAGTGCAGGGACCAGGGTAGTGCTGCCACTCTGCACGGGCATGTTCAAATAGGGCTCTTCACACAGCTGATATCTGGGGCAGATGCTGCTAAATTTGTAAGGCCCAAGCAAAAAAACTCTTTGGTTTTTTCACCAAGAAAAGGAAAACTTGGGAAAAGTTAAATTATCTTCAGGAACTGCTTTCCCATTGATTTTATTAACTAAGAATGAAAAGCACATTAAGCATAACAGAATTATTCTATGACTAGTGTTACTAATAGATCTCTAAAAAAAAAAGAGTTTGCTTTGAGATAATAATAAATGCACCTGGTACTGGAGATGGAACTGTAGTGCACACAAGAAATGGCATTGAGATGCTGGAGCCTGCTGGTATGCCTATAAAGCGGGAAGAAAGTTAAAACAGTGAAATGGAGAACACACAAACTGATGGCATGCAAACAGAATATCAAGTAATTTCTATAGAGGCCAAACCAGAGACTCAATATTACCATGCAGGTACAGAAGAAACTCAAGTTTTTACATAAAAGCTGGTAAATCAGCTGCTGCTTCACTGAACATGCACATTTTCATGTGCACCACTCATGGATGGACATGGATACAAATGGCATTTAGGCCCATGGTACTTAAGAAATTATATTAGTTCTGAATGTCCAGGGTTTGACAAAGGCAACTTTTAATACTGGGAGAATTTTGAAGGCCTGAGGTGTAGTGACAGCATTGCCCAGGATCTGGTTGGAGAAAGCTGGTTAGAATCTGCTGTGCTGCCAGCCTGGGGGGCAGGAGAAGGGTGGTCCTGTGGGGGTGTGAAAATGGGGGTCCCTCCAGTCAGGGTGCCTGGTGTTCCCCACATGCTGCACAGGGATGCAGGGCTTTCCCCCTCCAAAACAGACCCCATTACTGTGCTTTGTTAACCAAAAAAAAAAAAAACCAAAACATGCAGCAGGAATTTTGCAATGTACCTGGTCCAGTGCTTTCAAGAAATTATATATGCATACATACATATTTATTTGGTTTTAGTTTGTAATTTTGGGACAGGTACAGAGAAGAGTTCAGAATATGATTTAGCAGCCCCAGATTAGCCACATTTCTATCTCTGATTGTACCATTGTATATAAACTGATTTGTTCAGAATCACTTTGACTTAATCATAAAGTAAGCCTTGTGATATGTATGACAAATTTAAAAATTATATGCACACTGGGTCTGAAATTAATTTTAACATATTTTTGTAGTAGCTTTCAGAAAAAAAAAAATAGCTGAGAAAACTGTCCAGGTGAAATTCAACTTAAACCTGTGAGTATTGATGGATAGCCCTGTTCTATTCACCTTGATGCTGTTTGCCAGGGGTGCTACTGTAATGTCTGTCTCAGAAAAGACTGTAGGCAGGTAAAAACCCAATTAAAATACGTGTTGCAGTTAGTTGTTTTAAGGTACTCAGCAGTTCTGGGTTGAAGTCATGAAGGATTTTAGCATTTTCTACCTTTAACACATTTAAATTCTCTTTTCATGACTGTGGTACCAACATCCATATTAATGCCATTTCTTTGCAATCAAAATCTCACTGCCAGAAGCCTGACCATTTCAGTGAGTGTCTCATTCACCTCCAGAGGAGTGCTGGGCTCAGTGATTTGTCCCTCCTGGAGCGTAATTCATTCAAATAAATGTAAATCACTATTTTATGTTGTTTGGCCAGGGTTTATAGATGTCAGTGTACACTACTGAAAAGGCACATGGCAGATATTAAGGGAGGAATCAATGTGCTTCACAGAGATGAGAACAGGCAGGGGTTGGTTTTGGTTTATCCACTGTGCTGCAGTCAGTGCAGCTATTATTGATTTTGATCCCACAAGTATTTGACCTCCTTTGTACAGCACAACTTGTCTGTATTTCACAGCTGTATTTTTTTGCCTTGTACTTCATGTTCATATTCCATTAATATGCTACTTGAAAAAAATAAATCAATGCAGCTTGTTAATTAAAAAAGGGAAATTCTTCAACCTCCAACCTTGAATCCTTAAGCTGCTCTCATGTGTTTGAGATGACCAGCGTGTCCTGACCCTGCTGGGAAATGGCAGTGACACAGCTGGGGATCACAGAATCATGGAACCATTTAGGTTGGAAAAGACCTTTCAGATCATTGAGTCCAATTGCCAATCCAGCACTGCCATGTCCACCCCCAAACCATGTCTCCAAGTGCCACATCTATATGGCTTTTAAATACCTCCAGGGATGGTGACTCAGCCACTTTCCTGAGCAGCCTTTTCCTGAGCTTCTTCATTTTCAGTGAAGAAATTTTTCTAACATCCAATCTAAACCTCCTGTGATTCATCTTGAGGCCATTTCCTCTTGGCTTATCTCTTGTTACTTGGGAGAGGAGACAGACTTGGGCACACTACTTGTGCAGCCATGGGGCAGAGGCTCAGCTGACTGCAGAGTTACAGTAAAAAGTATATTCCTGCATTTTTCATTTGCATGTATACATTGAGAAAGGTAAGAGAAAACCAGCTGACCTGTCCATTTCAGCCAGACCCAGATCACGTCATTTAACTCTATTTAATCCCTCAGCCAGCATCAAATTGTGCACGTCTCCTTCTTGGGCCTGCCAGCTCTCAGTGTACCTGCTGTGCAAGAAGGAAGGGAATACAGAGCTCTTCTCTCCCTGGATTCCAGTTTAGTGCCACAAGTTCTGTTCTCCCACTGGTGGGGATGACGCATCAGGCAGGCTGCTCCGAGGCCTACCATTTTCTGTTTTCCTTCCCACTGGTTTTAGCCTTGCTGATCGGTGGGATGGCTGGGTGAGAGGAACCAAAACACTGTGCCAGGGCCACAGCCCTGCCGGGGCCGGGGGGAGGTGGGTGTCCAGCGGGGCTGACTGCCAGGAAAGGCTGAGGGGCGGCAGGAGCCGGGGTTGAGGCCGGGGCCGCTGCAGTGCAGGTGAGCTGCAGCACTGCGGTGCAGAGTGAGGGACACTCCGAGCCATAAGGGCTCCCTGGCAGGAAAAACTTGCTCTGGCTGGGTCTGCCGGAGCTGGAGCGCTGGCAGAGACTGGTGCTGACAGCTGTGTGGTCTGCAAGTCCCAAAAGCTTACGAAAATCCACACCTGGATTGCCAGCTTCCTTTGGCGTGGCGTTTCAGACCACGGGGGAGACAAACACGCGGGCTCCAGCTGTAAGAATCCGTGCCTGGATGGGCTGCTCGGGTCCAACCCGGCTGGCTATGGACCCCAGCCCACACGACCTTACATGGGACAAAAGGCAACAGTCGGAAAAGCACTCTTCTCCACGTGGGGACAAAGTCCTGTTGTATTCCCTAGACAGGAGATCACCAGGCGGTCCAGGTGACTCCCCAGGTGGAAACGAAGGGGCGGACTTCTCCAGGGGGATTTTGAGCTGAGGGGAAGGGGGGCGGAGGAAGGGGGCAACAGCCGGTGGGATACAAGTGAGGAGGGCGAGGCAAGGGGCAAACCGGGAGGAGACCACCAACACTGACACTAAGGGGGGGAAAAGGGGAAGACCATGCCGTGAGAGGATACAAATCATGTGAACAGTGCAAATTACCAAACACTAGTGCAAATAACTAAATAACTATTTAGTGCAATACCACAGGATTGGCTGCATGAGAGGAACCAAAACACTGTGCCAGGGCCACAGCCCTGCCGGGGCCGGGGGGAGGTGGGTGTCCAGCGTGGCTGACTGCCAGGAAAGGCTGAGGGGCGGCAGGAGCCGGGGTTGAGGCCGGGGCCGCTGCAGTGCAGGTGAGCTGCAGCACTGCGGTGCAGAGTGAGGGACACTCCGAGCCATAAGGGCTCCCTGGCTGGAAAAACTTGCTCTGGCTGGGTCTGCCGGAGCTGAAGCGCTGGCAGAGACTGGTGCTGCCAGCTGTGTGGTCTGCAAATGCCCCTGTGCAAAATGCGGAGACAGGGGTAGCTGCAGTTACAGTGGCATGTCTGAATGAGTGGTTGGTTGGTTTGTTTTTTAAACAATAATTGAGCTGGTTCAGCTAACTGGGTTTTAGGATGCTAAATTGTTGATCTGTTTAGGCTTCCATATATTATAGTGGGAGTTTTTTCCCCTCCCACTATTGAGGGAAAAAGGAGGCAAGTTCATGGAAAAAGCAATATTCCTATGTACAAGAACAGTACCTTCATCTTGTACCATCTCCAGTTAATGCTGTTCCCGTTTCAGTTGCTCCTCATGTATCAGTTCCATCCAGACTGACATCAAGGCTTGCTCCACGGGGTAGCAGTGACAGAACAGAGCAAATATGGATCCTTCTGGTCAGGAAAAGTCCATGTGAGCCACAAAGTAAGAAATAAACTGTGTGTCTCTGCAAAGGAGAACTTAAATCCTGGGTGGATCCTCTGTGGTTTCCTTATGCTGTCTGAGGAGGTGTTCGTGCAGGCTGGGGCAGTGCATGGGGCTTGAAACAATGATTTGCAGTAGTGGCCTGAGAGCTAAACACTGCTGCTACTGCTACTCTTTTTCTGTTTAGCCAATACACTTTTCTCAGCAAAACATCTCATCACCCTTTTGCTTTTTGAACATCAGTAGAGTCAGCAGTTCCTCCACCACCTGCCAAAAGCTTTGGCTGTCTCCGTGAGAGCTGGGCTTCTTTCCACTACAAAAACTGGAAGGAAGTTAGGAAGTCAGCACTGTGCAATGCTGAAACTTCATATTATAAAACAGGAGAAGACTCCTCTTCTTGTGTTTTCTTACTTATTTTAAAACAGATTAAAAGCCACCACATAAGCCCCTCCCCTCACGAGTGAAGGATCTGACTGTGGAAATTGGGTTATGCATCCTCTGGGCTGTATAGGACCTTGAATGAGGAATGACCTTTGCTGTCCTCTCCTGTGTGCCTCAGTCAGCTTTTGTGCAGTAGGGGACAAGAAGAAATGCCTGAAGTAGGTCGCTGGACACTGCGGTGCAAAGGCTGCTGCCACGGGCTGATCCATGAGCAGTCACAGCTTTCTCAGCAAGAGGA
Source organism: Calcarius lapponicus (assembly GCA_039654755.1). Classification (NCBI taxonomy): domain Eukaryota; kingdom Metazoa; phylum Chordata; class Aves; order Passeriformes; family Fringillidae; genus Calcarius; species Calcarius lapponicus. The sequence goes on along the minus strand of CM077463.1, from coordinate 33,512,763 downwards.
GTGACAGTCCTGCTCTGAGCTGGGGTGGCTGCTGTGCTCCTTCCCCCACACCACCCCACACTGCCTGACACACAATCACAGCATGGATTGGGCTGGAAGGCACCTTAAAGATCATCCAGTTCCTACCCCCTGCCATACACAGGCACAACTTCCACCTTAAGGCCAGATTGCTTAAAGCTCCATCCAGCCGGGCCTGGCACACTTCCAGGAATGGGGCATTTGTCTTCTTCAGGCACACAGTGGTCCTCAACAACAACCAGGGATGACTGGTTTGGGTTTTTTTAGCAAGGATTGAGAATGCATTTCCAAATAGCTGTTGTGCTTCTAAACATCTAAGGTGGGAAAGCATGGCAAGCCTATTTGGGCAGCTGTAGTCCGAGCCCAGGAATTGTCCTTGATAGCATCTGATCCATGTATGGCAGAACATCTCTCTGCAGCTATCAGCCTGACAATCAGACCCCCTGGTTCCTGGAGCCAGCTGGGAGGGTGTGTATTGCCACCATTTCTCAGACATAAGGTCACTGAAGAACTTTGACTGTGGCACTCCCCCCACCCCCTCCCAGCCTGACAGCATATCTCTCTTTTGTTCCAAGAAATATCCCCATTTTAAGAAATGTCCCTTTTAAAATTATTTTCACTCTATTTTTAAAATATGTAAGCTGGAGTGTTTCCCTCGCCCCATTTTTCCTGTGGGGAGCAGGAGGTGGGGTGGCAGGGTGTTTGGCCAAGTGGGCAGTGAGGGGTTTCCTCAGCCAGTGTGAGCAGGATTGACTGCTCTTGATGTGTTCTCAGCAGAACTACGTGAAGTTAGTGGGTCTTTGTGAGGGGTCTTCAGGTAAAGAGGGACTTTTAAAACTTTCCAGGAACAAGTGCTTCTACAGGTCAAGAGGGTGATAGCTCTTGATGCAGTGTGGGTAGCTGGGGGATGCTGGTGTGCTGGATGCTTTCCTGTGTGGGAAGTAGATCATCAACCAATGGTGGAAGATACAGGGCTTTCTCCAGCAAAACTACACACACAGACAGAACTATCTTCTTTATTATAAAGATACACTATGAGGAACAAACTTGAATGTATACTGAAGCTTGTAATGGTACATGCCAAAAATGTACAGTACTATACATAAAAGTGCATTGTCACAACAGATTAACAGTACATTTCTCTTCCAGAACTGTGGGTTTTCCATGTTTTTATTTGATCTTCAAGAGTGGAAGGAATGCAATGGGAATGCAGCCATACAAGAAACAGGAAAGGATGCAATGGAAATGCAACAGTACAAGAGCAAAGCTAAAGCTCCTCTAAAATTTAAAGGCACTTTCACATGTACATACTACAGATGTACATTGACACAAGTAGGTAACAGTCAACAAGCAGGAAGCTACCAGTACTGCAATTCATCAAACTTGACAGTAAAGGACAATACTGATTGGATTAGGTGTGCAGGAGTTACCCTTTAGTACGCCTGTAGATGTAGCAGTCTTTCCTGTTACATATCCACTTACTATGCTTTAAAGTATCTATAATAACCATCAAACTACACATTAACTGTGTGAATGCACTAAGTGGATGCATTCACTAAATGCACTGTTTCTAATATTTTCTTTTGCTAAACAATTTCTAATAAAAGCATTATGGAGTCCAGTACAGTTATTTAAACATACAAAATTCCCTATGCAATTTAAAGATACAGGTATCCATCTCAATTGTGCCAGGTGGGTTAATTTAAAAATGCTAGACAAAAACTGCATGTAAATGAAAGCTGAAATTCCAGTTTTGCTCCACTGAGTCTAGTAAACTGGGGAACTACTTGAAAATACCTCTGGTCCCAAACAAGTAAGCAGACCAGCACTGGTCTGCAGCTGGGGCTGGTCTGGCTTAGGCTCTGGCCCTGGCATTAGGGCCAGGCCAAGGATGGAGGTTTGCTGACCCATGCTGCACAGCCCACTGTGGTGGATTAAGACTTTGCCTCTAACCTAGATGTGTGTGAAATCTCTGACTGCATTGAAAAGTATTTGCAAATACCAGCAGAAGTTTGGGGCTCAGAGGCAGTTTATGGTGTACTTCTCACACCTAGAGCTTCACATTGCATCACCCGTCTAGAAGGTGTAAACCAGAGCAGGAATAAATTGCTCCTAAATAACAACAGGAAATTACTGCTGTCACCTCAGCAATTATGTCTATCAAATTTTGTCCCTACTCTTCTCCTCCCAAACTCAATTCTTTATGTATAATGAGTTGTAAAATTTCAAGCTTTCCAAAAGTGAGATCTTACAGAATATGTAGAAAAACAGATCTTAATTACAGCCACTCGTACTTCTATAGGTGGACCACAAGTGATTTTCCCCCCCATTTTATTTTAATTGAACCTTCTTTTATGGATTGGATGCTTGAAAATACGTTCACAGAAATAGTATTATGGCTTACTGTTGCAATGTGCAAAACAGCTGTAGGTTTAGCTCATGCCTAACAAAGTTTAACAACAGAGCACAAAGTTGACAGTCGCCACTCGTGCAGACATAAGAAAGGTACTGATTTCTGTCATTAAAAAAAAGGGAAGTGGAGGGGAAAAGGGTTATGGAAAACTTTAGTCAGCTTGAATCTAGGCAGTAGAAACTCAGCTGCCTGTCCTGTGAGTGACCCCTCCACCACTGGCAGGGGGTAGTCCCCCTTCATAGTCCCTGTCTTGCTGCTGTCAGCACAACTGAGCATTTGCTGTGCAAGGCAGTCAGCACAGCTGGGTCAGCTCGAAACTCAGACTATTGCAACCCAAATCACGTCCTTAATTGGACACTGAGCAATAAAGTAAATGGGATACTTTTCTGAATTACTGTGTAGTTGATCCCTTTAATAGCCCCTCATGCTCCCTGATGGACCAACAGGTTCAGGCACTCCCCAGAGCCTGGCTTCTGTGAACTTCAAACAAATTCAGCTTCTGTAAAAAATGTGGTATCAGGGAATGAAGGTCTAATTTCATGGGAGAAGGTACACTGTTAGAGAGGGCAGCAAAAGGAGTTTCTAGATACTATCCTGGAGATGTGCTTTAGCTGTGTCCTGGAATGCTGCTTTGTATCAGTGAGAGCAATGTGATCTCCAGCTCCATCCAGTGCTTGCCTCTAGTGAGACTGCCAACAAGAAAGCTAACACTTGGTGCCAATTATGAGTTTGTGAGGGTTTGGTGATTTTTTTTCTTGTGTCTTAAATAAGAAATGTGGCCTGAGATGACTTAGACATTCCACACAGACACGTAATCCTCACATGCTATATTTCAGTTCTTACTAACCTGCTTGAGATTTGGTTTGGTGACCCAGAAATGAGAGGCTCCACGTCCCCTGAACCCCCTCCCGCCCCTTAGTTTTGTGCAGGATCTGTTATTATATAGCTACAGTAAGACTGTGAAGTATGGTACAACGTGGCAAGCTGTTTGTGATCTGTGTTGGTTTTATTACAAATGGTGCAGCATCAAGTTTTCAAGTAAGTCTATGTTTGTTTTTTAAAACTATGCACAATTGTCCAGTTTTTCATTTAATCGAAACCATACAAAATACAAATGCCCATGTTAATGTAGCTACTTTCAGACAATACATTCAAAAACACTGAAAAACAAAGCCTCTCCAGTTACAAACATGAACAAATGATGTTACGGAGCCCTGACTTCTATTTTAATCCATCTCTTTCCCTAGCACACCCCAGCTGGGCGCTGTGGGTGGCTGAGCTGCCTACATTGTGCAAGATTTGTCAGCTGGACCCTGGGAAGGAGGAGCAGGCCCTATGCTAGGATTTGTTTTTGGAAGAACAATAGGTTTTGGCCTAAGAGCAGGAGGTTTCAGCTGCACTCCCATTCTAGGGGCCACCATGGGCTTGAAAGTACTCATGGTGTCACTGGAAGAACTAGTGCTACGGCGGATCTGAGGCTCGGAGCTCCTCAAAACAACGCTGTGGAGAGGGCTGAGCGACTCCGTCGAGGTGGCAGGGGTGGGGCTGTTCTTCATTTGCTCCAAGGTGTCCAGCACGACGTCGGGGGCGTGTTTGGCCGAGCTCTGCCGCTCCAGCTCACGGAGCTCGTTCAGCGCTGTGTTCATTGTCTCCTCGATGTCCTGGGTCAGAACACAGAGAGCAGCGTGTCATTTGTGTTGCTACTGAATGCCAGTGGAGCAAGGGGAGGGGTAAGGAAACACATTAATTAATTCACCAACCATCCTCTAACAGTTATGATAGTGCTAAAATCAATTTCCACGAGATTTATTTGAAAGACATTACGATTGACAACATGGCAGCTTTGAGTGGACATTACAAACATTTAACCTTGTTCATATGAGAGAATCAAAAAAAGGTGTTACACCAAAATCTGCAAGCCATTTATGAAGTGATTGTCAGGACAACTGATGTTTGCTTAGCAATGTTTTAATGGTGAAGATTTCGGTCATCTCTTGGTTACTGACAACTGTAAAGATTTTAGTCCATTTGTTCACTCTTAGCTAACTGCTCCGCTCATCTAAAGCCTCAGGTGTTCAGGGTCTGCATTCCCTCACATGGATTACAAAACCTAGTTTTCTGAGGAAATAAAGTCTGTGTGCCTATCAGCTCTTCCCTCCTCTTGTTTCACTGAGTTAAATGTTAAACAGAAAAAAATCTGTAAAATATTGGTCAGTATGCATACCTAAGAAAAACGATTTTCTTCATCAGGATTTCAGGCCTGAAGGCTGAAAGAATGCATCAAGATACTAGTTTACTGCTTCTCAGTGGTACTGAGATACAACTAAGCTTAAAATATCTTGCGTCCCTGCCTGCCCACACTGACTTTCACGTAGTTTAATCAAAGTTTGGGTTCTAGTGTAGGCATAAAAAAAAAGATATCTTAAGCCAAACAGTGCTGTTCCAGGAAAGTAAATTAATAGCTTAGAATAAAATAAAACAGTAAAAACACTTGCACTTTCTAACCCTAATACATGGGTTTTGACCTAAGCATGCCAGTCCCTTCTATTCCTCACTGGAAGCAGAGTTTGAAAGCAAGCATTATCAGTACATTAAATTTTAAAACATGAGTGCCAGTGTTATTGTAAAATGTGTTTGCAATCATAGAGCACCCTCAGGGTGCTCCTATTAATCACGTTATCCCTCCTAGACAAAATGTGAGTTCTGAAGACAGAGGCATCTATTTACTCAAGAGCTGTTACCAGCTCAGTACAACAGACCAGTCTGATGATCAGGGTACTTCCTACTCCATTCTCTTCACCTCTTCATTGCCAGGAATGGGACTGGTGACTGTTCACACAGTAAGATGGCCCACAATTTATGCAGCTGTGACATCTTGCACATCAGGTTCTACTACACGCATCAAATGAACACACCGTATGAACTGTATGAAAACTATAAAATCCACAAGACCCTGGACTGTCAATCTCTGCTTTGAATGGCAGTGGTCACTACTAGCCAGTCAGAGCACTTTTCTGCTTACCACAATACTGAGACATAATTGAGCACTAATTACATGCAAGTCAGAACAGGCCAGCCTTCAACAGAGCACAGTGATCTATGTAGCTGTTGTAATACTGTCCTAGTGTTCGGTACGGCAGAGGCAATTTCATTACAGTGTAATGGGAAATAATTTCTTTTTATTGCTTCTGCAATGTTTACTCTCCTTTGTGCTTCTTCTATTCAGGATTGCTTAATGCATTGTGTTTCACACACACTCTGTCTGGAAAGCCAAGTAGGATATTCCCCTGCACACACCTTCCCACCAGAGCATGTGCTATTCAATGGGATGTGCTGCTCAGAAAATCAGACAGTGACATAAATAAAAAAGACACAAACCTGAGCTATTGACTCCGGGTCCAGTGGTTTGTGGTCATTGAAACCTGTGTACTGACCAGAGGATGTAGACCTTCTGATGGGAGGGCTGTCGATCTTCTTCAGCGAGTCGTGCCTGCTGATGTTAGTGAGGCTGCCGTGGCCCGGCCGGCGCCGCCGCTCAGGGCTGTCGGCGTTCAGGTTGCGGTTCTGCAGGAGGGCTCTGGGACTGCAGTGAGTTGCCAGGTTGGGGGAGCCCAGCTCCAGGGTCGAGTTGGAGAGAGGGTGAGGTGGGTGTACCGGGCAGTGGCCGTCACTGCTCCTGCCTGGGCGTCTCAGGGGAGGCGGAGGCTCCGATCTCTTTCTCTGCCTGCACCAGCGGAGAAGTGGTGGAAGAACAAACTGTAGTGACCCAGCATAAGCATGTGCAGGAGTAATTACTGTGTTAGCTGAGCTGTGAGCAGGATTAGTGAAAACACGTTACACTGAAGCTTACCTTCCTGAATACACATCCGAGTGACGGTCAGTAGGAGAGTTCATATCCTTTGATGATGACTTGTCCTCAGTTATGGGTCCGCTGCTGGCCTCACTGTCTGCTTTTTGGCTCAGTGTGTCTGAGAAAGTATCATCCCTGAACAGAACACAGGTAGTGAGTTGAGAAGTCAGTCAGTGAGAGCACCTTGGCACTCTCAGATTTTAATCCCCTTAAGAAAAGCAAGCATGTTATAAATGCATTGCAGCCCTTGCACATCTCCCAAAATTGTTTATAATCTCTCTGTTTACTGAGCTCTTTACACTCTGAGTGTATGTAACCTTTCTGTAAAGAACTTTGTCATCCTTGGCAAAGCACGTGCCTAATAGTACAAAACAAGAGTTCAGGGCTGCATTTCCCCAGCTCTTGCTATTCTGAAGTTAAAAGTCAGCAACACAGAGATAGTCAAATTAAAATAGGTGCAGCAGCATCTGTCTCTTAATATACTGGGAATGTATCCATAGAAGTAGCTTAGCCTAGTAGTAGTTTTTGATGGAGCTTTCAATTCAGGGCAGTAAAGACAGGTATCCTGCATAGAAGGCAAATGTTTAATCTATCTGACCCTTCAAACCACTGACCCATTTGGCAAATACTGCTAAGCACTGCAGACTTTACACCCCCCCGAGAACCCAGTCACACCAGACACTGCTTACATATCCTGCACCACTATGTACTGGTGAGGAACAAGGCCATCAATTCCATTGTGCCTTCCTTCCCACCAGTCCTCAGATGCTCGGTGATAGAGCAGAAGGGAAGCTCCTTTCTTGAAAGAGAGTTCTCGTGCAGATCTTCCAACATAGTCAAACTTTGCAATGGCTTCTATGGGCTCGCACTCTGGGTGGGAAGAACAACAAATATCAGGTTACATATCACTCTTTTTGGTTTCATCAACACCATTTTTTGCATTTTCTCAGTGCTCTTTCTGGCAGAGATCAGCTGAAGGAAGGCAGGCTTCAGGAAGTGGTTACAATGTGCCCCTTACAAAGAAATAGAATCGATCTGTGTCCCAGGTGTGAAACATCTGGGCTGCTTCAGGAGCTGCAGAAAACAACAGCATACTCAAGTGTTACAACTGCCTTCGGGAGAGAGGCCTCTGCCTCCTGTTGGAAGGGCTCCTGCGTAGCTGGAGAGTGAGATGGAGGCCAGGCAATAAAGACTTCTGAAAATAAAAAGAACAAACTCAGATGAATAATCAAAGGCCCAAGGAACCAGTGTGATAAGGGAAAAGTAAATAAGAATGCTTTTATCATCTGCAGTGGTAAAGGAAGGAAGACAAGATTAGCCTGCGCATGAGTAGGGATACCCTGCTGAACTGGGCCATGGAATTTCTGTCTTCTATGTGATGAGCATGCAGACCTACTGAAACCTAGTGTTTTATACAGCACCAAAGCCTCCTCCTTTAAAAATCACTTCCTTAATGCCCTTTTGGAGTGAGACAAGACGGCTCCAGACCACAGGGACAGTCCCTGTGTGGCCTCAAGTTGCTTAAAGCAGCTCTGACTGCTCCAAAATCCTGAGCTGCCTGGTTTCTGCAGGGGAGGCTGGTGTTTTCTGAAGCCAAACACTGGCTACAGCAGTGCTGGCTAATCCTCTGTCAGAATGCTGGTAAATTCAGCCTTAGTTACCAGGCTTAGGCTGGAAATGGGTTCCATCCCATAACCTGTGCCAGGATGGAGACCTACTGATGTCAGCAAAGGGGCCCTGCAGCTATGGCCAGAGGCATGCCCAGGCATCCAGCAAAAAGGTGTGATTTTCACAAGCTCTCATTTTGTCTGCATAAAACCAAAAGCACCTGAGCCCTAACAGATTAAATTTTGTCATCAAAGTCTCAAAACATAAAGAAAAAACTGCAAAATACAGGTCTAAAAATCACATACTCTGATGATTCCAGTAACTCAAGAGTCCCTGAAATGACTAATTTCTTTACATAATTAGAGCAATATTTAGATGGAAATTAACATCTGGGCTAATGACTAGCATAGCAACTTTCTGTCTGATGCAAATTAAAATTGCTGAGGTTGTAATTCCCTACAGAACCAGGCTGGTAATGAAAGCCACTGTCCCTTTATGACAACATTTTGCACAGGAATGTCTTTTTAAAATTAACTTTGTCCTACAGTGTGAAAACATAATGACAGCACCTTTATTGAGGTTACAGCTTGCAGCTCATTTTTTAATAACTTGCCCAGCCTGCAGAAGACTGTAGTGTGGTTTGCTGCTTCTGCAGTCACTTTAAGAGTTCCTGTCAAACTTGCAGTGTGTAGAAATTACTAACACAGAGACTTTACACAGATGAAATACAGTGATATGGGGAATTCACTATTACAAACACAGAAGTAATGTATGGTGGCAGAAATTATTTCAATTATACAAATACAATTAAGAACCTAGCAATAACAGTATACATTCCTGAAAATGCATCTTGCTGGATGGCTGTAGAGGACCATATTATCTTTTTTTTTCTTTGTTGTTTTCCTCTCTTTCTCTCTTTTGCTTTGTCTCACAGCCCCTGCTCTGGACCACTGACACAGAAGCAACAGTGCAGGATCTAATCACTGGTTTTATTTTTTGTTTTCTTCCCTTGCCTTCCATGGACAAAGCACAACTATCAAATTCTACCCCATACTCTGAAGTTTGTTGTGGGAAGGAAGAGCTTGTGAGCCAGCACCTTTGAATACCAAATGTACTGTGATTTGTGAGTCAGCACCTTTGGCTGTGTGTTGTGGGAGTTGAGAACTTACTGAAGTGTACTGCACAAAATAAAGGGCTCGTTCACCTCCACTCTTGTGGAAGTCTGTTGTAAGAAATTTAAGGGTGTGTTAGCCAATACCTTTTGAGTCTAAATATTGGGCTGGTGGCCAAAGTTATGGTGACTGTACAATAAAACCTAGGAGTTCCTTGATATGTGTCCAATGTCTTTGTTCAGGCTGATGAGAATTTATAACAAACATCACGGCCCCTACGAATGTCTCACTCACCGGCATTCCCTGGTGGCTGGGAATGAAGGGTTTCTTGGTTTATGTTTTAAGCAAAGAAACTATAATGTTGACATGCAAAGAAACATTCTGGAAATCTGGGATACCTCTATGGTGGTGTGATATCATGATATGCTACCCTGTGGTCATTCCTACAGCCTCTCTCTAACAGAAAATGCAGATGCCACAAAGCAATTGTAAGGCACAGAAAATGAAAAGAGGTAAAACCAAACATGCCTGTTTATCTTGCATTAAGAGGGCAATATGAAATGGCAACAATGTAACACTGACAAAAGAACACAGTTCTCCTATCATGTATATTGTTCCTGGAATTTACTATAACAAGGAAATACTGGAATCAGGTAGGATTGAAAAGGTTATGGTAGAGTTGGTCAAGAATTCTGAAATAAAACTTCCCAGGCTTTGGAGAGCCAGTCACCCACTAACAGGCAATACTTTAAAGTGTAAAAAAAAAAAAAAAAGGTCAAATAAACAAAAAAGCTTTACAGTAAGTCATAAAATCCCAAATTTCCTGCACATATTTTCCTTAGACATTCTCCACAGTTAACTGGTAATGCTCATGAGTACTGGATGGATGGACAAACCCCTACACTGATTGGCTATGGAACTTCCTGTTTCTCTGCTAACATCAACAGACCATACAGTATTCCACAATTGAGTATACAGGTTTTTTTATTTACAAATAAGTGGACTAAACTAGAAACAGTTCTGTCTTGCTTAGTGCAATTATGCTCATCTAAGTGTGGTGTGCAATGAGAATCCTCTTTATTGTATCCTTCTACCACCTGCAAGACTCACATTCTTTCTCAGAGGTCTGAATGACGTTGTCCCATTGGAACCAGCTGTATGAATTGTTAATGTACCCATAATGGATGTGACTTTTGAGACATGTACATCAGATTGCCTGGGTAACAAATCTCACCTCCTCAGGGAGGAGTGCCCAGAAAATTTCACACAGATTTCATGAAGAGGACAAAAAATGAGTTCAGACAGGTTTTCCTACTGTGAAAGAGGTGTTTTCATTTCTTTTTACACAGAAATAACTTTCCTATAGCAAACAGTACTGACACTGCATTTAAACAGTGATTCACCTTGTTACAGGTCAAGCTTTAATAGTGAAAACCAAAGTACCATGACAGTTACTCCTAAACATAAATGCATTTTGGAAAGTTAAGCCATTTAATATCAAGGTTACTGAATGATAGATGAGTATTTCCAAAAAGCTAAGGCAATGAGAGCTAAATTTGGGATCTGTAACTCAAATTCTGTGTGGTACTGAATGTCTGACAGTAAAACTGACAGCTCAGAGGGAAGTGTAATTGCACTGCTCTGTCCGTACCTGCAGGCATTCAGCTAAAATACCAAGAAGTGTTTGGTGGCATACAGGATCTCACCAGCTATCATCTCTAGTGAATCAGGAAATGTTATGGAAAGGAAAAATCAGGACAAACTGAAGAACAACTGGGAACAACTTCTGCTGCTTGGGAGAGCAGAAAGGGCAGAATAAATGTGTTAGTTTTATCTAACTTGAGATTGGAGTGCCAGATGTAGACCTAACCTCCCTACAGAGGTGATGGCAGTGAATTGGCACTGGGCTGCCCTCTATGCCTCAGGGCACAAGGAGCTAAGGAAAAGAGGGGACACCATCCCCTGCACTTTTTCTAGGGGAGTTGCTGTGGCTCTGCTCTATACTTCCTCAGTTTTCCCAGGTGTACCCTGTCTGTTGGGAATAAAGTACATCCTCAAACTCCCCAGGAAGATGGGAGTCTATCTCCTTATTTCTTTATCTTCTGCTCCCATTAGAGAATAGAGTGGTTTTGTAATTTTCAAGTCCTGTCCTCAGGAGAGCAGTTCTCTGACTGGGAAGAGTAAAAGCAAAGAACTGTTGCAAGGTGTTGACAAAACAGAATTTGGCAGTGTTGATCACAGCACGCACTACTGAAGAGCAAGAAAATGACTGTGTGTTGGGAACAACAATGTAAAGTCTGACATGTCCCTGTAAGTTTTGTTTTCAGCAGAAATACCAGCTAAAGTTTTATCCAAAGTTTATGAGATATCTATGGAGAGTATGGCATTAATTTTATGTATGTTTTCCTAGGAGAACTCCATCTGTCTAACTTCCTCAGGAAATGTTTACTTCCTTTGCAAACAAACTAGTCACTCTTTACCATATGACTCCAACAAGAATGAAAAATCTCCATCAGTTTGAAGGTAAAGGAAATATGCTAACAGCTGTTTCGGTAAAACATGAACAACACCCTTTGAATCTTTACTGTAGAGACATTTTCAGGTAAAGGTTTGTCTACAGCAGAATTACAGGTAGATTTTTTTTGGTGTCTCAGCTTGAGTACAAAAGTTCTGAACTTCCCAAATTAAATTTCATTTCCAGATTGAGGAGAAAGTAGAAACTTATATGTTTCCTTTATCAGGATACTTTCTGTATATCTAAAAAAGCCTGAAAGCACCACAGAAAAATGCAGCTCCTTTTCTTTCCTGTTTCCCTTTCCAGTGATTAACTAAAATACATGAACACCTGTAATCTTAGGGGAAAAAACCCACAACAATTTATATGCTTAAAATAAAGCAGTTATGAAATATTTATATGCTCATTTATATGTGCTAGTATTTTTTTCCCTAATCTACTGCATTTTACCTCTGTGGACATAATTTAATTTTTAATTTTTATAGTCTTGTTGTTTTCTAGATTGTAATGAACATTTCTAGCACTACTGACCGAGCCCCTACAGATGGGTTTTTTTCCTAGTAGGCACAGAGAGCCACTTGCAGTTTAACTTTACAGCAAGAGTAAGTAAAACAAATCCTTTTGGTTTTGACCATAACCTCTGGATTATGTTTCAATGACCCTGTAATTCCTGTGGGGTAGGCAGCTTGGTCTTACATATGTACACAACATTTTAGCATAAAACTAATCAGATTTTCAACATGAAAAAACTCCTTAGCATTTACAGAATCTGCTTCTTCCATGTCCTAACAGAGGGAGCCATGTAAGTACCACACGTCCGATCAATACAGCAGCAATGCGGCACCTCCCTTTCTCTCTCTGCACATTCAGCTGGCAGCGATGCAGCCAGCTTATAATCAATGAATCAACCACATTAAACCCCCAAAATACTCCAGATCCTTTAGCAGAAGGGGTTTTGTTATCCACCACGGGTCTATCAATGACTGTCACGAAGTTCAGTAAGCAAACTGAAATATTTTCACCTATTCTCATATCTGGTGTAAATAATACTTTTTAAAAGGAATTGTCTAGAGCACAAACACATGAATGTATGTGCAAAGAGAGAGTGAGTGCATTTAATTTAAAGTCTGTAACTGACATTAGAAAAATGTGCTATTACAACAGAAAGCCATATTAGTGGAAAAAATGGGTTAGAGCTTGCAGGTTGGAATCGAAAACGAACAGTTTTTGTGTGCAATCCGGGCTTGTTAATCTTCAGCTTTGCAGCAGTATTTATCTAGTTTACAAATATTTTTGTGCTAACAATTATTTCTCTGTATAAACACAGATGTCCGCTTCCTTTTGGCACCGAATTAATTAAAAAGGTGTGATGAGGCAACTAGAATTAAACTACAGGGTGATCTGGTGAACAAAACCCCATGTCTTGAGCAGTCAAATCTTTCAACAGAACTTTGTCCTGCTGACAGGCCTTCTCTTCAGGGTTTGTCTTCCCCAGTGACACAGTCACAAGTAATACTTGGACAGGAATGTAAAACTGGTATAACAACACAGTGGTGGGGTATAGCCCATGAGGACTGAAGCACAAATGATGCATCACATGACGCCACAGTCCTGCTCCTCTGTATCCTGCTTATATTTTCATCTTTCCTAGGCATGGCTTTGAAGTAACTGCTTTGATGGCTGCTGAAAAGTTGCACTTCTTCTCCATGTCCACTTGTGCCTTCGTCTGTCAGTTTGGTCATGGGACCTTGAAGTTGGCCCCAATATATTGAACTGGTGTGTCATCTACACTTTACTTGTGCTCTAAATGAGAGACAGGCAGGCTTCCTCAGCTTCCACTCTTGCTTCATACCTCCAATGGAAGAAGAAGTTCTTCTAAAGTATAGTTATACTGTCTTGGAAAAATAAGGTGCAACTTTGAGTTTGTTCACACTGCTTAGAAGAGATGTGCTGTAGAAAGATGGTGGCTTTAGTTGTACAGAGCTGGTCAAGAGGAACCCATACAGTCTGTCTTGTAGAGCTGCTGGTACTCCCTGCTGCACAGGCATGGCTATACACCCAGGCAGAAGACCAAGATTTCTCTCCTACTCTCAGTCTTCCCTCCTTCTGTAATGTCTGCCCACCCAAATGTCCCTCCTGTCCAAACAGCTGCACTGACAGACTCTGCCTGCCCCTCCTCACCTTGGCAAAGGGGAAGAGACAGACAATCTGTCAGTGACAGCCTGTGTACGTGACCAAGCAGAGGGGTGCAGCTAGAGTGGAACCATTGTTTACTCTGCTCTGTGTGCAATGGGAGCAGTGCAGCCAGCTTTCCTATACATACACCTTCCGGTTTCCCTTCCCTACAGCAATTGTCCCAGCTCCTGAACAGTATCCCTTATGACATTATTTTAAAAAAAATTCCTTTTCTGCTGTAGCTCTTTCCTCCCCTCTCCTCTGCTCTGTCTTTTCCTCTTCCTTCCTCCACACATCCTCTGCAAGGGACAAGGGGAAGCTTTTGTTTCTACTGCTGCACGTGTGCTGGTTGCTCTGTCTGGGTGGCCAGATAAGCAGAGAGCTCACACTGTTGCTCTTCTCTACACGGAGTTTTATTCTGAATCTTTCACCTCTAATGAGCTACAAATTCTCACAAAAATAGTAGTTATATAACAATTTTGAGAATCCTTTTCTATCTGTTAGATTTGCTTGAAACTTGGCAGAAGTTACTGTGAGGGACATCTGAAGGATGGTCAAACTGTCACAGTTGAATACACATTTATGACCTGGATAAAAGTAATTAATGTAATAGAATTGCATCAATTTTTTCTTTGATACCTCTCACACCCAGAAGTGTATGTGACTGATATGTACAGAAAATTATTACTGTTCAAAAGTTTCACTGTGGGGGGTACACACATGTTTTTAAGTTGTTATAAATACTTCAGAGAGAGCAGCTTTTAAATTCATACAAAAATAGAGCTTCAATGGCAAATATCCTCTAGCTGCAATATTTAAGGGCACACTTTTGACAAGTTTAGTTTTTGTAGACAAAAGAGTCACTAAAAATGTAACACTATGTCAGAAAATAATATGTGCTGACTGAAATAGTTTCTCTCTTGCCCTTCCTGTGACTGGGCAAATCAGGAGAGAAGGAGGAAACAGCTGGTCAAACACAGACGAATCAAGAGTGCAAAAGCACACAAACAGAGATTGAAGATTTGGTACAGAACGCCAGGACTGAAATTTCCTTCTTTCAAATAAGACACAATTAGGAAAGGAAGAATGACTCCTGCCTGGAACACCTGTAGGACTTACCCCCATCAGAGGCACAGTAAAGTGACAGACTCACCATCTTCACTGGTGTGGGGCTCTGTACTGGCATCCTGGTCTCCCTCCTCCAAGGTACCGTGCTCACTGTATGGGCTGTCACTGGAGGCAAGCAGAGAGGAACAACATACATCAAAAATATGCCACCTCCATGAGATTATTTCAAAGTATTCTTATAATGCTACAAAGTTATGTGCAACATAATTATCCTAGTGTGCTACAAATACATAATTAATGAGGAAGCCTATATGCATTTCCTTGAAACAAAATTCCATTAAGAAGCACTCAGAAGATTTGATTCCTTTATAAATAAAAAGTGTGTGTGTTTGCTGCCAAGGGGGTATCCTGGTTTTGGCTGGGATAGAGTTAATTTTCTTCCACGTAGCTGGTACAGTGCTGTGTTTTGTATTTAGGATGAGAATAATGTTGATAACACACTGATGTTTTAGCTGCTCCTGAGCAGTGTTTACACTGAACACCCCAGCACACCTGCAAGTAGACTTAGGGGAACAAGAAGCTGAAAGGAGACACAGCCAGGACATCTGACCCCAACCAACCAAATGGATATTCCAGACCACATGGCATCATGCTCAGCACATAAACCTGGGACAAAGCTGGTCAGGGGCTGCTGCTCAGGCACTGGCTGGGCACTCATCAGTGATGATGAACAACTGCATTGTGCATCACTTGTTTTGCATATTCTAATTATTGTTATTTGCCCATTCTTTTCTGTCCTATCAAACTGTCTTCATTTCAACACAAGAATTTTACATTTTTTTCCCAATTCTCTCCCCATCCCACTGTGGGGAGAGTGAGTGTAGTGGCTGTGTGGTATTTAGCTACTTGCCCCATTAAAGCACAACAAAGAAAAGGAGCAGGCATCATAAGCTGAAATTTTGTAAGGTGGTTCACAGCCAAAGAAACAATTTCCTACCTGCCTGTGTGCTCTGTACACCCAGAATTCTATCTCTGCCTGAACACAAAGCAACTTCCTCCACAAAATGTTGTAGGAAACATCATCACAATTGCCTTTGCTTCACTTTTTCATACTTAACACTTTACTGTGTGGGCCTAAATACTCTTCTCATTTATCTTCATACTTCTAACCAGCCTAATGATTTTGTTTAGGAGACAGAAGGATAATATTCTGACTTACCAATAGTCATCTCCAGCCATACATTTTTCATACACTGGTCCATCAAGTTCTTTCACATCTGGAAAAATAGCCTCATGATGGATGATGATAGTTTTGATTATCTCATTCACATGTGCCTGACAAGACACCTGGTCTTGTATGTCTGGAACAGGCATCAGGGTTGGTCCAAAACAAATGGCCAAGTTGTATGGATCCATCATGTTTTCATCACTGTACTGTGAAAGGCTGTTATAACACAAAAATCAAGAAAAAAATGACTTTTCCACCGTGACTAACCTTACTCTGAAAACTGTAGAAAACTTTTTGAAATCACAACTTGGAGATTTCCTGTTGTCATTGACAATCCCACATAAAGTATGGAACAAAAAACCAAGATTTCTTCAATACACACGTTATATACACTATAAAATGAGTTTATACCACATATATATTTATGTATATATATGTGTTCCCAGGCCACCATGTTGAGTGTACACTGACTTAATGGGTTAACATCAACTGCTGCTGCTTGTAGCTCAACAATGCTCCAAGTGAACTGGATCCAAAGTGGGTCTACATTTCTCATTAGACCTGGGTGCATCTCTTTCAACAGCTGGCTACACAACTTAGGCACACAGAATTGTATTCTGCAGGCAACTAAGTTCCTGGGTCTTGCAAGGGCTCTTGTGACTTTTGGTTTCTGTTTTTACCATACAGACTAAAATTCCTAAGCACCTTGCCTTCTGCCCACAAACTCCCACAACAGTTTCATTATGGAAGTGTCCAAATGAAAAGCCTTCATTGTTATTCATCAACTTTTGCAAGCTCTCCTTTCTTCCAGAAAATGCAAGGTTACTAATTTTCTAATTTGAATGAGAAGTTGCTATCTATTCCCTTGTTTAAAATGATTGGCATTTTTACTGAATGCTGGCTTTTGAACGGTTCGATGTGGGGCCAGTCAAATATCTGACATGCTGGGATGCCCTATACCATGCTGTCCTGCACTCTGAAGCAGCATAGGAATTCTGATGTCTGGCTGTGTTCAAATACAACACCATGTTCCCTCTAGAAATGGAATTTTAGAGAGTGTTTTCCATGTTTAATCAATACATAAGCATGAGGCAAACCTTCTACATGACTATCCTCATAACTAGCTTTTAAAATTAATCATGTTTGCCCCTTTCTTATGCCATGATTTAATATCCTTTAATGTCCCATGTGTTAATTGGAGACATCTTGTTCTTCTGATTTATCAGGTGGTTCAGACTTCATACATGGTGCTTGTGAAGTTGCACATGAGGTTCTGTGGTTAGTTTTGAGAGACTGATAAACTGGTCCAAGCCCAGCCCATCTACTACGGAGATAGCTGGGGAGCTGAAGCACATGAATAATAATCTAAAGCAGAGAAAACTGGGTTTGTTTAGCCTTTGGATAAGAAGGTTACTGGAGAATTTAGCTGCAATCTCCTACTGTATATAAGATTATTAACAAGAGCGAGACAGACACAGACGCAAAGAGATGAGAGGCAACAGACACAGCAAGGGATATTCCAATGTAAGCAGGAAAATTTTCTTTACCATAACAGTGACCTAGTACTGGGACTGACTGCCTGGAGAGGCTGTGGAGTTGCTGCCATTTAAGGTTCTTGACTGGCCAAAGTCTTCAGCAATTTGATCTAACTTTGCAGCCCTGTGTGGGAGGCTACACCAGGTTAGATCTGCCATGAGACATGATGACTTCATGTGGTCAAGCAGGCATAACTGCACATGCAAAAAGCAGAATGCGATTTGCAGGAAGTCAAATAATGGGAATATTTTTCCTGTGGATGCACCAGGAGCAATTTGAAGGCAGTAAGGTATTTAATCTGCTTTCCAAACTGCATTCCTGTGGAGAGCACAGATGTAGCTAACATGATCACATAACAAGTACAACCCTAGACAGCTCTGCTTGGTCCGTATGTCTCGGCAGAGGAGAAGCTGTGATGTAAGCTTTTCAGACATTTACATGGTGCAATTTTTGGGGGATGGTATCAGTTTCAAATGAATGGTTATTTTCATAAAACTTTAGATCTCTGTCTCTCTCTTACATACAGCTTGAAAGTGGTTCAGAAATTGCTAGAAGAAAGGAAACAGGAACAGCTGTGACTACAGGCATGAACAAATAACCTGGCTGCAAAAGACCCTGTTTCTATAGGAACAGACAGGCTGAATGAAATGGGGAAGGTCACAAAGACAGAATGAATCAGCAAAGAGCAAATTTAGGAAAAAAGAACAAAAAGGTGATATGAAAACGGATAGAACAGGAAACAGACAAATTGACAGTAGAAAGAGAAAACTTAGAATCAGGGCAAAGTGTACATAAGCAAAATTTTCTGTGAAACCACTGGGGTCAGCAAAACCAGAGAGGGCCATGAAGGACTGGAGGAAGAAACACAGTTCACTTGCCCAGCCTGTCTTTTATTTTCTCTTAATAAAAGGAAGAAGTTTTTCTGGGATGATGAAGACATGAACACCACTTTCCCTCTCACACAATCCTCCTTCCAGCCTGTGTTCTGCAATGTGAGAAATAAGCTACTCCACATCAAAGCATACTCAGGGGATGTGTGCTCTCTGTACTCATACTCCTGTTATCAGAAAACAGAAGCAGTAAGACAAAGTCTCACCCTGGCAGTGCCTAGCATCAAGCAGGTAGCTTGCAGCGCCTGTGTTGCTTGAATACACTGGGGTTTTTTCCTATCAGGAGAAATCAGCTTGAGATAAGGAAAAGAAATGCATTTTTAAATTGCATAAACTAGTTTTAATGTAGCTACAGTTTGTATTTGTTATTTTTCTTATCAGCTTATTTTGTTGCCAGCTTTAATGCTGTAGACTGCACTCCTCATTTCAGACAACACTTTAATCTATCTTGTTCAATTCTGGACAAATGGAATTTTAATTTGAATGGAATCCAGCATTTTCATTCTATTTCCACTGTCAATTAGAAGATCATCTTGTGTCTTAAATGGAGCTCAAATGTGAATTCTACATAGAGTATGAGTAAACCCAAAAAACTTCAACAGCAGCAAAGGAAGGCAGAGACAGCTGCAGCAGCTGGGGTCAGTACTTACTGGTTGAGGAAGGCGAAGAGGTATCTTATCACTATAAGGACCGACCTGGGCAAAGTAAGGAGCAGCTTGCGGATGTGAAGAGCCCTCTCATAGAGATTGTCTATTCCTGCAAACAGAAGAAAGTGTTTTATGTTCCCTTGCATATGATTGTCAAAAAGAGCATTCTGTCAATTTACTCAATTTACTTTGACTTTTTATCATCACATGCCTCTAGTCAGTATTGTCTAATTCTGGCCTATTAGAAAAATGAGATCTAGAAGTTCTTTTCCCTCTCATTAAAACCACACAGCTTAAAAGTAACAGTTTTTAAAGAAGATAGAAATCTGTCTAAGTCAAATGCTGGACACTTCCTGAGCTTGACAGTTCACAAAACCACAAAATCAGTACATAAATAACCTGAAGGAACCAAGGAAAGATGCTGGCCATTCCTTTCAAATAAAGATGCATTCTCTTTATTTGAATTTTCCCATCAGATATATAATCGAATCTCCAAGCTTCTCTAGCAAGTTTTCTTAATCAAATGCCCAGCTATAACTCTCTTAGTGGCAAAATAGGAGAAAGGTCTTATTTTTTTTTTTTGGTATGGAGCCAAGAAACACAAAGATTGCATTTTTCTCAAATTATTTTATAGCAGTCCACGGAAATTCTTCTGAAGTGGGAAAAATCATCTGATAAAAGCATCAGTTCCTAATGTCTTGTAACAAGGATGCACTATCTCCTATGCTGGTCAGAAAGACTATGTGGCTCCAAGTCAGGCAATGATGGGATAAAAGCTTGAACTGTTTTTCAGAAAAAGCAGTATCTCAGTTTTTAACTCAGTGTGCTTTCTGAGTCCACAGTAAAGGACACTGTGGGAACAACCTCAAATTTCAGTAATGCTTTTTATGTGAGCCAAGAAAGTATGCTGCAATCAACAACACCTAGGGGAAATCTTAGCAGACTAAGATGAGAAATTCCTGTCCAGTGGCACTAAAGTGGATATTCAGCAAATTGGAAATCAGAAACAGGAGCTGATTCCAATAGCTGAAAACCAGATTGTACCACAAAATGTGGTATTTAGGAGTACACAATTAAAATAATTACTTACATAAAAATGTGTTAAGTGAAAGTGTACATAAGTAATACACACCAGAATTACTGGCATTACTATGTGCTCTTTGGTATGGCTGTTTCAGTATTTATTTGTAGATGTAAAATTATATTTCTTAGAAGAAAACTGGTATCTAGTAATTGTTATTTTGGTATTAAAAACTAAGCATTAGAAGAGCATGTTGGCAGCAAGACTTTGTTTGTCACCTAGAAGTGTTATAGTTCACTAGGAAATGCCAGTGCAGCAAAAGGGTGTGAGATCTGCTCCCACATCAGCATTCACAGGAGATTCCACTGGCTCAGCACCACTAGTGTGCTGGAACAAAAGATTCTGGGATGGGATCAAGCTGGCGTCCATCAGAGTTTCTGTAGAAGCAAACAGCCTACCACTGCTAGCATGAAGAAGTCCATTTGGCTTATGGTATCTACTGCAGAGGCAGAATAGCAAAAATGTATTCCCCAGCAGAGACCCTGAAGGCTGGACAGTGTCCCTGGCGAGCTGCTGCAGAGCTGGTAGGAAAAAGAACTGCTGACAAGCTGTATAATTTATAACCTAATGAGTCACTCTGAACCCAAAAACTAGCTGGAAATCAGTTCAAGCCGTCCCAAGTGGAGCATGGGACCTGAAATTTCCTTTTATGTTTCTTGTAAACATGGACTGCACGAGTCAAGAAATATTTCTGATTACTGGTTAAGAACTGGTGTCCACGGCAGGGACACGCCAAGTCTGGGAGCTGCTTGCATAGTGAACATCCACAGAGTAACTACAGTTGTCCTTTCCCATTCCAATGCATCTTTCAACACTCCTGCTTCAGCAGCACTGTGTGCTGCATGTGGGAAGCTGGAGGGGAGTTTTGATGCAAAACCAGGACTTGCCTTCTGCATTATAGCCTTTCCTGGCTAATGCCTTGTGCTACAGTCCTGCCTCCTCCAGACAATTCTGGAGACTGGCCCTGCTCCACATTCACTCATTGTTGAATTTAAATCAGACCTGAGAAATGCACTGGGCTGGGACCAAGGTGGGTTCAGCAGCTCCTTCTAGCAGTGTGTTGCCTGTATGGCTGCAATAGTTCTGTCTAAACTAGTGAGCTCAACCAGGATGGGGCACACTGGCAGGCAACTACCACTCAGTATTGTCACACTCTCCAGTGTGCTTGTGGTCCCTGCTGACTACAATTCTTCCAAGCAATTCCTGGACAAGTTTGACAGATGCATTAGTCAGGAACCAGTCCCAGTAGGCAACACAGAGATGGTGGAGTAGGTACAGAGATTCTGGCTCTGTAGTCATGTATTGAACTATTCCAGCAGTCCTACCAGGAGCATGATCAGTACTAGAAGTGACCTGCACTCCATATTGAAGCAGTTACAAGCCATACATGCTTGAATGAGAGGTGTGTGTTTCCAGTACTTTCCTGGTAACACTGGACCCAGTTTCCATGAAAGTCCCTTTATTGGAAATCCAAACTACTGTCAAGTGGTAAATTTATGTACTTTCCACATTATTTCAAGAGGCTGCACTGATTTGGTTTAAAGGAGCTAGGTAATGATGTAATGTATTTGCATGCTGTTTTGAAATGTGGAGCTGAATTTCCCCATCGCTTGAGTATATGCAGCACATGAGTGTTTGGGTACTTAGGAAAGATGGAATGAATACAGAGCAATCTTTTTACATGCAGGCAGAAGGAATTTGTAGCTCTGCTGCTTCCCATGCAGAGGAAAGTTAAAACATTGCTTTGCCTCCAATGGCTTTGCTAAAGAGAGCCTCAGGGCAGAAGGGCCATCCAAGCTGGTTGCTGCAAGGAAACACTGGCAAGCTCAATGCTGGAGAGAGCTGGACACACCTTCCCTTTCACAGTACTTCTGTTGGAGACACACTTTTCATTACTCTGATTTTTTTTACCTGAGTGCCTGATGAGGTATTACCCATTTCTCAGCTAAGAAAACAGAAGTGCTTGCTATTACATGATTTGTCCTAGTAATGCAATTTAACTGCTGAGCTGAAATAGAAATCAGGGGATTTGAAAACTGGTTCATTACTCTAATGATATGATGAGACTCATATTTCCAAAGACAAGCAAGAGGACAAGCCTCTGGCAAGGCCAAACACACTGAGAATTAATGTATTTTTTCTGACTGTGGAGAGAGACAGGGAAGAGAGATCTCTGTGAAGGGCACAGGAATATCAACTACAAATCAAGACTAATGTCAAGTAAATATCACACAGTGAAATGGTTATTGTTTTCTAGTTCTCAGAGCAAAGCAAAACTTTTGGAGCTCTGGTCTGACACATCTGCCTTCCAGACCCATCTCTGCCATGGGGGTCAAACCCACAAGCAGGAGAGTTTCTTGTCAGCAAAATGAGAAGCTGTTTGTTGTGGAAACACTGTGCTTCTGTCAAAGCAGAGCACAGGTGATACTTGTAGGATGAAACAAGGGGAGGGGAAGGAGGCGACTTCTGGAGTTTCAGGACTACAGTGCTTTGTGGAAGAGCCAGGCACCTGAGCCCAGAACTATTAAGGTATCTTCATCAGACAGGAGTGGAACAAAGTATCCTAACAATGTAAGGAATTTGACTTTCTGTCTATCCATAACATTATTTAGGCATCTAAGTTTCTGAGGTGTTTTGGATCTAAGAAGCTTCCACCAGTTACTACAAAAAATTAAAAACAGAGAGCTCAGACGTCATTTAAGTCTACTTAAATCTTAGCCTCTGACTTCACTTTAATCCCCTCTGAGAGATGTCTGTTCAACTTGTTCATAAAATCCTCCAAAAAGGCAGATCACAAGCTCCACAAAAAAATCTGTTGAGGTGCAATCCTGCACTGCTCTTGGAAAAGACTTTATTTACTGATCTCACAGGGACTTACTCTGCAAACGTTCCATGTCCTTCATCTGGATGAATGAATCCAGATGAGATTAATGTCATTGCATATATTTATCAGCTAGCTGCCTCTCTGTCAGCCACACACTAAGGACTGGTTCTCAATCACATGAGATAGACATAAATCCTAGGTACTCAAGCCTTGAAAAGTGTGATCTTCAGTCTCCAAGAACACTGGAACCTCTTCTGGAGAGGCACTGTCACCTTCACTGACTGTAGAGACACACAGAAACAATGAATCTCTACTTTTCTCTTCCAGGAGAAATAACAGTTTTAACCACCTGGTAACTCCTGAGGAGGTTTTTGAAAGGTAACTCTAAAGTGAAACAGATTAGAAGTGAACAATCTATCACAGAAGACTAAAGGAAACCTGAGAGGGGGAGAAAACACAGTTACTAACAGAAGCACCCAAACACAAATAAACAAAAACTAAATTAGAACTGAAAATAGGGGTATATTCATCCCAAATAACATTAAGAAAATGTAAATTATAGTTTAATTAAACAATAACCCTGAGGTAGTAGAGCATATAAAAGGCAATATACTCAAGTATATCAATGCAGTGATGCAGAATACAGGTCTTTTGCACAAGAGCAATTACTGGTGGTTTCAAAGTATTTTGGGCCCACTGGACAGCTGCGTATTACTCCATTTTTTTAATTTAAAGAAGCAAAGGAAGCTCTGTAGTTGGTCATGCACATGGCCTCTCCTGCACTGGAGGTGAGACATGGTTATCCAACTGAGAAGGTTCAGCCTGGGAGCAAGCAGAGCTCAGAAACATCTGAAAACATCTGAAACATCAGTTCTGTGAATGTTTGACCAGCCTCTCTTAACAGCCAGCCTCCATGGGCCAATCTCAGTATGAACAACAGGACTGCAAACATTTGGCAAAGGGAAGATACTGTTGATCAAAACATATGGAAGGAGAAACCTGGTGTCAGCAACTAATGAAACTTGTTACAACCAACATCCAGGGCTGTGCAAGGTAAGCGTATTTCACAAGCAACGGGAGCACAAAGGAGGAAGCAAACAATGGTAATGTAAGATGTCTCTTCACTTTAGGACCGTGGCTTTGAAGGATAAAATCCAATGTAATATCTCCTTCTTGGGGGGTACTTGCCATTTCCACTTGGTGTGGTGCCTACTAGTAACAGAGTGAATGCCTAATGCATATTTTACACACCATGTGAATGCCAAATGGGACTGAGTTACACTTGCAGATGTAATTTTTATGGTCAATTTGCAGCTGACAAGTTATCTACATGAATATGTATTAGTGCTGAAGTTAACAATTTGTGCCTCTTTTCATTTTAGTCGATGAGTCCAATCCAGCTCAAAGATATGTATATATTAACTCAGCAATGCCACTCACAGCTCTTTTAGATCCATTTAAGAAGGCATTACAAGAGGACAAACCCAGCAGTCTCCACTGTCACTTAGGGAGGAAAACACTTTCTATTTTGTTGAAACTTTTTCATGGAGAATTGACAATTCAGAGTGGTTTTTTACTCTTTAAGTAATGGGCAATAGTCTGGAAAAGAAGTAAAATAATTTTCTTTCATAACATTTATGTCTTCAGGTAAACAGGCACTGCTGGTGGCAAGGGACTAAAATGATAAAAATGAGAAGAAAAAAGCACACAAGTTTTCAATCATCTTGCCAATTTTGTCTATGAAATTTCAGGCGAAGAAGATGAAACCATGAAGAACTGTAATGCTCTGTGCAGACATCAAACAATCCGAATAGCTCAGGTGTGTCTCCTGCTGTATGGCACAGCTTTCTACATAAATGTGAACTTAAGTAGGCCATGTGTGTAAGAGCTCACACCAGGAGAGAAACTGCAGTCCCCCAGCAGTGAAGTGGATTACAGCCAGTCCTACTGAGCTCAGCTCCTGCAGCTTCTGCCTCCAGGTAGCTCCTGTTACAAATACTTGTCCTTGGCCCAATTGTTCTTACAAAGGGGCAGAAAGAAGTGCACTGGGACTCCCCTCCTTCCCACCCCAATCTTGGATTGTCCTCTGGATAACAGAATGCTGCTGGGACCAAGAGTAGCCACTCCTAAGGATAAGAAAAAACATTATGGCCCATAATCAGAGGGATTCTTTATGTTCTGTTCTACCTTTCATGCTTGCTCTGGCCCAGCGCATACAACTTGGCCCAAATTTTATCTAAATTAGATCATAAGCCCAAACAGAATAACATTGTTCTCATGAGTGTAATTAATACAAATTGCCATAAAAATCACAGTAATTTCACATTGGTTTTGCTGTATTTACAAAATGGAAAGCATTAACTCACAATGCTCTATTTCATTTGGAAATATATGCATAAATGTAAAGGAATTTCTTGGTGGCTGTACTGAGGAAAGGTTCATTTTGCAGCTGTAGCCTCAATTATGCCTGACATCCATAACTAAGTACTGCAGTTTCAAGGGGTTTTTCACTGGCAACATTACATTTCCATATAAAATGTGTGACATTCTGCCCTTTTATGGTTTTATGTGAACATTAACTTCACAAATTTCCTTTCTCCCTCTACCCTTCTGTAACAATTTCTGCCAACAATTAAGAAACCACACTGACATTTATCTTGAAAAACTATTTGAAAAGAAAGTTTATTCCTTTCCTCAGTGTTTTTCAGATCATGAATGCAACATGAATTAAGAGTATTTAAAAAGGCATAATTAAACATGTGAAAGTTTTGTGGATTTTATGTATCTAAGGAAGTTACATTAACCTAAGTTCTCACAGAAAAAGGGAGTCTGGCCCTGCTCCCATTAGCAGGAAGACTGAGATACATAATATGTGAGGCCACATAAGCCCAGAAAAAAAACTAATATGACTGATTCAAAGTCTGAAATGAAGAAGAAATCTTGCCTAGACAATTTTCCTTTTTGCAAGATATCCAGTGTTAAGGTTAAAATATAGCAATGGAAATGGTGTTTTAGACTCACAGTTCATGACAGTACGTACTATGTAGGTGCTACACAGTGTATTTAGATATGCTGGGTTTTTTTGTTTGGTTGGTTTTGGTTTTGTTTTTTTCCAACAAAGCATTCTGATTCCTTGGAAGTGGTTCATCATTCAACAAAGCACATAGAATAGTACACAGCTGTAAAAATACTCCACCTCAGGCTTCTCAGATAACCAGAAGATGCAGCCACACAGCCCCTTGCTCTCAGCATGTGATTTTGGGGCTGGCTCTGGGTGCAAGGCACAAGAGCTGTTCTTCTCCTCATTCAAACTCCCCCCACTGTGACAACACAAAGCAAACTCACCCTGGTGTGCTCACAGAGAAAGCACCTTTGGCCCACCTTGGCCCACACTCAACTCTCCTCCCTGTGCTGAAGGCATTGATATGCCATTCAGCATGCCCCTAATGATAATCTCGTGAAAACCAAACCAAACAACAAAATCATCCCCCCCATGCTTCCCCCAAAACCTGTAAGAAAACAGATCTCAGACTCTTACAACATATTATCAGACTAAAATCCTCTGCTATCCTGTACAACAGCACTAGCAGAAGTCAAAGCTAGCAGAACTACTCAGTCATTACACCTTGTTTTGACAAACTGTCATAGAGATGACAATCCAGATTTATGACATCCTCAGAGAACACTCAGTCTAAACCAGGGTCAGATGGCAACACCTCTTTCTCAATAAACATTTAAAAATGTTGTTGTGAAAAGCAGTGACTTTGTTCCAGGCTATTGTTACTGATTTCAGTTCTGCTGGATGATACTATTATTTAAATAAAAGGTTGTCAACTCTTTCACAAGAAAATAATTAATTGCCTACTAGGAACATGCAATAGTTGGACATCCTCTATGGAAAACAAGATCTAGCACTAGGGATCTAGTATTCACAGCCATTTTAACAACAAAAGAAATACTTTTTTCAGGGTAACTGAACTGGAACCCTCTCAGACAGTGATGCTCTGGAAGGCTGGTGAATGTCTCCTGCCTGTGCAGGTGCCACACAGATGTATCTGCTCAGTCCACTGAACTTCTACCCCTCTTTCCAAATACCCCATCCCCTCTTCAGCACCTTCAATGGTGAATGAGAACTCTGAAATCATCCAGGTTCCTCTTCTTGGAACACATTTATAAGGCTGTTCTGGGCAAGTATCTTTGCATCTCCTGAGCATTCACTTGTATAATCTCTGTAAACTGAACACTCATTCAAGGTATTTTAAAATTTAGTTTACAATTGTACGTAAATCTCTTCAACGCAGCAGACTGCAGTAGCATCTTCACACATAAGAACCACCATTTATACTTCTCTTAATATATAGTCAAAATAATGAAGAGAAAACCACCAAATGGGTAGAATCTGATAGAAGGAACTTTGAGAAAGAAATCTACTACAAATGTTTAATGATGAAAGTGATTATTCATTTGAACAGCTTATCCAAGAATGTGGTAGATTTTCTACCAACCAAAGCCACTAAATCAACAAATTTTTCCAGCAGATACGCTTTAATTCACCCAGAAGTTATGGAAACTGGCTCAGGATTATTAGGCAGAGTTCTATCATCCCTGTCATGCAGAAAATCACTCAGTCAAAATGATTCTTTCTTACATTTCAATTTCTATGACTTGCAGAGATTTTCTGGGCTGTGGCACCACAGTCAGTTAAAGCTGAACTGAAGCAGAACCAGGATTGTGCTTCCTAAAAATACAATGTCCCCCTCAACATCAGGGATCAGACTGCTAAACTGTGGTTTTTAGGTCTTTAGGACTCCTCAGTGCCACCAAGTCTGTAAGGTAGCAACAGGTGCAGAAAACCCTGCAAAAACAACAAAATGCAAAATATCGCATCTAGACGTGATCACAGTGCTGCACGTACCCGTAACCTCCAGGAGAAACTACTGCAATCCTCCCTGTGGGGGAAGCAAACCACACACACTGTGTTCCCCAAGTAGGGAGCCAAAAACCACACCTGACTGCCAGCCTGGAACACTGTGCATCCATCAACTGGTGGCCTTCCCTGCTGGGCTGAGATCTCTGCCAAAATAACACTTTGCAGAGCCTGACTTCATTAATATCCCAAGGGACTGGCTCTCATTACCTGTGAAACTGCCTCTTTCTCCATTTGGTTGAAGGGGGCAAGCTATAAAGGAAGGGTAGAAAGGAAATTCTTCCTCAAAGCTAGCTCCTCTGACCACTGTGCCCATAGGGAACAGCAAATCTACTGATGGCTGGCTTGGCCTCACCCCTCAACACCTGCAGGGGTCAGTGAACTGAAAGAGGTTTTGTGCATGACAGAGCAATTCACTCATCCACTGACAACTTTCCAAATTACTACAACCTCTCCATGTCTGGTCATGAGCACCAGCAGGGCAGAGATCATGCAATGCCCCTCCAAGGCATCCCATTGCAGCTCCTGAGTGGGAAGGCAGACCAGGCAGACAATACTCAGCTCTTCCCCTCCATCCCTGCACCCAAGAGTTTTCTGGGTTAGATTGGTGGTTTTCAGCAGAACACAATAAAGGTCCAGAATCACACAATGTTGAGCAGTTAGTTACTTATTCACCAGTGCTGACCCCAAGCTGTGGGGCATGAAAACCTTGGAAAGTAACACAATCTGTTTGCATGTTCACAACTTCATTTGCTTCTCTCTGCCTCAGTGCACAGAGGAAATAAAAATGTGTTTAAATTTAACTATCCCTTGTATACCAAAAGATATTCTTCTTGCCCTGTTAAACAAAGAATTGTACTGTACATTAATCCCAATGGGAAAAGGGAACAACCGCAGCTGTGAGTATGACTAACAACTGAGCCAGACTGCTACACACAGCAGACAAATAATCTCAAGAAAATGTGTGAAGTTAGCTGTTTTTTCAGGCTACTACTGTGTATCTGAAAGTAAAATCCTATTGAGAAAAACCAGAAATTTATACTTACTGATACAAGAAATAAGATCATTAAATCTTTCCTTAGGAAAGACAGGATTTTCCAGCCCTCGGAAATAGAGCTTCAGTACTCCAGCAACTGAGTTAATGTCATGGTTACTTTGGTCATCTGCCAAAGGATTTTCACCTTAAAAAGTAAATAAAGTGAATGAAACACACATGCAGGAGCATTCTTGCATGGAACGTTTTTAGAAGTGAGTGACATTTTGGGCGGGTTTTGTTTTTAGTCTGTGGGAGGTGGCAATGCAAGCATTCAAGTAAGATAATAAACACTGATTTAGAAATCCCAGGCTATGATTAAACTAAAAAAAGGCAGCCTAAATAAAGCTTCCTTAAAATTACATAACCTAGTGATCTCTTAGGTCCTGAACTTCCAACTAGGTATTTATGGCCATGTTGTGATTTACAGTTAGTAAAATAAAAAAACCAAACACCCTTAATTGAATGGAGTTTTGCAGATTTTCCTTGGAGCCCTACATAAAACAAATAGAGTTAGACCACTCATTGAATTCAATATGTGTCTTCATTCTAAAAAGTTAAAATATCAGGAATATTTGCAACCACTTTGTTGAAAATCTAACTGAAACCTCAGCCACGACTGCACTGTTTTATTTATGTAATTTTAAATTACATAAATGATCTTTATTTTGAAACACTTTAAAATGTATGGATCTTCAAGGATAACCCTACCTAGGAGGAGGAGTTAAGAACAAGCAGATTTAAAAGATGCAGAATGGAGGGATGTGGCTTCACTTAGCAAGTGAAAACAGCTGCTTTATGTATCTTGTCAAAGAAAAGATCAGGTTTAACAAGATATATATAACCAATATTGGGAAGCAAAATACTGTGTGTATTTTTTATGCTTTTAGCCACAAGACTTATTGCTTCAAGGGTTTTGTCATTTGCAGATGATCTGCAGAAATTTTAATTTTCCCTAGAAATTAAAACAACCCAGCTTTTAACACTCAAGAAAAAAAGAATGTAAGATTTAAAAGGATTGTAACAATATTGCTTTAACACACTTGGAGGATGGCTGGATCCTGGTTTCCCTAGCAGAGCAATCCAAGGCTGGGTTTTGCAAGCCACTGATATTGAAAAAGCTGGTTGTACTTCCTGGCATTTTTCATGTAATTCCTCCTCTGGGGGCTCAAGTTTCCTTTGGGAATGAAAAATGGAATGACCCTTTTTTTAACTCCCGATTTTCCTGGATCATGATGCAGCTTTGGCAGAGGGGCCACAAAGTTGAGCACTTGTATTCCCGAAGATCAAGCAACAGGACTTTCAAATTTAATTAAGTAGTCTCTTGAATCAAATTAAACTCATTACCTTTCTTTTTTGAGGATCTTTAAAATAACAATATACAAAAGCTAATATCTGCAGTTTACCATGAACAAAAAACTAATGTTTACAGTTGATTGTAGAGTCATATGCCTTGTCTAAACAAAATGAAGGAAACCCTCAAGCTCCTAGGACGTAATGGGGGAGAACACACATGTCATCATTGTACTTCATGTTTAAGCATGTGATGGTGGAAAGTTTTAGTTGCAGCACACACAGAATATAATTAGAATTTAAAAGATTTTTAAATGTCAGATATTAAAGTGCTCAAATAAATGAAAATCCAATTACCTCTCTCAAATGAATTTTTAATATCATTGACTTCCACCTGGGAACCAGACACTCTAAAAATCCCCTGATGCTGAAGACCTGCAGAAAAGATGGGAGAGAGTGCTGAAAAATTATTTTATTTTTAAAGATACTTAAAATCTGTATTTTAAAAACAAATGTGTGGTGCTAAATGAGTAATGTCAAAGATACACAAAAAAGGGCAATAATGAAATGATGTATTTTTTCCAGAGCTTACCATATAAATTTATAAATCTGATACAGCTTTCCACAATAAGAGGAATGACTTGCCCCGAATCCTGCAAAAACAAGAGCAGATTGAGTGAGCTGCAGGTCAGAAAGACGAAACCTCCCTGCTATGGCCTCAATGTTAAAATACATTTGGTCAATCTAGATGGACATACAGTGCTGGCAAAAAAGCACCTAAGAAAAAATACCACTTTTAACAGAGGTCTCTTCCCATTTAGGGAGGGAGGAAAAGGAACAGGTAAAGAAAAGGATTATGGTTCTCAAAATAATTTCTTCAGGAAATTCAGTTCTCTACCTCTGTCACTGTATCTGGCTAACACTGTATGTGACATCTAAGCTCATGCATGCATTTTAGATTTTTGAAGCAAAATGAGTTAAAGCAGTAAATTTGCCTTTTAAAAAGATTATAATTAAGAATAATAAAATTAATGATGAAAATGATTCCTCTACATTCATTTAACTGACCTTTCTTTTCCTGGTGAAGAAAATCCTACATGGACCTAATTACACAGGACCCAATTCCTCAACGTGGGGTTTTCTTTTTGTAAGAAGAAGTTTATTACAAACAATTTACAAGGCTTTTCTGGATTTGCTGGACTATCAGAAACATTCTTGGAGCAGAGCCACCAAGTGACATTGCATGGGGGTCTCCCTCTTGACTGAGAGCACTGCTATGGGCTCTGCTGGTTTGCGCGCCCTGCCCTGGGGGGCATGATGGGCTGGGATGTTGTTTCTGGCTGCTCTAAATGGCTGGCAATCCCTGGGTGCTGAATTGCAGCTACCCTGAGCTGAGCATGTGGCTCAGCTGCTTTGTCTCTATGCACAAGGTTACTGGGAAAGGGAGGTCACAGCCTCTATCTCCCCACCTGCAGAGCTCAGGAATCACAGCTCCTCATCTCAGCAATGACACAGCAGTAGGTCTGTAGCTACATTTTCAGTTCCACAAAAGTGTTTTTAAAAGGGATAAAAAGCATTTGTGATGGGAGGTGGAGAAGATGACTATACACTAATTATATTAGTGAGTTACTTGTCTTTTTTTTTTAAACTGCTTATTTTCCAAAATAACCATTGGAAACCTTTTGTTTTGGCACTTTAAAAAATGGATATTTTAACCCAAGTGACCAGAAGTTATCAAATGCAGATTAAAGACATAAATGATATTATTAAAAATATTTAGAAAAGTTGGTGCTTATGCTGCAGAAATTACTGTTTCATAAATAATCTTCTAATTTCTTGCCTTGGAGGCTGTAATTTTTCTTTCCAAATGAATTTCCAATATGTAAGTGCTCAGAGAATTGACTAATTCATTTGGAAGTTTAGTATAAAATCAGTCTGAATTATAAAATCATTAATTCAAAAGCACCTTGTAACTCAGAATACACATTTCGTCTTACAAATTAGTACTTCGCTTTCATGCTAAACTACACTAATGGGAAGTTCATGAATTTAGCTCAAGTAGAAAAAACAACTAAAAAAGTTTGAAAAATAACACACAGTAAAGCAATTGCACCTCCTAAGGTAACCTAACCCCCTAATCTTACCTGTACTCTGCACTGTTTTAGTGGGGCTTACAAAAGACTGTTATCACTAACTCTGCTATTTAAACTCTGGCTTGTCTCTTAATTTGAAACCTAGCAAAGACTGGCTAGCCAAGAACCATAATGGCTGGATTAGCATTTCCTCTTTGACTTGTGTCATGATTCAGTAACAGCTAAATAAAAACCCCTTGGATCAGGTCAGTGATTAAGCCCAGGAATACCATAATCTTCACCAACACTGAGCAGCCTGGCTCTCCAGAAAAGCAGAGAATTAGCAAAAATGCACAACATGCACCCACATCTCTTGTTAGTAGTTCATGGTTCATGCAAAGAATGTAAAGTCTAGGAAAAGATAGTGTTTGCAGTAAGAAATTACAAAAAAAAAAAACCAAAACCCAAATCCCTCTCCTAACTGTTTTTGGAGAATCTGTTCAGAACCACACAAAACTTTGTACTTAAGTAATACCCTGAAATAATCTAAACTAACAGCTTTGCCTTTTGGATCTAATCAAAGAAAAATAATTTGAAGTAACAATCTGTGCTGGTGAGTGTCAAGAACAGTGACCCTACTGCTACTGTGAATTTAATCTGATGTGTGAAGTCAGTGAATGGATATTTGTGACTAGTTACAATTTCTTATGATGTAAAACTCAAACACAAAGCAGTCTGGCGTGACACTATATTTCACTAGCTGTGCCTGTCAAAATGACTCATCCCCACCAGGAATGACATGGTCTTTGGACAGAGAGGCTGTCCTAAGGTAGCTCCCACAAATCTGACATAAGGCTACCAGCTTTTCTGACCTTTCCTTTTGAAAGACTAATTATGTAGAACTCCCCACTTACAAGTAAGCCCTGTAGCCACACTGCCATGTTCTCTTGTGAAGGAAAATGATGGGGTACCATTTCTCCTGATTTGCTTTGTCCTTCTTTAATCTAGGGGCTTTCACTGTGAGAATTTCTACTTCCTTGCTTACTTTCACCCTTAAGCAAGAAACTGCTCATGATACTCCATCTATTTCTCATGTGATGATTTCTCAAGGTCTTTGCCTTTCATGGCACCTCCTGTGTAACAGTAACAATGAAACTAATAATAATTTCTCCTTTAGTTGTACTGAGGATGACTGAAAGCTTGATTCAAAGACAGCTAAATCAATACAGTGCCACTGAGCACAGAATTTTTTCTGCAAAATGTCTGCCACTAGCTATACCGAAAAGAAAAAAAAAATCTCTGTAATATTCAAACAAAATTCACAGAGCTTGCAGTCAAGAATTTCATTCATTGCATTTATAAATGCATTTTTACAATTTTTAAAGATATCTTTCCTGTAGCTGTGTCAGCTAGTGTCCAAAGGCACAAACTGTGATGTGGGCGAGACCTTGAAAATGAGTAAGAGAATATCCATCATTTAAGACTGCAATCCCTCCAGAGTTCTGCTCTGGTTTAGTTTTGCCTGCTATATTTGTACACTCATTTCTTAATGCAAACTTCTCCCTCCAGGTCTTTGGAAAAACTCATTTTGAGCCAGGCAGGAATGCAACCCGAGAGCAAGGCAGAGCTGTTCTCTTGTCACCAGAACGATACCTGATGTCTCGTGTGAGAGTTCCTTCGGCCTCGGCTAGAAGCATTATTAGAAATAAAAGTATGAGAAAGAAGAAGATAGTAAATACAGCAAAGATACAAGATTCAGAATAGTGTTGATCACAATTACACAACAATATAATAAATTCCTAAAGTCATAGGAAATCAATATCTGAATATCAAACCCAGGGAAATGCCGCTTCTCCACAGACTTTGAACACTGGATGTTATGAAAATAGCAAGCAGGAAGTTGTGGTAAGTTGTGGGATGCACCACTACATCCTACCTACTACATGGAGCAAAGTTTCCTACCAAAAGCAGGCTGACAATACTATTCCTACTTGATTAACACAGCTGTAGGGAGGCTAATGTGAGAAACAAATCCCTCTCTTTCCCTTTGACTTCAGGAAGTATTATATTGATTAACTGGGAAAGAAGAGCCCCAGGACAGACTTAAACATAATGATCTGCCTCAGCTTTGGTGAGCTGGCGACCATTATAGTAAGAAGTGTTGAGATCAGCCACTGGGGTGGCTGGTGCCAGTACCTTGATGAAGGACTCCAAATCACCATTAAACAACTTAGCACTATACTGTGATCGGGGTCTGGGCTTCCTGTGTTTCTGGGGCTTAGGGGGAAGATTTGGAGGCCTAAGGGAAGGGAATATGATTACTGAGCAAGGCAGAATTAAGTCACACAATAAAATGAAATGTCCGTAAGCTCATGGCAAAACAACAGAACATTGTAAAGGGAGCAATAAACACAATACTTATCAAATAAAGACTTTCCATCAAATTTAAGTGTACCACATTAAACAGCGGAGAACTCCTCCATTAAAAATTACTTATGGATAAATAATGACATTCTTTATGAATTCCTGTTTTGCAGTTTTACCCTATAAATTTATTCCAAACACTGCACAATTGGAATGGCTTTTTTTGTTGTTGTCATGCATAAAATGTGCAGCAACCACTGGAATTCATCCTGCTAGCCATGGCAGAACACAGACCATTCGAAGCACCTCTTATCAAGCAGAAAAGTTGCTTCATGCTGGAGAAAATTCAAATGCAAATTAAAGCTGCTCAGGACACTCCTAAGATGCTTCAAAACCAAACTGTCTGAATTTTCAACTAGAGCCAGGAAGGTTAAACAGCTTTAGCCCTGCACCAACCAACCAACAACTTCACACATGGAAAGAAACACCTTGCTAATTGGCTAATGGAATTAAAAGTATATCAACTTGAACAAATAAATAAAACCAGAATAACACATAAGGAAGTAAAGGAAGAACACACAAAACTTTGGTCTGCAAAATTTTACCTAGTGTGTTACACGTGGTGACTAATACTGAAAGAGATTACAGGAAATAAATACTGTTCTCTAGATCACAAACTACTTTGTGAATGTCACGCCAACAGTTAAATGCCAACAGCTTCCTTAGTTCCCATGCACCAGCAGTTTCTACAGGTTTTTTTGACTTAGCAAAAATCAAATGTTTTTGGGGGATCAGTGAGAAACAATAAGGCACAGAGCATTCAGCAGTGGGACTTTAGTCTGAGTACTATTTGCTATTTTAAACTCATCTTTAAAGATATCTTCTTCCCTTCTACAATTTAACTTTGACCTTAAAGAACATTTCTGTTTGCATGTCTCACAGTCCAGAAACATAACTGAACCTTGGGGCAACAGGCAGGGCCCAGCCAAAGCCTAGGAGCTGGTGTTGAGGAACAGATGGGCAGGCCCTGCTCCTCAGACTATTTTTCTCTAAGTGACCAGCTGTAACAAGATATGAGGTAAGAAGGCTTCACTGCTCTGCCACTTTGCTAAGGTAAAAGCATGGATGGATGGATTTAGGTGGATGCCTAAATCCACCATCTCCTTTCAGCTGTTTACACAGCAGGGAACGTAGGATGACGTGAGCCTGATGAGTCGCCTGCATTGGAGTCAAGAAAGGAGGTTTTTCTCATTAGACATAAACTTGTTGATTTCCATGCATTCCCAGAATGGTAGCACCTGGAGGCAGAGTTAAAGGTACACTTGTCAGAATTAATGGCAGCAATTGGGAAGAATGCTCTGATTTGTAACCACTTTTCAACTGAGGTCATGTAAGCTAAGTTGAGTAAGTCCAACTTCACAGAGATAATAAAGAACATGGAGTGGAGGGAGAAAATCCAGTGTAAAGTCTTTTGAGATGTCCTGGAAACATCAGGACCAGGGAATATGGTTCTTGAAGGCATTGGGCAAAGATGCATTGCATGGGAAGGGAAGAGAAGAGGTAGACCAAGCAAGCTGGGCTGGATGTTCCTGCTGTAGCAGGGCACACTGCCTGTAGCAGTGATACATACAAGTGGCAGCTGCAAATTCAAGCAGGTCCCATTGCCCCCTCCTCGTCTCCAGGGGCTGCAGAGCTTATCCAGATTTATATCTGGAGGCAGCTTCAAAGCTGTGGCATTACACAACTGAAAAAGTACATGCAGCACAAAGCTGGGAGATCTAACACTGAACCCCTTCTCTTCTGTGGATATATAGAGCTGTTTCAGTATGGAACACATGGATGCAGGGGGAGGAAGGTATTTGTGTTCAGAGCTGGGTTATCAAAGACACAGCCCATTGCCCAAATTGATCTTCCTACCAGCTTCTTTTAAACTGTGTATCCTGACCAACTGAATTACAAACTATGACAGGCAAGGTATCTCTGACAACTGAAAAATATTTCTTTTTGAGCAATTAAGTCCCCCCTGCAACTTCCAAATTTGATGTGTGATACACAAATATTTTTAAGGATCTCCCAGCTTGTCCCTCCCTTGGCATTGGCCAAAGCAGCTCACAAAAATGAGGAAGATGAATGGTCTGATTCTTTACTCATCAGCATGCTGAAACAGAAATGCTGAATGTTAAAACACACAGGGTCTGTACATAATTTATGTAACAACAGCAACAAGCCTTACAAAGTTGTTCTAAAATTTGTAAATTCTAAGATTTTACCTATTTTTTAACTCTAAACCAAGTCAGATAAAAATATCTTACCTTGTTGTCATGTATTCAGCCCTGTGACCTAGAAAGTTCAATAAACAGGAAACAATGATTTGTAGGTTTTAGGTTGAAATTTTTGTATCTAAATGATACTGAGCAAATTATTTTTAGCCCCAACTGTCATACTACCAGCAAAAGATACACAACTATACAGCAAACAGGGCACTGTAGTTACCTACTATCTCCACAGTTCCAAACACAACCCATGTTATGGAACAACTTTTAAGAAGCCTACCCAAAGATTTAGAGTCACTTGATACTGTAAATAATTTCAAGTAAAATTCCAAACAATGTCTTTTGTTGGTGCTCGTATGTTTCAGTGGCCAAATCAGTATGGAAATAGAGCTGTGCCAAGATTAGATTACATCTCCCCCTGTGCCTTGTGCCTAAACCCGTTCAGTGCTGAAAATTCAGGGCTCTAGACACGAGTAGTAATTAAAAGACTGTCTACTCTCTTTTCTCTGTGTATTACAGGAAAAAAGCACAACACTATCACTGAGAAACTCCATGGAGAACTGCAGGGAACTGTAAAGAAGCAAATATCATATTCCAGAAAGGCTCCTTGGCAGATCAACAGACCAGTAAATTAGGCATGACTGACTCATCACAATGAAAAGCAAAATAATGAAACAAAGATCATGGTATGGTAAGTTCCAATGAGCCCAGCATTGCCAAAGGGAGATTGTGCCCTATTAATTTAGTAAAAATCTTTGAAAACGTCAGTAAAATACTGGATAATGAAGAATCAGTTCAATTAGTTTACTTAAGCTTTCAAAGGCCACTGATAACTTTCTTCACAGGAGGTGATGAAGGAAACTAAACAGCCACGGATAGAGTGGCAAAATATTCTCATTGATCAAAACTAGCAAAGAAAAAGGAAACCCAGTGCACTTATAATGGTCTTTTTTCATCATGGCAAAAAAATGTAGCAGACATTTATTCAGACCTTCCCATTAGGACCATTTTTGCAATCCAGAAGGCATTTATTAACATCTTGAGAGATCACAGCAGCTAAGGAGACAGAGCACCATGCAGATAACTGAAATACTTTTGTATCAAATCATGACAAAACTGTGAAGTCCTTTAAAGGAGTTAAGTGACACACAAAATTCTGCAAACAAAATTCACTATTAAGAGGTTCGAGTAAGGTATTAGTGAAGAATTAAACACCTATGCCAATGAACAGATCTATGGATATGATCTCTGAAAATCACACTGAGCTTCACTTGGGCTAGGTCCAAGTACACGTCTCAGTTTGAAGGTGACACCAAACCAGCTTTTCAGACTCCAGGAAGAATGAATAACAGTGATATGAAAAACATACTATTATGTGCCAGTGTTCAGATGCATGCAAAGTACTGCACAGTACTGAAGACCCTGAAAATATATTTTGCAATACTAGAATAGGGAGGATCTCAAAGCAGCACAAAGAAAAAGCTCTGGGAACAATCTCTGACAGTAAGACATGTGAATCTTGCTTGCTATTTTAGATAGGTGAAAAAGAGAGATCAAAGAAGAGCATGAAAAATAACCTATGACAGAAAAAGAGTAAGCCAGGGACTTCACCCTACTCAGGTTACTATGGGAAATTCACCACGACTAAGAATTCCAATAATAAATGTTAGTAAAACAGAAGATATTACAAATGCTGTGCCTGGGGGGTTTTAAACACATCTTTGATATTTAACAGTTTAGGGCAAAAGGTGTCTGGGCCTTAGGGGAATTCTTCTACAACTCCTTGTTTTCTTTCCTGCATTTCCCTTTGCTTTGTTGATTTCTTCTTTCAATAGATAAGCCTTTGGATCAGAACTAATGTGACCATCAGTGTGCTTCTTATGCTTAGTATCAATTTCATTTGAGTGTGTCTGGTTTACTTTCCAAGTCTGTAGAAACAGATTCAGCACAGAGCACTTCATCTATCTTTCCTGTGCAGATCATGAATATGTATCTGCTGTGCTCATGAACAGCAAGACTGTAGTAGGCAGGTGATGAACCAGAATAGAAGCCAAATGCTGTTAACATTGTGGGCAGCAGATGGAACCTGGATCTATTCAGCCTTCATCCTTACACTCTATAGTTTTGAATGAAAGCAAGAAAGGGTGTCAAAGGACAATTGCAGTTGAGACAATCCTCTCCTTCTCCCCACTTTATTTAACGTAGCACACTGTGTTATTTGTCTGCAGTCTTGCTGATATTAAAGTTTCCAGAAAAGGCAGTTTGAGGAGAGCAGGGGAGCAGTTCATTTCCTACAAATTCATTTCTGTGTTAGCTACAGCAATAATGTTCATAATATCACTGTAATTTGATCTTTTCAATCCTCCCCATTCAAGAAACTTTCAGAATCCAGGTCCTCCAACCAAGACATGGGCATTTTAATGCAGGTCATGCTTCAACTGAAGGGGGGTACTAGAACTTCTTAACCTGTAAAAATGATGGCTCCCAATATCAGCTTTGAATGTAAATGTGTATGTTTGAGATACTATTTGTATGTGCCATGCTATGGTGTTGGGACAACAAATACGTGCAAAACCACTGTGGGCAACACTGATTGACTACATGGGGGGTTACAGATGGTGTGTGGAAGGGAACTCTTCAAACAGAATACTCCAAGCATGCCTCAGCATGGCAGAATGGCCCAGAGCCTAATGGCAATTTATCACTTGGATCACCCTGCTGAGAAGTTTTCTTTAGGTTTCCTTTCAAACAATTCTTTCCTTCCTTTTTTCCGACATGGTTTATGCAGCAGATTCTGTTGCCTTTTATCTCCCTCCCTTTCACTGTATTTTTCCAAAGACATTTTCAATGAGCTTCCAGAAGAAAAATGTCCTCTTTTTTTTGACTAAATTAAGCTGCACACTGTTTTGTGTGAATAAACTGTTCACACACACATTCAAAATAAAGATCTATTAAATGAAAACTTCCACAAGAAGGTAAGTTACATAGGTAGCTGTCTAAAAAACAGCTACCATCTTCTACAGCTCAGTTTTGAAAGAAAATGCTGCTTATATCCTACCCCCATCCTCAGTCTCCCCCTGGACAGGGGTATTGTTTGGGTTACAGCCACTGAACTGCCAATAGCTGTTCAGGCACCTCCACTGATTTGGGAATCTAGGCTTTTGCACTAAAAGCAAGAAGAGATGTGATTAACTACAGATACTTGGCAGTAAAAAGAAAATAAGTTGACACATCTTTTAGAGCAATTATTTTAGCAAACAGGTTTCCTTTCTTGAGTCTAAACTTTAAATCACAGTCTTTAACTTCCAGAAGAAGATTTTTATTCTTTGTGTTGTAATCTCACTTCCTCTAAAGTCTGTTCCACTCTGTGTGTCTAGTCCTCATGGTTTTTTACTGCAATTCCCCTTTTCCCTTTGGTGCATGAGGAAGTGTCAGTTGGGAGGGCTGGTAAAAGGCTGGAGCTGTGTATAGTGTGTGATTCATTAAAAACCTCAAGTCACCAGAAATGGTTAGGGTGTAGAAATACAACATTTGTCACACTCTTAAATAAACCTGCACTGAGTGTGTCACTCTCCTTTCAGGCATGAGATTTTTCCTTCAAAAATACAGTAATTTGTCTAAACATCTGTGCAGTGGAAATAAGTATGTGTTGAGGAAATAAAATCAATTTACTGTGTATACTCTTATCACTGCACCAAAACTGTGATTGGTAAAAAATCAGATCTATGTTTACTGTACAATTAAGCTTTAAGTTTTGTATTTTCTCCCTGCATATCTTTGGCATTTCAGTAGGTTCACTGTATAGTTTGGAATCCCTTTTCAGTTTATTGTGTGATATTTACCTTCTCCGAGTGTTCTCTGCAGCAAGTCATGTTTTGCTTGAAGTTTTGTGATGAGATTGCTACCTTCCAGATATTCTCTGAATTTCTGTAGAAATGCAGATGAATCTATTACTATGCATGACACATAAATCCCAGGAACTTCTGGATAATGATTACTTCAGGTGTTTGGTCTGCATCACATGAACGACGAAGCAACCAACATACCATGAAATAGAACTGCTCTGTTTCCTGCTGGTTAGCTCTTCTTTTTGCAATGCTAGGCTTACTCAGGTATGTCTCAGAGACTGTTGACTTCACAGACTCTGTTGAACGACTGTGCTGGAAACACTCTGACACATCATAATCTTCAATGGTGACCATATCTTGTATTGTCTGCAGGGTAGCCTCTGTTGTTTTCTTAACCTGGTATTAAAAAGCAGAGTTTGCCAAATGCCAGATAAATATATAAAGGAACAGATTAGAAGGGAAGCTCATTAATCACAGTAATTCTCTGGCACACTCCCCCAAACAAACTGGTGTGTAAATGTGAAAAGTCAGGTATGCTATAACAGATTATCTATGTAACAGATATCCTGTCTCATTCTCTACTTTATCATGGTCTAACCCACAAACACAGATGTACCCTTGTGTTGGCTCTGTAGTGCACTCAAGCATTTGGTTGAAATTAGAATTAAAATGTGATATGATTTAATTAAGGTCCCCAATCTGGGAGGCAACAGAGATGATACAGTACTCTGGAGGGTCAGCTCTCCTAAATGTGGTCAATGTGTTCTATCTAATATCTACATCCAGAGATCTGGATCTGGCCAGACCAACGTGATCTTCCAAGGAAAAAATCTGTGACCCGTGTACTGTGCAGTGCTGTGATGAGGGGCACAGTGATGTTCAGACTGCAGAAGTGGAATACATTGTTGACAGAGAGGGCTTAAGAAAGAACAATTTACAGCAGATTCCCAGCCCTCCTACAACCTATGGAGCACCACTGCTTATAGTGGAAACCCGGGCATGGATGCTGTGGACAAGGGATGCAGTTTCCACAGTGCAATAAAGTAACTGGTAAGATTCACAAGGATGTGATTACTTCCTAGTTTTGCTTCAGATGGAGTCCCTAGTAGGGTCAACCAAATCATGAACATGTCTACATACAACTCCAATGCAGTCAAATATCCCTTCCATGCCTGTCAAACATGATTTTTCCTGCTATGCTCTTGCACTTCATTTCACTGAAAGAAATTATCTTTGTCCTTCCATCTTTGTTACCTTGAGAGACTTTCTGAATGCAAGTGGTTGTTTTTATTTTTTTACAACTACTGTACATCTCTCATGGACATTAATACTTTGCTCTAGACATTCAACACACAAACTAGAATGAGAAAAACTGGCATCCTGAAAACTTATCAGTAAAGTACCTGAAGAAACGAAATTATTTCTATGTTTCCTTTTAGGAACAGATTCTCATGTAAACTGAAGGACTTTAACACTGCCTCAACTGTGATAAAAGTGCATTTAATTTCCACTGCCAGAGCAGGGGAAAGACAACAGCATCGTTTTTTCCATATTTTACAAAAACCTGCATTTTATTTTGCTAGGTGAGCTGTTCCCATCACAGGCATTCATTAGTCATGCTTATAAATAGCTACAGCTGAGAGCATAAGAGATCTTGACTCAGCTACCACAAAAGACATTTCAAATTCCTTTGTACTACAGAAGTAGCAAGTTGAGCACTGGACAGAGGGTGATCATAGAAGACAATAACTGTTCTCAGTGGCTTTCTGTTACAAGAATTTAAAAATATGTGCTCTAACAAGTTTACACTGAAGCATCTGCAAAACATGGAACTCAGGAATGTGAATGTATGGACAGGTAAAAGACAAAGTTTTCAAATCTCTGTAAAGCAAGTGAGGATACACCTTAGCATATGTGCCAGTATTTGATGTTTAAAATTAAAACCACTTCTACAGATTGGAGCCACTTCAGGGTCATTTACATGCTTTTGGCAAGGTAGAAAACACTGCACCTTCCTGAAAATTATGTTCAATGCTTAGCCCTTGTAGACATAGGTCTTACCTCCTCATTTTCAATTTTGAGTGTAGCCAATCGTGACTGCAGTTGTTGATACCTAAGCATAAGCTCTGCTTGCACAGGTTGCTGGGCAGAGACCTGGCAAACCTAACAAAGAATCAAAAAGAGCTGTAAGATGCAAGCAATTTAACAGAACAGTCAATAGTCTTGTTGTTCTTCTTAACACTAGGTGAATTCCTACCAAATCTATTAAAACTTAATAAAGCAGGCAATAAAATGTGCCCACCTAAATTTAAAGTACTTATGCGCTGTAAGGTGTGAAAGTATGTACTACAGCTTATGAATAAAGAGCACAACACTTTTGTATGTGTGCTTTTTGTGGCTTTTGTATCACACAGAAATGCAAACCCTGGAGTTACCTACAGGAAAAAAGGTGCACATGGGTGATTTCGAATTCTGCTTTGCTACTGGCCTTTGGTGTAGCAGAACAGGGCACAGCTGGAATACCCAGTATGCTTGGAATTTTCAGATGATAAAATGGGGGAAGAAGAAGGGGAAAAGGCTGCATTGCAGCAGAAATAATTTGGAGCAGCTCTGTAGCTGCTCTCAAATAGCGCCCACAAACTCCATTATGAGTGATGCAGGTAGTAAAGAAAAAGTCACTGCTTACGCTGGTGGTGGGCTGAGCACAGGTTGGCCAGCACATTCATAGCAATGTCATTATAAATGATACAGAATATAGTAACACTTAACAGTTTCTACATGAGAACTTCGAAGCAGCAGACAGTGCTGCAAAGTTTTGCAAAATGTTATTGCTGATCCACTGACTTTCAGGTAGTTTTTACCAAACTCTTTGTAAAAGGTTTTGGTAAATGATAAACTCTCCATCCTGGTATACAGAAACAGTCACTTGGGGATACTTGTCAGGGTACAGACCTCATCACCCATATGAGACTGGAACTCAAATTTCATTGGTGGACAAAAAGCAGTAGGGTACATTTCCATGAATCTTTGCTTGTCACTGCGTGGCTCCAAGCAGTCAACTGCATTTTCAATGATGTCTAATCCCTCATGCCTGGAAGTTTCAAGATTATATTCTGCAGAAAGGTATGTTCTTAGGGCTCTGTTCAGACTAGCATGGTATCCAAGATCACAACACTAAAAAAACAACAAAGGGAAAAGAAAACAAATTTAAAAGGAGAAATGCCATTCCAACATCACAATCCTGAAACTGTCACTAAA
This sequence comes from Calcarius lapponicus, assembly GCA_039654755.1. Taxonomy (NCBI): domain Eukaryota; kingdom Metazoa; phylum Chordata; class Aves; order Passeriformes; family Fringillidae; genus Calcarius; species Calcarius lapponicus. The sequence continues at coordinate 33,468,730 of CM077463.1, read as the reverse complement.
ATTTTCTGTCCTGAAATTTTTCTATCTTTGACGTATTTAACAAAATATCTTCTAAATTAAAATACACTACTGGGGTCAAGACAGTAAGTATTTAGTATCCTCAATCTGTTGCAAAGATTAATGGACAGTTTTAGAAAAGAGATCAAGTGTACACGTGACAGTTTGCTTATCAGATATGGAAGAGCAGGCGCTGTATATCAATAAAATCTGGGGCCCCACACAAGTGGGCTTTTCAGCATCAATAGCATCTGTAAGCCCTGAATCACCTATTTAAACACACCCTAACATAACTATCATCTAAGTTAATGACAGCAGCACAGTGAACTTGAAGTAATTCCTGCTTACCATGCCTGTGCCCAACCAAAACCTCCACAAATACTTTGAGCATAAGCAATCCATCTAAAATGCTTTTTCAAACAACAGGAAAGGTTTAACATCATTTTCCCTGATCATGAAACTGTATTTAATGTAAACACCTTATTTCCCATGCTCATACTAAGCCAGAAATGGACATCATGTTACTAAATGCAGAAAGTCATAATTTGGGGTTTTTTTTCCTATGAAATGGAATGTAATTGAAACCTAATTGGTAAAACATAAAGTTGTGTTTGTTCTTGAATTTTAAACCTCCTCAATTTGCATTATTCATGTTTCATTAATATTTTAGAGAACAGCTGAATATATTTTAAAAATGTCACAGCAGTAGCATTTCAGCTGATTGTTTCCCTACATTGTACAGTAAATACCCTCAGTTTCTGCTCAGTGAGCCTCCAGGTAAGGGGAGATGTCACCTCAATAGTGGCACATCAGTTTGCAAACAGTTGCACACAAAGCAGCGCTCTTTATTCAAACAGGTGAGATGTGCCCCAACCAGAGGCCAGTGCCTGGCCAAAACAGCCAGAGCACTCTGCTTTAGGGCACCTCTCAGTGCCCAGCCACTCCTCCTTGGTGCCCACCCGCAGCCTGAAGTCACCCGTCCCTGCAGGACTCCCAGGGGAACTACAGAGCTGGGTAAAGAAGCAATTTGAGTTCAGTCCACTGTACCCTACATGCATAAATGCACTGTTCATTTTAGTACCTCCCTCACAGCTATTACAAACCCCCACAGGACTCGTGGGATCACACTGCCCTCCCTTTCCTTTTACTTATTTGAAAAAGGAGAGAAATAGACAGAGAGGGAGACAGAAGGACAGAGCTTTTAACCTATTTACCAACCAAAACCTGCATGCAGAAAGGAATGAAACACTTCTCTAATGAATAGAAGGGAATGAAACACTCCACACCTTGACTTAGGTACAGTAATGACTAGTGATGAAGCTGCTCTCCGAAACCTAACAGAGAGCTGTTTATTCACAACAAAGCTTCCAGAAAGACTAAGTTTTCACTCCTAGAAAGTATTCCAGGGAGTGACTGCAGATGGGACAGTGGCTCTCCAAACAACAGACGCTGAACCATTCCAACAAAATAGAAAAGATGTCATGTTCAATCACACACACATACATTAACCTCTCTGTTTTGCATTCATAAAATGGAAATTTTTGTTACACTTACTAAAACAGCCACTCAACTTTTATACTGAAGTGCATCCATATTTCAAAGAACACCAACCTCAAAAATACTGTTTCTAAAAGGAAAAGTCTCTTGGTGTTTTTCTCTTGTTCTATGTCAAATCAGATCTCATATTTAATTCACTATCTTGGATGAAAAAGACAGACTAAAAGTGCTGATAAGAAAGTGAATTGGGACAGCTGTTTTATTTCATGTGCATTAGTTTCAGAGAGACCTCATAGAAGATTAAACTGAAAAGGAATTAGAAATAGAGGGCAGTGCCAGGTTTAGCATTGCCAACTACCCATGTGTTAGAAAACTACAGCCTGAATTTTGGCTCTGGTGGATTAATCCGAGTATTACTAGAAAGCTTATTGATTTACAATTAGAGCTGTGTGGGTTTCTGATGCAGCTTTTTTGCAAGCTGGAACATAAAATTGCAGCCTTTATGCTGTGAGACAACTTCACTGTTTAACCCTTAATCTCCTCAGTCACTATCACCATGATCACCTTTGGCAAGTGATGACAGCTGAACAAGGCAACAAATCAGACAAGAAGAGGATTTTTCAAGTGAAGCAGAGTATCTTGCCAGGCTAAGGCATTTTCCTGCAATGCCAATGCCAGCAGAGAAAATAAAAATCAAATGCAGATCCTGAACTAATGCTTTATCACAAGTGTGTCTTTGAACGGAATTAAAAACATCTAAATTTGAAATTTTGCTTAAATTACTCATGTAAAAATAAAATTTGTATGAGGGAAGTTATTTTTTAAAACCAAAACTAAACACTCAGACATCACAACTCTTACTTCTGCCATACCATAGGCCACTTTCCCCAAAACCTGAACACACAGGGTAACAGCTCTGTGATAGTATCTTGGTTATCCAGAAAGAAATGTTCTGTTTTAATCTGCTGGAAAGATGGTTTAGAAAAGTAAGCTGTCTACACACACACACACACACACACACACACGTATTTACATGATTTTCAGGAAAAATCTGTAGATTTGTAGAACTGTAGAAAGACTTCTACAGTTCAAGTGGTCAACCACACTGTTAGCCCAAATAACCATGAGTGTTAGAGGCTCACTAGACAGCAAAGAGGGTCCAGCCAAGGTGCTCACCCATCTATGGGTCTGCTACCTGTCTATGGGTAGAGAAGTGAGATGTCACTTGTTGCACCAAGACATGAAGATGGGAAATAACAGAATGAAGTCAGAGAATATGAGTTTGCTTGCATTTCTGGATTCATGAAGATTTTTGGCTGGGCAAAATGAAGGAAGATGAGGGATGCATTTGGGATATGTGTGAAAAATTAATTTTGTAATTTGCATTTTATTCTTATTTGAAATTAAATCTGAAGCAGTCTCAAGAGCATTTACTGCCTTTATTGTACCCCAGAGTATATTTAGGCTTGAACAAAACAAACTGAAGTGCTTAGCACAGAGCTTCAACCAAACCAAGCTGCTCTTATTTCATTTAATTTTGTTTCAGGAATAGTAATAAAATTCTAATGTCAATGGAGAGAGGAATTAATAAAAAAAGCCTTAATCTCTGAATAAGTCACTTTCTAAGTAGTTTGTTACACAGACATCCACATTCAAATCAAAGGGATCTAAGGGTACATACCATATTTATGAGGACTTATGTAATAAAGATTGTGAACTGCACACACTTTACCCTAGTTTTAAACTTGGTTTTATGAATGATTAATAAAGAACCTTTACAGAATAAATTAAATTCACAATAGCTAAATGTTCCTTAATTTCTTAACGGTCCAAAGCATGCATACTGCAATTAGAGATTCAGAAACTACATTTTAAGAAAGACCAACACATTGATATTTTATTTATTTCAGCAGCAGAACTACAGTAAACTTGCTTTGATCACTATTTCCTAGTATTTATCTTCAGATCATAAAAATGCATTGTAAGTCTGGAAAAAGGTCCTTATCTTCCTCCTAAACAAATTTAATGAATGCAACTGAGTAAAAGTATGTGCCATATGGACAGATGCTGGCACTAACAGCCAGATTAGCAGCACTGTATAGTTTGTTGTTCCTCTGAAACTCAGAATCTTAGAAAAAAATTCTACATACTAGGTAAAGCTTATTTAATTCAGCTAATCTTTACTGGTTTTTATAGGTACAAATAAAGAAAATAACTAATTCTGTCCTGCACTTGAACTAGATCCACTCTAGACAGCAGAGAAGAAATATTTAACAGAAAATTCAAATTCCTCTAGTACAATATGCAGGGGACAGAAATACACTGTGCATATCAAATCCTGTTTACTTCTTTGCTTCTTTGCAAATGTTGGTCTCATCCCTCAGCTCACTAACTGCATTAAATCATCCAGCTAAGACTCCAGCAATATTATTATATTACTTTTATCACAAGAGCTTAAAATGAGCAACACATAATAATTTTTAGTCAGAAGCGCTGAGCTCTGTTAATGAAATGACAGAGTTGAACAGTTCAGACTGAGTTCAGATGGGGAACAGTAATTTAGGATTTTCCATATAAGCCTCATATATGGAAAATGCAGTGGAATCCAAATGAAAAATAGGTTGGTTTTTTTTTTTTTTTTTTTTTTTTTTTTTTTTTTTTTTGGTAAAAATGAGTAGTTCCACTCTCCTCCCCAACCTTGTTAGAAAAAAATTTATGGAACAGTTTATTGCATGTACTTAGCCTGTTTTCATTAGACATATTTTTCACTAGCATAGGAAGACATTTCATTTCATTTATGGGCAACACCAACAGCTTGGGGAGATCTAAATTCTTCCATGTTAACTGGAATTCAGACACAGAGCAGAGATAATCCCTTTCTGTACAGGCAATGAGAAAGAGTTCAGGGAAGCACAGAAGTCAGGCTAGCGAAGCAGGACAAAATAAAGAGGGCAAAAAATGAAATTGCCACCACTGCCCTGAAAACTCCAAAGTGTACCATGACATTAACAGATTTACAGAATGAGGTAGTCTGGACTGTTGCAACATATGGCCACTGGGAAGCATGTCTCACATTCCAATGATATAACTCCAAAACCTTGCCAAGATTCTTGCATTTACAAAAAGAGTTTCCTTTGTCAAGTGGCAAACACTCTGTCTAAATACCAGTGCTTTCACAGCGTATTCTGATTAAATACAAATGTCTGAAAGACACTTCATTTAAACAAGCTCACAATTGGATTAAATTAGCTCTGAAGCAAATTCTGGTTGCACATGTTTACAGCCTACTCTTACAAAACAGTGATGGAAAGGGCAGCTAGACTTTCCATTTAAATTCCTTAGGGAAGAGTAATTTCTCAAGCCATTTTGCCAAAAGAATGTTATTGTGTACACCGGTCCGTGGCTTTCAAAAAGACAGGCAGAGTAGATAGAATTTTTCTGTGCTACTAAATATTGTAGAATGCATATTTTTATTAAAGACTAGCAGTTAGGAAGCTCTAGTCTTCATGGTTGTGTAAACACCCTTACACACACACTAACTCCAGTAAGTGTTGGCTCTGCGTGCGTATGGACAGAAAGCTTCACTTCTCCTACCCTCACAATTCTTTGTAAAGCTCCAGGCTCAGTTTTCACTGCTACAGAAACCTCTGTGGACATCAATGAAGTGGATAAAAATCACACGCATCTTCCAACCTGATAAAGCTTTAGAAACAAACACTGGAGAAATGTAAACTCTGAAAGGGAAGGCAGGAGAGGTGACAAAATGAGCATCTATCCAGCTTCTGAAGTGAGGGTGAGGGTGCTGGAAACATAAAGAAAAGGACCTTTCCTTCCTTCCAGAACCTAAGAAGAATTTATGAAGTTCACATGTATGAGATATGCCCTAATTACTGACCAAAAATCTGTCATCCTTTAAGCAGTAGCAGGAAAATCATCCACTAGGTAGGCTCAGTTTCTCACTTGGGGGATACCCCAGCATGTACACAGCTTGTCCTTTGTTTTCTGCCCTAATCTTCCACCTATAGGTCCTGATAAGTGCTTTCATTGCCTGGGCAACCTAGATGAGTGGATCAGGTTGTGCAAGCAGATGGATACAGACTAGACAAGGACAGGACACAGAATAAACCAAAAGAAATCAGGAGCAAACATGCAGTAGCAACTAGGACAGGAATAAAAGAGATGTTGAAATAGAGAGAGAAAAAATACTGAAAACACAAAAAAGATTAATTGCCATCTTTTACAGGAAAGCAAGAAAGAAATGAAGCAAACCATTTGAAAGGGCGAAGTTTTAACAAAATCAGGCAAAATTTTATAAATGATAGAAACGCTAGAAATTATAAAGAAAATACCAGTTTTTAGATGAAATATAATAAAACATGTATATGGAGCTATTTTAGTCCATTAATCTTAAAAAGGCATTTTTCCCTTTCTTTGTGAAGCTTTGCTTCTCCAGTCAGTAGAAATGAGACTTTCTGTCAAATTCTGTATTAATTTATTCTACATTAGAAACCAGAGCTGTGTATGAATGTTGTTTACTATTGGAAGTAACATATGTTACTGTTGCAGTAGCAAGCATATTCAAATATCTAGAATTCCAAATGGGCCACTTTTTCAGAGGTGGACCCACTAAACCACTTAACCCTACAATGCTAGTGAATGAATGTTCTGGAGCTTGTGTTTGCTGTCTCTGTACATTCTCTATCACATATAAAGTCAGCTTACAAAGAGAGTGGGATGTGATGAGGGTACAGGATGCTACCTCTGCATCATGTAAGAATGCCAGTAATACAGAAGCCTAAATGCTGGCACAAGTCGACATTAGTGTATAACCTCATTCTTCTAGGATGTTCTCATAAAAACAACTTACTGAAAATAACTAACAGGTATGCTGATGGTGTAGAGTACAGGACTGATTGTGTCTGTCCTTCAAACTGCATGAAGTAAGAGTAAGAAGCCACTGTATGTATGATTCAATGACTAAATGAATGAAACTACAGAATTTTAAAAACATGGAAGAAATTGTTTCTTCTGAATTAAACATCATTAGATGACCACTGAAGAAGTTTATCTTGTACAAAATATTTAGGTCCCAGAGACTGTACATAATGGCAATGCCATATTTTCTATTGACACATGGGGTGCAAACACAATGTTTGAAGTTTAAAGGAATGGGTTCAGCATCTTACTGGCACTTTATTTTGTGGAAATAAGGGAAAAACTTCTGAATGTACCATACAATATTATAAATAGCAAGTGTACTGTAGGCAACCCATATGACTAATATATTCCCTTTAGAACTGAAAAAATTCCTGAAGAGAATAAGCACAAATACCAACATGCCAGTACTTACATCGATCAGATCTGAAAGGTCGTGAATATAATACTTGAACACAGAAGCATTGGTTGCTTCAAGGGTGAGCAGGTATTCATTACGGGCCTTAATAGACTTCAGCTTGTTCTCAGAGTATTTTGCTTGACGCTGGGGAAGACATTTCATAAAAATGTATTTTAATTTACTTCATTTTTGGTACGCAGCAGAAATGGTAACAATTCAAGCACACATTCCTAGTAACAAGAAAGAATCTTAATTTCCAGCCTGTTATACATACAACAGATAGAATACAAAGTGAAAACGTAATATTTTGTTCCAAATGTGACAAACTTTACAGTAAGAATTATATTGGAAGTATCCCCCTCTCTGAACTGAAATTATGTCGTTATCTATAACTCACTGCTAGTTTATTACGTGTACCTTGATTAATGTTATTTCCCAGCTGGATTTCTCTGTATAATATCATACCAAAGAATGTCAGAAATGTACTGAATTTATTTCAAATTAAACTAAATAAAAGGACTATTTACTTTTTCCTTCATTTTTTCAATCTTCTTCACAGAGCTCCGTCTCTGGTGCCTTTCTTCTAGTCGAATATGAAAAACAGGGTCTCCCGACCTCCCAATCTGTTTTTCTTCTTGCTTCTCTGCCTCCTTCAGTTTGCTTTCTGCACTGATGCTCTCTGCATGATACATGTGGTATGTTTTCATGACCTGCAAAGGGCAAGAGTCAAAGAATTAGAGAAAATGAAAATATAAAGGTATATACAGAAAAATCATAGGCCTTTGAGCAAAATGTTGACTTAAAAACATGGATCTTGAGTATGTTTCTTTGCCAGTGGAGATTTAGGACTTTTGGTTGCATTTTTCTTTTCTGATTTATTTAACAGTATTCCAAATAGGATTTTTTTTTCTTTCATTTTCTCTTATAGGAAAGAGCAAAAGCCATTCTTAATAAATTTCAGTATTCTTATCTTCAAGTGAAAATCTAAAATAATGAACAACAAAACTAAATCTGTGTCAGTACCAAATCTATATGATATGTAACTATTTTCTGGGCTAAGTAACACCTTGGCTGTGGACACTAAATGTTTGAAAGCAGAAGGATCCCTTCAACACTGAGAAAAAGAGAGAGAAGGAGAGGGAATGGGAAGCCTTGGCCTGGGAGCAAATCCCCAGATAGCTCGATGGCTGTCCATGGCCTGGAAAGAAGTGTCTGCCCACTGCACAGCCTGCAGACTGCCCAATGTAAAACCAGATGAGAAGTGAAGAAAGAGCTGCCTGATATGTAAGTTGTGAAAATGTTTTCTTCACAGACCCAAAGGCATTTTTTCTCTCCACACCTTCTGGGTCTGCAGTTGAGAGAGCTTGGGTTGCCAGTTTGCAAATACATGCTTGCACAGGCCACAAAGAGGAAAAGGGATCACAGTCCTGGGTTACCACAGTCCTCCCTTTCCTCTTCAAGCAAGAAAAACCTCAGCCTGACTCCTGCATAGTGGACAGCAGTCAATCACATGCCCCACCTCTGCTGAGCAGGGCTGACTCTGCCCACTTCCACCAAAGGAAGTGTCTTTCTGTCTTCCCCAGTCTTTTGTTGTTTGTTTCTTCGTGTTGTCTTAAGTTTAGAGCACTGAATAAAGCAGGAACACATCCTCAGGCAGCCAGAGGCCTCATCTCTTATTCTAAAAGGTGCCAAAGCTCTCGCCAGCAGATATTATCTTTGGGTGGAGGCCATGCAAACCGTTCAAATGAAGGACACACAGGCAGGGAAGAATCAAACCAGCTGCTTGTGTGACCCATGGAGGAAACAGTTTTGGGAAGCTGCCTTGAAATATTCCCTTGGGAGAGGGTACTTTTTGTAACTGGGTATTTAGGCCAGCGTAAGGAGTATCTGTGGAGTGGCAAAACACTATGGCTAGATATTGCAATTCACTACAGCACATCTTAGCACAGATTGACACAAACCAACTGCATGCCATGCCAGTGGGTGGCTGAACTGATGCTTATTTCAAGTCCTGTGCAACAGAAAGACAGACATGTTCAGAGAAATGCAATTTTGCATAACAATGTATGTTATACACCATAACTGTGTATGCCACTACTTAAGACTCATGCCACTGATACTAAAAATGAAACAGACAACTCCTTATCAGCTTCCTGTAGTCAGGTAAAACAGCTGGTGACAAACACTAAAAGTGGCCCTGTTTTTATTTTAAGAAACATATGCTTACAGCTCTGTGGTGGAAAAAACCAAACTGCCTGGAGCAGTACACCGTGTTATTGCTGCTGCTCCTCTACAGCACTCCGTGCTCCAAGGCCTGAGCAGAGGGCAGAGCTCCCTGCCCAAACACTGCCTATACCCACTGGGAACAGCTGCTGCCCCACCAGTTCACATCTGCATGGATGAGGCAGAAAAAACTCCCAGGGACAGAGAAAGCTGGGTTAGGAGGAGAAGGCAAACCCACAGGGGTGAGGTCTGCAAGGTTCCCAGTCTAACCAAATAGAATGTTCAGTCTCCTGCCTTGTGCGCTGCTCCAAAGGCACTCTTACAGTTGTTGATGATCAGTACCCAGGGAGCTTAACTCATACAGCCACATGGAAACAAATGAATTACTGCTAAGAGAAGAAAAGGACTTTTCAAAGAAATGGTTTATATAATAAAACAGAAAAGCACAGAAAGTGATATGGCTCTTATTAAAAATGTTGGGAAAAGGAAATTAAAAGCAAGGTTGTGCCCTTTTCTTTTGGCCTTTCTATTAAAATCTTTTAAGTGTTTCTTTACATAAGGCTAGAGGTGTTTGCTTTTATTTTTTATCTTTTGTTCTGTGTCATCTCTACAGACTTTTTAGTTGGTGGGACAAGACTAACTCATGTGTCTTACCACCTAGAAAAGTTATTTTCTTTTGTACTCTGCCTGCGGAGGGAACTATGGGTCCTGATGGAATTAACCCAAGAATCCTTCAAGAGCTGGCTGATGTCATCGCAAAACCTCTCTCTCAGTTTTTGAGCAGTCTTGGGAATTAGCGAAGCCCAGGGTGACTGGAAACTGGCAAATGTTGCCCCAGTTTTCAGGGAGGGCAAGAAAGGTCCTCCCTGGAAACTGCAGGTCTGTCAATCTCACTTCAGTGCCTGCCAAAGCTATGAAGGCGATTATTCTGGGATGTACTGAAAAACACCTGAAAGACAATGCAGTCACTGGTCACAGCCAGCACAGCTTCATGAGAAGGAAGTCCTGTTGATCAAATTTGATTTCCTTTTAGGGCAAGGTAACCCACCTAGTTCCCACCAAGGGAAGTCAGTTGATGTAATCTTGGATTTCAGACAGATCTTTCAATACTGTCTCTCAAAGTATCCTTCTGGATAAAATGGCCAGCACACAGCTGGATAAAAACCTCATGTGAAAGGTGAGCAACTGGCCCATTGGTGTGAATAGGGTGACATCAGACTGGTGACCTGTCACTAGTGGGGTTCTGCAGGGCTATCTTAGGTCCTGTGCTCTTCAACATCTTCATTAACAACTTGGATGCATGACTAGAAGGGGTACTAAACAAGTTCACAGGTGATACAAAACTGGGAGGAGCTGCTGACTCCCTCCAAAGCAGGGAGGCCCTGCAGAGAGACCTTGACAAATTAAGAGAAGTGGGCAATCACCAACCTCATGAAGTTCATCAAAGGAAAGGATTTTAGGACTCTGCACCTGGGATGGGGCAGCCCTGCATGAATGGACAGACTGGGGAATGAGAGGCTGGAGGGCAGTGCCATGGAAAGGGACCATGGGGTCCTGGTTGAGGGGAAGTTGGAGATGAGTCAGCAGTGCCCTGGCAGCCAGGAAGGCCTCCCATGTCCTGGGAGGCATCAGGAACAGCACTGCCAGCAGGCAAGGGAGGGGACAACCTCACCTTAAGTACCGTTTTGGGAGCCACAATAGGGATATAAAGTATTGGAGAGTGCCCATAGGAGGGCAACAAAGATGGTGAAGCGCCTTGAGGGGAAGCTGTATGAGAAGTGGCTGAGGTCACTTGGTCTCTTTAGCCTGGAGAAAGGAGACTGAGGGGAGAGCTCACTGCCATCTGCAACTTCCTCATGAGGGGCAGACCCTGATTTCTTCTCTGTGGTGACCAGTGAGAGGTCCCAAGAGAATGGCCTGAAATTGTCATAGGAACTTTAATTTGGATATTAGAAAAAGGTTCTTCACCCTGAGGGTGGCTTGACACTGGAACAGACTCCCTAGGGAAGTGGTCACAGCTCCAAGCCCTGCCTGAGTTCAGGATAACACTCTTGGGCACATGACATCACTCCTGGGGATGGTGTTATGCAGGGCCAGGAGCTGGATTCTATGATCCTTGAGGGTCCATTCCAATTCAGCATATTCTGTGGTTCTGTATCAAATATATCTCAAAGTTTTCTAACTGCATCTCAAAGCACCTAAGTGGTGAAACAAGGATTTGTTCTGCTTGCCAAAAGCAGCAAGCATTGAAGTTCCTAAACTAGGAGATTATGTTCTTAAACTATCAGTTCTTAAACTAGCATAAATGTCCTTCAGCAGTGGCTGACACTTCAGCTTGCCTCCTTGCTGAAAGAAGCACTCCTTGAAGGAGTACAAGGGTATCTCTGTTCTCACCAGTATCTCCGCACTGACTCCACTAGCTTCACATCACCAAGGAGTGTTTCTTCCTCTCACTGCTTGCTTACAGCACATGCTGCCAAATCCAGAGTGTCTCACTCCACACTGACTGATAGGAAAGTTTTGTGGGAGAGCTACATGGAACTCATAGCCTTCACGGGGAACCAAGATGTCTACTTGAAATCCATGCTCTCACAACAAACTCTGCACAAGTTCTTGGTACAAATGGTTTCCTAAATAACTAAAATTCAAAAAGAAGTCCTTTCTCTGTATTCACAGGGCTGGACATCAGTCAGTCAGTCCTACCCAAGCCTCACTGGCTTAGGAATCAATATAGACTCTGTGAAGAGCAGTGATCAGCCTAGGCACGTGACTCCTGCCCAGTCTGTGATATTGATAGCATGCTTATCTCATGCATTAGTGACATCATTATTTTGCAAGCCTTTGGGGAAAATGTCTTAATGATTTCTCAGCCTTTTTCATGATGTGTCAATGCTTTTTTAAGAGCTGATATTGCAGCAGCTGAACTTAATTTGAAAAAGCACTAAAGAGACATGTATGGAAAAATAAATGGGAATAGGCTAGGGAGGTGGCTTCCAAGTATTTCAGTGTATACTTCCCCAACAAACTGGCTTACAATTTGCTGGCTAAGTTGCATATATGATTCTTTCCCTTAACACTATGTCATCTTTTTGCCTTGGAGTTTTTAAGACTGTTAGATGTTGTTAAACACAGTAACAGGCTTTCTTAAATAGACTTATTGTATGAAAAGTTCTGAGATTTGTAGGCCTCTGATCTGTGAACATGCAACAGATTCACAGATCTGTTATTCAAACTATGAAATATGTAATAATTCTTCTCAGATGTCCACCAAACTGTTGAACTGACAGACTCTCCTATGTGAGTATCCATCACTGAACTGACTTTAGTTAGTCTCCAAAGTGTTTACTGATCAGCCATCAAGTACGCACTGAAAAAAGAGAGCAACGTTGTAATTTTGCAGATGCTGAACTGTCATAATGATATTTGCTGCATTTCTCCACTGTAGTGAACGAGCATTGTTAAAAGCATACTAGTACCTTTCTAAAATTAAATATTGAGTTTATCTCCTATTAATTTAGCAGGTTTATTCTGCTGATCCAGGGATGTAAAATATATATTTGTCAGATGACTGTGTCAGACTGTAAGCAGATGAAAAAGATTATGCTTCCCTTACTATGTACTCTCACATTTGTAGGTGACAGACTGTTCACTTGGTAGCATAAACATCTCAATTTGTGAGCCAAAGTTTCAGCATCATTCGTAAGAGCTCAGCAAATAGGCTTAAGGCAGAAGATAGTATTTATCACAACGAAGGGCACACTAGAGTATATCCTTAGGTAATTATTTTATTTAACCCCACAGTTGTTATCTAGTAAAATCCATCAACAAGACAGTAATTAGTGCTATACTTCTGTGGGCCATAAGTGAAGAATGTTCCCATAGCAGGGGACTAGCTTTCCTTCCCTACACGCATACTTCTTTTCTAGAAAACTCAAACCAAGGCAAGATTGAAAGCTACAGAGTTGAAATAGATTGAAATTACTGTGTTAACATGTAATTTATTTTTATAATAAAACTGCCTAATTAAGAGCCTTTTCACAGTTTTTCTCAGGAAATAGTAATTTCTTAGCTCATCCCTGGTGTATTTATCATGTTTGAATGGTTTTAGAATTGTCTCTGCTAAGCTGTGAGTTCTTCTCAGAAGGTGGAGTCACAAGGGTTTCATTAAACTGGGTTAGTTAGCACTCTGCACAAGAAATAAGCAAAATCTTATGCCAATTTTACCACACCAGTGGCGTCTAACAGTTAAGGAGGCTCAGTATGAGCTGTTCTCAGCATCCTGTTCAATCATTCCAAGCTGAACTCTGCTGTGGTTTTAGGAATTGTCACTTAAATTTTGCTATCAATACAGGATTGCTGATTTCACCTTTTCAGATCTCTGATGTGCCACAGTAAACGGAACGTAACTTTTTGAAGAGGAATCAGATTCTGTGTTATTTCAGCAAAGAAAAAAAGAAAATCTGGCATCAACTGCCTTGAAAAATTAAATAGCCAGGATTTTTCAAGAGTAAGATAAATTAATGGAAAATTCAAGTGGCACAGCAGTCCTGTCTTTTTTAACATCCAAGTTGCTTTGGACTGTCCTCACTTTTTCCTTTTTCTGAGCACTTTACATTTGCATTGCTTGTGAAATGTGTGATGCCAGTAGGACTAATTTGGAAAGCCAAGTGGGAGGAGACATGAAGATATGCTTTTATGATGTGCATCACTTTTCTACACCATTTGCCCTCAGCTTTATTACTGGAACAGCTTTGTATTTTCAGCAAACCTGTGACCTTCTTGACGTCTTTAGAGGATATTTATGAATATGTCCTGACCCCTAAATAAGTCCAGTGAAGATCTCTCTCCAACACAAGAGAAGTGCCTGCCTACCTTCTGTTCCCTGTCATTCCCCATCATTCAGATACTATTGCTATGTACCAGTACTTGATCTGACAAGGCAAGGTATTTTAGCTTCCCAGAGAAACAGAAAAAGAGTTTGACTGGGGAGTTTTCTATGCTGCAAAGATGATTTATTGAAAAGTCAATAAGCTGTTGTCTCTTTAAGTCAATGTGTAAGAAGATTTCTAAATCAATCAGTTCACAAAAGAATAAACCAAACATCTTCCAGCTTCCAGTTTTACGAACTTTTCTTCCTGTAAATGCCAGGAAAACTCCTATCTGTGACCCCACACAACTAACTGAGCTCCCCTTTCCCCACCCCCCTCACTCAAAAGGTACACCTCATTGTAGTTTCTATAGCTTATATTCTTATCTGAAACATGGGACTGATTCCTGGCCTGCACTGGCTGACAGTGTGGTAAGGAGAGGAGTAAGGGAGGAGTGCAGCTGCTGGGATGCTACAGACCTGAAAATACCAACTGTCTGGCATATGGAGACACCAGGCACAGCTTTAAGTATCTGCCAGTCAGAATTTACTGAACTCTCAAAGATACAAAATGAAGCTTAGCTATTAAATTGGTGTTTTCAGTCCTAATTTTAAAATCCATGCATAAAGTACTGAAAATTGAAAATGAAGAGTTTTAAAATGCATTTTTGTTAGTTGTAAAACATGTCAAAAACCTATGTAATGTAACATTTAAAAAACCTTTACATAGAAGAGATGGAAAATTAGAAAGTAAGGTTTCCCTTACAAAATTCTGATTATTCCAGCAAAATAAGCCTGCTTTGTTCTGGGAACATCTGAAGTTGTGGTTCACTTGCTTCTGTTCTTATTTCTTCAACCATCCTGTACATGACGGGTAGTTTTAATGAGGACAGCACAAGCTAAAGGCCTTAATTTACAGACCTTTGCTGTAAGATAAGGCATGATGATAAGAAATAACCAGATTATTAAAGCTTCTTCATACATACTAAAAGCTCTGATACTTGTCCCTTACTCAAGGCTTTAAAGGTATTTAAATTCCAGTATGACACCACATTCTAAGTTACTCTTCATGAAGGCACCTTTCCCTTCAAACAAACAGAGCTAAGCAGTAGGGAGAGATTTCAGTATTAGTATATCACTCACAGATTTCATATCAATTTGCCTTTTTTTTTGAGACAATGATTTATCTCACAATGGAAAGACTGATTTTTTTTAAACTTTCCCCCCTCTATAAATCATGGGGCAAACAAGTAGATGACATTTTCTTTTTGTGACTGAGAAATGTCATTGCTGGAGATTAAAACTGTCAATATGTGTTCTGATAAGGCCACTATGATCTTATTCTGTACACAGTAAATGTCATAAAGAATTAAAAACCTGTGCATGAGGTCCCCATCTGTGTAGATACTGTTCTATCTTTTATGTACATGAGTAGATAAAATACACAGATATGATGATGACCATTCTAAACATTCAAGCAGTGAAACAGATGCTACTCTGCACCATATTGTCACTTTATTATGTGTGAGCTTTATTTAGCTAAATGTGGATGTGTACAGCTGACCAAGCCCTTTGCAATCAATGAAAAGCTGGACAATGAAGTTAACAGTACAGATCACTTAATCTGAAGCAGATTCTTCCATCTGATTAAAGGGGTCTCATCTGCCCATATTAGATTTCCAGGGACTTTAGCTGGAACACAGATAGCATGCTAAGATATTTGTATCTACACTGCAGATGTCTGAAAATCAGGTAAAGTAAATTACATCCCAAGAAACCATCTTGCAGCAGTAGCCTGACTCAAGTTGTGAACAAATTCAGAATTTTTATAACATAAAAAATATTCCCATTTAAAAAATAAATCTTTAATTCTAAGAAAGGTATTAGCACGCACTGGAAGCCATAATATGGAAGTTAATACCTGATTAAATCTGATGGTTATCAGTGTGCATACATAGCACTAGTGTGAAGAAAAAGAATGAAAATACTGTAGTCCAGTCCTGTAGATTTTCAGCGGTGCTTCAAAAAAGTATTTCAGCACATGCTTCACTGTTTCCCTACCCTGGGAGCACAAGCACTAATCCCAAGCCTCGCCAGACACTGGAGTTATGCAAGTGTTTAATTGAAACAAGGCTGTATCTTCAGGGCTTATTCAGCACTGAAGTCCCACTTGTGCCATGGCCCCTGCAGCCGCTGATCCCAGCTGTGGGAACTGTCTGTGCCTATCTCTGCTTTGCAGAAGCTGATCCCAGAACACTTCACTGACTGCAGGCCTCAGCCAAGAAGGCTTTGCAGTGTCACACCCTACAAAATCCTGGCAGCTTCAGACTAAAAAAAACCCGAAAGAAAATCCCAAACAAACAAAATAAAAAGTGGTGGTTTAGGAAGGCTTTGGGAATCTGCCTGTAACAATTAAAAAGAACTCAGGGCAGAAAGACAAGACTACTTTTCTTTGCATCTCCTTTTTGCCACCTAAGTTTTTCTTTAGTTTAAATATTCTTCAGCCCATCTTCTGATGGCTGCAGAGTTTTCCCTAGGTCAAAAGAAAAATCACCAAGATGCACAAAACGAATATTTGGGCTCTGCCAGTGGAGAAGTGATCACTGATAGTTTCCTAAACTTTACAAGTGTTTCTTGATATCAATACTGTAAGGTTTTTTATGGTCCTCCAAATCTTGAGGATGGGGAACAGAGGTGCCTAGAGACTGTTATGCAGGGTACTGGTGCATATATGTTTCAGTTCTCCCAGACAAAAAAAAGAGCATTTAAATGTACAACTTCCTGAACAAGCAGAAATCAACAGGCTTTTATAAGAAATGCACATCACCAATTATCTTAATTCTACAGCTGTGTTTCAAAAAATAAGTAATTATTGCTTTTTTTCTTTTTCACAACATACCACCTCAGAAAATAGCTGGGGAAATAGTTATCAGGTAGACAAGACATTGTTTTGTAGTACCAAGTCGTATAAATGGGTTCCAAACAAGAAAATAGAAATTTAGACCTAAGATCTCTCAGATTTTCTTACGGATTAGCAGGAGTTTGCCAGAATGTTCACAGTGTTTTTTCTTGATCTCTCTAAATGGTATGGGAAGTCTACAAAATGCTCTGTTTTTCTTTTCATTATTTACTTATCTGAGTCAGGGATGGGGAAGGGCACATAAGTAACATTTAGACAGCACAGCATTGGATCTGCAAACACCTATGATTTTTACGGAGTGTAGATCACAAGTCAAACTAAGCAGATGGCAGCATGGACAAAACCAAAGCAGAAAAGAAAGAAGTTTCCTCTGGTAAGCTCTGAGTAGAAATGTCTCATTAATAAACAACAAAACTTCTAATAAACTGGCTTACCAGAGTCTGGGGGAAAAAAGGGTTGAAAGTAAAGAGTAATCCTGAAAGCATTATCATACGTATTTTAAACAAGTGAGTAGTCTTTTCAAAAATATAGTTTAGGCTTGTGTAAAACATAAAAATAAGTAACTCCATTGGGGGTAACTTAGTCAATGAAAGTCCATTTAAAGTTTACAGAAATAGTCTGATATGGAATTTGTATAAGATAAGCTAAGTAAGTAACTGTACTTACTGTGTAAAGCTCGTTAAGTACTTTCATTAAGTCTTCATGAAGCTGAAATGAAATCTCTTTACTCTGTAATTAAAAAGAATCATTAGAAAAGGGCATGTAAAAACTGCATCATACATTTGTTTCTTGATATTTATACTCATTGCTCATCCTAGACAGTGAATGCAATGCTGCTCCCAAAAACCATTCTGAATTACAGTGCACTAAAAAGAGTGATTCAGGGATGCAGACAGATAACATCTGGACAGAAGACTCCTAAAAAGAAACCCAGAAGTAATTTTAAGGTATTTTTCCCATAAAGCATTAGGAAATTAGGTGCCAACAGAAAGGGGAAAGTTCAAGATTAATGTTTTTAATAGAACAAACTGTGTACTGTTTTATAATTGCTATGATATATACAAAAACGAAACCATGCAGAATGTGATATTCTAGGGGGACATCCTGCCCAATTTTGCATCTAGTCTTTGTTTCTCAGCACATACAACTATCTAAATATTTATGCAAGAAATAATTGTGGCTCCTCTTTGAAACAGATACCCAACTGCATAATATTCTACAGAGTGGGCTGCTGAACCAGCTTTGTTTAGCTTTTCTGGACTGTGACTTTACTTTCATTCTGACCCAGAAAAAAAAGAAATGCTTAGCAGCAGTTATTATCAAAGCAAATATGTCAAAACAAGAGCATTTAATTGGAGTCTCATTGAAATATATTCCTTTGTTAGTTTTCCACAGCAGCTCAATCTGATGAAAATGGTGGCAACTGTGCAAGAGTTGAAGGTATTTGTATCTCAGCCTTTGGAAAACAGCTACAGAACAGAGCTATGGGACTTGGCAAACAGCCTGGCTACCCTTCTGCTGTGATGCTCAGCATTCTAACATCCATGCTGGAAGTATCAGGTTTTTTTTCTGTGAATAAATTGATAATTAGTCTGGCTTCTAAAAACTTCAACAGCGTGATAGATAATGGCCTTAGCTATGAGAAGTACTTTGTATTTGTATGGAAGCCAAAGGAAAATCCTCAGGGACAACTCATCTCCAAAGCTGCTAGCGCATACTTGGCCATCACTAAAACACCTGAAGGAATAATGGGTTTCTGAATGAGAATTTGCAGCACAACATCCACATATGAGGAGAAACCACATCACACATCCCACCCACTGTGTCTTCCAGGAGGATGAAACAGATACATACAGTAGCTCAAACAGAAAATTTAGGGTATTTTTTTCTCCTGCTCCTACTATCCTACTTTAACTCTGGGCAGTATTTTAAAGCACTCGTCATATCACTTACCAGTATTCACTCCAATCATTAAATGCAAGATGGTTTTACACTGACAAGAAGCTAGGAATATAATTTTAAAAAACACTTCAGTGAAACTCTTGTATTCCCAAGGGCATTAGCTGTAGTAGCTAAGGCACAGTAAGACAGCTGCTCTGAAGCTGAGGTACACAGAATTACTGTGAAACTTTCCTTATTGCTTATACTTTTCAAAGATGTATTTTCATGAGGTATGCATTAGTTCCAAAGTATCTAGAACACAAAGCTTACTACTTCCATTTCTTTGCAATATCAGATTATTTTCATCTAATAAGAAGGACAAAATTTCATATATGTAATAGTAGAGTGCTTATGAAGAACTGGAAAAAAGACTGCAGATTTGCAAGCTGCTGTAGGAAAATGCCATAAAATCTTTAGGAAAAATTCTGAGTTGCTTTTCATTGCTTTACATTGGCACCCTGCCTTTAAAAGTCAGCAGCACAGCTCTAACACAGCTTACACATCTCTTCAAAGCTCCAAGCAGAGGCCACCTGTTTATTCTTGGATAGACGGTTCTATAGTGCTGAATATGAGTGGTTTTTGAAATTACTTTAGCAGAAAGAAGGGCAAAACATACAAATAAGATGTCTGACATTAAGATGAGGGCATACCCATGGGGAGGAAACTCTAGATCAAGTCCAGCTTCAAGCAATTTATCCCTTTCAACTGTTGCTCACAGCCATCTTGAGGCTGATGAGAAGTCAAGCCCTAAATACAGCAAAAAGCAGTTCTAAGGCAGGATGCCTTAACCTGGCAGTGCAGAAGTTTGTTTGAGAAGGTGAGACAGAATACCCCAAATCAATTTTCTCTTTACCCTTGAGATTTTACTGTAAGCAAAGTACATACAGTTCATTGAAGGATGGACCCTTCTCTTAATGCAGTCCCACCCTGATGCAAGTAGACACCAAATAAGCTGAGGATTTGGTGAATGATCACTATTTATTAGGACCCTTTTTCCCTTTGCTCTGTTGAAGCTCTGTCCAGCACTGGAATACAGCCCAGGCCTCAGGATTTACTGGCTATCATGCATACATGATCTTTTCCAGGGCAACACGGTGATCAATGGTAAATTTGAAAGTGATGCATGAGATCACAGTAGAGAAAGATGCTTTTATAGAAGGACAATAAGCTTTAAAATGGAAAGCAAAAAGAGAAGGAGGGAGGTGATCAGCAAAAAGAGTGAAAATTGGGAAGTGACAACCAAACAATGCCACACAATCACAAAGGTGTCATCCCTCCACCACTTCATCTGTGGACTCCAACTAGCAGAGGATGCCTGCAGTGATGGATAACATTTCAAATTATTTCAATTCTGATGAAAGATTTTGTAGGAATTTTCCAGAAAAAAAAAAAAAAAAAAAAGGAAATTTGGTTAAACTTAGCAGTATAAAAGGGATTTATTTTAGAACCAACACATTTTTCTTTACCATTTAGGATTAAGAAACACTGACTTGAGTGGCAAGCAATATGGCTTTTAGTGTGTAATATATGGCATGTTAGAGCACCAGTTAAGAACTAATTTATTTTCAGTGGTTAATTGCTTTCCTATTTCTTGTTTGTGCCACCTATCCTTGCAGTAGGGTTCAGCATGTGTGAATGGTGTGCTCCTCTAGGAGCCTGTCCACAAGGTACCCAAACAACAGAAAGTAAGATGCAGCACACATTTTCCCAGAGCTGAGTTGATAGCTCTAATCAGGCTATTAAAACCTGACAAATAATCACTGAAGGTGCTTAGTTATTCACTGTGCCCCTGAGAAATGCACTAGTACCTATTAACCAAAGGAAAGAAGAATATAATAAAAATGTTAGAGCACATGCAAATTCCTGCTAAAAATATTATATATGTTACTAATTTGGTTCAAGACATTAAGAGACAGCAGCGTATTTTTTTCACTTGCTAGCAGCATAGATGATACACATGCAACTGACAAGCAAATGTACCTAAGCCCTCCTTTTGGTATGTGCTCAACTTTCAACACATCAGTGCTCCTACTGATGTTATCAAGATTTGTATTTCTGGATGAAAGTCTGAGAAACTTAAAATTTTATTCCACATTAATATCTTTTCATTGAAGTCTGTTAAATTTTTTTCCATACATTTCAGTTAAAGTATAATTTGGCACTTCAGCTTTACTCTTGTTTATTTTAACTGAAATTTAAGGGTCAGTCCAGTTCTTCCTGGAACTCTTAAGTGTCTCTATTTAGCCTACACAACTACTTACTACACAACTACTCAGTTAACATAATTTAAGGAAAATATTCTGTGCCTTTTGCTTTTAAATAAGTCCGCTGCTGGTCCCTGTGGGAAGTGAAGTGCAAATCCTTCTTTTATGGAGGTTTCATGAGCTGCGTGACACTAACATAGCCAACTCAGTAAAATTTTGTCCCAGACTTGCCACTCTGTAGCAACACACAGCTTTGCTATCCTTTTAAACATCTACATGTTTAATAAAATGATGCAAAAAATTTATATGCCACAATCTGTATAACACCAAACAGATTCAGTAGGTAGTCATATTCCTTGTTAATAGCCAGATTAAAGAACTAAAATATTTATTGTGCTTGGTTTCTCCAGCATCTTTTACTGTAAACATTCCAAGATATGTTCATCTTGGCTTATGTAGATTTCTGTCCAAGGAAAATATATGTTTATAAATTATAAATATACAAATCTGCTTAAGGATTTCATATGTGTTTATACAGTTGATTATTACTGCTGGGGTAACCAGAATCACTGCATGAAATATTCTGCATAATACTTTTCCCTTCTGCTTGACATTTCTCCTTATTACTTTATTCTTTAATTGTCCCCATGAGGCCAGCTACCCCATCTGCCTGAAAAAATGTGCAAGTATGCGAGGTTTGAACTCCCCTACTTTGTTTTTGTAATTTTATGTGCAGCATGAAGGGTAGGCATCAACAGCAATCTTACTGCTTTTATATGCCAGCAACTAAAAAGAAGAGATTAGGTGCCTATCTGAAAATATGAGGCCTGACATAATGTCTCCCAACAAATGCTACAAAATCTCTGTACTAGATCCTATCTTTGTCTTGCATTTAGTACATTTAAACAGATGCCCGTTCCTGACCCCTGGAAAAAAGGAATGACAAATAGCTCCTGGGAGAACAAAATTAATTAATATCAACATGTTAAGGAGGCCAGACTAGACAGCAAAGCCATATACAATCAGGTACTTGAATACAACACATCCAGTCCCATCAGACCATGTTAGGCAGAGCCAATAGGGATCATTTCCCCAAAACAATCCAAATATCCAGACAGATGCATAAATGCACACAAAGGAAAAACAGAATTATGAAGAACAGAGACTGAGACAAGGACAAGGTACAAAGCCTAAGGAACAAGGACACCCCCACCACTACATTTTACCAGATCATCATTGGCTACTGCACACACCTTTTACAGAACAAGGAGAGAAAGGTGCTGCTACAGACTTATGGCTTGTGCTATATCTCACATAGGAGGGGTAAAAAAACAATACCCCAGTGGAAAGCAGGGCTGGGAAAGGAGAAAATTATTGGATCTTTACTACAATTCAAGCTAGAGTAAATCTTAAGATACAAATTCAAGCCACACTCCTCTAGAAAATGTTCAGCTAACTTCATGGAAAAGTTTCTCTTGAGAACCAACACACCCACCAGCAAGATGGAAAAAGTCAGTACTGTCTACCATTGAGAAGCAGAATGGGAAGTCTCATCCTCTTGGAAGGAGAAAGGGGGAGAAAAAAAGAGAGAGTAGAAAGAGTCAAGAAGTTCAGAGTGATTAGGGCTTTGCTGCTGTCTCCCCTTATCTTGCTTGTGGGCAATGGGGCAATCCACCCTGAGACACTTTCCCTTTCTGCAGCAGGAAGACTGAGGTTTCAGAGCAGCACAGTGAAGATCTGTTCTGATCAGGGCCTTGGTGTGTGTATTTACTCTCCACACTTGGAAATGGAGTAAAGCACCTTGCTGCTACAAGACTGATGGAGAACTAAAACAAGGTCAAAGTAGTGATGTGTAACACCATTAGATTAACAAGCTGTAAGATATATAACTGAAAGATCTAACCACTGAATACAGGGAAGCTTGACTAGCTGGTACTTGTAAATTACAGAATCAAGAACTGTAGACATTGCATGCTCTTGTGTGCAATATTGTGAGAGCCAACAGAGTACAGATATTTCCTGCTCTTGACCGTGGACTGCAGTAAGACACTAAGCATGCACTTGTTAGTCTATTTTTAAAATCTTCATATTTCTGCTTGATATTTATTACTTAGAGAGACAGTACTTATTTCACACAATAGTATGATCAGATTCCAGAGTAGAATCTGCAGGACATGGTTTGTCTCTAGTTTAATCCAGTATCTGTGCACAGTGAACAAATTCCATATGCTTTCACAGGGATATGACACCTATTGAGACTGATTATACTTTTCTCTGACACTATTTTATTCTAAATACATTTTTTTCTGAAAGTAATCTGCAGAATCACAGAAATTGACAGAAATTGCTTAAATATGCTATTTGATGTTAAAAAATCTCTAACAAAATCAATGCCATTTTCTTCAGGGAGAATACAATTTTGATGGAGGACATTGTTGGCTCTCACCTTTCTCACTCTAAGTGCACCTTCTCTTTGCCCCTGTGACCTCTTTCCTGCACAGAGAACTGTAGCAGGGTACATGTGTTTTTCATCTGATCTTTTTGTTGCCCAGTAAACATCCATTATGTAGTTCTGTGAGTACCTTAAGTTAGATTGCTCATTCACATCTCACACAAATTATCACAGGATCATGGAAGGAGTTGGGCTGGAAGAGCTTCATCATCAGTTCTGCACCTGGGAACTAACAGCAAATGAATCACCAGTACTCTGCAGCAAGCACCATAGCAAGAACTGTGCACACTGGGGCTCAGTGGAAATACCAACCTTCTGCAACAAGTACTGAGCCTGACAGAATGTCTTAAAAATGTGTGCTCAGAATTGATACAGGTGAACAACCACTGCCACACTGAGTCCACGTGCCCAAGAAGCTCACTTATACCATAGTGAGGTGCTGCAGGTCTTCCTGCCACCCTTCCCCTAACATTATGGGACTGGCTCAGATCCCTGCACAGAGCCTTTGCTTAGCTCACTCTGCCCATGCTCCACTTCAGCTATCAGCTGTTTGACATGACACTCTCACACAAAGTGTCAGCTGGCAAACTCTGATGAAAGGTAGCAAAGGGCTGCTGAGGATCTGGGCCCTGCTAGTTTCAGCTTCAGGTTATGCATGGCAGGATCACCTCAATTTCTCTGGTCTTCTCTTCCCCTTTATATTCCCAAGTTAGGAATATAAAAGCAAGAGCAGATGCTAGCTCTTCTTCAAGAAGCTGTGCTAGAAAGAGAAAACTTGAAATGTTGCACCTGCATGGGAACAACATGGAGGACAGAGACAAGTTTATCAGGGAGATGGGACAATATGTTAACACTGAAAATATCCACGTATTTTCCTCCTTTTAGGAGAGAAGCTGCAGCAATCTCCATTAATAAATTATGAGTGAATATAAAAGGACACACACTTCTCCACTGAAAACTTTAACAATATACCATTTTACAGTCCGCCTGGACAGAAAGGAAGAAAAAGCAAAATTTCTAGTGCCAAAAAACTGAACTATGCTGAAAGCAAATAGGTTTGTTTAATAAGGCACACCTATTGAAGAAGATATTTCTGAGACATAAACAAAGGCAAAACTATTCCAGATTTAAAAAAAAAATACTACTGGTTTGGAACTCTGAGATATCTGCACATAGACAGTACTGCAGCCCATTCAAATCACTTTTCTCATTATTGGATCAATTTCTATAACCCTCTTCCATTTCATTAAATTGAGTGGTCAGTAAATTACAGTTTTACATATCGGACATATTACATCAACAACCCATTACTGACTGAGAAACTATAAACTTCAATTCTGTCCCTGTTACAGGTTTTAATGCAAACCAGGAAGTTTGATTTAAGTTTTTACTTTCATTTCCTCCAAGTACAATCTATGTGGTCCCTAAATGATTCTTCTCCCCACCCCAGTGCTATCTATGGTTGGGTATATGTGAAACCAGTTCTCTGTTTTGAAAACATTAACTTGGGTACCACTGGTATCATTTCATCACACAATTTACGTCTTTTAACCTTTACTCTTCTTGAACTCTTTTGTATGCTGATTGTCTACCAACACCTCACTTTGACTAATATATATGCATTTATCATCTATTTTTCTTTTGAAACATTTTAACAACAATGGCTGCAAACACATGATGTAGATCTCGAGCTAAGGTTGCTTTGAGTGTTTGCTTAGCACATGAGGGATTTCCACACCATGTATGTGTTATGAAAATACATTACAGTCATGGACAAGGACAAACATGTACAGAGACAATACTTAAAGGATCTAACAGAAATACTTATGTTATCAGAAGTGTATGTTCATATTTAATATTAGGAAGAAAAGGAAACACTTTTAGGAGAATTGTAGCATATGCTACCAAATTTATGTCAAGGGACTAAGAAGCAGATTCTTGCTTCACCTTAAATCTGTTTCATTCACAATGAAATTATTTTTTAAAATAATTAATTAATACAGTGTTACTATTTTGGGAGATGTAAGTGAAAACTGTTTCCTTTCTGCATGGACAGACAAGTGTGCTTTTTAGAAAAGGACAGGCTTTTTCCCCGGCTTTTTGGGTATTTTTGATTCAGCTCTTAAGGTCATCAGCATATACAGCAGGATCCCAGGCACTTCAGCACTAAGTATTTGCTTCAAAAGACCAGTCATGAAGAATTTATATGTATGCTAAAACGGATTTTATGCTGTGTATGCTGAATCTTCTCCTCACATGCTATCTATTGGGACACTTTTGCCTCCCTCCCTCATGCATCTTATAAGCCTGGATAGAGGGCTGCAGGAGAGGCATTACCTTCTTGAACATTCTGGTGGAGTCTTCACTTATCTGCATGAACCGCATGATCACATTGTTCAGGTAGATCTCACTCAGTGTTGCATGGTCTTTGCTTTCTCTTCTCACTTGGTTCAGGAGTAAGTACCAGCAATTCACTGGTGACAAGAGGTTCTGGTCTTTCCTGAGGAAGGAGATACACACATGTATAATGAATAGAAATGAAAAGGTTATGTTATTAACTGAAACATCTCACTGACATTTACAGTCATAACTTGTTAAGTACAAATAGCTGCATCGGAACAGTCTATCCATTCTTGGGATAACTCAGGTTAGGCAAGCCTCAGATGACTTTTAAGACACACTCGAGTCCCATGAGGCATGGATACTCTGCAAGACACCTTAAAAGTATAAAATATCTTGCCACAAAGCTTAGAGATGGAGTACATGTAAATGTTCAAAATCAATAAAGTTCATTCCTGGAAGAGTAACAGTAATTAATTTTTGACATCAGAAATAAACAAGCACTGGAAGCACAACCCAAATTCTTCATGAGCAAAATTGCAGGTGTAGCTGTTTCACTGCATTGGATTTGTATAACTGATGAAGTAGAAGAAAATGTCTCAAGCATCCACATTCTGTGAGCAATGCTCAGAAATTCACAGCATTCATAAAAACACTGCTACTGCTAGTCCTAGATGCGTCAATTACAAGACAAAGAGCAGGACTGGACTTTTTCCAGTGATCCAATTCTGAATTCCCATGACTGACTGTTTGCAATGCAGGCCCACTCCCAGCTTTAATGTAGCAAAAGGTGAAATAAAAGACGACTTCTCATTTCTTTTACACAAGGCAAAATAAAAATACATGCAGTTCACAACTATTTCACAGACAAAAAAAAAACTTTATATAATTTGTCTTATGATTTTAGTGACATTTTAATATAAAGTTTGCCTTTCAAGTAACTGTTCCAGAAACTTGCTGCTCTTTTTTTTTTTCTCTTTTACAGGGTTTCTCCTTTAGTTAAAAAGATGAAGCACATGTGGATCAAAAAGGCAGAAGCAGTGATGAATTGAGAGAAACTCCCGCAACTCTTGGCAAACTCTCCTAATTAGCTGTTCTCATTGTTAGAAATATGGCCTTTAATTCCCACCTAATCATCTACTTTCAGCTCTCACCCTCAGAATCAAAGCAACAAAGAATGATTAACAGAGAAAAGTATTTTCTTTATCATCAGTACTTTGCTTTGCTATGAATCAGGAGTTAAGAAAACTTCCTCCATTTGTTTCAGATAGACATCTTAACAGTGTTACTTCACAGCAAGGGGTTTTATCAGCCAGGTCACAAACGTGAGCACTCCTGAAGGGCCATGCTGATATTACTTGGTCCTCACTGCTTCTGCACGTCCTGAAGCCAGTTCCACAGACCTTCCTGATTGTTCTGGAAGCAATGGTGGGAACAGCTCAGGGGACCAACAACTAAAGCCATTTTTGCTCTAACATGTTCTCAAAGCAGAGAATGGCAAGAGCAAAGCCAAAGGTAGAACTCAAATCATAACTCCCATGCACAGCTGCCAGTCTGAGTTTAACATGTTTAAGAACAAGAAAAGACGTTTGTAAACATAAGGAAAAAAGATTTTGCCACAAGCAGAATAAAAGCCAGGGCTCTCTGTGAAGTGGTGACATATGCACAAGTTGGTTATTTCAGAGAATCACTGAGTCACTAAAACGAATTTTAAGAAATATGTTTTAATGCTCTTTGAACTGTTCAAGCTGTATTTGATTAACCTTTCCTTTGCCAGATCTATTTGGAAAAGACTTTTGTCCTGAAACAGCTGTTTCATCTGTGTATCTCTAGCACAGCACTGAGTGAACAGTGGGAAAATTATTTTTTAGTTTTACAAACACAAAATACTGTTCTAAATCCCTAAGCATAACAGAGCCAGACACACGCATCCATTAATCAGCTCAAGTCAGGAAAATAACCACATGAGACTATGTCAGCAAGTGATGCAAATGAGCCATTTCAGAAAACGCACTGTACGTTACAAAACTCAGCCATTAAAAGGATACATTAAATTGTAAACAACACATAACGTTCACATCATCTTTATTCCCAGGAATCAGAGAGGTGAAGATGCACAGCAAAGTTCACATGCAACAACAAATCAAAATAGTTTTATTTCCTAATGTCATTCTTGGGCAAAATTGTCTTTTTTGTTGCTGTTGTAATGTTGACTGACCTTCACGCAGATGCTTCAAAATCCTACCAACTCCACTAGATATGAGCACACAGATTTTCAAGCTTTTGGAGCTCTGCATCTCTTCTAGATACTGGCTGTATTTTGGGTAGTTTAAAATCCATATGGTAGGTTAGGGATAGTACTTCTGCAACTTGACTTTTAAGAAACTGAAACTACTTGTCAGAAGCTGCCATGAGTAACTGCATAGAGCCACATCAACACTGGTATTTAGGCACACATCTACTTTCAACTGCAATGAGAACTGCTATGCTGCTAAGCAGGGCTGGAAATTTTAAACAGGCCTTTGAACCAGCAACAGGTACAACATGGAGGCAGATGGGCAAGCAGGTTTCTCTTACTTGTACTGCTGATGATCCTTGGTACTCCTGGTTTTTGCCATGAACCTCTCTGCCAGTTTTTCCAGGTTTCGGGAATACTCCATCTCTATTTCCGACTTCTTGCGGAAGAAATCCTGCAGATCCTGAAGAAGCTGCACTCTCATCTCAGTCTGCTGCTCCAGGCATTTCTGCTGCTCAACGAGTTGAGCTCGGATCTCTAATGAGACAAGCAAATATCCACTCAGGTCAGTGAAAGCAAATTAATTGAGTGTTACCAACCAAAATTACAAACACTCCAGTGTACTTCATCCTCACAGCTACACCAGCTGGAGCTGGATTTGAGATTTGTGGTGGGACACAGCAGTGGTAGCTCTCACTTTTGCCACCACATGCTTAATGCCCAGCATCCTCCCACCTGCTGTCTGTCTCACAAACAGCTGCGGCAGGGGCTCAGGTGAGTCTCCACCTTCCTCTCCCTTCCCTCTTCTGGCCACTGGCACTAGCACAACATTCCACTCGGAGTGATCTCCTTGCAAAAGGTTGTGCTGCCCTGAAGAATGGCCGGATAAACAAGCACCCTCTGGGTCAGGATCAGCCTGCTGACTGTCAGGTGTTCTATCTTCATGTACACCATAGAAACAACCTTGTGATAAACCCTGGAGGCGTTATCCATTATAACTGTGCACAGGTGAGCTTCCACGTCTGCCCTGTCTCTGCCAGGGCAGAGAACCGGTGGAAGGTTCTCTGGAAGAGAGAACATATAGTACACCAGGAAGGAACCGGTGTACTATACGTGCATCCAACAATGTTTTACAGCAAATATAGAGGAAAACATGTACCTATACTTAGAGACAACTATCTGAAAATTTGCACAAGGTTCCAGAGACTATACATTTTTAGTATTTAAAAAAAAAAATCATTTTAGAAGAATCTCAGTGTAGAAGAGAATAGATTCTCACAGTTCTCTTCTAGAGAAATAAGGAAAAGCCTCCAGATAACCTACCACTTTTTGCCCTATGCAAAATTACTATGTAATAAGGTTTTTATTTTAGAAATTTATGGGTTTTTTTATTTTCTTTTATTTTGGTTGGTGATTTTTAGCTGACCAGTTAAATACATTCTGAGAACATTTAGTCTAAAAAGATCCCTCTGGTTCTTTAGAGTTCATTACACATTTGTCAGCTGCCCAGTGTACTCCAATACTGTGGAGTAGAATGAGGAGTAAACACTTTCTGACAATAATATATGTGTATATTTTTTACACAGTTTAATGCTATAATAAGGATTTATCAACAGCAAAACGCCCAGAAGTGATGTCCATGTAAATGCAAAATTGTTGCGAAATTGTACTTGATACTTAATGACATAACCATGCTGTGGGCAAAAAGATCCTGGAAATTTTCAAAGCCCACAGCATAGTTTCAAATAGAAGAGCATTCTAAAAGTCATACTAACATCACATGGAACTGCAAACCACTAAGCACTAATAACACCACAAAATATTATCTGATGCAACTAGGATCTAATGCATCCTTACTGATCTTAGAGCAGGTATGAAGGCAGAGATCCTCTCTGCTAGGATTCAAATGTGCATACTGAAATAAGGTAGTATGAGCACAGAAAACTGTTAACCAATATATTTGCTGAAGGAGGGAGACACTGCAGTATTTTCTTCCAGATCTTCTGTGAGCTACCAGCTGCTGTGTTAATCATTAATGAGACCATCCATTTTTATAGTCTGGGAGGTGAACCAAAAAATTCATGGTTTGGTTTTCACTACATTTCAAATCAGTTTGTTGGAAAAAACCCCATGCCTCCAGCAAGGATGAGCCACTGTAATACAACACTGTATCAATGTCATTCATGTACACAGAGGAGAAAACCACATCAGAGCTGGAAGGTTAACAACAGAAACAGATGCTCAAGACCACTTTTTTAGGTATCTACTACTGTTAATATTGCAGTAATAGAAAAATCCTGTGTATGGGGTACTGGCTGTACAGATCCACTGGTCAGAAGCAGCAATTTTGTCTATAAGCTGGAGTTTTCACTAAATCCAGATCCATGTACATGGTCACGATACTTCAGCCATCTCCCTTTCCCACTCAAGATTTTCTAGCAGCTACTTTGAAAGCAGCGTTTTGTACAGAGCAACTATGTTCTGATTATTTTGTAGGTCAGTGTACCTTGCTGCTATAATTCTTCTTTTTTAGGCAGGCTTTTGCCATAGCAACAAGAATGAGAAAGATTTTAGAAACGGGAATATATGAATAGAAATACAAGAAACAATGAACAAGGGACAACAGATAGAATATGAGAAACTGCCTTAGCTTTTTAATGCTGTCTGGATTTCCAGTTGACAATAGTGGCTTCCTTCAAACTTGTATTTTAGGAAACAAAATTGAAGCATGATCTATGAAAGCTGATAGAGATGTACAAGCTCTGAGTGAGGCTGGTAAAATTAGGGGCTCAGGGGCTGCAGCTTTATGAAGGGAAGTATTCTAATTTCTGGTTATTTGAATCTCAGCAAAGAGAAAGAACATGTTGATTACAAAAGGCTAAGCCTATGGCCTCCTGTTGGAGGAGAAAAAGGGGAGATATACATCCCACTCATGCTATCTGACCACCACAGTCAGTCCAGAAGTGACTTCAACAGCAGTTCTCCTTCTAGTCTTTCATGTCATTCTGCTCCTCCATTTTTTATAATTTCTTTTACTAATAACAGGTGTAATGCCATCCTGGCAGGCTGAGGAGATGGCAATGAATAAGAAATCAGATCGGAAAGTGTTGTGATTTCCATTTTCTGAAGAGAGCAATGGATTAAAAAAAATTCAACCAACCAATCAAACAAAAACCCCCAGAACAAGTACTGGAAAAACAGGCAGGCAGCCTGAGCAGCTGTGTGTGACAAAATCACAACTGTCCAGGCACTATTAACTATAATACACTACCCATTACCCACTGCTACAGAAAAATGCACCAAGGCAATGCTATTTTCTTTAACCAGTTTACATGTGTGATTTCCCTAAGGCTATAAAGAGTGGCATGGAAAATTGCTGCACTATATTCAAAGAAATAAAATCAGTATATTCCAAACTCCATAGATACAAAGACAGGTGCAGCAAGTAAGAGAAGGATGCCTGTCTTTACTCTTATTTTGCTGGCACATTTAAATTAAAAGTTGAATTGGTACCAGTTGTAATGGGCAATGACATTGTCCTATTCTGCTCTGCTGAGTGGCTGATGTCAAATTGCCAGGCTATTTTGTGCCAGAAAAAGACCAGTTTAAACCCTGGATGAGTTAACACCTTCTCCTTCTTTCTCTTGGCAGCTTTGAGTCAATGCTCACTGGTTTTCTGGCCAGAGGCAGGCTCAAAAGGAATCCCATCCATTTATACTGCAGCTTGAACAGACTGAGATCACATCAACTGGAAAAAAAAATAAATCTACTTTGTCCAGTATCTGCACACACAATCAAAGTGAGGAAACAGTTAATGTGACAGCAATTAAATCAATAAACAGAATGAAGTTTTATTTCTAAAGATTTTTATGCTAAACTTTATTTCGGTTATGCCCTCACAGACACCCTCCACTACAATTACTGCATTAAGTATAAAATTAGATTTTGTTTATGCCAGTTTTGAAAACATAACTCTAACTTTTCAACAAACCTTTATTTCCTTGACAAGTGGTTAAATCTGTGCACCATGAAAAGTAAAAAGAGACAAGATTATAATTGCTTTGAAAGTTGAGTCTGAGCAGATAAAGATGAACTACTGATATCGCCCAAATCATAATCAGAAATAACTCATCGAGGTTACCTCTTTGCACACAGTACAGTATTACAAATAGTGACTTACACAGCACTGCTGTAATACCCTGTACTACCCTGAAGAACAGGTATGGAATCAGTGACATCCAGTGCCC
Source organism: Calcarius lapponicus (assembly GCA_039654755.1). Lineage (NCBI taxonomy): Eukaryota > Metazoa > Chordata > Aves > Passeriformes > Fringillidae > Calcarius > Calcarius lapponicus. The sequence goes on along the minus strand of CM077463.1, from coordinate 33,436,471 downwards.
CCCCCAACGGAACCTGTGAAGATACACTACAGTGCGACACAATCATAATGCTGGCTACACACCAGCACGGAACTAAGTTCTTCACCTTCACTTCCACACACAAAAGCACTAGACTCCATCAAACATCCCCAAAAAGTCAAAGGAAACCCCCTCCTGACCTCACTAGCTCACAACTTGTAAACATGGTATTAACCAAATTAAGCCATGGACAGACCAACACTGCTGCCCTGCTACAGAACTCCCCACTGCAATGCCCACTCCCATCCCTGCCCTGCAGTACTGCAGTGCTCCAGCCATGCTGCACTAGGCTGTGCCCAGCCTTTCAGATGTTGGAGACCTTTCACACCACCACAAACTCTCTTACCAACTCTTGAGCAAAGCAACTCTAAAGAATGCTTCATGGTGCTACCAACACACCTGCCTCAAAATGCTTCCTGCCTGAGCCACTCCAAGAGCTGATGCAGCCTGCCACTCTTAGCTCCCATTTAACTTTTGTGCTTGCAGGGCAGCCCTGACATGGGCTTTGGTGTTTGCTGAAAGCTCTGGAAAATGCCACAGAGCAGGACATGTCACCCCGCTTGGCTGCACTGCAAGCCTCCCACCTGCTGCCTCACCCTGCCTGGCAGGGTGCTATATTTAAGTCATGATTACAATTCACAAACTATGCAGACATATTAATCCAGTGGTATTACTGGATAATCATACCAACAGCCTTGGGGCCTCACCCTTCAAAAGATCACAAAAACAAGTAACTCAACAGAACTCTGAGAGTACAGAGGCTCTCACAAGACATAGTTATGTTTGCAGGTTTTTATCTGGGCAACCAGACAAAGCTGCATTACCTCCCATTTTTCTCCAAATGTCTCCTTCACCCCCCCCCAAAAAAAAAAGTTACTTTTAAATGTCTCAAAAATGTCTCATCAAAATAAAATGTATACATGGTATCTTAGACTTTGCATTTCTAAACCATTACACTTAGTCATTTATTTTTTACCCCAGTGAGCTATCAACACACATATCCTTCATCGTCATGCCAATGATATCCAGATCATATTTCACAGGCAAAGATTCAGACCTTAAATTCAGCCTAGATATCATCTGGCGACCAACATGCATTTGTAATTAAGCAGCTATTGCAGCATTAATCATCTTGCAGTTCCTCCTTGAAGACACTTGAGTCTTATATGCTTCTCATTGCGTCCTAGTTATTTAGCATGAAGAATTGCTGATGTCTACCCCTGCTGCTAGAAGCTGGGGTGCTGCATGAGGGGACTAATCATTTCAGTTTCATTCGAGCCTCTGCCTTTGTAAGGACTTGGTTTTGGCTTCTTTGTCAAGATGAGTGGAGCTTTGGTCCAGCTGCGTGCAGCTGGCCAACATCTGCAGTTTAGGTTTTGTTTGAGCAAAATGCTTATCTCCAGCCCACTGAGGATGCTGCCAGCAGAGAAATCGCAGCAGGAATCACTGAGAGGGGCCTGGAGGTGTCCCTGTGCACATCTAGTACTCCTTAATGCCATGTCCCATCAGTGCTCCCACAGTTTCCAGAGACATTACTGTTCCTCTCAATAGACAAGAAGATAAAGATGGTGAGAGGCATCACATCCATGGTGAGTGCTCAGACTCAGCTGCCAATACTTGTCCCTGAGATACACAGCCTAAAGATGCTAGTGCTGTGAAGTTTTTATTTCTCAGAGACTTGGCTGGAAAGCTATTTGAGTATTTCTATGACAAATGGCGAGGGAAGCTCTGTGGTCAGCAGGGAGTCTGGCTCACACTCTCTTCCAAGACCTTGTTGCCATTTTCTTTGACCACAAGCAGGAAAATCCACTTCAAAAGCCAGAAAATTCCACCAGACTGACAGCTAATGAGAGATGCTGGGGTAAAGATCTTGGAGGCTGATGCAGAAATGCCTTTAAATAGATCATGAGCCTGTACCACAACATTAACCTTCTATGACAGACTAGAGGAGATCACTTCCCTGTATTCAGTACGTAAGAAGTATGGCTGCAGAGACAGTGATGCCCTCAAGCTTCCATAGGCAGGGTTTTTGTGGACTTTGTTCTACCCTGACCCCATAAATTTCACTTAGTACATTGAGCATACAGCTTTACATGTGTCACCACTTGAAGTGTGACCTCTGCCATGCACACTCCAGCACTAAACTTACTGTTTGACTTTGTGCTATTTTCCAGAGAATTCATTTCAGATTTTTTGTTTGTTTGGGGATTTTGGGGGATGTGCTTGAGGTTGCCTGTGACAGATCACGTCTTCAGGTTGTAGTGTAGAGAATCACTTCTGCTATCTGAAGGGCTGTACAAAGAATCAGCAATCTGAAGCCTCTGCTGACATCCGTCAACCTCTTTAAAACTGTAATCTACATTCATTCCAAGCACTTTGGCATCCTTAAAGATAAAAACCAATCCTTGTGCAGCCATTAGGAGGAAAGCTGGTGTAGAAGCCATTTGCAGGATACTGACAAATTTTTATGGGTCACTTCACTTGTCCTGCTCAAACAAACGGAGCAGAGAAACAATGAATCCTCTCCTTGAAGCTGCAAATTTCATTTCTATATATTCAAGCAAACACACTTCTGTCTCCTGCAGTCACAGACTGGGCAACAACAGGTGCCTAAGCAGAATCCTGTAACTGGGGGATCCCAGTGGACAGACTTCAAAAAGGGCAGCTGTATTAGGGCACCTTCCAGATCCTTTTGAAATGAGAAGACATGTCTGGAAAAGCCAAGAAAATCTCTAGATGCAGAAGAAGAAGCTTTTCTTCTTGTTGTTCTTGGACTAACGCCCTCCTGCTATTCACAGCCACAGCTGCTGGTCACTTGGCTGCCTACTGTCCCAGTCTAAATGGAGGGCAGTGTGCCAGCTCATGACTTGGCAGGACACTTGTGCCACAATGCTGCTGCCAAGCGACCATGAATTTAAGCAGGCAATCTGCCTGCACCACGTTTTGAGTGCCTCTGCTTTTGTGGCAACTGCTCCTTCGCACGCATAACCAAGTGCTGGCACTATGTCCTACCAAACCTTGAGCCTGGCATACTCTGTCTTTGCAGTCACAGGATCTGGGACTGAGGACAAAAAATTCTGTCCCTCAGAGGAGAAGGAACTTTTATTTTGCTCAACAGTAAAAGCTCAGCTCATCTCAAAACACTGCCAACCAGAAGAGTAGAGAGTAAAGGGCAAGATGCCTCCTCTGCATCAACAGTCTGATTCAAGGTCTTTCACCGGAGTGACCAGCCCTGAGAGAGCAGATATTCTCCCAAAATTCAGCTGCCCTACCTCTAGATGAGCAAATCAGTTCTGCAAAGAAAGACAGAGACAGTGAGAGAGAGAGAGGAAAAAAAGAGTCCATGTAACTGTCTGCCAAGCAGACAGGTGATCATAAAGTAGGTGTTTAAAAACCCATTTAGAGCATCTAAACTGTCAAGATCTATGGGAAAACTTATCCTGAAGCTTCTTAAGGGCTTCAGTCATCCTTTTTTTGTGCTTGTTAAAGATACCATGAGCCTTTCCTTGCAGTCTTAAATTCTGGGCATATGAGAAAATTAAAAAGAAATCAGTATGTCCAAATCTTTCTTATCTTCTCACCAATGACGTATATGCCAACAGAACAGAAAGATGATTCATGGGTCTTCTCAGAAACATTCTTTGCACAATGTCTGGGAGGCCCGACTGGCATTAGCACTCCATGAGACAAAAAATCCACACAAACCAGGGGGTCCAGTAGGAAAGGAAACCCAGTTTGTCACAATCCAAGCAGTAGAAAACCTAATGCTCTTCATTAGCTTCTTTATTTGTAAACTGGGTAAAATCAGGTTGAATTCCTGCCTCAGCTGCTACAAGGCTGAGGATGGAGCTGCCTCTGAAAAGTGCAGCAGTATCCACTCTGCAACAGACACTGCATCACTTGTCCACCAACACTACCCTGAAATTACTCCAGTCTTAGTATTAGCACATATCCTTTACTCCAGAGAAACCATAAACGTCCTGACCATACAGATGTGAGTACAGATTGCATCCAGACCAGCACCATTTCATTAAGTTCTACTTATTTGTCACAATAAAACCCTTCCTTCCTTCTTAATGTCTTGGATGAAGAGCTGGGAAGTGAAAACATCTGAAGGCTTCTTCTAGAAATGAGATGTTGAGAGAGGTGCCTTTTCTTGACAAAAAATTAATTAATCTGAACCTCTGGCAGGTGACATAGCTCTTAAGATGAGAGTTATGCTGGTAGAAGTACAGGCCAGGAACTCCTGAGCAGCAAGATAAGAAAGTATGAAATCTGCACATCAATCAGACACAGCATCTCCTGTACACTGGTAACTATCACTGTGATAAGACTCAGAAATTAATAACTAGAGAAAATTCCCTCCCTACATCCTATGAAAATGACTCTCCATGCACGGCACATCTTTAGGAGGTCAATAAAACATTTTTAGGATGACACACACCCTGCTACATGTCATAAATAAGAGCATGCATTTGACCCAGCCATGACTTTCAGTGACAGCTCTTTAAGTCCCAAGGTGAAGTAATAGCGCAGTTTTAAGTACAAAAAGGAAACAGTAATCTGTGCTTTGGCTTTGATACATTTAACTCCAACCCCCCAACTTAATACATTGAGCACCTTTGTGTTTTTCTTCTAAAATAAATATGTACTTTTTTTTTCTGCAACAGATCCATGATGCTCCGCTTCTCCAGTGAGACAAACAGCTATGCCACTGAGATACCTCCAACACCGGTTTTAAAACTTCATGCACATATCCCATGCTAACCACTCACCTGAGTACATCCCTGTAGTTACTTAAGGCCCTATGTACCCCAGCCAACCAAGTGGGGAAAGAAACTGTCTCGGGCAACATGCCAGAGCTGCAGAGCCTGCCTTGGATGCTGGCACACTTGTGGGCAGCGCATCAGCCCCTGCCCATGAGCACTGTGCTCTCCAGCAGCACAGAGCAGGGACAGCCCTGCACTGCTGAGGCAGCAGAGGGGGATCAGAGCTTCTCACTCACCCACCCAGTGCTGAGTGAAGGATGGCAGCTACCACCCAGCCAACCTTTGGATGCAATTCTATCACCGTGCTTCAGGCTTCTTGGACAGATTTAACTGTAAAAGTGCAAGTCTGGCTCAGGAGAATGTCTGTCGGACCAGATGGACCTTGATCTGCATAATTTTTTAGTAGAGACCTGGCCTAAATCTGCAAAACCAAAGCCTCAGTGAGGGATTACTGGTGCTCTGGGCATGACTATACTATCCAAAAGTAAATTTCAGCATCTTGTCTCATTTTCACATAGCAAATAATACTGAATTTGACTCAGCAGAGGATTTAAGAAACAGGACATCAAGTTTTGGGGGAAAAAAAGTTCTGTATGACAAACTCTGAACAGAAAATTTGTATTTTTACTAATTAAACAACAGAATAACCCCAACCATGATGGAATAACTTATTCTGTCTGTGGGAGTACTAATAAATGTGAAATAGATAATCAGATAATCACCATGCTGGTTGATTATAACTATTATACAAGTAGAAGTAACAGGTATTTTTATATGTCACCTAACAAGATTAGATAAATTCTGCCATTCTTCAAATACATTTGTTTATGTACTGCTCTGATCTGGTAGAAAGTGTCATGCCTAAGTGAGAAAATAAAATGCTTACCTCAAAGGATGGTTTTGAACCCAATTACTCAAAGCCTCAAATTCCACTAACAGCAGCTGGGAAAAAACAAATCCTTCAGTGTCACAGAGCAGATTCTTTCTGCTACAGGGGAGTATAAATTGGATTGTGGACCACATTTAATTAAATTTATCTTCAGTTGTTACGGTAGCAGGAGAAGAAAGCCCCCCCCCCCCCCCCCCCCCCGAGGTTCCTGCTAATGGGAACAGAAAAAAATATCCCATGAGACTGTAGGTAACTGTTGCTTACTCACTCAACAGTAAAATGAAGAATAGTATCTGCTAGTAAATGAACTCTGGGCTAAAATAATTTGCATGTTCCCAGGTTCCCTGGAAACAGTCTTCAATCTGTCAGAAGTTTAAAAAAAAAGAAAAATATCACTCTCATTTTTTTAATGAGAGGAAATATCAGAACGAACAAAACTTAAAGCTGATGATTTGTAGAACCCAGTATCTGCATTAATTCACTGTTTTGTGTATTCTGTAAATGTTTGCCTCCAACAGATATATGGGTGATTAGGGTTTCCAGCAGGGCTTTGATGATTGCTGAATGGAAGCAAAGACACCAAAAACAGCTGCAGGAAACAGATGTGCTACTTAGGGCACCTTCACTGAATAGCCAAGGGATTAATGCTTCACGTGCTTAGTTCAGAATTCCTTTATAAAAAAGGGCTATAAAATCCCTATTATTACCTGTGTTTTAGCCATCTCCATTTGGAAATAGACATTCTGGTAGCAAAAGCTGCATTGGAGTCAGTAGAGGAGAAGAACTGCAATGGGCAGGGCAACAGCCGTAGCTCCTAGGCCCTTTCCCTGGCTAAACTGAAATTGAATCTTGATGCTTTGTAAGCATAAAGTTCCAGCTCTGAGAAGCACATGAGCACTTATAGCATCTGGATGGCAAACTGGTAACCTGTGAAAATAGTTATTCTTTTTTCTGGGAAAAAACATTGTTTGGTAATTCACAGAAGGTCATGCACAACTTAGTGAAGAAATGAAAGATGTGACATCTACAGTGGAGAAATCTCCATCCTGTAAGAGGATCATCATCCAACCATTAGCAAAATACAAGGGGAATGCTTTGGAAATAATAAATGCAATAAACACGGATACCAACTGGGGCAAAAAGCAAGGGTAGTTGGAAGGAGAAACCAGATATGCCAGCAAGCAATATGAATCTCGCAGGCTTCTGACAATTTGCCAAAGGAAGCTTTATCCTCAGTTATGTTTCCTTAATCGGGAATTCTCTGAATACTCCAGATACTGGTTTTACAACAGTGCTATATTTCCAAATGTTTACTTTAGGGCCACTCTTTTTTTTTTTTTTTTTTTTTTTTTTTAACCAAAGATGAGTTTGAGTCAGTCAGGAGCACTGGGAAAATAATTGAAACAGAAGGATAAAGTAAAGACCAAAAAGTCAAAGTGTAGTAGTGCACACCTACACCTACTAGGCCAGATGAACCCAGGACTGCAGTGGCCAAACTGCTGACAAGAATCTGTCCCCTTTGTCTGAAAGTGGCTGCTGTGACCAAAGGGCTGGAGAGCATCTCCTGGAAAGGGCAGAGGGAGCAGAGAGAGATGCCAGTGTGTTCTAGGCAAGCAAATTGCTACTTCTGCCTAAATTACTGAAGTTCTCATCAGAAATATTTATAGAACAAAGACAGGTAAAAAGATAAGGAGAAACCAGGTCAGTTCCTGCAAAAGAAAACTACAGTGGCAAGCCACTGGAGTTACTTAAGCTTATCAACAGATAGTGGATAACTTAAACCCAGCTGACCTTCAGTTTCAAGTTACCTGCAATCCTTTGCCTCAAGTTACCTGCAGTCCTTTGCCTCAAATTATTCTACTCCTGTTGCATTTAAAATCTATCAAAAAATCTTAAAGAGCACAAAAATACAGATAAACCAGTTGAAAAGCATTTATTTTTTCCAGTTTCTGCAAAATGTGCATTTTCACTGCGACTTCCTTTCTGCACCTAATCTGTCAAAGTACAGCGACAGTGCTTACTGAAGCTTCAGTCCTGTCCTCTCTGCCTGGATAGACATTTTCATCTTAGTGCTCATCTACTGCTTTGTCACTTTGGTGATAATCTGTCATAACCTTGACATGTAAAAATCACAAAGAAAAGAAGACTACCTTTGCATGAAGTTCAAGTTGTCCCAGTTGACTCAGTCTAAAACTGCAGATTACTCATGTCCAAGCTGGGCATTATTGAAAGACCTCATCTGTGGCTTCTCTATAGAACAACGACCTTGTTGTTTACATAAACTTTCAGGTTGTGAAGAACAAGAATAAGATAGTAAAAAAGAATAAGATAGCAGCTCTGAAAGGGGTTTGAGCAACTTTTACTTTTGTCTACTTTGAAGAAAAAAACCCAGAACTCTACCTATAATGGAAAGCAAAGACAGTAAGTGCTCAGTATTTAAGCATTCTGCAAGCTAAGCCTTTCTGATGCACTGTTGCAGGTAATGGTTCTTTCCCTGTCCGTAAAACCCAGTTTCACTGCAAATTAGCAGCGGCTTTAACCAATGAGGTCAAAAATTGAGAAAATAAAGAACTTCAGGCATGAAGAAAGGCTTGTCAGAAGACTCAATAGAACTGTAACACCCAGATGAATTCAGCTATCCTCAGCAGGAACTCCCTCTTCCAACTTCCAAACAAAATGAATTTGCTTGGAGAGCAAACAATCCTCAAACAATGCCCAGAACTGTGTCAATCATGTGGAAACTGCTTGCAAATATAGAAATCTACCAGGGTGTTACAACTAGACTTACTTTTCTCCCCTAGAGCTCTATTAACAAAATTGCTTTAGAGACAGGAATAGGCAAAAATTCTCCCTTGGTCTGGAAGACCACTGCACATTGTACCCAGCCAGGCTGCTGGCTAATTCCCATAGAGAGAGTCCTCTAGCCTTACAGGTAACATGGCACTCTCTAAGGAAAGATTCAGGTCAGAAAAGCCAATAGCCTGAATAGAAAAAGCTGGTTGTAAGCCACCTTCCTAGGAAGAAGTTTTCCAGCAGACCTATAAGCAGTTCATACCCAAGCCAAACAAGCTGCTTGAGCTCCTCAGAGTGGGTGGAAAAGCCACTCAGAATTAGTGTAGTCTCTGACGGAAGCAACAAGATTAGACGGAAACTGAAGAGCTACCTCACATCCTTTGAGTGAGAAGCACATCTGCAACGTTTTAACTCTGCTGAATAATTAGTTGTTTCTTGAATCATCAGTAAGGCTAGACAGAAAAACCACACTTTGATAGAAATGCACCAGAGTTTCATTTTAGGCTAGGACACTTAGAACTCTCAGAAAAGATCCTTCCTCTCAAAGCACCTCCTCACTGCCATCCTGTATCAAGGGTGTCACTCAGCTTGACCTGCCCCCACCCCGCAGGTGTTTTGTTGGGAACACCAAGCTGGAGATCCTGCCTCTCCCGAGCACTTTGTGCAGGAAGTACCATTGCCAGTGCTGCAGATCCACCCGCGTTTTGCAGGAAAAAGAAAGATACTTTCAAAGCATATCTTTACCCACAAGGATGTAAGCACTATGAAGGCAGAGATGATTTAAAAAAAAATCAAAACAAATCAGGAAAGCCCTTAAGCACTCTGATTTAACAAAGGAGAACAAACATATTCCAATTCTATAACACCTAATGATTTTAATTAAAAGCTTCCCTCCTTTGCAAAGTTGCAGTCTTTTAATTTATAAAAAGCTTGTAATTAAGATGTAAACGAAAGTTCCAAACCTTGCAATTTCCTGTGCTAAGGAAATTCTGATTCTTTTTTATAATATGTCATTAGTCTGTTTGATTTAGGCAGAAATTTTATCATTTAACTCTCCAAGAAAAAAACACTAAACAACTGCTGCCAAAGGAAATTTAAGGCAAGAAGTAAAAGCTTTCACGTAACAACAGTGGATCCAGGAGAATAAGCAGCCTTGCAGAGACTGCATCTGGCAGGGGAATACTTGACAAGACTGTCAGCATTCTCCTGAGCTCCAGACTTCTTCCAATTTGCACCTTCAGACCTATGCATTTGTTCACTGAGATATAAGAAAAAGTGCTGTCCTTGTTCCTTGTGTTGCCACAGAGTGCACACTCCATCACCTCAGTGCAGTGACACGTCTCAAGATACTCAGTCTTATTAGAAGCCTGCACTCATTAGCTATGCAAGAGAACACACTGTCTGGCCAGTCACTGCTCCTTATGCCAAATACACCTGCCTCTGATCTGGGCTGGATTCACCACCACCTGCATCCTTCCTATGGATTCCTCTGCACATGGCTGACTTCAGGATGGTGCCCCATGCAAATGAATCCAAAATTAGTAACTTGGTAACAGTTTCAGGTCTCCTTTCCAGATTGGGTTTTTGGATGCTTTCACTGTATTCCCACTGCCCTATACAGGCATTCTGATAAATGCTGCTGCAGCTCAAGAACCTCTGCTGATGTTCTCTGAATGCAGGAAGGGAGGGATAGCAAGAATCTTAACTATTTGGGGGTAAAACAAAATACTTCCAGTATCTTTTTATACAGGCACCAGACAGCCATGTACAACACACTGGTTTGAGGATGCTCCTCTCTATTTACCAGGATGTTTTACTTTGCAGGCATATGCTCCCTCTGTATTCCCCATATGCTTTTGGGGTTTTTAAAAAAAATAAATTGGAGGAGCAGAATCATTTGCTCCACTGCAGGCAGATTACACAGCAAACATTTGGATGAGCATCAGAGGACAGAAGAATCTGCTTTGATGCATAAATGAGATTTTGATCTAAAAGACTGAAAAACCCTTTTGTACAAATGCAGAACAAGATTTTGTGACATTAATGACATTCCTTATTAAAGACTGTAGACAAACATCGTAACACAGGTGTGCTACTTCAGAAGAAATATAGTAAAGGCCAGATCAGCTCAGAAAACTGTATCTTTTCTGCATAAAAATAGAGAATATTGCACTGTCTTCAATACGAGACATCCATTGTTAAGGTCTGGTCTAGACAGCCATTTACAGCTCCCAACAGCAGCAGTATTGATCAAATGAATGGATGTGCAGCCATGCTCATTCTTGTGCAGCACAGAATGGTGACCTTTCTATCAAACATGCCCATCTAAATCTCAAGCCTCTGCTTGACAAGTGCTGCACACAGAGGAACAATGTGGGTTCTGTGTGGCGTTAAGTATCCCATGCCATATCTAAGGCAGGAAAGACAGGAGCTGCCTGGGTGAGAATGAAGACAGTACAAAAGTAACACCTGGGAAATAGAGATTTTATTCTCACTTTTTGCTACATTCTTGTGTGATCTGAGATGATGTTTTACCTTCTTCCATGACAGAGTGCAATAAGGCCCTGTACCTTATTCACCAGAAATGTTTTTGTACCATAACTTTTTTTAAACTTCCTTAGAAGAGAAAAAGAGCAAAGAAGTGGGTTGCTTGATGTGTTTTAGTAAGCAGCATTCCAGTAAGTTTGATTATTACAGAGGACATAAAGTACTTTTTTTAGAAAGCACTTTTAGATGAAGAGCTCAGTATGAAGCTGTCTAAGAGTGGTTGCTGAGAATAAAAGCAGAACCTTCCAGTTTGACAGGACTGTATTTGGCCATGGTTTCTCTATGATGGGCCACTTCTCAGCGCCTAAAACCCAGCTGACCTCAAGACAACAGCAAGGAGGCAAACCCAAGCTCTGACATTCAGATAAAGCAATGAAGGGAGAGGATGAGTGCACCTTTGTGTTCTGGAAGCAAGACCTATGTGGTTCTTTGAGGAAAAAGGAAATCCAGCAGAACAAAAACGCAACAGGCATTGTATTTACTCCAGACACTATCAAAATTAGAATTGCTACTAATATTATAGCAAATTTGGTGTTATGAGAGAGCAGAAACCTTACTGCCTATCTCTGCACTTGCTGTTAAACAGTCTCCATCTGACTGCCCTTTGCACACTGCAGAGGTGCAACTTAAGCTGACCTAAGCTGGATCGAGAGCAGCGCATCTGTGCTAACATGTGTTATGCATGCTTAGGGTGTTGATCTCACTAAAAATTAACAAGGTAAAAAAGATTATCCCTCAGATCAGCTCTCACTGCAACTACACCACTGCCACCCTATGAGAGTAGGAAAGCAATGTATGATGGGGCTAAGAAGGTTACTTGCAAACCAGAAGAGTCATGGGACCTGAAGTACAAAAGGACTGAAGCTTTGGCTGATCTCTCTTAGCTGATTAACTGTGGGCTGTTAGAAGAAATATATGGGCCCATCTTCCCTCCTCTCCCTGTTTGCTCATCCCCTCCTCAGATAAGATACACGAGGCTGCATGCTGCATAATCTGTCATACCAAGGCCTGAATCCAACCAGAAAAAAAAAAAAAAAATCAGGTGAGGGAACTGCGGGTAAAGGATTGTTTTTCATCCACGCAGGTTCCCTTGTAGTAGGGTTACATTATCACTCTGGCCTAAGAGAGTTCATCTTCCACCCTGCTTCTCTTTCAGCCACTGGTTCAGAGCAGCAGCCAAGTACCTTGCACTCTGGTCTGCACCCTGGGAGAGCTGCTACTCTCTCCATTGCTGACAGAGGGAAATCAGAGAAACCATCCTCTTGCCAAAAGGGTGTGATGACTCCAAACCATTAGTTTCCATATAATCTATTTTTCACACTGGAACACAGCTCTCTAGCACCTCACACAGGAATCAGCAGCCCCCCCATACCAGGAATCAGGGAGAGGCAGAAAGAACAACTGCACTCAGGTGTAATGGTGTATAAATGAAAATTCACCTAAGTTAGTCAGATATGCAGTCACACATGAAAGGAAAAAAAGAGTAAGGAAAGTCCTGTTTGGCCTGCATGATACACTGTCATCTGATTATGTGCTGAGCCATTTATCACAGTGCCAGGCACAGGCGCTGTCTTATCTGTCAGCTGTGCATTAGACACCCTGGTGAAACACTTGCAAGGATACATTTCCCTGGAAGTGACACTCTGATGCCTTGGCAAGAGTAATGGCACTAATGCCAAGGGTTTGCTGTCTTTCAGTCCAAATGCTACAGCACACGGGCAATTTCTATTACTCTCAGCCATAAAATACAGTGGATATTGTCAAGCACTTGAGCAAAAATGCATGTGTAAAGCATTAACAAGAAGGATGATACAGCTTCCTCCTTGATAAATGACTCTCTTGCCTAAAGCCTACAGTAGGAACAACCACACATTTCACCCTGTTTCCTGTGGAAGAATTTCCTTTTGGTTTTGCGGATCAGACCATCATTTAACACATCCACCTCACTATTGTATTTGCCGTGGTATAGACCAGCAATCCACAGGGTTCTATGCCTCTGGAAGGCAAGCACCCATGTCAAATAACTAAGGAGTACCTAGTTCAGGAACCCAATATTCCTCATGCCACAAAATAAATCCTCCTGCAGGGAATTCAGAGCAGCTACAACTCCCAGAGTGAATATCTTGTCCATCATCTTTGTGCAGGTTGCCAGTCCTGAGGGTCCTGGGACACCCGTGACAAGAGACAGATCAGCCAGTGCTGAGAGGACAAAGGAATGTGAAGCAATTGAATAATGGAGAAAGCTGAGGAGGAAACTGCCTGTCATATAATTGCTTCTTCATGTGTGCATTGAGCCTGAGGCATGGAGGTGTCAGGATGTTATTCAGTGTGAGGAAAAGAAAAATACTTTATCCTGTAGGTCTGGTTATTTTTATTGGAGAGGGAGAAAAGACTCCCATGACATGAGTTGGCTCTCTGAAACAGCTAGTCCCAGGGAGGTAGGACATCGATCCATGGCCTTGCTCGCGGCTTCTCCCTCTAGTGAAAGGTTGGATACAACATTAGCCCATGCATCAATGTGTGAAATGGATGGATTTGTCAAGCAAGAGCTTGGCCAGGTCACCAGCTGGCTACTACAGATATGCTAGACAGGGACACACACTGCTGTTTCCTGAAGAAGTAGAAACATGCCCCCCTTGCTGTGCACCAAATCAGACTGACTTGAGACAACCTCTCCTGTACCAGGATAACTTTTTTGACTACAGCAACACTTCCCCTATTGCTACTGGTCTTTCCAACTTGTTTTTTATTCTGTTAGGGATAGAATGCAATATATTTGACGTTCTAAGGCAACTGCTTAAGGGCTCCACAGCAGATGATAGCCAGCACTTAATATGGATCAGAGGCACTTAGTTGATGTTGGAATGCCACGTGAAGATGTTGGAATGCTAACACAAAAGAAGTTATAAATGCCTACAAACATACTAGTCAGGAAAAGGTGTAATTATGGCAATTAAATAAGGAACAAAACAAAATACTCCCTTTGTTCAAAGAGACTTAAAACTATAAAACAAATATATCAGAAAGGAAATACTGTGTTAAAAAAAGCATTCGTAAGAACAAAACAAGGAGTTGTCTCAGGAGAAAGGAATTATAATAATTATGTCACATCAAATGAAACAGATAACTTACTTCCACAAACAAATGCATTTGAAGGGATTCTACAAGGAACTGAATCCTATGTTAATGCTTTCCAGGTGTAAGATGATAGCTAGAAAACCACAGTAATGACAAGCCCTTAAGTATGGCAGAATGAGAAGCTCTAATGGGGTGATAATCTTCCCAGAACTGCCTCTCCACAGAGCTCAGTTGGCCTGGCTTGATTTCCCCTATCATTTTCAATCTTAAAGAAACACCACCAACTTCAACTCAGTCAATCTCCAAGCCATCTGACGGAGTCACCCTGCGACTTGAACTTTATGTGTTTTGTAGGGTTTTATTGACATGTTAAAAACATACTCTCCAACAAAAGATTAAGAACTCCAGGGGAATCCATGCTGTAAATATAAAGAGAAAACTAACTAGGAGTGAAATGGACAGGGATCAAAAGCTAAGAAACTGAAAAGCATTTCACCCTCCAATCTTTTGAGCTAAGTGTATTCCTCAAAGATTCACTGCTGTTGTTTCCAGGCGACTGTCATGACCTCACACTGGTTGCTGGTCATCAAAGTGGAGCATGGGATGGACTCCCAGCTCAGATCTGCCATATTCCAAACAGCCAAATCCCACGGGATGTTACACTGCTTATCCTATCTCAGTGTTATTCTTCCTTTCCCTCATGTCCTCTCCTTTTTGTGCTACAAAGACACAGTTGTCTGTCTTGGAAGTTCACTTTTCAGTCCCTTACCCCCACTCTCATTTTCTCCTCCTTGGCTTTTCTTAGGCTATTTGGCATGGTGAGAGCAGGGGAGAAGGGTTAGACATCCCATCTCATCTCTTCCTGCCTGTCTGCTGGGGCTCTTATTAAAACACATACAGTTAATACCACAGTGGACTTCTACACCGTATGAAGGGGAACTAAGGCAGGCATGGGGAAGAGGATTTGTCAGAGGTCCCACCCGAAGAATCAAGGGCACAGCACTTAAGAAATGACTCAGTAGTAGCATAAGGAGCTGTCAGAGTGGTTCTGACACCCAAACCAACTCCTTCTGCAAGTTATAGGCTTGACTCTATAGCATACTGACAGACACAATGCCTGGCTTTGATGGCAAAAGAAATCCAGGAGGAGTGAACAATTTGATTATTGAGAAAACAGGAGACATGTTTACCTGCATACTAGTAGTACTTTTGAAATATCTCATTTAAAAGCTCTGTGAGTCTGCATACTAATAACTTCCTCCTGCTTCTTAAGCAAAACGTTTAGTTCTGGGTGTCGAGAAGCCCATTTCTACAATTCAAATATGCAGGTATCTGTAGGATGAAGAGAGGAAATTCTGTGCAATGCTGCCTTCAGTGTGCAAACCAAACATCTGCATTAGTCACTGGCAGTTTATTGTCGAAGTTCAACTTTTCAACCTGTCTGAAGAAACTCAACAAGGTGATTGCATTTTTTCACAGTGGGGAAAGCATTGAGGAAAATCCCTAAGCTGAAGTTCAAATTCTCAGAGTCACAGAAATAAAGCCATCTGTGACTCTCAGTTAAGAAGTGCCTCTGAAATGTAGGGCGCTACTCTCATTGCCTCCCATAGAGGAAAAACATACTGCCTTCAAAAGTAAAAGGCAATTATGAGCCTGTCTGGTGACTTCCACTGTAGCAGTCAGCAGAGCTGCAGGGTTAGCTCGTAGGTCATTGTGCCATTGTACAAACAAGCTTTCTGTTCACTTACTTCCAAGTCCATTGCATCTTTATACCTAAAACACATACGTATTTTTTACAACAATCAGGGTATTTAATATGAAATATTACTATTAAAAGCACAATTCCATTTTAGAAACTCCTATCTATGTCAAGATATCCAGAACTACGGCTAGCCAAAGCTCAGCAGGAGCACCAGAGCAAAAGTGAAGGTGGTTGAAAAGACATTGAAATCAATTTTCTCTTGGAAAAATCTTGATCTCACTAAATATAACACAGGGGAAGACTGATTCAGTCAGAACTTTTTGAAAGACATTATCAAGGTATTCTATTCTGATTTTAGATCTTTCAAATGCTATGCTGACTTTTGACTGTACGTGGATTTTGTTCAATATACTAAAAGGCAGAACTGCCTGATCTTCCTGTAGTGTGGATATTCATTTCTACAGATGCTGATATGATGAACAAGAAAGCAAAACCCAGGATTCCAGATTCCACATTGGTAATAAAACTCTGAAAACATCCAGACTTGTAGGAAAACCGGGATCTCAATTTTTAGAGGCATCATGCTAAATAAATTCAACATCTTTTAAGACTCACATCATCTACAGCTGGACGTGAAATCCAAATCTATTAGGCTTGCACATCACTATGGGTACAAATGCCTTAACATAAACCTAGACAAAGGCAGCACTGCTCTAAATCTTGATAGTTTCAAATAAAGAAGAGTCATGTTCACTCCAACTCCTCATAAAGGAAGTTGGCCTGAATTTTCATAAAGAGAATCAATCAGATAAATACCTTTCACCATATGGCACAGACACAAGGCCATGAAGATCCACCTATAAATTTCCTCTTCTGAAACTAATAATGTGGTTCATCATTTGACTGAGGCATTTCCTACCCTTTACTCCTCTTCCTCCACAGAAGTAGTAACAGCTTGTCCATAAATTTTTGCATACATATGTTGTGAAGCATTGGTGAATTCTCCATAGTGAAAGCTATTATATTGTGCTCTGACACATATCTTCAGGAAAAGTAAAGCCAGAAAGCATTATCAACATTTGATATGGAATCATATGAGTTTTATGGATTTACAGTGTAAACAACTAGACGCTTTATTATCTTTAGCCAACATATGTTCATATATCTACTACAAAGAGTGCTGAAAGTGAAAGAGGTAAAAGTAAGACTGTTAACATGGAGTAAGGATTCTGATTTAGCTCATTATCATCACACACCTTTACCTAGGAGGTCAGCTAGGAGAAAGCAGGATAGAAAGATATCTAATTAAGAGCCTGAAGAAAACCTAAATAAGTATCAGTCATCTGGGAAGAATGAAATGGCTAATGCTATCAGAAAAGAGGTGATAATGGATGGCCCAAGTGCTTTCCAGATAGGCTTGAGAGAAGTAGTCTTGGTGCTTGAACTTCTGTCACCTTCCCAGAGTACAGTAGATCTGTCTGGAAACCCTAAGGTGCAAAAGAAGGTAATTTTTTTCTATGAATTCTGCTTCTTTGGTTTTGAAATACTTGAATCACACAGATGAAGGTGTTCACTTCTGTAATGCAAACTGGAACAATCTAAACTTAAAATGCCACCTCCAGGTTTCTTTTTAACTGTAATAGAAATTTTGGGAGCAGCAAGGACACTCAGTACTGACTTCCACAGCTGGGCGAAATGTCCTGGGTGCCTAGTCACCCATGGGCACTTTCAGAGTTTCAATGAAGCACTGTGGGCTAGGTTATAGTGCAACAAGCTAGTTTTAAGTATTTTTTTCAGGAAGTAGATGCTATGGAAGACATCTGACAACCCTCAGAGGCAGAGCCAGGATTTAAATTAAAAACCTTTGGGTCTTTCACCCCAGAAGAGTCCAAACTCCGCATTATCAGCATTTTACTAATAGCATTCCACTGGAGGATGAACAAATCCTGTTCGTGGAACAATGCAATTAACCTGAGTGTAAAAACATATCACCTACTCTTCAGAACAAGAAAAGCAGAATTGGTAAATGCAAACTTGATGAAAGCCACCCATCTGGCATGGAATATTTGCTGGTGTATAACGTATATTTTACAATAATACACTTTATAAAATTGAGATATATTTTTATGCTGCTACTCTTGCAACAAGACTGTAGCAGCTACATCAGAAACATGGTTTAGCACAGAAGAGAACTAAGCTACCACATTTCCTAGAAACCATTAAATATTAATATGCATGTTAATATACTGCACCTGGCAGTAACAATCTCAGCCCCAACCTAGAATAAAACTCCATTTTTCCCAGTCAAGTGAAAATAATGCACAGTCACTGCTACAGTAACAGGTCTAATCATTTCCTTAGGCTGTCTCCATTCTCCGTATGTTGGCTGTGCATAATTCATAGGATTTGCCATATGTTGTCTGAAGCAAGTGTCCCTATAAGTGTTTGTGGTTCTACTCGAAGGCATGTCTTCATAAATTACATTGTGATATATTTGACATTTAAAAAAAAACCCAAACAGGGAAAACAATTCAGTGTAACATAATCTGCTTAGAGTTTACCACTTAGCCATGTGTTGAACATTCAAGCGATTAGCTCCCCAAAGTACAACTTTTTTCCCAGTGCGTGCAGTCTGCTTCTGCTGGCAGCAGTTTCAAAGGGAAGAAACAATTTATCTTTCTCTCAAAATGAGTACTTGGTCCAGCAATCTTCAAAAACACAGAGAGCTTCTGCTGGCTTCTGAGAGCCTGAGCATATGAGCTTACAAACTAGGATTAGTTACTTGAGTAAAGGATGGCAGCATTAGACTTTCCACTGGTTGCAGCCTTGCAGGAGAGAACCCCCACAGTATACAACCTGGGTTTCCTGTTTCCTGACAGACCTCACAGCTTCAATGACTTCTCTGACTCCCAGCTGATTTCCCTGCAGCATCTTCAATAATTTTTAGGCAAGCAAAGTTCAAAAGATAAGCAGCTGTGGAGCAAAGACAGAGTATTGGTCAAAATAACAGGATGACAAACAACAGGATCTCCCAAGAGAGTGGCATTGTTCAGAGAGGGGAAACAAATGGCAAAAAGTATAGGCAAGGGCAGAGGAAAGGGAAAAATAAAAGCAGAAGTGATGTAACCTGTTTGCTTCTGTCTCCTGATAGCTAATGAAAGATGAGCTAATTAGTACACCCCTCAGCTGAAACAGGAATAAATCCTCCTTTCTACAGACAGCTATACACACTGCAAAGGCTCTCAGGGGCATCCTGTCTCTCAGACTGCTGACCCCCTGACCCGTGTGGCTGAGATCTGCCCTCCAGCTGAAAAGGTGCTCAAGAGAAGAGGGCAGGGAGCCAAACAGACGGACACAGCAGGATCTCGTGGTACATCTTTACTTGGGAAAACAGGATAAAAATCTGAAGCATAAAGGAATATGAACATGGAAGTTCCTTTTATGCTGAGAGAAAACAAATCATCATCTGAAGCTTTTGGGAGGAAAATGGGAAGTGGATTGAAGAAAGGCCAACTGGAATGCTAATGGGTAGCTTTGTATATTTAAGAACTTCAAATTTTAAGATAGCTTCTTACTATGTCAGCATAATTGTGTGTGGTGGTGTTCGCAGGGGTCCCAGGACCAGGGAAGAGACAAGGATCTGACTCCATGTTTCAAAAGGCTTGATTTATTATTTTATTATATATAAAATAATAATATATATATATACACATACATATATATATATGTGTATATATATATATATATATAATATTAAAACTATACTAAAAGGATAGAAGAAAGGATTTCATCAGAAGGCTTGAAAGCAAAGGGAAGAATGGAATGAATAACAAAAGCTTGTGTCTGACCGAGAGTCCGAGACAGCTGGACTGCAACCGGCCACCAACCAGAAACAACCACACGAGACCAGCCACAGACCCACCCGCTGCACTCCACAGCAGCAGACAATCACCGTCCACACCCTGCTCCTGGGGCCCCCCAGGAGAAAAAATCCCAGCAAAGGGATCCTTCAGAAAATATCATGGCTACAACTGTGTTTGTAGAATTCCACTATATACAGGAAGTCAGAAAAGCAAGTATGAACTTCAATACGAAAGTGATGCCCACTTTCTAAACCATTATTTACTTTTGATGCTCATAGCAGTGGTCCCATCAAATCCCACTGACAGTTACCCTAATAAAAACTTTCACACACAATATAAAAATTTCTTATGCAGCTACGACCCCGTGAAGAGACATGTATTTCCAACATAAATTACAGAGTTATGCTGGCACAGTGGGGCTACAGGCACTTGCAGTGATACATGCACTCACTCTTCAGTTGGTCAAGGACTCAGGAAAGCCTTACCCCCACAAAAAGGAGAAGGCCATGCTCCCCAAATCCAGTTCAAGAAGAAGGGCCTTCAGACTGCAAACAGAAATATTTGGGTTTTAACAGAGCTATGTGTCAGTGTGATTCAATGCGAGCAAAGAGCCAGACTTCCAAGTGTCCCAGGCAGCACGATGTTGACATTCTTATATTAAAAAAATAGACTACATAAACCCAGAATAATTAAAATGGTAATTGGTTTTTTTGTTGAAATTTTACCTTTAGGAAGGGAAAATTTTTTCATGTGTTGGGATTTGGTTAATCTCACAAGAGATCACCTAAGCATTTCAGTTTTCATGTAAGCAGAAAGATTCAAGATCATTTAAGATCCAAGACAAGCAATTCAGAGACACAACAGGTCTTGCAAAAGGCACCGCTGACAATCCAGTACAAACCCAGTGCATGATTCTTTCAACATTTCAAAGACGGTTACAGCTCTCATTATGTTTTGATGTTTGGGTTTTTTAACAGCTCTGTTAATTATTATTTAAAAAAAAAAAGTTCAGAAAATAATGAAAACTAAAGCCAAGAGAACCATGTAAGAATGAAGAGACTACTATTCACTTAAGATCCAATTTTGCGTCAATGAAACCAAAGCAAGTTCTACTGCCACATTTGCTGAAGAAAGTAAAGTCCCCGCTTGTGGTTCTTCACCTACACACCTGGTAGAGAAACAAGTTTAACTTCATAAGGTCTAGCAACACCCAGAACTAGGTCTTGCCTCTGGCCATCAACACTACAATTGTCATTACCTTTCTTTTTCCTGGGCAAAAAAGTGACAAGAAAGGAGACTGAGAATCACAGATGAACATATCAGTAACTATCAACCAACAGAATGCTCTTTGGAACTTGCTAACGACACTTAACATGTGAATGTTCACTGTCAACAAATCCAAGTTATTACCTCACATGTGAGGAAGCAGCACAGCCACAGGCACCTCAGGGGCAACTGCTGAATACAATCAGACATTAAAAGTGGAAGCAGAAGGAGACTCAAATAGCTTCTACATCTCTCAATGATTTTTACCAGCCAGGAGATTATTTCCTACAGGAAACACTCTATTTCAAAGGGTTCAGTTACAACTGGAGAATCATGAAGCCCATCACAGAAGCTCCAAGTACTGTGTTAGGTAACAGCACAATAGCTCCCAATTCTATTGTGGTAGGCCATACAGCCTTTAATAGAGGGAAAGGGTGGAACTGGTGGTCTCCACTGTACAGAAAACTTGGTCATTCATGTGTCTGCAGATCATGCACCCTTTTTGGTCATTCCCTGTGAGCACTGGAGTTAAAGGGCACACATGACTCTGAGCACAAGTACATGCTTCTGAGCACAAGTACATCCTAACTCCTTCCTGTTCAAGGCTGGAGAGCTCCAGGAGAGTCTGGGCATAAACAGCACGTTGCCAACAGAGTAATTTGTGTAGCTGCCTCCCAGAGACTATTTTCCTGAGTGTCCTGCAGTTATGAGCAGTTTTCAAGGAAATCTGTTCATCTTCTCTTCTGAAGTGTGGTTCCTTTCCCTTCTGTACCATCAGGACATTAGAGGATGTTCAGGTTGGGTATTAGGAACAAGTTCTACACCCAGAGGGTGGTCAAGCACTGCAAAAAACTCTCCAAGGAAACAGTCATGGCCACAAGTCTGTCAGGGTTTTCCAAAGAAGCATTTGGACAATGCACTCAGGATGATATATAGTTTAACTTTTAGGTTGCCCTGTGTGGAATCTCGTTGTCTCTTCCAATTCAGGATATTCTGTGATTCTATAAATGGCAATTATGCACGAGGACTGTCTTTATTTCTGTAACATGATGGAGATGAGCTGATTGCTTTCATCAGAGCAGCTAATCCAACCTGTACTATGCTCCCAGTATGACTCTGGAAAAGTAGAGGAGAATATACCACAGTGATCTCAAAAAGGAGATACACGACTTCTGCTATATTTTACAACACACCAGCTTGATATCCTATTATTATAGAGAGGAAGAACTTGGGTTTCTTGATGCAAATCAGCAAGAGGCCTTCTCTAGAGAATGTTGATACTTACAAGAGAAGTTTGATTTCACTCAAATCCCCTGGAAGATTTCTACTGCACTCTGTAATTAGAAGGTTTTGCCTAGTTCTGTCAATTGAAAAAACTATAGCACACCTGATTAGACAGTGCCCCCTGCAAAGAACATTTTTGATGTGAATACTCTGGGAGTGCACCGATACTGACAGAATCTTGATGTTATTTTTTCAATGAGATCCATTAAAATAATTTAATGGTCTAACTCTTTCCACATTAGAGGACTAAAAATCCTTTCTCTTTCAAAGCAGGCTTTGAGTGTAAAAGATTTGGTGGGATGTTTCCATTCAAGGCTAACGTTCTTTAGTACCAAGTGGATATTTGAATACAAAAGCTAAGTGTATTAAGTTTATTTTCGTGGCACAAGAAAACTTAGCTGTCGTCTTCATTTTTTTGAAGATGTGCATGGTTTAGTAATTGAAGTAGATAAAAATATTTTATTCCTTAAGCATAAAAGCTCCCAGAAACCCCAGCTGAGAAGAAACCCCACTGTGCTAAATGATGTGCAAATACAGAGTAATGCACAACATTCTCCCAAAGTTTACCATCAGCAAAATCACAAATAAAGTAGCATCCCTACTTTACATTGTTCAAACCGTGCAGCTGAGCAAAGAAAGAAATCCGGATCTGCAGAGACCAGATTTAACTGCAACTGCCAGCCATGGCAGGATGAAACTGAGGCCTTACCTCAGTGAGTGCTCTACTAACTCTTGTAAGGTATGATCTCCTTAGCCTCTTTTCCCCTTGTGAAGTCAGCTTGCCAACCCATTTTCCTTCTCCTCTTAATTTTTTTTTAAATTGTAGCTCACTTATGAGTCATTTGTCATTTTGGAGTCATCAACAGTTTAACCTGAAGTGGTCAAGTGCCTCATTAAATTCCTCCCTACTTAACATTAGCATATCATACATTTCACTATGATTTTGTCGGTTCTTTTCTAACCGCAAGTGTTTAAGCTTTTGTTATGAGTGGCTCCTTTCAATGGTTATTAATGCCCATTTTATTGGAGATGATGGAAGCAGTTTATCAGTAGACATAGGTCTCAAAAATTCCAGTAGATGCAGAGATCACTCTTTGTTTCTACAAAGACAGAAGTATCACAAATTTGCAAAGTAGTTTTTAAGAAAAACACATTGTATTGTTTGAGTCCAGCACAGTTAACAGAAATGCCATAATAGGATCGTATTCTGGCCCTGGAGTAACAAACATCAATATATTAGCCATTATTCAAAAGATGGATAATAAAAGCTGTGAAACAGAAATGATACACAATGAAGCTATGAATAATAAGAAGGCTGCTATGCAAAAAAATAGGCAAGGCATTGCACCTAAGCCAGCTGTTGAGACTCCCTAACTCTGCATTGTCTAATAGAACGGTTTTTGTGTGCCTTAAAGCTGAAATTCAGTGGGGCTGTGGGAAGAGCAAACATGGAAATACAATGGGCCAAGCTGTTCATCTCAAGGAATTCATTTTCTCTATCTCCAATTAGGTGCAATGCTGCCTTACATGAACTGGCACAAGCAGACCAAAGACTTACCTGACAGGATAAGCAGGCCATTGCTACAAAGAGTGGAGGAGCTGCCAGAGGTTCCCAAGTGTTAGCACTCCAAGAAATGTAGCAAAGAGGGAAGCTCTAAACAGGCATCTGAGATCATCCAGTGCTGGCTAAACCTTCAGTAAACATGCACTGCATTTAAACCATTTTACTGTTTTCAAAGCCAAAGCTTACATAGTACAGGTTTTGTTCTAAATCCAGAGTGTTTTTGCTCCAAAAATACCAAAATTACACTGTCTAGGGAATAAATTAGGCTTGGTGAGGAAACCACAACCTATCACTGGAGGACTGAAACTCGGGGTCCCGCCTAAGAGCGGGAGAGTTTCAAGCTTCCTTCCGGAGATGGAGAGGATTCAAGATCTCCTGCTCAGACAGAGCATAACTGCAGATGCCAGGAAAGCACAGGCAGGCTGCTGCCCACCCAGCAATCAAGATTTTTCAGGATGTGCCTTTTGTGGCAGTCGCTGAACCATAACAGCACCATTTGAAGCCAGAAAAATGAGCATCCAACCAGAATGAATCTGCTATAAATAAGTGTGGAGGTGAACTAAACTAGCAAGACTTCACTGTAAACCAATGTGAAGAAGAATGCTTGAGCTACACCTTGTAAATCCAAACAAAAGCAATCTTCCAAAGTCAAAACTCTCCCTGTTGCCATCAGAACTGGAACATAAAAATAATCTATGCAATTAATTCAGTAAAGTAATTTGTAATGTTTATAAATTAATCAATAAGGTAACACTGACAGTCCAGTACTTTTTAATTGCAGAATTACCATGTTCTCCCAATAAGAAACAAGGTAGAAAAGAATCCAATACTTAAAAGGCAGAGTTAACCATCCAACACAGTTCTTTTCATCTTGAGATTTCCTGAATCTTATAACCCTGCCAAGTAAATTGATGTCCTATGAGCAAGTTAGTGAAATGAACGATTTATTTTCCTCTGTTGGATGAAAAGACTGTCATCTCACAGGACATACTTCCACCATCACTACTGCTAAAATAAAATATGTCTATTAAGTCACAAGCATTTCCTCCCATTATTGAGAGCAAACAACATATTCTTATGCAACTCTGCATTCTTTTCATGAGCATTTTGTTATAAAGCTAAAACATTAAATGGTATGAGATGTATTTCTCAGCAAATGTCATTCTATTTATTTGCTCAGACTGGGCAGGGGTATCATTATGAAAGGCATATTAGAGGCATTTACAGAAGTCTCATGAAAAGCTATTTGTGTTTTGCAGTTCTACTATGAATGCCCAGGGCAAACCAAACAATCTATTCCTATCAGCCAAATCCCAAAGTTCTGCAAATGACACAGAAGGTATGGAAAATTCTGACTTTTTTTTTCAGTTTTACATATATTAAAAATTAAGGTCAAATCAGTTTGTTCTTTCACATACCATGGAAAATCAGCACTAAAACCACCTAGATTTCTGGAACAAAATCAATTCTTTCCTTGAAAATTTTCCAATTGTTTATTAGGCTTGAATTAAGGGGGTGTAGATTTAAGAGCATAGCTAACTTCAGTGAGAAGTTTCAGCCTTGTTCTAAGCTGAAACCAGGATCAACACAAAGCCAGCTAGGGATATCATACAACACAATTATGATGGCGCCAGCAGCATTTGAAAGGCACCTAATTACATGTTTTAAGGCAAAATTTAAAGTATTAGGGATAGTTTGCTAATTTAAGACATCCCTTGTAGACATTAATGGCTCTGAACTACACCGATTTTTTTTGTATACTGAAATTACATAATTGAGATAAAGTGATAAAAAAATCTAGTGGAAAACGAAATAAAATCTTTGGTATTAACCCTGCAACCATGGGCATAAAAGTGTCTCTATCATAACACCTCATCCTGATACTGGAGAAGTGATACAAGACTCAGACATTTGATCTGGTCCATTCTGTAAGAAGGTATTCTGCTTTCCTATTATGTTTTCTTCTTACAACCACCACCCCAAAGAAAGCAGATGTATCCCAGCCCTCTAGGAACACAGCACGAATTGTCACCTGTTCAACTGCAGACCTTCACCCCCTCTGCCATCCTGTTGCCAACCTCAGCGCCGCTCCTGCCTTGGGCTGGCCTCACCTGGACAGATGATCCCTGTACAAAGCACCATGTCCCCCTGGGAACCTCATGTTCAGTCTCTGCCATGGGTTAGGAAGGCTGCAGCCAGCAGAGCCACTTCTGCTCCCCAGAAACTGCAAAATTCTGTCAGCTTGTTGGGACAGTCATGGGGGCATCAGGAAGGCTGCAGCAGCAGAAGTGCATCAGCATTAAGCACTCAAACAGCATGATCTGCAGCCCCTTGTCAAAACTGGTGTAAACAATCTCGAAGATTCTCTTAACAGAAAGTTAAATACAGCAGTCCCTACAGTGAGATTTGATTTCTTCCTGAAGGTAAAGGATACCCCCACCACAGAACAAACCCCAATGACTTTTCTACCCACTTGTTTTACACAAAGCTCATCAGGCCACAGACGAGGGAAGCCAGTGACAGCACTAACAGCTGCCACGTCTTTCCACTACTGCTAAGTTTCATCAATACACGCCAGACCGACTGATCCAGGCTGCAGCCCAAAGAGACTCATTTGGCAAGGTTACGTAAGAAATGAGCTGCTGGACCGGCTGCTTCGTTTTTGTTTATCCACACAAATTAAAAAGTGTGGTCATGCGTAAGTTAATCAATAGCAGAAAACAGCAATCCCCACTTTTGATGCCAGTTGGCCTATTTAATGCTCTCAGTTTAAAAAGCAGCAATAAAAAGGCCACAAAACAGAAGATGTGTCAGATGAGTGGAGCACGGTGACTGGTTGGAGAGTGAGCCAGGCCGTCACGTCCAGTGTTACGCATTTCCCAGAACCCAAGTAAAAAACTGGCAGAAGTTACAGATAACCCTCCAGCCAGCAATATACATTAAGACTTATTGCAATGAAATAGAATGAAGCCCTGGACAAAGCAATATAAACTTGAAAAAAAGGAGGCAGCTAAGAGATATGTATAAGTAGATGCAAAGGCACTCTCTCACAAGAAAGCACCAAAAGAAAATAAAACCAAATATAAAATACCCAACTACCACTGAGAACGCCATCCCCACTATTTAAGTGCTTATAAACCAAAAAGGCATTTGGATCCAGCATGGATCTGGGAAAAATTGTTCCAGGATTAACACCAATTACACATTCTGAATTTCTAATATAATTTTTTACTTAATATTCATGAAAGTATTGTGAAATACCTCCTACCAATTTGTAAGCTAAGAATAAAACAAACACAAACAATACATTCTTTGGCATATCTCCATGCTTTGCTTTTAACAACTCATGGTACCCAAACCAGAGATTCGCCAATGTTACCTTAAATTTTCCATTAAGTTAAAAAAAAAAAAAAAAAGAAAAAAAAAAAGTCAGTGCCTCGAGGAGGTGGCCATTACATTATACATTACAGATGTGAGGAAGCTGCAAGCTGTTAGACTGTGGACTCATGCCTAATATGCATTAACTATGTCCATTACAGCTAATTTTTACAGCCATTTGGTATCCTGACAGCTTACTCTGAGGTTTGCCATCATTATAATGCCAGCCCCATGCTTGCCTTATGTACTACTGTCTGTATCCATGTAACTTTTCCAGCAATGAAGAATTACGTTATTCTAAGGCATGGTGTTCTTCAACTACTTTAAAAAAACCACTGAAATGGGGGAAAAGGGATTGTTTGCTTCAAAGCCCAGTTAATCAAAATGGAATGTCTCCTGGTGCTCACATCTGACCCTAGGGCTTTTCAGGATTTCACTGGTTGCCCTGGTGATAGTTGCTATGAACACTTTCAGTATGTGTCATGAGAAATACTCGAAAATAAATTTTCACTGCTTTCACACAGTCCTTCTAACCTTATCTGTATTAACTTTTATCAATGTTGTTGTCCATAAAAAATAAGTTGAAAATTCTTCAAATTTTTCTTTTCATTCCTTGCATGGAATCCAAGCACTGGACAGGCTTTGTCTCCTCCTGCCACAATGAGCTACTTTGAAACCTTTCAAGATGAAAAGATTTTTTTCAAAACTTGCTCTCTAGGGAATGAGCTTAAGAAGATTAAGGTGTCTTGTCCTTTTAAAAGGCTCAAACCAGGTAAAACACATCTAGGTATGATACAAAATAAATTATAACCATAGAGTCACGTTCATCAGCCTCAAACACTGGGCCCTAAGAATCTCATTTGATTTCATGAATATGAACCCTTTAAGAGGCTACAATAGATGGTATTTCCTTTTCCTTTTTCCTCAGTTGAAAATACCAGCATTCTGTATGTTTTAAATCTCATAATCCTCCAACCAACAAACAAAATGCTTCCTTATAAACCTTAGAAGATAAAACCATCTTGTTTAATGTTTGCTCTGTAATACCAAGGCAGTAAAGTCCTATTGTTGAAAGTGCTGCAGTGTGTGTACTTAGGCATGGTCAGTTTTGAGCAGTTAACCCTGTTTGAATTGATTTGACAGAACCAAACACTACAGTTCAGTATAACAATTTCTCCTGCCTTTTTGTTTATCTTCTCAATATTCCAAAGAAAGTTCAAGTTTAATACTTGAAAAGCACAGGAAAACTACACTCATGTATACTTTCTGGTGTAATAGTAAAGGAAAATTAGCTGGTTATTAAAAAGAGTCAACAACTGAAACCTCATCAAAATTAGCTGGAACATCAAAAACTGACACAACTTAGAATACACAAATATACTTTTAGAAGGCTTGGGAAACCATGATTAAGGCAGTCATTTCCAAAAAACACTGGGGTACAATTCCTTTGGCAGCAGCAGAAACCCATTCAGCTATATTAAGATGCATTAAACATCTGCTTAGAAGCTTTCTGGCAAACTTAAGTAAAAACCAAATTTTATATTGAATGGCAAAGCTCAAGTTTTTCCTATAAGAGGCTGCTTTAGACACATGAGATTCTGACATATTGTTGGACGAGAGCCTGAAAAACATCCTCACACTGTGAGCTGAAAATATCTGGATTCAAAATGGAACTGTAATTTTCAGAGAGTTGTAATTCAAGTGCTTTATACTTTCCACTACTGTCTAATTGACTTCAACTGGCCTGCACTTAAAAGAGGAGGAAAAACTTTGTATAATTAGACTATTCAGCTGACAGAGGACTTTTGAGGCAAAAGACTTTCACGTTACAATTCCCATAGGAAAACAAAATGGCAACTTGAATGTTTTTTCACTTTTAACTGTGGACTGAAATACATGGGAAGACACTAGTGCTGTCCTCAGCTGCCTAATGGGAAGGCATACATATAGAGGGCAGACCACGGTATTCCCAGAGGTGCAGAGTGATGGTAGGAGAACCAGTAGACACAAACTGCATGACAGAAAATTCTGATGAGCTGGAAGGAAATTACCTTCTCTGTGATAGCAGTCAAACAAGGGAACAGGTTGCCTGGAGAGTTAGTGAAATCTCCATTCTTGGATGCATGCAAAGCTCAAGTGCAAACAGCCTTGAGCAACCTCATCTAAGGGGCTGCTCAGAACAGGCTGGACTAGGCTGCCTCCAGACATGCCTCCCAACCTAAATTATATAATGATTGCATACAGAGACTGAAAAGATAAACTGCACATTCACGCGCAAAGCGAATATACAAGTTCTTCACATACACCTACTTCTCAATAAATAACTTCACAATTACAGCTAAAGAAAACTCAGATGAACTCTTCCCTGGACTGTAGACAGTCCCCTAAACAAAGAACTTTGTGCAATTGAATAGTGTACTAAATTCATTTGGAAATAAGAGAAAGAACTCTCCAATTAAAAATACTGAGTGCCATCATGAACACAATTTGCCTGTACCAGGAAGACATCTAGATGTCCCTGAGAGAATACAAAGAGTTCTTTAAAGGCAGTGATAGTTAACTGTGCTTATTTGATGTGCACTGGGGCAGATTAAAAGCTCTTTCAAACATTTTAATATGAGAAGGTTGACAGCCACAGACAGACTCATGCTGCTATGTGCATTACCTTTAGGAAGAAGTGTCATCCAAAAACATAAGCATGATCAGACCAGCTTAGCAATACTCAGGATAAAAATCTTTACCTCTGTCCTGAAAAATATCTGTGCAGGAATGTAAGACGATTTCAGACTTTAGGAAGAAAATATGAATGTATTCCTTTTTATAAGTAATACATGTTTCTAAATTTTACTATTCCAATATGCAACCAATATACTTCAAATAGCAGCAAAATTACTGAATGGAGGTCAGTTTAAGGAAAAGAAAATGTTAAAAGGAAAGACCAGCTGTTTCCTGAAGATCTGTCCTAAGCAGGACCAGAAGCAGCTCCTGTCCATCTCTGTTATAAAGCAGGCAATTTGGTGAAATGCTAACAACTACCAAGAAAAGTCAATTTAAGAAACATGTCCAGCAAGTGACCCTACCAAAGCACAGAAAGACTGAGAAAAAATGTTTTCTTCAAAAAAGAAGAAAGCTTTTGAATAGATGACATTTTTCACAGTATAAGGCTTTCCAGACTTAATACTTGTTTTCATCCTTGAATTGAATATTCTCTTCTTAGTAAGGAATTAAACACAGCAAGTCAGAATGATATCATATTCATCATATTGGGCACATATATTTTTTCAAGTAGGGGCTGAAAATCTTGTAGGCTGGCAGATGCTCTCCAGGTTAAAGATCACCATCTCTCACACTGGACACTTCTAACAAAGGCTAGTAACTGTCTAATTCCCTCCCAGTCCTATGCATGCTCCAGAAAGAATGTGTTCCAGAATGCTGCCACTTCAGTCCTTCCTAGTCATCTTTTCCATGATCTTAATTATTTTTTTGCCTTCAGCAACACATAATTTCCCATCTCCCTCCCCAGCCATTTGTTCCCAGGTCATCTGGAATCGCCTTTGTACTTAAGTGGTTCCATGAATCCTGTATGTTTTTAAGTATGTCACATTTGTTATAAGATAGAGACTATAATTATATACAGTGTTTAATAAATTCTGCACCATGGTTTTACATAGCAAACTCTTTCTGATAAGAAGCATACTATTAACCTAGTACACTTACAAAGAACACATTAAACTGGAACCATAGTTTAATAGCTTAATCCATGGTTTAATCCAAAGTCTATTATGTATTTTACCCTTTATGCTGCTCCTTTTAATATGCCTTGGATTGTTTCCTCATTTTTATCTACTTCCTTTCTGAAATATTTTAATGGGAAGGGTTTTGGGAGGCCTTTTCATTTAATGAGAAAACAGAATTAAAATACATCATCTATTACAAATCCTCGGCATATCAATTGTAAACAAAGACCCAGTACAAAATCAGCATTTTTTTTTTGTGGGTGCTTCAACAAACTCATCTGCACTTGACCATTATTTCCACATCATACCTTTTGTGACTTCTCCCTTGCATGTGGAGATGTAACTAAATTTTTTGGACATTATTGTTTTCTGACATCACAGCAATTCTCATCTTTCTCCATATTCTACATCATTATCACCATTCTGCACTATAACTACTGGTCTATTTCCAGGATAATGACCATATATTTATTCATTTTCTATCCACATGGACTGAGGCACCTGTTAATACATTTGACTTATTAATGCTATCCAGTTTCGCTATCCTTCAAGCACAAAGCCATTATTCGAAAGGTGTAACCTGCTGCTATTTTGACATATAAACCAATATTCAACTCTGGAATATTCATCGTTAAGGTATTTTAACAAAAAATCAGACACTCCAATCCGTTCATATTAGCTTCTAAGAGTTAGACGTTTGTATAGAAGCACTTGAAGACTGAGTGTTGGTTTGATTATCTGTTTTTTTGTGCTCTGTTTAAATAAGACTGTCAGCTTGTTTCTTGATAAAACCTGATAATACTTCTGTTCTTTCCAGACAATTTTTGACATTTTCTACCATGGAAGAGACAATATCCATGTTTGCACTCATTCAGTTTTCCAAGTCTTTAGGTTAAGAGAAGACTAGTAGAGAAGCAAGAGTTACTTGCTCCAACACAGTATCACGCAAATGCATATAAGGTGCTTCCAGACTCCTCAATGAAGATTCTTGCCTTCCACTGTAGCAGGATGGTAGCCCACCAAGGTACTTGGCAGGCTGTATCTGGGGCCTCAAAACAGCTCCCTGCATTGAGATGCACATGGCAGGTGCTCACTTTGAGAGAGGATTCAAACTTTGAACTCCTCCTTGACAGAGGCAGACAAAACAAGGTGGCATTTAAAAGCCTGTTGGGAAGTCTATTCACCAGGTATGACAGCCTAGGCTGAAATTCTTCCACCTGAGAGAACTGAGTCAGTCTGTCCCAAAACCTATACTGAGAAGCTTCATGCTGCCTGAATTCAGAGATTCATTGTCCCGAAAGATCAGGAGAAAAAACCCCCATGATCACAGTGTGATGGCCACACTTAGCCTTTAGCAAAAACAATGCACGGGTAGGGTCACTCTCTATCACTAAGGGGCTTGTAAAAAAATTCCCACTGATTAGTGATAGTTCCCATCACTAAAAAGAAGTGGTTCTCCCTTTAGCTCAGACTCTAACAATTATGAGGAATCCATGGAAAACTGAACACTGCCAGGAGGAAGGCAAAGAGGAAGCTCTCACCCCAACAGCTTTTGTCTCATGATGAGGACATTCTCATCAGATAAGGGACTATGAGACTGTGTCTCTTCAGCAGGAGGCAACAATAACCATGCCCAGATCTGCTACATGCATAATTAAACACTTACTGCACTTGTGAACTGAAAAAACCCCACAGAACACCAAACCAGAAAACTTGGAGAACTTTCATGAACTCCGGTAATACATAGAATGAATAAAATAATATACTAAAGAGAAGTTCCTTTTTAAGCGCAAAGAACATAGATTGATGTCCCATTATCTGATTCACAAAGCAAACCCAGATATTTTGAAGAATGTCATAATTGTTTTAATCCTCATCAAAAAACAGAAAACACACTTCACATCCTATCTTTAACAAGTTAAATACAATAGTATGCAATGGTATTTTCCTATCACAAATTCAGGTGAAATTCAAAGTTCAGCAGGTCCTCTTCATCTCTCTGATCTGTTGAAGTACCTACCTACTATCTTGTTTGGGGTTCCTCCTCCCTTCTTAATCCTGACTCTGTTTCTTCCAGAGATTGTAACTGGTACCCTAATAATTTTGAAGATGAGAAACTAGACAAGAGTCTAAAGGGCAGATAAAAGAATTCAAGGCTAGAAGACATTAAGAGCCAGCTATAGGTCAATATATGACTTATATCTATATAAATTAATATATAAGAAATTTCAAAGTGATATTGAAATAGCTTTTGTGATTTCTGCCCTTCAAAGTTTCTTAAAAACGGATGTAGCTCAAAATAATGTATAATGAAAGAAAATTATCAGTTGAGTAACAACAATTTTTTTCATAGCATTATTAAGGTTGGAAAAGACCTCAAGATCAAGTCCAACCATTAACACATTGCATTGCCATCTTCACCACTAAACCATGTCCTCAAGTGCCACATCTACACGTTTTTTGTTGGAACACTTCCAAGGATGGAAATCTCACCACTTCCCTGGGAAGCCTGCTCCAATGCTTGAAAAACCCTTTTGGTGAAGAAATGTGGAGAATTTTTTCCTGATAACCAATTTAAACCTCCCCTGGTGCAACTTGAAGCAGTTTCCTCTTGTCCTATTGCTTCTAACTTGGGAGAAGAGACTGACCTTGACTTTGCTACGCGCTCCTTTTAGGCAGTTGTAGAGAGCAGCATCCCTGAACATCCTTTTCTCCAGGCTAAACAATCCCAGCTCCCTCAGCTGCTCTTCACAAGACTTGTGCTCCAGACCCTTCATCACCTCTGTGGCCTTCTCTGGACTTGCTCCAATACAAAAATGTCCTTCTTGTAGCAAAGAGCCCAGAACTAAACACAGGATTCAAGGTACAATATCACCAGTGCCAAGTAGAGAGGGACAATCACTGCCCTAACCCTGCTGGCCATGCTATTTCTGACATGCTTCAGGGATACCTCCAACTTTTTGCCTACAGTAGTGGTGCTCAAGATACTCTGCCAGTAGAGAAAACATTCTGGAGAAACAAGTGTGAAGTTCCATAGCTTGTAGGCATTCCTGTATCCAGACAGGCAGCAGCCATGGCAGGAGGCACAGTTGGGCACACAAGTGTCTGTGATCACCATCTGCCAACACAGGTGTCTCACACATGTATCTGCCTGTGTGGTAAGACGTGTGTTCAACATGATGGGAGAGCCTCAGCATTCTGGAGGCAGCCAAGGGGAAGCAAGTCCCCTGGGACGAAACGAACCACAGCATAATCAATGACAACTCACTGTGGTCTGCATCCTGCCCTCCTGCCTGGTCCAGACAAGAAGGTGAAAGGCACAGGCTGCGGACTCTGAAAATGGCTTTGGTAAAACAACTACTCCTAAACCAGAGCATTTCTAGAAGGAAATTTTGTATCTCTTAAATAAGCAACCTACCAGTGTGGGAACCCGGGACATCCCTCTGGCTGTCCAGGATGGCCAAGACCCCTGCCAGGGGGCTCAGAAGCCCTGGCATGGAGCCCAAAACACCTACGGTTTTGATTATGACCTGTGGAGCAAATTACCAACCTTATATGAAGATCAGCAAGCCACAACAGTTTAGGTAGAATAATAGTGAAGTTATCATGGGGTGAAAAAGTAGATTTTGGGGTTTCTAGAATGGGGATTCAGGAGGCAAGATGGAGGGATCTGAGCATGTCCAGCCTTTCTCCTTGTTCTTTTTGGCCTCCATCTTCTGCTGTGATGTTGGCACTTTAAGACTGGTTTATAGTAGAAGCTCACTGTCTAACATAGGTGATAGGTATTGGAAAGTAAGTGTAAACATTGTATACGTAGTTTTTAGTTTAAAGACATAACACCGCCCTGGGGGCAGGTGGTGTGCCTGGAACTGTCCTGGATGGACCTTGGCAGGGCAGGAGAAAATTTTTTATAGATAAGACACAATAAACAACCTTGAGACCGAGAACTGAAGAACTCCGACTCATTCTTCAAGCACTTGGGCCGGGAAAAGAGACTTTAAACATTTCTCAGGGTCACGGCGAGATACCAGAAGATGCTGTCCTCCCTGAATGCAATTAAATTTTTCTCTTCTCCAGTGACTCCACCTGTACTTTGTGACTCCAGCTTGCCAAAGAGGTTTGGCACCTCACAGGCACCAGCTCCCTAAAGATGCACAGGAACACTTCATTTCATGTCATGGCTTCAACATAACATCATCAATCTGACCAGACAGCCAAATCTGGTAACATCTGTGACCAGCTGCACCTGCCATTTGTTATTTATCAAAGTGTGTGTAGGACCTTGCAGAATTTATGGGGGCATCCAGTGGTGAAAATGAAAATGGATATAAGATGGTGATCCTGGTCTAGTTTAACAAATCAAAACTATTGACCCTCTAGACAGATTAGCAATTGTTTTCATTGACAGAAGCAATAACAACTCAGTAAAAATGCAAAGAAAATACAATACAAAGTATTAGCCCAAAGAAGTAATTAAATCCTTATCACATGCTCCGACAGCAAAGATTCCTTGCTCAGTAATACAACTTCTGCTATTCTTCATGGGCACAATACATACACCTCGACAGATATACAAAGAGATTCCTCTTTCCTCATTTCATCTATTATCCAAAAGAATATTCTCCAGTTTTTATTTTGGCAATACATCCTTACTAATCCCTACATGCTACCGTCTTCCATTAATCATCTCTAAGTAGCTGCACAGATGCAGTTGCTAGTAGACTGACATGTTTATTGTTGAATCTTTCTGTTTACAAGCAACATGAAACAACCATTGCTACTACAAAGTAAAAATAATGATTTTATATTTTCAAACTGAAAAGGCTTAAAATTAAATTTAAAATACTTACTGTCTTCTTTCCACTGTGTCTATTCCATAGCATTGGTAAGCGTTTCTTTCCTATGCAGATAACTGTGCTAGTGTACCTTTCCCAGATGGACAACACTGATAAACTATTTAACAAGCAAGCAGACAAGCAACTATCAGATTGGTATCTTGGGCTTCAACCAAAATTTCTTTTGTCCTCAAACAAGTGGAGAAAAACACAAATAAGGGTGAGCTGGAATAATATTCAGTTCAGACCTGCCCTTCAGTATCTTCACAGCAAGCATTAAATATATTCACTCTGTAACCGTCTGTCTGATACCAAGACAGGTCAACACATGTCGCACCTTCCCCTTCACAGCCTTCAGGCACACAGTCCTCAGCAGGCACACAAATAATGTCAAGAAAATGCTGACACAGCAGGCTTGCCATATGAATCCAAAGCACACTAGATTATTTTTTAACTGGTTTTCTGGGTTACCACAAACACAGTAAAAGATAACCATATGTTTAAAATACCACACTCATATTACAAATCTCATCTATCTATCTATTTGATCCCACAGACAAAGGAATGCATGTATTTAAGTATCAAAGGGAATTGTAGATAGTGTCTCTGATGCCACACAGGAGGCCACTATAGTAATATGCAATCCAATGTTTCATTCACAATCTGCACATGCAAAGACACTCTTCACAACTCATTCATTCATTCATTCACTGAAAGGAAGGCCAGTGACCAGAGTAATAAGGACTAATATTCTGCATAAATTTAGTGCATGTGGTAAGCAATATATAGTAAAATTTCCCTCTAAGCCAGTACGACACACGCTGGTTTACACACACTGTGTAATTTCAGATATCTCCCTTTAGGTTGTATCAACTCTGGGATGTTATCTCATTGTTGCTAATAGCAAATTATCACTTCAAAACTACTTTTACTTCCTTAAATGCAGGTACAGAGGATATCACACTATCTTAGTACAGAGTCACAAAACTTTACACTAAGGCCAAACTGTAATTCAGATAAGAGTATTCCAAGTTGTACCTGGCATTGTTCACAGAACTTCAAAACAGAAGTCAAGAAGCCATGAATTGCAACATGGGCTACTAAAGTCTTCTTAGCACAGCTAAGTTTTAGTAAAACAGAGAGGTTCAGAAAATATAGCATAAATGCACTAGGTGCTGTCCTACAGCCCTGAGTCACTCTTACCCACACTCCATGATGACAGCAGACCACTATTTGGACTAAAGGAAGAATAAAAATATCTGAGCAACCTGAAAGCACTGAACCCAAGCCAAGAAGTACCAGCAAAGCTCGGGGTTCACTATTAACACAGCATAGTCAGGAGGCTGCTTGGTCAGCTTGGCTCTGGAGCAAAGTGAGCCACGACACAGTGTGAGCACATCTCAATGACTTGCCATACAGGCTTGTAAGCTCATTCTCTGAAGATCTACTGCAAACATGGTGATTATATTTTAAATAGGATTAAAAATATATGCCCTCTATCCTATCAAAACCCATTGCATAACTCCAGCCTTCCCTGTGGTTGTAGCATGAAGCTCTGATTTTACCATTCAAACCCAATGAGACCCTCCCAGGAAGATAATGCTGCAAATGAGCAACAGACCAGAAAAAAACTAAAGTAGTATAAAATTAAGTTTAATTTAAGGAAAAATAAACATTTTCTCTCTTTTCAGAGGAAAAATCCAACTGTTGTTCTGCATCTTTCCCAATTCATCACTTGCTTAATTAGTTCTGAATAGAGCAAAAAGTCTACTACCAAAAGACACTAAAGTCTAAGGCAATCATGCATTATTTTTTTCACCTTCGCTGAGATAGAATTTTTAAGTGCACAACACTTCTTTTATGAGAGTGTAAAAGTGTAATCAGGATATGTACAGGCCTTATTGTTACAAAGGGAAAAAAATTTGCTTTGCAGTCCTCTTGGCATCACAATGTATCCATTAGCAATTGCTGATTTTAGCTTTTAACAGCGACTATAGTCATATCAATTCATGACGCTGACCTCTGTTTTTCTGAATGAATTAAGAGGAAGAGAAAAATGTGGCTTCCACCGAGCTTCCATTCCAGCACAGGAAATCCTGTGTGGTTAGATACAGTATGTGTCGCGCTCAGAGATTTCATTCTACTCCCCTTTAAAAAACCAACAGGAGCAGCATGTCACAGGAAATTCTTCCTTATTTTCAGTAGTTCTCAGGACAAGGCTTCTTTGGAAACAAGGTCAGCATGAATAGAGCATTGCTTCCTTATCACTGCTAAGCAGCTGCGTTGAGGATGCGAGACACAACGCTGCACCCTGTCCCTGAATACCTCTTTTCATAAACTTTAAGCATATGCAGCTCAAGCAGTTAAAAGTTCCCTTGTGCTTTTTTATTTTGAGATTTTTATATCACGTGCTTTCAAAAAATATTTTTTTAAATGTACCGAGCAACTGTAAGGTTAAAATCCACCTTAAAAAAAAAATCAAACTTCAACTACTTTTAAACAGACAGCACCACACAGCAAGGCCGACAAAATTAAAGCACAGTTTTGGCTGACTCTTCAGGAAGTGTGGGGCCCAATTCCAGCTCCCTCTGCAATGTACCTCTTTCAAGGTGCAATGCACTACTTTCAAGGTATTATTTTAAGTCTTTTACTCTCTGCAACTCCTCAGTTTTATACAAAGCTCCAGTTGTAATTAATCATTTAACTTAATAAGCAATTTATGCAGGAATTATATGCTTAAAGAGTCAAAGCAAATTCCAGTTTTTCCTGATATAAACCACTTACAAAACATGCAAACAGTTTCCCCCTTCCCATACCCCGTGCCAGTGAGACTACTGTTAAGTACACTGGTGAGTATGGTGTTGCTAATTTCCCTCAAGATAATGTCTTGAAAGGTTTGCATTGATAACAACAGCAGTACGCAAAGTATTTGCCTTTATTTTTTGCATATTTTTGAAAGGAAGTTAAGGGATGGAGGGAAAGGAGCTTTGAAAGCAGCAGCAATTTGTCTAACTGGCAGTAACACCAGTTAGCCCAAATAGCAGACACCCCAGAACCACAGGAAGGCATTTAAAATGAAGACATTTAACCCCTCTGTGGCCAGAGAGACACAGAGTGGGCAAGCTCCATCCACCACAGAAAGGCACACATATCAATTCAGTGCTCTTGGCAGAGGTGATGCAGAGACAGTACAGTTGTTTTCACGCTGCAGACTCTTTGATTAAGAATTTAAGTGCAAGAGCTCAGAGGTGAGACTGGCAGCATTCCTCAGGCAAAAGGGTAGCAACAGCCACCTTTGAGACACAGAATGCAAGAAGGGAGAACATAACAGAAGGAAAGCACTACAGACCAGTGAAAATGGTCCTAGCAGATAAAATATATTGTAGGCTGAGGTGTACCGTGACACACAGTACCCTAACTGCACCACATTTCAACCCCACTTGAGCTGAGCAACTCTGCAAGTATTTTCCAGAAGAGACACCTAAACAAGAAGTATAAACCCGTTACCTACAGGTTTGTCTTCCTAGTTTTCTGGCTGCAGAGTTCCCAAGTGTCCTCACACTGAAAGCTCTCATGCAGCTACAGCCCCAAGCTGATGAAGTCTAGGATCTTGTATGCTGCTGGCTAGGCTGGAATGCTAAAACATCCCTCAGGCTTGTAGGCAGTATGGATATGGTCTGGGTGATTACAATTATCTGGGGTAGAATCTCTCTTCTGAAGAAAAGCCATAATGCAGGATAGGTTATTGGAAATTGGTGTCTTGAAGGAAATGGCAATTGTAATAACCAGCAAATAGAACACATGTTTTAATTCTGTCATAAAACTTGATGCCTCTCTAAAGGTCAAGCAGGTGCTTTCAGCCATATCATCAGGTAAGGTAAAAAATCCTATACTGTTCTGGGGTTCATGAACACCTAGAAGCAATTTTACAATCTACAAAATAGTTACAGTAGAGTCTGCTACGTGTGGAATTGCTTACTTGATTTTACAAGCATTTTCAGAAAGAAAAGGCATCAGATAAGAAAGTAACATTTTAAACCACTAGCAAGGAAATACAAACCAAGCGTTTTTGAGCGTTTAAGTAGATAATTGGTACCATGTTTCTATGACACTGGGACACTGTAAATGTGTTTAATTTTGCAGTGTAAACATTGGCTTTTTCCTGAAGTGCAGAGTAGTAATTCCTCACAAAGGAGGAAGAGTTTTCCTCAAGCGTCCAAACCTTAATCCTCTCCTTTTTTTTCCCAGGATATTGCTGTTATCTTAAACCTCAATATAACCTATACAGCCAGTACAATTTATTTAATACCTTAACACCTGTGGGATAACTAACAGGATAGATTTTCCTTTAATTGCAATGTAAGGCTAAAAAGAAAACACCATCCCCCCAAACAACACCTGACACCTTAGATCTTTTAGCACTTTATAGGGATTTGCTGCTCCATTTAACTTACAGATTAAGAAGGTACAACTGGTCCAGATGCACCAGGAACTACTCCCTCAGCAGAGCACAGTGCACTTCAAAATTTTTCTCTCTACCTTTATTCTTAGAAATCTGACTCTGTGTGCAAAGCCAGAAAAAAACATCTTGAAATGAAGCATGGCAAGGACTTGTGTTGACACAACTCATGGACCTGTCTTTAAGATCCTCTGTTTGACTCCTGTGCATTTGACAGGGCAAGATCTTGACTTTTCTGGATGTGAAGTTAAACTGAAGCTGAAAAGGGAGGATGAAGTGCTATTTCTGTTCTGATAGTGACTATGGAAAATCCTAACAGTTCTTTTTCAGTATTACTCAAACAGGTAATAAATTAAACCTGACCACCTCACTGACAGGTTGTTTGTCCATAGTTGGTAGGCTCCCAGAACTAACCACAGTCAGAAAAGCCCTTCTGCATATCATGTAGGTGCAGGAGGTGCCAGGGCTGGCTGGCACAGAGGCTGCTGAAGCAGCTGTGGCTGGTTCCACCCTGCATTGGAGCGGCCAGGCCATGGGATCACATAATCCCATATCATCCCCACCACTCCCTGCTCCCATTCCTCAGAACTCCACAGTCCATGGGCTGGAGCAGCTGACTGTTTTTGCACAAGGCTTTCAATTTGTGAAACCTGTACTGCTTGGCTCAAGCACATTTATTGCTTATTCTACCAAGCACCTGATGCATCAGAAAGAACAGGGGAAAGCTTTTGCCTGGAAAATACACAGCATAAGTTACACTGACATCCTAATAAACACAGACTAGCTATGAGAAAGGAAACCACCCCTCAAACAGGACACAGCTTCCAGGAAATCACTATTGAGAAATTCTAATAATTTACACCATGTTTGTTTAAGAACTTATTTTCATGTAGTATACTGTATGTCAGAAATGGGAAAATAATACAAGATCTGAGACCAAGCAAGGCAGCAGAAAGCATGATCACAGAAGCAAGGACACTTTGACTGAAGTCATTAAGAACCACCAGCTACAAAAGTGACTCAGCTTTAGGTTAGTGTCAAATTAATCTCAGTTCTTGCAAAATCTAAAATTCATCAATATTCATCACTTTCCTGGCAGAAAGTCTCATTCTTTAGATTCCCTTGTTAACAGAATTACCAAGCCAGAAGGAAGTTGAAAGTTTCCTTCTGTGACAGTCAAATCCATCCCTCTGCAAGTGATTTTCATTTTATGGGAAAAATATTCCTTTTCTTTCAGTTCCATCTTTGGCACAGAAGTATTTAATTCTCGTGACTACAAATTTAAGTACGTTACCAGCTTCCCTATTGTTCACATGTAGAAATGTACTCTTCTGCAACTTACATGTGTCTAAGACCTTTCATGTAGCTACAGACTAACAGCCAGATGAAGAAACAAAACAAACAAACATTCATATACTCAGAGAGCTATGAAATTCCAAGGGCAAAAGGCAACTCAGAAATTTCTCAGGGCCTTAGTAGGATAAAAAACTCCACTGTAGCACAGGAGGCTGACCAACAGACAGCTTCAGTGAAATAAACCATCCCAACATCCCCGTACTATAATATTTAAAGTACGATTTCTAATCTGTACTTGGTTATTACTTTGTACTTTGTTGTGGGGTGAATCATTCAACTGGTCTCCACAGAAGCTTGATACTTCCCCTCCAGGAAGCATCCATTTCATTGCTGTGGTCGCTTGAATTTTAAAATTTCCTTCACCACTGGTAAGAGGATCTATCAGAGGCCACAAAGGATCCCATACAATAGGAATCAGCTTTATTGCTTTTTATTGTTCTTTCAGGCAAGAACTTTCTTCAGTCTGTTAAAAAACAGGCAAGTCATTGTACAGAGGCTTTCACCCCACCCTGAAAGGAAGAAAAGGTACTTGGAAAATGGTAGCACGAAAATGGGAAAAGCAGTTCTGTTTGAAGAGAAACAAAACAAAAAGCACATTAACACTGCCAATGGGAGATTTTAAGATTTATTTACCCACTCCAAAACTATCCATTTTGATAGCATGAGAACCAAGATATTTGGTACTTGGTTAACTAAGTTAGCTAACTCAAAGAGACAACTGTCCAAGCTCCTTCAATGTATATAAAGACACTAACATTCAAGGATTAAACACAGAAATACACCAATTAAGGCCTCTGATGTTTTTAACGGTGTACAGTCAAAGAGGCTTTCTTCTAACAGAGTTAGAAAACAGAAACAAAAACATGCCTACTTTAGGAAGTCCACATTTACTGCTGGCACTATTAGACTTCCCAGTACAACCATCGACCAAGGAATCAATGAAAAGAGTTTGCAAAATACCACTCTGCTATTAGCAGTTACTCAACCAAGGAAAGATCTCTAAGGTTAGGAGTAAGAGTAGCATTTCTCAGCATGGAAACTGGTTTGTCAACAACCATTCTTCTCCTGCACAAAACCTCCGACAATGCCAGCTCACAGCAACACTAGCTTCATTTACTAGCAGGAAAAAAGGCGTCCCTTTGTACCATCAGTTTTGTGCCCTTTCAATAGCAGCTCTGGCGGTAGATTGGTGTGGACAATCGCAGTGACCATCTGTGACTAGGAGACAGTTTGATAGCTGCAAGACTAACGTAGCTTCAGCATCACCACATCTTGCCCTGCTGAGTCTTTCATACAGCTTTGAAAAACTTAATGAAAATGGATACATTCAAAGCTGAATAAAAAGAGGTCTCAACAGGCTCGACCCTAA
The DNA here is from genome assembly GCA_039654755.1 of Calcarius lapponicus. Lineage (NCBI taxonomy): Eukaryota > Metazoa > Chordata > Aves > Passeriformes > Fringillidae > Calcarius > Calcarius lapponicus. Next base: position 33,393,564 of record CM077463.1, on the reverse strand, counting down.
ACCTGAACAATGAAACTGTAATGCCGGCACCATTGTATCAACGCGACAGATGTAGGTCGTGCTAACTTTCATCTATAGCTGTGACTGATAGCTTGCAATTTGCTGACAAGACATCTAGTTTCAATTTTCGTTTGGTTTGTAGGCACAAATTTCAAGGGTTCAATTAAGATGGAAGATGCACCTCTTTTTCTTTTTTCCTTTCTTTTTCGTTTGTCCACGGAAAGATTTCTTGCAAATACTATAGCCAGCATGTGTCCCTAACCCAGGGCATTCTTGTACTAAATCCACCCTACAGAATTTATTCTAAAATTACTCAGTGCAAGATTGGTTTAAAAAGTATATAAAGTTACTGCTTAACCATAAAGTTAATTCACAAAGACCTGTAGTATCAGTGCATTATATAGCTTTAATAGCAATATACTCATATTTTCCTGGTTGATTTAATTATGTAATCTAAGTTGTACGAAATTTTGTTAATAAGCTCCAGAAATCCATCCATCATAAGTACACATTCACTGCTCGTAAAATCTTATCCTGTGATCTGTCCCATTTGGGTCAATGTGAAAAACTGATTTATATTGGAGCTAGGGAAGAACAACCAAAAAACCAAAAGCTCCTAAGCTGCACCCGTTACTTGAAGAGTAGTCACAGGAAGTTTTAGAAGCAACACTCTTGCTGGAGAAGGGCAAGCACAAGCAATCCAGGAGCTCTCTGGAGCACCCTGATAATGGCCTCCTGACATGGGTGATTAAGGAAACAATATGAGAAGATGCTCTGTTCGGTCTCATACTTACAAATCAGAAAAAAATGGCCAGGAATGTGAAGGCTGGAGCAGTCATGGCTGCAATGACCATAAGAAGATGGAATTCAGGATGGTATGAGAAAGGAACAAAATAAATAGCAGGACAACTGCCCTGGACCTCTGGAGAGCAGACTCTGGTCTGTTCAGGCACTTGCTATCAGCAGGACAACTGGCTGGTTTTCAAGGATCACTCCCTCCAAGTTCAAGAATGGTCTGCCCTGGTGAGCAGAACATCAAGCAAGAGTGGCAGGAAGGTTAAACAGATGAACAAGGAGCTCTTGACAAAACTCAAACATAAGAAGGAGGCATATGAGAGGAAGCACCAGGGATAGGCAGCCCACAAACTATCCAAGAATGCAGGGACAAAATTAGGAAAGCCAAAGCCCGTCTGATATTGCATCTGGCTAGGGACATGAAGGACAACAAGCAGGACTTCTGCAAGTAGATCAACAACAAAAGGAAGATGGAGGAAAAAATGTGGAACCACTGCTGAACGGAGCAGAGACCATGGTGACTAAGGACAGAGAAAATGCAGAGATGTTCACTGGCACCTTCGCTTTGGACTGGAGCGGCAAAGATTTCGCTTTGGCATTCTCAGGTTCCTGAAATCTATGGGAAAGTCAGGAGCAAGCATGACTTATCTTTGGTACAAGTGAATTAGTCTAGCAAACACACAAATTGAACATACTTAAGTCCACTAGAACTGATGGAATACATCCATAAATACTGAGAGATGGTTAATGCCATTACAAGGCAATTCTGGAATATCATCACAAGGTCATAACTACTGGGAAAGGTTCCTCAGTACAAGAGAAAAGCAAAGGCAACTCTTATACTCAAGAGAGAAAAGAAAAAAGATCCAGGAACTCAAGTTCAGCCAATTTCACCAGGACCCCAGGGAAGGTGAAAGGGAAAGTAATCCTGGAAATACTTTCCAAACATGTTACGAACAAGAAGGTGATTTCAAATAGTCAGTATACAATTATTAAAGAAAATCAGGATTGACTAACCTCATAACCTTCTACAATTAGATGATTACCCTGGCAGAGGAGAGAAGAACACAGAATATTGTCTATCTTGATTTTAGTAAGGCTTTCAGCACTGTTCCCCTACAATATCCTCATGGAAAAAGTGATATTAAGTATGAGCTAGAGGAGCAAACACTGGGGTGGACTGAAAGTTGACTGAACTGTCAATCTCAAAGATTTACAATCAGCAACATGAAGTCCAGCTGGCAGCCAGTGGCATACCCCAGGGGCTGATACTAGGGACATTACTCTTTTAACATCTTCATTAATGACCTACATGATTGGTCAGAGGACATCCTCAGCAAGCCTACAACTAATACAAAACTGAGAAGAGCATGTTGATACAGCATGTGGTTGAATCAACTTCCATTCAAAAGGACCCCAGTAGGCTGGAGAAATGGACAGATGTGAAACTCGTAACACTTACCAAAGGGAAGTTCTAAGTTCTGCACCTGCAGGCACCAGTACACATTACAGGCTGGAAACTGCTTGACAAAAAGTCTTAATGAACAACAAGTTAAACATGAGTCTACAATGTGTCCTTGTGGCAAAGAAAGCCAGCAGCTTCCTAGGTAGCACTAGGAAGGCATTGTCAGCAGGTAGAGGAAGATTTTTTGTCTCTACTCAAAACTGGTAAGATCTCATCTGCACTGCTGGGTCCAGTTCTGGGTTATCTAGTCCAGTGGGGAGTACTTGAGTGAGTTCAGCAAAGTATCACAAAAATGATTAAAAAACAAGAGCAATTTTCATCCTGAAGAAGAAAAGATTCAAGGTGGATCTTAACAATGAATTAAAATATTTATTGGGGAACAGAGGGAAGGAAGAAAGAATATGGAGCCAGACTCTTCTCAGCAATGCCCATAGAAAGAACAAGAGGTAACAGACACTATTTGACATTCAGGGGAAAAAAAAGACCTTTTTGAATTTCCACTCTCCAATTACTAATACCTCCCTTACATAAAATTACTGTACTGATCCTTGTGACAAACAAGAACCAGTCATGATCAAGTCAGGCAACAGGAAGAGCCATTTAGTAGCACATTCTATAAATGCAACACAATGTCTGTGTCCCTCCTTCCTGGTAAAGAATCCCAAATGCCAGCTGAGGTTGTTCCAAGGGGAGGGAGTACAACAGCTTTATTTGGCAAATAAATTACTCACATGGAATGCACTAAAGGGAATACAAGATGAGGGTAAGGGCAGGAGATTTCAGTAAGTTTCAAGTATACTGCTACTATGAAGTATTCTTTGCACCTCCACAACTCAGATGCTGTTCTGCACTTAAAGTGGAGTTTACCACTCGCCCAGTAAAACTAGGTGAAATTTTAGTAAACTAAAAACTAGGTGAAAATTTAGTAAAACTAAAATTTTTCTAGAGCATTCCACAATTTTGAGCAAAGAAGATCACATCAGTTATTTAACATAAAGGGCTCTGCATTTTCTTTCCCAAAGTCCAATGAAGTCAACAGCTGCTTTCTTCAGAATTTAGCAATTTAGTTAGGTTCTTTAAGGGACATGGATTTTGCTCTGAAAAGTGTTCTCCTGATAGGACTGAGCAGAAGGCTGTAAAATACCCAAAGAGATAGGTAATGAGGGAAATTGACTACCTTGAGCCATGTCTGAGAGCTCTTCTATCCAAACAAAGAGTAGAATCAATTGTTTCCCAGACAACAGCAGTCTTTTGTCACTGCTGGATTTGGCATTTAAACTGCAGAGGACAGGCATAAGACAGATGACCAAAATCACCACCACCATCTTTTTGAGCTTTTCCTTTAAAAATCTTATTTAAGACAGATTATTCCATTGCCTCATCACACATAATAAACCAGTGAACATTAAATAAGCCAGTGCAAAAGAAAGCTTCAAACCTGTGAGGCTTCCTCTTACCAGTGTCTGATGGACAGAGGAGACTAGTTTGGGGTTTGTTTGCCAGAGGCAATTTCAAAAACAAATTAAGGAGCCCTTGAAGCTACTAGGTATTATTCCTTAAAATTGCCAGTTTTATAATTTATTGCAGGCTGGCAACTTGCTGAGGCTGTTGAGAAGGTTACTGACTTCAAGACCTCAACAATACAAAGCAATGTACACCCCAGAACATACCAGAAAAGATTCATTATCATTCTTTATGCTTAAAGAAAAATACTGCATTGTATTTAGGTCACACAAAGTTGAGTAAGGGAAGAATGCAATTACAATGCATGTACCAACCTAACCCAACATATTAGAACCATGTAAACATTGCTATTAAATTTACATTGCAATAAAGCTATCTCCTGGATGAAAAAAAACAAAGACAGCAAGAAATCCCCAAACCACTGAATAACCTGAAAAACATCACCTTAAAATATATTGACTCAGATGCTCAGGGATTGGGAGAAGGCAAATCATATGTTAAGTTTCCCAAATAAAAACTTTTATTGTAAACTTGGCACTTAACTTTGTAAATAGATGTGCTTCTTCCAAACTTCCTTCACCCCTCCATTGTTTTATTTATCTGATTTAATGCAAGTTTTTCTTACACAAAGCAAAAAAATAATGCAATTGAAACTCCTGTCCTAATTAAAGGCTTCCTTGTTCTGTTATGAACCTTACTTGACTGCTCAATACTATTGCCCAGAAGAACAATACATATTTAAATCTCTAATCCCCACAAGGGAAGAGAGTCCATTTGGAGTTCTGCAGTAACTATAACCATCTTGCTTGGGGATAAAATACTGTTAAAAAATATGTGTTAATCTAAACTTACTTCCTGACTCTAACAGTCCATACCCTGTAACCACTGATCTTCACAATTTTAAGAATTTGTATACTTACAGTCATGTGCAGCTGCCTCCTGTACCAGTTCATGAGGTTTGACTGTGGAGAGGGTGGAAGTACAGACCATTACGAGTCAGAGTTAGATATAGTGTCACAACACACCACAGAATTTGCACTACACCCATGAGACCTTTAGAAACAAAAGAGGCCTACCTCCACAAACACCTGCATCTCTCCAACTCTAGCCCTGGCAATCAGTAGGAAAAAATCTAGGACAGCAGCTTTCACACAGGCTATAGATTTTGCACTTAAAGATAAAAGTGATCAAGAAGTTAATTTCACTCAAATGTAAAATTTCATTTTCCACTTTGGATGATTGTAGACAATCTGCAAATATAAGCCTGCAGCTAACTGAGCTGCTAACTGCATCTAACTGCAGGATGGTAAAGAATCACAATACCAATGTCACTTGTAAACTCCATCAGTGAGAGCCACTTGCTGAACACACCATCTTGTTAGAAATTTGCAAATGGCTATTGAAATGGTGATGTTCAGTTCTGTTTGGGGACATAATATAACCCAAGAGGCTACCAAGGGAAATGATTTACAGCTCCTCACTCATCTTCTGACCAAGCATATTACCATCCTACACGTAATTTCAAGCACAATCACGATGCAGGCAAGTGTGCATTCTGGAGTGGGACAGCATCTGCAACCAGTCCCCAGTTATGTAATGTGGTACACACACCCCTAATTACGTGATATGCATTTCAGGTCAGAAGACAACAGTATAGCTAGTCACAACAGAGGGAGGGCATGTATGTTTGTGAGGAAGTACAGTAGAAAGTAAGATTTTGGTTATAAAAAAACCCCAACCAACCAACAAAAAGAAAAACCCTACCCACACAAAACCCTTGTAGTGATAACTAGGCCCACAGCTTGCCCCAGAATCCCACCTGGATCGGCTTTCTGACGGAGATGATTCTGATAGCCAGGATCTGGTCTAGGCTGGCTATGCTTGCTCAAGGCTACAGAGTATCATCTAAATGCATTCAAGGACTTGCATTACAGGCAACAAAAGTCATCACTTTCTTGTTAGTGCTCTGTGTTTCATATACACACAGGTCCATCACGGTCAGCAACGCAATTCTATCATCAAGATACTTTTCTTATAACAATGTTCAGAGAAGTACATAATTTAGGGAATGAACAATATATACCTGTAAAGCAATTCAGTAAACTTACCTGAAATATGAACTCAAAGCTTTTTAATATTAACACAACTTTTGTTCATGAGGCAAAAAATAAAATAATTCTTGTTGTTCAATATTCTATGGAACCTTCATTCCTTCAATATTGCAATTTCAAGGCGAAACATATTAATAGGGTCATAAATATTCAGATTATGTAATAAAGACAGTGAAAGCAGATGATAAAATGCTGTTAACATTCATTTACAGCAGCTGGGAAGGCCCTGCCAAATGTTGCTTTACATAACAGGTCGTGACGCTCTGACTGCATTAAGCTTTCTGATCACTCTTCCTTTATCTGCTATGATTTTGAACACAATACGAGACAGCACAGACTAACCAATGGATTTAGGAGCCCTTTCAAGCACACCACCATTTCAAAGGTTTAAAAGATTAAAACATCAAAAAGAGCCTTGTGGTTACTATGTTTGTGCTTTTGCATTTTATAGCGCAGACATGAAAGTGACATTCACATCATTCTCCATTACCTCCACAATTCAGTGCCTACAATAAATTTTAGAAGTGACTTTATTTTATTGTGCCATGCTTTAGTTTAGCCATTTGCAAAAAAGGAAGTAACAGTCAGTAACTTGAAAACATCACTGCTACCATTTTCACAAGGTATCTTGAGTACTACTGAAACATTCTGTAATGTATGCATAATCCCATCTACAACCTACGCTAATTTTATTTTATGAATTGCATCTGATTCAAGTGACAGTTATTCTTTGCTTCAGTATATTCTGCACTACATTTCCTTTGTTTCAGAACAGTCTCTCCTACACTTAAGAAGTCAGGATTCCAAAAGCATGGATCAGATCCTGCAAGTTCTCAGGCAAGTATCAGCCAGACACATTGACTGTGGGACTAGGTCTGAATGTTCTACTACAAAATGATGACTCATAGTTGGATTCATTTGGCACATTCCCATGTCAAAATTAAGCCAAATTCTTCAGACATTATGGAGATTAGTAGCCCTGGGAAGGTTAAGAGCTCTAGTCAGGTCAACAAATTGATGTGTGTGAAGTAAGCAATGCTGTCCTAACAGGACACATAGCAACTATTCTGCTTGTAAAAGCAGTACCACTTCATTCATCCCTCCAACCCCGTGTTAGTTAGCAACTATTCAGTGCACTGAATGCATTCAAAGCCTATTCCATTAACTGACTGAAATTTTACTGCAGTGGGTCTCAAGCTCTTCCTGTAGCCAAGGCACATTAGAAAGCAATGACGTGTATTTACACAACTGAGAAGTTTCCTCAGCACCTACCAGCACCAGCTCCACACCATCCACATGTAGCACTGCTTCAGCAAAGCACACCTCATTGCTTAGGAAACCACCTAAATACCAGACCTGGGCAAAAATATTACCCATTATAAGAAAAATAAATTCCTAAAGAGAAACACCAGCTTGTTTCCTCAATACTCATTTAATGCTGTGAACAAGGAACTTGGTACTCCATTTTTGATTCAAGTACAGCTACCTTCACTACACTTAAGGAGGCTCTTGTCAGTCTGTTCAATCACCTGGAATTAAGATATCTCCTCGCTTTAAGTTAAATCCTCTTGCTTAAGTCAGAGCAGAGTCTTAATCCTGATGTAGGAGAGGCTGAAAGACTTTGGTTTTTTTCACTAAGTCAGGTTTGTTTGCACAAGAACTATACAAGAGGTATGTCTTCCCAAACTCACAGACTCTTCAAATGAGATTCAAAGGGGTTTCCAAGGTTATAAACACACTGTAATAGGAATAATGGCCTGTATGATCCTAGTAACAGGTCTGAATCCCCACTGCGCTACACATGGTTTAAGTTCTAACCTAAGAAGCTCTTTTCCAGAGCATCTTGCTACAGACCTACGCATAAGATGGAGTTTTCAGTGATCATAGCTAATCCCATGATCTCCCACACTACTGATAGTTAACAAACTGATAAAAAAGTAATTCCAGAGATGGAAGTAAAAAAAGCAATTAAATCTATTTCCAAATATCATAACACAAACAATGCTAAGCAAAACCAAAGCCAAGATCATGCAAACAGCATGTGCTTTCCAAGTCAGATATTACAACTAAAAAACCAATAGATAGCATATATGTGAAGACTTAACATGTAATAGAGAACTAAAATTTCTATTATCTCCTTATTTACAGTTTCTTCAATACACTTATAAGCACACTCTTATTCAGTAGGAAGTGCTACTGATTCATGATGCATTAGCTATTCATTTAACCCAACAGTCAATTACAATTAAAAAAAATTCATCACATGAATAGTTACAAAAATTATCAGATAACTGAATGGAGTGCAGAACAGAACTAAGAACAAATTGTTCTTTACAATGCAAAACTCATCACTGCACAAGTTCAGAAGCGTACCTGTAGGGTCGTCTTAAATCCACATTTAAATTAAGTGGAAAAAGAATTCAGACATTTCCACCTTCTTGCCTGATTCTCAGCTATGGCACTTTGCATACAGCTGTTCAAACAACCTGACCTCACCACAGCAGTAGCAGCAGTAGAAGTAAAGAATAACCCCATTAATACACCAAAGTAAAGCCCCAAATCAGTAACAAGTAGCTTGGCTTCTTGAAGGACTGCCTGCTGCCTTGCAAAACAGCTCTGCAAAGGAAATAACCTGATCAGCTGTCATGACTGATAAAGAGTTCTTCATTTTTCCTCCTTACAGCTATATTAATGCACAGTAATCATTCACCTCTAGTCACTAAATCCCAAAACATTCGCTGTTATTTGACTAAAACCTGCAGGTTTGCCTTGGTAACATTTGCAGACCAACTTCCCTTCTTTCCTCCTTAAACATCAGCTGAAGCAATTTTTCTGCCCCCCCCCCCCCCAAAAAAACCCCCCAAACCCCACAAAAAACAAAAACCCCAAACCCTACTCTTCACAGATATTAAATAAATCAGGAATATTTGCTGAGAAAGTTTCTGGTGGCTGCAAAATAAAAAAAAAAAAGCTGTTTGTGAATCTGCAACTCAGGCACCTGGGGACCAGAACTGCCATGGGACAGAGGACTGACTGCTGTATGGAGGGAGTGCTGCAGAAAGCAAAGGTTTGAGCAATTCATCTGTGAACCTTTAAATAACTGAGCAAACAGCTCTTTCACAGATTACCTGCAAAACTAGAGACAAACTACCAAAAATTCGTGCAAATCCTGTAAGGCCTTTAAAATTAAAAATCATTACAAAGGAAAGAGCTTTTTTTCTGTATACTGTGTTATTTTTCTGTATACTGTGATAAATAAATAAGGTAGCCTCTGAACACTCCCCCCTCCAGATTAATAAAGTAAGTATTCTTAATTTAGAATGGTCACATAATTATCTCAATCCTACAGTTCTCCTCCTTTTCCATTTCTTTAAAAACGCAGAGCAGGAACACACTCTTGCTGGAATGCATAGAGAATCCTATCTCTATGATGCCTGCTCTAACTACCAGGCAATGGATTCATAATCACCCTGTAAATAATTAAATATTCATTAAGTCTGGGAAAGAGCTTGAGAGCTTCAACAAACAAGAAACCAGGGAGACTTGTCCAAGAATGCTCAGTTCCTTAGTTCTCAGAGCAATCATTTGCAAGGCGGGAGACCTGTACTCAAGATTCAATTTTGAATGAGATAGAGGCAGCAAAATATGGAACTGAACTCCTCACGCAAATGCTCTGATCCCTAGGAAGGATGCGCTGATCAGATTCCTGATGCCACAATTTCTTACTTATTCTCACATGGCTCAGCAGAAAAAGCAACATTTTAAAGTCTACTCTGGTGGCAACTCAGATGACATCAGCATGGATGAGGCTGGCACTTTGTCTCTGCCAGCTGCAAGCAAGGCAGTTTCTGGTCTATAAATATTAGAGATGTTGCGTTTCAAACTATACTACAGAATAAACATGTAGGCCAGTATGTGCAGTCACACAAACATACCAATACCTCAGAAGTGAGGCAGCAACCAAACTGAATGTGGCATCTGAAAGGCAAACACAAGCAAGAGCTCTTTTATGAACTTCATTCCATGGGATATTTTATACCCTAAGCCTCTTTGAGCCCCCATGGAAGACCGAAAACTGCTACTGTAGCCTGAAAGTCTGTCTTCTTAGGCCTGAGCAGAGACCCCAGTAGTCCCCCCACCCACAATTGCAGAGGTCATCCTGGAACCACCAGGGAACAACACAGAGCTGTATTGAACCACCAAGCAGGCCACTATCAAGGCATTTGCTTGCAATCTCATTGAACAGTCCTTTTTAACACCCATACCCTCTCACCAGCAACCCACTAGTTGGCTTCTCAGGGAATATATATTGGAGGAATTACACTTTGCCTCTTATTTACATTGATTTTTCCCTTTTGATATGTAAAAGAGGGTTCTTCTTGCTCAACATTATGGTGATCCAGAAAGGTTTCCCAGAGATGTGAGTCTCTCCTCAGTGCTTAGCCAGATCATGCAGTAGATCCTCCTCAAAATTATGCTAAGGCAGGTGGAAAATACTGTGGCGGGTGAACATGACTTTGTAAGGGCAAACTGTGCCTGAGAAACTTGGTGGTTTTCTGTAATGCGGGTTACAGCACTAGAGGATAAGGGAAGAGCAATATGTCACATACCTTGGCTTTTGTAAAGCACTTGATGCTATCCCACACGATATCCTTGTCTCTAACCTGGAGCCACATGGATCTGACAGATGGACCACTTGGTCAATAAGGAATTGGCTGGATAGTCTCACTCAAAGAGCTGCGGCCAACAGGTCGACATCCAAATGGAAATCAGTGGTGTTGAGTTGAGTGAGTTGAGTGATGCTCCTCAGGGGTTTGTACTGGGACCAGGGCTTTTTGACATCTTTACTAGTGACACGGAAAACGGGATTGAATGCACTCTCAGCAAGTTTGTGAATGACACCAAGCTGTGTGGTGCAGTTGACATGCTGGAAGTGATGGCATCTAGAGGCACCTAGATTGGCCTGCAAGCCTCATGAAGTTCAACAAGGCCAAGTGTAAGGTCCTGCATGTAGGTCAGGATAATCTAAGGACAAATACAGGCTGAACAGAAAATGGACTGAGAGCAACCCTGAGAAGGACTTGGGCACACTGGTTGACAAGAAGCTCAACATTATCTGACAATGCATGTTTGCAGCCCAGAACACCAAACACATCCTGGACTGCATCAAAAGGAACATGCCAGCGAGCCAAGGGAGGTGATGCTTATCCTCTACTCTGCTCCAGTGAGACCTCACCTGGAGGGCTGCATTCTGCTCTGAGGCCATCAACATAAGAAGGATGGGAACCTGCTGGAGCAAGTCAAGAGCAGAGCTCTGAATATGATCAGGGATCTGGAGCACCTCTCCTATGAAGACAGACTGAGAGAGTTGGTGCTGTACAGCCTGAAGAAGAGAAGGCTCAGGGGGGACCTCAGAGCAGCCTTCCAGTACCTAAAGGGAACAGGAGAGCTGAACAGAGAATTTTAACAAAGGCATAGAAGAACGGGTAGTGGCTTTGAACTGAAAGAAAGTAGCTTTAGATAAGATGTAAGGAAGAAAATCTTTACTGTAAGAGTGGTGAGGCTTATCAAGTTCACAAGGCATAGTCTTTTGCACCATCCCACAGGTAAAGTGGGAATATTGCTTACAAAGCACAGAATTTGACCCACAACTACAATACCATGGCATCAAAAGTGGCTGGCAATTACAGGATTACAATACAGTCCACAATAATCCGATGAGCTCAGCTGCAGATGCAATAGACTGCTCACTGCTGGCTGCTGGGGAAGAAGTGATGCCAGGCATGCACAACAGCGCTCACTGCCACCAGGCTCCTCCCCAGCACCCTGGGAGGAGAGGAGCACCTAGCAGGTGGGGACTTGCTACCTGCACTTGGCTCCCTCATCTGTTTTGCACAGGGGAGCCTTCTCCCACTCTGCACATGGTTGTGATTTTAATGCTGAAGTATCTGAGCATATTAACAACTGGATTCTATTTTCTGTCATTACATTAAGAATCTCACTAATTTTATGCACTGTTACTTGGAAATTAGGAAGGCACAAATAAAAACAGCCCCCAAAAAAGGTACATAATACAAAGAACCCTCTTACACTGGTCTTAAGTAGTCTGCTAGGCAGCAAGCACAGCATAGTTGCCAAGTTCTTAAACATACTGGTTATCCATATGCCAACACACACAAAAGCTAGCTTTCTGCTACACAATTGGTTCCTCAAGAAACTAGTATTATTTAAGCCAAGAATGCAGACACCAATTTGCAAAATACACAAGGCACCTATGGACAAGAGCTTATAACGTTCATTTGTACTCGTTGGCAAATCAGTGATTTGCAAGAGGTAGAGCTTGCTGTGCTGTCTAACCACTTACAGAAACCTTGGTGTAGTAAGAATCCTATGATAAGGGTTAAGAACTTTTTCTTTTGAGCATGCCTTTTGAATGCCTGCAGAAATACTCTCAAAGAAATAAAAGTAACTTTATGCCCAGCAACTTAGTCACAGCAGCTAGTCACAGAGACCAGTATTGAAGCATATGACAAAAGCCACCACCCCTTTTTTGGGATGTTTTTTCCTGATTTTAGTAGCACAAGCAAAATAACATATCATCCTGATCTATATTTTAAAAATTCAATTAAGTAACTTGCAATCATTTCAATTTCTTCATTATTGTGTAAAACAGTAACTTAACTGTTGAGTTAGAAAGTTTCAGTTGAGATGCCTGCTCATCTTCGTACTGAATGAACATTTATTTTATCTTGCCTCTGACCTGATGCTTTAGATTGTTTATCCTCTCTCTACTTAAAAAAGAATCAGAGGGTAAAAGCAGTGAACAGCAAGGTTTGAAAAAAGATACGTTGTCGAAAGAACAGAGTCATACAAGAGCTATCGCTGAATCTTATTAGGCTTCTGGTGTACTCTGTACTTTGTAAACATGAACAGATTCCTCTGATTTTCAGGAAGCAGATACTCTGGAACTGGCTAAAACAGCAGAGACTGCTTTCTTTTCCCATATGAAAGAATGTACTCTGCAAAGTGAAAGGGGATCAGCCTGTCTCCTTATTTAGTTTTGCACACTGAGAAATCCAAAAGTGTGCACCAATCCGTTTGTGACACCCTGGAAGAAACATGAGCATCTCAAAAACTCCCCACAAAAGACAGCACCAAGAAACTGCCAGAAGATTTTACATGCAGAGTAATTCGGATGAGTAAGCACTGAGTCAGTTAAGGAGTCTGGATAGTTTACATGAATCTCTAGTCAGTTTTGTTTCCCACAACAGCTAATTATGTAAAGGGTTACAATCATTACTTCCTGGAAGTCATCATCCGGTAAGCCAGCTGCATTTGCCTTTTATTCCCAATATAGCTAACAAGAAATACTGCACCATAAGTGTTCTAATTATACTTTTTGTAACTTCTATTTTACAGAAAAAAAAAAAAACACTTAGGTCTAGTATATTTCAAGAATGTTTTGGTTAATATGCTAATACAACTCCCTTCCCTGCCTGTCAGCACTTCTGCATCTATAAAGGAAAGTCTCAGGAGGTTGCAACTGAACTAAAGCATGTTTTATTGGACAACGATAGATAACATAACAAAGTTAACAGGAATATTCTAACTGGTGAATATTCACCAGTTCACCATTCACTTCTAAGCAAATTCTACTGAACTTTTTGAGAAAAATAGACAAATAAAAAGTATTTTTTCTTTGTCTAAATCTTTTTTGAGAAAAATAGGCCAAGTATTTTTTCCTTCTCATCACCTTAATTAAAAGCAACCCCCCCATGCTATGATCAAGGTAAACACAGATAAAGAACCCACATACCTTAGGAGAGACTTCACTAAAGACAGATCAACAGCACTGTCCTGCACTGGACAGAGTTTGGAGTAATTAACAAAAATCATCTTAAATTTATTTCACAGATATGATTATTAAAGAGTTGAATCATAAAAGCATACATTTTCTCCACAACATTTGCTTAGGGCATGCCGTGGGTTTTCCCTTCCCACCTGCAACATCTACCTCATTAACATGCATCTAAAGCTGGGATTATTTTATTGCGCCAAGTAAGAACTAAACCAAGCATTTACACCATCCAGAGAAGACAGGAGAATAACATGAAGTCACGGCCATGCTCACATACAGGAAACAGGACATCAGATTTGCTTGGGGTTATTTCCAAAATGCTCTTCATTTTTCATAATGACATTACATCTCAATCTCAAGACTTATCAATCACCTCCAGGTAAAATTCAGGTTTCCAGCAGGCTGTACGATGCAAGACTGAATATTGCATCTTGAAATTCATACAGGTATATGCCTGAGAAATAGTGACAGAAGAGAAAAAATGAGAGGTAAGAAGTTCTTAAAGAGATCTTCCTTGATCAGTAACAAAACTTAAATTAACTGAAAACAGCTTGAGAATATGAGTGCAGTGCTTTGCCTGGACGAGATGGCTTAGTGGACAGAGCATAGGTAACACACCTTTAGCCTACCAGGTGGCTGTAACTCACTTGTGACACACTTCAATGTCTACGAGAAGATGACTTCCAGAAGCTGGAGAAAACAGTAGATTCCGGCGGAAGTAGTGCCTCAGGATTATGGCTCCATTACAACAGATCAAAGTGAATTGTTTGTCTTAGAGCACTCCCACAGGACCAAGCCACCACACAAACTGCCAGAACAGCCTGCAGTTGTTTAAGTCTTGGAAACAAAGGAAAAAGCAGTGATAACCAACTCCTTTAGTTTTGGTGCCAGATATAGCCTTCGTAATGTAAAAGATACACAGCAAGCAGTCTTCCTGTGCAGACAGCTCTGTCTCTTACTCAAGACATGAACCCATGCTCTCAGAAATGGCCTTCTGTGCTTCATCCCAATATCTGCTACTGCAGAGCCCACCAACCTCATCCCTGTTACTGATACACAAGCAGCAATGCCAGTCATTGCACCTTCAAAACTGCCTCCTATTTTCAGCTGTTGCTCTTCTTCCACACCCATATATATGTACCTACACACATACTCCCACAACCTCCTAAACCTCAAGGTGTGTGGCACAGTGCCCAAGAGACAAAAAGTGGGAAAAGAAAAGAGGTAAATAACTTCAGGAACAAGAGGCTATTCATGACTCGCAGCTCCCAGACTGAGCAGCACAGCACAAGGTCAGCCAGCCTTGCCCCAGAGATGGGCAGCACTCGATCACATCAGCCCACACAGCTCACAGCATGGGGCAGATCCCTGGAAGGGTCCATACATGGCAAGCTGGGAGAAGCACTCCCAGAGGAAATGCTGCCTAAGACTAAACCCTGCAGGAAGCAGAGGCGGCAGCACCCCCAGCACAGGCAGCCCTGCTACACATTTAGCCTAATCACTCACACACAAACAAACCCCCATGCTCCAAAGCCTACTTTGCCCTGTGAAAGCCAGCAGTAAGAGTAGATTAGACTCTAATAGGGATTAATACAAGTTAAGGTAGCAGCAATTTCCACTAGGGAGACCAGAAAGGTTAGACGTGGGATAGCATGACAGGTAGATGTAGGAAGGGTTGGGAAAAAAAGGTAAAAGGAAGAACAAGTAACACAGGAGCTTGCATTGACACCTGCCTGGCTCCATTTTTGCTCTCCCCCGTGTACATCCCTGTCCAAAGCAGAGATGAGACACGCTGCACTGTCAAGTCATGGTCAGTGATTTCTAACAGGCTGTGTAATGGTCAGGAGCGGATTTCTTATCCAATCTCAACAGCACTGACCCACTTTCTTCCAGCACTACCATCCATCACCTCTGACTGACAAGGAGTCCAGTTTTAACAAAAGGCAAAACCTAACACAAGTGAAGTCTGAAGCAGAAAATGGAAAGAAATTCGGATCCCATTATGTCTTACTGCAGCCACTTCAAAGCTATGTTTAATTTTATTAGCGACTAGAACTCCAGTTCATAAAAAAGTGACCAATAAATGATAATGGCAGGAAATTAAGTGACCTTAGCATGATCTAGAGCATTGCTCTTCAACAGCAAAACTGCACATAAAGTATGCTTGGAAAAACAAAGCCCCAAAGAAGTGATCATAAAAAGTTTCCAAATTGCTTCAGAGTCCGAGGCAAGTTAAAACTTCATGCTAGAGACTAACAAAAATGTGTCTCAACAAAACATGAGCATTAAATATGCATTATGAGTGCCATACTGTCAGAAACAAACATTGTTCAGACAATCCATTCACTACCTACCTTTTAATGTATGGTATAGTAATCAAGACATTATTCACCTTTAAATTCAAGTAAAATAATGTAGTTTCACTGTGCTGCAGGAACACAGCAGCTACAGTGTGTGGTCAAACCAGGGAAAAAAAAGTGTATTTTGCTGACTCTTTGTCATATTTTCAAAAAGGCATGAAGAAAAGGTGGGGGTTTTTTTCCTTTAATTATATAGAAAGACTAAGAAACCAAAACCTCTGAAGTTCCTGAGTCATGACCTTTGGGAAGCAGGCATTTGGTAGGGCTCCCCCATAACCAAGCTGTGGAAGTGTAAGAATACTGAATATGCTGGTTAACTAAAAAAAAAAAAAAAAAAAAAAAAACCAAAAAAAAACCCAAACAAAAAACCAAAAAAAAAAAAAAACCAAACCAGAACAAGACAAAACCAACCAAAAAACTGTTCAATTTATGACTGAACTGTCTTAATTTGCAGATACCCCTTTCAGCTGCATAGTCAACTACAAATCAATAATGTTTACCTGGACAAACTCAGTAACATTTACCTGGACAACTGGTGTTTGTACTCTGAAAGGAAGGATCAGAGAGCTGGGAGAAAATGGTGGGGGAAAAAATAAGGAACTTCATTAGACAATATAACTCCAACTGGAAAACAGCATGGAGGACAATATCCTTTCTGTATCAGACAAAAGTCCTGTGTGTGGTCAAGTTCTTTGACCAGACAAATTTCTGCTAAACCACACTTGATAAACTTGAACTTTGAAAACCGGCACCTATTCATCAGATTTTTTTAAATAAACCTCAAGAATTCTGGCATAATCCAAGGTACCAAATGTTTCATTACAAAGACTTTATTCAAAATAGCTATCAGTTTACTAAAACAACAGCCCAATTTGTACTTCAGAACTCAGCCTTTTCTCAGAGGCTTCTGTTGTTGTTTTAATGTGAAGCTGAAATTCAGCTTCACAATTCAGAATTTTAATTTTCTATAAAAACTAGTTAGGCAATGTAATACAGAATACAAGTTCTTTCTGATGAAAAATAGGAGTATTTTGTTCTGAAGAAGGCCATGCAAATATTGATCTTGGGGAAGTGTCTCCCTCTGCAAACTGCTTTTGGGCTTGCATTTCCCCTAGGTCAATTCCAACTGAAAAATTAAGGTGGAAAAAGGAGGGATCTAAGCACCTCTTCCCTCAGCCCATTTCAGCTGGGATGCAGTGGTGTAGGAAGGCTGAGACTTAAACTGCAATGATTCTCAACAGTTCACACCATAAGGAGGAGATCTCTGAGGAGACAGGCCTGATAATTAGGCAGCACAATGCTTACCTAATCAAAGCACATTTCTCCTGCCCATGGAAGGCCAGTCACAAGTCCTATGAAGGCAAACATGCCAGTTAAACATGAAAGATGGAAAAGCTCTGGAGCAGTATATCTCTAATCCTCTTGCTCCTACACGAGATTTATTTTTCAGAAGAATAAATTTCCAAAGGCAGCCAGGTATTCAAGATCTCACCAGCTCACCCTTTGCCATCTCAAGACACCCCCTCACAGACATCAGAGGATGCTCTAGTGTTTCTTCACTAGTGTGAACTGCTCAGTAACTTTATCAATAGACACTTTATCAATAGACACATTATCAGCAGTACCAAGGAGAGCTGGTCCTCAGAATACAAAATGTCAGATAGGCTACTATAGTCAACTGAGCCTTGAGTTAAGGCATGCTGACTATAAATTTAATAGGGTCACACAGCAGAAAGTTAATACTTGGCTCATAACTATACCACCAGTCTGTCGCTCATCTAAAAAGTATTCCTTCCATTTTCTAACTCTAGCTTCAAGGTTAATAAAACTACCTCTGATGACTTTTGAGTGCGAATAAAATTACCACATTCTTCAGAAAAACACAGATACAACTTATACTGTGGATGACCAGGAATATTTTATTAGTTATGCTACTTTCCAGATGCCTTTATGGCTACGAAGTAAGGTACCCATGCCATCATAATATTCTTACACCCCCATAACAACATGTATAGGTATCCAGCTAGACAGATCTGACTTCAGTATTAAAACATCCTTAAGAAATATTCTGCTTTCTATACAATGTGCAGGGAAGTAAACACACTTACCTTACTTATTCAACTGGGACAGTTCTTGACTGTCTTGACTTTAGTCTACAGAAGGTAGACTAAAGAACAAGGATGTTGCAAACAAAGGTGCAATAAAATGCTCCGCCCAACAAGTCAGAAGTACCTTGTTTACTTCAGTTTGACAAACAGGTAGCATTTACAGACTTTCTGCTGCTCCTGCATGACCTCTACTAAAGCAATAGACAATCCAGTGATACTGCTAAAAATCCAAGGAGAAGATGTCAGTTTACACCACTCAGGAACCAGGCACGACAATTAACATCTGTTACTGCTTCCTATTTGAGGAGTTAAGAGTAGAAAAGCTATGTGAAGAATGGCACTACCAAATCCTCATTTCCAAATATGGCACCATATGCATACCCTACAGGGCATGTACAGTGCAGGCCCCTCTTCCTTCAGTATTAATATTCAGACATAATCTTAGGGCAGGATTTCCAGCTGCACCCACCAGCGGCGCGGTTTCTGAAGCACCAATGCCGATGCTCAGCAAGCCGGGCTCGATGCAATCTCACCCCAAGCTACAGGAGATACAGGAGTGCTGCTGCACTCCTGTGCACACGCTTGTCCAGAGAACCTCAAAGGGCCTGTCTGCTGCCCAGCTGTCCACATCCTTCAGCAACTACACACATCAGCAGTGAGAAATCAGCTGGCCATTGCAAACACCAGAAATCACAGGCAGCAAAAGCAATTTGGCCACACCCTTTCTCCTAACCTAATATAAGAAATTCCAAGCAGTATATAGGGATCTGACTTTCCTGAATTTACATCCCTTTAAAGCGATCTTGCTGGCTAATTAGGGCTGATTTCTTAGGCCTTGAACCCTCAATATCAAAAAGATTTTCAAGCTATCACACAGTGGTATCACTGCTTTTTTTATACTATCACAGCTGGTGTCAAGCAGAATTATATCTTAGCACAGACAGTTCTTGACATCTGAAATACAATTCTAGTGATGCTGGTTAAGAAAAAGCATCTAGCCCAGTATACCTTTTCAAACAACTGCTGATCAACAATTCCCGCAAGACAGTTGGGTGGGACCAGACTGCACACACCCCAGACCACCACAAAGAAGCAAAGCAAGTTAAAATTCCTATTAAGCTATGTTTACAAATGCCACCTCCTCTGCAATTACGATGGAGGACCATGACACCAAAGGAGAGCCAGGTTATCAACAGAACTTCATGCCTTCATCTTTAGTGTCTTTTGAAACGATACAACAGATGTAGCTGAAGGGCATGGCATTTTTTCTTCATTGTTCAAAAGAAAAGACTGGCATATATAGCAACAAGCTGCAGATAATAAAGGCTGAGCCTTTAACAATCAAGTTAGGAGGAGGCAAAGAACAGTCTGCACACTGTGCAATGAGCTTAAGATCTCAAACATTTTTTATGCTCAGCGTCCAAGACAAATCTGCACCGTGTCCACAGAGAGGAAAAAGCACCAACCCTTCAAAGGCTCAATGGCAGTGAATACCCCAGCTATGTGAGAACTGTCTTGGCCGTGCCCATGTCAGACAGACACTTGAAGCGTGCCCCACCTGCCAGCTCAGACCCCTCACTGCCCATCTATTTGGCAGATCTCTTATTTTAAGTAGAGATCCTTTCCTGGACACAAAATTACTTTTGATAGTGACAGGTATTTTTCACAAAAAGTTAAGCTTAAGAAGAAAAAAACCTCAAAAACTACTTCTTTACTTTTAAGAGGAAAAACCCCAACAGAACGACAAGCATTGCCTTGAAAAACTGATGTCACAGGATCAAGTGAGAGGGAAATATATTGTGCAAGTACACAAAGTCAATAAATCTTTCAACAGCTGAGGAGTGGTCCCTCCCACCCTGTTCCAGATGCCTCATGGGGAAGGTCCCCAGCCCATGCCTGCGTGGAGCAGAAAGGCTGTTCCTGAAGCCCACGGATCTGCATGAGGACATGCTCCATCTCTGCACATCGCAGACTGTGGGCAGCATCAAGGAGGGAACACCCTATCGATGTGAGGAGCACACCAGCATAATTTTAAAAAGCAGAGTTCAGATGTTGCATAGCTTTTTAAATGCCGTGTTTCACGTTCACATCCATCCCTGGATTCACTGCAATTTATATATTATGCAATATTTTCCCCGACAGCACTCAGAAGGATGCGCACCAAGAGACCCACACCCCGCTGCCATGTCGCTACTTTCCCAATCTCTGTTCCACCCAAGACACTGCCAGAAGGAAAACGCTAGGCGAGGAAACTCGAGGGTCTGGAAGCGCCGCTGGCTCAAGCCAGGATCTGCCGACGCTGTCCTTGGCACAATAGTTGGATGCGATACAGCGGGCAATGTGAGGCTGAAATACTTCCTGGGATGGCTGAATGGGCTCATTCAATAGTCAAGGGTAATTCTTTATTAGCCATCTTCTACAGCCCAGCACAGAAACTACAGCCTTAAGGCGAGGGTGGGAGACACCAGCCATGTGCCTCAAGAAAGGAGTGTGGCTTAGCATTGTCTCTCGCCTCAGTAATTGACAAGCTTTTTTTTTTTTTTTTTTTTTTTGTCCTCCCTTTCCCCTTCCCTCCCCCCCGGGCGTTACCGAAGCCGGTGGAGGAAGGGAAGGTGCCCGGCCGGGGCCGGGCTGTGGAAGAGCCGCCGCAGCTGCCGTCCGGCCCGGCCCCTCGGACCCACCGGCGCCGCTCGGAGCGCTGCGGGGGGAAAGCCTCCGCCGCCCTCTCGCCGCTCCCTCCCGCCCCGAAGTTCGGGCAACTGGGACCGGCCGGCCCGCCGGCGGTGGCGGCTCGGCCGGCAGCCGGGGAAAGGGGCCGGCAGGACGCCCGGCCCCCGCGGCGGTTTCCCCGCTACCTCCTCGCGCTTACCTTTCACTTGACTTTCATACTCCGCTATAATCTCTTTGTCCTTTTTGAATCTGCTCGGGGTTGACATTATCCACTCGCTTCTTCTGCTTCTCCGCCTTGTTCTAAATTATTATCACTAATTGTTCTTGTTTATCTGGAGAAGCTCCCAAGTTGTGTCAGGCGGCCGCAAGCCCGAGCGAGCCGAGGAGGCGGCAGGCGCTGGCCCCGCGGGAGCGCCGCCGGCACCGGAGGCGGCGAGGCGGGGAGCGGCGATCAGACTAACCCCGGCGCAGGCACCATCGCCTCCCGGCACCGCCGCCGGCAGCAACGCGGTCCGCGGCCCGGGGCCGCCGCAGGGCGGGGCGGCGGAGCAGCGGCCGCGGGGCACTCGCTTCCACTAGGCGAGGGCGGGGGCCCGGCGGCTGCGCCCCACCATTGTTATCTGTCCGCACGCACCCGGGAGAGGGGAAGGGAAGCAGGGAGAGAGCGGTGGGCGGGAGGCAGGCGGCCGCGCTCGGTCCGTACGCCAGAGACACTGGTCACTGCTGCCGCCGCGCTCGCCCGGCTGAGAACTCGGGGACGGCGCCCCGCCGTGACTAACCCCGGGCGGCAGCGCCGCGGCGCATGTCCCAACCTCGCGGGGCGAGCAGTCGCCGGCTCGGGGCGGCTCCCCCGCCGCGCCCTGGAGAGGTGTCTCCGGGAATAAACTTCTCCCCGCCCTCCCGCCGCTGTCTCCTCCCTTCCTGCCTGCCCGCCCGCCTCCGGTCCTCGCTCGCCTTGTCCTCCCGCTCCGCCTCCCCGTGGCCCCGCCGGCAGCCGCTCACCGCCCCGGGCCGGACCCGAGGGTGCAGCGCCCGCTTGCCCGGCCGGCCCACAGCCGGAGGCCCAGCAGGCCCGGGGGGCTCGGGCTCGGGCGGGGGTGGGAGGAGGGAGACCCCCGCCCCGCCGCCCCCATCGAGCACATGGTGGCCGGATACTCTCGGGGGACAGGGGTGTGAGGCCGCGGTACGGTTACAGAAGGCCCTTGATCCGGCGGGGAAAGTGAAAGCCCCGTGCTGCCGTCAGCGCCGAGCCGCCCGAGGAGGGGGAGCCCGGAGGGGACAAGTGGCCTTTGGGGACACCATGTGCCTCCCCAGTGTCTCCGAAGACAGGGCACGGCTGCACCGGGGTGCGTCGGGGCCCGGACACGGGGGCAGAGCTTGGCAGCGCCCAAGGGAAGAGCTGCACCCTCAGCACGCAGCTTCCACCGCCCTTGCCCGCCCGGTGCTCCCCTGCGGATGCAGCTCGTTCTCCAGGGCAGGAGCGCCTGTGTGAGGCATTCCCCACATCTCCTGCGGGAAACAAGCAAAGCTGGGCGGAACGCCACTCAAAATGCTGCTCCCTTGAGCTGCTGTGCATGGCACACATCGGGGCTGGCCCTGATGTCTGATAGTCACGTTCAATGTCAGCCTTAGAAGGATGGATTCCAGCCCAGCAAGCAGTGGTACACAGCCCTCCCCGAAAAGCTGGGGCTGGGAAAATGGGAAGAAGATCATCCAGAAGGGCAAGAATAGCTGAAATTTGGAGCATGGGGCAAGTTGTCAAAAGGTTGTAAGTGACCCTGGCATACCTTTGGTCCGGGGTGCCTCCAGCTGCTGTGGGGACAGCCTCCTCTGCCTGAAGAGCTGGAGCTTGGTTCAGCCCTTAGAGACTGTGGAGGATGAGAGCTGGCTGCCAGCTGTGCAGGTGCAATGAGACCATGCCTGCCAGGAGTCAAGCACAGTGGTTCACAGAGCTGGTAGCCATGCTTCTCCAAGGTCCCTGGCTGCAAGGTTGGGGATACAAAAGGGCTCAGGTTGTACAACCCATTTTTCTTTTTCCCACCGGCTACTCTGAAACTTGTTTTGCAAAAGAGCTTTCTGAAAAAAAAAACCAAAAAACCAAACATTGAAAAAGCATAAAGATGAACACTGCTGCCTTATGATGAGCAAAGAATGTGGCTGTCATTCATGGGCCAAAGCCAAAAGTGAAACCAGGGCACAGCTTCAGACTTTGAGGTGCAGGGAGGTCAGCTCTGAGGAGGTTAAAAACAGGCAGGGGACATTCTGGAGACAGAGGGCTCCATTGATGTCAGGTATGTCCAGGAGTGATTAAGCAAAGATACACACTATTTACAATGAATTTCCAAAGATAGTGGGTGTATAATTTGTGTGGTGGAAGTTCCCAGAGAACTCCCAGCTCTGATGCTGCCAGGACCTGACTCTGGGACAAACAAGTGAGTTGTGGGATCATCTGCAATTGGAAAGGTTCAAGGGATTTGAGCTTGAGTGCTGGGGTGACCTGGTGCTCAGAGAGGAATGGCACAGTTAACTTTACTCATGCAGACATTCTTGCTTGTGTTTATATTTAATTCTTATAGGCATGTTGCCTTGGTCTTACAGTTGGTCACTTCCGCACCTCTGCATTTCATCAGTAAGTGTACATCTGTCCTTTGCAGTTCATCTTTCATTAAGTACCATGTTCTTCCTGCCAGGGGATCAAGGTAACAGGATTCCTGTTCCCTTTTCCATCTTCATGTTTTGTTCTCTGTAATTTTATTACGTTTCTTCCTCTTGCCCTCCCAGTGCAATCTTTTTCCACTCTGATCCCAATCCAGATCACCTAACACTGTCTTAGTACAGGAGGTTATTGTGTAAAACCAATTTAAAAATTTAGGTTGGATAGTCAAATTACATCCCTTGAATAAGAAGCCCAGCCTCAAAAGAGCAGTCATCTCTGTAATCCCAACCACTTTGATTTTCATCTCAACCTTTGATGCCAGCATCTTGCTTCCTGGCTGTTTGAGTCCATCTGTTTGGCTGGGGACTGGCTGATTTGCAAGACAGTGGGCCATGTTCCCTGGGAACACGAGGCACTAGCTGGAGATTAACTGCAAGACTTGTCTGGTCTTTCAGAGCACTGTATTTTTGCAAACAGGACAGGGCACACTGCTCAAGTCCCCTTCTGCCCTGTGAGAGGTGATGCAGGCTGGCACCTCCAGCCAAGCCGGTCCCTTTCTCCCTTACCTAGGACTTGGGCATACAAACCATGTCCAAATGTGGTTAAAGGTGTAGAAAAGTTCTGTATGTCCTCTCCTGAGTCCTGAAGGATGCAGCCCTCTCTGCATTTGCTGGAAAGATTGTGAGAAGAAAGGTGCAGAGATAGGCTGAATGCCCATGCCAACACCATCCATTCCCTCTGCACTAGATCCTGCATCCAAAGGATCAGCCTGGCTCCACAGAGCCAAAACAGAAGCTGCAGACAGATTTATGTTATGCTTGAGAAGATGAAGAAACCACCTTTGGGCTCTGGAGACTGACCTCCCTGTATTCAGCCACTCACCTCAGGGCTGTGTGTCCATAGTAAGACCACTGAGGAAGGATGGGCCAGGGACCCAGCAGGCTTGAGTGTGCCAGGCTTAGAGCTGCACAGATTCTGGATCCCCGAGTTAGGGTTGGACTCCAGGACAACCAGGATTGAGCTGGCTGAGAAATCTGATTTTGGCCCCCTGTCCCTGTTCTCCCCCTGCTTACCGAGCCCCCCCTCCCTGCCCCGCTCTTCTTTAGGGATTGGCAAAGGATTGTGCGTTATTACATGGGTGTAATCTTCTTTTAAGATGTTCATGGCAGCTCAAGTCTCCAGACTCAATTCCGCACTGATTTACACAGCCTGCAATCCCATTGTGAGGGTGGTGATTGCACAGGAGCACACCCTGCCTGGGCTCTGCAATGTCACGTTTGAGGTGACTTACAGGACACAGAGGATTATTACAGAAATGCCTGTCATTTGAGACCTGTTCCCAAAGATCCCCACAGAGTTCCCATGAATTTTGAGAGCAGCAAGTACTAGAGCTGTGGAACAGTCTTGTTATATAAATCCCTGTGCACTCATGAATGATACTCGAGAAATCATGTTTATCCAGTGTTCTATGTGCTCTTAACTTACTGCTTGCAGAGCATATCAGGTCTTCACAGGGAGAATGCTATAGACATTTAAAAAGTATTAAGATAAAGCTGATGGAGAGAATGTATGTTGTTGCAAGAGACAGAGTCGTATCAATAATGCAGTGTAGTACAGTACTGTTGTGGTTCAATTCTGGTGCAGGGTTTTGTGGACTGTACCTCAGTGTATGGAGTTAGATAATCTACTCCACCAGGGAATTGGAAAACCTGAATTATGTATGATAGAAGAGAGATGTGTTTATTCAGAGAGCAGTTCCTGCAATACTTCATACACTTAGTGCAAAAAGGAAATAACACAGGCATGTTTGATTCTGCTTGCTTGAGAACTTCATTATTGCATTTCATTTGCACAGCCTGATGAGCTGTGCAGTATTTGGTTTCTTCAGCTGCTAATAAAAACAGTCCATATAACTGATTGCTGGAATATCATTGAGCTATTCTCTGTGAGTACATAATGAAACACATTGACCCCCTTAATAAAACCCTACACTAATTTTTTTTTAGTCTGAAAAGAAGACAAATAATTCATCTTGCTTTATAATTGCAGTCAATCAGTCATTTTACAATTGGACAGCAAGTCTCTAAGTGAAAGACCAAGCTTTAATTGAAACAATGAAACATTTGATTGTTACTGAAAAATCAGTAAGAGGCACCATTCAAAGGGCTTGTTCAAATGTTTGTCACTGATAAGATGCACATTTCTAAAGAATCAAATCTATTTGCTTTGGAATGAGATTATTTTAGCAAATACAGTTGCTTATCTAAGATGTAAAACCAGTGATGCTTTTTTTCTCTCCCCTGCCCCCAACCACTCCAGCACTTAATGCTGCTCTGTGCTTATAAACTCCTGAAACATGGAGATGAAATCTGGGCTTATGGGGTTTGTCATAGGCTGCAGAAGAGCCAGGACTTCACCCTGGCTGACCTGAAAACAGATCCAAAGCAATCAGCTGCACCTTCACAACAATGAAATGAAGACTGTGAGCTGCCCAAACTTTAGTAGTTCAGGAGAGATATTTCCCTTACCTGACTTTCTCTGTGAGCCTAAGCTGTCACTCAGCTTTCATTGCCAGGAATAGTACTCTGGCCATTGGCATGGGAATATTGATTTTAAGGACAGGTGTACACAATTTCTTCCAGACACAGGAAGAAAGGGCATTCTTGTTCCACACTTCCACAGTAAGAGTGTCATGCTGGAAGTTCATGCTATACCAGGTCCATGACCATTTCCAAGCCCTAGGCTTTACTACATACCCCCTCAGGTTACTTTTTTTGTCATTATACTGAGTTTCTTTAGAATCTAATGATCAGAATGTCCGTTTTGTGGGCTTCACACACCCTGATTTAGGCAACTGAAGTCATATGCCAAATTCAAATGAGGGCTCCTCAGTATAAAAGAGACATAGAGCTCTGGGAGAAAGTCCAGTGGAGGACTGCAAAGATGATTAAGGCATCTCTGTTACAAGGACAGGCTGATAGGGTTGGGTCTCTTCTGCCTCAAGAAGAGATGGCTGAGTGAGGACCTCATCAGTGTCTGTAAATATCTGAAGGGAGGGTATCAACATGATGGAGCTGGGCTCTCGGTGCTGAGAAATAGAACAAGAGGCAACAGGCAGAAACTGACACTCAGGAAGTTCACCTGACCATGAGGAAGAACTTCTTTTACTGTGAGGGTGACTGTGCCCTGCAACAGATTGTCCAGAGTGGTTGTGGAGGATGATATTCAAAAGCTGTCTGGACACAGTCCTCAGTAACATGTTCTAGGGACCCTGTCAGAATAGGCAGGTGGGACTAGATGCTCTCCAGTGGTCTCTTCCATTTTTCCCATCTGTGATTCTGTAATTTAACCATCGTTTAACCTCCTTCAAAAGTCAATCAAGAGAGGTGGGCATCTGAAATTCACTTATTTTAGACAGTTAATTTAGTATAGATTTTGTTCCCCTTTTCCTTAGTGTCATAACCAGAGGTCATTTAAGACAGTAACGATATCCTCTTCATAAAACCTGAAAGTGATATGCTTAATCTTAACAACAAATAGGAATATTTATAGTAATTTGCTGCTGAGTAAAATGCACAGCTAAGGGTATGCAGACTGCATTTGCTCATTTACTAATTGCAGTCACATTGTAAAGTAATCCTGTTGGCCGGTCATCTGAAGGAGGATTCAGGAAAACAGACACTAGGTAACTTTTTCTATATACGTGTGTGCGTGCATGTGTGTATACAGCCAATTTGCCATGTTCAAATGTGTGCAATAGCTTTCTGAGCATGAAATGCATCTGAATCCAGTGGAGAATTGTTCATAATTGCAGAAAAAAAATCTTCCAAATGAAATCACTGACTTGAAATGTTAAGAGATGCTTCTGATTCAATAAGGTAAGATTTCAGTTCTAGAGGACTGAGAGAGTCTGCGACCTGAACATGCCTTGTGTTTTTTCTAAATCAAAAAGAAATGCACCAAACCCAAACCTTCTCACTTTAGTTTCATTGCTATTTTGTTTGAAGAAATTAATGAGACTTAAATAAGTGATTGATATGTTAATATTTAGTTCTTTGGTTTTACAGTTCTGAAGTGTATCTTAATGTTTCCTTGTTAACTTGTTAATTTTGAGCAGTGCTAATAGGACTAATGACATAAGTAACATACAGAAAGTTATGAGGCTACTTTATGCCTTCTACTGTTGTTAAGAATATTATCCTTTTTTATATGGTATTGCTATTCACTTCCCAACTAGTAATTAGAAGGAGGAATGAATTCCAAGTAATAACTTTCTCACTTAATGAGAAGAGACTGAGGCAGTCTTGCCTTTTGGAAGGAGAAGAAATATAGAAATAATTGCATTCTCACTGCAGGGTTTGTGTTCTCTGTGGGGCTACTTTTGTTCTGTTGGTAGCCTTTGAGACTCTAGTATTCTGCTTCTGAACATAATGAGCTGAATGCCTAATTTGTTAGCTTTACGCACCTTATACCTGCCAGCTTACGTACAGTAGCATTATTCTGTATCTTTATCTTACTTCTTAAATTTAAGAGTATATTGTCCAGAGAAGCAGGAAGATTGTTTTTGGTTTGGCTTTTCTTTTCAAGGCTGGTAAGGGAACACCAGTGTATTTTGAAAGAACTCTTCCAAGTGAACATAAGGAGCTGTGTTAGTGGTATTTAGTCTTTGATGAGCAGATAATTGCAACTCTGATAAGCATCTTTTGGGTTTAAATTTTCTACTTGCATTGTTTGTGTTTGTTCTATCCATTCTCATCTAAAAATGAAATGCTTCTGCTGCTTTATTACTCCTGACCTTCTCATACTAATGGTTTTGAGTGGAGAACATTAGAAGCTGGGTTATGTTTAAAAGGAGAAGGAACTGCTTGAAGCAGCATCGGATAATTAAGAACATCACATTTTTAAAAATCAGTCCTACCTACTTCATCATGCTGCTGTTATCTGACTTTAACTGGAATGCTTCTATGAATAAGGCTGCTGGATTGTACCCTCAGGACTTAGATAGGGGAACCAGTCTTGCTATCCTTATATGGCCTTTATGGGCCATCCAGGAATCTCAGATTTCTGGGCTGCTTCTGTCTGTGCCAGTAGTTTAAAGGTTGTGAATCGCCTTCATTTGTCTCAAAAGGGCATTAATTTTGAAGCCCAACAATGGCACTTCAAATGTCAGCCTTGTTCATTTTCTCAGAAGCCTCCAGCTACTCTGCTTATTCATTAATGTGGCTGGCTGGGTGGGGACAGCTGCAGTCTATCTGCCCGAAAAAGTGCCTGGCTGTTAATGGTCTATGCAGTGTGCTGTCCTTTCTCTGATTAAGCCCCTTGGTCTGCTCTCTGTCTGAGCCCTTGCCTGAGAAAAAGGCATATGTAGAGAGAGGCAAAAGTGGAAAAAGAAGGCTACTTCTGTAGCATCTTCTCTTTTGATTGTTGATAGCATGATGCTGCTTTCCTGAGGTTTTTTTTTCTCTTAGCTACTTTTGCCTTCACAGTTGGACAAAGACAAACCAGACTCATGCAGGAGGGGTGGTGATACCTGGGACTCAATGATCCTTGTGGGTCCCTTCCAACTCAAAATATTCTGTGATCCTGCATGGAAATGCTAATGCCAACATAACTGAATTCTAGACTGTGAAATAGAGGTGGAAAGGGATACAGCTCCAAGATGCATCTGAGGAGACCAGGATCTCTACATTTTGTTTAATACCACTTTAACTTCACTCAAAATCCCAGCTGCTAGCATGGCCCAAGAGCACTCCAGGGTAAGCTGGGTGGTGTCAGTTGGAATGGTTTCAGGCTGCAGAAGGAATTGAATCCAGACCTACTTCTAGGGCTGTTGTCCCCCTGTATTAAAAGACATCAGGATGTCCTTCTTCTGCCACTGGATTTTAAAAGACAAGGAGCAAGGAGTAACCTGAAAATTGTTCTTTTAGGTCCTTGACACTAGTGTGACTTTGTACAGGGAAGGTGCTCCTTGCTGCAGTCTCCATCTCTGGGTGAATTTTGAGGTGCCAGCGATTCCTCAGGCAATGCCCAAGTCCCTGCTGCAGAGGTGTGGAATCACTGGGTGTTTGAAGGTACCCATGTCCTTTGTTAAACCTGGCTTTCTGTCATATCCTCAGGTTGCAGCTGACCCTTTCTGCACACCTGGGCTGCTGGCTCTCATCAGCAGGAGACACACAGTAGCTCAAAGGTAAAATGCAATGATCTTAGTCTCACAACTGTGGCTTCAAGGTAAAGCTTTTAAGCTTTTATGCCAGTGTCCAAGAAGATGTGTCCCACATGGAAGAAAAACAGTAAGGAGATCTGGAGCAATTTTTTCCTTTCATTTTTGGCATGACTAAGAACATTTCTTAGTCATAGTTCCCTTTTGTTATTTCTGTTCAGCCACCCAATGTCACAATAATTGGATGTGCAAATATTGCAAACTGCACACAGGCGCTTGTCTCCAAATGAAGTTATTTTTATAGAGTCTGTATCTCAGACATAAACCCAAAAGCTTTCTGTTAACATCAACTGCTTCAAAAATTCATTTTGACCAAAGTTATTATCTGTTTAAAGTGGTTCACAGTTTTCAAAAGTGCATAAAACTAAAGATGTGTAGAAAATCTTCCTGGGGCCTCCAGGGCAGTTTCCAGCCGAGGTTGTTGATGTATTTGAGATGTCACAGCTCCCTCCAGCGGGCTACTTCCAAGAGGAGGATTCTGCAGGCACCAACCCAAAGCTTCCAAACCTCAAACAGAAAATATTCAAACTATTTTTTTAGCATTTTTTCCCCTGAATGTAGTAGCTGATTCTCCCTTCTCACAATATAATAATATTTGAAGCAAAGACTTGGATAAAATCTGAGACAATTAATGTACACGGACCAGATTTTCATATAGACTCAAACCAATTATTTCCTGTTGACTTCTGTGTAAATACAGTTTTTCATTTGGAGTAGGGTGGCATGGCCTGTGAAACCACAACATGTGAAATGTAGTAGGATAAGGAAGGTTTCCTATATTTAT
Organism: Calcarius lapponicus; assembly: GCA_039654755.1. Lineage (NCBI taxonomy): Eukaryota > Metazoa > Chordata > Aves > Passeriformes > Fringillidae > Calcarius > Calcarius lapponicus. The sequence goes on along the minus strand of CM077463.1, from coordinate 33,363,073 downwards.
ATTCTCCAAGTCATCATTCTCCAACATCAAACTTCTGCAAAGTCCAACACAAATGACATTATCTGAACATATGTGACTCCATGTAGGTTTGTTTTCATGACATGGATTACTGGTACTGGACCTTCACAGGAACTGATGTCTTCTTTTATGAGTTTTCAAGTGTGGCAGTGGGTGAAGCAATGTCCGTGGGAATGACAAAGTCTAGTCCAAGCTAAGGAACTAAACCAGAATGGAAATGTGTTCTTTCTTTCCAAGAACCTGAAAACACAGAGCAGTTATTTTGGGAGATTTCCAATAATTCTGATTCTTAGTGTCATTTTTCTTGGGAGATGATGTCTTGTGACATAAGCATTTTATAAATCTTTTAATTTTCACAAATACTGCAACATCTGTATTAATAATTTTTAGATTGATTATTTAATATTATTATTTGATATTAAAAGAAAAGTAATGAAAGGAGTTTAATGCAGTTCGTTACTACTCCTTTCCAATCAACTTCTGTTCGCATTACTGACTCCTCAGTAGTGATTCAAGCTGTAGGTTTAAAAATGGGCTTGCAGCTGATGGATGGTGCTGGCAAACCAAGGAATGGATTCAGCATGATGGTTATAGATAGGTGGTGGCTGAGCCTATAAGAATCTGCATTAGATACAATGGTATCAGCATCTGGAGACACAACAACAGCACCACATAAATCATGTGCAGTGTTGTATGTTCTCAAATATATAATATGTTGCCTGGCAACCACATGTCTCTCAGCTTGGAAAAGTAACTGTTTTTAATTATGTCCCTGTGATACTGTATGACCACAGAATTAAGAACACTGAATCTGCCTGATTGCTTTAAAAATGACATTTATTTAAAAAATATGCTCCTTTTTTGAATCATCAATATGCCTTGCCTCAATCAAGCATTGTGTGTTTCTGGTATTTTTCCTAAGCATACTCTACAGGATAATTATGCAGAACATGTCTTCTTTTCCCTGAATAGTTCAAGATTTATAGAATTTATAAAACATCCTTCATGTAGTCAGGGTCTACTGCTTCTTCTTTTTTTTTTTTTTTTTTTTTCTCTGTAAGAATATGCTTACATCTCTCAGCTCACAGAGACAAGAAATTTGGACTGTGTGGCTCTCCTGTGGCTTGGACTTTATCTTGTGTAAGAAAAGGCACTAATATGCAGACCAACTTGGCACATATCAGCAGTTTACAACATCTTTCAGCTGGATTTAGGTAAGCCAAGTACACCTGAAAAGCTAGATCCCATATATATACTATATTCCCAGGTTTCTGTAAACAGTAATTCCTGCACTATTAAGAGTGGACCACATTAGTAAAACACTTTGCAAAGTCATGGAGCTGATGCACATCCTTCAGTGTACTATCCTTTGTGAAGAACATACCTAGAGAGGAAATTGTAAATATTGTATCTTTGTAAATTGTAAATACCCATCTTTGCAGGTCCAGCCTCAGTAGGAAAGGACTAAATAATCCCCTGGCGCACACTGCCTGGGACACCCTGCAACATGGGAGTCACTCTCTATTCAAAGCTCCTTTGATGGAGTGGATCAGGAATAGCTCTTCTATTTATAGGGGTGAATACTCCAGCCAGAAGGTGGGTTATAGAAAAGGTGTCACAATTTCACAGCTCTGTGAGGCCTTAAATAAACTCTGAGACACCTGTTTGGGCTGAACCTCTGAAGAGACTTAAAGAGATGCTTAGTTGCTCATAGGCAATAAATCCCAGATGCATGGGGAAATTGAGCAACACAAAACAAATATTTTCAAGTGGCATGGACAAATTTCTAGTGAGTCTGGGTGCCTCCAGTGTTACTAACCACCTGCTACAGAGTCCTTTGAATTGATTTCTTGTACACAGGTATTCAATTCTATGTTTTTTGTATATTTTATCAAACACGATTTTATTTTATTGATTTATTTTTAATATGATCCCAAGTCCTTATTGAGATTGTGCTCTTTTTATGTTTTAACACTTGTCCATTAAGAAACCTTCAAGAAATAACTGAGACAACTCCTCTAAAAAAATAGCCCTAGCAGACCATGTAAAAGAGGATGGCATTAAGAGTAGTCCCTCAAATCATTCTCAGTTCTGTACAGCTTTTTCACTGTATGGTTATTACATAGGAGCAAAAATTTCCTCAGGTACTATTGCTTCAGACTCAGAATATTAGACAATAATTTTATATTACACTTTCTGGCTTTTTTTTTTCTTTTGTGTATGTAATCTTTACCTAATTTTATAAAATGTCAGAAATGCACTTAATAGGAATATGAACATATACTTTTATTAAACATATGAACTTTATTAAACTCAGCACTGGCCCAAGTTGCTCAGGGAGGTTGTGGAGTCTCCATCCTTAGGGATAATAAGATATTTGAACATGGTCCCAAGCAACCAGCTACAGGTGGCCCTGCTTCAGCAGAGGGGTTGGACCAGATGACTTCCAGAGATCCCTTACAACCTCAGCCATTCTATGATTCTGTGAAACATACAGTGAAGGGAGTCTGATCAGAAGACCCGATTACTATCGGTCCCTTCCTTTCCCTTCCCCCAGACCTTCTCAGCTAACTTGAAAGTACCTACAGAGAAAGAAAATCAGTCTCAAGATCCATGACAATAGGACAGAACTCTGAAGCTGGCAAGTTCAACCTGTGGAGCAGAATGAAAAAGCCCATCCTTAAATCCAGAGCTTGATAGGCAGTTTTCCAAGCAGTCACACTGAGCTGGGAGACCAGCAGTTGATGCATCCCACCTGGCCAGTCAGGCCAGAGCAAGATAGAACGATCTAGCAAAAAATTTCATTTTTTTTTTTTTCCTTTTGGTTTTGGTTGGGTTTTTTTTTGTTTTGTTTTGTTTTTGTTTGTTTGTTTGTTGTTTTTTTTTTTTTTTTTTTTTTTTTTTTTTTTTTTTTTTTTTGTTGAGAGGTTATTGGTTTGGTTTGAAATTGTATTAGATTGGGAGGACTTTATATTGCTTTTCCTGAAGGAAACTGTGAAGAATAGGTAGAAGATTACCAGTGCACTTCAGAAGCTGTCTTTTGTATTTGTCAGATTGGTCCAATGTAAGATTTTAGTCCCTACAACTCAAGCACTGCAGAGCCTAATGCCAAAGGCAGTCCTAGCTGTCCATTTGCCTTTCATAGTGCCTGGGCAGAAGTGACTACCCAGGAAATTCAGTGTACTGTGTGGGAGCTGTCTTGTGTGGGCCAGGAGACACAGCAATGGGAATGAGCCTGAGATCCCTCCTCAGCTCTCCAGTGTGGGTGTCTTGGAGAAAGCATGCCTGCCATAGCCTGGGCAATTCACAGCCACATCTCTTAGTGCCCAACAATGTAACTAGAAATACCAGACCCCAGGCAACAGCCAGCCAGGGAAGTAGTCTCTGCCCCAGTCATTAAATTTGTGTGGCTGCTTAGACCGGATAATAAGATTCACTGAAGAACAAACAGGCAGGACCACAAGAGAGAAAATGAGAGCAAGTCTTCCTCTGCAGCAAGACTGGTGAGGAATGAGGTGGGAGTTACCTCTGCTTTATAGATACAATATGGAGATCAAGTAGAGAAGAGATTCTCTGATTAAGAATGTCTTCAGTGCTGAGGATTTTCAAGGTTTAACCTTGAAAATTAGTGTCCTGTTTTGTACCTCTAACTTTTTTGCAATAGCAGCAGCTAAAAGGAAACTTGAAGTTACAGATGAACTTTATGTTATTTTGTAGAAGTAAAACCACAGGCTCTTATCATCCAGGCTTGACTGAACTGCTCAGTTCCTGAAAATAGGTCACAGAGAGAATCTGCACTAATTAGGAAAAGTTGGCAAAAACAATCATTGCAAGTTAAAAATGTGTGTCAGATCCATTCTACTTGCATGGTTGATCTGGAGGTGATGTAATGAACAGGTTTTGTATCAAAGGAGTACATACTGAAGAGGATGACTCAGTTCTGGGAGCCGCAGGGAACAAGTTAAATCAGGTTCACTGTGCAGAGCAGCAGCTTTTGACAACTCCTCAAGAACATCAAGCAACTGCAGCTGCACCTTCCCCAAAGGCCCCATAGCATATTGACATCTACCCATGCAGTTAAATTTTTTCTTTTCTTCTTAAGCCCAATTTTCTGTTTGATGGGTTTAAGCTGCTACTTCCCTTGGCAGAATTCAAGAGAGGATTTGAGTGCTGATGAGTCAGATAATATACTGGCCTTGAAGTATTTGGGATGCAAGAGAGAGTCCCAAGGCTTGTGACAAGCATCTCCCAAGTTTGTACAAACTCAGGTAAGAAGCTGTGCTGTGCCTGTGGAGAATGAATTATATCAGGCTGGAGAGCTATAAAACTGGTGTGTGAGCAGGCCAACATGCAGTACATGACCTACTTTGGGCATTCATATGAAGCTGTAGGAGGCTCCTGGACTCTCTTTTGGGGCCCAGACATCCAACATTAATCCCTGCAGTGCATAAGTTCAAGCTCATTGTGTAAATTTTAGACATTAAACCCTCTGTTTCCTCTTCTTTCTCTGAGTGTGTAGCTTCTGTTTTCTGGACATGTTTCATTACAGGCCCAAACCACTCATGTACAAAAGCAGGAATGGAGAGGACCATCAAACAGACAACTGTGTATACAGCAAGCTGGCCAATGGTTTAGATCTCTTCTAGGGCAGCCCTATGTCCAGATTGGTATTTAGAGATAGATTCTGTCTTTTCCTGCATCTTCATTACTTTGCTAATGAAACAAAGGAATGATTCATTTATCTTTAGTGTTAAACAAGTATTTTATTTACCTTCTGCTAGAACAATGCCCTGGGTAAGTAATCATGCAAAGCAGATACCAGCATGGAAGGAGAATTTGAATTGGTCTTTATGTATGTGTTCAAAACTGCTGAACTCGATATAAAATTACTGGCTTCAGGAGTCTGTAGGGTTCTGTATCTTGGAAAGTATCTGGATGACAGGAGAAGCTGTGTTTCTTTTCTTGACTGCCAGCATTATTTCACTATGTGAATCATTTCAGTATGCAAAGCTGTCATGAAAATTTGCAAGTCTAGGCTCACAGTCCTACTCACCCTATGTTTACTATGATGAAAAAAAAATTGTACCTTACTCACACATCAAAAAGCTGATTACCTCAGGCAAACAGAATCTCAACCAGCTTGTTTTCCTTTAGCTCTTTCAAAAAACAGACATAGTGAAAAAATCCTCTGTCACTTTTCTTTTTAGGATTTTCTATGTTAACTTACCTTGAGTCAACCCAGGAACTCACTGAATGTGTGGTTACAACACATCAGTTATCTTGAGCTGGGAGGAAAGGGCTTGATGTTCCTATTTAGAAAGGATACAATAAGTCTATATCTAATGTTTAGAAAGCATTTTATCTAGATGTTTCTCTTGCCACCAGGAATCTTATAAACCTTTTTTAACATGGCAACTGAAATAATGATGTGAGTATGAAATTACTATTCTGAAAATGAACATTTCAGAGTTCCTGTATTGCACAGCTCATACTGGGGATTCTTGTTGTGGTTGATTTTGCCAAGGCAGTATGAAGCTAATGCCATTTACAGACAGCTGGCTCTCAAAGGAGTGAAAATTAAGCTCTGATGAGAGCAGTTCTCGTCAATATTCTGTATCCTTTTTGCTAAGAAAAGCACATATCCCCTCTTCAGCTATGGCGTCAGTAGCTCATTCACTAAGATATTAAACCAGACAATAAATGGTATCACAACATCTGAGCCAAAGCTTATTTTCAGAGCAGATCACAGAAGCTGCTGTGCCTGTGTGAAGTGTCTTTGCTGGATCAGGACCCTTGTTCCATTTAACTTCAGCTCAGTTACCCGAGACCTCACCTCATTCTCAATCACTATGTCCTGACACAATACTAAAATGTTTGTATTGCTCTTCATAATTGTTCAAATGTTTTCAAAGTCTTACTCTTATATACCAGCCAGAAAATATCTTTCCTTTCATCTTAAATCAGACTAAGCAGTAAGCCTTTTTAATTCTTGTTTTTCAAGATGTATTCCTGGTGAGTGAAACAAAATAAGAAGAGGGACATAGGTTCAGTTCTTCCCAGCAGCACACTGCCTCACTGGAGGTAAAGCTGTGTAGCTCCTGGGGTGGCCAAGAAGAGAAGGCAGGAGGTAGCTCTAGTAACTCTGATCCATGTCCCTTCCTTCCCCCTCACACACCCTGTTGAGGAGCAGAACCCAGGAGTGGTATTTCCAGCACTCTTGGCTGTAGCATTCTGGCCCATGGAGAGAGAGTGCTCCATGCCCACTTCACTGCACCTGTGCAAATGTCACACTACCCTTAAAACTTCCTGTCACACTCTGCCCCAAGAAATTACCCCAGCACCAAGCCAGAGTCAATCTCACCATCCTTCTGGATTCCTGCCTGTAGCTTGGACCTGTCACATTGACACAAGATATCCACAGACCTCTCTTCCCTCAATTCAGCCAGGAACAGGACTCCTGCCTGTTTGGGAGCTGGAAGAGCAAAAGGCTGGAGGCCAAGTGGTTGGATTCCAGCTGGGGACTTCAGACAACTCCATAGCTTGAGCAGCCACCTCATGGGTAAGATTGAAGGAGGTGGTGGTGGTAGTAGGCATGTCATGGAAGTCCAGCTCAAAATGCTGCCTTGTCTGAAATTTTGCAGTGCCATGGAAAGTGGCTTAGATGATGAAAATTGAAAGTTCTTGATTACTGAAAGTAATAAAAAAAGTAAAAAATACCAAAATCTGTGATTTTCTTCCTTTTTTTAGTCCTCAAAAAGAAGAAACTAGAATTGACTTTGAGAAGAAAACAAAGAATTAAAGTTGTACTGCTCAGACACTTGGACTGAACCCAGCCAGGAGGGTGAGGCATTAAATAAGAAGCCACATTTAAAAAAATCTCTTCTGCATAATATATGACAAAAAAAGAAATGTGATTCAGCATGGTTACTAACTTTAATGAATAAGGCAACACATGTGCTTTAAAGAAGGAAATTATTAAGTACAAAAAAATAATTAAAGAGAGGCTATTCCACCCATAATCCTATGGCAAAGTTTTTAAAGCTTATTGCATGTTATATTCAGTCCACTGTACCCTGTTATGTTCTCAAGATGAAAGCTGTCTGATGATAAAAACATGAAGTAGATGAGGAATAAAGTCTTGCAATTCAATTTATAGAAAGAGAGAGCCATGACTGCTTCTGAGTTCTTGATATTTTTGGCTTTATGTACAGACATACAGCAAAGTCTCCAGAGTGCTTTTGCATAAGCCTGCTGAAAGTCTTCATGCACAAGTATTAACTGAACTTTTGGAAATGAATATTCATTATGTTTCTTGCTTGTCCATGATCCTTGGGGAGCTTGTAATGAAGGAGCATGTAGGAGAGAAAGGTAACTGTTCTCTCTTTCTGCAAGAACCTCATAAATGGCTTCAAAGCTAGATACAAATGCTTTGTGCTCAGTCACCGATAAGTTTAGTGCCACTGTGTTCAAAGGGTCCTTCTGAAAGTTAAGCTTCAGCTCACAGAGGGGGCAAAAGTCTCATTCTATGTGGGTGTCATTAATTATGGCAAACACACACAATAATCTCCCCTTTTGTTGATGACTCCTACTTTGAGGATAAATAAGATAATTTTCCTCACAGTACTAGGTAAGAAGAAGAGACTGCAGTGCCTTAGCTAAAAGTTCATTAGGATATTGGTGTAGATTTTTAAAACTGAGCATACAGTGATGTATATGCTTTATTCCAGCATCTTTTCCTGTTTTAATAACTTCCTTCTGTAGTGTGAGGAATTAAAGAAAAAAAACCTTTGAGGAGAGGCTGCAGCATTAAACAAATAACAGTTCCCCTTCACTTTTCTCCTGTGCTGCCCTCCCCTCTGTGTATTTTCCCTTTTGCAGGGCATTTGCACCTCCATGGGCACTCACCCGCCATTTGACCTCTCCATGTATGGGATAAGCCCAATCACCAGGTTTGTAAAGTCAGTTCAATCCCTCTTCTGACTCTTTCTGGCCCATATCTCTCCAACCACACACCTACCCTGTCCTCTTCATTCACTGCCTGTTACAAAGGACCATCCTCCCCTTGGAGGAAAGGAAGCGTGTTCCACTTTGTAGGGGTCACAGCAGTCACCTTTCTCTGGTCTATGGCACAGAGTGAGGCAGAGCATGATAGGGAGCAGGGAGTTTTTGCTAGCTGCAGGCTGATGCTCTGAGTTAAGGTGACAATGCAGGTGTACCTAAAGTGTCCTCCAACTGTCTGGCTAGGAATTACAAGCACTGAGACAGAGTGGCAAAGGCTTTGTTTATCAGAGGCCAGGGCAGGGGGCACATGGCCTTCTGTCTTTACTGAGAAGTGATGGCACTAACCAGTTGATTAATGCAAACTACATTTGAGGAACAGTTCAGAGGAAGCAATAAACCTTTGAATATAAGGAGCAATGGAGATACTTTGTGTCTGTGGTATTTACACAACTCTTACCAAAGCTCCTCCTGAGCTTCTGAAGCTCTTTAACAGGTGGTCCTTGCTGAGGCCTGGCGACAAGAGATGAATTCTTCAATGCTCCATTTAGGAGCAGCAGTCAGAGGCACAGAACTCCTGTCTTCAGTTAGTTAGTGCTTTGGCCTCAGGAGCACAGCAAGCTGTCACTGTGTGCTTTCTGCCTGCACCAGGACCTGTCAGCCTGGCTGTATCATATTTGCCCAACTGGAATCTGAACAGGGGTCAGATGATTTACTGGCGTGCACTGTATCTGGCACAGCTGGGGCTGGCTGCATTCACGCTGCATGAGGATACCCTGGTCCTGTGCTGGTGTTTTGGGTTTCCTTCCTGACAAGCTTGGAGAGAGGCTGTACCAGAGTCATGTTGCCCGCTCACATGTGAATGATAGCTTTGTTTACACACATGCAGTCTGATGTGCTCTTCAATTTCAAAATATACCAGAACATATGTCTGCATATAGCCACTTCTAGCTTGCTTTGTGGACCTTGAACTCCTGGAGAGAAAATTAAGCTATTGCTTCTCATGAGCAACCTGCACTGGGCTGTACAGGAATGGTGCTAAGAAGCAGCATCACCCAGCCATGTACTGGTCATCTGAAAGTCAGAGTTGGAAGCCAGGATTTGGTAAGCAAAATGTTACACCAGTTCTACTTTCCCAGCTTTTAAATGATGCAAACCATGTTTCCAGTGCCTTTCCAGCGCTCCGCTGATTTAACCAGCATCTATTACCCTTACTATCTTCTAGCTCCCATCATCCAAGAGGATAGCTTGGAAAGGTTATCCTCTTTCAAAATCTCCTTTCCATGGATGGACTTGTAAGTTCTCTGATGATACACAGCAGCTCAGCATTAATTTTCATGATACAAGAATGAAAATCCATTGAGGAAGAAAAGGAAGAACAGGGAGGATTCCCCGCCTACAGTCACCCAGAACAGCTTGCTCTCCTGTGGTCTAACTTGTCCACAGTCTTGAGGAAGGCAATATAATCATAATCTAGCAGATGTACGAGGAACAGAAAGGAAGGATACATTTTACATCAGCTTCAGAACTAATTGTCTGAAATAGTTAGGAAAGCTGGCCCAGTGTTCACGCTGTGAATTGTTTTTTCCTTTCATCTTGGCATCGCTTGTTTTGATCACCTATCCTGAGCAAAGAACTGCATACATTAATTAGGAACAAAATGTCATCTTACTAGCAAACCACCTGCCATGTGGTAAGTTGTGCTGTGGAGCAACATCTATAACATAAATGCAGATTTAGCTGTCTTGATGATAGAAGCTGAGAGAGAGCTGGCACAATTGAACAGCTACAAGACAGCCCAGGCTTGGATTAGTATTACAGCTGTACTTGGTATGTGCAAATTATGGAGATCCTTTGACAGAACTCCAAACTGTTGTCAAATCTCTCACCATCATTCCAGTCTTCCTCACAAACAGCTACAAGACTCTCCCCCATGCTTAATTTGACCTTGTTTGTGAAACAAAATGTCTCCATTGCCAGAAGGTTTTTGAGTTTTTGCACACAGTGATTAAAGCTGGAGCTTTGCCTCCCACTTCAATGGGGGCAGGTTTGGGTGCTCAAGCAGTGAGCCATGAGAAAGTGAACAGGATGATCTAAAAGAAACATGCTTGGTCCTTGATATGGCCAAGGCTGGAGGCCAAGGACTTCCAAGCATTGAAATGTGTCACTGGTAGATTACACATTTAGCAGGTTTAGAGCATTAATCTCTAAAGAATACACAGCATGAGGAATATTTGTAAAACGAGGAAATCTACTGAATTTCTCTGTTTATATCATATAAATAAAACATTTTTTTAAATCATCACATACAGCTGAAAAACAGTAATGATAAACAGACTTTTCAGCCAGCTTTTCCTCTATAGAGATACAACAGCAAGGTATTGTGGTGGTTCCTTAGTGGCTGAGAGCAACATGCTGTGAGCACCACGGCTGGGCCAGAGATGCTAAGGCAAGCATCCTTTTCCTCCAGCTGCCTATGCACAGCCTGATCTCATCCATTAAGCCCAGTTAGTTAACTAGCAGAAAACAAGATTAAAAAATAAAAATAAATTTTAAAAAATCAATGCACTGTTATGTATACTGTTGCTACCATAAAGAAATGCTTCTGAAAATTTCTCCCAGAAAGGACATAATATTTTTTCTTCCATTTCAGGGCGACTTGACTTTTCCTCCCATGAATGTCATTTAAGAGACCCTGCTGAGCAAGAATTGCATCTGAATACAAAGCTTAAAGCTCACTTTCTTTATACCCTTATCAATACACTCCTGCTTCTTTCAAACAGCTCAAACTGAGTGTTTCATAGAAAATTTTATTTTAATTTTTTTTTCTGAGACTGGATTAAGATAAAAATGCCTCAGGAAGAAGAATTGATGAGCAATATAGGTGGTGTTTGTACAGGAGTCAAGGCAATATTTCTGACTGCACTGAGTAGCACAATAGTATCTTCTAAAACAATGGTTCAAAAGGTACAGACAAATAAAAGAGCATTTGGAGTTTTGACTACCTGATCTGGTTGATTGATAGATACAGGAACCTGGTTTGCCAGCAGAACAAAAACACCAACTCTACTAACATTTCAAGCTCCTTTTGATATTCATCTGTAACATTAAATATCATATGTTGTTGATTTAATGATATTCTATATAATCTAGACATCTCAGTGCCCAACCAGGATGATAACTAGTTCATCTTCACAATGCTGAACCTACAGTATCAGACTAAAGTTGTTTGTTTTTCTTAACAGAGCATATAATTTCTAAATGTTTGCTTAAATCTCTGGGGGCCTGACATTCTGTCTTGACCAGGAATAAAAAAATAAAAGCTGTCAAAACAAGAAAATGAAAAGCAAGTGACAGATGAGTATAGGTTCAAGAGCAGCTTGAAACCATGCCAGGTCCTCCTTTATTTTTGTAAATATGCTGGCTCATGGTCCCTGGCATTATTTATCAATAGAGTATTGACTCCCTGCATAATTCCTTTCATTAGTCTTACTTATATGAAAACAGTTCTCTTTTTTTTTTGCCATGATATCATGTGGTGTTAGAAAAGATTGCTCTTCTCTAAGTAAAATGGAGCATAAACAGTAAAATGTGAACTGAGCACCTTCTACTAGAGGCAAACGTATATAAAGAATTTTGAGCATTACAATTAAACTGCATTTCTGAAGTTTAGCTTATAGTGTTTCCACTGAGAACACCAAGTGCTTGGACTTATGGCATCACCATTAAATTATGACACTTGCCTACATTGTCATAGTTTTTAAGTCTGAGTTACTAAGAAGTCACTATGGATCTCCCAGGGTGATCTGCTGCATTATACAGAGCAGAGATTTCAGGAATGGCTTCAGGTCTCATAGCTCAAAATTAAACAGAATGTGTTTTTTTCAGGAAAAGGTCCTATCTTGATTTAAATACTTGCAGTTCTAGAACCGCCCCCCCCCAAACCAGTTTTTTTCTGGGGGCAGTCACCAAGGTCTACAGAGCTGACTGAGATTCTTCTCCACAGCAAACAGGCTGTTTATGGCCAAAACAGTCAGTGTAACCTAAACAACTATTGCTTTTTTTATTGCACAGACTTTTCTCCTCTCCTTTGCAAGATGAGGTTTTGACAAGACTACAATACTGGATGCAGTATTTTGCTAGTTAAATAATAATTTACAATGCTGAAGAATTTCAAGGATATTTCATTCTGTCTTTATGAGTCTTTTTTTTAAGTTACTGATGTTGAAATCCCTCACAGTGATCCTGATTTTTCTCCCTGCGTGTTACCAACAGCTGTTTATGTAGTGGCGCTCATGTTTACCAAAGTGGTATACTGGTCTGTGGCAAATATCAACATGCAAGGCTCTTTCTGCCTTCACAGAGCAGATGTAACCATGGATATTTTTTTCCAAGCTGTTCGTGGCTTGGAGAGAAATGGTCACATGCTCTCAGGCACATGGTGTGACTCTTGGGGATGTTCTGTGCAGGGCTGAGAGTTGGATTTGGTGACCCCGTGGGTGGCTTCCAGCCCAGCATATCCTGTGGTTTGATGTTTGACACAAAAACCTACATAATTTTCATTTTTGCCTTCTCTGTATTTCTTCAGAAGGCTGTGGGACACTGTTAGTCTTACCATCCAAATCATCCTACAGGTCTGAAAAGCACCAAGGAGCTAGAATTAATGTTCTTAAAGCTTCAATTCCTCTTGCAAATTATTTCTTTGTTTCATTTATATTCCTTGGCATCAGGGTCAGTTCTTGTTCTTGACATCCTGAGTTCAGTTGAAATTTGTGCTGATTTTTACCTTTTTGCCAGGATACAGTGGAAACCGGGACACGGGAGTAAAGAGTCAGGAGTGTCCCCAGCACTGGCTGTGCTGCACCAACAATTTACATCCCACAGGGACTTACTGTGAATGGGTTTAATCTTTCTCTGATACAGAGGCACAGAGGAAGTTTCAAAGTGGTCTCAATATTCCCCAGCTTCCCACACTCCTCCAAGGGCATGGGCTGTGCAGGAGGCCATGGCACACAGCCACCAGCACAGCCTCTTTTGTCAGCACAAAATACATTCAGCCCTGCCTCAGCCAGCCCTGGGAGCCCCTGAGCACCTTCCTGCTATCTGGTCACCTCATATGGGAGGATTTGCTTTGCTCTTCCTAGCAGAACACATACCCAGAAGATCTCTCCTGCCTGACTGGCAGCAGTGTCCTCAGTCAAGCCCCACACAGTGTCCAGCTCCACTGTCCATGCTGGGCACCCTGTGTGCATCTGGCAAGGCAGGGGCTCTGCTCTCCTCTCCCCATGGCTGGTTGTGTCCCATCTCATGAGCACACCTGGTCAGCAGTACAACCACTGCTCAGCCTTACTCCTGTTTAGTTTAATTTAACTGCTTAGTTTTCCGACATGAAGGTTAATCTCAGGCCTTATTGAGCAGACCCATCAGATCGGCTACATTTGATCTGGTCAAGTCTTTTTATTCCACTGTATGGATGAGTCGGAATCTGCAAAAGCCTTCTGAAATAAAAGGCTTGAATTTATTATCTAAATATGTATTACACAAACAAGATGTACACCAAAATATGCACAGAGAGAGGCTTTCCAGAAAAAGACGCGCAAAAAATTTCCTTTGAAAAGCACCTTATCATAAAGTGCTATTTCCCTCTGGTGAAGAGGTGCCATATTAAAACTGGCCTGGCTACACACCTTTTTTTCTAAATATTCATAATAGAAATACTCTATTTGAAAATCTAAAAAGAAACCCAGATCATCCTCAATATTACTCGTTGATACCAGTTTGTAACCACTGAAAGTATGTCTTTCTTATACAGGAAAACCTATAGTCCAATATTCTAGCAGTTATGGGAATTCCCAAAAGGACAAGGTTAGTACAAAGAAAATTCTCTCCTGATGTGTATTTTCAAATTTTTACATCCTATTCAAGAAACATTTCTAAAGATACTCTTCATGAACTGGAGTTGTTCCAGCAATAAGCCCTCCTTATCCTGTCTGACCCAGCTGGCAGGGTTGGCATGTGTTTGTGTTTGTTAGAAGCATGAAGACGGAGAACATAGCTCCCAGCGTTTGGCAGAGCGCTCTTGGTACCATGGGCATGTGTCTCACCAGCTTCCCAGGAGCTAAACACTGGTAAATGTGATCTTCAGAGGAAAATTACAAACCTGACTAAATGGTTCCAGCCACCTGCAGCTTTGAGGAAGTCATTGTACTTAATAAAAAGAGACAAATTCAAATATCTTTTAGGACAAAACAGCATTTAAGGACACAAGGGGTTGCTTCAGTTGTTACCTGTCCGTGCATGATCTTCACTGAGCATGATACTGCTCTGACTTGTCACAGCTGCTCAGGACATCTCAGGGAACGCCTCTGGACAAAGCAGGACATGGGTGCTTTTCTGCAAGTCCCTTCCCATTCCCATTCCCATGGCAAGCTGCTGCTGAGGAAGGATCATGGACCTGAGATAGAGAATATGTTACCAGTGTGGAGACAGAGGATGCCTTGCTGTGTAGAAGCAAATCATACATGTATCCTGGGGGATAAGGAGCTGAAGAGAGCTGAGAAAAGGAGGGGTTGAGAGACAGTCCTGTAAGTACGCAGAACAGTCGTCCAGAATTGCCAAGTGCCCTTTGCCATACTCCTTTACTGCAATTCATTGTCTGGCATTGCTAACTTATTGGGATGGGGTGATGAAGGAGAATAGAAGCTACCAAGCAGTGATGCCAGCTCCACGTCTTCTGAGAGTACTCCTGTGTAAAAATTCCCACATGCATTTACTCAGAGGCACAAAGAGGGGACTTGGAAGCCAACTCTAACTGCACTTCCTAAAATGGAGAACTCTGCTATTTTCAGGAGATAATAGCCATTCTGTGAGATAAACAAGATAGATTTCCCTGATTGTTCCTGTCTTGACAAATGTAGCTCTTCTTGAAATAAAAAGGGTTCTACCAGATCATTAAACCACATAGTTGTCTCAACTTGCTTTAATTAAAGATTGGAGTATTGCTTTTTTATTGCTTAAATAAAAAAAAATAGTTACAGCTCTGCTCTCTGCAGTTTGTTCTTATTTTATTTCTCCAGCAAAGCAGTTCTTTCTGTGAAAACTCAGCAGGGCAGGGTAAGAAAGGAGCAGTTCATCTACTTTCAATGAAAGAAATTAAATGTGTTTTTAAACAAGAAACCTCTAAGAACTTTTTTCCTCATTTCTGATTCCACTTTTATCAGGACAAACACGAACCAGAATTACAAGCCATAAGTACAACAGGAACAAGAAACTTGGAAGATGAACATAGAATGGCTGTAGGAGCACAGCTGGCATCTACTCTGAGGTCACACTGCTCCCTCAGAGACTTGCTGTGAAGGACATACAAGCCTGTGGTATCTACAGAGCTGCCCATGTGACAAGCTGTCCATCTGTTCCATGTACCTACAGATTATCTGGATTGATTAATCTAAAGATATCGTGTTGTGAAATGTCTAACTTTTCCTTTGTTGTTCCAAGTGTAGTTTGACCTTCTTCTGCCTACCAGGGATGTTTAAATTGTAACAGACCTGCTACTGGACCTGTGGTGCAGAACTTCTTCATGAATTGAGTTAAAATCTCTTGCACATAGGGTGTTGTGATAAGTTAGTAATGCCTGTTCTGGATCACTGCCTTTCTCTAAATGCCTTTGTGTTCACTGCAGCCTCAATGGATTCAGCTTTCGCTGAACAGCAAGGGATGATGTAAGATTAATCTTTTGCTACTTTGATGAAAAGAAACACTTTTGGAATTATTCCAGTATAGCTTTTCCCCAGAATCTCTTGGAAATCACATCTGGCAGAGGTGAAATCCACATAATTCAACTGCATTGAAACAAAAGCTCTTCAAGTTTCTCTACCTGAAATTACATGAATAGCAGTCAGCCATGGAAAGCAGCCACTGTCCATTAGAGGAAAGGAGGATGCCTGGGGAAGGTAGACAGCACAAGATTATTGGCTGTGGCTGGGATAGAGTAAATGTTCAACACAGCAGCCCCTATGATGTGGTTTGGCTTTGTGACTAAAACAGCTGACACCACCAATATTATGTCCATCAATGAGCAGTGCTTGCAGTGTTGTTGCTGTCTCTCCCACACTGCCCCCCTCCCCTAGTGAGTAGGATGGGATTGGGTAAAAAATCTGACCCTATACCTGACCCAAACCAGCCATAAGGGTATTTCCTGTGAGATTGTGCCATGTTCAGCACTAAAATATGGGGGAGGGGAGAGGTTTTCTTCCAAATCAGTTCTTGCTCTGAGACTGCATTGGCATCGCTCTCTTGTAGGAGGTGGTGAATGAATGCTGTTGTGCTACTTGTTTTTTCCTCCTTCACTTATTAAACTGTTCTCATCTCAGCCTATGAGTGTTCTTGCTTTCACTGCTGTTCTCTCTCTTGTCCTGATGAGAAGATGTGTGGGTTCTGTAGCTGCAGGCCATGGTCAGCACACAGTAACTCTCTGTGTCTATAGTTCTCTTCATGCAGATGTATCAAGGGATGCTGAGGAGTGCTTACCTGAGATATGGTTTTGCCTTTAGATGTTTGCAGAGCTCCCTTCAGAGCCTACATACCCAACTTTCAGCCAGCACAACAGAGGAGGTCAAGCTTGTCTGGGATAAAGCCAGGTAAAATCTACCCAAACCATGGCATTCTTTAGTCTCTAGCAAGAGTGCATCTACACCACGTTATTGAGTCACTTCACAGGTGACTGTTGAAACAGTGCTCTCCAGGAAATACACTCTATGGGGGTAGTACAAGTATCACACACAGCACAGAGTTTCTTACAGCAGGGAGTGAAGCTACTGCCTTGGGCAGTGCTTGAAGATGTTTGAAGAAGAGATTGCTACTGCTGTCCCCAGACCTCATTTTTCCCATGCTGTTGCAGCCTCAGATTTCTGTCCTTCTTTTGCTCTTTCAGTCTTGTCCCCTTGACCCACCCATGTGATAAGCAAGCTTACAAAACACTTTAAAAAGGGTCACCAAAACTCAGACTGCTATTTGATTGTGGTTGATTTAAAAACTTCATATTTAATTTGGTGCAGTAATATTTATTTCTTAGCAACTTATATGTTTCTCTGTCGAGTGTAGTTGCAAGTTCATATAATATTCAGTGAGTGCTTCTCTGCCTCCTAAACTGTTTTCAGTCAGCCATTTAGCACACACTTCACATGAATGTTACTCTTGCTACATTAAACAGCTGACAAATTGTTACAAAGTTTTTGAAAGATTTACACTTTTCATATTGAGAGTAGGTACATTACAGTGATGTGTGGTCATTCCAAGATGTCAGATTTTAACAAATCATCTCTCTCTCCAGGATCATCTGTAAGCCCTATTTGTAGCAGAAGGTAGCAGAAGGATAGCCATGATGATGACTGGTCTTGCAGTCTGAGGAACCAAAGTCAGTCAAAACCCTGAAGGAGAAGAGCCACCTCTAACTAAATATCAGAGCAATCAAGATGCTAGAGGGTGGTGGTATTACTGGTAGTTGTGAGTTCAACAGAGAGAAGCTATGCTCCTTTGATAAAACAATTTAATGCTCAAAGGAGATTCAGTTAATAACTGAAATACTCCCAATTAAAGTCAACAGGAAAACAGGGGAAGGTTGGTAGTTGCTATACACAGTAGAAATGTCTTGTTGATTATATACCCAGAAGCAGGTGAAGTTTTAAGTATTTAAGTATTAAACAGAAAAGTATTATATCCACTTGTCAGCTGCTTAAAAAAATATTTTAAAGGTTTTTTAAACAATATTTAAAAATCACAATCAGAAAACACTAACCAAGTGTAGAAATGGCTGGGATAGTGGAGCAAAGCACACTCAAACTCCCCAAGATTCAAAATGTATTGTTGTCCAACACAAGGATTGGGGAACTTCTTGTTTACCTGCATATGAGGAATGTGCATTTGCAATTCAGAAACAAAAAAGCAACAGTTTAAAGTACCATTTCATGGTGTTGCATAGCTTACCAGCAAGCCAAGCACCACAGGCTGTCCAGCAGTAGTTGAAAACACTGGTCTTTTGGACAGTCAATCTAAGCAGAACTGCCCTGCCCTAGACTTTACCCTGGATAAGAATATCCCTGGTGGATTTGGCCCTTGGTAAATTATGTTGTGGGGAACCGAATTCAGATTCCAGAAGTCATGAGCCAATGTCTGAGATTTTGATGTCAAATACCATAAGCTATGTTCAGGTATCTATAGTTGCATGTGAAGTCTGGGAATTTCAGGGAATGAGGAGCATTCCTTGCTGTAAGATGGAGACCAAAGAGATGTTTCAAGTTAGTCCTCTCTTTTCTCTTACAAACATAATCATTTTTACTGAACTCTTAATATAGACAGTCAAAAATCATAAACAACAGACCAAATGTTTAAGAAACAAGCACTCAGAAGACATAATATCCTATGGAGAGATATTTTGGCAGCATGCTGTGAAATAGCATGAGTTTTGCTACAGTAGGACTTCAGCAAAAGCCTAATTACATCTAGTCTGAGACTGGGTACCCAGTGAAATTCTCCATGGGTACAAGGAAATTATATCCCTACCAGACAGAAAGCAATTTTCTCTAATCTGAAAATAACAATGTGAAAAGAGGGTCAGCAAAGAAAAGAGACACAGAAGAAGAAACAGTCAGAGCCTGATTAGAGAGGGGAAGGAAGCAAAATTGGTACCACATGGCATAATGTACAGATCTCTGCTTGTGTACTCATCAGATGGAATATTGTCTTCAATTTTAGCATTAGTAAGACTATTTAGTTTTCACTGTAAAACAGTCATGATACTCCACAATCACCAGCAAAGAGACAGAGATTGATATAACACTATTAAATTTATAAATTGAACCCTCCAGCAAAAAGGGATATGCAATTAAAGACTGCATACCACAAAACACACATCACTGGCTATCTTAAAGCTATGCTAGCATTTGAAGGAAGTGTGAAGTACCATTTAAATTCCTACAGCAATTAATCAGTACACTCTATTTCTCCTCAGGGGAAACAGAGCTGCCCTTAATTCTCCATTTCCATATTCAGTGAGAATGAGGGTAGCCTCATTCTCCCCAGGAGCCCATTACCATCCCATCCCACCCTTCCTCAGACCCCTGCCAAAAGCAGGAGTAATGAGATTCAACACAGAAGCTCCCTGTGGTTGTGTTTCTGAAATGACAGCTGGGCAGTGGAAGTGTCCAGGCTGGATGGAAGGCCTGAACCAAGGTTATCTCACATCCCAGAGAAGTCCCTGCAATAAGCTATAGCACCGTGCTAGCCCCATTGCTGACAAGGGTTGTCACAAACATTTTTGTGTATTAAATAAGCAGCCACAGAGGAAGATATTTCAGCATCTGCTATGAAAATATTATTTAAAGTGGATCTCCACTCATGACCACAGACTACCTTTATTCTTCAGGAAAGAACTCCATTGCAGAGGAAAAAAACCATAAATATAAACACTTATGTAGAAACCTTACATTTTGAACCTTGAACACAACCCCTTTGACACAGCAAACTCAAAATACAACATTTAACACTTTGGTGGTGTTTGAATAACTTAATCTGAAAGAATCAGGCTAATTCCAGTCATTCAGAGATTTATTTTTCTTCGTTTGTGGCCACTTGCATAACTTGCTGCCTTTCAATGGGTTGTGTCTTCATCTGGATCTTAGTGAATGACTAATTTCTGTTTGATGCATTTGCTTTGTATCTCATATCTTCTGAAACCACATATTTAATGAAACTGTAATACCTTCAGTTCTGTTTATTTTAAAGTGCACCCCAAGCTACAAATTATATATTCCTGAAGATGAAAAAGATGAAGACTATAGGAATGGTGAATGCTGTCATGTGAAATCCAGAAATTTTGCACTGTCAAATGGGACTGCTGAATGCAGGAAGCAATTTGAGGATTATTACCTCAGGCAATCCTTGTGTGATTAAGCTGCTGTAAGACTGGCTAAGAGAATGAGTCATGTTATTTCATGGCATGCTTGATGAAACACATCTGTGTTGTGTGACTGTGGATCAGAAATATCTTGCATCCTACTACAGTGGCACTCATGGAGTTGCACTCAGGATCCAAGAGTGCTCAGGGAAGAAAATGAGAATTCCAATGCCTGTGCTGCCAGGGCACTCGACACAGTTAGGAAGTAAGAGATGGTACTAGATGTACCATCACCTAGCTGGGTGGCCAGCTTCTCAACACCAGGCACTGGCTTTTGGGTACTGAACTACAGCAATTTGGACAGGTTCTTGACTCTCAACATGTGGAGCAGTTTCCTCTGAAGACTGAGGCCTCTTTATAGGACCTTGAATTGAGACACTTAAAATAGTAGCCATATTGAACCACCAGACCCTAGGGGGTGAATGGTACAAACAGCCTGTTTTGAAAATCTTCACTTTACGATCTTCCTGCCATGTAATTCCAGTCTAAAATGGATTTTCTCTTTAAACCCTTGAATTAAAGAAATACAAAATCATAATGTATATAGGCATAACCTTTTCCTCTTTAGCATTCCTCTTGGTCCTCAGATTTTACCTCTAGTGCCTTTTCAGCTTTCACATTCTTTAAAACTAGAGTCATGTGGAGACATTTTAACATTCAAAGCAGCTATCCATGCTCAGGTTAGTAGTAAAAGGAATTTACATTGGTAAGGTATATTGAAAACCATTTACTGGTTTTTATTTCTCAGGAGACACTGAAGAAATCCTGATATTTGACCCACCCAAATAGTTTAAATATGGACGGATAATGCGACCTTTTGCAGCAGTTTCTTTATCAAGAGGATTATCAGTTATGATTCGTGAACTGGTGAGGAGTAAGAATTTTATGTAATTCTTTGTAACTGCATAAACTGATGGAATGAGATTTTAGATCCACTGTCACTTCTGCTGCACAACATGGTTTTTATGGCATCACTTTGGAGTGATCCCTGAAGGGTTTATAGTACAAACTATTTAACTTAACTTTGTGGACTGAGAAAGCAAAAAAACCCAACCAACATAGAGTCCTGGGATACAATGCAAACTGCACATCATCCTTTCAGGCACATTTTCATCAGGTCAGCTCTTTTCATCTTACTCATCAAACCCTTTGTGTAGCATTCACAGCACTACATAAACATTAAAGCCCTTTTTAGCTATTGGGAAATGGCAGTTCCAACATGCCTTATGCTAGCAGTATTCTTGGAAGCAACAATTTCTTACAGCACAGTTGGAACTGCATTTGAAATACTTTGTGCCTCTCCCAACATCAGTCTTTATGAACAGGCCAAAATAAGCATAATCTTGTTCATTTTTCCTTCATTTTTCTGATCACAGCAGGAAGAATTCTTGGAACTATTTTAGGAATCAGTAGCATGGAAGCTGCTCCCGAGTTTGCCCAGGTTCTTAGTGGCTATTACTAACATGCAGCATTTGCCAGGAAGAAACAGGAGTTATTTCTGTGGCTTTGCAAGTGTTTTGGTGAGGGCAGTAAGCCAAGACAGAAACTGGTGCTCCAGCACACAGTGATCCTAATACAGACATAGTAATTGCTGTGAGAAAGGCTTCTAGAAAACTCTCAATTGTATCACTCCTTTTGTAAGTTTCAGCCATGGAAAGACGGTAACCTAACAATTGAAATACACTATCACAACTTAAATATCCAAGAATAGTAAGCAAATGGCAGATGGGTCATTTGCAAGCCACGTCCTTATCTACAGGATTACAAACAGTTACCAACTGGTTATGTTTCTTTGGAATCATATTGCTCTCTAGAAACTGATTTTCTAAACCATTTATGCCATATGTTCACAGCCACTCAATGGGCTCAGAATAATGTAGGAGAGAGAGTTACACTGAGGTCTGGAGAAGCTGGATCTGTTTCTTCTTATAACAAGACAATTCAGCTTAATTTGTAAAGTCTTCATCAGCAGGAAATGCTTCTGATAATGAAACTGGTAGAGTTATATACTCCACGCACCAATGTAAGCGTGATGCAAAACACCACATAATTAGCAATCTGTCTAACATTTGGAGCTACAGTTGGCATTCTGACTCCAGACAGGCTCAGTTCTGCGCACCTCTCCAAGGAACACCAGGCACAGTTACAAGAGGCATTGCTCTGTGCCTGGAAATTGATGTTTCATGATCCCAGTCTCAAACCTGAGGGCTAAGCACAAAACCAGAGGGTGCATTCACCTCTCAGCATTAAACAACTGAACTGATTTGTCATATTCTCACTGACAGTAGATACTATCTGCTGCTACATGGATGTGGCATGCCATCTTTTTTGGCAGTGGCTTAACCACTTCCCTTGTTTTAACCAGTTTCTCTACCACTGTAAAACATCTCTGGTTTCTTGCAATCCCCACTGTCTTTCCTCCATCCGTCTTATCCTTTCTCTACCAAGGTCCTTTTTGTGGTCTTGCTCAGCTCTGGATCTAAATATAGCAGAGTTGACAATTGCTTCCACATGTTGGACAGTAGAATGAGAGAACAATTAAAACACTAGCAACCTGCCTAATGTGTTAAGAATCCCTCCCTTGACTTCAAAATGTTTTGCTCCATTAGCACTAGAAATAGTACACAAGAAAAAACTCTTGGTGCCAGCTCCTGCTGGAAAAAGGTGAATTTGAAGTGTCAAGAACAGATAAAATAATTCCCTTTGAACTCTCAAAGCAGGCAAGCCGCTGCAAAGCGAAATTCTACTAAAATTTTGGTATACATCTCAGCCTCCTTTAACATACAATTACCCTGAGTTTGGAAAAATTTCACACATTACTTAGAAATGAGCACATAAATAGCAGCATCTTTCTTTTGCTGATGAGCTAAGTTACACACTCAACTATTTTTCAAATTTCAACCTGCACACCACTACAGTTTTTTAAGAGCTGCAGTCTCTTTTATAAGAACCTCAGCTGACTGGTAAAGACTTCTAAGAGTTGTTTTCTGCAGTTTCTTGAAATCCTGCAGGAGTGCCAAAGGATTTCTTGCTGACAAGTTGAGAAACACTGCTCCAAATGATTGCTCTGCAGTTTTGTAGCTTGTTTAGAGATAAAGATTCTACTAGAGGAAAAATACAGCACTGAGATTACATTATTACAGTAGTGAGACATGGAACAGGTTGTCCAGATAAGATATGGATGCCTCATCCCTGGAATTATTCTAAGGCCAGGCTAGATGGTGCTCTGCACAACCTGGGATAATGGAAGGTGTCCTTGCCCCTGGCAGGGGGGGTTTATGATCTTCCAACCTAAAGCATTCCATGTTTCTATGGTTACAGCAGATACTTAAGCTTCCTCTAACCCTCAAGTGCTGTGTACTGCTGATGGGCTTCAGATCCTAAGTGTGGACATTTGCTGTGAATTTGGTCTAACAATGTAAACCTGTAAGCAGTGCTCATCAACTCAATGCAGTACTTCCAGTCTCAGCTGACTGGAGTATGTTTGCATTGTACTGCAAATGCAGGACACTTCAGATGAAATAGGTGGATGACAAATCACAGCAGTTCATGTTAGACAGACAATTCACATTACCCACAGAAGTGCCCTTGTGTGACATATGCTCCAGAACTAGACAGAATCAGTACACAAACTACTACTGCTTAGCTGTACGGCCTTTGAATTGCTGCATGAGAATGACCCCAAGTGTCATGCTGTGGTCAGACAGAAGCGGCTACCACAGCCCTTTGGTATGGCAGTGGTGTGTGTGCAGTCCTACTGCTCAGCAGAACAGACTGGAGGGAACTGCACACACACAAGAACAGGAACAGATCCCTTTGGCTACATTTAACAAAAAAGCATTGAAACTGTTTATGGTACACATAGTACCATAACCATGCAGTATTACACTTCTGCCATCTTTTGGCATTGACGAGTTTCAGCAGATTTTGAGCAGTCAGATAAGCTACAGGCAGGTTCATGTCTAAGGCTCAGGGTACTGAACATGCAGCTGTAACCACGGGTAATGAAAGAGCAGAAAAACAGAAAGGTATGGCCCAAGACTAAAAACAAATGAAAGAAAGTAATTTTGATATTTCAGGTTAAAGATGAAATAAATTGCTATCAAATATTTTCAACAAAGAGTTCTCTATTTTTACCTTGAAATACACAGTTTTATTCCACAATCTTTAGCTCTATGGTCACTTTGTTGGAAATGAAATGTCAACCAAGTAAACAGTTCACATTTTCAAAACAAGCACTTACCAGAATATGCTAAACCTGGCAGTTTTGTAATAACACTTTTCTTTTTTAGTTTCCCTAATAAATTACCTTGTACCATACAGCCTCCATTCCTTTTTCTTCAAACACAACTGATTTTCTTAAGTCGGATTTTACCAAATGCACATGCTCAAAGATATTATCCTTAACATTTTTTACCAGGTCACACAGCAACATAAAAATTGTGAAAATAGTAACGAAATTGTTGTCATCCTCATACCATCCTATTACATCAACAACCTCTCTGAAAATCATTAAAGATGGAGGGCCAAACGTAGCTCTTGGCCAAGCTTAGAGCAATTCCACTGACTTTAAAAGGAATGCATCTGTCCTGTGAGGTTACTTTTAAATAAAAGCTACCTCCGGTTAATGGATATTAAGCTGTCATCTATTCTAGATTTTCAAAAGGGACAATTTATCCCTTATCACTGGGCAAAAATGCATTTTCCAAAGTACTAATGAATTTTTGTCTCATCCATGCTTTGAAGTTTCGATACCATTCTAAAAGCTTTTTTCTCCTTTGAATCTTTTCTTGTAAGCTCATTTTTTTTTCTTTCTCTAGAATAGCAGGAAGCTCTTTCCAGTTTTTAATAAAGATAAATGGAGCCCCCATGGTTTTTAATAATTGCAATGGAGCACTGTGGTAGGCTGATGAATTTCCGCAATCACCCGGTGTCATTACATCTTCTATAATGGGCAGAGATCCATAGGAACAAGCTTCATAAATTCTGTAACATTCTGTATTTATTCCCACTGGGCACAATGTCAAATCACTCTGCAGCAAGGCATCTTGATAGTTCTTGAAACTTTCATTTGTTTCTTGAGGCTGCCACCTAGGAAAGTAAAAAGAGTGAAAATTAATATTTTCCTCACAGGCACTGCAATGAAAAAATACAGATATGCTTTAATTTCTATTTGTTATAAAACTGAAAATGCTATTAGTGTAAAAATTTTGTATTACACACATAGTCAATTAACTTTTAGTCTTAACTGCTCTTAAAAGTCTTCTAAAAATTTATTGAAAATGTCACTGTTAAAAATAAACTGTAATATGTGGCCCTTTCTGGAAATTATTAACATTTAAAAGTGTAAGAAACCAACTGAAATGCCACTCCAAATCTGCATGACTTGGATGATGCATATGTCAATTTACTTCACAGCAGAGTTTAGAAACAGACAAAAAGGGAGACGCTCAATGCACTTTTTAATGACTTTTTCTGGCCTCAAAAGAGGTTTGCTCTTCAAAAGCTAGGATGCTGAGCAATTGGTTTAACCTGAATTCATCTAGTTGAAGTGCCTCAAGACGTCTGGGGGATAGAAGTTTATGTCACAGATACAATCCATCTCCTGAGACTCTTCATCAGGGCAGCTGAGGTCTACCTAAGCACCACTGTGCCTGCTATCCAACATTTTATAGGTGTTGCTTTTCAAAGTTAAGAAACACAATCAGAATCCTACTCTTGTTAGTCAAAAAACAACTCCCATGTGGAACACAAAATATGGCTGTCTTCTTTCTTCTGCTAAAGACATTCAACTCCACAAAATACAAGACAAGTTTTTCTTCTCATAATCAAATATTTGTAAGAAAAAAGCAGATGGTCTTTGATGGTTATATATAGAGGAGACTTTTCTATACTAGATTTAAAAATATGCCTTATGTAAAATATAACAGAAATGCTGTTATGTTGACTTAAACTAAGAGTCTCTGCACTATTCCCTGAGTTAATGACTAATTACCTTTATTTGTATTATTTTTTAATACTCGAGAAAAGATTGGTAATAATGAACCAGGCAAAAACCTCAGAATATTTCAATGAAGTAAATTAAAGTCTTACTGTTCTCTGGCTGAAATCCAGCAAAGTTTATCAAGCCCATCCTGTTTCAGAATTTCGATGAGTGTTTCTCTAGAAGAATTCTTATAAACTGTTCCTAAGAAATTACACAGATATGATCTTGGATCATATAGCATTGACCAGCTGGGTTCCACAACTGGAAAATTTCTGTAGCTGTAAAAACAATGTGTAAGTTAGACAACCACATCAAAGGAAAACATTTTGCAGCATTTAATTTTCAGTGCATCATATTTTATGACTAAAACCACCTACTTGTTGCCAATCCATATCTACAGACAGACCCAGAAGTAAACCAAGTCATGTCCTGTCCTAGAAGTATGTCTTTATTCCCTTTACCCCCATCAGGCCCTTCAAAAAGTTTCCAGAATACTTACATCTTCTTTCAACATCAGAAATATTAAATGTGCATATTACAGAATGTCCTTGACTAACATGCTTTTCCAAAGAAGCTGTTCTTGATGCAACCAAAAGTTTTGACTGAAATGGTCAGTTTAACAGTAACTATGGCATGTAAGTCTTACCTACCTTAATCTCTGGATATACTCCTCTACTGAAAATACCACTGGTAACCTCTCAAAGGAAAATCTCACTTTGATCTGAGTGAACTCAATAATCAAATCCTTTGGCTACTAAATAGCTTATTGTACATTATTTGATGGAGCAGTCTTCTCCTCATTCTTCTGCATGATGAATGTTAATTCACTTAGTTTCTAATAAGCATTTGTTCCTTCATGACGAATATTTTTGCATCATTCCACATCTTCATTTTCCCTCTTTACTTGGAAAATACAGCAAATTTTCATGCCTTTAGCCTGTTTTTTACAGCTGTTGTATGCAAGGGCTGGAAACCCCATTTTGTTAACAAATTTATCTTCCTCCACCCAGCTTTGCATCCTCGTTTATTGTGCTAAGTGTCGTTGCTTTCTCTTAACTGTCACCTTAATCTCTGCATCTCAAAACTCAACTTCTTTCCACTTAGGAACTTCCAATACCATCAATTCTTTGACACCATCAATAATCCAAATTTAGCATATATCAGAGACACTGTGAACAAGTTCACAGTGTAAGTTAGACAACCACATCAAAGGAAAACAAGTTCAAGCTGTATATAAAAAGCTCTATACAGTTTTCCAGCTTGTTGAGCAAACTAGATCAATATAGGATATTGAATTCAAATTCAACACAAGGTATGAAAATAATCCTGTATTCCTTTCAGCTTCTATTACCCTGGTAAGTAGCTAAACCACTATCAACTCTGTTAATAAGAAGTAAAGATGCATCTAGCTGAACCAAACCTTTATTTACTCCACATAAATAATTTGAGCACTTAAGTATAACAAAAATGGGGTTTTTTAAACAAGCAGTTGGGCCAGCTTACACTACTGTGATACTGCAGTATAACAACCAAATGGGAAGCCTTTTGAGCAATAATGGAGGTTAAAAAAATAACTCTTTCCTTTTCCGAACAAATAGTACCTGCAACTTTATTACATAAGCATCTTTTGAATCTCCACATTACTGGTATGTATTACATCAGCAGTCATGATAAATCTCAAGAGGAAATCTACTGAAGAAAGAATAAACAGAAAACCTCAGGAGACAGAGGTTCATTTTCCTGAAGTTTCCTAAACACTAGTACCCTTTTCCTGTTATAATTTTTATTGCTAAATGCAACTTTCAAAGACTCCAATGCCTGATTTAGAAAATTACTGATAGGGTCACGTTCTGCAATTTACTTATTAAAATTGTTTTGGGCAAAAGGAATAAGAGTCATATTTTCCATACCTCATGCACAACAATTAAGTAATCAGTTGCAACTTCTGTCTATAGCACTTACGTAGCTACTCCTAAAGGCCACTGGAAAATATCTTCTTCATTTACGAACACGTAGTCATACGTAACAAAGAGCAGATTTACAAATCCCCCGTTTCTTTTCAGGTATGGCTGAATCCAGGCGTTGTTACACTGCTCGTTCCCGAGCAGCAGCACAGCCACGTGCTGGATTTTGCGGGTCTCCATCAGTGTCTGTGCGTAGTGCAGCCACTGCGTGGCGTAGGCGATCTTCGCCGGCTCCCTCCCGTTCAGCACCAGCACCACATGCTCCGCTTCCACCGAGAAATAGCCGGGAACTACAGATGGGCCAGTGAGGAAGCTGAGGAAACCAAAATACAACATCAAACAAAGTAGGACTTTGTAAGACAAGTTATTGAACTCAGTCCTCTAGCTAATCTTACTACCCTGCACTCCAGAGATGATTTTTTCTTCAATAAAGTAAATGCAATATACTGCAAAATTAATGTGCAACTACAACCACTTCTGCTGTTCGTATGTAGTGCTAGCACAGGGTAAAGCTGCTTTCATTTTTATTCAGGAAAAAGGTGATTGACTTAAATAAGGGATTTTGTCAATAAATCAGAACTAGTGTAATACTCAAACCTCAAAATGTGTGTAAATCAAGACTTTTCAAAAAAGAGTGCACCTTAGTGCTCACTAAAGGTTAAACATTTTCTTAATTCCAGTGATAACCAATGAATGCTGTATTAGAACAAGAGGGAGGCTCTCCCAAAAACCTGAAGACTGTACACACTCTGGTATCATTAAGAGTGACAGTTAGCTAGTCTTGCATAGTACTTCCCTCAGTATTTTGGTTAAGTTTCTTCTGTGTGGAATTGATAACACAAGAAACATCTATTCAAACGTAAACTTAGGTTTGCCGTATGATCCGGGTCAAACTTGAAGCTCTGATACAAAGTAGTAAGCACAAACATTTTAGTTATAAAATGGCATTTCTAGGTCTTCAACAATGTATTTAACAGAAGAATTTCAGTCATGTAGCAAAATCATTGCATCGTTAATAATTTTGCAAGTATGTGACAAAAGCCATTTATGAAGTGCAATGAAACAAAGTATTTGCCAGCTCCTGCTCTTCAGTTACCTGGTGTCTTAACAGATTATTGACTGAATGCAAAAAAGTAGCAGTTACACAGCCTGGGAAAAAGTGGAGGGGGAAAACAGCATTTTTTAAAAAATAAAAGTCAGTTAAGTAATAATTTTCTAGATCTGCTGTATTACTACTTTTTCAGCTACTACCAAAACTTAATTTAGAGTGAGCATGAGTTTTAACTCATGAAGTGCTGAGACTGACAGCTAGTTTCAGTTCAAATATACTTACTGAAGAAAAAAACTCTCACAACAAAAACTGTAAAAACTATTCCAGTGAAGTTATCTGAGGCAGACTGACCTTAGACAAGTGTATTTTAAACCTGAGTTAAACTGACATGCTGCTGGCTTGGTGGAAGCGATATATTTTGGAGCCAAGATTCGTAAGACTCATGGCTTGGAATCAAGACTTCCAATACATTAAATGTTAAGTCAGATCAAGACTTAAATCCAAAGTTTAAGAGACAATGAGAACAGAATCACTGGGATTTCTAAGAGAGAATACCTTGAGCTTTGGAATGCCTCAAATAGAGACTAAATATGTACAAGTGATCACCTTGCAAAGAGACTTGGGGAAAAAGGGTTTTTCCTATGACACAGCACTTTGCAGGTAACAGCTTTACAGCAATAACAAGATGTACAGGTTAGGAAGCAATGACCTGTGTGCAGGAATATATGTAATTGAACAGCATAAAATTACAGTGGGGGGGGGGGGGAAGTAACACAATGCAAGTCTCATAAATCCTTACTTTGATAATCAAAACACCATGCTAGGGTTGTGCTATTAACTCCCAATCAGAACACAACTGGGATTGGGAAATGGAAGAGACACTACAGAAGCTGCTAAATTGAGGGACTAGTCCTTACAGTACTAACCAGTCACATGAAGGCTAGAGCAAAGAGAATATGGGAAGATTACATTTTTTGGGCTAAATAAATTTCTATTTGCTTTCTACAAAGTCTTTGTTTTTCCTTACTAGTGATAAATAGTCATACAAAAAGATGCTATTTTAGACTGGGTCTTACAGTGCCCATTCTGGAGGTGTTGAGACAGCCATTCTCTAATAGCAAGGATTAAATTCAACACTTGCAGTAAGAGAGATAATAATAAATACATCCAGCATAGACATATCCCATATGCAAAAAAGTAATTACATAAAAATTAGAAAATCAGGAAAAGAACTTGGAAAGGAGCAGTCCAAATCACAGAAGCGATTCCCATCCACAAAAACAACTTAAGAGGACTCTGGAGAACAGTCAATATTAATTCCCTCTCTGGAAGAGTGAGTAATAAACAGTAAGATCACTGAATCTTATCAATAGGTAAGATCACTGATCACATATACAGATAAGCACAGCGGTGAATGAGTTAATCCTGTTTCACTAACCTGATGAAAATCTATGAGCATGTCAATAAGAACACAGAGAGCATCCAGTGGACATAGTGTTTCTGGATTTTCAAAAAGCTTCACTACAGGGTTTTATTAAATTGCCAGAAGCTATCCCAGGTGGAATCCTCTGATAGACATAATCTCTCCTAGCTGACTGAGGCAAGGCAACACTGAATGTTTATAAAATAGAGAGGGTGTGACTTGGGGGGAAATAAAAATTTAGGAAAGGTCTTGCCAAATAAGAGGTAAGAAGTTTGGCACTCTGTGCTCTACAACATCTTCCTAGATGACAGGAGAGAAGAGTGTGAATTTCTTCAAGCCAAAGAAAGTGTTAATTCCCACTCTCTTGCTTTATGTATGAATGTGCCAAGAGGGTACTAAAATCCACAGCGATGAAGTTTCTTCACCACTCCTGTTTTTAAATAAACATCACTGCATTTTATGGAGAAGCCGATACTTCATGTATTGTTTAGGCAACTTCTTTGATGAAAATATGTACCTATCAAAATCTGTATTAGAGATGTGTATTCTCCATCATAAATATACAGAATGGGCTTATTCATGCAACTGTGTTCAAGTGGTATTTTGGCATTTTTGTGTCTTTAGATTTGGTATTCTTTAAAAACATTCACCAGACATCTACTTTTTAACAATCATCAGACTTACCACAGAGAACTGCAGAACAGCATATATTCTCCAAATATGTCACCTCAGCTAGTTCCCTCTAGCCTCATCTAGTAATCAAAAGATAATTTACCTCAGCCAGGCAGTAAAGTAAACAATTCTAGAAAATCTTATAACCAGTGAGAAGCCAAAATCACATAATTGTTCTTCACAACATGAACTAGTATTTCCAAAAAGAGTAAAAAGTAGCTATTTCAGAAGCCTAGTTGTTAAAATAACAGTTATATTGCATCTTTTCTATACTTTGCACAACAAGTTTTTACTAGCCTGTCAAAAGTTAACCTTTGTTATGTTGGTACTAAACTTGAGCTTTGTATTTTTATAGGATCTAGCATCCAAGTTGAAATTAAAACAGGGACTCGATTATCCCTGGCTCATCTAGATATAACAAGAAGATATTTAAATGCAAGCATAGAAGTCTTTCTTTGAAAGATGCATACCCTAAGGAAACATGTGAGGTTATTAATCATCTGAAGCAGGCACACTAGAAAGAAAATAACCATAATCAGTCAAGTGACAGACTCATTAAGTACAGCAAATTATTTTCATGTTCTAAATGTGGAAAGCAAGAGTCTAAAAAAATTCTTATGTCAATACCAGGAAGATAACGTATCATGCCACGGTATCATGGATTTCTATAGCTTCTAAGATTTTAACCCTGGAAACAACAAAGTCTTTTGCCACTAAAACTACACTGTAGGCACTGGTCCAATATTCAAAGAAAGGACTGTATCCTTTCTCTGTATTTGTGAATTGAAAACTCTATTGCTCTGTCAAGGAGACTACCAAGATGCAGAAGCATCATTCATAGTTGATTCTCTAAATCAGGATCATCTTTTATTTGCAGACAAGGAATATAGCTTTTTCTGCTAAAGAGTACATGAATTCATCTATTTCTTCTGGAAAGACTCTATGGCCTGTACCATGTTTACTGTTAGATACTTTGATAAACAATTCAAAATGATTTTTAAAAGTTTTGTGATCACTTAAAACCTCCTTTCAATTCACAATCACATGGGTATTTCAAACACTACCTTCAAATATTTCAGCTAGAAGCACATCTTGTGCAAGGAAAAAATGGCCTCCTGAAGCAACAAATGTTTCAGAAGTTAAGCTTACTTAACTGTGCAATTTATATATTAAAAGAAAACTTTTTTAACAGGCAGGTCCTGGTGCAAGTGACTAAATGCTGCAGGAGACCTACTTCTGCAGACTGGCTAACTGGCCAAAGAGACAAAAAATCCTACACCTTTCACTGTATCTTCACAGAAAGCATTAAAATGGTATGAAATAGGGACTCGGAGAAAAGCTCTGTATCGTTCCCTGAATAATATAAAACATTTCACAACAGTCTTAAAAAATACATGATCATAGATCAAACACCACTATTAAAGCAAACAGTGGTTTAAGCATAATCTTCCTTACCATACAAAATTTTGGTTTGCAAATCAAGTAGCTAACCAGAAGCTAGGTCTCACAGGTAGCCTTTGTTATAAACAAATTATGGTTTTGACACATTCCTATTTATGAATGAATGAGCCAAGTCCCTTTCCCCTGAATACAGCAGAAACCAAAGAGCAGGAGGCATCTTCCTGCCTCACACATGCATGCTTGATCTCACCAACTATGAGCCCCCAGGCCCCAGCTCTTTACACTTTT
Source organism: Calcarius lapponicus (assembly GCA_039654755.1). NCBI lineage: Eukaryota > Metazoa > Chordata > Aves > Passeriformes > Fringillidae > Calcarius > Calcarius lapponicus. Next base: position 33,330,319 of record CM077463.1, on the reverse strand, counting down.
CTCAGAGTTGTATCCTGACCCTGCCACTGACGTCTCTTGGCTGCTCTTTCTCTCAGAATTGGCAAGTTTTTACGTATAATTTTTAATAACACAAACTATCATAAACCAGATTAAATTGCTCCCTAGTTTTCTATTTTTTAACAGTGACATTTGGTCTAGAATTAGTTAGATTTATCAAGTATGTGTTTTCATGTATAAATTATAATTCTGAATGAGAAGTCGTGTGCATATTCCATAGTTATCAAAACATTACAAAATTAAAGTACTTGCAACTGTATTAAAATAACCACAACTTTGAGATAGGCAAAATAATGCCTGAGCAGTGCATCGTTTAGTTTACCTTTCCAATGCATTATTTGTTAAAGTCTACACAATTGAAATCAACACAATGAATAATACCTGAAGTATATTTTTCCTGCATTTTGGCTTCCTTCTCTCCACTGTGCAGTCACATCAGCTGGCTCAAGGTGCCCTCCAAAAATATGTTGCCAAAGGTAAAGACCTACATAAATGAAGACATGATGGAGAATTTGAATGAACAGATCTTACCTACTCTACACTCCTAAAAAAATTATTTCTGGAAAATGAAAAAAACATCACAACACAAGAACTTGGGGAAGAAATGTCAGAGCTTCTTGCATAATATGACTTAGAATTAGGTAAGATGAATTTTTCCCACATTGGCATTTAAAAAGATTCTTTGGCTGACAAAATATCAGCAGATGAAGATATACACAACTCTTAGCAACTCTTTCCAGCACACATACCACCAAAAATGAGCAAATATTAATTGGCATTTTAAGCACAAGCATACTTCCCTTAAGGTTTTGTGAAATGCACTGATTTTGATGATCGTAATATACCAGGCAATACACACGTGTGTTCTACAATGCTACATGAAAGTTCAACTGTAAGCCTGGCATTTCCAAAAAAGCTAAACTAAGAACAGTATTATATCCTCAGCAGTAGTTAGAGGTTAAGAAGACCTTGGCTCCCAGTTTGTGTAGAGAGGAAACTCAGTATTTTCCACAAAAAAAGAATTCCCAAATTCATCAGTGGTAGTAGTACTACAGTACACTGCAATACAGAAAATGCTTTATTTCTCACTGTGTGATGCTTTATTTCACAAAGTGTAAATGTGACAAAAATAAATAATCTGCTTAGGCAAGTAAGAGGCTTCTCCTTGCATCATACTGTAAACTAGACTGGATTAAAAAACTGATACAAAGAGAGTTCAACCACTCTTATACTGCTAAGAGTTTGAGTAACAGCTAGCATCTCCCTAATACTCCCCATGTTCAGATATACATACTACTGAGTCATATACATAAATTTTAGTCATCAGGAAACCCAGAAAAGCGCTATACCAGAAAGGTTAAATGACCAATAAAGATTGACTACATCTGCTTACCAATTGCTGCTTTGCCCCAAATCTGTACTCTAAGACTGGTCTGTTCCAGGTGAGACCTCGCATATTTTATCATTTTAAGATTAGCTTCATATCTCTGCTGAGAAGCAGCCAGCTCATTTTTCTCATCTGCATCCCACGGATTCCACTCTTCATTTCCCAAGGCAACATGATCTGTGAAACCTAAAAGCGTGATTTACATTAAAATTAAAAAAAAAATATAAAAGAAGATCAAATTCACAACTCTAGGAAAACCGATTAATTTTCTCAAATTCGTAATTTCACGCAGCACCTGACAGCCCTGGGTCGTGCACATCACCACCGCCACCACCACCACCACAACCACAACAAGCAGAACCACAAGCACAACCACCGCCTCCTGCCCCGCCGTGCCGCGCCGTGCCCGCCGAGGCCCAGCGGAGCCGGCCGCAGCCAGCGCCGGCCCAGCGGGGAGCGGTGAGGCGCCGGCCCCGCTCTCCCTCGGAGGCCGCTGCCAGGCCCCGCCGCCGGGCCGGCCCCGCACCAAATCCGCCGGGCCAGCCCCGCACCAAACCCGCCGGGCCGGCCCCGCACCAAACCCGCCGGGCCGGCCCCACCGGCCGCGGCCAGGCCGGGCAGGGCGGCTCGGAGCGGCCCCGTGGCCGCGCTCACCTCGCGGGCCGTGGCGGTCCCGGTGCGAGCGGGGGGCGGTCGGGCGGCGCGGGCGCAGGAACACGGTGTAGGCCGCGTAGAGGGAGAAGAGGCCGTACGCGACGATCAGGGCGGAGCAGAGCCGCCTGCGAGCGCCCCGCATCCCGCCCGGCGCGGGCGGAAGGCCCGGCGGGGGGCGCCGAGAGGCGGCGGCGGCGGGAGCAGACTCCGCCCGCCGGCCTGGGCTGGGTCCTGGGCCGCCGGGGAGGCTCGGAGCCGCCGGGGCCATGAGCTGCCCCTGGCCGCGGCCCCCGGGTGCTGCCGGCACAGCTGTGCGATGGCGGCTAACCGGGTTGGAAACGGAGAGATGAACAGCACAGTCAGGTTATGGGAATTTTATTATAATGGAGAAAGCTTGGATTGCTCAGAGTGAGTCGCGTTCCACAGAGAGATAAGAAGACTATCCACGAGTCTTTCATAAGACTAGGTGCTGCAGCTTCTGTAAAGCCTCTACCAGCTTGTAGACAAACACCATGACCCTAGTTGTAGCCAAAAGCACAGTGCCCTTCCCTTACCCAAAGAAGAAAGAGTCTAGAACAGTAGAGATTGTAAAGCACCACACAACCCTACAGCTTCCTCTGGGTCTGAGTGGGTTTTTTCTTGATCAATTTTTTACCCTTATGAACATAAAACCTTGCTCTGACCCTGACCTAAAATTAATTCAATAGACCACTGCTTGTTTCCAAATGAAATCTTAGAAGGCCTTCTGAAACAGGCTTAGAGTTAGCGTACTGCCAAATCCTTACTCTAATTTGATTGCTTGTACACTTGCTGAACTCTGAGTCTGCACAGTGGCAGCAATCACAGACTGTTGGGTTGGGAAGGGGCCTTCAAGATCATTGAGTTCCAACCCCCCCTGCCAAAGGCAACAATACTGATACTGGTACTTCCCACTAGACCAGGTTGCTCAAAGCCCTGGGTCACTTCCAAGGATCGAACATTCACGATTTCTCTGTCTTACCATGCTCATTAGGAGCACTGCCCTGTGTCCTGTCGCTACTAGCCCTGGTAAAAAGTTTTTCTCTCACTTTCTTTTAAGCTGCTTTTATTTATTGAAACTACACATCAAAACCCTACATATAATGCAAATAACAGTAACTAGTAATCTGTTGCAGAATTGCAGGTTATTACACTTATTCCTGCTAGGCTTCATGGCCGCTTTGCCTACAGTGATTTATAATTTTAGGGAAGAAGTACCTGTCATAAATGCTTTCAAAATTAAGACTGAGCTTCTCTTGCCTTTCTAGCTTAGTGCATCTGTGTGAATGCACAATGAAGTGGTACGGTCACAAACTTTGGGAAGAGCAACAACGTGATATGTCATCGTCAATATTAAAATAAACTATTATTAGTTTTAACTGCAGTATGTTTTCTAGACTATATCAGTAACTGTGTCTGTGTGCCAAGTTGCTAAAATTTAAGGAAAATGTTTGTACGAATACTTTAATTTAAAACAGAATATGATAATGAAAGTATGATAAACATAGAACCAAAGGGAAATAAGTTGGCAATAGAAATTAATTACAAAGGGCAAAGAAGAATGAAAAATGTTAATCATTTGGAAACACAGGCTATGTATTGTACACTTTCACTGCTTTGGATGATGGTTAGAAAGGTCTCCTTCCCACACAGAAGCAGTTTTTTATCTTGTAAAAATGACAGAAGAGACTTGAAAAGGTCAAGAAGGATTAATCGAAGAAGAGTTTGAATTATAGACCATCTCAAAAATAGTGTTTTAAAAGTCTGCATTTGATTGTGTGCATTTCAATAAGAAATGAAAAAGTTAATGTGATTTGAAATAGTGATTATTGCTGAGCAGTCTTTCACAATACTGATGATGATGTAGTCTTATTTCCAGGAGAGAAGAAGGGTATACTAATCACAGCGAGGTAAACAGGCAATATCAATCAAAGTCTTAGAACAACTGTAGTAGAGGGCAATGTCTCATCATTTGGAAAGAAATCCAAATCCAGAACTGAAAATGTGTGAGAAGGAAGAGCATATCCTTTGAGTAGAGCATGTTTATCTTATATTTCCTACCCTTACTAACTCATTGTACATTTTGCAAGCTGCATTGGCTCATTTCATGGGCAAAATAGGATATAAAAAGCTCTACATAATGTAATAAAACATACTAATTTTATAAAATTTTATATTTTCCAGCCAGTTCAGGACAGACTCAAATAAATGGTTTTCCTGTAATGCAAATTCAAATCACACAGAAGCAAGTGGGAATCAAGAATATAATGTAAAGGATGTACTAAGGGAGAGTGTATGTATGTGTGAGGGGCTGGACTTAACAAAATGCCTTCAGGAATTAAGATCTTGGAGCAGGAGCTTTGTCTAGGGATTACGGGAGTAAAACTTACAGAAACATTAAATCAGAAGAGCACCTTAACCATGGTATTCCCAAAAATCATGGAAAAGCGTGCAGCAGATACCAAATTTAGGAAATGCCTGAATTTCATGCACAATGCCTATAGGGGCCTGCAAAGCCTAGCAAGTACTCCTTCCTAGCACTCTGTAACAAATCTCGGATTTGTTGTAGATGACCAAAAGCCAAATGTTATGTCACAAGAAGGGAGGAGAGATCAAAAGGATCAGTGATGTCTCAGACCTGTGTCAAGCACAAGATCATTGTATGTGTAGATGGCATTAAGAAGCAGACATGCCCTGCAGTGCAGGAGAGGGTGAAAAGTCCAACAAACATGGCTAATGAGACTTGGAAAAATCCTAAACCCAGATCTGATAAATCAGGAGGCTTAGATTCTTTCTTAGCTCTGACAGCTTGCTGTAGGATCTTCTGGCAGATTATCTTGTCTCGTGGGGCTCCGACCGACGCCTTGTAAAATGTACAAAACTGAGCTTCTTGGACTGGTAGGAATCCTAGCTGATATAAAATAATTGAAGTTTTCTTTGAATGAAAGTTACTCAATAAATTAAGCTTTACAAGTTCTTTTCATCATAAATTAGGGGACAGTTTAAAAATTTATCATTGGGTTCAATAACAGTTTAGAGACAGGAAAAAAAAAACAAGAGCACAGAAGTACTTTCAACAAGTGTTTAGTCTGTTCAAGAATTCATTACAGCAAATGAAAATTAACCTGGAATTTCAAAATTAAGACTGAGTGCTGCTGAAATCCTAAATCAAAATACATTCTGCTGTACGTCAGGTAGTTTGAGTAAGCAACTAAGAAAGTAAGGGTTTTTCTTATGAAAAGTATTCTTTTTCTGTACATATTATGATAAAAGCAGAATTTCCTTGTTTTTACTACTCATGACTGCCTACAATGTATTACTCTTCGGTCTCTGTTTTTACTACAAAATTCTTGCAGAACTTCTTGTGCTGTCTTGGTCTCTGTTCATTGACTATTGGATTAGAATTGCAGATGTCACTGGGAAGTTTTAAAAAGCTGTATTGCTCAACATGTGACATAGGCAGATCTGAACAAGGTTTTAAAGCAGAGTTAGGAGTGAAAGAAAGCACCAGTTAGACATCTGACCAGAACATGGAATGAAGACAGTTGTTGCCAGAGTCCCTGCAGAAAAGTATTGAGCTTTAGTTACTCCTCTATTGGTCCTGTCCTTATTAATTAAGAAGTTTTCAGGGGTTTCTTCTGCCACCTGCACAGTGTTGTAGGCAGCTATTGTTTACGATTTGTCTACAAAAGCCTGAATTTCCTCTTAAGGCTGCACCATACAAGGCTGAATGAAAATGTGAAGTCTGCTGTGGACAATTGAAGCTGGGAAGCTGGTGAGGCTGCAGATCACAGTGCCCATTCTTAGCCTTTGGCAGAGGTGCTCTTGTGATGAGAGGTAACACTCTTCAGGGCTTGTTACTCCTTGATTAATAGAAGTGCTCCTTTCTACTGACTCTGCTCTGTAGGAGTGCACCCTGACATCATCCTTCAGGCAGAACGAGGCTCAGGTTGATTTCATTTTTACTTAAAACTAATTAGAGTGGCTGAAGTGTCACTTCAACAGGATTTTGCTTGAGGCAGCGAAGTAGGAACTTCTGATGGTGGTAAAAAATTAAAGGCAGTAAGCTCTTGTGTTTTGGTACAGATGGATCAATGAGACAGTGTCCACCTGTGGCCTTCTAAGTTCATAGTTTAGGTGAGGACAGTCTTCCTGAGAAGGTAATACACTTCAGGAGCACCAGAATAAAGTAATTTTTCAACTTAATGAAGTGACAAAACCAATTGCCATTCTTAGTTCTATATCATTCTCACAATCAAGACATATCTATCTGAAGACAGTTTTAGATAACAAAGAATAATCCTCCCATGTGTTACCTTTAGAGTGTCTCCAGGCTGAAGTCTTTACTAGTAACTAATCTATTCCATTATATTCTATTCTGTCAAAGCATAAGGTCTCTCAGAACACTGTGTCTCTTCCTGAGACACAGAAAGAAAGGACTCCTAGGTGCTGTTTCCTAAATTGTTTCACCTCCTGCACATTTTCTAATATCTGTGTCAGGACTGGCCTAGGCCTTTCCAACAACCGAAATGGGTTTGACATAAGCCATGCCTAACCAACCATACCAAACTATTCTTAACCATGCTCCCTCTTGTTCCCTGAACTGTCATATCTCCACTATTTTTCTAAGTTGGTGTATTGTAAAGGAAGGCAGTAAAGTCTGCTCCTTTACCATTTCTTTGGATGTTCCCACCCAGATAAAAGCTTTATGGCTCATTTGCTATTTCAGTAGGCTAAATGCACCTTTTAAGAACCATTGTTTTCACAATCTTTTGTACAAAAGATTCTTTTACAATCTTGTGTACAAATCTCAGACAGATAAATGTGTTAAACATTTATAAACCCAACATTGTTACATTGGCCTTTTATATAGATCTTCAATGTTTTCATGGTATATATGATTTCATTGTGGATAGATGGGATTATAGTATCTTCTCACCCCATTCTTACTGAGTAACATAAAGACATATTTTTATGTCACTGTCATCTAGCAGATTCAAAGGGAAAGATTATATTCTTACAGGAAAAACTGCAGTATTATACAGTATTATGTAGTATTATAAACTGCAGATGTTATACTAGCAAGAATTTGGGCTATATTTAAAAATAAAACTATATTAGCATTTCACACTTTGGTGTGACTCATCTAAGTTTCTGTGTCATGGGGAAGAAAGTATCAGTTAAAATCTGCAGTGCTAATTGAGGTGTTTACAGTGCCATTTAATAATCACTTGACACTGAAATGCTTTAAAAATAATTTCTGGAAGGCAAGCAACATAATCTCTGATGGAGGAATTGTAGTGCTGTAGTTTCTGGTTCCCTCTGGTGCAGAAACAGCTCTACTTCTGCACTTGATCAGACTATTTTCTGTGATATTTGGGTATAGGCCTCATTTAAATGACAGTTACATGGTTGATAAGGAAGGCACTTGGCAAGTGCAGCAGTGAGTGACCAGTCTGAACAGTTCATGTGAGCTGCAGTTCATTTACTGCCTCTGTCTGGGGATTTATCAGTAGACAGAGCAGGTATGTGTGAAAGATGTTCAGGCTCAAAGATTTATAGGCTGGATATCATGATTTTTTGTGTTTGGGGTTTTTTGGAGTTTTTTGATCTGTGGTGATAGGACAGAAAGAAATCTTATGAGATGAACCAAAAGAAGCTTCTGTTCTTCCTTAAGCATGGTATCTTCACTCTGTTTGGGTTTCATGTTGATTGTCAACCTGAAGGCACTTTAAGAGATTCCAGGTTACTTCCAACTAAGTCTTAAGAAGCCATACAAAATCAGTTACTTACTGCTTCTTAGCTGAGAAGCAGATAATTTCAGCAAAGATAATTTTTGAAACACTAATACATCTTTTTTTTTGTGATTGTGAGCATTTATACTCAGCTATTTATACCAGAATTACCTAAGGAAATGCAGCTGTGCCCTTCTTGTGTATGCAGTCTCAATCAAATCCTTTGTGTCTATTTTATCTTCCTAATTTTTGTATATTTTTTTCCTACTAGACATGGAAATAATGGAAACCACAGGCTTTCTGAATAGATTCCAGTAGGAAATTAGTTGAGAGAACTGAAAAAATGAAGCTAACAATTAAAGCAGTTGCAAGTAGTATGATTTTATATTTTGAAGCCACCTTTTTATTTTTGAGCATATGATTTTTCCTGTTTAGCTCCTTCATCCCACTGAAAGGTTTTATTTATATGGCAAACTTTTTTAGAGTCTTTGGATTGACAGTAGAAGACTATTAAAATGCTTTTTAGCTTCAGAACTTTTACTGTTCTAAAATTAATTTACTCTTACTTTCAGAGATTCATGTGATTCTCTCATTATTGGCCATTTATGGCCTACCATCTACCATTGCTTCTAAAGTGGCTTACTTGGCCTTCAAGGCATCTGGCTGTGTGTTGAACTGAGAAATTGTGTGAATTTTACTTTGAAAGCCTGCTTGCAGCACAGTAATTTATTGCTTATTAGGATGGAATTTCAAGATATGTTATCTTTGCTTATCATCCTTTCAGATGTACTCTGCCACAAGGGAACAAATAAAGTGACTCCACCATTTATATTCCAAATGGCATCTATTTATTCAATCTCACAGTTCCCTAATGATTAAGTGAAGCTATTTAAATCAGAACAGAATGTTTCTCTTTTAATATGGGAGCCCTGCCTGTCCATCAGGTGGGCATGCTCTAACAGAAGAATAAATCTGTTCTCCCATTGAAGCTGTTTAGATGTCCTGGCATGATGAAGGTTGTGATTTTTTAACAGTGCATCTTTTGTACTGGCCAGAGGTACCAGGATCTCTTTCCTCAAGTGGGTGCTGCTGTGATGTAGGATCTCTTTCCTCATGGGTGATGCTGTGAGACTTGTCACTTGAGTTTCATTGACAAGAAGATCTGATTGAATGAAGTCAGCTACCACCTTTCTAGCAGTTTGAGGACTTTTTGCCACATCTTAGTGAGAGCATCTTTACAGGCTTCAGGAAGGAGTTAAAGTTCAAGTATTTATACATTAATGATTTCAGTTTTCCTAAAGCTGTAGTCCTGTTTAGGTCCTCTGAGAATGCTCTGTGTATGCTCCAGAGTTAAATTCTAATCCACCACCTACTGTCAGGAGAAGGTAAAATCCAACCCAAAGTATTAGACCTGAGGAAGGGCAGCCTCTGGTCATACCACTCTCAGGGGAAGACAGCTCAGATATTCCAGCAGAGCCATTTTACTTTCTACAGGCAATGACTTACACAGCCACCATGTAGCACCCACGAGGACAGGAACAGGATGAGTGAGTGTTTGTGCACTGATTTCTAATCCACTGAAAGGAGTTTATGTGTCAATATTGCAGACTTTAACATATGTTTGATATACTTATTTTGTGTTTCTGATGGTCCGTATTTGATCCGCCTGTATATATTTGCTCCATTCTAAAAGGATTTCTGATGGACATGTCAACAGCTCACTGTGTTGGGAAGTATATTGTTAAGACCAGGATATTGCCTGTGGATGTAATGAACCTGATACATATTGAAATGCCCACATTTGAATACAGATTTATAGATATTGGTTACAGAGTTTGATTTCAGCTGTGTATGGGGATTGCTGTGCCCAAATAGCTGACATTAGCAGAGCTTGCACTAATTCATAAAGGACATTTGCCATTTTCTGGGAGATTATTTGGTTGGAGACTGTGACATTCTTGGTGGGAATATCCATAACCTCTGCTGGTGTCAGGTTCATGATGTCAGTGCCTCTAATCTGGGGTCTCAACAGGGAAATGGTCTAGAGAGGAGACACAGGACCAACAATGCTTTCAAGGAACACTCAGATGAATTTGATACATTTAGGGAATTTTTCCAGTGCTTCCTGATTTGGAAGTCCTTGGAACTTCTGAGAATGGTATAGCTGCAAATTTAGTAAAAGACCTGCTCAGTTGTTGTCATAAAAAGTTAAATTATCAAAACCCAAGAAAATTGCATAACAAATTTACAAGCTAGGCAGCCAAGATAGCAGAGGGGAAGAGGCTGGGTTAGCACTGAATCTCCTAAGACATAATAATGAGTGTGACCAGGAATTTATTCTCATCTATTTAATGCCTTGTTTTTCTCTATGTTAATCCATTGCTCAGTAAAAGAAGAGGGAAAAACTCATCTCCTAGTCAGTGTCTTGATCCCAATAACAGCATATCTGTTCTGCTTTCTAGGGCATTATGACCTGCATAAGAGAAATCAGCAGTGTTGAGAATTGCTGCAACAGGAACAGCAGTTTCCTGAAGGTGGCAGAGGCATGGCAGTATGGGCTGAGTGTCCTTCAGACATTGCTGGGACTAATTGTTCCCTTATTTTCCAGTTAACTTTAGAACATTTTAAAATCTTAATTAACAAAATAACAGTTCTTCATAGAAATTCATACAGCCAATATAAAAATTCTTTGAACATTTCAATTATGATTAATGGTTTGGTTATATTTGTATTCATTAATATACATTTTTTGAGAACTCTTTAGAGATTTTAATTTCAAATACAGTATCTCTTGAACACCTCATATTTGTTCTAACAGTACAATGAATAGAGAGGGGTTTGTTTCTAATTTTTGTCCATATGAAGTTACTGAAGGAATACAGCTGCTTAAAGTGGATATGTTTGGCAATACTGAGTACAACTTGATGATATTTTTGAATATAAAATCCTTTTCTGCCACATTCAGTGTAAAAAAAGAAATCCACCAAGTAATAAGAGAGAAACAGGAAAAAAAGAGAGAAAAAGGAAAGAGAAGAGGGAGAGATATTTTTCTTAGAGTAACATTATGTTTAGTCTTTTGAATGACTGTAGTGTGGGTTAGATTGCAAATTCTTATCCTTTGGTTCTACTGTGTTTTACATGATGTCTGTACAAAGATGTAATAGGATTAACTTGGTTCTTCTATGCATCACAATATGCTTTATTTGAGGTAGAGAAGACCCCATCTGAATAACTGCACAGCAATATGGCAGATGAATTTTAGAGCAAATAAGGTCTATTAATGCTTTCAGAGTGAAAAAAGAAAGACTCTAACTAGGGGTACAGACTGGTTGTCTCTGAATCAGTTGTTACGATACGTGGAGAAAAGACCTACAGTTATCACAGCTAGTGCTCTAAAACCATCAGAGAATGTCAAAAAGGACTCACATTAAAGATCATTAGGGAAGGAGTCATTGTGTCACTGTGTGAATAAATGGTTTTATTTTCTAGTCTTGGGAAGAATGACAGAGACCTAATGACTGCTGATAGGTTTCTTAATTAGATACTGAAGCCCCATCACAGGCATTCAATTCCGTTTTATTACAGTTTTACAGTGAGCTCCCCAAAATAGTTATCTTACTGCTTATTTATTTATTCTATTTAAAACCAGTCTTTATTGTGTCTTGGTACTATTCTAAGCAGATTGCAAAAGTAATCATAATGTAGCGAATGGGATTTAAAACTTAACCTTCCAGCATCTTCCTTATACAACATGTCCTGCTGTTACACTGATGGCATCTATGTTAACATATGACCTTTACTTCCAAATTGAGTTCATAGATATCAAATTTTGGGAAAGCCTCTCTTGCAGTAAAAGTCAGTATGTTCAAAGGCAAGACTGCCTATGTATGGATCAGATGCCAGATTTACCTTGTTAAGTGTCTTGCCAGTGATAAAGGTCACCAACTGAGACAATGTAAGACCTCACAGTAGAGAAGACCCTGTCAAGTTGTCTGCAGCCCTCGACAGACCACCCTGAAAATGAGCAGTACAGATTTTCTGTTTCCTGAGCACAGAACCAGACAGATTCTTCCCAAATTCAGCCTCAGCCCAGACTGCCTACAAATTATAACCTTCCAGCAGGAGTGGCCAGGGACTTTCATGGAAGGACCCTGTGTCACTGGACTATGTGATGTCATGACCTCCAGGGTAGGTGTCCCCTGCACAGAGCATCAGACACATCTATAGTGCCAGTAAATATATCCTAGAACACATTCCCAAATCCCCTCTTTGTTGACACATGTCATGGAGTACCCTATGACAGAAGCAGTTAATTTGGCTCTGAGGCCATCTCTGGAGCTACCTGTTCTTCATAGCAGAATGCCCACAGCCTCATGATCCAGGGTGACAAAACTGATGAACCCTTCAGTATAAAATGGCCACGTGTCACTTTCTTTGTTGCTGTACCCGAGGCAGGTGACTTCAGCAGCTGTGGTGAATGCACCTGCCAGCACATCCTGCAAGGAGGCAGGCAGGTGTGCACCCTATGTGTGAGAAATACAGGTCAGTGGAGTTTATCTGTGTCTAACTCAGCAACGCAGAGTTTACAGCTTGTCCTGTACAACAGGCATGTGATCCTCCCTCCTTTGGGTACCACCAAGCTTTGGGAGTTCTGGCCTGGTTCAAGTGTTAAACCCACCACCTTTCATTATATTCAGAATACAAGTGGGAGCTGACCCATGGCACAGTGGCCAAACACTTGCCATGGAAAACATCTTTAATATATAACAAGTCACACAAAGTCTTTGCTGATGAAAGCTATGCACAAATTTCAAATAGTTATGCTGATTATAAGGAGACTCTCTGTGGAGATATTCCAGTAGCAAGAAAGTGCAAGGTTCTAAATGACTTCTTTTTTTTTTTTTTTTTGCTCATGTTCTTAATAAACTGTAGAAGTATTACCTTAGGCTACTGGGTGGAAACTAGGAAACATTAGTCTTTTAAAATAGATTTATGCAATCGGATGCTTTAAGGCACAATTACAGAGAGCTTGTTTTGTTTATAGGTATCAACACCTGTTATCCTATCTAGCCTGTCAGCCACAGTTTGTACTTTTGGTTTCTCCAAATAGATATTAAATAAAAACAGAATACAAGCAGGATCCTCTGTAATACAATTTTGACCTTTCTGCAAATAAGATGAAGAAACATTATCTCCTTGAGAGCCTCTAAGTAGAGAATAAAAAACTTTTGATAATGACTGATATTCACAGTGTCATTAAATGAAATACAAGTTTCTAGAAATACTGAACATGGAATGACCCAAATGGCATTCATTAAAAAGAAAATGTCATGTGTATGTTTCTGGGGAGCAGCATCTGCCCTCCCGACAAAGATTGCCTCTCCCTTGCAAACAATGCCTACCCAAGCCATCCCTCCAACTCTCCAGTCGATACTGTCCACTTGAAGGGTTTTGGAAATCACCAGGCATGTGAGGTGATGATGAAGGACAAGGCAATTTTAGCAATTCCAGCCCCACAGTCTGTGAGGCCAGGTGTTACATACAGTGGGTGGCACCACAGTGTACACAAGGCACTGAAGGAGGAAAGGGTATCTCAGAGGGACACCACAGGCAGTAAATATCTAGGACCAAGACTGCTTGGAAATTTGTTTATGATTTAATTTTACACATTGTGTTTGATTTGATACTGTTACAAAGGCACTGTCTAGTTCATAACTGCCAGCTTATGTAGGCTTTGGCTCACCTTTATATATTTGTTGATCAACAGTCAGTTATTTCTGTAATGTGTTGTCTGTAACGCATTAATTATGAAGAAATGAATTACTACATCCTACCAAAAATTTCATTGCCTTATCAGAAAACACAGAATCATTCATCAAACTATTATATGGGTCCCCATGAGTCAAAGCTTACAGAGATTTGTAATTGAATGGATAGAAAACACTGATAAAACCTTTTGTCAATAAGTACCCATAAATTAGTCAAGCACAATATACTCCCTGCATACTAGAGAAAATCTCTTTCTCCCAGGCATCTCTATGCTATTAAAAGAATTAAGTACCCTGCAAAGTGGTCAAGTTAGGAATGTGCATCTGGAGAGTGAAGCCAGCATGGTGGGGTGGTCTGGTGTTCCCAGCCTTGTTGCAGTGCTGCCCCTGCACACCACCACAGCTGGTGCCCCAGCTTGTTTAGGGGAGCATTTGCTGCTCAGCTCCAGGACACTGCACAGAGCCTGGCTTGAGCAGCCTCACAGGGGGGGCTGCCACTCGGTGGCCTCTGCTATCTCTGCCTTGCCTTCAGCCTGCTCCATGCACCCACTGCATCACAATGTGCTTTACAGCCAAAGGATTTTTTTTTTTTTGATACAAAGCTCTGGTGGCTGGTCTCTGATTCAGATCCTAGATCTGCCTTTGTGGCAGAGAAGCACCAGCAGGTGTCCAGAGAAGCTGTTTCTTCAGATTTCTCTCTCTGTTTTCTTTGGACTTCCCTTTTTGTCCTACCTTTCCTGCTTGCAGACACATGCCAAGAAAATCCTTCCCCTTCTTTCTGCACCTGCAAGAGCTCACTATTATATCCCTACCTCAGTGCACATGCAGGGATAGGAAGTCATGAGTGAAACTAGGGAAGGTCTGGGCCAGAGAGGAGTTGTAAGGGATGGACATGCTACACTTCATGAGGGAGTGATCTGTGGTAGCAGAGCACTCTGCTTAGGCAGTGAGAAAGCATGTGGGGATAGAGAAGCATGTCAGCTGCCCAGTGTGAGCTCATTCCTGCTCTAGCCTGTATGGCACAATTCTGCTGGGTCTACTGGGCCTGAAAAATCTTTATTGAGGAACCAGCTGGTAAAATGACACTGATACCTTTTCTGCTGAAAAGATAATAGAAGAACCTAGGGAACTGATGTTTTAAAAACTGAGCTGTTGCAAGCAGGAAAAAACCACCAAGATTGCTAATTCAAACTCTTAATAACTAAGAAATACCAGAATTGTAGAAAAAGTTTCTGTGGCATCATGGATATATATGCATTGTACTGTACCTTTACTATCTCTTTATACATCATTTTCTCATAGGACCTTTATGAGACTGACTGTGGGGACAGGGTATTCCAAGGATTAACTAGGATTGTGTAGTGAAGGGGACTGCTATTTATTATCCCTGTCTTCTACACTACAGGAACAAAGTGGTCTGTACAGATCATAGAAAAGGATTTCAGAATAGGAAGGACTGATCTCAAAATTAAATCTTTGAATGTTGTCTCAAACTGGGTTTGGATACAGAGTTCCTGCAGTTCTCTGTTGCAGGAATAATCTGAAATAAATTTTCATACCCAAGTAGTCACTAACTGTGTCATGTTCATTTCTGAGTTTCCATGTAAATTGCTAGGGTTTGGTTTGTGGGAGTATTGACATTTCAGAGCCATGACTGATGCTGGTAGGAGCTGTGCTTTAAATATGTGAAGTGTTAAAAAGTGAAAGATATTTTCAAAGATCAAGTGCAAACTTTCAAATTGAGCATCCCAATTAACAAGTACTTTCAAATTTAATCTCATATTCATGCTCTTTCCCCAAAATACCCACAATTCCATTTATCCATCTTCAACTGGCCTGCTGGTGCCACACCTTAACAATATAGGAAAAGAAATTCCATGAAAAAAGAGCATTTTGTAACCATATGAGGTTTTGAATAGTGTACTGCAAATAAGACACAGAGGCCTCATTCAGCAATTAAATGAAGAACGGTGTTCTAGATCCTAAATTCAGAGGTGGTAGTTTAGTCTGACCTCCAGTGTAGCATAGGTCAGTTCTTCTCAGAATTAGGTTTAGTTTAACTACAGCATCTCTTTTAAAAAGTTAAAGAAAAGAAAGAAAAGAAAATCCCAATTTAAATATTTGTGTATGAAAAAGCTATCATTATTTTGTTAAATTATCGGAGGGATTAATTTTCATAGTACTAATACATGCAATTTCTGTTTTGGAATGTCTCTGCTTTCAACTTCCAGGCACTTCATCTTGTTGCGATTGTAATTTTGAGACAGAAGAGGCCTCAATTATTGAATTTCTATTCCTCCTAGAGGTAATTAGAAGCTGTGATCAGGGGACCCTTTAGCCTTTTTGTTAAGATAAACAGACTGAAATTCAGTTTTCCACCATGGCAGTTTCCCCAGTCCTTTGATCTTTCTCCTGGTTCACCTCTGAACCAGAGAGACCCTATTTATTCCTTTTTCAGCTGTGGGTGCTGGGACTCTGACCAGCCTCTCAGAAGGAGGCTTGTTAGTCCCAGGTTGTATAACCTTTCTAACAATTTTGGTATCGTTCTGCTAATTCATGACATGATTGGCATTTTATTTTGCTGTTATACCCTTTTCACACTGCACAAGGAGCTAATCTCCATTTGACTGACATGATGCCCCAATCATTTCAGTTACTGTTCCCAACAGTGTCTCATTATGTCTGTAACTCCTGAATATTGTTGAATTACAATTATCTGTATTGATGCACATGCCATTTTCTTGCAGCAGCTTATCAGCTCATTTGTTTCAGTGTACCTTCTTCATGTGTCACATGCACACTTTGATCAGTAAGGATTCTCTCATCTCTTCCAGAGCATTAATAAAAATGCAAAGGCCAAGAACTGACCCTAGCATGGCCTTAAGAATACATGCCCTTAATGACATCTCACTGTTTACAAATGTGTTTTGAAACCTGTCAACAGCTTAAAAAAATTAATTCCCTGTGTACCACATTGCTTTTGTTTCAATTATCTAAATGTTGTATAGTGCCAAGGATTCTGACTTTTCCACATAGCCTGTATTCCCTTTCTCAGTCACTCAATGCAAGGTCATTAATCCTGCATGGAGTGGAGGCATCTGATGGGGAAAAAGGATGTGATCTTTCAATTAGGAGTCTATCAAAATGCATTGATAACAGATGAATTAAAGGTGCTCAATATCAAAACTTATTCTGGATTTTAGGTCTTAGTTTTTCTAATATGAAGGGTTTCTGTGTCAGTGTGAGAGACAGTTTTGATAGAGTTTTAAATATTTACTGATTAGGATATCACTCTCTCACTCAAATATAAGTGTAAATGTATAAAATAAATTGCAATGAACTGCATTCCCTGAATGCATGCTTCTTGCTGCTCACTAGAGAGACACACTGTATAACCAGCTCAGATGTAAATGCTGATGTGAGCTAGCCAAGGTTAGAGGAGATGAATACCAAACAAAGCCTATAGAATTCCATAATGATTCTTGCTTTTCTGTTCTGATAATGAAGTCTATAAATAAATTCAAATTTGTGGAAACTAAGAAAGAATTCTGAACGTTTTACTTTACTAAACAGTGTTTTATTTGTTAATCCAGCAGCTATTTACAACTGGATTAGCTAATTAATGAATGGTAAAAATGACTGCTGAAATGAATGGTAATTCATTTTAACTACAGCATTAACTGATAACCTCCCTTGAACATTGTATAACCCCAGGGTCCACGGCAAACAGAGGTGTGCCTGGAGAAATCAAGCTCCATTTGATCTGGGAACTTGAGCCAAAGAAAATAATGAACAGGTTAAAAAATGTTTAGGGAAAAAGTCTGAAGGCCACAGAAGATGAGCTATTCTAATTTTCCCAAAATAACTTAAAAGAAGTCTTGAGGGAGAGATTAAAAAAAATTGTGTTCAAAAATATGTCTCTTTGTCTTGTCTGTGGGGATAATTTTCTTTCTCTAGTAGTGTTTCTGTTTTCAGTGGCTTGATTAAGAGACAATATCTCATGATTAAATGATCTGGGCACATTTGCATATGAATGCCAGATGACATGGCATAGAAACTGATTAGGCCTCATCTATATCACATGCCTGGAATTTGATGCTAATAACACTTAATATATTAAGATTTGGATTAAACTTGACAAGAGAAAATGTAATGTAAAGCAATTTTGCTAAACATTTGGGAGCTTCACAGATTTTTTTCTCCCCTTTTAATCTGGGCATAAAAGTTTTTTCATCTCAGCTGCTGCTAACTTACACATTCTTAGAAATAACAGTCTTCTAACCACATGCACAGTCTAGAAATGATATGAGGAAGATAACTGTTTCTGATGGAAAACTCTGTGAACACGTGTCTGACTTTACCATTCTTGTGTTTAGATAAAGCAGGCACTAGCAGTGAGAGTATAGGCTTTCAACAACTTTTCATCTTCAGAAACACAAGGGAAAGTTTTCAAGCCTCAGAGTTACATTAAATCCTTGATAGTGGGATCATTTGTGTCTGATTTAAACTTTTACTGTTTTGCTTACACTAGTATGGTCCTAGCAGCTGATCCTGAGATGCTATCAGTAGTCTGTACCATATGCTTTCAAGATGCTTTGGGAGTTTGACATTTGAAAATTCACTAGACAGGCTTCAGAAGTAAGTGCTCAAATCATGAATAAGATAAAATAGAAACATATTTACGTTGAAATTAATAAAATAAATTAAATTTTTCATTACTCACACCAGGGGCAAAACTTTACCTCTGCAGCCTGGCTTATAGTAAGGACATCCTGTCTTCACTGAAGTGAGTAGGACCTCTGGGACTCTGGGACTCGCCTTCTAAAGTCCAATCTTGTGTAAAAGATCTGGCAGTGAGTGACAAGTGTAACTGGGCTTGAGGTCAAAATACTGTATCTCATCCAGCAGTTGAGGTACATGTCTGGCGCTCATCCCTCTTTCTGAATGAGCTGAAATCCCATGCAAACGTTTGCACATGAAGAGTTCAAATCCAGACAAAATTCAGCTGCTCATTAATTCTGAGGTTTCCTCATTTTCTAGCAGATTAATTTTTGCAGCTCAGCATACATACACCATATGTAACATTCCAGCACTGAAATGCACTGGGAGGAAGAAGGGCAGAAGTTGATGCAGACTGTGGGGAAAGATTATTTAAGTTTTGACTAATGCATGCCTAGCTACTGATGATGCAGTGAAGAAGAAAACGCCTGAAGTATCTTTAAGCCTTAATATCTTTAAGTTAGTGCCTTCTTTGTTAAACAGAAGGCATTAATAGTATTTTTGTAGCAGCAGTTGAGCTATTTTGAGCATAGAAATGTATGTTATTTATTTATTTATTTTATTCAGCTTCTGCAAGTTATATCAGCTGTAATGGTGTTTTAAGTTTCATTTAGTTTTGCAGATTCTGGCCCCCTACTCCCCCCTTTTTAATCGGACCTCAGTCACTTTTTAAGAAAAATGCAGTATTTGATGTTAATGTAACAGGAATTAATATGGTATCCACCATAATGTAATAGATACCCTTTTTGATACCATGAAAGGTAACAAAGATAGAAGTTATTGTATTTTATATATATTTTTTTAATTTTAAAGTACTGCCCAACCAAGGCTTCTCATAACATAAATGAGGTTTTCATCCTGCAATGTCACCAACTGCCAAAAAGTAGAAAATTCTTGCTACACTTACAGTTTTATAGAAGGTGTTCCCCCAGACATTCATCTCTTCTTTTGAAACTCATCTGGTGTTCCTTTGGCCATGAAATAATTTAAAAATACTCCACTGGAGCAGGGGAAATGTTTTAAGAGCCCTGTTCCTCCTCAGTAGCCTTTCTTTGGGTTACCCCCTGAAAGCCTATGGACTGCCCAGATGAGTAAAGCAAAGCCCCCTTGTGCTGACTGCTGGTGCTTTGTG
Organism: Calcarius lapponicus; assembly: GCA_039654755.1. Classification (NCBI taxonomy): domain Eukaryota; kingdom Metazoa; phylum Chordata; class Aves; order Passeriformes; family Fringillidae; genus Calcarius; species Calcarius lapponicus. The sequence goes on along the minus strand of CM077463.1, from coordinate 33,310,828 downwards.
CCAGGAGGCCATGCTCTCACTTGAACCAGCACTGTGCTGTAGCTCTGCACATTACACAAGCAAAGGCTCTGAGCAGAGTTCCCCTTGCTTGCTCTCTCTTGTTAATAGGATGGAGTGGAACAGAAATAGCTGGTACTAAGTTTGTGATTGGGGTTTTGGACATGCAGTAACATGCTACCTGTCATGTGACAGAACACACTCTGTAGCTGTATTTTCCTTTGCCATTTTAGTTCTGACAATACCATTTCCATTGGGTATACAACAATATATTTTTTATTTTATTTTTAGTTTCATTTTGGTGCTGAATTATTATTTGCAATAATACATGTTCTCTCCTCTCTCTGAGGGCTCTGCTCATCAGCATTAAATAGTTATTCGTGGTGCTAAAGGTATTGCTGGGAAGCACATGTGGGAGGGAACTGTGAGCCTGTGCTGCCTCTCTCCCCAGTGCTGCCCTCCAGGAGTGCTGCAAATAGAGAATGGTGTGGAGTTCGCTGCTGGCCCTACTGTAGTGCCATGGCCAGATCTAGACTGCTGAACACAGAGCCATCCAGGGACTCAGTAGGAATTCACCTAGGGATTCAAATGCAAACAAGAACAAATTCTGCCCTGTGAAATTACTTAACACAAGTCAGGCTTGGAAAATGACAGCAACCCCTGTGAGAGCTGCTCTCTGTGACAAGGTTGTTTTCTGCACATTGGCTCCTCAGTTTCTAGTACTGCACAACAAAATCCCACCTAAGAAGCTGAATTCATGCAGTGGTTTGCAGTGGTTGGAAGAGAGATGTAGCCAGGTGGGATCTGGTGTTGTTCTGCCTGGCCAGGGGTTCATTTCTACTAGCAAAGAGCCCCTCAGTCTCAGAGTGGAAGATGTGGAATTAGCTGCTTGTAGGCAATAATGCCATTCCAAGTTCCAAATACTAATAGGATGTAATTTTCACAACGTGTTCCCATAATAATTCAGCTATTAAGAGGGGGAAACAAAAAATAGAGCTTGATCCATACCTATATATATTTAAGAGTGGCACAGCAGACACACTGGGGAATATGCTTGGAAAAAAACAGGCTGGTGTCTGCCTTGAAATCTTCAGAGACCCACTCAAAGCTTTCAGCTACTGTCTGCTGCTATCTGCACTGGGGACTGACACACATCCTTATCAGCCCTGGCCCTTGCTTGAAAACACTGTTTTAGGTAATGCAGGCATGAATGATACACCACCTCTTACAACTTGAGGATTAAAAAGTTCACTCCCACCTTCAGGAAACAAATACTGATCCTTATGGTACACCTGAGACATCAGAGAGTAATACGTGGTAGGGAGGGAAAGCAAGCAATGGTAGTCTGGGGACAAAATGGAAATTTAGTGATTCACAGAAGCAGCTTTCTTTAGAACAAACCAGAACATTTTATTGATTTCTCCATCTTTTTAAAATAGTTCTCTTGAATTTCATTATTCACAAGGCAACAGAAAATGCACATTCTGAAATTCAATACTAAAAAAAACCAGGAAAATTGAAGTTATTATTCTGTGACCTCACTGCTCTTTGGCATCTCATGATGCATTTCAAAGCTGTACAGAGAAAGGATGCATACAAAAATGTGTGAAAAAAAAGAGAGGGGAAAAAGTAAAGAAAGAAACAATTATCACAAAAGAAGCAGTATTTTGTACAGGCTACATAAAGCATTATATAGTGATAGAAAAATTTTCTGAATTCAGCTTTAAATGAATTAGAAATATAATTAGGGAATGAAGTTGGAGAATTTGTGGTACATTTGATTTCTACTGTCTTGAAGCATGGACTGCTCTCTGAAAATTCAGGATTCAGTCTCCAGCTCTCTGCTCAGCTGAATCGTGTTTTTTTCACTGTATCTAGTGATGTGCAGTTCATAACATCAGATGTACATTCATACAGCTGCAGCTCTGTGTGGCTAAGAGCTGATACCACATAGCCATAAGCAGATTTTATATGTGGTGGTTCTGGGCTTGACTGACATTTACCATGGGAGTCGACTACTGAAGTGGTTGCCTCTTTCTTGAGTTTGTGCAGAAAGGTTTTAGTAGTGAAGGGCCACTGAGGTGGCTTCTGTGAGAAGACACCAGGCACTGTCCTATGTCAGCAGGCTCCAACATGGACCTGCTGCTGGCCAAAGCCAAGCCCATTAGCAATGCTGGCAGAACCTCTGTGACAAGATATTTAAGAAAGAGTAAAAATATGCTGAGCAAGAGCTGCGATGGAAAGAAATTAGAAAAATGAGAAAAACAGCTCTGCAGACATCAATGTGGAGGAGGTGCTGCAGGCACTAAAGCAGAGAGTCCCCTGCAGGCCTTGATGAAGACCATGGCGAGGCCCCTCTGCAGTGTGTGGAAGTCCAGAGTGGAGCAGAGATCCACATGCAGCCTGTGGAGGACCTTGTGCCAGACCAGGCAGAGATGCTGTGGAGGAAGGTGCAGTGAAGGGTCCTGGCAGGGGACCCATGCTGGAACACTCAGTTCCTGGAGAACTGACCCCATGGAAAGGGATCCATGCTGGAGTAGCTCTAGAAGAACTGCAGGCTGAGGGCCAGAGCCCATGCAGGAGTAGCCCATGTAGGACTAGTGAGTGGGAAGCCCCCAGTGCTGGAGTAGGGTCAGGGTGCGAAGGGGAAGGAGCAACAGCAGCATGTGATAACTGCAACCCCCATTCCTCGTGCTCTGTGCCACTGTGGCAAAGGACAAAGGCAAATTGGGAGTGAAGTCAAGCTCCAAAAGAAGGGACAGGTGGGGGGAAGGGTTTTCTAGATTTGTTCTTATTTCTCAGTATCCTACTCTGTCATTAACTGACAAAAAATTCAATTATATTCTCTGAGTCTGTTTTGCCTGTGATGGTAATTGGTGAGCAATCTCCCTGCCCTTATCTCAGCACACAAGCTTTTCATTTTGCTTTCTCTCGCTGTCCTGCTAAACAGGGGGAGTGAGAAAGTGGCTTGGTGGGCAGCTGGTGGCCAGCCAAGCTCAAAACGCACTTTGCCTGTAGGGTCCTTCTCCACTTGCTTTATCACTACTATCCTCCACAGGGTGCTGACCCATGTTCTCAGCCACAGCTTTGCTAAAGTCAGCCCTGCCAGTTCCCAGAGTCACAGAAGCAAGGAGCCACCAGCCACCAGCCTAGGCAACAATGAAAGGATTAGGTTGGAGGAACATGGTAGTCATGCACAGTACTCTCATGGCTCATATCTGGAAGTTGTGTAGGGTGTGAAGTTAATAAAATGTTGTCTTTACAAAAATGGGAGAATTTGGTTCCCAGTGGCTCTTTTGCTACTTTAAATGCAGGTAAATCTAAGGCTGTCTGATTTCAAGCTATTGTCAAGTTCTTACCTCCATTTGGTCTTATGCCTAATTTATTTTTACAAAATCATTGTTTTCATCAAATTCTTTTGTAACCTGGATATGCATAAGTACTATCCTCCAAAAAAAAAAAAAAAAAAAAAAAAAGAATGAAGAGAAAAAAGGACTATATAGTAAGTTATTCCCATTTTTTTTTCATGTTTCTATGGGAATGAATCAGCAGAAAATGCTGCATGGCTGGATCAAAGATGCCACAAACTGATCAAAAGGGTATGTTGGAGTATTTCTTAAGGGTCACTTTACTGCATTGCAAAATGCCTGAAATGTGGACACACTTACCACTGGCACAACACTCCTCAGTGTATACTGAGATCACTGAGCAGAATAACCCATCATTTATTACTGACACAAGAAAGCTGCTACATTTGAAATCTTGTTGTGATGAATGAAGCTCATTTACATTGAAATTGCCTTGCAACATCCCACCATCAGTTATGTTTATGTCATCCATTGACAGGTAAAATGTTCTTTGGGGAAAAGACATGAGGTAACATAGAGAAAAAAAGCACCTCATGACAGAAAATTGCAGGATTTTTTTGTGCCCATTGTTTTATGAAAAATGTGTGATGTTCACAGGGAGACAGTGAAAAGGACAGGGTAAATTGAAAGCAGGGTCTTTAAGTCCTGCATGTCTACCTTTGCAGCCTTTGAAAATGTCAGATCCATGTGGAGTATTATCTGCTTAGAAGAGGAATAATTTCTGCTGGTAGTGGCATTTTTAAAGAGTTGGGACTACATGCATCACCACTGCAAAGTAGATTTCCATTGACTTCAGAGAGAGTGGGAAGGACAGGCCTGTTAGAATATTGTACAGGAAGAACTGAAAGGATTTTTCTGGCTATTTGAGCAACAGATAACAGAGAAGATCAGACTGGATGGTTTGTGCTGTAGGAATCTGGTGTTTCCTTGATGTGCTCTGCCTTTTGGACTGGTGTTTGAAATAGTAACTATAAATGATGACTGTGATGAATGCTGACTTTTCTTGATGCCTTCTCTGGTACTGCAGTGTAAGTCATCATTTAAATACATAGCTTAAAATAAAAAATATTTCAAAACACTATTTGCATTTTTAATGCACTATTTCAGTATTTCAAAAGCTTTTCTCTTCAACAATTGAAAATTATAAGCAGGACTTTCATGTGAGGCGACTTCTGCTTTCTTGCATAGCAGATTTCTTACTCATTTCACTGCAAGTGCTGCATTTCCTTTACTAACATTCCCTTTGTAGATCACCTCAAGGTTTGACCTTCATCCTACCTTCCAGGTATGTTTTATGAAGCTAGTATGAAAATAGTATTTGCAAGTAAAGCTGGGTCTCACTTCCATAAAAGTGTTGTTGTTAGAGAAGTTTGCCCAAATTGCTCTGCTTTGATTTTTTTGTTGTTGTTTTTCATTGCTTTGACTTGAGGCAGCGCAGGGAAATGTGACAATTCCTATGCTGTTAGTCAGCTTTGGGTCCATGGACTGACCACATTGCTGTCTGTCTGTCCCTGAACAGTGTGTGGATGATAGATATGTGAAAGTATTCTCCTAGTCTTTTCATTTGATTGAGATAAAAACCCAATAAGAATGCATTTCAAAATTATTTGGTGAATGAGTGCTAGTGAGGACATACCCATGTCAAAGGTCATTATTTCCAGCATATCTGGACAGAGCTGGTGAGATGAATTCTGTAGAGAAAAATGCCAGTGGTCTGGAAAATTGTACATCCCAGAGAAGCAGCTGTTCCACTGCCCACATCTAAGACGATGTCCCCAGTGACCTTGTCTGAGAAAAAGAAAAACAGCAAAATGCATCTTTGAGATATTTTCATAGACTCGTGGAACGGTTTGGGTTGGAAGGGACCTTTAAAGTTCAGCTACAGCAGCTCAGGTGGAAATGAAGTCCCTTCCAGCTCAGCACACTGCTTCAGTGACAGCAGGAGTATCCTAAGTGGTCAAAGTGTTTTAATTTAATTTCAAGGAAGCAAGCCTGAAGCTACACACAGCAGCATACATTATCATAAAATCTTGGTAATGTTTTTCGTATTTCAGAATTGAAAAATTACATCAATCTTTAACCCATCTCAGTACTTCTCCAGTGTGTCAAAATGTCCTAATTTCTCAAGTATTTTTGAAAATGAGCTGTTTCCTTATGTCAGACAATATCTTCCTAAAGCCAGGAGATGGAGCCCTGCTGCCAAAGCCTATCACCAATTGCTGAATCTACACCCACAGAAATACACCCCAAGAAAAATTTTTTAAATTTCACTTGAGGAAAACATGTATCAGTTCTGCTTTCTTCTGATAAGATTTGATGTGTGCCATCATCAGTCAGCAGATTTATGGCTACTGAGTAAGGAAATGGTCTGATGGGCTTCTGTGTTCTGAAGACAGCCAGCCACTGGAAGAGAGAATGTTGCAAATAGTCTGTTCAGTTTTATGCAGGTGGCTGGTGATGGTGCTAATAACTGCCTCAGCAGATGCATGAGACAAGGGAGTAGAGCAACTCCCCAGTGCCAGGACAGCAGGGGCCTGGCTCACCTCCCTTGGCCCCTGCCACTCCAAGGCTTCTGGCATGGGTTGCCTGAGGGGGCATCACACTGTACCAGGGGGGTGAGCCCAGAGAGGCTTCCCCGTCACCCCCAGGACTGCAGGGGCTCTGAACCCAGGCTCCTGGTGCTGAAGGCTCTGCTGTTCACATGCTATTTATATCAGGCCATGCTGTGACAGCTTAATCCTTTACCAGGGCAGTGAGGGGGGGTTGCCTGTGACATCTGGCATGGCCTAAAAGCCCTCTGTGTACTCAGTGCCTGATTTATGCAGCCTGTGGAAGTCTGCCAAAGCTGGCCACTTCCCTTTTGGTGTCACTAATCAGTCATTAACAAGGACAGCGCTTAGCAACTTAATTCAGCAACATTAGCCACCATCCTCCTGGAGTACAGATGTCTGAGTTCCACTCAGCACATGTGCTGCTTGACTTCAGCACAAGCCATCCACCTCTGTGGAAATCTGTTGCCTACAAGGGAGGAAAAGCAGGGGAGACTGCTTATGGCACATATATATATGTAAAAGCACATGCTCAAGTAATCCAGGAAGACTGTTCACTTCATTGGAGACACACATGCAAAAGAATATGAATTTTGCAAAACCACTTTCTCCCTGGAGTACAAATATATTAAAAAATGCAGAGCAGGGAAGACCATTCACTCCAGTTATTTTGCTTTGTTTTGGCAACACAATCTGCTGGATGCTGGCTGCTCTCTTGCCAGTCCACACAAGTATAGGGCTGCTGGAGCAGCATGGAGCACCATTTCTAATGCCAGTGACCTGCAACTAATTCTGTGGGGATGATTTCAGGGCAAAGGAGGGAAAGGACAGCCCCAGTGTCAAACTCCAAACCAACTGATAAGATTTCAGCTCGAGATTTTTTTATTTTGGTAAAGTTTCTGGATTCATAAGTTTAGAAGTACACTTTGGAGATTATGCTGCTATTGTATAATTCTTCAATTCCTCAGTCATACTGATTTCCTGAGTGCCAGCTTCCACTGTGATATGAACAGAAAACAGTGAAAAGTACATTGAAAAAATTGGGACTTTGAATTGTGATGCCTCCAAAACCCAGAACTGCTTGAGCTTGATGGCAATGAGCAGATTTTGAAGTTTTTCTAACATGTTAAAAAGGGACTCCACTCACCTAACTGCACTAGGGTTTCCAGCTTCTGCAATGCTCATTGGCACAGTGTGGATGAAAAGATCTATGGTGCAGAAAGTCTTCCCAAAACCACTTTTTAAAAGCTCAGTGAAATGTTGCACTACATCTGCTGGTGCCCATCCTGGGTATGGAAAGCAGCAGATGGCACCGAGTGGCTGCACTTCTCCACACGCTGTTGCCCTCTTCTGCAGCTGGTGAGGAGGGTGCATGGTACAGGGAAAGGACATTCCTCCATCCATCCATCCATCCATCCATCCATCCATCCATCCATCCATCCATCCATCCATCCATATTAAAATATCAATTTACTGCCTCGATCTGAATGAAAGGTGTTTTAGAAATTTGTTGGTACCAGTTGTGCACAGAATCAGACTTCATTTTATTGTTTGCTTTTGACAATTTTACCTAAATTTACAGCCTGTAAAGGGCATTTCCCTTGCAAAGTCGCTGTCAAAGACAACCTAAGTTGTTGAAATTGATGCTTCAAATGAATTTGGGAGTGGGGAATCATCTCAAAAAACAATGCTTAAAAGAAAACAGGACAGTCTTCACATAAAAAACCCGTTCTAAAAACCAGTCTGGCTGTAGAATAATTAACTCAATAATTGGCTCATGACTTTGTATGCCAGAATGGCATGTAGAAGTGACAAGGTGTTTGGGGGCTCCCTAGATGACTGTTAGAAACCAGGAGGAGTTTGTCCTCCTATTCCCTGTTTATTTTGGTTGTTACAGACACCAGCCAGAAGGGTAAAAGTACCCTCACAAAAAGCCCTAACATAGCCTGTATGTGTAAAGATTTTTTGCAGGTGGGGGTTGTGAGCATCTTTCAAAAAGTGCATTTATCATATGTTATGATATTATGCACATATCATATGGGGTTTGGGTTATGAGGAATAATATCTTTTATTGGCTCATTTTAGACAGCTGGGTAAAAAATATGAACTTCAAGGCAAACAAGGCCCTTTTTATTTGGCTGTTTCTAAGTTTTAATGTGTCTCTAAGGAAAAAACCAGCAGCTTATCTTCTAAAAATAGATATATAATGATGAAATATGTACTGTAACATATTCAAAGAACCTAGCCTCAGGTTCCACCAGTGGAGTACATTTCATGGAAATGATAAAAGTGAGAGAATGCTTTAGTTTTCTGGATTTGTTTGGCTTGTGCTTTGCCAGATGTCAGGAATAATTGGTCCATAAACGCAGCTTCAGAGCATATGGATTTCTTTGGGGAATGACAGAAATCCACTAAGATTCACTGCATTGCAACTGAATAATTAAAACTTGTGCTTTGAAACTATGATTTTGCCATCATCTAAGAGAGAGAGAGAGAAAAAAAAAGAGACATATTAGTTAGTTAATACCATGACCATATGATTTCTATTGTTATTTATAAAGCAGCTCTAGCCCTCACTTAACTGTTATCAGGGAAGATAAAAAGAAAGGCCTGACACCCACCTTGCAATTCCCACAACTTCTAAACAAACAAAAATTTCCCTTTGCCTGCCTTGCTGTATTTTCAGCAGGGGCACATTATGTCAAAGTGAACAGCTTTCAGAAGAAAGTTGTGGATTTACTGTATTTAGCTGCAATGAGCCCTGTTCAAACACAGCTAGTGAATAATTCCATGCCGGGAGCTGTTCTGGATTATCCCAGGCATACTGAGAACAAAGTCTCCTCCTTTTGCTAGGTGGTCTCTGGATATCAATTAACAGCTGGTTTGCTTCATCTTTAGAATGAACTGAACAGAGCCCTTTACCACTTCTTTTTGAAAGCCTCTGAAAGTCTCTGACGAAAGTCTCTGAAATTATTTTCTACTCAAGATCATATTTAAAATGGATAAGTTTCAGTGTATAAAAGATACATTTTCTGTACTGGACTATAACTGATATTGCTAGTTCTAACTTTCTTGGCAAAATTCCTCCATACATCTTTCTGAATTACTAATGTGTGTATTTAGATGCAATAGTGAAAATAAAATCTGACCATGAATATTTTCACGTACTATTTCTGAATGAAGAATGCTAGGAAATAAAATACAAACTAAAGTAGCAAGTATATGATGCTAACAATAGCACTCTGTGACTTTTCAGAGTACTCTCAAGGAAGATGCAAGCCTCCAGCTGAGTTCAAGCTGAGAGTTGATAATATTAGACAGAATTTTCAGCTTCAGGATTTATCTTTTTTACTTGACATTGAATCTTCTTAGAGAAAAAGGAAGGCACATTCTGGCCAATAATAGTTCAGCTCAATAAAATTGGTTATATATGCAAAGACACTGCTGGGAGCTGTGCAAAAAAAGGTAAGATGAAGAATGAATAGTTACGGATCTGGCCCTGGGTTGCTATATGTGGTCCCACCTATGGAGGGACAAGTGCATTTGTGTGATGCTTGGTGAAATTTTATCCAGGGCTGATTGTAATTACTAATTTTAAAAAGTCTTTCCTTATTATTCCATTCACAGCAAAGGTCAGTCTAAAGATTCTTCTGACACAAATTTGGGCCGAGCATATTTCTAAAAAATTTTTTTAAAAATTGTATTCAGTTTCTTTGTTCTTAAAAATTTTTCCCACACCCCTACCCCATTTCTGTTGCTGCTGTGGCTACTGGGCAGGAAGTTACTGATCCCAGGGACAGCTGAGGAACTTGTCCTGGTGCTGTCTCTCAGCTGAGAGAAGTTTCAGCTGAGTCTGGGTTAGCTGAGTTGCCTGTGTAGCTCTGAGAAAACCAATGAATATGGAAATCCTCCTCAAAGTTTGTGGGGCTGAATGCCCAGCCCAGCAGCTGGGAAGGAGCTGTTTCTGCCTCATTGACTTTTCCTGTACATATAGACTGGCTGCTCACGTACATATAGACTTGGTGTTGGATTGCCAGTCTTAGATGACCTTTCCTGAAACACTCAAAATGACATTTAAAGCACAGATGGTATAAATAATCCCTTCTGTTTACTAAACTTGCTTAGTTTTCTTGTAAACCTGGAGTTTATATCCAGTCTGCAGCTGAAGCCCAGAGAGACTCCCTGATAACTGGAAAACCATGCTGAGAAGGCAGAGGAGACAGCAAACTGTGTCATTTTGGGCTCCCAGTTGCAGATGTGGCTTGCATAGGAAAGACATAATAGAAGAAGGAGGAGCATCTGAGGTCAGGGGCACTTGTAGGAATAGGGCAAGACTGGAAATTTCCCCATTGTTAGCACTGTTCACACAGTGGAAGCAGCTGGAGGGTCTTTGCAAATGCCAGGGCAGACACCCAGGACTTTCTTCTGTCACAACCTACGAATTTTTCAAATTTAGCTGTTTTGACCAATTCATGTAACTACCCCTGGGTCTGGCTGATAAATCTTGGAGATGTTTCTTAGTGAGAGATTGGTAAAGGTATGCTCTTTCCTCTTCTCTCTGTTTCCAGCAACAAAATAACTTTCAGTATTTCTGCAGCCTCAATTCCAAGTGATTTTTAGTGAAGATGCTGAGAAAAGGCACCAGGCATATTTTTAAAATACCATTTAGACTCCTCAACCCAACAAACAAGCCTAGAGCTGTACAGAGCTGTTTTATTTTGCCGTTCTGCTTATAGGAAATGTTGAACACTTGCATGCTTGCAGACACTGTCCTGTTGTTGGAGTTGTAAATATTGTCAAGGCTTTCTGACACTGAAAAACACTTGCAAGTGGTCCTGGAGGAGGACCAGGTGTCTAGTGTAGCTACAGGCTCAGCTAATCCACATGGGGACATATCTCCAGATGGTTTTCAATGGGCAGAAGAAGCTTATCCCCATGGTCAAAATGTCAAGAGCTGTCACTGTCAGCAGTCAGCTCAGGAGCTGGGCTGGTGGACATGAGACATAATCCTCCTTTGGAGACTGAGTTGCAGAGAGTTTATGGTCAAGCTGGAAAATGAGCTTTGGGACACCTTAATCAACACTTCTCTTGCTTCAGAAAGCCTTAATCAAGGAGGAGATGTGACTTTTCCTTTGTGCAGTAGCTGTTAATATTTAATTATGTATTCTGAAAGATGAGGACTTCAGTTAAATTGTCTCTTCAATGAAACAAGGGAAATAAATTGGCGCAATAAGGCAGGTCCAAGCTTACCAAACTAATTCCTATGATTTCCAGCCTTTGTGGACAAGTTATATCTGTTGCTTGCACAAAAAAAAAAAAAAAAAGTGCAAATCCTTCCTTCAACTAGCAGCAGTATGGCTGAAGTGAAGTAGTAGTTCTCATTAGAAGAAAGCTGTTCAGTTTCTTAGAACATTCTTTTTATATTTTTTTGGAAGAAATCCAGTCACATGCATAAAATTGCTAACAAGACAAGAATCAAGCATTATAATATGTTGAAAATCAGACTTGCACTTGTGAAACTTGATGAAGTTTAGTTACAGATTTAAGTGAAGTGAGGTAGATCTTACAAACCCTGCTGAGAAAATGTGCATAATTTCTAATGTAATGGTTATCATATAACCATAGAATAATTGAAAACAGTTTGGGTGTGCAAAGGACCTTCAAGATCATCTATTCAAATTCCCTGCTATGTGCAGGGGCATCTTCCACTAGACCAGATTGCTCAGAGTCCCATCCAACCTGGCCTTGAACACTTCCAGGGATGGGGCATCCACTACTTCTCCGGGCAACCTGTTCCAGTGACTCACCATCCTCACAGTCAAGAATTTCTTCCTAATATCCAATCTAAACCTACTCTCTTTCAGTTAAAAGCCATTCCCCCTTGTTCTGTCACTACAGGCCCCTGTAACAAGTTCCTCTCCAGCTCTCCTGTAGCCCCATCAGGTACTGGAAGGGGCTCTAAGGTCTATCCAGAGCCTTTTCTTCTCAAAGCCGAACAAACCCAGCTCTCTCAGCCTGTCCTCATCGAAGGGGTGCTCCAGCCTCTGACCCACTCCAGAGGGTCCATATCCTTCTCCTGTGTGAGGACACAGAAACCAGTACTGCAGGTGGGGTCTCACAAAAGCAGAGTAGAGATGTATATAAATGTCTTAACAAAGGAAAACAGGTTGTTTTTAAGCAGTATATTGAGTATCAACTCAATGTATTACTTCAGTGATTTATTATTTAACCATTATTACTCAGAAACACATGTCAGAGATAATGAGACATTTTCATGTTCAAATAATTTTAAATCATATTTTTCAAGCATAGCCGGCTATCTTTTCCTTAAGGGCATACTTGAATCAAATTAAGAAGCAGTCAGAACTGTGTACAATTTGCTTAGTGCAGAATTAGGTAAAAAGCTGCTTATTACTAAGCTCAAAAGAGTCAGATACAAGTTCTGGTACAAGCGTCATCTATCTCATCAAAAACAGAACATTAAAGCTGGGCCAAACAGTGAGATGTAGAGTCATATTTTATAGGGTTTTCTTTCCCTGTAGAAATGGAAGACAAAAATCCATAAATAAAGCACCTAAATCAATACTTGTGCAAAAAATTAAGAGTCTGAAACAGCAAAAAAATGATGGGTTAGTTTTATATGCTTGAGTTTCTAAGACAATAGGATATAATATGATAATATTTGCAAATTCCCCCGTTCAAATACTATGATGTTCACAAAATAGAACTGGTAATCTTTCCTGAATGCTCTGAAAGCTTAGATCATCAGGCAGTCTCTTTATTCAACAACTGAGGCTTTATAGATTTTATATGATATTGCTGAAAGAATAAAGATTCCACCTGCAGTAATAAGTCCCTCAAAATAATAATTTTAAAAGCCAGAATAATAATTTTGTATGGTCTGCTTTTGCATAATTCTGCATATATTTTTTTGTACTAGGAATAAAATTTGTAAATCTAGAGTAGCTATCTATTCATTGTAGTTTTTATTCTCACCTGTGCTGACTGTGATTAAAAGTCCGATGCATCTTAAAATTATGTATTGTTATTTTATATATACATATATATATACACATATATATATACATATATATATACTTTGCCACAGAAACCCAATACTCAGTGTTTCATCTGATTTGACACTTGTATTTTCTTCAAAATATTGATAAACTAAAGAGGGAAAAAAGTGGAAAAATAGAAATTTATGTGGTTCCTTTGGAAAAAAAAGGAAAAAAAATTGCCACATGAAAAGATAAGAGCTGCCATGAAACAATAGCGTCATTTCAAATTTTAAAAGAGAAATTAAGGGGAATTGAGATGGGACAAAAAATAGAAAACAGTATTTAGCAGCACAGTTTTGCATGCATGTTCCTTGGCAGCCTTTATTCTTAATTTTGCTAACAAACATAGAATGAAGAGTTAAACAACTGTGATTTTTTAGATACTGGCATGAACTACTCCTATTTAGTACTACTTCAAAGGCATTGAACTTCAAAGTTAATGATTTTTCAGTCCCCATTCTGATATCCTTCTTCTGCACTATCTTCTGCTGTTTGCTTGTTCTGTTTTGAAATAAAAAAATAATTCAAAAGTAAAAGGTGGAAAAAAGTCTTCAAAATTTTGCCATTCAGATGATTTTGCAGTTCTCTTGGCAGCCCAAGCAAAGTGTCTGGAGACAGTACTTTGCAGTTTTAAGACAGTGTTTTGTAGCTCTTTGAAGGCTCTTAGTTGAATCTGATTGGTGGAGTTAGTTATAGAGGATGAAAACATACCTGAGAGACCCTTATTTTTGCTAGCTGAGCGTGTAAACTGCTCTTTCTGTGCACCAGAAACTCTAGCATAAATTTCCTTTGCAGACTGTGGTACTTAAAAAGGAGGTGGAATGGGATACAGATGCCAAAATACAATCAGATGCAAACACATAACAAGATGATATAGTAGAAACCTGAAAGTAGAGAGGACCCTAACAGTGATATTTCCGTGGCTAAATACAAGTGTCTTCTGCTAGTCAATAAACATGTGAAATCCCAGACATCTGCTCTGTCCTTACCTCCAAGGAGAAATACAAGCTCTTGCACACCCTTACTTCCCCTGCCTCTACTTCTGATTATGCAAACATTTATACTTTAGTACCAAAGATCACAGGAAACTCAGAATACTGTGGCACAGGAAAAATGAGGACCTAGGTGTTCCTAAGGCCTCAAATCTTCCCGTCCCTGCAGATCATTGGGAGTATAACCTAAGTGACATGTGGGTTTATTATAGTAATACCACATAAAGGGTGGTTCAAGGGAGCAACTACTTGAGTGCACTAGGAGTTACCTAAGCACCAAGGTGTCTGTCAGTTTCTGAGTGAATCTTAAAATCTTGGCCTTAAAATCACATAAGAAGAATAACCCCACCAATTTGAATGGGATTTTGGAAAAACCCAACATAAATAGGATAGAAATAAAAGTGTTCGGGATATTTTTGCACTTAGATATTTATAATGAATAGGAGTATTTTAGTGCCTGAGAAGGATTATTGTTGTGCTTTGTGCTAAGGTCCACAAGGCTACTAATTAGGATACTTCAGTCTGTTTGCAGCTTGATATGAAAATCATACAGAATCACAGAATCACAAGGTCGAAAGAGACATTCAAGATCATCAAGTCCAACCCAGCCCTAACACCTCAACTTAACCATGGCACTGAGTGCCACGTCCAGTCTTTGTTTAAACACAGCCAGGGATGGTGACTCCACCACCTTCCTGGGCAGACCATTCCAGTACCTTATCACCCTTTCTGTAAAAACTTCTTCCTAATATCCAGCCTATATTTCCCTTGGTACAGTTTGAGACTGTGTTCTCTGGTTCTGTCTGTTGTTGCCTGGAGAAAATGACCTGCTGGTCACTGTCAGCTGTTGTCAGAATTTGCCAGCTGTTGCCTCCTGCAGCCAGTGTGGCTACCAGACTTACCCATCTCTGCTGCTACATAGGCTTTCTGAGGAAAATGCCAAACTGTATTAATAATATTAATATTTAGTCCAATGTTTTGTTTAATGCTAGCCTAAATCCTGAAACTGTGGGACATTTAAAGAAAAAAACAGCCATTGTCCCCACTCCTCTCTTCTTCTTTTCCATGGGGACTTTGTGCTGGCAAAGGCCATAAAAGCTCTAGGGACCAAGCCAGGCTTAAATCTTAAAACAGAAAAAAAGAGGTTCTGTGCCTCCATCCCATGTTGGAGGTCCAGGTGCTCCAGATTCCGCACAGCCTGACTATGCAGCTTTCCCTTCTCCACTAGATTTGGCAGACACCAGTTTTGGCAGGCAAGGATGGATTAGTGGGCACATACCAACCCAGCAGGGTAAAACCAGCTCTAGGATGGGCAGCTCTCCTTCCCTAAGAGGGAGAAAGCAACAACAAAGGCTTGGGAAGATCATGCCTGAGGTCAGGTGGTGTGGCCACATCTTTCTGCACAGGCACTCAGCCTTTGGGAGTCAGCTGAAGGAGAGCATGAAGCCCTAGAAGGTCCAGCCTGGGGCAGGGAATACAACAAAGGCATTGGGTTAAGCTCAATCCTTTTACTGCCAGCTGCACATAGGTGTTGCTGTACCTGGAATTCCCCTACTTACAGATTGTGATGACATCTCTGGGGAAGTTCAGTCTGACATCCTCCTCAATGAGTAAAGGATCAGCAACTCCGAACTGGATGCAAAAGTAAAGTAAAATAAAAATAGGTAAAACAAGAACAACAGAACAAAATAGAAGACAGGATATACTCTCCCTAACCAGTCTGGTGGTTGAAGAAAATCTGCTTGAGAAACCTGCAGAGGCTGTAATCAATCTGTGGTTATATATACACGTTCCTTTTGATAAAATGCTTTAGAGGAGTGAGGGTTTCTGTCTTTAATTTTCTCAAGATATTAAAGTGTTGTGCTGTTTCCTAGTTCCTGCAAGAAACTGCTGCAAACTTAATGCTCCCAGTATTGGAAATAGCCCAGACATAAAAAAAGAGTCAGTAAGGGATACTGTAGACCATTTGTCTTTTTCTGACCCTCTCTAGACCCTCATTTTGTTAGATTGAATGATCTCTCAGAGTGCATTAGCTGAAACACATCTTGAAATTATGAAGTACCCACCTTCCTTGCGCTCATGATTTGCTATTTCTAGGAGGAGGACTTGTCCCCTAATTGTAGAGGCTCTTCATAGGTATCAAGGTGTCATCCTTCACCTGAAAAAGGGGAGAATATATAAGGTAATGGAAGCCTTAAAATTTTTGATATATGTTTTCACATATTTTCACAAGTGAAATAAATTTCCTGTAGTTGGTAATGAACATTTGATCCATCCCATCCAAAAAAAATGTATGACTTGAGGGCTTCTTGAAAAGAAAAAAGAACAAAAAGAGAATAATTTTTATTTCAGCTACAGCTATGAGGTCAAGCTGCTCTAAGCTGCTTTAGTGGGGTACACAGAGCACACAGAAGTCAGGTAATTTGCTAGAAATCCTTCTTCCCTTCTGCTAGGTACTGTAGAACATTACATAGGTCAGATGGTAATTTAGATCCATCCGTGAAGCTGAAATGTTGACAATTACTCCAATAGCACCATTAATAATTGTTCTGCATTGTCTGCAATCTGACAGCAACTCTCCCAGCTACCCTCATCTTCACAGTGCTAGGCACTGCCAGAGAAAAAAACAGAAAGGCCAGCTCTGATTTGAACAAAGAGCTTGCCGAAAATTTCTGAGCTTACCAAGAGCCATGGAAATTTCAGGAAAGGCCACAAGATGTGCAAAATCCTCTACCACTCATTTCTTGTTGGGACTTTAAAGCCAGCTTCAAACATTTTCTGCAGCTCTGGAAAATTGAGGACAAAGGAAGCAAATTGCATCTGAACATTTAAAAGGACACAATAATTGATATATGAAACCAATTAAGTACTAGCCCAAAGCCCTTTAGCTGGACTGTACCATGGGCTTAGAGCAGCTTCCAGTTAAAAGCATGAAGGGAACACTGGCAGCCCACTCCTCACAGTGAGCACAGTGCCCTTTGTGGCTGGGTCTGAAGAGCAGCACAAGCTGGGAGCTGGTAGATGGAGGTTTGGATGAATTTGTTGATATGAAGAACTTGTTAAACTGTGCCCCAAGAGAATGAGCACCTTTCCACTAGATTTATTCACTATTACATCTAGGCAGGGGTGAAGATCTGGATATCCCTGCCTGCAGGCATCATCACCACTGGGAGGATCTTTGGGGTTTTTTCAGACCCTTTTTCTCTGTTGCAGAAAGAGTTACAATAATTAACCTTAGACTCTAAATACTAAAAAGCAAACAAACAACAAACAAATTTCTTTTTAAAAGTTAGTTGAGATCCCATACATTCATAAGAGCCTTCTAAAATACATAATGGTTTGTTTCTGCCATGGTATTTTAAGTAAGCCTCTAAGGCTTATTAAACCTCAGAAACAGTCTGAGGTTCATGAATCCTCAGTGGTCTAGCAGAGCTCCCGGATGTTTTTACCTTTAAGTGATATGGTTTGCTCTGGCATTCTCAGTGGAAAGGCCAAGTGGCCATTCTGCAAGTCCCACTGGATACAAAATTTAGAATACAAATTGCAGTTTTATTTGATGCAAGCATGGATGCGGGTGAGTCAGAGAATTGATGAGGAGAGACAGTATGTCATTTGCCTATTTGCTGCTTTTATTTCTGACATTCAAAGGATGATAGCTTATCTTCTTACAAGGGCCCATTTATAAAATAAATCAATAAGAAAAGGGAAAGCACTAACCCCCCCTATTTGTATTCACTACAAGTAGCTTGGCCCAGGTTAACCAAAAAGTCAGTTGGATATACAGTTTCAATTTTTCAGCTATTAGTAGTCACAAGTATGAATTTACAATTTCTAAGTACTGTGTGGTTTGAGATAAGGTTTCTCTCTATAGTTATACAAGGAAACAGCCGTAATGGCTGATGCATAGATAGCAATAATTAGTCATGTTTTTAAATTTAAGTAATCTAAGTAGTTAGATTGAATGAAATTAGTGGGCTAGTGCTTATCAAAATAAGTAAGGCTTAAGTTTGAGTTATCTTAAAGAATAACTGTGTGCAGACAGTATTTGGTGACTTGTGTAGTCACTGAAAATCTAAGCCTCTACAGCAAAGAAAGACAGTTTCTAAAGGGTTCAATTTGCATTCAGTATCAAAGGCTTAGGAAAAGCACCTGAGCCACTACAAAAAAAATTAGTTACCTCACTGCCCACAGGAGTAAGGGTTCTGAATGGGGCTGTCTGCACCTGCCTTTATCACCACAACCAGGAAAAAGAGGGATGATGAAACTCAGCCTAATCACAAATAAGGGTGCAGACAGCACTCTTGTGATACTCTGAAAAGATGTAAATTACAGTCTCTAATAAGCATTCCTTTTTTTTTTTTTTCAGTTTAAAGTTCAGAATAAAGGGTATATATTTCAGGGAAGAGAGAATATACTCTTTTAAATGCCTTCCATTGCTCAATGCTGCAAGATACAATAATCTTGCTGCTCAATATGACCCTTCTCATATTTTTTTAGATAAATCAGTGAATGGAAAGAGAGCTTTATACTTTTTAGTACTACTTACTGCCTTTTAAAAAGAGGAGGTGATATATTAGCAAATTGCCTGTGTGTTGACTGTTCAATACTACACAGCTTTTTGGTGATGGATGGCACAGGGAGACCAGGTTCTCTGGGCCTAGCATTGAGTGGCAAATTAGGAAAATTTTCCTGTACTAAATAACAGTAAGAATTTATAGTGGATCAGTCGGACTGCACTATGTATGTATGTCATACAGAAATGAAATTACTACCTTCTATTTCCAATGTAAAAGCCAAATAATTCAGTTTACCTTATTTCGTATTCAAAGAACATTCTCCCAAAATGATTTGCTTTTGTTTCATCAGCTATTCTAAAATTTAATTCTGATCAGCTTCTTTGAATGTCTTCAAAGCCCATTCTTATTAGTGAGTAGGTATATAAAAACACTGAAATGTATTCAATATATCAAAATCAGTAGTGAAATCTATCTAAGTAATTAAAAGCAAGAAGTGTTTATCTTAAAATAATATTGGATGTAGGAATATACAGGTAGCAAAATGTTGTAACAGTTCAGTAGCTATCTTCAGCAGATTTTGGCCATCACTGCCTCAATGACTGAATGTGAAGAAACTTGGTTTACCCACAAAATCTCTCATATGACTGTGCCACTGAGAGTCTGTGGAACAAAACTGCTTTTTCATTTGCTCCCTGAGGGTGTCTGATCTCTGTCAATGGCCTGGAGAGAAGTAAATATGATGACCTGTTTGCTGCCCGCCAACTGGTTCGTTCGCAGTTGATCTGTGCAGGGGAGTTCTTCCCATAAAAGGAAGAATAATTCCTTTTTTCCCATTTTCTCTGAGGTTTCTTTAGACACCTGCTAATCTTGCTTGATATGTCACTGTGTGTGTGTCAGCAGATGTCTCACCAGCTTGGCCTTCCCTTCTTGTGAAGCCTGACAGGAGAGGAAAGTGTTTGGCCATGGGCACTGCGCTCTGCAGGGTCAAACAGGCTCTGCCAGTGCCTTGCACGTGATGCATTAATGTATCTGCTTTGGGCCTCTGCACGTCATTCGGGGCCAGCACAGAGAGCAGGTGCTTAATATCACTTTTCCTGCTGCTTTTGAGAGTAACTTAACAGAAGTTTCCTACTTTATCCAAAATAATGCAGAAGTCCCTGTGGTCATTTTGCTCAGTGTTTACTTCATGCCACACAGTCTGATTGATATTTTTGCCCTACAAACTTACTCATAAAGACACATTACTATTGCATAGTGTTCTGCTCACCATAAAATAATATATCACCTGCTTTTAAGAATACTTTGTTTAGAATACTTTGTGCAAAGTACACTTTGTACCCCAGTGGTTTTATTCTTACTGCTTAAATGTCTCCTTTGGGTGCAATATTTCCAGACTAAACAGAGTAACCTTTTCATATCTCTAATAGAATTTGAAAATACAGAGAAATTACTTATAGCTAGGAGTTCACAAGTGATTTTCCTTCTAATATGATGTCTGAGTCCATTATAGCTGGCAGTCTGCAAGATGAGCCGCATCATAATGATGTTACTGATTTTCTAAAAGACGTATTTATAAAATAAATTATCTACTGGAAAAAAGGTAAGCAATGCAAACCCCTGTGATCAAAATTAACACTTTCCAGTTCATACTTTAAAAATTATTTTCATATTTTGATCAGGAAAAATTTGGATTGGAAAGAGTATTGGCACACTTACCTTTTAACTGATTTTGAATTCTTATAATTTCTGGCTGAACTCTAAAGGAGTCATACCAATTGCTGCTAAGGTACGGACCCCTTCCAGAGACATGTGGATTTTATTTCTCCAAGACACACACATTCCAGCATATCTTTAGAAGTATGACCATGTCAACAAGTTTGACTTTTATTCAGTATTCGAGCTGACTTTTACACTACTGAATGGGAAGCTGGACATTTTTCATTAAAGTAAAAGATTTGTTGAGACAATAAGAGAGCTGAAGGAGTTTCAGTCATCAGGTTTTACTGATGTCAGCTTGCTTTGTACTCTCTAGGGAGCTGCAACCCATGATGGCAGTTTGAGAATAAAGCAGGTCCTCATCTGTGTGACTCAGGAAGGTACTTCAAATACCTTGCCTCAGCACTCGGGTTACACTGATGATTGATCCCTATTATCTACTTGTGTTTCTGAGTCATATGCTGGAGCTCTACCGTAAAGAAGCCATCAGATACTGAGAAAGTAATTGGATTTTAATTTTTCAGAATGTTTTCTGAATTTCTTTCACCCCTGTTGGGACCCAGACTTTGCCAAGCCTTACATAGCCCCATTTTGAAATCCTATGTAAGGAAGAGAGCAACTCCTAGGTAATGACTGCTGTTAAAAGGTTGAGCCTTCACTGTGCAGTTGTGATGACAGAGAGATTAAAGCCAACCAAGTGAGGAAAGAGAGGAGGGAAGTTCTCCCTCATGATGAGCAGGGGACCAAACTCTCACTGCTCTAACCCTGTTTGCTTGCTACCCTCTTTCTGGAGCAGTGTGTCTTCTCCACTGATATTTCAAGGGGTTTCACCATAGCTGTTCTTTGTTTTTAGCAGAAGACAGTAGCCTTGCTCCAGTGCAGGCTTTGCTGGGCAATGGGCTCTGCTCCCTGTGCTGCAGAGGCTGGATCACCCTGCAGACATCCAGATGTTGAATGACGTGCCCCATGCAAAGCATCAGTGCTGCAGAGAGGCTCATCACAGCTGTTAAACTGGCAGCAACTCCAGGCAGATTGTTTTGTGGCAAAATGACCCCCTTAGCATCTACTTTTGCTTGTGGCTGCTGAAATCTCCAAGTTGTTAATTATTTGTTATTTCTTCCCTCCTCAGAAGAGTTGTTCAGAGCATTACAGGCAACAGTCCTTTCCTGTTGATTCTGTTCAAACTCAGAAGCAATCAGAATGCAGTCATCAAATGTACTGACTGCAGTCAAGTAAAGGTTACAACAGTCTTTATATACAGCCACTACTCTAATGCTATTATTTATTTTATAACTTCTGGATGTTCTGAGCTTCAATAATTTGTTTAAAAGTAATGAATGCTTGATTCCTTTGGGTATCACACTGTGGCACAACTGGTCCAAAAGATGTTATTAGTCCCAGTTCTGTCATTTTTCATTTTAGTGTATTTTAATGCAAATAGTTGTTTCAGAAAGCCTCAGAAGACTTAACTGGTCATGCCTGTAAACAAAAAGAATACCACTGCATGCTGTTTTGTAAAAGAGGGCTGGACCAGATGTTAAAGTTAGCTGTAAGTAGGTTAATTTGGTGGTTGGATTGACAGTGGTTTGATTATAACAGAAATCTTGCTGTGAAAACTAGGCAGGTGATACAGAAATTAAGGAGAGGACATGGGGGGTTTTATGGTTTTACTTTCAGAAACTGCTCAGGGTACATACAAGGCATAAGCAACTGACACAATAAAAACCAGGGCTATTTGAAGATGGAGATTTGTTTATTACAAAAAGAACTAACCAGATATTTTACAATTCACATCAAGCATTGGAAATATTTCCTGTAATGATTTCTGATGAAGTATAGAGCAGTAAAATAAATATGTATACTTAGACACAGCAATTTTTAAGAATTATCTTTGCTTCAGGGCTGAATGACAGAAGAGTAACATTATAAATGTCTATTTCGAAAAACAGTCATGCGTCTTAATGATTCCTCTTGCAAAATGTCTTCATCCTCCCTTACAAGGTCTTCAAACATTTTAACTGGCAAATGATAACAGACATTACTATCTTCTTGCAAAGACAGTTCAATAAAACAAATTATAGAGTCTCACAGAGCTGGTCATCCACAGTAAGGTTTATGATGGAAAGATTTATACTGTGTCTAAGTAGGCATCCCTTTCTATTCTGTATGTTTTACCTCCTCCCAAAATGAGGTCGGCTTGATAGGGTAGTGACATTGTAGCAGCACCATGTAATTGGTAACAGCCTGAAAACATACTGATTTTGTAAATGGTAATGAAAAACAGCCTGATGCCAGCATGAGGAGGAGGAGGAGAAGGATGATGATGAGAATGGCAATTATGATGATGATTGCCAAGTTTATCAAGCTGTGGGTAGGGCTTTGCTTTCTTTTCTTCTGTGCATTGCAGACAAAGCTCCTTTGGTGGCATGAATTTGGAGGTAGGAACTTGGATTATTAAGGTTATAAATGATTTATGAAGAGATAATCAGTGATTAATAATTGTTGATGGCAAGCTGCAAATTTCAGCAGTACGTTTTACATACCTTGGTGGAAAATGCTCACAGTCTGCGATGGCCAGCCTTTTGACCAAGGAAATATCAACATTTTTGAGTGGCAGAAGAGAGTCACATGCTCCTTTATGTCCCCTCTGTGGCAGGAGCAGGACCTTGAACATGGGCAGATGCTGGTCCATCCAGTGGAGCAGAGCTGCCACCTTTCCCTGGGGCTCTGGGCTGCTGCAGGCTGTCTAGCAGAGCTGGATTTGCAGTATGGTTTTCTTCTGCGCTGCCTGCACCAGGGAGGGAGGGTGTCTGGGGAGAGGCAGCCACACCCAGAAGCATTCACATTTTTCTCCTGGTCCCCATCCATCTGGGAGACCTCTGGGAGTGAGCAGGACGGGTGCTAGACTTGGAGAACTCCCTGTCAACAGCAGCCCAGGCTGAGACACTGACTCACCATGAATCCAGTGAAATTAAGTGCTGCTGATTAGTCCCTAAACCAGACAAATTATTTGGTTATTATTCTTTAGAATCAATTTTAAATACATATAAAAATAGAAACTTAAATATGACCCTTAGTTGCTACAGTACTGTCTTCCTATTCCCCCAATATAAATTACATTAATCAGATCAGTCTGCTATACTATGATTCATAAAGTCACCTGTCAAAATGAATGCAGAGAATATACCTTTTACTTATTACACTTGTTTGTTTTAATTAGATTTTCTTCAATGATTGTAAGACCAGTTTGGACAAGACTTTGAGCAACCTGATTTAGTAGGAGGTGTCCCTGCTAACAGCATGGGGGGTTGGAACTAAACAATCTTTAAGGTCCCTTCTAATTCAAAATATTCTATGATTCTATGGCTCAGAAAAATACAGTGTCTCCTAGTCCTTACTGTTAACTCTACTGAGATTCTAATATTCTTTGAAATGAAGATGATTCTAAGAGTGGGTAGACAAAATGGTCTTAAGTTATATTTTCATATATAAGCAGAAGCTTCAAAAAGTTTTACAGCGTAGCTCCTGAAACAGTGTAATGAATAATCCAATGAAAACTATAGCATAAAACAAAGAGGCATCTGTACTACCTGGTGAATTGTTGATTTAATTCTAAAAAGAACTATTTTGCTATAAATCAGAATGAAAATGTCAGCGCTGTAAAATTTAATTTTAAAACAAACATATGGATTTTAGCTGTGCACAGAGGCTCTACCAGGCACAGTTCACTTTTGTGGAAGCATTGAGCTCAGTTCTGGGAATGTGAATTACAGCACAAGATCCTTATCAAATAGGTGGATTCTGCCTATTCTGAGTGTCTAGACATGAGACCCATCAGTGTATTTCAAAGAAAGAGAAAACATTAAGTACTAGTATCTAGCAGATTATGGGTGAAAATATTTTTATAGAAGTGCCTGAAAATTAACTTTCACACAGAAATTTCCACCCAGAAATACATCAGAGACTGTGCCTAAATTTAAGATGCTGGCATTGTCCAAATTAAGCCCAAAAAAACGAAGCACTTATTTACATTTTCTTCTGAACAAGAAACTCTAATTTTTGCCTTTTTCCATACCATCTATGGTTTCTTAAAAGCTTTACTTTTTTTTCTGCCCATTGATGATACTTACATCCAAACACAGAACTGACTACAAAACTACCTCTGTGGCTATTAAACATAAAACCAAAACTGCTTATTTCAAATCTATCTTTGGCTTAGTTTGGAAAAGATGTGGCATTGGTGTCAGCGCATTTGCAAAAATAGATATGGCAGGACAAAATATGAATCCAAATAGCCAAAGCACAGCAAAGTATTAAAGCATGTGTTTAAATATAAGAATTAATTTGATGCTTTGCTGAACTGGAATCAAAACTGGATCTGTGTTAGATACTTGCTAGGTCAATTCCTTTTATGGTGAGTGTCTGGCTAAACAATACAAAGGCAGTGTAATCTTTATATTATCTTCTTGCTGACCTGGTAGTTACACCTTCTTTTCCACATTACATAAGCTTTTCTTAGTGTTAGTTCACCATATTTGGCTGAACAGCCCTCTCCTCTACATTCTCTATTGAAAGGTTCAGGGATATCTTGCCCAAGAAAAAAATTCGGTTCAAAACTACTCAAAACCAGGGTATAGTCAATATATCATTACAATTTACAGGACACTGTACTGCTGAAAATTATTTTCTGGTTTAATCATCTTAAGTAGACTTAATTTCTAATGAATGATGACATAAAACTCAAGGAATTATTTTCCTTAATTATCTGCCTTGGTTTCCATTATTTGCTCTTGCGCAGCTTCTCGGTCAGGTGACTCCATAAACTTTCTATGGTGAAATCTTAAGGATTTTTTAATCGTTAGTGTAACATCAGCCCATATAAAAATATTCAGAAAACATTTTATAAATGGATTACATATGCACAACTTCTTCTGCAGTCCCACAGATTTACATTGTGTTATATGTACCACAGTTTTTGCTTTAACTTTATCATTTGCTTGAAAATTGTATTTCAAAGAGTTTGTTAGTTGTCGCTATAGGACACAAAAGAACACAAACTCACCACTGTTCTCAAGGTGAAGGGGAAAAAGGGAAGCTTATTTTCTGACTCCAACATTTATAGTTTTCCAAAAGTGACAGTGGATTGGAGGGTGACAGTGACACCTCTCCAATGACACTGGTCAAACCAACAGTCCATCAACTCTCCTCTTCCATAAAGGAATGCAAAACAATGAGTTATTTACAAAAAGTGTGTGAGAAAGTTCACTACAAGAATGTCAACATCAGAAGGCTTAGAAAATCTACTAGGGTGACATTTAGTAGCTCAACATTTTTGAAACCAAATCATAGTCTCCTTGACTGTAACATTTGCATGAGTGATGACTATTTATCTTGGGGAAAAACTAAGTCCGTCTGGTGTTTGGTTAACTAATTTTGTTGTTTACCTGCCCATGAATGAATATAATGAATGAAATTTATGAATTGAAATTGATGCATCATGAAAAGTCTTCTAAGTCTCAGCAATAATTGGACCAAGCAATTACTTCATTTTGAGCAATTACAGAGGTGATTTCTTTATCCAGTATCCATTGATCTTTGTTGTGCATATGTAATCCAAGTCTTCCCCCAGATGTCACATGTAGTTTTCACACTCAAGCATTGGAGTCCTTTCACATGCAGTGTGTTTTGTGCCAAGGGGTGCCCTCCTCAGCAGAGAACAGGATAGGCTAGAGGTGGCATCCCTTCTGTCTGTGCACATTCCTGAGGGAAAGCACAGCAGCCCTGAGGGATGATGAAAAAGACACCATCAGAAAAATGGGTGATGTCCTCCCTCTCCTTGTTGACCCACTCCAAGCAGTGGGAGCTGTAGGTGCTGAGATGTGACACTGGCTGGAGGAGGAAGCTGCTGACTCCCAGAACCAGCTGTGCACCCTCTCCCTACCTTGATGTGTACCAGAGATGGGCCTCCTGCTCTGATCCTGCACAGATTTATCACCTCCTGACACCCCTCCCAGAATAGCACTGAAAAAAGAGATTCCTCTGCTTACATGCCACACATATCACACCAAACCTGGAGAAAGAAGGTTGGTAGAGTAGGTAGGATGTCATTCCAAAAAGGTTTTATTTATCCCAATGTTTCTTTCGGATAGTCATTTTTATGTGTTGCTTTATAATACTGGTATGATGTGAGATCATGATGGGAAAGAGCAGTGTTTGTACATTATGTTAATAAAAATGTTCTGAGATAATGCAGCTCTGCCTTGTTTCTGGTGCCTTTCATATGTCTTGTGTATATTATTTATTTGTATATAGCCTAGGCTAAGGAATTTTCTAGGTTTCTTTCTTGGAATGTAGAACAAGATCATGACAGTGACATTTATTTTTTTTATTACCTCCTCTTAATGTAACTCAAAGGAATAGTAAAATAAAATGCTTCACACCTTTTATCTTAGGAACAATATTGCTAGGAGCAGGGGGATCTTCTGTTCTGCATTAATATTGTAGAAATGATGATTTCACATGCAATGACAATTTATAAAGGGTTTTCTGTCATTTCATTATTGCCATTGATCAAAGAGAATGCTTCAGATGAGCACAACTATTTTAACTGAAGCTTTCAGGGCTGTGAATATGATTTAAAATGAAGTAAGGGAACATTTCTAAAATGAAAGGCAAAAGAAATCCTCATTGAAAAGCAAAGAATCACGCACATTTACTCACTGGAAAAGAAAAAGAGAAAATTACAGGAACTTATGTCTACTGCTAAAGATGATACTGCCTTTGCTAGCCCCATCTTCTCAAGTATTTGCAAGGTCTCAGACTACAGCAGTAAAAAAGGATAGATGGAGCTGGATAAACTAAATGGAAGACCAGGAGCTCATAAAAGAACTGAATGCTCTCCAGACACAGTTGTGAAGTTTCTGTGCTTATGTGTGTAACAGAAAACAGGCTCCAGAATTTCTAGAAAATACCTGGTAGAAAGCTTAACTGGCTTCACTTGGTACAGTCACCTAATCTGTTGTTTGTCAAATCTGTGTTTTCATTTCAAGTTGACATTAAACTTCAACTTGAAAATATGGTTGAAGCATATAGAAACTTTGGGTGAGCTAGTGCAGCAGCCAGAGCATCTTTGTGTAATTGGGAGCAAGACTTCAGTCCAGGAGGCTTGGGATGGTCTGTGACAGCTTCAGAAAAGGCTTCACCTTGCAAAGACCCTAATTTTTCTAAATACCCTTGACTGTGAATGAACTCATGGCTGTAAAGCTTTGCTTTAAAAAACTCAGTGAAATTTCTGTAGATTCTCAGTACTGGTCTGATCATATTTCTGCATTTTCTGAGTTCTCCCATTGAATTAAAGGCTCACAGAGCAACTTTGGACAGCCTAGCCCCAGAAAGATAATAATACTTTGTAAAATCCTCCACTACCTGCCAACTTTCTTGACAAAACGTTTGTGCTACATGAAACCTGGGATTCTCCTTTGAAACAGGAAGTACAGGCTGCTGGGTGGGGTTTTTCAGCAGTTATCTGCTTCAGCTTTGTTCTCCATGCCCTGTTTCCAGCATGGGCTTCAGTGGATTACTAGTAGCCTCTTTTATGGCCTTATGATAGAGCAGAGGTACGTAGCCTGGGAGCTCTGTCCCCAGGGGGATAGAGAGCCCAGAAGCCAAGCTAGCTCAGGCAAAACCCATTGCAAGCAAGATGATATTCAGCTCTTATAGTGTTTAGCCAGCTCTTAAGATTTCAGCTCTTTGCTTGCTGGGTCGGTTTGCCTTTGGCTCGAGGCTACAGCCGACGAGAGAGAGGAGGAAGAAGAAGGCACGAGTTGTTCCACAGAGATGGCTTCATCTGGGGGTCCGTGAAGGGTCTCAGCTCTTCTTCTTCTTCCCTTAGTAGGGTACAGTACGCTACTTATATAGCCTTGGCAGGGATCCAAGACTGACCAATGGACAGAGGTTAGGTGTATACACAAATGACCAATAGCCATGGGTTAACATGATTTTTCCATATAAGGGTACAAAGCTAGGTTTTTGAGTCGGAGGGTCAGAGAGACATGAACATATCTGCTGCTGTGTCAACATTCCTATTGTTACATTCTCCATGGAGATTTTGCTAAACCTATGGGGTTTACTACAGATCACAGCACTGCAGGCTGCATACCCAGCCTGCTCTTGCAAGGGTCACACTGCTCACCTGAGACTGTGCAGGGCTGTGTTTCAGTCACACTGCTCACCTGAGACTCTGCAGGGCTGTGTTTCAGTCACACTGCTCACCTGAGACTGTGCAGGGCTGTGTTTCAGTCACACTGCTCACCTGAGACTGTGCAGGGCTGTGTTTCAGTCACACTGCTCACCTGAGACTGTGCAGGGCTGTGTTTCAGTCACACTGCTCGGCTGTCTTGCTCCTGTGATCCCCAGGGTGCTGCTTCCACAGCCAAGCACCAAATCAGGACACAGCTCTGGCATCTCAGTGTGGTGATCCTGTTGTACCAGATTGTTCCTCTGCTCTAAATGAGCAGGTACACCTCACCCTTCAGCTTGATGGGGATTTTTGTGCACCACATGTCGAGCAGAGACCCTCCAGGCTCATGCAGACAGACATTTGAATGTGCAGTGGCACAACTCTGCTCTCAAAGAACCTGGCCTGCACTGTTTCAAGGAAAGCAGCACATTTTGGTAATGTCAAATGTCATTTTAACAAAATTTAGTAAGTTGTATGTGGATACACTGAATTTGTCAAAAGTACTTGCTAGCTCTGACTAAAATTCTCATGGCTAGAATATTCACAGTGAAAGGTCAGATCATAAAACCTATTATTGTGCTTCTAACCATCACTTGTCACAAAAAGATATTAATGAACATCTGTGTCATGGAACAAATTATTACAAAAAATAAAATAAGCTCCTAATTTTCATTAACAATTCATTAAACCAATAGATTATACTTTTGTTGTTTCACTGGTAGGGGTATGGGGTATCAGTCAGGAATAGTAAAGCAAATTAATGGTGTCCATGCCTCTTTTTCATGCATGGGAAAGTTAGGAAAGAACATCCTTATTTATTGTTGGAATAACATTTTTCCAAAACATCGTAATATTCATTCTCAAAATATCAGCCACATTAATTATCTGGAGACATAGAAGAGTTTCACATTCTTTGGATTACTACCTAACACGACTTTAAAAATAACAGTTTACTGGTGTTCTGTGGTATAAATATTTTGATTGGTAAGCCATGTAGATTTCAGAATTGAACTGGTTACAGTTCTTGCTTCTCTTCTGAAAAATCCTGTCACACTAACTGTATGCTGGCTAACAGCAAGGGATCCCACAGGACAGAGGGCTTCCTGGGAGGCTGCTGGAGGACAGTCTCAGGTGGCAGGAGTGAAACACGATGTGATTTATTCTCAAATAACAAATTTTGGCTTTGAATACCTGGTTTACAGGCAGGTTTGGGTGACCTACCACTGTGGCAGTGTGAGTGAGGAGGAGACCTGCAGTAAAATGGGAACAGAATCAGAACTAAGATCTAACACAGATGTTATTGCTTTCTAGAACAGGATGTTGTACAAAAACTACCAACTATTTGCCTAAAACCGTGATCTTGGTCTGATCAAACATTTGTTCCTCATGTGGTAAGATCTAAGATTTTACTTTAGTAAGAGTTGTAGTGGCTGAGATACATGCCCTGAATGGGAAGAGAGAGCATTCTTCCAGGTACTTTTTATTAACTTAAATCTACTTAAGATCATTTCACTCTTCAAAAGATAAATTCTGCAAGGCTTAAGTACAGCAGAAATGAAAATCCTCAGTGATATTCTCTGCAATCCACACACTACACTTCCCATTCTGCTCAGTCAAGAGATTTTTTTTCTGTTTTAGGCAAGAATGCATTTGTGTTTACTACACCTATGTGTATACCAACATGCATTTGAATAAAAAGTAGCTTATCATCTCCTCTTCTCAGTGTAGGATTTGTAGACATGCATACAGAGCCTAAAATAACCCAAAAGCCTCTTTTTCCCCGTGAAAATTGTGCGTTGCAAAAAGTTCTTCTTACTGTACTCCACAGAAATCCAGCAAACTACAAATCCTTATCCAACTGCACATAATGCTGATATACTCACTTGTCTTTATTTGTCAAACATATTGGCAAGAATCTCTGTGTCAATATTTATAATTAAAATCAGCTTCTGTGGAGAACAGCTGGTCCAGTTTCCCTCCACTTTAGGCATCTGAATCATCCAAGCTACTAATAAAGAAGACTTGAGTTACTCCTCATTGTTTGATTTCATTAAATAAATACATGAATGTGAACATTAAAAACCTTGTAAAAGCTTCACTTTTCTCTTCTGCAATACCAATAATGCAAATTTATTTATATTCTGTTTTTAAATAGAGGTAGGTCTTTGAGGTAGTTACTTTCTTTGCTGTTCTATTATTAACTTGAATATTACTCTACAATACACAGGGTTTTATAAATATTTTCCTCTACCTCATTTGTGCCAGTTACCAGCTCTCCCTCATCCTTATGGGCTCATCATCCTATGAGATTTTTTTCTAGTTTGTTTTTTTGTTTTCTCTAACCTCTTATCTGCCTTCTTTACATTGTCATCATTTCATGTATGATTTCATTTTCCTGGTCTTCCACTACTTTCACATGAAATTTGGGAATATGTGTATTTTGATGCTGAATTACAAAACTGAAGGAATCCTATTTCTGTTTCATTCACCAAGACGAAAGATTTTTTAATAATCCTTTGCATTATTGCCTTACTTTTTCTTATCTCTTTTGTCTTTGTTGTTTTCTCCTGGACTTTTAGATGTCTATAAATACCCTAAGTAACTGAAGAAGTCACTATGTGTAGGTTAACACCCAGCTGAATAATTCTGAATGTAGTGATGATCATTCAGACCCTTTCTCAAGTCTTTGAGGTTGCATTTAATTGATTTTCTAAGGTGCTGGAGAAATGGGGGATATTAATCCTGGTATGTGAGTCATGTAGGCTGGCAAACACAGTCCTAATGTTCAAAATCTGATGGCTGTTTTGAAATCCACCTTTATGCTTCATTTAAATTATCTTCCTTTTATGTTTCTTTTTCCAACATTTGCTATGGCTGCCCGAAAATACTAAAAGGTTTGTCCTTGTATGTGGGTACATATGGAGGTTATTGTTGATATTCTCTTCAGGGTACTTGTGATACAAATATACCTGCTATCAGTATCTAACAGCTCATCTTTTACAAGAAAGGGCAAATGACAAAAGAATAAAACATTTTCCCCTTTCTTACTGACAGGCCTCAGAATGAATGCAAGGGTCGTGCATGTTCCATCTTTGGCTATTTTTCATCACTGGTCTGCAAATTGGTTTATTGTAATAGGATACTGCTAGATTTATCTTTGCTCTTATGTATTACTGCTTTAATTTTTAAATCCTCTTTCTTTCTGTCAGGTTCCCTTAGTCCTTTAATGTTCATAGAAATAAATGAATGTTGATTGACTCACTGCACTGTGTTTTACCAGGTTTTCTGCTCTCTGGGTAGAATTCAGTGCTGCTAGTCAGCAGGGAGGGTTGTGTGTTGGTGAATACTGGCATCTGTAAACGTGCTGGTACTTAAATTCTTAGATAAGATGGCCTTTAGCACTTTAAAAGAAAAGAGATGTTAAATATACATTGTGGTGGTTTTCAGGAGTCCCAGGACAAGGGAAGAGATGAGAATCTGGCTCCATGTTTCAGAAGGCTGGTTTATTATTTTATGATATCTATTATATTGAAATGATATATTAGAACTATACTGAAAGAATAGAAGTATTTCATGAGAAAGCTAGCAAGCAAGAAGAATGGAATGATAATAAAATCTTGTGACTGACTGGCAAGTCCGAGCCAGCTGGACTGTGATTGGCCATTAATTAGGATCAACCACATGAGACCAATCAAAGATGCACCTGTTGCATTCCACAGCAGCAGATAACCATTGTTTACATTTTGTTCCTGAGGCCTTTCAGCTTCTCAGGAGAAAAAATCCTAGCAAAAGGATTTTTCATAAAACATGTCTGTGACAATACATCAAGGCAAATACTTGTTGCAAATACTGATATTACTATTTGGTCCCCAGTTATTAAGTGTAAAGGAATGCTTCACTCTTCCTTACTGTGTTTCACCCTTCCTAACTGGTTTTTTGCAGTGTCTGCCTGAGTTAACTTGAGGGAATGTGTCTGATTATTCATAATAGCTTCACATTTCAAAACCCTTGCTTTGAGACATAAGTCACCTGAATTATTAACCCAGAAGCACAAGTTAAAAGTGTCCTTTCAAACAGGACGTGCTTATGTATTCCTAATGAACATAATGGGGAAATAAAGAATGAATTATAAGGAGCAACAAAAAATAGAAAAGTGTCATCATTCTGTTTCTATCCACCTGAGTTCTGTGCCCCTTTATCAGGTCCATATTTAGTGTGAGGAAAGAAATGCACATAATTTTGTGCTCTTTCCCTTAGATATCTTGGTTTGCACAAATCTGTTTCCTTTTTGGCTGTCTTTGGAGTTGCTGAAGAGCTATGTGAAACTAAGCAAAATCCCACTCTTGACTGTTATGGCTGAGACAATGGAGCATTGAAACATTCTTTGGTATGAAGATTGATCATCCAAATGTAAATGTGGCCATGAAAATTTTTGTTGCTCAGTGGTGAAGTGCTGGGTACAGAGCTAACACCAAAGAGAATTGCTATCAGAGGGTTGCTACAGCGCTTAGTGTGTTCTAGCCTCCAAATGTTACAGGAAGAAATGCAGATCCTGGAGTTAGCTCCTGGGGACAAGCATAATGTGGTAATTTTACTGGAGGTTAAGAGGTGGCTTATAAACGGTACTTGTTTACAGCATCCCTGAGAACTTCCTGAAATGCAAGGGGTCATGGCTAGACCTAGATCAGCTCTACTCAACAGACTAACCTGTCCTAAGCCTTTCCTAGCCTGTCCTGGACCTTTCTTTGTTTATTGAGTGCATCACTGACAGGCAACATGCCTGAAGAGATTAGAATGTGAATCTGTTATGAATAATCAGACAGATTCCCTCAAGTTACCTCAGGCAGACACTGCAAAAAGCCAGTTGATGCATGTGTTGCATTCAGATTTTCTAATGTGTTTGGCAAATAAGTCCCAAAGACTACTCCCCTGAATGTGTTCAGAGATAGTGATTCCCCCTATCCTTCGATTGCTTCTCATGGAGTCTCAGCTATTTACCATGCTGCTTTAAGTGCCTAGCTACTTATTTATAGGAGATGAAGACCTGGGTAAGTACCTTTGAGATCTCCAGTCTCCTGCCAAACCTGCCATAATCGGCCCATGGGTTTCTTTGGGACATAAAAAAATAGAGACATGATACTCCATTCCTCCTCCTCAGCAATCAGATTTTTTGAAAAGCATTGGCTCTCTGGCAGAGAGCTCTGGAAGGGATGACTCTTTCAGGCCACTTTTCTTAGAACACAAGAGCTGGAGTGTAAGAAATCAAACAAAGAAGGCCAGAAACCAGATACCCCATTCCTGGAAGTCTCTACAGCCAGGCTGGATTGGGCCCTTACCTACCTGATCTAGTGAGAGGCAACTCTGCCCATGGCTCTTGGTTGTCTTTAAGGCCCCTTTCAATCCAAAATAATCTGCGATTCTATGATCTGCACCAAGACAGATCATATTTATTAGCTTTTTCAAAAATGCAATCTGAGACATCTTTTCTTCTTTTTCCCCTCAGAGTCCTTCTGGACTGCAAACCTGGCTGCCAGCTCTGCAGGGAATCTTGAGTGCTCCATGCTTCTGGGCTGGCTGAACATCCAGCAACATCTGATCCCAAACGTTCACCAGATCCCACATGGGACCTCCTTGGCACATGATCCATTGAGCCAGACTGGGAGGGATGTCCATGCTGGTTTGGGAGCTGGTGAGGAGCAGGGCATCTTCTCCTGGATCCTGCAAAAATAATTGAGATCCCACATCAAATAATTGATGCGGAGATAGACTTTCAAAACAATCTGGGAGTTCCTGTTTATGCTCACCCTTGTTCTGAGCCACCAGAGTGTCCCAGACAAGGAGACAGAATTTTCCAGGATTCAGAGGCCTCTGGATCTTCACAAAATACATAGTGGATGCTTTTTAGTTTCAGCTGTAATTAATTGCATATTATTTATGTGCATACACATTATTTATATGCATCATTTATAGGCAATAATATGCATATTGCATATATTTCTTTGTGTATCTCCTGTATACACTGTTATGAGATACTCAAACTGTAGTTTTCTGAAAAAAACAGAATAGAAATGTCTGTATCATTTTTAATTGAGTATCTGAAAGAAGAATCTTCAGTTTCTAATTAAGAAGTTGGAAACTTACTCTGGCTTATTAATGGTTCCAACTTCACTTACCTGACATTCCTTGCCTATTCTTATCTTTACGTTTATCAATGTTATTTTTAATAGGCTACACATGGTCTTTTTTTTCCCCTTCCCCTTCAGCCAAAAGATAGCAAGAAAAGGCCTTAACTACCTTTTCAAGAATTAAAGAAATCACAGCTGCTTGCACTATGCACCTTACTGTCAAGGTAAGAGTTTTGGAGCAGCTGTAAGGGCCTCTTTACTATATAAAAGACTGTTTTATACCATAAAGATTTCTGATTTGATTTGTGTCAGAATGTGTCTGCAGAACCCGAGAAAAGGGTGATACACAGCAACCTTTACAAGCTTTTAGTTGCATGGAAACCAGATTAATCACTTAATTTAAGAAAACTGCAAAAGATAAGGAACATCTGTAGACAGTCACAGCTAGGACAGATTTAGGGTGGACATTCCAGAATTGCAAAGCAGCATGAAAGGAACTGCATTTCTTCTGAGTGGGAGGTGAAGAGAGTAGTACAGAAAATATGGTTTGTAGAAGGAGGTAAATTCACTGCCACAGACACACACTGCAAACCTTCTAAGCAGAGGCTCTGAATTTGATGTACAGAGCACTGGGGAGCTGGGTAAGGTCTAAACGCAAAGATGGGAGGGTGAGTCTGATGCTGTATGGGAAAAAAAAAAGAATTCTTAGCATGAATCTCTGGAAAATGTATCACTTCACAGGACTAAAATAGCTAAATAAACTAACCATCATAATCACAAGGCCTGGAGTAATTTCAGTTGTGATTTTATGATAATATAAACAGGTTTCTGATAGTGTGTGAGCTAGTGTGGGTGGTGAAGTCCATACTGCAAGTCACATATGTTAATATTTGAATTATTCCTTTTAATATGGTGAGGTGCTTTGGATTTACCTTAAAAATGCCAGGAGAACTTTGCATATTCCTACCTGTCTGTAGAGCTTATGGAAGACCATACATTGCATCTATTTTGTGTTGTAGGTTGACAAGGTTCAAGGTTCCTCAGGAGTAGCTGTAGGTACTCTCTGACTTGGAACACCCAGACTTGGAAAGCAGTCCCCCTTCAGGTCTGTGTGAGGCTGACACCAGGGTACAAGTGTTGTGGAGTGGAGACTGGAGGCTTCATTTAGATGCAGTACAGTTGCAGAAAGGTGCTTGACCTGGCATGCCCTATTTTTTCCTGTTTTGGAAGCTGCTGTCTGTGTAGGGAATTGCTGGCTTGTACTAACAAACACAGTGAAATGGCTTTTCCATAAAAGCAAAAAACAAAGAAAGATCTCTCAGGGAGTGTGCAGTGTGCTTTCACATCAGGGCCATGAATAGGTGACACAGGGAAAAAAAACAGTGAATGAAAAGACTCAGTTGGCTAGCAGAGCCTCTCATTGATTAAATAGTAGTATGAGAACAGGGATGTTTGTCCAAGGACTGTTGTACAAATGTTTTCCAGAGCTCTTGCTCCTCTGAAAGCTCCAATTGAAATATCTCTTGGGATTGTTTAATTTGTGCTGACTTTGCCGTAAGGATTTCTTGTCTTTTTCCAACCAGTGTCTCTCTGTCCTTCCTTTGCCTCCCTGCAAAGCACCAGAGACCTGGGGTATGGTGACCATGACATACCGGACCAGAGGGATAGTGACCAGAGGCATTGGAGCAAGACAGCAGAGAGGGAACTTAAAAACATAATTGCACAAGCTTCACATTTTAAAATACTCAATGAATTTTATTGCTGTAAAATGCTGCTGCAGAATAATGACTGATTAATTCAGTAACTATAGTCCAGAATTGACCAAATCCACTGCCACAGTTCCAAAATATGCAGCGCAACAGAGTTCTGTCATCCTAACACATCCAATCAAGGTCCAGGAATCTCTCTATCTGAGAGATTTATTTTTGTTAGACCCTAAATCCTTCCACCTCGGACAGGTACAATGACTTTAGGGACAGTTAGAGGTAAAAGGCTCCTGACCAGTGATATTTCACTTATGGTGAAAGATTTCTTTGTGGAGGAGAGTTCTCCTGGAGTTAGGTCTGAGAAGCCATATAAAGAGCTTCATTTAGGAGGTAGAGAAAGCAGGAGCTTTCAGGAGGGATTTTCCATTTCCATTTTGGTAGACACAAAGAGAGAGAGAGAAAAAAAAAACAAATTGGAATGTGTTTGCAGAGAAAATAACAGCCGAGATCAGCTGGGAATGCCTAGTGCTTGTGCAAATGGAAATAAAATAGCTGGTAAAGAACTATCCTGCTGCTTAGAAGTTAGGAATTTTTCCTTTGCTTCTTTGGGAAAAACAACAAATTCTTTCTAAGAAATTGCAAGAACAAGAACACAGGAGCAAGATCCCCAGATTCTTAAAAATGCATATGTCTTAGCTACAAGCTTTTTGTTTAAATCAATTGGCAGGTTTGGCTTATGAGCAGAGATTTCCCCCAAGATTAGGCAAGTAGGTGTCATTGTATGTTACTTTCTTATTAAACTGATTCTGTGACTTGTGGTCTGGCTTGTTCTCAAGTATCACATACGAAAATGTTGCTTGTCAAAACACACATAAATACACTTCAATATCTCAAGAACCACTCTTTCCCTATAACCTCTTTCTCCTCTCATCTGCTCCTGCTTGAGATTTTGTGAAATGGTCTTGCAAGA
This sequence comes from Calcarius lapponicus, assembly GCA_039654755.1. Classification (NCBI taxonomy): domain Eukaryota; kingdom Metazoa; phylum Chordata; class Aves; order Passeriformes; family Fringillidae; genus Calcarius; species Calcarius lapponicus. Next base: position 33,273,588 of record CM077463.1, on the reverse strand, counting down.
AAAGAGTATTTTATCTCAGTTTAACTATTTCTAAGACTATCTCTAATGTGGAGGAGACAGCTGTCTGCCAGGTGGTGGAATGCTTGGTGCACTCACTCCCCTGAGGAGCAGGGCCCTGGCTTGGCTCTGAAGCTCTCCAGCTCTCTGTGTCAGTCAGACTGCATTTCACTTCACTCTGCAGACACCTGCCTGCAGCCCTGGACTCCTGAGCAAGGTGAGTTGTCTGCTTTTAGATGGTATTCCTCAAGGAGTCCTCTTCCCAACCTGAAAGGAATAGAGCTGGCAAATCAAGGAGAGACATTGACTTTGACTTTCCAGGGACCAATCCTGCTCCCCTAAGCAAGCTGCTGCAGTAAATGCCTTTTTTTTTTTTTTTTTGTCTCAGAACTGAGCAGGGGAAAGGCTTCTACTTGAAAATCCATTCCTGGACCTTGATGGCACCCCATTAAGCAATATGGGAGACCAGGGAATAGCGACATCGTGACTATGTTTTGGGACCAGCTAAGGAATAATGTCACTGCAGCCACTGTGCTACTTCTGTTTCCCCTAATGGCCTACTGATTTAATAATGTTAATGGTCTTCTACCTAAAATAGGATTTACTGGAATTTAAGTCAGTTTCTGCTCAAGATGTATGGGCTATGCTTTGGCCACTATACAGGAATTAATAGTGGTAGCCTTCAAATACATTCTTAAAAGGGTTGTTCAAATTTTGCTTTTATAGATGAATTGCACCCTCTCAGAATAATGCAAGAAAGGGTACAAACACGTGTTTCAAAAGTTAATGCCTTAAAAATGGAGGATCACAATTAAGTCTAAGCATTTTATAATTTTGGCTATCACTATGAAATATTCAGGCAGTATAAAGAAAGCAAGAGATATTCCTATGCCTTGATTGTACACCAAGGTGACACCAATTTATTTCCTTACTTTGTTCAACTTTCTGCTTGCAACAGTTAGTCTGACAATGTAAGGTTTCTCCATGAACTTGCAAAGCACATCAATAATGTATTTCAATCACAATATAGGCACTCAAAATATGCTCATGAATTAGTTTTCCATCAAAGTGTCAAGCCTCCAGCAATTATGTACAGAAAGCTACTGGCAGAAAGTAGCACTGGTTTCCATCTCTATAGAAATTACTTTGCTGTAGTACTCTACAGAAACAAAACATAAAATTCTATATGTAAAGTTAAAAACAATTTTAAATTGTGTGTGAACTGAAACATCATATGTTAAATTACTTTCCTTCACTCCATATCTATATTTATTACCTTCCCAATTTTCTGCTGGCTGAACTGATTTTTGGTGATGGAAATAACTGCGTTTGTTTAATTATGTTGAGAACTATCTCTGGTTTTTAGAGGAAGGCAAATGATTCAACATGACCCTTTTTGCTGTTTGCTTTCTGTTTTTCCTAGAGTCTTCACTTGACAGTGCTGTGAAACAGATGTCTAGTGGCAATTAAATAACTGCTGTACTTCACAAACTGTAAAGGCAAGTAGCAAACCATTCAAAGGTTTCTTAATCTTACATTAATATTTCAGTTCTACTGTAATTTGCTATGTATTTTTGTGGTCAATCACTTTATTATCTATTATTGAAAAGGAATGAGAAAAGCTCAGCCATGTTGTGTATAGCCCATCACTTAGCTGTGAGTGGTTAAATTATATAGGCAAGGCTGCTTAGTATAACCCTCACAGTCTAGAGACCTTTTGCAGACAGCATTTCTGTGTTAAAAATTATGATTGTAGCTCCTTCAGTCGAATATTACTGCAATTACTGGTCCAGGTCATAAAAAAGTACGTAAGAAACATGGTCATTGACCACAGGAAGAATGGATTTTTGAACTGCAAGTCTAATGTAGTGAAAAAATACAGAAAACTATTTTTTTCTAAGAGATTTTTAGGCAGGATTGGTCCACAGCAGATGTTATCAAAAAGCTCAGTCCAGAGAGTTTTCAGAGAGGTCCTAGAAGCCTGTTAAAGGTGGCTCTCATATTTGAATTTGTCAATTTCTCAGTGGATTTATTGCTGTCTCCCTAAGAGTCAGAATTCTGCTCTTCCTCTCCCTATTACATCCTTCCCCAGCCTTACTGTGCCCCTTGGCAGTGCCATGCTCAGGGGGCCGTGTGCCCTGGATGCCCAGCTGGCCCTTCTTTAGCTTCCCCTTGTCTCCGTGTTTGCTGCTTTGCATTGCTCTGTCAGAAGAATGCACAAGTTGTGCTTGTATGGCTGTGTTCTTACCAATCACCAGGGTTTTGGGATTAGCTGCTTCTAAATGAGATGCCCACAGTGTGGAATGACACCCCTTGTGTGCACTAGGCTCCGGGTGATGTCATGCGTTCACCTGGGATGGGATCCTGCCTGATGCTCAGGAGCCCATCCAAGAGAGGCTGTTTGGTTTAGGTGAGACTGTTTGGTGAGCACATCATAGGAAACTCAGAATCTTCTATGGTCATGAGAGAGAAAAAAAGATGAGATTCAGAAAGTATGGGAGTGCCTGGCCACAGCTGACTTTTATTATGGCAATGCTCAATTTTGTGATGAGAAGGGGGACAGATGTGTGATGTGCATTTATGTGTTTGTCCACACATGTATGATATGTCAATACTGTTGCTTCTTCTCTGAGATCTTCCCTTGGTTCTTTTCTCTCTCATTACCCAAATCTCCTGTTTTTCCTTTCCAAAATCTGGAAATATGAGTGAATCTTGGTACTGAGCATGTGTAAACAAGAACCAACCCCCCCCCCCCCCCCCCCCCCAAATGGGTGTTTGCAGGGTGGGGGGGTTGGTTCTTGTTTATAATGAACAGTATAAACCATATAAATGTTGCTGGTTTATTTTAATCTTTAATAATAAAGATAACAACCTAAATCTGATGTAATGAGGAATGGAAAGAAAGTATTTCTGGCATGAATATTCAGGGATATGCTTATGCTTTCTCAAACAAAGAACAGGGTGAAACAAAGAACATGGTGGCATCCTGAAGACCATCAGTGTTATGTAGAGCAGATGATGCCTGTGCATATATTGAGTGGAACTGTAACAATCTCATCTGCCATAAGTAAGAGATTTTTAAAAACCTTTCAGGATTGTATTGTAACATACAATCCCATAGAGATGGAGGCAGGGTTTACCTGCAAAAATTAAGATTTTGGCTTTAACATGGTTTGTGGTTTAATACAGAAGTGTGGGTCAATATTAATATCTTCTGTGTTTCTACTAAAAAGATAGATTTGTGTCTCCATGGTCTGACATCTGACAATATCTAGAAAATTTTTTATGATCTGATTAACTTTCTCTCATATAATGGTTGAAACGTAATGTTTATACTGTATTACATTTAAGTGAATTGTAGCCTGTTATAACTCAGCTGTATTTGCTTATCTGGTGGCTTCTTTGTAAGATAAATATAACAATTTTTTTATTGCTTCTAGTAAAACCTTTAAATTCCACTTTTTTTGTTTCTAGGTGACTAGCTGTTTTTGTCTGGGCTGAGGAGAGAAAGATGCCTCAGGGAATGTTGAGGAAGTCTTGGAGCCTGAATAATTCTGAAGTTCTGAAGCAGGTAAAGGAATGTCTGAGCTCAGGCAAGGTGCAGCACAACCAGGAGGAAAAAAGGCCATGGGACCAGCTCTTCCCAATGCATGGGGTACCAGGATGGTAACTGGTGTGGTGCTGCTTGTAGGACCTGGCAAAAAGGATGAGGAGGAGCAGGTAAATAGTCCTTGGAGCATCCATCAGAATTTCAGATTTCAATGGTCTGCTTGTCTCCCTTCTGCCAAAGGTCAGTTTGGAGTTTGCTGGACAAAGGAGATGAGAGAAGCAATTCAGCACTATAACTCTTGCTGTGTAATGGAGGCTGGACACAGGAGTAGCTGAGGTGAAAGACGTGGCCTCTGTTTGGATTCAATTCACTGGATGAAACCCTTTTAAGAATAAAACATGACTGATTCTTTGGATTTGTCTGCACTTGCCTTTGTGCAGATACTGCTGTGAAACTGCAAAGTAATCATCTTCCCTTGCATGATGGCACCTTGTTTGGTTTTGTGACCCTGGTTATCTTCCTAGGGCTTTTTTCCCCATTCGGAGTCTGATTCTCAGCCATTCTCATTTTCCTTCTGTCCCTTGGTATTGTGCATGGACGGAGGCACTTCCCAGAGGCCCACAGGGTGTCTGGTTTTTGTTGCATGCCCATATCTTGGCAGCCTCAGAACACCCTACTGCTCTTGCTCGTGCCCTGAGGGCACTCACCACAACCTTGCCTAGTCTGTAGACCTCTGCAGGGAGGTCCCCAGTTTCACTGAAGCACTACAGTCAGTGGAGTCTTAACCACTTCAGCAAAACCTGCAAGAAAGAGGCTTACTTTAGAATGTGAGTAAGCACATTGCTCCTAATGTAGTTGGGAATGCAGGAGGCACTATTTGAGAAAGACAACCTCTGGAGAAGGTTAATGCTGGGTGTTCCAATGGTTGAGGCAGGTAATTGGAAGGCAAGTGAAGAGATGGTCAACTGGGGTGAACACCAGAAGAAAAGAGTGTGTATGTAGCCTTCAGAAAGAGAGTTTCTACTCTGTATTACAATACTGAACTCAGAAATATCTCAGTAAAGCTTCACGCCCCAGTTCAAATACCACCACCCTTATGAGAAAGCTCCCTTCTCCCTTGAATCAGGTTCAATATTTCTTGGAGGATTTAAGGAAGTGATCAGTGCTCCAATGGTTGTGTGAACGTTTAAAATTGTGAGATTTTTCTGCAATGGCATTTGTTTTTAAACTGCATTTGTCATATATTTTATAGGAAAGCAGCATTCCATAGGTATCTGTCCCATTCAGATATACTTTTGGTGTTGCAAGCTTTGATAATTCCTGTTATCTAGGTGATTTAGATGCACTTTGTCAAGTTATTGGATTTGTCCAAAGGGAAAACATTTAAGAAGGCTGTTTTGAGAATGCAGTTTTACAGCTGACCTAAGAATCTAAGACTGCTCTTGCTCCTGTAAGTGGATAGAAGGGTTGGGGAGAGTGACGCTGCCCCTTTTGATGGCAGATCAAATATGGTTTCATCATTTCTCTAAACTTAAATGTGCAGATGAGAAGAGCAGCCTTACCTTCTTTGGCCTGGTTTATTCCAGCATTCACAGTCACAGCCTGATGGGATTTTTTTCAACATTCTGCTCTATAGACATAAAAATAAGGTGCACAACTAGTCTTTGTTATTTTTTTCTTCTGAGACTTCAGGTAGAGTTTCATTTTATTAGAAACATCATACTAGGTATAATATCTCGATAGTTTTCTGCCGTGGTCTGTGTCTCAAGGGTTCTTGTCTGATGAAAATTCTGCATGACACAGTGTTCTTTTACCTGTGTGTTATTTATCACACATGATGGAATTCCTGTTTAGTTAGGCACACTAGTTATGCCACTTAATAGACTACAACCATTCTTTTTCTTTCCCCCTCTAAGAGCAGCTTTTACTTCTAACTTGTGCATCAAAAATCCTATGCTAGGTATCAGAGCTATGTGATGAGAAGAGACTGTAGTCATACAGAGTTTGTTGTATTTTATGTGCAAAATAGTATTTTTAAAAAATTATATTAATATTTTACTCTTCAGAATTTGAAATTCTGATACTGTGACTGAGTGGCAAAATAGGGGAGCCAAAACTTCCTTCTTGCAAGTGTCTATTTTTGGACTAACAGAGGCAAAAGTACTTAATACTTGTCTATATTTCTATCAGATCAAGGTTTACATGATTGGCTTTAAAAAATTATCTTATTAACGTTATTATTGAAAATGTGTTTCTTATATTGAGTTTGTATACTCTTCATTTTTCCCCAAACTGTGTTGTTTTCTCACTGTTTTCCTGAAAAAAATTACTAGAGACAAAGCTAAAGCAGAAGAGGAGAGACAAGTTCATTATTAGCTGTTACGAAATACTTGATTTGAAGAGGAAAGTGTTTATATTTTACAAGGCATGATTAAATTTCTTGTGAATCATTTTTAGCCTGGAGCTTTTCAATCAGGCTGATGATTAGCCTGTCTGAATGCCTTCAGTCTTCTTACAGGATAAAGTAGCATCTTAACAGATGTGATACAGGTCATCTGGAGCCATCCTACTGTGCCACTGCAGAACACCCTCTGTGTTAAACAGAGACTAGTTTTATTGCATTGCCCCAAACCCAAGCTACAGCTTTATTAGAAGAGAAAAAAACCCAATTGTAAATAAGTTCCATATTTTAATAGTCTGTTAGGTTTGGGATGAAGAATTAACTTTCTCTTTCTCTCTTCCTTTTTTTCTTTTCTTTCTTTTATTTTTTTCTTTTTTTTTTCTTTCTTTCTGTCTTTTTTTTTTTTTCATGGAGTTCTGCTGGACAGAATTAGAGTAGCAGAAACTCCAGAACATGGAGTTCTGGAGTTTCTGCTACTCTAATTCCAAGCACTTCAATAGAACAAGCATTTGAGAGAAGTTTTTGGCTCCAAGCTGATTAGCAAGGAGTTGTATTTCAGGTATATGCAAAGGGGTAATAAATACAAGCCTAAAATTTCCCTCTAGGTGAAGAGCATTTTCCTACTAATTTAGTATTTTCCTGCTAATGAGGATCTGAGGGCTTTCTGCACATCTAATTTTCCAGCCTGTAAGTCTATTACTCATAACAATCCCAAGAAACTGACGATGAAAACAGGGAATGCCTGTGTTCTGTTTCCAATCATGCCTTACTTTAGATTGTAAGGTTGTTTATAAACCTTGTTAAGGATATTCACAAAGGTGTATACAGTTAAACAGCCAAGGTTATTTCCAATGGCTCAAAGCTTTTTTCCTCCATAGACTGTCTCAACTGTCTGAAGATTTAAAAGGTGGGCCATAATGAGCTAATTAAGCTTTGGGAACATATGGCTGTTAGTTCTGTGGGGCGGTCCCTGGACAAGCAGTTGTTACCTGCATTGCCAACGGGTACAAATTATTTGCAGATGCTGGAGCGGACAGGGAAATCAGTATGAAAGTTATAAACCAGAAGGAATATCTTGTATATTCAGCCTGACAGGCAGCTTAGATGTGTGCAAGTTGAATCTGTTCCACTCTGGGTATCATTCTTGACTTCCAAAAATATGAGTTTGTGCAGCTTCTGATAGCCATCCTAGCTTATCAACTTTCTGTCATGTGGATGGGTTCCATGACTGTGTTATCCAAATATGCTGAGGCATTTTGCTGGAATTACAGACTGTTGGGATGAAGAGTCATCTCTCTTTCTCATTCCTATGCATCTTCTTTCTCTTGCATAGAAATTAAGTGCACAATGTCCATGGTATACCTATTTGTCTAACATGTGATGTGAAATTACACCATATTTTTATTACGAATAATTTGTGTTTTACAGCACTTGCACATAATGAGCTGTAGTTTTACTCTGTATTAGTCTTGACTTTCTAAAGTAGAGACTTCTCCAGCTGACCCCATAACTGATCTAGTACAGTAAGATGCGTACTTTTGACAAAATATAACAGAATTTCAGAGTTGCAAAGACATTAGTACCCGGTGCAACAAAGATTATTTGGGCTTGAGATCACTTAAATTCCTTTACTGAGGACATATCACGGAAATTAATTGAATGGTAGGTAACTATCAGTAAATATTAGTAGAAAAATATAGCAATGGTGAGAAGGACAAACAAAGGCCCTTCTTATGGGCCTTATATTATTCTTAGGAATATAAGTTTCTGAGGGAGAGAATACTTTTCAATAGAGAGCCAGCATAAAGCTGACGTTGATTCCAAAGTGAAAGACTGTATACACTAGATTAAATAACAGGTCTCAGCTCTAATTCACAGTTACAAATTTGTAGTAATATAATTGGTGTATGCAATCACATAACCCAGAATTGCAGTGTTATAAAACTTTCTCCGTTTGCTTTAATTAGGAAATATAGGGAAAAGACTCTGTTCTGCCTGAAGCTGTAGCTCTTCTCTCCAAAGAGATATGTGTCAAAATTCAAGGTCTCTCAAGTAGGTATTAAATCTCATCTCTTGCTACAGAGGACTTTGGCCATGCTCTTTACAGCAGACTTCCACCTGTTCCTCATGACTGTGCTTTGCTGAACTTGTTATGCCTGGGCTGTGGGTCCCTATATTAAAGCTGCTGATGTACAGAACCCCTAACCTTGGGGTCACAGGAACGTAGCAATTTTCTTGTCTGTTATTTAGACTTTCTGATTATTTCAAGAAAGAACATATCTTACTGCTTTTAAATGTATCCTGCCAAATTCTAACCAAGAGGGAAAATTTTCTTAGAATGCTTTTGCTTGCACATGATTATGGCCACTTTTTTACTTACCATCAAATTTTCTTTCTGTAACGCAGATTCTGACCCTTTGACACAGAAGAACGAGCTAGGAGTATCCTTTTTACTTTGTAAAATCAGTGCATCACAGCAACTTCTTGGAATGGCTCCTAGAAGGAAGGCAACACACCAGCAAAACCTTGTCTGTACTTTCTGTGGCTTTATTGTATTTTTCATCTTCTGTTGCTATTCCAGTTTTGAGGGGTTCCTGCATCAGCCACAGTTAACTGCCTCCAGAGAGCTTGGGGCATTTCCCCCTGGATCCTCCTAGTTCACTCTCCCTGAGCACATCCTGAGTTCACCCTAAGCCAGTCTTGAACAGCTGCTTCCAGCAAGGTGGGAAAGGGAAAGTACCTTGTACTCACACCACTCTTCTGTAGTAGCACTGCCTTATCCTTGCAGGACTCTTCCTCCTGGTGTAGCATCCCTTGGACTGTGTCCCAGCATTCTCCTTTCTCTATGAACCAGCCCACAGATTTTCAGGAGTATTCACCTTCAGTGGTCAGACTACATCTGCAGTTGTTATCATCATGACCTACTTTGTCCTGGCATCTTTTTTTTTTTCCCCAAAACAGGCAGAGAAATGCATGGACAGGCTAAGAGGTTCACATTCCTTCATTGTCAGATGAGGCCAAAGAATGTCTTGGACACGTCACTTGAACACCAAGGAAAATTCTTGTACATTTGGAGGTTTTTTGAGAACTTGACTTTTCTCTTTCAGGTTGGTTGGTTCTCTCCTGAATAGTTGCTCTTTTATCATTAATATACTTAGTCTTGATGATTGTTTCTGATGACATATTGAAGTCTGAGAAACATAGGCTCTGGAGCAGCGCACATGGACTAAGATGTATTTGGTTCTCATATCTGGAGGCAAATGACTGAGCCTGGAGTTGAACTTAAGTCAAGACCACCTGGGTGAAGATGCAGTGACTGAATTACCTGAACACAGGGGGATTACTATGGACGTTTTACCTACTCTAAACTTGGTGAGGAAGAAGTACATGCTTACCCTTAAAGGCAAAGTTATTCCAGAGTACAAAAGCAGGGAAATACAGGAAATACTGGTGAAAGTCAAACTCTAGAACAGGAAAAACTCAGCAGACAGACACCACAATTCCATGGCTGAGGAAAGCATCAGAAATGTTTTTAAAGATGGGCCATAGAACTGACTGGTTTTTCTTGTGCCCTATTAGGGGACTGTGGTTTGATATAAATTACTTTTTATGATAACCATGCACTGACTCTTCAGAAGCTGTGGCATTCAGGAGTAAAGCTGTTGTGAAGTTGAACATAGTGACTGCATATAGATAAAAGGGAAAAATAAATGGAGAGGGTAGTAAGTACTTTGGGAAATTAGGCATCATCAAAAATGAAAGGTGCTGGTTGATTTTATGCTTAACATTCCTGCATGTACTGTGCTTGTCATCTTTCCACGAGGTCTCAAGGATATCTGATGTGGTTCTGCCTTGTGTCAAGCAGGAGATAGAGCTCTCTGAAACCTGACTTTTGCATGAGGTACCAAATGTGCTGGGAAGGGGAGGTGTTTACTCTGCTGTGGTCAGCTTTCTGTTCACAATGGGGTACACTAATGCAGAGGAAGCTTAAAGTTCCATCCCTTACAGAGCTGTGCTGTATCCTGACCATCTCTGATGAGAACATGTGAATAAGAGTTCATGTGATACACCCTGGCTCAAGAATTCCCTTTAAAATTCCCTTCTTTTCCTGGACCTTGGTTTAAATTTATATCGAAAGAGAGGTGTAGAGGAATCCATGATCATAAAGGCAAGTGTGGGAGACTAAAATGCTTAATGGCTTAAAGATTGTTGAAATCATCAAAGGACTTTTGCCTGCTGTAGTAAAGGCAAAGAAACAGGAATTCATCTTTGACCATTGAAGCCCAGCCTTCACCAAATATGCCTTCTAACTGGAATTTGTGACAGGAACTTAAGAAAAGAGGATACTACTGTTCAGTCATCCCAGATCCAGGGAGGAGAATGCCCTGTCTCTCAAACAAGGTTTTAGTCTTATAAATGTTCCTAGAAAACTATTAGGTTAACAGTTAGGAACAGTCAAAAACCCACTTGTATATTAGAGGGGATTAGAAAGGAACACAGCAAAGCACTTATGCCACTGTGTAAATTGATGGTTAGCTCTTATCTGAAATGCTATGTTGCATTCCCTTTCTTCCATTTCAGAATGGGTGGTACCAATGGAAAAGTTATACAGGTAGACCACAAGAGTGATGAAAGTATGGAATATATTCATATGGAATATGTACAAGGAATGCCCAAACTGACTGGAAAAGAACTATTGAGAGGGATGAGATACTACAAAATCTCTGAAGTCCTGACTAGCATTGAAGAAATAGTCCTTTGGCATCTGTTTAGTACAAAAATGAAAGGTGCTGAAAGAAACTAAATGGTGGTATGCTCAATAGAAAAGAGAGTCCTTGGTCTGGTTCTTCCCACATAGACATATGACAGACACATGGCCATCTTAGAACTTTAGGGAGTTCAAATAGCAGCTGAACAAAACTCCCAGAAGAATCCATGACGGTCATTAAACACGTTCATTCCCTCTGGGTCAGTAAAATCCTTATTCTTCAAACTGTTGGAGGGAAAATATTTGTAAAGTACAATGATAAATGCTTTTCTCTTTGGGTCTTGACAACTGGCAGTGATAAGGTAGGGATTCAGATAGCCCCTGGTTCTGACCAATAGGGCCATCCTGAGAAAAGATTTTGAAAATGTGGGCTTGTGAAAGCAGACCAGAGAGGACCTGGTTCATCAGGGTTTAGGACAAGCCACCAAAATGAAAACTGGCCTCCTGGCTTGGAGAAATGGCTTCCTTGAGGAATCACCAGAGGTCCTTTGAACATCCAGTGTAGGAAAGATTAATTTGGAATGAAAATGGAAAGACAGATCCCATTTTTCCATACAATAATGATACATTAAAAAATGAAAGTAAAATAAAGCAAGCTGTCACAAAATATCTCCTTTAACTTGACTCCTCATTCTCTTCGTGAGAGTATACAAAAGAAATGAAAAGGACTCTGGTAGAGCAGCAAAATAGAAGCATCTACTTCCTAAGTGCTTGTGCAAAGGACAAAGTGTTTTGTGAATACTAGGCCATTTATCATAACAAGTGATGTGAAAAGGGCTCAAAGCATACATAAGAAAGCTCCCTCCTATCCTGCACAGTACAGCAGCTGCACACACTCCTCAGATGAGCTACTTGCAGTAAGGAAATAATAATATTGTGTTGTCTTTATAGTTCTTAATAACGGGGATTTTTGCAGTCAATGAAAGCAACTGGGACAAAAATTACTAAGACAAATGGGCAGACCAAAGCAGAAGTATAAGCTCTTTTAGTCTATTTTCATAATATACCTTATAATCTGTGGAAGTGGTTACCTGGATCTCACAGTCTGTTGATCTGCATGAACTCCTGTTGTGCTTTCACACAGGAGAGTGGAAGCCGTATGTGTGTAACTTGACATGACATGTGAACCTACTACTTCTCAATGAACTGCATGTGTTAGTACTTACACAGATTAATTAGAAGTCTTTAGGCAGAAAGAGATATCTGGAGATACCTGATCCAACTCACCTGGTCAGGCAGGGTCACCTAGAGCAAGTTGCCAGAGACTGTGTCCAGTCACAGATTGAACATCTGCAAGGATGACGACTCCACAACCTCCTTGAGTAACCTGTTTGATCACTCTTACAGTTAAAAGTGGGGGTTTTTTTAGAACATATACAGATTGCAGATCCTGGTGTCACGTCACGTGTTTCTCTGTGTTTTGTGTGTGTTTTGCTGCAGTGCCTCTGTTTTGTATCCAGTTGCATAGATGTTTCAAATATAAACACTTATGACTGAGCTATATTTAGCTTTGGCATGTGTTCTCCTGTTGTAAGTCATCAGGTAACTGTTCCACTAGCAGATAGGACAGGGAACAGATAGTAGGAGAAAAGGCTCTCTGAGGTTTTGTGCATAGTAGGTAACTTACCACCTCATTTCCAAACTTCTATCATTCATTTGCCTGGAGATTGGTGTGTGTGTGTGTGTGTGTGTGTATACATACATACATATATATACGTATGTAGGTATATATGATCCCAATTCCACGTTTCTTTCCCCCCTTAAAGTTTGAAGTTAGTAAATCATGCTTAGTTTTTGGTTCCCTCCCTTTTGAAAATAAGGTACAGAGAAGTGATGGCTGTGTCAGAATTGAGTAGTGATAAAAGTGCTTATCCTGCTTGCTTGGTTTTCTGTGTTGGCTTGAGAAATTCAGCAGTGGTGTGCTCATTTTGTTTCTGACACTGCTAGCTCAGTACAGGCAGGTAGCCCAGGGACTCCATTCCCTTGAAAAGCCAGGTCAAATTCAAGCAGGAAGTAAGGTAAGAATTATTTCTTCAAATGACTAGGTCTCATAATTTTCTTAGCCAGCTTTCTGAACTCCCACATCAGCATCACCAGTCTTGGAACAATGACACACTTTTTTCTTGAGTCATTCTATACTGGAAAATTTAGAGCATTTAGCTATATTTTATTTTAGTCACCAAAATGGTCCTTCATGCCAGAAGCGTGGTACAAAATTTACCATCTGTGCTGAGAGTGTTGAGAATATGGATTAACCTTTGGTTTGAAGGTCATGTGGAAGCACAGTGGACTTAGTGCCTCACATATTTCTCAAAAGCTGCAAGTACCCTGTTCTAAAATATTCTGATGCAAATATGAAAATGAATTGCAATCTACTACAGGGTTTGAAGGAGTAGTGCAAGTTCCAGGAAGGATATGAGAGCTCTTTGCTTGTTTGTGGTGTCACAAAATGGAAAAGTTGCATCAAAGAGGTTTCCTACATAAGTAAAAGAGAACTAGATATACCTCAAGGCAGCAGTATAGTACAAGTGCCCAGGGTATTCTACTTTTTTCTTTTGACATCTGGAGAAGCAAGCAGAGCCATCAGGTCTGACAGGCACCAATGCTGAACACTGTGAACTGAATATTTTAACAGAGTCATGGATGAATGAGGACAGGAATGGTCCATAATTTCCAAAGTTTCTTTTAAACCTTGTGAAATTTAATTCTATCATCTCTGATCACAAACTTTAGAGCAGGATCCCCCCAAAGCAGTTGAGGAGGTGTGCAAGGGGGGAGGGGAGAGCACTGTCCTGTTCACTGGATTAGGCTGATTCTAGAGCTACAGGTGATGTACTCAGCATGTGAAGCTCTAATTTCACCAAAGGAAGCAAGCATGAGAGGCATCAGGAAGAGCCAAACCCACAGCTTCAACCAAATCAGCTGAAAACATGACTTGCATGCCAGCCCTGATGGCAAATGGGAAATATTTTCTGCATTCTTGGCTGGACAGAGGCAGAACCCCAGGTCACAAATAGAGGTGTCATTGCATCCAGGTCCCAAGTGCTTCTGCAAGTCAACTCAGGAACATCTGAAAGAATGTGTGTGTTTATTGCTCCGTTTACATTGTCCTTCCACTCCATGGAAGGACAGTTTCTTGGATGGTGGATGCTATCTGGAGAGAAGGATCACCCAGCTCCTCCCCCTCAGCACAATGCAATCTTTCTGCCTTTGGATGGACTTTTGGGTAAAAGTTTCCATCTCCAGGTGTACAGGAGCCCTGCTGTTTTGTGAGATGCTGTTTACTGAGACCTCCAGTAAATTCTCTGCATTTTGTGATTTAAACATGTTCCATACCTAAGATTTGAAGGAAGGAAATGTCTTCTGGACAACTTAAGCCCCATTTTCCTTTGGGACAAGTATGAGAGACAGACTTTGTGCATTCTATCTCCAAATACGTTAGTGTTTCTGTTCATCATTTGTTTCTTGGATCCCAGCCAACAGCACAGGGAAATCTTTTATACTACCTGAGGGGAGAAGAGGGAAATGGGTGATTTAATCAGGAGATGTAGGAGGAAGACATTCGTGTTTCCAATACATACTGTGTAGCATAAAACTGAAGGTTACTTCATTTCTGGTGGTAGAGGAGAAGTGAAGACTATTTTAGTGGAAGAAAATGCAAGCACTTGCATGTGAAACTATCTGCACTTGTGTGAAATTCTCTTCAGTAATGAACCATTATGTGTTTGGTATTGTTAATATGAAATTTTAATTAAAATCTTCTAAGTCATAACTGTTAATAGTCTAGAATAGTGTAGAAACTCCAGGTGCATTTCCAGCTCCAGGAACCTGGATTGGAGGTGCTCATGCAGAACTGGAAGATGACCAGGAATACAGGTAGGGGAATTACAATATTAGTTAGTGGTTGTCTGCAAAGTTATTTGGATAACGGATGGTTCTGCATTCCATTACTGTGGCAGTTATCAGCCCTTACAATATAGCATTTAGATGTCAGTGAATCTGTTGGAATTGATGGAAAGCAGAAACCTGTGTAAGAATTTAGGGCATGGCAAGCATTGGTTTTGCTATATTTATTGATGCAGAAAGAAGTTTCTAGAAACAAAAAACATATTTCATCTTAGTTATTCTCTACCTGAAGTACTGGCAAATACTTCTTCATTCCACAGTACAGGAGGATAAAATTAACTTTAATTTAAATAGCACTGGCTTGAAGTATTTCAGTTTATTTTAATGCTGAGAGGCTATCATAATCCTACTTAAAAAGCAAGAACATGAGATGTTGTGTTCTTGGAATATGTATCTTCCCTCTCATCTGGCAGAGTTTCTCCCTGTGAGCTGAGTCCTGCACACATTTCTATGATCAATGTCTCAAGTAGCAGAGAAGAAGAGAAAGTGAGTGTAAGTTTGTGCACTTGACCTTCACCTGTTGTTCACAAAGAATTCTTTCTTTCCCTTCTTCCTTGCATTTTCATAGGGTCTGAAAGGGTGTTCTCAAGTAAAGCAATGCTTTCCACTGCCACTGCTGCTGTAGTACCACACTGTATGTACACACACTGCTGTCACTTTCTCTCCAAGCTCTACCAATGATACCAATGAGTTACAGAGCAGAGTTCACAGTCACTAAGATGTTTTAAGCCCTTTGCAACTTCTAAAGGGACAAAGGTGATGATAAATTCAAGGTTACACTTTTTCATAGGTGATGACACAAGTCCGCTAGAGCCAGCAGAATGAATGTGGAGGCCCATATACAGGTGATCAATGCAGGGAACTATAGAGAAGAGATCAAACCGGACAGGTGATGGAGTAGAGGTTAATTCTGTCCCAGATAAACTCAGTTGCCTGCAAGAGGACCAGGTCTATACCCATATTAGTAACCAGAGGGAGCCTTACAGTGATTTCTGACCATATGGCCAAAATACAAGCTCAATCTGTGTCTGTATACTGAAAATTGCTGCCTGCAAACTGAGGTAGCTGCATCCAAATTACGTGTCTACTTGAAGCGACCCTGGCAAGAGTCCTAAACACTTCTGAACCCAGGCCACTCACACATTGAAATTGATCCTGCATCCTTCAAGGTCTCACTGGAACAGAGTTTTGGGCAGCTGGACGTAGACACTGGGATACAGACATGTCGTGGTTGCTGCTAATGCCTCAACAATCTGTGGAAGCACCTCGTAGCAGGAGCATCATTAATGTCTTCCAGGCCCTGTGCACCTACTCTGACCTCATTTTCCCTCATCCTCTCAGCAACAGACACCATCAAGTAGTACATGAAGCCATCTGTTGCCATCACAGCCCTAGCAAACACTACAACAGGAGCCACAATAGCCTTATGCCTTACCCTAAGAAGAGTCAGGAAACAGATCTGTTTTCTCTCCCTCTGTTTTCTCTCCCTGTGTTCCTGACATGTGTAACCTCAACTCCTCCTTACACTGCTGTCTCTTACTTCTGCTGTATTTTTGACAAGCATTTTCTTGCTACCTACCTCCATCCCTCTTTTTCTAATAGATTCTTCCCTTTTCACTTCCCACCTGCTTCCATGAATTTGTCCCCACTTCTATTTTCTGTCTTCACACATTTTCTGCAAGTCCTCTCTGAACTACATAACAAAAGAAAATTCACAAAATATTTCCCTCTGTGCAAGACGAGATTTGCTTGGGCTACTGCCAGCTTGCTGAGTTACTCTGTGCCTAGATGGACCCCCGGATCCTTTGGGTTCTGCACCTCTGACATTGCTTCATTGTACACCCTGATTACCATTGCAGCCTCCTCTGCAGCTTGTCCTGCCTCAAAGGCTCTGCCACAGCAACCAATAATTTTGTGTGGCCTCTGCATAGAAGTTTCAACTTGAATTGTTCAGGGAAACCCACCTCTGAGTCTTGTCTTCCCTAGACTATGAACCTGCCACATCATCCAGAGGGTACCACATCTTGCTTCTGGATGATGGATGGCATGTAGACATTCCCTCTCTGGAATGCCAGGGCTTCAGAAATTCCACAAAGTCCAGATGAATCTGTCTCTGACCCTCAGTAACTTTGGAGGATGGCTGGGCCTTAGAATATCACCTGCCTCTACTGGAGAAGGGGTGCTAAGTAACCTCCTGCTTTTGGGGTAACACTGAGCAAAGTTGGGGGCGCCTAATGGATTCAGTCTTGTTTGGAGATCAATGCATCCATCTGAATTTATTCCCTGTGCTCAGTGGCGACAGCATCTTGGAGGCATATCTGGTCATTCTTTGAAATACTCTTCAGCAGGTGTTACTTCATCTGCTGTATTTGCTGTAGGAGACTTCATAAAGCTGCAGTGCAGCTCCTGCCAGCAGGATCCCTATTACAGGACTCAGGGTATATTTAGTGTGATTCTCTTTACTCAATAAATTTTTATCTTCTGAGGTAGTGGCAGGAAATCATTACAAACTAGTTCAGCAGTTAGGCAATAAGGAGAAAAGTTTTTGTGATCCAGGGCAGTTCTTTAAGGTAGAAAATAATTCCATTCAGTGAAGTTAGTAGTTAATATTTTAATATTTTTGCTTGAAAAATACTGTCAACATAATATTATGCGTATTAAAACCACTCATCAAAAAAGAATGTTAATTTTCAATTATGTTTTCTCCTGCAAGCAATGTTAAGTTTTTCATAGGAAAATGACAAGTTTGAGGGGCTTAGATTAAAGGATTTTCCATGAAATCCTGGAAAAATTGGAGTGAATATTTCCTTAATGTACTTTCAACAAATGAAAGCAAATAAGCAAAAACCAAGACAACCAAACTTCCTGACATAAAACCTTGGTGGTTGTCAGTACCAGAGGCCATACTGGTAGGCAAATGTAAAAAGATTTGTTAAAATGACTGATACAAGTCGTTAGTAGTGATAACACCTACAAATCTTACCTTTCCTCTGTGTGAATAAAAGCAAGGCAGAGTCCCCAGGCAGTGCAGAGGAGAGGCACTTTATTGCAAAAACCAGGCCTTTTAAGCAGTTAGCTGGTTATCAGCTACCTAGTCTTAAATCATAACAAACATAATTCAACCAACCACCATACACCACCGTGTGAACGTGCTATGGTTATATAACTTGTTTTTCTACCTCTAATTCAGCTGAGCCACTTTCCCATAGTCCTTTTCTACTTAGCTGAAGTAACAGGACTGAGCCATGCTTTTACAAGGCCTTCCTTTTGTAAGGTTTTACCTATAAGGAGCACTCCTCTATCCTTTGATCATTACAGCCAAAATCTCAGGTATTTCTTCATTATGGCCAATGTTGTCTTAATGGAGTTAGATCTTTCCTCATTTCTTCTATTCTCTTTTCATCTCTCTTTCCTGTTTCTTGTCTCTTCTGTTACCTCTGCATTTCCTCTGCTGCAGCACAGTTTATTCCCACCCTAAAATGGATTTCAACAGGAACAGCTTGTTATCCCTTAGTGAGAGTTATATGCAAGTTTATTGCCCCTTGAAGTCATAAATGGGTTCCAGACTTGGAGTCTTTGAAGAGAAACTCTTCTCTCAGATCCACTGTTATACACTGTCTCCAGATTTAGTTTATAAAACAAGTCCCATGACTGAATAGGATACATTCTCATACCTACAAAATCTACCTAGTTTTTATTTTTAAATTTTAAAAAAGCTAGAATTCTGCAAAATGAACAGTACTAGCAGGACAGATTTCACTTACTTATATTAGTGACATTTGAGCTAATGTATTAGGCACAAAAAAACAATTGGGACTCTATACTAGTAAATGAGCCTCAGTCTCCAGAATGCTAGCCATGTGTCATTCTGGCAAAAAGTTCACATCTCTAAGAGTTTTCATGTCTAAAAAAGTGTTTCATCTCTGCAGTGCTTCTCAGCTACTGCAGGGTGTTGACTTAGAAAATAAAGAGCATTTATGTAGGGGCTGGGTACCAGAGCTCCTGACTTGGGAAAGCATCTCTGTTCTACAGGAGCACTTATACACTTGCCCCATTGCTGTCTTGGTTCAGTGCACAAATGATAAACAAGAGATAACGATTCAAAACTCTTGGTCTACTCTACATATTCTTCTGCAAAATGCAGGAGGCCTCTTCTGTGGCATCTACAATGCACATACAAGTTTCTCCAAGTATTGGTATAGTGGGGTTTTTTGGGTTGTTTTTTGTTAAAAACCCAGAAAGACAAGAAATCTATGCAAAAGAAGTAAAGGGAAAATGCTGCATGCATTTCTTTTCATGGTTGTAAACAGTTATTAATTTTGTTTGAGGAAATAACTTTCCTTGAATTATCATAAAAAACATTTGGTATGATCACAGTATCATAAGGAAATCTGCAATGTTCCTTAGCAGACATTGGATTAGACAGCACACACATGGGACAGCTCAGTCTGCCCAGCTTTGTATCTTGTGCAGTCACCTGTTATGCCAAGGTTCTTTCTGTATCCATAGATCCCAATGCATTTCGGAAAAAGTTCACTTTTTTCATTCCTGAAAAAAGCCACTAAAACTTTAGCTTGTATTAAATCCCATTCTGTTTCTTCCTATTGCCCTGTATACCTGCTTGTTTCATACTGTGTAATGTGCACGATAGCTCCTTGGCAATTGTCTTATTATTTGGTTCCAGCAAGTCTAAAGAGGTCTGTATAGTCCAACATAATTTTTGTCCTCGTTTGCTCCTACTACAGAAGAAATACCTCATTCTGCAAATAAACTAAATCCTGTCAGAAAAAAAGCTATTGCTGTTAAGTGAACCTAGTAATGGGAGAGAAAATTTTCCTCTTCATGCAGAGCAATCAGGCAACATTTTTTGCATCATGCATTTAAAGATCAAGGTTCTTGCATATTGATGAACTAAAAGCTGTGAACATAAAAGTGCATAATGATGCTGTGGAAGCCTGTACTGCTTAATTAATCTACAAGCCAATACTAAATTGGCTCTCTGTCTACAGTACGTCTACAGTACCACCATAGAAGCCAAAATTTAAGAAGCCAGTCCTTGCTGCACTTTCTGAATTTATCTAGAGTCTTCCCTGCTGACTTAAATAGGAACTTTATTAAGGTTGTCAGGCAGGGAAGGGTGTTTTAATGTAGTGCACAGTAATTCTATTCAAGCACAGGCATCATTGTCATCCAGAGAAACAAGAAAGAACAGACCAAATCATAATGACCCCTTTGAATACCTGTTCAGGCACATCTGTCAATTTGTTAGTTATAATCAGTATTCTCCAAAGCATCTATGGAACTGTGTGAAGCAGTCCCTCCAAAGGACACATTAAAAAATTGTATTTTTAAGCAAAATAATAGTTTCTAATAATTTCTGCTGAGGCTAGAACATGTCAGCTTTCAAGATATAAATCTGGTAATGGGCATTGCTACTCATATTTAAATTATCAAGTGGAATTTTTGCATCACACTGCAGCTACTAAAGGGAGCTCTTTAACCTGAAAGCTGTACCATGTTTTGGCAAACTCATCTGTGAAGTTGCAGTCTAAATGATGCCTCTGAGCTGAAGAAATAGTGCCATCTTAGGTGTTTGGCTCATCTTGATGCTCCATAGTTGTTCTATCTTCTTTTCCTGCCTTCCTTGTAAAAACCCACAGAGTAAAGAGAAAATGTTGTTAGCTCTGCAGACTCTGTAATTTTTCTTCTCACAATATTTTGGGATTGGAAATCCTATATTGATCCTTCTTCCAGTGAGTGGGCCAGAGAAGACTTCTGTGCAATTTTCTGATTCCTATTAATAAGGTATATTCTAATTCCATAGGTAAGG
Organism: Calcarius lapponicus; assembly: GCA_039654755.1. Taxonomy (NCBI): domain Eukaryota; kingdom Metazoa; phylum Chordata; class Aves; order Passeriformes; family Fringillidae; genus Calcarius; species Calcarius lapponicus. The sequence goes on along the minus strand of CM077463.1, from coordinate 33,253,136 downwards.
TACTTTCCAAATTCCATAACTTGTAAATATTTGTAATGCACAGGGTGATAACGAAGTACCTGAAAGGGAGGCTGTATCAATAGGGTACTACACTCAGTCATGCTCCAGCAGCCCCACAAGGGCTGAAGGCTGAAACTGAAAATGGCAGTTAATCTCATCTACTGATCTTATTAACTTCAAGGAATTAATAAATAACATTAGTACAAATCAATATGAATATTAACCAGAAATACATTGAAATATTAATAAAAAATGTTACTTTATTTAGTAGAGAATTTAATTACTTTTCCAGCAGTAGGTGTGCTCAGTGGCAACTGTAGGGATACATTTGTCCCCCCCAAAAAACAGACTCAGCCTCCTGGGGAAGATCAGGTCATCTCTTTTTAACTGGATCTCCTCTCATACTGGTGGTGGTGCTGGTGACAGTGACAGAAGCCAAAGAAGGACTTGTTCAAAACAGGGACAAGCATTTCCTAGAACTCACTTGAGATAATAAGATAATGATGACCCACACTATTGAAGGTGAAAGAATTTAGAGGAAATCATGATTCTTGCAAGTAGGGGCATAGGTGTTACAAATGCTAAGACTTTCTTGCTATATTGTAGACAGGGGACCAGAAGGACTGAAATAGTCAATAGCAGCCAATTTAAACACAAAATCTGTAATGTTGATGAAACTTACTTTCATACAGCGTACCAAATTTATTCAAGGTCTGAACTGCCTAAGAATTTAAGCACAAATGTGACCTTGGATCACGTATTTTACTGCCATTCCTGTGGTTGTAATGTCATTAAATTAACTAGTGCAATGCTAGAAGGCTTGTTCTGGATGTTGCTGCAGTATTTGCACATGTACTACATCCTTCCTTATATGTGCTCTCCTGGTAATTCCCATGGCTTCCCTAGATGAAATATGCAACACTGTTTTCCATATCAGTTTGAAAAGATTCAAAGAAAACCACAACCAGTATGAAATAGTGCCATTTACTTTTCAGTAAATGATACAGGCATTCAAAAAGACCACTGTAAGCAAGCACTAATGGAAGCCTTCCTTAACAATCAGTTCTATGAAGATTCACTTTTAGTTTTGGAGAAATGCAAGGAAAAGCTTTTTCTTCTTTCCTTTTGAAAAGGTTTATATATAAATGCTCTTAGAAGTCTAAGAAAGTTTCAGAAAAACTCTGTATACTGGATTCCAGCTGTAGAATTATGTTCCAAATTTTCTTTACTTCTCTGCTCTGTGATGTGGATCTAGCTACTCTACTGCAATCACCTCTCTTCTTCCCTATAAAGCTGACAAAAATTAAAATATAAAATCTATTTTCTTAAGTCCAAATAAGCCATTTCACATGGTTTACTAATCCTGCTATTGGCAAATCAAGCATAAGCAGTGCAATGGCAAAACTTACCCAGAAACCATTAAAAAATGTTTATTCACTAGACATAAAATTGTATACTTTGGCTTACAGCTTGGCTATATCTCATGGAAATGCTTTTCTTCACATGTCATGCTAGCCAGTTTGTTAGTACCTCCTATCCCCTGAAATTTATTGCTTTATTATCCTTCTTTATCTTAGAAGCAAACAAATTTTCCTCTGGTCATAAAAGGAACAAGTAAAATGTTATATGATATAGAGATGCTAAATAGGATGATAAGGGAAGTGCAAAGAGAGTCTGCTTAAAACTTCCAGGTAGAGACCTTGTTTGGAGTGAAGATTATAAACCATAGTAGACAAAAGTAAAGAATACCCCAAGGGGCCCTGAAGCTGCAGTAATTATTATCACTATGTTCTCCCTGTCTTAGTACTTGCCACAATACAATTTATGTAACAGCAATGTGAATACCTACATAAAAGTCAGGCCATGTTTGATCTAGGACAGCTAACTATCAGTCTGTACCCACATGTGTTTAAAAACCAAAAAAGCCCACAATGAAATCAGCAGCCAAGATACTCAGTGCACCATCTAAATATAATTGATTATTCCTTCTTTTTCTCCTTTCTTCTGTTGGTCTTCTTCAACCCCCAAATCTACCTCATCAGTGTGTGAAACTGAGGCTGAGGCACCAGGGCATTTTTTGGCCTTGCCTCAGACACAGGGCTGCTGCTCATCACGCTGTTTGGACTCTGCTGCTTTGACACGCTCACACGTTACCCAACAGACAGCTCCAAAACCAGCCCACCTCCCTGACCTGTGTTTTAGCTTTCTTCTCTCTTGACTGTCAACATCTGATTCTTCCCTGCCTTCCTCAATACCACTATTTATTTTGTTTTCTCTCTGGAGATGCTTGAACAGTGAGGACCTGTGCTGTCAGCGCTGTCAGCACTGTCAGCTTTTTGCTGGCTCAGACAGGGAGAGGAAACATGGAAAGAGAAGACACACTGGAAATAGGTAGGGAGTATGCTCTTTGTTTGCTCTTCATGTTGATCACAGCTGTTGCAGGCCACAGCTCAGGTAAAGGACAGCAATATATCTGCAGCCTTCAATATCCTTAATTGGCATTCTAATGAAAAAGTGTTTTGGTTAAAATATTTTTATCCAGTTTTCTTCCAAAGAGGACTGGGCTTTATATGGAGAGAACAGTCTCACAGAGGATAGTCCTGCAGAGATTGGAAAAATGAATGTTTATAAGAATCCATAGGATTAGCTGGCACTTGAACCTTCTCCAGCCTGATAAAAACTGGATCCTACTTCTCAGGAATGCAGTGGGAAAATAACTGTGATGATAGCACCCTGAACTACCAAGCTGGTGAGAATGCAGCTGTCACAATATTTTCAGTACAAATTATTGGAGAGGTGTTTTCTTTACACAATGGTTCCATTAGTATTCTGCATCAACCACCAATATGGCATATCAGCAGGCTCTTCAAAATTATCACTATGAGAAAAATTACATACGCAAAGTTTCAAAACTAATTAATTTTAAACAGCTTTAGAGCATGTTTTCAAATGGTAGCTACTAAAATAGATTTTGTCATTAACAGAAGCATTATTCCTTTTATTCTATAAAAGTTAAATGGCTTTATCTTTCAATTAGAATTATGCAGCAGTAATGCTCTGCCAGCGTATTCTTGAACACAATATGCTTTCAGTTCTATCCATAGTTCTGGGCTAAATAAAGCAGTTTTGTACCATGACTAGCTATTACACAAATTCACCATTTTCTAGAATCAGTTGATAGTGCCATTTTCAGTTGCAGTTAAATCCCTCAGAAAAATTGTTTTGTAAATTTCCTGTATACCTTCCTACTATTTTAAATGCCTGAACAGAATCTTTATTATTACTAATTTTTTTTAAGAGAGTTGCATCTCACTGTGCCAAATACTTCCTCAGATGATATCACAGAAATAACCCTGAAACTTCAGTTTGTTTATTCTGATTACTTTTGCCACTAAAATTTATGAAGTATGGTTCATACTTAACAAGCTTTGGCTTGGCTTAGTGTGTGTTAAGTAGGAGAGAATGCAAGAGTCATTAATAAATTGCCCTTAGATAAATCAAAATTTGTTAAAGGCATAAGGAAGGTAGATGTTAACACAGTGATAGAAACAGCAGGGGTATTGGGTTGGTGTGACAAAGTTTTGGTAAAGGGGAACAAGCCCCTGGGAAAAGCTGTTGTCCATCTGAAGGGGAGTGATAGAACGGCTTTGGTGGACACCTGACATCCAGCCAGCATCAGCCCACCACAGTAGGTTACATAGGGAATGAAATTCTAGATAGGAGTAATTTAGAAACTGGCTCAAGGAAATAAGAACCTTTCACATCTCTGAAATAAGAGAACTGAGAGGTAAATCTACTGATTATGTGCTTAAAGCAAAAATACCAAAGCAATATTTGTAGATCTGCAGAGTGCATATTAAGTCTCTTTCAGGTCTGGAAACTCTGAGATTACACAATTTCACCAGGTAGGCATAATGTGAGGAAGCTCAGCTTAATTTTTTTCTTATTCTGCTAATAGCAAAATTGAATGATTCTGTGGATTTAAGGATTAATGACTTTAATTCTTCAGATTTAATGAGAGATCTGCTGGCTGAGGCTCTAGTTAAACTGTCTCATGCAGATTTTTATTGAGCCTTGGACATGTTGAAAATCTGATCAACGTGATTCAATGGGGAAAGGCAGGAGCTTTCACCATGTTGTTTTGGTATGTTCTTTCAACAAGGTTGTTATAGATGGATAATGAGATGATTGGCTCTTGCAATTAAGGGATAACTATTGTGTGAATATTAAGAAAAGCTTTAGTGCTGTATAGTTATGTAATTGTAGTTTAGATGCCCTCTGTTCTCCCCATAGTTCCCTTCCCCCCCATATTGTGACCATCAGACAGCCTGGATTGTCTAGGACAGGTAAAAGAAGGCTGCACATGTGTCCCTTGCAGGTGGGAATGGAAAAGCTTGTTGCTTAGGGGGTGCTGCATGGAAACACCTGATCTCCAGTCAAGTTACAAGAAAGCAGTTTCCCCCATAAATGGCAAAGAGCTGACTGACAGACTTTGGGAGGGGGCAGGGCTGGCTGATGCAATCCCCCCAGGGGTAAAAAAGACTGAACATCCATCTTGAAGATGAACCAGCCACGTGGTATCGACGAGGGCAGTTCCCAGTGCTGCAACTTTTCCTTATATAGTCCTTTGTTGTATTTTTGTCAAGGTTTAACAAACCTTTTTAAATTTTCAAAGTAAGCAGTTGTTTCTCACAAGGTTATAAACACACAAAAGCCTTCAAATGCCCATTTCCTTCACTGCCTTGAAACCCAGACAAGCTGGTGTGTTAACATTTCTTCAGGGAAATGGTTGAACTCTGTATCCTGAAGGCCCTTATTACTGTCAACCAGGTCAACAAAGTATGCAAGGAAAGAGGCAAAAGGAAAAGGGCAACATGCTGCTTCTTCTGGCGACATGTAACTGCACAGGTCCCTGTGCAATACTCCTGACTACCACAGTCAACCTCCATGTGCTGGTTTTGGCTGGGATAGAGTTAATTTTCTCTGCAGTAGGTTGCATACAACTATGTTTTGGGTTTGTGTGGAAACACTGTTGATAACAGGGATCTTTTTGTTTCTGCTGAGCAGTGCTTAGGCAGAGTTGAGGCCTTTTCTGCTTCCCAGGCGAGGTAGAATGGACTGGGGGTGCACAAGGAGCTGGGTGGGGAGGCAGCTGGGACAGGGATATCCCACACTGTGTGATTTCATGCTCAGCATATCAGGCTGGGGAATGAAGGAGGAAGGGTGGGATGTTCAGAGTGGTGGCATTTGTCTTCCCAAGTCACTGCTGTGCGTGACAGAGCTCTGCTCTCCTGGAGATGGCCAAACACTTGCCTGCCCATGGGAAGTGGTGAATGAATTCCTTGTTTTGCTCTGTTTGTGTGCAAAGCTTTTGCTTTACCTATTAAACTGTCATTATCTCAAGCCATGTGTTTTCCCTTCTGATTCTCTCTCCCATCCCACTGTGGAGGGCTGAGAGAGCAGCTGTTGGTGCTCAGTTGTTGACTGTGGTTAAATCATGGCACGCCATCATGAAAAGAAATGCAGTATGACAGGGATGGCCAGACGTGACTTCCTGTGTATATAAATACCAGAATCTAATTATGCTTTCAGTTAACAAGCAAAGGAACACTTGGGGCATAACCTTAAAGCTCTTTTTTTCCTGGCCACTTATCTACATTTCCAAACACTGAACTGGGCTCTTGCAAACTGAATATTAAGGGCTATTCTTGAGTTTCTGTCTCTTACTGATGCTTTCTTAATTTCGTGTTTTCCAGAGTAGGAGTTGGCCCTTAGTCTGACTTGTCTCTTGATCTTGTACTACAGCCTTTTCACAATCCTAAATTCAGACTTGTCATCTATTTTGAAGGCACTTTGGGTCAATACTTCACTTGATTTTGGCCTGGTAGTCCAAAAGCTAGGCCAATAGAGGGCCAACAAGGCATTTTTTCAGGAGTCTGCTTTGTGGGCTTTGTGCACTCCTGTCTGCCTTGAGCTGACATTTCCTTCACAGGGATGGCAATGAATGGTACGTCTGCCTGCCTCCCTGGTGACCCCAGCTTTTAGTAGTCCCTCACTCAGCACATGGGCTTTTTCCCATGCTTGGTTCCCATAGCTGTGAATTTAAATGTCGGGATCTGGAGCATCTAAGCCTCATGGCTCCCTGGGAAGGCCTATCAAACTCATCCTTATTTACTAAATTGTGTCAGTTAAAGGGAGCATTACAGATACTTTGAACTTGGAGACAAATTGCGGGAGACAGCTGTTCATATCTATGTAGATATTTTATGTGCTTTTTAACAAGGCAGCTGAATTCTCTACGAATAAACAAACCTCTTTTTTTAGCAGTGCTTTAACCCTTATCCTGCATGAGGAATTTGTTTTAAAAGCTTGACTTTTTTTTGCTTATATTGATTTTTTGTAACTCCCAGTGCTAGAGCAACTTTTCATAAAACCTGGCAGACAACCATAGTTTGAGTAAAATTCCAACCCAATTCCAACCAGTTTTCCTGAAGAAGATTATGCTGAAAGCTCCCCCCTCTTTTTTTTTTTTTTTGTTTAAAAGTTATGTTGCAGAATACAAATAATCATCAATTTCCCAGAATTACAATATTGAGTCTTTGACTTACTCAGAGCATTTCTTTTGCCTGGAGGAAAAGGTTAAGTCTGGACGTAAAGCAACACACTGGATCTTGTTCCAGTTAGGGTTTTGAGTACTTTACAGAAGTCATTCAGTCTTCAATGAGGTCAGCATTCAGAAAGATATCTGTCAACCTTCAAGCACTTTTACAGAAACCTGTATGGCAGCAGAGAACATGCTAGAAATCCTTACCATTCTTAGTTCTGTAGAACTCTGTGTGCTTAGTGAGAACACATAAAGGTTTCTTGTAACAGCAGTGTCAATTTTCTTTACCAAGATTTCAGCTCCAGCTCCAGGTGAATCACAGGGCAAAAATGTTAATTTCCTCCATCAGCCTTCCCAGTGGCAATTTTTCTCTTTGGAAGGCTATTCTACAAGTACTGATTAATTTGAAGAACACCAATACTTTTAGGATTTAGCAACTCAGATCAGAGTAGATGTTGATTAATCTAGTATAGAAACCTTCGGAGTCATGAATTTGTCTGGAGGGTATTTTTTAACTACTAGATATAAATAAAATTCTCTACTGACTTTTCTAGGTTTGTTGAAATAAAGGAATTTATAACATCCTCATTAGGTATGTTATCTAAAAACATCAATTTTGATCAATTTGGGAAATGAAACAAGCAAATACATCAAGACTAGCCTAGATTATTTCTGTCTGATGGAGTAAAATAGAATAAAAATCATTATCAGTATCATGCTTAACAATGCATGTAATCACTAGGTACAGCCTTGTGCAATGATATTCAGGCAACTTTGCACCCCTTTGCTCTGGAAACATTATTATAAAGGCCATTCAGAGGAACAAAGAATAGGTTGGAAAAAGGGTATTTCTGAGTTGATGTGGGCTTGACAAATTCTCAGTATCTTAAACAAATGCAACCATGTTTATCTTATTGTCTGGCTACTAAAATATGTCTCTGTCAAACCTGAGTATCATCTCTTCTGTTAATGGATGACCTACTCAGCAGTGAATAGAACTTTATGATCCTCGCATGGTTTGCACAGCAGAAAATCTGCTAGTAGAGTTTCCTGAGTAACACTGTTCATTTACGTAACATTCACCTCCTGTAAAGTGTGTCAGAGAGACAGGCAAGGAATGTGAAAGAAGCCTTGGCAGCGGTGCAGTGTTGTGAGATTTGTGATATGCAGCTTTAATTTCCCCTATTTGACAGGAAAACTGTAGTCACATTCACCAGTTTCCCAGGTCTAACACAATAAATAGGCACTAAGCTGTAAATAATGCACTGAACTGTTTGTAAAAATCAGGTTTTGGAACAAAAGCATATTTAAAGAAACAAGTTTACTAGAAACTCGGGATATCCACATTTATTGTGTGTATTACAGGTTTCGGGAGGGTTTGCAGTTTTAATTGGAAAACTCATTAAAACTATTTGCACTGTAGGAGCAGGTGTCCTCCTAAACCCCTGCCACTGATCCCCAAGCAAAGGAAGGGTATGACAGAGTGGGGTGGGTGCACATACCCTCTCAAGGGCTGAAAAGCCCAGAAAGTGGCAAAAAGCCTGGGGTAAAGCCTTGCACAATGCTAACATGTTCAGAAGCCTAATCTTGTATTTTAAACTTTAAAACTCTTCTGGAGTCAAAAATTTTGAAAATTCTTTTTAATTAAAGAAGACTTAATCTTTAATTCTTTCCCAATTTTTCTTTTCCCTGTAAACTCTCATATTTTTTGTAACTGAATTTAACTGTGGAGGAGACATAGGGAGTTTTATTAAAAACACAGTAGGGCTGGTATCTAACACAGTATTTCTTTGTTGTGATCTTATGCGTTTTTGTGTGGCTGAAGGAAGGAGTTGCTAAATGAAGGGTCAAATTCAGGTACCAGTGAAATCAGGATAAAATCCACACTCGTGACAATGGAACCCAAATTTTCACAAAGTCCATTCATTCTATCAAGAGCAAGAACACTCTTCACTTAACCGTGCTTAAAACAAGAATTTTAATGGCCCACTGCCAGAAACTCTCCAGCAGATGTGGAGATTTTGCTTGTACTTGCAGAAACGTGTGGTTTAGACCTATGCTAAGGCTTGGATGACATTTAATGGCCGAGATGAAGTCCTGAAACATTCAGAGACATTAAGTTGCTATTTTTTCTAATAATTTACATCTCACGGGTTGATCCCAGTGAAATGCCAAAGGCCCAGGCGGATTCTCTCAGGACCAAACCAGCGCCTCTTACCGACAAGTCACTTTGCCTTGGCTAGAAGGCAGATCGGGGTGCAGGCTGATGCCGACAGACCTCCATTTGCTCTGCATGATTACGGCAATTTTACTCGCAATTATAAGCGCTGCTTTACCTGACCGTGAGGAGCTCTCCGTGAGCCTTTCCCGCTGCCGGCGCCCGCTCCCGCCGGCGCAGCGCTTTGGGGCGGAGCGGCCCCGCTCCCGCGGCGTGGCGGGCGGCGGCTGCCGGGGGAAGGAGGGGGCTGGCGTCAGGGCTGGGCAGCCACTGCCACGGGAGCTCCCCCTCGCCTCGCCTCGCCTCCCGCGGCCGGGGGGATAAAGGCACCTGGCCCGGCGCTCCGGGCCGCCGGAGGGGGAAAGGCGGGCGAGCGGAGGTGCGGGGTAGGGCCGGGCCGGGCCTCACCGCGCAGCCCCTCATGCGCCTCGCCGGCAGCGCCGGCTCCCCCCGGGCTGTGCCCTCGCCCGGGAATGGCAGCCGGTGGCGGGCGGCGGAGCCCGGCGGCGGCAGCAGCCCCAGTCCCGAGGCGTGGTCGGGGTCGCCGAACGGCAGCCTGGGCGGCTGGGACCCCTTCGGGCGGGACGAGGAGCTGGCGAAGCTGGAGATCGCGGTGCTGGCCGTCACCTTCGCGGTGGCGGTGGTGGGCAACGGCAGCGTGCTGCTGGCCCTGCGGCGCACGCCGCGCAAGGCGTCCCGCATGCACCTCTTCATCCGCCACCTCAGCCTGGCCGACCTGGTGGTGGCCTTCTTCCAGGTGCTGCCCCAGCTCTGCTGGGAGGTGACCCACCGCTTCCACGGCCCCGACGGGCTCTGCCGCGTCGTCAAGCACCTGCAGGTCTTCGGCATGTTCGCCTCGGCGTACATGCTGGTGGCCATGACCGCCGACCGCTACATCGCCGTCTGCCACCCGCTGAAGACGCTGCAGCAGCCCACCAAGCGCTCGTACGGGATGATCGCGGCGGCCTGGGCGCTCAGCCTGCTGCTCAGCACCCCGCAGTACTTCATCTTCTCCCTCAGCGAAGTGGAGAGCGGCTCGCAGGTCTACGACTGCTGGGCGCACTTCATCATGCCCTGGGGGCCCCGCGCCTACATCACTTGGATCACCGGCGGCATCTTCATCGCGCCCGTCCTCATCCTCATCATCTGCTACGGCTTCATCTGCTACCGCATCTGGCGCAACGTGCGGGGCAAGACGCGCCCGGGGGAGGCGGCAGCAGCGGGTGGCGGTCGCCGGGCGGGTGATGATGGTGGCCCGCGACGGGGGCTGCTGCTCGCCCCTTGTGTCAGCAACGTCAAAACCATCTCCCGCGCCAAGATCCGCACCGTCAAGATGACCTTCGTCATCGTCTCCGTGTACGTCGTTTGCTGGGCGCCCTTCTTCACCATCCAGATGTGGTCCGTGTGGGACCAGCGCTTCCCCTGGGTCGGTAGGTGACGCCGCCGCTTGTCCCCAGCGGCAGCCCCGCACGCGTTGGAGCGCAGCCGGCTGTCCCGGGGCGCTGAGCCCAGCGTGGGGAAACGGGCGCGGAAGCGGAGAGCGGGACCGGGGCGCGCCCTCCCGGCCCCGCACGGGTCCCTCTCCCGCCGGGCAGTAGCGGCCGAGCGCTGCTGTTGGGGGGAATAGACAGCCCTGGGCAGCCGCGCCCTCGGGGCCGCCCCGCCGGCGCCGCTCGTGGTCCCGGACCGGGCGGCCCCGGGAGCGGCGGCGGCCGCGGCGCTCAGCCCGGCCCGGCCCGGAGCAGCCGGAGGGGCTGCTGCGGCAGCCGCAAAAGGAGCGGATGGAAACCGGAGCATTTGCTGCCCTAATTTGAACCAGCAACATTTTCGTCCGTTTGAAGCTGCGGATAAGAAAACTTTAGAAATGTTGAGTATTGTTGAGAAGTGTGCGCACACACATGTCGGAGCAGTTACACGAAGAGAGAACTTATTGCGTCTTCTCTCCTGTAGCTGCTGTCAAATAATAGGGTTGAGCACACCCTGAACCCTTCCTCTCAACAAGGCAGTCACCTCTGAGTGCTCCATTAGTCAAGTCACCGATTTTCATGAATCAGTGGCAATTTAGACTTTGGAGATATTTGTCCCGCTGTTAAATATGGCTGAAAAAAATTGGTGAGTTTAAAAGCTGTTACATAGGTAATGACAGGCAGCATAGTGACATATATTCTGTTTCCTCATAATGAGAGAGCAGCAAATCAAAATGTTGGAATCCATAATTTCTTGCTTTTTTAAAATATCCCCAGATGACCACTTACTGTAGTGAGTGCTGATTGCCTCTAATATGGGACTGAAGTCAAACCTACCATGCAGATCTCTATAGAAAAATAAAGGCTTGCAGTAAGCAGATTTTTTTTTTTTTTACTTCAAAGGAAATTAAATCTAATTTAACAGATGGGTATTTCTTTGATAGGTGTGTTTGAAGAGATTCTTTAAATATATGGAACTGCATAATGCAGTTATTATACTTTTTTGAAGATACATTATTTACAAATAAAAGTCACTAATAATTGATTAGACTAAGTACATATTTAGAGTATTTGATCTAACTATTAATTAGTTATTGAAGGTAGAACACCACAGTTTTTTTCATGCCATAGTGCCAAGTTCTATTTTTCCTTTAAGTAAAATTCGTTCAACCTCTTAAATCCAGATTTAATGGACAATCCAGTAGTTAGTTGAGCATTCAATACTTTTCAGCATGCAAATATATGGAGCAAAATTCAGTGTTGTTGAAAGCAGTGGAAATTTTACCATTGTCTCCCAGGGTCTGGAAAAAACCTTTCAGTATTTAAAGCAGGAGCTTATCAACACATGGATACACATCAGTGGAAATGTGACTAAATAATTATTTTGGATGGATTACCCCATAACTTATTCTGTCACAGCTTTTTGAAGTCAGTTCAGAGAAATCCTCATTGACTTTAATGGCAGCCTTACATAAATAAGATCTTTACTGATTATGTTCTCATTATCTGTTTGAAATGCTGTAGCTCAACATTTAGAACTTGAATATTCAGGGAAATAAATCCAATGGTTAATGAAGCAATTGACGGAATGGTGCAAATGTTTTTTTGATGATTAAACATCTTTCTCCCCCACTCCCCAGATTCTGAAAACACTGCAACTACTGTTACAGCACTTCTGGCCAGCCTGAACAGTTGCTGTAACCCGTGGATCTACATGTTCTTCAGTGGGCACCTCCTCCAAGACTGCCTACAGAGCTTCCCTTGCTGCCAAAAAATAAAGCAAACGCTGAGTAAAGAAGATTCAAACAGCAATAGCAGGCGACAGACTTCTTTCACCAACAACAGAAGCCCAACTCACAGCCTAAACACATGGAGGGAGATGCCTCACTCCAAATCGACCAGCTTCATCCCCATCCCAACATGAGACAGGCCTCAGGGCAGGCAGGGCTTGCAGTCCTGTCACAGTGCTTGGGAAGGTTGTGGCATGGCACTTTAAGCCAATCCAGGCCACCATCATGGTACCAAGGAATGACTAAGATGGCCATGAGACAAAAAGTGCCCCCTTGCTTGATAAGCTATGCTGCAGTATGTAAATTATTTTCTGAAAGTTTTTTAGGATTTGGGCAACTGATCAGGAAGGTGTGGCAACAATAAAGCAGTTATTTTTTTAAATAGAGTTTATTTTAATTTTTATCTGTTCCTAAAATACTAAGTGCATTGTTGCTTGCTGTTTAAAACAGTCAAAACAATGGAGTTGTCATGTACTGGGCTAACTCCACTCTAGTGTTAATGCATAAAACTTCTCATGATTGTCTGATGAAGTCACGGTGAAAGAAGACAATTTGAGCAAGATTACAGTTTAGTCTTAAACATTACCAGAAAGGAGTTGGGAAAAAGTCTTGGCTGTCCAGATAAGGAATGGAGTTAGACAGACTCTGAGTTGCTGGAATTCAGTTGCTTGTGATGCTTCATCTTGTAAAGGTCTAGCAGTTCTCAGATACTGAAACTCAACAGCCCTTGTTAAGGCAAATCTTTTAGTGCTGTCGATGTCTCTGTGTGTATTATGGGGTTTCATTTTTAGGGTGACATTTCCTCTTCCTTTGATGTTGATGGAAATTATACAGCATATTTGTACGTGCGTGTGTGTTGTTGCACCTACTTTCATTTTTTTAAACTAACTTTAAAAATATATTAATAAATAAATATGATACGCTATGACTAGCTCAGCACCGTTACAAACAGTCACACCAAGAAAGCTCATAATGAATACCAGAACCACTTGCTTTAGTGGTAGGAATGCCATCTTTTCTTTTCTACTTCACTAGGACATTGAGGATCATGCTACATTGCTAGGTTGTCAAGCAAATAGCCTCACGAGCTCAGAAGAGTGTAGTCATTTGGCAAGAGCTGTAGAACCAGTGCATTTCAAACACAGATGTGAGAATCAAACTTACAAGTCTTCTGGGAACATATAAAAATTGTCAATGTTGTCGACTTGTCTTTTTCTGTTCTTATTTTTTGTTGCCAGCTCATGAAAATATAGTCCTAAAAATTGTCAGTAAACTGCAATAAAAAGTCATCACAACACATTTGGTAATTATAAAGCATTCAAGGTGTGCTTGTTTTCAATACAATGCATGCTAAATTGACTGTAGTTCATTTATATGGTAAACAATGGTATTACATCTTTCCTTGGAGCCTGTCTCTTATACTGAGGTTGGGTTTTGCAGCTCCTTGAGTAAGTTTTGCTGAGTTTTTAAATCTTGAGAATCTCTTAGAGAAGTACAGCTACCTGTCTGCTCTGTTTTCCTGAGCTTGCTGGATCCTGAAATCCAGGGGCTCCCCTGGCCCCCCTGCAGGACACAGTCCCAGCTGGCTGCTGGAGCACGGGGACACCAGCGTGGTTGCAGAATGTGCATGCAAGGAGGAAGCTCAGCAGCAGCTTTCTTTCTTTCTTTCTTTCTCACTAAAAACCTAACAAACAAGATTGCTTTTCTAATTGCTTGAGGAGATTCCATGTGGCTTTCACCAAGGATGGTGCCCATGCCTGCCTCAATAATGGTAGCAGAAATTAATGGAGTTAGGTGCAGAATAAGATCATCTTAAACCACTCCAGAAGCTCCCAATTGATTATTTGGGGCAAAGAATAGGGAACATTAAGCCTAAAAGAATTTTTTTTTTTTTTTTTGTCACTAAAGAAAATTTCGGCTCCATTCTCTTCTTTCCTTGTGTTTGCTGTTGTTCAGAGCACTAGAAGCCAGAGGACAGTGTGGTGGAATGGCTTACATTGAACAGACTATCTTTTTGACCACCTTTAATATACAAATGTGACTACAGCTCTCACCAACTCTGGATGAAGGTTTGTGAACCTGAAGCTATATTTTAATAAAAAAACCAGCAGGCAGTGATGTTGTGTGTGTGTTTGTGCAGATTATGTGTACTGTGTATATTTTGCAAGTAGATAATTCACAGTTACTGAAACTGCAAGTGTTTCAAATTAAATACACTATCCTTTGCCTAGTTTTCTGTTCGTGCTACTGCTTTCTTTGTACAGGAAATATGTATTAAAAACCAATTAGCTGTACTAACAGAATTTTCATGTTTGCATAATTGAATGTTTTTTCTATTATACTTTACATTCAAACAGAAAATATAATGAAAAAATGTGTGTAGAATATTGCTGAAAATAAAAATGAACTGGGTAATGACCAGCATATGTGCTAAACCAAACAGACCCAAAGTATAAATTTAGGTTTTTTTCAAATACATTGCAAAATATAGGCTTACACTTGGGGCTTGTCAACATAAATTTCCCCTGTGAGTGTCCTATAGCTTATGTAATTAAACTGACAACAAAATTTGTCAATATTTGATTTCCAGACTTTTTTTGTAAATGCTGATTTTTTCACCTAATTGTAATGTCGGAAGATACAGCCAATATTTTTTAATTGTTCATCTGTGGATATATATTTTTAAAAGCTGCTTTGGGTTATCATGAGGGTGCCCTAATGGAAACAGAAGGAAACAAAAAATTGTGAAATCATTGCAAATTTAAAGCATGTAAACTTGCTCTAATAAACCTGCATATTTATTTGATTGGAAACATTTTGGCTTTTTTGCTTGTCTAGATTTTGGAAGGCAAGAAGTGTATTTGGTATTACTAAATATATTTTACAAAATTCAGAATGTCTTCATTTAATAAGTTGTGTCCATGGAAAGCTTTAAGGAGTGAACAAAACTAAAATGTTTTTCTATTATATGTAGTGAATGAAGGACACAAGCAAAAAAGGAACATGCAATCAGCTTTCCACTATATGCTGCTACTATTGTTAAAACATGTGAGTGAGCACTTATTCATGTTCTAGAGGAGTTATTTTGATATTTTTGTTTCAAATACTTATCTTCTAACATAAAACATGATTGAATGTTTTGAACATGATTGAAGAACCTGTACTCTGTACTGGTGTTACTAGAATTAATGCATTTCAAGTTCAATTAGATGGCAAAGTGGAGATGATGCAGAAGACAGAAAGGATTTTGTTCATTCATATAAGAAACTAAGTTGCCAAAAAGCTCCTTTTCATTAATTTCTTTTTAAGTTTGCAGGCAAACATATTGTTGGCTCAGGAAAAAACAAAAACAAAAAAACCCCACAAAAAACCAAAAAAGGTTGGGTTTCCCCCCTGTATTATCAAGACCAAAATCATGTGTGCTCAGTACTTCAAAGACAAAGGTTTGGTCTGGCCAAAATCTTATAGCCAATTCCAAATTGTCCAGATTGAAGGACCTTGCTTAAGTGCATGTATACTCCTTTCCAACTCATGCTCATGGAAAACAGGGCAGAAGAAGGAAATGTCCTGCAGAGGTTCTAGGATGTTGTCCTAGGGAAGAAGATACTGGTGATCAGCTGAGGAAAATGAACACAGGCCTTACCATAGAGCTACTGCTGGAATAAGTGACTTGTTGCATAAAGAAAAAAAAAAAAAAAAAAACCTCTTACAGAATTCTCTGAGGCTGAGATCCCCACTGACAAAAAGGACTAATTAAATACAGGGTCCTCTTCTAGAAAAATGTCTGCACAAGTTTCAGTCCCTTGTGTACATGGAAGACTGGGGAAGCAGAAAGACACTAGCTGTAGTTACTCTTACAAGCTGGTTTTCTATGTTTTACTTTAGGAATGGGATTTACTGGAAAATGTATCACTTGCTACTTGGGTAAAGGAATTACAGGATAAGTAAATGTTTCAAGGTCCAGGACTAGATCACAACTGCTCTATGGGGAGCAGTCCTGGCTGGTTCTGGTGACAGTCCCTCACACGAGAGCAGGTCCAGCTGGTAAGTCATGCAGAATGGTTTGTGCAGCTATGCAAAAAGCAAGCAAACAGCAACCACAACTAGTTCCTGCTGAGCTTCGTTAGAGCCAGCCAGCACAGGTCTGCCTCTCCCAGGACTGGTCCTGCAGAAAGCCCCGATCCTGTTCACTGGTAATTAACAGTGTATCACTAGTTTGGTACAGCTGCTCAGTAATTTGCCATGCCTTAGAACAAACTTGCTTAGAGTAACAGTTTGAATGCAAATTAGCCTTAGTTCTCCATAAGGATGTTTTCAGTTGAATTCTTGATACAGTCCATTGGGTTACTTAATTTCTGAAAAGCAAGGGTGCGAGGCATCATCAGGAGTGCAAAGCTCCCACTTCAGCTCTATGGTGAGAAGACTGGCAAGCCTCTCCAGTTGCAGATGGATCAAGATGTTGTTAGATATGGGTGAGCTTTATTCCAATAACAGAATCTTTTGCACAATCCCAATATTTTTTCCTATTTCCAACATTTGTTTTTCCAGGGGGATGGGTGGGAGAGGAGGCTTTGGAATAGAGCCCTTTCTCAGTGCTCTGCAAGCAAAAGGCTCCCAAGTTATCCATCCTCAGTTCAGGGCAATGATGATTGTCTTTCTCCATAAATTCTTACAGGACACATGGCTAAGAAGTACTGTGTACAAGCTCAATATTCCTTTTCAAGCAAAGCATTGGCAATGCAGTCTGCTGGTGTCTCATCAGCTTTTACACCTTTGTAGCAAATTATGGCAAAATTGTCATTGGCTCTCCAGGGCACAAAGCCTGTTCTGGGAGATGTGGAACAATCAGAGACTGCCAGTGACTGCCTCAGCCTCTTCCACTGTTACTGCTGTGATTGCCCCTGCCATAGCCTCTCCTGACCCTGGTAATGATGGCAGCAAGAATGGGGACAGGGATCAAAGATCACAGGGGCAGCAGCAGACAGGGTTGTCATTAAAGAACATTAATTTCAAAGTGCTTTTGGAGGGAGGAATGTGGATCTTATAAAATAAAAAAACCCACAGTGAATATTGGGAGAGAGATGAACTGGTGACTCAGAGAGCAAATAAAACATCTGATCTCAAAGGTTATTTGAAAGTATCAAAATGCTTTCCATTTTTCAATTTTAAAACATATTTTATGTATTTAGAACAAGAACCCCTTGTCTCCTAGAACTATAACTGCATGAAGCTCCTTACAAATCTAAGTATTTCTGCTGAAATGGCTACAAGGCTATGTCCAAAAAAAAGAAAATTATCTCTCCAGGTTAAGCATTCAACATGTGACTTGTAGGGCCTCGGCTGCCCCAAAACAAACGTGTCCTGTGGGAAATTTGAACAGACACAGAATTTTCAGGGAGGAGAAAGGAAAAAGCCTAAATATCATTCCCCTTTTTGGGAAGAGATGATAGGGTAAATACCACAATAGTTGACTAAATCTTCAAGCTAAAAGGCAACAGTCTTCCTAGTATTTTAGAAAGATCTTGGTTAAAGATTATGTGGAAGTGAGAAGCAGTAGATAAAGAATCCAGAGGACTAGGGGGTGTGTAACTTTGTAGCATTATTATCAAAAGGAGAAACTTGCTTAGGTGCTGCTTAGATATTTTTCTAAATAAGAGTAATAACTGTACAAAATAGTGTAGCAAAACCAAAGAATAGGATAGCCAATGCCCTGTCCTGTCTCTGAGTAAAGCAGGCAGAGCTATGCAGAGTAAGAAATCTGCAGACTGGGGTAGGCACAGACAAATGCACCCTCTGAAATGCTGCATGTGCCAGTCACCTCAGAGGAAACCACAGAAAATCATTCACTTTATTCTTGGCTGAGATGTGAAAAAAAAAAGAAATCAAATCATCAGACTAATTTTCTACACAATTAATCTTAATAATCCTCTTCCAGAGAAGAAGCAAACATTATTAAATAGCCACCATTATATTTTCTAAGTGTGAGACATTTCGGGGTTTCCATGGGAGCAGAGGAGTGGCTTCCAAGTGTTACACACAGGGACATAGAGCTAAGGATTGAGTTCAGTAAGACACTTTGGCATTCAGGTGGATTTCATTCCTTATGTGGTCCCATTATCTCCAATACTCCAAGCATTGTGAGGGCAGTCAGGGCAACAAGGAATTATAGGCAGTAAATAGTAAGAAAAGCAAAAGATAAATTTGTGCAACTATATATAACCTCATATCTCAAACCAAATTGTACTTGTCTTTTTCAACAGAAAAGAGCAGAGATCTAGTTATGTATCTCTGATAACCTAGTTCACCATGAAGCTGATGATCAGAGGATCAAGAATCCTAAATTGTGATATATGGTTACAAATGTTCTTTATTAAAGGGATAAGTTTGGGGATTATCAGTTATTAAATTGAATAGAATATGAAAAATGAGAAGACAGTTTTATCTTTGTGTTGTTTTGTTGTTTGTTTGGGGGTTGGGTTTTGTTTCATCTATTATGGCAATTCCCCTGAAAAACTATATTTTAAATATGCTGTACTGAGATGAGATGATCCAAAGAACCATGAAAAATCCCATTTTGACTCTCTCTTTCAACCTAAGATATATCATTAGTGCTTGTTCTTCTATCTCACAGATCCCAGTGTAAGGCATAGTGTAATTAGACAACAAAATCTCATTTCTTTCCAAATTTATGACTCGAGTGCCTCAATATATAGGCATTTTAAGCTAGAGGAAACAAAGGTGGAATTCATCTGCATGAATGTACTTACAATGCATGTGTGTCCATCTGAGCAAGACTGATTATTTTTGTGGCCAATACAAAACTAATTTCTGGAGACCAGGGAGTCATCATATAGAGGATATCAAGAGCACTGCTCTTATCTCCATTGATATATGGATACAACTATTTTTTTTTTAATGGCAGGTGGACAGCCAGCTCAAATTGGTACACATGTACTGCAGACAGCTGTCTACAAGGACTATAGGTTTTTCTGAGAGATCTCTGCAGACACCTCCATGTTATTAGTTCAGGATTTTACTTTCTTTAAGGGCAACTACAAAATATTGCCATCTAATAGCATCATATTGTTTTGGATGGAGTTGATGTTGTTATCACTAACCAAGGGGGCTCATATTGTTAAGCTTCTGCCAGCTGGGTGCCTTTGTTAGTTGTGCCACAAGGAAGACCAAAACCAAAATGAGCCTAGAGATCAGTTTACTTCCTCACACCCAGACGACATCTCTGACCTTACAAAGAGGGAAAAATCTCTGCATCTAATCTCTCTGTGTGTCCCATCTGCGCATGCTGAACCTTTCCATCTCCTTTGTCCTTAAAGGTAGATTTGCGAGACAATTCCTAATCAGGCAGAAGTCTCAAGATACTCAGATAATACAATCCTAAGGTCAATGTACAACAAATATATTATTTACACAAAGAATTGTGGGGGGAGATCAGGGTAATACCTAAAATTCTTAGTAATGTTGTGTGGAGTAAAAAGGAAAAATAAGGAAAAAGAGAGTGACGTGTTAGGTATGTCTGCCACTTCATACTGCATATGAAGTCCTGTTTCCCTAAGAAATTACTCAATTATAACAAATTCGAGAATATAATCAGTGTAAAATGGTTTGCACCAGATGCCATCAATGACGGTTTTCAGCGTGAGCACAAAAAATGACTCAGTGGTTCTGGTCATATTTTCTTCGCAAGTGTTTAAATGGAAAGTTAAAGCAACGTAATGGTTTGGTGGAAAAACCCCAGATCTGACCATTAAAAAATGGCCTTTTTCCACCAGAGATGTCAGGTTCGTGCAAAAAACAGAAACAATCTCTGTGTGCCTCAAAGTCCATGTACCTTTTGACCTGTGTGAGGAGGCCAGGTTTTCTTTGAGTGTAGGGAAAACAGGGAGCATGAACCAGACACCTCAGAAGCCCCCTCAGCACACTCCAGCTCCCACTGGAAAGGCACTCTGGTTTGGCAAGAGTAACTCTGCATTTACACACGATTGAGTTCCTGTGTGTATCTGTTACTGTTTTTGAATCCTGCTGAAGGCAAGGACACAAGGGAGTGAAGAAACTCAGTGGGGCACTTGCACTTGTGTCCTTCCTCCTGAGCCCAGGAGGAGGGTACAGGCAGGGCTTACCTGCACTGCTGCTGGGCTGGCAGCAGGGCAGAGAACTCACACTCCAACTCCTGCCCCAGATGGGCAAACTCTGGGAAACCAACCAGGATCAGGAAACTGGGAAACAACCCCACCCTTGGAGTACAATGGAGTACTCTCAAATGAGGTCTTCCAGACCAGCAATGTGAGTACTCATTTGCCCTTGCCTCTCTGGGAGCCTGGAGAGAAACTGGGTCTCTTATAGCTGACAAGCGGTTAAAATCCTTTTTCACATGCTGGGATGGAAACATTTCCAAAAATAGGGGCTGAACTTCTTCAACAATTAAAAACCAGATCATGGAGGGATAGGTCTATAAAAGTGTCTTGTAGATGAGATGAGAACTAAATAGGAGTTTTTCTGGGCTATTTTTTGTTTTGTTTGGGTTTTGTTTGTTTTTTTGTTTGTTTGTTTGAGTTGCACATGCAGTAGCTGAGATTCTTCTCTGGGAGCTTGTTAGCAGGAGTTGGAAAAAGAGATGCAAATCCTCAAGCTTTCATTTCAGTGAAAAAGACAGAGCAAGCCAACATATTGCTAATTAGCAGACACACTCGTAGCATATTCCAAACATTTGGATTAATCAGTTATAAAGCATAAATATTTTAAAATGCAATTTGGTGAGACTCTGTGGTTTATAGGCATTACATGACAGAAAGAGGGTACTCAGTTTTCAAAATGGAATTAATTTGAAATGAAGGGTGTTTGAAACTGTTCATTCTTAGTCTTTTTATTAATCTTCTTAACTTGAAGTTCTTTTCTGTCTTGCAGTCATGTACAAAGCATGAGAGAATTCTCCCATGCTACGGAAATATTTTGCAAGCATAATACAAGGATTATTATGCTTATCTGACTTGTAAATTACAGAATACTATACATATTGGAGATACCAATTTTAAGAATGAAGCCATGCAAACATGCCTTCAATTTATTTACCTTTGGTCTTTTGTGTAATTGTGTTTGCCATCAGAAAGGACTCATTTCTTAATTTTTCAGTGAAAGCATTTGTGCAAAGAAGGAAGCTTGCTTGTAAGACTGGCAGCCCTGTTATGTATAGTGAGGCAATAGTAGCGATGGGATAAGAAATTACATCCTGTGTCACAAAAGGAAATAGCCACAATTCTGTCACTTTAATGGTGGGAGAAGTAATGTCTGAGACAGAAATAACACCAGCTCTGAAACTTCTGTATGACCCCAAAGACTAGAGAAGGCCAGCACACTGTTTCTCCCCACAGCAGGCTGTATCCAAGGAGGCAGCCCTAGAATTCTTGGCTTCTCTCTTCAAAATGTTTTTCCCTAGAGGTTGGTAAGTTTATTTTTTATAAAATGCTGGCACTTCAAGGACAAAATTAAATTTCCTCTGTGGTGTGCACTCTCAGGCAAAAGTAAATCTTCAGTTTTGACAACTACACAAAGAATTAAAGGGATGTGATTCATGTGTTATTTTCAGTTGTTCTTGGAGCTGGGCTTGAATGAGTGTTATCTGAAGGGATGCAGTAGGTAAATATACAACCAGCAGGCCAGTCTCTTGTGTAGCTACTGGGAGGACAGCAAGAAAATTGATTCTTACCCATTGAACCCTGACACTCATGACAAAACTGCAGCATTGGTACAAAGCGCAGTCTTCCCTTTAGGGACTTCTCCATTCCCAGTTAGATTGCCTCATGGCAATCTTTTAAAGATGCTTTAAAGAATCTTTTAAAGAATGCTATTTGCTTTGTTATTTTTTTTTATTCTTATTCTTTTAGCCAGGCCTGGCCTAAGAGCTGAATGAGTTCATGTGTATGTCCAAATGCAGCATTTCACTTACTGGTTTCAACATGATTCACTTTTATGAGCCTTTGCTCAGCTGCAACTGGGAATTAATCACTGAATTTCAGGGCTTTTCTCATCCATCTGAATCCAGGTGGGATTTTATATGGCATTTTGTTTACCTTGTGCTTAGTGTGGGGTTCAATCCCCTAACTAATCAATCTCATGCAGTCTTCTATATTAAATCAATTGAGGATTAAAGAAAAGAGATTATAGGAGACATTCAAGGATCATGGAAATTCTCCTTGCCTCCTACTGATGAGTGTCTGGAAGTTTGCTGAGGATGTCACTTTTAGAGTGAAATTTACGGCCATGCAGAGCTCTATTGGATGGTCCCTCTACCAGCCAGGATCTACCAGGTCACACTGGCATGAGGTGATGGGGTGACACACTGCACCAGGCAGCTCACCACAGTCCTGGACAGAACACTGTAGTGCTATTTGTGGAGATTTGTTACAGAAATATGAAGATTTATTAGTTGATTATGGATTGAAATATTTGTGTAGAAGTTGCAGATGAAACAGCAGAACAAAGTTTTAAAGGACAGGTCAGACTAATACTCTATGTGTGTGATTTCATTCTAAGCGAGAGGAGGAACAAACTGACCTAAAGATAAGGTAACAAGATGAAGAACATGACTGGAGCCATAAAATAACCAGATAAGTTAAGTAAGAAGTATGAGGGCTCAGTTGACATACTGAGGCAAAAGATATCAAATAACAACCACTTCCAAAGGGCACGACAGCAAATCAACATCAATTCTTCACTGCAAGCCCTGACATCCATGTCTTAGTGCTGCTGAGCATATGTGTGTGAACATGTGAATGAGTAAAAATCAGTGCGGAGATTTTGTAAATAAAAAACCCCTTTCCCTTCCATAAGACCTCACAGTGAATTAGCATTATGGTAATTTACTACAAATTGGCCTTGTGGAGATGCGGGAGGAAAAAGCACAAGGGAGTATTCAGTGATGTAGCAATTCTGCTTTCAGGGGAATCTCTCTCTGGGCATTCTCTTCACACATCAACAAGCTGACAGGTGACCCCTCAGGGGCTGGACATCATATCCCACTGAGCTGGGTGCCTGGAATCTGAAATATTTGAAATGAAGTGTAGAAGGCTTTTGAACAGCATCTGAATTTTGTGCTGGCCTGCTGAATATTAAGGATAATGAAAGCATAAATAATGTCAAAACAACAACAGATGCTCCATACCCAATCTTACACAGAAATAGGATTAAAACCATTTTAGAATTCAGAAGTAACAAAGATGCACTGTTATAAGCCTTTCCAGTAACCTGCAGCTGTTCTGTGTCAAATTTAGTTCAGTACAGCTGAGACACAAGCCAAATTTTGATTTTGGCTACGTATGTTCTAATTTTACTGAAAGTTGAAATATTTTGGCCTTATAGATCCAAAATTTAGTCTTCCTTTGTTGTATAATAAAACTGGAAATGTTAGCAAGCAGTCTTTTAAATTACACCAACTGCAGAATTAAAATTACTGAAAAGGGAAGAATCTGGGGTTGAGGAGAGATGAGGCAGGAAGATTTTGGGCCATGTGACTGACCAATAATTCCTTCCAAGGTAAGAAGCCTCAGAGGAAATGGTCAAGGGTGATGTAATCATGAGGCTCAAGGAATAATGTAGTATGTGACTGACCACAGCTGTTGCAAAGAAAACTTCTTTGCAACAGGATTCCTTGGCAAAGGAGGATGACCTTTGTTTTACATAGACAGCTATGAAAAGTTGAGTGGCTGAAATGGTAGTGTAAATGTTTCTCACTGAATTCATTAAAAGAGTGTAAATGTCTCCCTGAGTTAGCCAGAACAGCATGGAGGAGTGATTTTGGGGCTCAGCCTGACACACAATATAAAAAACTGTTTACTGCAGTTGCAATGGATGTTTTGCTAAATCTAACTTAGAGCAGTTTTGTGTTTTCAATATATTTTCTCTTACTCTGCTAAATGAGAAACTACCATAACATAAAGTATCTTTAAATAAGTACACTTGACGTTAAACATTTTACTTTCCATGTGTGGAATATCTAAAAGAATCCAGTCACAGAGTATTGGACTCTGACAGGCCATTCCTGTCTTCTTTCAGCACTGGGCTGCCCTGAGGATGCTGCTGATATCTGAGAAAGGGAGAAGAAACAGTATTAACCTGCTAAAGCTGCAGTAACTCTTCTGTGAACTCCTGCATCCTCCTTTTTCTCAATAACCTCTGTGCATGGACCAAGTTTGAGAAATCATCAATTATAATGCATATGATATGACTTCTGAGTGGATTTTTCTTCCATTGTAATATTTCTTTGCAGTATAACAACAAAAACGACAATAACTGTTATTAGTTTTAGTATTAGTATTGCTATTATTATACTACAGCAAAATATTTAGAGCATCTCTTTTCAAATTGATGACATTTAGTGTCTGGGCTCCTGGGAAAAACTGGGACTGTGTATTTGGACATTCCTACTTCATAAATTTTCTTGGTTTCTTTGAAAATTCCCTCTAATGAGTACACTAAAGGCAATTCTATTAAAAGTCTGCTGGATTACAGTCAAACCTTTATTCCTACGTATTTGTTTTAAATTGACAAAAGAGATGAAGTGCTGCATAACTTTGATCGCAGCCTTAGCATAGCTCATTGCATCTAGCTCACTGCAGTATGCCTTAGGTGAAGAGTCAGAGCTTTGAGAGCTTATCCTGAACATTTCAAAACAAAAGAGATTCAAATAACGTATTTTCCTCTTCAAGGACTATAGAAGAGGCTTGTGTACCTTTCAGATTCTGAACGATGTAATTTTTCATTGTTAGCAAATAATGCAATAAACATCACACCCCAAAATATTAGGAGTTTTTCAGTTCCTGTGTGTTCCTCTAATCTCAGAGAATATTTTAAGGATCTGCCAGTGGAAGGCATAGGGGCTCTTACCCTCTGGATGGGGCTCCTTTATAACATTTTCAGTGTGGATCAATTAGAAAGTAAAGAGTATTTTAATATAGCTTTTCTAAAACTTCTCAGTCCTTCTGCCTCTAGGCCAAAATATGGCTCCCATTCATAATGTATCTTTGCAATATCATTAAAGTCAGTGGTATCTTTCCTTTCATTTTTCTCTTTAGTTTAAGATGTAAAAACTGGGATAGAAATCGCTGAATTTAATCAGATTTTGTATGCATAAATCTAAGGGTAGATTTTCTTACCTTACATTTTTCAAAAGTGAGTTTCATTTAGAAATAGCAATCCAGTAGTCCCAGTTGGACCAGCACTGTTTGACAAATTACAAATGCCTTGAAACCAAGTCATAATCCACTACAGAACTTCCCTCTACTCCCTGCTGTAAGGATATTTATGGCTAGAAATAAAAAATGCATGCACAAAAAGAAGATATAAATGGCAAATGATAAACAAGTGCTCAAGAGTGGAAAGTCAGTAGAAAATTTTAGATGACCCCGAATGATTTCCCATTTTTTAAAAGAACACTCTGTCTATTTTATGATTTGACCAAGGTAAGACAAAATAAAGAATGAGGTAAGCACTTTTATGGCATGTGTCAAAAACTGGGAAAGGAATGTGTGTGAACTTTTAGGGAGTTTTTCTATTAAGAACTAATATCTCTTAGTGAAAATATATCAGTCATGGGGTACAGTAGAAATTTACAGCCTACAGATATCTGCCTGGGAGGCATCTAAGTAGGAAACAGGCTGCAGGTCACTTCACTGCTGGTACAAAACCACTGTAAAACCTTGAGTTTGGAGAGACAGCTATGCTCTTATGCTGCTTTTGTTAACAAGAATAAATAGATACTCCTTGCGTTGTTTACAGTGTAGAGTGACAATAGAAACTTGGTCTTGCAGCACCTGACAGGTCTCAGACACCCTGGGAAGGCTCAAAGATAGACACTTGTGCACATTGGAAAACTGCAATACTTAGTGTACATACAACCTTGAGACTTACAAAGATTTAAATGTTTAATAGCTAAGTGCTTGGTTCAGAGATTCATCCCCTTCTTTAAGAGAGGCAGTGCAGGAGGAAAGAAAAGCTCAACAGTCAGGTTGTGTCCCATCTTCTCCAATTAGTTTCTCCATGGAAATGGAAAGCAGAAGGAAGGGAAGGAGGGACACTTGTTGCCACAGCAGTACAGACAAAGGAAAGAGCAGCAGTAGGAAGATGCAGCCTTGAAAGGGCACTGACTTCCCCTGTGCCAGCGGTGCCAAATATTGGGGTGAGGTAGACATGAGTGTTCTGCTATGTGTATTTCAAAGTCGTGTTACAGAAATCAGTGCAATTTCCTGGTGCTGTACAGCACTGAGCTAAGGACTCCCTTGGGCAGTGCTGTGCAATGAATTGATAGGGGCTGATCTGCTGCCTGTGGAGGATCTCAGTCTGGGGATGTGCCTGCCAGTCCTAGTCCCAGTCTGAGACTATCCTCTGCCTTTTACTGCCAGCTGTAATGCTGGGTCCTGGTGCAGTCCCAAAACATTTGGGGCAGGGGCTAGTGGGAGCAAGACAGGTATGTCCTCCTGGGGCTCTCCTTGGTAAAACTGGGTCTTTTCTGCAAAGCAGGGATGACACTCACCAGCAAATGAATCAGGATACAGGTGTCATGAAGCAAGTCACTGGGGAGCAGTGAAGAGCTAAGGATTACCTGTTCTGTTGAACAGGTATTGGCACACCAGCTGTGAGTGATCAAATGTTTAAGGGCTGGAGAACGGCACAGATGTGAAAGAGAGGGGGAAAATCCCACATGCCAGTGCTTTGCAACAGAAGGTTGTGTGGCTGGTGGCTCACTGCAGAGATAAGTGAAGCTTACATGGCCCCTGGTTAACAGAAGCAGCCTTTGGGCTATGAGAAAATATTCTTTTCAAGGCCCTTACATGAGTGAAGAGCCTTGAGGGAAACCATCCGAATCAGTATGAAACTTCAAGAGGAATTCATCTGCTTTTGAAGCTGAAGATCTAAGCAAACCTAAAAGCCCTGCTCTTTCTAGCTCACTACTGTGTTTATTGGTTTTGGCTGGGTTTTTTTAGCTGAATTTGTCTTTTATGGTAAGTATTAGATTAGCTGACTATCCCTGATTTCTTGGGTCATCACTGGTAATAGGAAGAAGATGCAGCACAAACATGAACTTTGCAAACTCTTACCATTAGCTCTCCCTCTACTCTTCACCCTAGGGACAGTTCATCTCTGACCTATAAGCATGGTTCTCAGCAGACAGCTAATTTGTTCTGTAAACAAACTGATTTCTATTCCCCTGGGAAAAAAAGAAAAACCTACAAATAAATTTATAGTCTATTAAATCAGTTTTCCAATCCCAAGCAGAAGCAAACAGACAACATTTGGCATCTGGGTTGGTTTTCTTTCACTCTCTCTTGAAGACACCTCTGCAAATCATCAGCTGTTTCAAGGAAAGGCCATGCACCTTTCCTCTTTCCCATGAAGGAGAATGGAAGAGTTAAATTTGCTGTTTGACTCCAGGAGAGTTACAGCTTAGGACTACATTTACATCTATTCTAGTCAGTGGGAACATTAGGAAAGGAGCAAGAAAAAGTGCATGAGTAGTACTTTTCACAGAAATAAAAGCTATTATTTAATCCCACTGAATGGCTGGCAGTAGAAAAATTGTTTTATCATTTATTATAGTAACCAGTCTCCTGCCCTGAAGTTCTCCCTAGCTACAAGGACTTGTAAATTCTATTTTGATTGTGCAAGGATTTTTAAGCTCCAGTTTAACCTATTCATCAGTTGTCTGAGCTGCACTCATGTATTTGTGGATCAACAATCTAGTCTATGAGTAGGACATTCCTGCAGCTGTTCGTCTGTCTGGCATTCAAACAGAAATAGGTGTTTTGAGATCTACCTGTAAATACTGGTACAACAAACCCACAGCATCTTCTCTTGGTCTGATAATTCCAATTTCTTGTGCAAACAGATTTTCATCAGCTTCTAAAAGAAATGTGAGGGAGTGAGAAAGGGTGATGTTCATTTCCCCAGGGAGCCATTAGGACACAGCCAGGTTAAGTACCCACACCTGGGATCTGGGCAATTGTCTCACATCACAGAATCGTTGCCACCAGCAGCCAATTCTGTACTTTTGTCTTTCTAACCTACAAATAATTTTCTTTCTAAGACTCTCAGTAAACAGCTTTTACTTAGAGTTCTCAGAAAACTTCTCATTTTCTTTGCAAAATTTGCTCTCTCTTAAACCCTGAATTATTTACATATCCCACCTGTCAAGTAAGCTTGTAAGTAAATCTACTTCAGATTTTTCCCTGGTGGAGAAGAAAAACTTTCTCCATTTTCATGTGCATTTCTTTTGACTGGTGTAAAAAAGTTTCTTGAGAGGTGAAGGAGTGCTGACACATTTAGGACAGCATCTGGCAACTCTGGATGACAGTTTACATGTTTTGCAAATGTAAGAGTAAGGCATCTCTGCACCTTCTAGCATGCAGCCCATAATGTTCTTCCCTACAGCTTATGAGCCATTGTGACTCTGGTGTTATTCATGGCCTCTGAAACCATGCTGTGGATGCTCTCTTAGCTGACTGCTGTCTTCCCAATCCCCTTGCCTGTTGGTGTGACTGTGGACTGGAGTGTCTGAACACTTACAGCAGAACTTCCAGATGTTGTTGTTCAGCAGCAGAATTAAAAGCTGTAGCAGTGGTTTTCCTTCTCTGGTATGTTCTTGGGCACGTGTGTGTGGTGTGAGTGCAGGATGTAGGTGTGTGTACAGAGACGTGTGAAGCATATCAAGCATATCAATATAGTAAAGCTCAATGGACTCCAGCGTGGGAAGAACTGCAGTGATTTTCTCACTTTGTAGAAGTGACCCACAAATAACAAAAAATAGGAGATAGAAAATTATAAACCTTCCAAGTAGAGAAAATGTTCTCTACTCCTCATTCATCACACAGTCTATAACAAAAATGGGAATGTAAAACTCTTGAACAAAATGTACCATCGGTTAATAAACGGATTAAATATTACCCATACCAGTTCTATTTATTGTAATTTTTTCAAGTAGCACCAAAATTCTTGATGGTTTAAAAACATAATAGCAAAGTGGTGTTTCCTGTGAAGTCTGTTATGGGAAAACTTATCTGTCTTGCATGATTTACAAAGGATCATTGGTTTCACCATTATGCAGACAATTCTATGAGGAAAACACAAATCCTAGTTATTAAAAGGCATATGGCAAGAAAGAAAAATGTGTATATGCTAATTCACAGGTATAAATAATCTCTATCTAGCTCATGTTTGTAATTGCCACCCACTCCAGGAAGCAAGGGCTTTTTAGATTAAAAAAAATAGTTTAATTAGGATATTTTTATGTTTTTCTTTCATTGAAATGAAATTAAACCTTAGCTTTAGAGAGCACATCCTTCCACCACATGCAACTTGAAAAAAATAATTTTGCAATATGATAATGAGATGAACCTTCCTCTAAAAACACTCTTACACTAGCATTCACTGATTTTTTTTCCTTTTCTTTCAAACCATATGTTTCCTTTCCTACACCTTCTAAGAGAAAACATGAGAATTCCAGTTTTGGAAATAAACCTCACATTCTATTCAGCTGTGTGAACTATTCAATTGTGAGACAGGATTTTCATCATAAGAGCTTGACTCTATTTAAGAAAGGAAAATAGAGGTGCTTGAAATCACAGGTGTCCTGAACATCTGGTGAAGAAAATCAGCCATTGATGGCAACAACACACTCCATGTTAAAAACATAGTGGTAAAGTGGTGCAGCTGGCAGTACTGCAGCTGTTTCCTAATCCCTGCTAGTTACCATGGGGAATTGCTGTGTGCTTTGGAACCACACTACAAAGCTCACATGAGCATCTTAACATGCTCTGAGAGTGGCTCTGAGAACTGGCTTCACATTTCCAACTAACAGAAGACAAAAATGTCCCTGCTTGTTTTCCATAACACTACAAGACACCCATCAGCCCTGGAAGAGGAATCAAAGTGTTTTCGGTTTAAGAAAAACAATTTAGATTGGCTATTAATGAGATCACTTAAAATTGTTACAAGTATTGATTTGAGTGCCCTGTGTCTGATATGCTTACAGATTTTGGCTTCTATTTCCAAATAGAATTTCAGTTTCTATCAGAGCTCTCCTACAAACCTTCCATTTCTTATTTCTGAAAAGTTCCTTCTGCACTGAAATTCCTCCATATTATGCACTTTATTGGTAAATTATTCCTTTTCAACATCCATCCACACCTTTTATTAAGGCTGCATGCACATTTTGGTGTTTGGCACGTGCCTTAAGAACTTATACAATGTTGCAATATTCTACCTATATTCTTCACATATTTAAAGGCCTTGATCTAAAATGTATTGTCAGAGCTGAGTTGTGAACGATACAGAATAATTTCTGTCAGACTTTAAATACTCAGACATTTATTAAACCTACAGAAAACCTTCATGTAGCTACCCCAGTAACAAAAATATAAATAGCCACACAGTAGATGTTCCCAAATGATGATGTGGACGTTCTTTATTATGTTACAACTTGCATAAATTCCTCATTACCTTCCAAGTTTTAATTTTTATAAATGGATCTTTGATTCAGAAATGCGCTTCCATCTATGTCACAAAGCATTCATTCTTTGCACTGCACTGAGAGGTTATCAGCCTTCTGGGTTACACACATTAAAAATCATAAGAATTTTAGAGACTCTTACATTATATTTAATAAAGAAATGCCATGCACCTGATGTTTTGGGGCCAAGCAAACAGAGTATAGTGCAACTGACAACTGCAGTCATAAGAAGTGAACTTTTCAAGTGTGCATTTGTGTGTGAGGGGGGACCATTGTGGTTTGTACTGGTGCTGACCCAAAGCTATGTAACCCTCGGGTAGGAACACCCCCGCTACAACTGTTACAGTCTCTGGTGTAGGCAATGATTAACAGCGAATGTCTGGGAGACAGAAGTGTAAGTAGCCCTGCTGGTTACAAAGGCAATAAGCTCCTAAAGACAAATAACATTCATTATCATTAAGATACTGCCTACACAGCACTACATTAGCTCTGGAAAAACAAGCTGGCACTCTGTCTTCTATGTCTGTTAAACTCACTGTCAAGGGTTTAACTCCCTTTGTCTGTGTAACTCACTGTCAAGGAGACTCCAGAAACACTCATTCTGATTTGAAGACATATTGAACAAGAAATACCAGCAATTAATTTATTCTTAGTTTGTTCTAGTCCTCCACACAGCTGTCAATTTCTTGCGGAATACTTCAGCTGGATGTGTCAGTCCATCCAGAATCCATTGTCATGATTTTGGCTCTGCAGAGTGTTTTCTGTACCAGTAGGACAATTTTCTTTAAAAAGAATTTTTTTCTTAAAAAATTTAAAAGATTCTGGGACACACAGGCACCTTGGCACCTGCTTTCTCCTTTAGATCTGAGGTTGAAGTGTTGTTAAGTAACAGGCAGGATGTTCCTCAAACATGAGTTTAGGAATCAAACTGAGTTTTATCTGAATTTATATAACCTGCCTGTCTACCCCACAGGGTCCATATAAATGAAAACAAATAGACTTTGTTTCCAGTCAAAACTGTGGTTTTCCACTGAAAGATGAATCTTGTGGTGAAGGTATTTAAAACCCCATTTTGCCACCAGGAAGAGTCTGAAAACTTGCACCACATTGTCTCTAGGTCTCCTGCAGTCCCTGGTAGGAACAGAAGTGCTGAGAAGCAGTGGTGGTGCTGGGGAAGGCCCATGTATCCATCATCATGGATGTCTCCTGGACTCAGCCTTTGCGCTGATGCTGACCCTGCCAAAGGGCTGCTATCCAGCTGACATGGTTGAGTCGCATTGGTTTGGTAGGACTAAGGTACTTAGCACCTAAAAAACTCCGGGAGAACAGAGACAAGCGGCCCTGAAAGAACACCTTGGTCTGTGTCAGTGTTCAGACAATATGAAGAAGACTTGTGTTTGTCTCAGTGCTTAAAAGAAAAAAATACCAAAACCAGCAACAACAATTAAAAAAAAAAACAACCCCCCCCCCAAAAAAAAAAAACAAAAAACAAACAGCACAAAAACCACCAAACCAAACCCACCCAAACCAAACAAATCCCAGAGCAAAACAAGAGGTACTGTGTTTCCTCAGAAACTGCCTCGGTTGCCTCCAGAAGGCCCAGCTCGCCATAACACGGGCACCACACTGTGGACATGTGCTACTACTGCAAAGCTCTCGTGCTTCTGAAATATATCCTATGCTCTGGGGCAAAATATTCTTTAAAACCATATTTATCCTGTGCGATAAAATAATCCAGGGCTTTGGAAATGCCAGCTGCCACCTGACTTGCCTGTGACAGGCAGTGGGTTGGTGCCTCTTTGAGCATGGAGCCTGTGAGGGGTAACACCTGCCATGAGTTGCCTTCCCCACAGCTGACCGAGAAGGGAGGCATGCTGAGGGGAGAGAAGGCTCCAAGGAAAATTAAGCAGTTCCTTCTCTCCCTGGTGGTTGGGCTTGGGCCAGCATTCTCCTGGGAGCGAGGCCTCACACTACGACAGGCCTCGGCAGCAGCGGCCACGCTGGAGTAAAAACCACAGCCACAAATTTCCAGGGGTGTTACTCAAAATCACTCTCGGGGCCTGGCTTTCCAAACAAAGATCTCCCAACAAACTAAGAGAGCTACTCTTCATCCACAGACTTTTCCAGGCACAGCAGAAGTCACGATGATCCCTAATGTCTATGGCACATGGCACATGCTCACTCTCTACCACACTGAGAAGCGCAGGGCACCATGACTTTGGACATTCATACAATAACTCTGCACTCCCTGTAGTCTTTCTGAATGTCACAAATAGGACGTGTAAATGACATACTGATCTCATCCTGCACAATACCAGCCAAAAAGAACTCTATCTGGCAGGAGCTGTTTATGCATTACCTTTCTAAGTCTTGTCTTCCTTAGATTTCTGTTATTGGCACTATGTTATAGGCTCCCTAAAAGCCTGATCCTTTAAGATCAAAGTATTTTATTATTTCACCAACATTTATCAAAATTACTTATTAATCACTGAAAGCTCCTGACAGTTTAAGAATTATCAATCTATTGCAATTAAACACCAGCTGGCTCCTTGGAATTTAGAAAAATGGTAGCTGTTTCAGAACACATATTGTAACTAACTGATTCACAGGGGCTTTTTTACTCATTTTCCAATGACTGGTCTTGCCAAATGCTGCACCAGCCTTTCTGTGGAACTGCAGGTATGTCAAACATATAATGTTCATACACTGCTTTCTGGTGGAATAGATGGTTTATTGTTCTATCTGTCTGAAATCTTATTTCCCGTAGTCCCGATTTACTCTTTATATTATCCAAATATTGATTTAAATAATGCACTGTAATAAGTACAACAACAGCCCCCAGGTTGGGAACATCTGATTCACCAATCAATTACATATCTCTGCATTTTACAGCTGGGGAGATGGAAAACCAGCTAATGCAAAAGGACATCTCAGGGTATGCTGATAAATGTGTGAGCATTGCCAAATAACTAATTTTATCAATTTATAAAGCATAAACTGAAGAATAAATTCTTGATATTTGAGCAATTACTGATCAAGTTCAAAGAGAACATGGAGAAATTTCCTAGGGTGCTGCTTTTCCTTTCTTGATGATTCCTTACAGAAAGAGGTTGTCTTTGCAGATTTGGGTGAGTCACAGACACTTTCTCAACGGCTGAAGATTTTTTTTCATGGACACTGAAAGTGTCTGGACTGCTTTAAAACCAAAAGCTAATGATGTTGAAATAAGTAAGTTTAGAAAGTGGGTTGAACCACACCAAGTGGTACTTGCTGCCCCCTTGAGCACTCCCTTGCTCAGTCATGTCACAGCAGCAGAACATTAGACAAATTTGCTCTAAACCTGGACAACATGTACAGGTCCCAGCTACTTCAGCATCCTGTTCTGGCCAGTAGCAAAGGTAGATGGCTAAAATAAGCAGAAGAGCAGGCAAACATGTATTGATCTCTTCCCAGTGTGATCCCACTTTACTTCCACTGATCTATAGCTCACAGACCTCTTCACTTGATCTCATTACAATGATTTAATTTCTTGTCCACACCTTTTGTTTCTTGCTAATGTGATCATGTTCATCAATGCACCTGTCCCATTTCAGCTCACTACCCCTTTCAGGCAACACTCACACAGCCTAATAAACAAACATTAGCAGGAAGAGGACAAGGAGGAAGGCGAAGGAGGAAAAGGCTGCATAAAATAATGAAGAAAAGCTCTCAACTCATAACTGGTCATGCAGAGGCCTTGTAACAGGATTGAAATATTAAAGCTCATTACAGTGATTTTGATAGAAAGCTGTTCCACCAAAATCCTGCTCCCAAAGGAGTTTTGTGTGAATTACAGAGAAAATGCACTGATTCATCTTCATGTTCTTGTTCCACTTCCAAATCATTGAAATAATTATTATTACTGAAGCAAAATGCTAGAAACATTTTGGAGGTGGTACAGAGAAGAATTATATGAAAACTGTGATAAACAGAAAGAAATAGTGGTACTTATTTAAAGAATTATAGTTTGCCTGTCTCCATACAACTTACTGAAATGCTTCTTTCCAACTGGATACATATTTTTTTATATGGATTAGTAATAATCTTTTATTTCTGTCTGTGTATAAAATAATTACATAAACACAAGCAAAGGAATGATGTTTTAAGTGATATTTCTTTGTTAATCTATAAACCGCTTTATTTGTCCATGACGTACACTGAGATAAGGCTCATGGCTGATTTGGAGATGCTATACCAAAATCCAAGAGTGGTCCCAACAAGAAACTGGCTGAAATAACAGCTCTTTTTGCTTACACGCATTACTTTTCACTGAGTTTTTTAAAGAGCATGAAACATCCATTGTCAATAACAATAACTATTGCAGTTACATTGCAGTTTTGGCAGGATGTAGTAAGGACCTCATAGTTAAATAGGGAAGAGCCTACTTGACAAAACAAAAAAGCAGACTTTCCCCACCATTTCTTAATAACTATGTGACCCTGATTTAGCAATATTTGGAATAAAATTATTTGGCATTTTTGTTTGTAAATTCTCCTTTCTTTTTTACACAGACAATCCTCAAGCTAAAAATGTTTTGCTGCTTGAGAAGAGCAAACAGAGTCTAAGGTTGTGGTCTGGAATAATTGCATCAGTCAGCAGGGAATAGACTCCTTCCTCTCTCCCCTCTTGAGATTGCCCTTAAAAGCTGCTTATAGTCCTAACCACTTAAGTAGAAGAAAGATGTAAGTACCCTGAAAGGAATGGAAAGAGCAACAGGGATTAAGGGGCTGCAGGGATTAATTTACAAAGAACTATTTTTAAAGCACTGCACTTCATAGACTCGATTTCATCCTCTGTGAAGTGCTCTACATCACCACCCCCACTGTAGTCACCCAGGGAAAGTCACTTCTCTTGCCATCATCTGTAACCTGTACATGATGCTCCCATCAGTTTTTCATCAACTTTTTTTTTTTTCCCCTTGTTGTGTTGCATTTCTGGTGTGTATAATATTTGTAGGTCATAAACTGCAAGGTCTGTGACAAACTGCTGGACCTACAGGGCAAAGTTCACATGTGAAAATGTGCCTGACTACCTCAGAAACTCCTGGCACAGAGATACATTTGACTACGATGCAGCCTCCCAAAGGAAGCAGTGCAAATTTTATAATTCAAAATATTTTAAATAAGACCAGGCAATGCTTGAAGGAAGGTACTCCAGCTATTTACATTGTGTAGTATCCTTCACAGTCTGGTCTCAGAGTGCTGAACCAATAACTACAAAATGAAATTATCAATGCTTATTCTTCAGGGAATCAGTATCTCTTTGCTTTTCTCTTAAGTGCCAAGATACAGACTGAGGAGTGAATTTCATAGTTTAATTTGCAGAATGGGGTTGCCACATGCCCCTGTCTCCAACTGATGTGAGTTAATAACTGAGATAAAGCAAACACAGCACCCTGCTCTTTCTGACCTTAATGCACTGCTCTCAGGAACACAACCAAAGAGCAGGTGAGTGGAGACAGCTCTGCAGACATGGCTCAGCACTTTAAATGTGAATGAAGCAAACTGTGAAATCAGTCTGTAATTTGATGGCAAACCAATGAAAAAACAGCAGGACAAATGGTACAAATCTGGTACTAGAGGAGCTGTTGTATTTTGACTGAAGATGCATCTAAGACACACTGCAAAGCAGAAATATAATAAATAAGCATTCCAGCTACATACGAAAAACCCTGAAGGGGTTCTTTTTAGGGATATTGCTCTTTCTTGGCAAATTATCTCAGCACTATGTGGTTTTGTAGGCAGTAAAAGAAGGCACTTTTTAGAAATGAACCTATGCATCAAAAATCTGAAAATCATAAGCAAAAATATCCAAACATTTTGTTCTTGGTGATATAGGCAGTAACACATTATTGAACAATGGGAGATGAGACCACCTGGCCCATTTTTTTTTTTTTTTTGTTTGACTGATGTAATGAATATACTCTTCAACTTAACCAGTGTCACTTGAGGTATATGTTTGTTTGAAAGCAAGAAGCACAAAGTGAATTCTCACTGGAACATGAGGTGAATTCTTCAGACTCTGCTTTTAAAACAGTAACCATGCAATAGGTAGTGCCCAACGTGCAGAGGGTTACTTAAGATACCATGATTACAGGTAACCAGAGTTGGTCACTGTTTAGAAGTATTAAAACTGTACAAAGAGCTATAGAAAAATATTGTTAATATATTTTGGTACCAGTGCTGTTCTTCAGGTGCTGATCTTTTGCTTTTCCTCATGAAGAAGACTGAGACCAAACTGAGAAGGAAAGAGCAAGAGTGAGGAAATGCAGTGGGTTTTGCTGTTCTTGAAAACTCATGCTGCTGCATGTTTTATGATCAGCTTATCATTTTCCTCCATCCAGGACTGCATTCCCAGAAAGGTAACTAAAAGAAGAGAGAAACAGAGCATAGGTGGCAGCTGATGCCTCCATAAGCTTTACTTCTGTGACTCTGATCATATCCCATTGACAATAGCATGCAAAGAGAATTGTTGATACTAAAACCATGAAGCACTGAAATGGGCAACCCCAGGAGAAGCTCTTTCTGTTTGGCATGTCAAAGAGCGCTTTTCAAAATCACAGATGAACTTCCACCCTATTGGTGACAAGTAATGAAAATCAAGAAAATCAGCTCCATTGTCTTGCCAGAAAAGGCAACCTCTCTCTCCTCGGTGCTCAGAGACCTTGACTGTTGGCTGAGCTGATGCCACTCCCCGTGGTAGGTGTCCTCACTGGTGGGATGGTATGAGAAGCATAATAAGCCTTGATGGTATGCAAGCACTGCTCAGCAGTAATAAAAATATTTCCATACTTTCAACCTGCTTTTCAGCACAAATCCAAAACACAGCCCTATAGTAGCTGCTGTAAATAAAGTTAACTCTACCCCAGCCATCACAAATATCAAAATGACAGTCAGATTTTCCCCACATGGCATGTGGACATGGAGATGCCACATGCATGGAGAAGCATATTGGTAGTTGAGGATAATCTGTGATTGATTGGCTCATTTTGACTATGCAGTTAACCTCTCCAGAGAAAACACAATGCTTTCTTTGAAGAATTATGATGCACATCAGACAGCATCGAGCTATGGTGCAGTTTTTTATGCCACTTTCAATAGTATTTGTCCATCTATTTTGTTATCTTTTCTGCTTGCTTCCTTGGCAACAGGGTAATATCTTATGAGCCATGACCATAAACAGAAATTATAACCTCTAAATCTTTGGGCTAAGGGGCACTGGACAGCAGATGAATGGTGGTCCCATTGGGCTGCTTTTTAGCAGGGGCAGAATTGCCCTTTGCTTGTCCTTGATGGGGAAAAGTCTCCTTGCCTCAAAAGCTCACAGCTAGGTAGATACTATAATGTTATCAAGAATGGTTTTAAATCTTTTTTAATCCTAGCAGGTTAAAATGCCTCCATTCTCCCTCCAGCTTCCTCCTTTGCCTGCAGCCAGGGGTTGGCAGGACACAGGGCAAGGCACAGCACGGAACTCCTGGGATTAGTTTTACATCTTTGTTCACCAGAGGTCAGAATAAGCCAGAGTCCTCATAAATCCTGTTCATCATGCAATACTCACATCTTTCAGTCCTGATTTCCCATATTTTTTTCCATATGTTTTTGTGAAATGGTCCAGGTAATGTGCGTATAAGTAAACCTAATTTGTCCATAGGTAAACAGTTTAAAATTGCTGAGGGGACTGATTCCTTTGCATTAGCAGAGCATGCAGAGCTGTTTAAAAACCAGTAACCAGGCACCTAGCTTCTTGTGTTCCCCTCCCTATTCTAATTACATGGAATGGGAAATTGACTCATAATTTACTCACATAAGCCAAAAACCATTACGTTTCCCAATAAAAATAGTAAATTATTCTCAACCTTTAAAAGCAGGAGATATGTTTTTGAAGATGAAATGTTTTGGCTCCAAAAACCTGCAGATCCAGAGTATACTTTCTCATTTCAGTGGCATTTAAACAAAGGTGGAAGATCTCAATGTAACCATTAGAGGTCAGTCAATCCCAGGTTATTCAACAGTTTGTTGAACTAAATTTAAAAAAAATAGAAACAAGATAAGAATAATTATGGCATCCCTGGACAGCTGGGTGAAATGCTGGTTGAAATAGAGTCTTCAAATAAAAACTTTAAGAGTAGAATTGTAGTTTTCACTGAATATGAGCACAGATGAAAAATGGTCCCTATCCTTCAGGATTTGTCGGTTTCTCTTTGTAAGCCTTATTTCAATAACTTAAACAAAGATGAAAGCAAATGCCTGTCTGATATAAGGCACAGAATCAATCCAGGGAGTGGAGGGCTGGAACTAGAGAACACTTTCCTCACACATGGACATGTAGCACTGTGCTGCACAGTTACATTCTCATATGCTGCTGCCCTCTCAGCCCAGGGAATTGTCCTTCCTGCTATGCAGCAGCTCAGCTGCAGTGAGAAAGACGTTTACCTCTGCACACATACTGAGCAACAGGAAAATTACACTATTCTTCTAATATTACTGCCACTAACAAGAAATTGTCCTAATACAAGTACAGTAACTGCATATTATTTAATTATTTGATCCTAATCAATGCAACTTAAATAATGTATTTATTGACCAGCTAAAACTAAGTTTGCTTTCTGATCCCCCAGTAGAAAAAACTTGGGTTAATTTCTAACCTGAAACTGGTTTTGCCATCTGATTTTCTGTTAGCCCGTCTGAAGCTAACTTGATGTACGCTACCTTTGATGATTCCTCAAATTTGGTAAACAACTCTTCACATTTTAATGTTCCTGGGTGCCCAGGTGTTAACCGGCAGTTTGGAGGCATCTCCCTGCTCCATGAAAGCATGTCCCTCTGGGCCATATGTCTTGCCATGACAGATGTTGCCTGATATGAACCTTGATGCCTGATTCCCCTTGTATTTTAAAGAGAGGGAATGCAAGCACCAGTCTGATGAAGTGCGTCCCTTGCTGTACATTCACTCTCATTGTAGGCACATGC
The DNA here is from genome assembly GCA_039654755.1 of Calcarius lapponicus. Lineage (NCBI taxonomy): Eukaryota > Metazoa > Chordata > Aves > Passeriformes > Fringillidae > Calcarius > Calcarius lapponicus. Next base: position 33,213,536 of record CM077463.1, on the reverse strand, counting down.
CAGGAGAAGAGGCAGACACAGGTCTTTTAATCACTTACAGGAAGACTATTAGGCCACCAATGTGATGTCCCTGTCAAAAAGACAAAAGCCAACCTGAATAGAATATTCTTGGTGAAAACATGTTTTTAACATGGTATTAAGGCCAAGGTGAATCTTCTGTAGAGTTGCCTGCAATCCTGAGTCAGACAGTCAGATGTCCAGGGGAGGTAGGCCACTGAAATGATGAATAGGCATAAAGCACTGATGATCAAAAGCAAAACAAAGAAGCTAAAACAGCACACTTGTCTAGCCCAGCAGAATAAGGCTGGGGATAGTTGTGACAGTTGACTATAAATACACTGAGGGGTGAGTGTTAGGAGGGAGACAAGCTATTCAGATGAAGAACATTCTTGGCTAAGAAACAGACGGGTACAAATTGCCTGCAAATAAAATTTTGGCCAGAACTCAAGAAAAGAATTTAAGTTCTCTCATATGCCTCTATTTCTCTTGTGAAATGAAGATGAATTTAAATTTAGATCCTTGATAATTAAAAAAAATTATGAGACACAACTGCCCATGACAGTAAGGGACTGGAATTGGTGATCCAGCAGGCCTGTAGGTTTGTTTGCTAGCCAGACCTCTTTAAAAGTCATTCACAAATGGGTCTCAAATAATGGCTCTACAGGGTCCAGTTGTGCTAAAAGAATCCCTCACAGTGATGAAATTAAGCTCCCAGATGCTGATTAACAAGCGATTGCCAAGGCCCACATGCAAACAACATGAGGTGACAGCCTATAGGTCATGTGAGCTTTGTGTCAGTAAGGAACACCAAACTTGGATGGGTGAAGAACCCCCCTTATTTATGACTACTGGATATTTGTGTTGAAATGTGGTCCTGGGATGAAGGAATAAAAGAAACATCGTCTCTAAACTCTGAAAGCAGATAGGCACAGAACAAGGTTTCTGCCAAGCCTGTGCTCAGCACAGAAGGGAAGGACATTGAGAATATGTTTCAGCATGTGCTCAGAAGCTTCTTCTTTGTTTCTGAAGAAATAAAACTGAAGCAATAAAATGAAAGGAACTGAATCCTGTGGTTGAGAATTTGAACTCAGGCTGGTGACTCAGCCCTGTGGTATCCAGAAATAGTTTTCTGCTTCAAAATAAAATGTGTGTCAGCAACAGGTTCTTCCTTCTGAGAAGAAGCAAGGCCACAGCACTGCATTGGCCACTGCAGCACTGGCGGGACAAGGAAAGACTTTGCCATCACTCCCAGGAAAGCCAAAAGCAGGTAGGGCCTTCCAAAATGTTGCAATAGCAGGTATTGTGAAGATTTGAGGGTGGGGTTGCTGATGTCACAGGGTCACTGAAAGCCTCTGTCTGTCAGCACACTAGCTGATTTTGTTCTGCGAAGGTAGAAGATTAACTTCATGTTCTTCTGTCCAGGTTCAGGAACAGTCTGATTTATGCACATCTTGTGTGTTCAATAACTGTCATTAATGTCACTGGTTTAGGTCTTTTTGTAAATAATGTATCATTCTGTGTTAGTAGAGGAGAGTGCTGCAAGACTGTCAAAATAATAAACAGCTATGTGGATGTGACAATTTAATGATTTTCCTTCTTAAGTATCATGGCCTTTTATCACCATTCTAACTCATTGATAAAGTATTTCATCTTTTCTTTAATCAAGAGCTCTGCAACTAAATCATTTTACTTAATGGGAGCAGCAAAGTTACTTGAATAATACAGTTTCAGAACTCAAGTCAGATGTCACTTTTAAACAATGTGCTATATGGGTCAAACTGTGGATAAAAAAAAAGGAGTGGAGACTAGAGTGAAAAAGACAAAAAATAACCAGAGACAGAAGCAAAAATTTAATCTGTTTCAGTTTAGAAGACAGCACATCACATTAAAAGGCTAGAAGATAAACACATCATCAGCTCTGTTTTCATCACTTAGAGGAGATATTTTGAGAAACTTCATCAACTAAGTAGGAAGTTGCTGCAGGGCTAATAAGGAAGATAGGACAAAATAACAACACAAATAGCCTCAGGAAAAGCCCCATGATATAAACTGATGACTACAGCTAAAAGCTGCTATTTAAACATTTTTTATTGATGTAAGAGCTATCATGTGTTCTCCATGCTGCAGTATTCACCATGAAGGTCATATTGGAAACAATGCCTATTGATCTGAGCCTGTGTAAGTGAAACATTGTAGATGCACAGTAACGATTTGGTGCCATCACCATGCACTGAGGCTGTTCATGTCTGAGCCCAACACAAACCACTCCTGACATCCTTCTGCAAGCTGCCCAGTCCTCCTCCCAGAGATGGGGTGTGAGCTGAGCTGGGGGTCCTGCAGGAAGAACCTTTCTTCTGGGGGTGTGCAACAAATGTGGTTCCCTGGGCACAGCTCCTGTCTCACTGTGCTGGGGCATGAGGTCCCACAGTATAGTATAAAGGTATGTGAGCAGATCATAGCAGCAAGAGCTGAAAGCTACTATTCATACCAGACTTCCTATTGATTTGAAAGCAATTATCTGCCTGAGAAAGCCCTGCTCAGCTGAGAAAGGGTTTACAAAGTCATGGCCAGAGACTTCTGAAAGCTCCTGTCAGTCCCAGATATGTGTGCTGTGAGTCCTGTGAGAACTTGCATGAAGTTCTTACAGTCCTGAGAATTTACCCACATCTTCTCTGCCCTCCTGTTTTAGAGTTATTGTATGTAGCTACTGAATTTATTCCTTGGTGACTTTTAGAAAGATTTGGGATCTGAGTTTGGCAAGCTTTCTAGAAGGTCCTGAAGTAAATAGCCCTACCATGGTTCTTTGCTACTAGCTAGTCCTTGGTTTCATAAATCTAGCTTGGACTTGTGAGGGGCTGGTAAGAGGAGAGGCCTGTGTCCATCTAGGCTGCTGTTCCCTGAAGACAAACCAGTCCTTTCCCAGAGTCCTAGAAGTGCATAATGAGCTGAGAAGACTCCCCGTTTCTGGGCTGTGTGGGCTGCACCATGTACTAGGACTGCCTGAAGGTAGAGATGGAGGAGATGCCATCAGCTTTGATAAACTGAGAGAGACGTGGCTAAAAAGGCAGCCCAAGAACTGACTGTAACCACAACAGCCTTGTCAAACAGACATCCAAATTGCATCCTGCTCAGCTTTGGGGACATTTTAACCTGACTGTGCTGTATCTGGACTGTAACTGACCATCAGTGTGTCCATCCCTTATAGTCTACAAAGTGGAAAGAGCAACAGTAAACATTTTGTTACAAGCAAAAAGGAATCTTTATTCTAGAAGGTAAAGTCTTGAGAAGCAATTTCCAGCATATGATTCCTTAACATTTACAGCTGTGGAGAGGTTGAGCAAATCAGCAGACAAAGATTATGCAGGCAAAATTTAATTCTATTCAGTTTCTGGTTTAGTACATAACTTTTGGTCAGACATTTACTCTTTGCACTCTTCTTTATATATAATGGTACCATGGTAGGACCCAGTTCTGGGCATGCTCTGATATTTGAAACCACAAAGGTCATTTAACTACTGAGCATCACTTGTGTTATGTCAGTTATATTACCTTAGAGACTTGAATGGTGATGACAAACCCTTTGTAATAAGAGTGTTACAGATATTAGCCCACCTATAAATAGAGGTAAATGTTATCTTTGTGTGTATTTTGTCCTCAAGTGGATCACCAAAATCAGTCTTCTGCTTCACACACATTAAATAACCTATCCTGAATCTTAAGAATTTGTGGCTGTCTGTACACAAATCCTCTGCAAAAGCTTGCAGATGTCATGAGTTAAGTATGACCTGATTTGCTTCTTTCCTCTCTCTTTTCAGGGGTGCAGGTCCATATGCTGAAATCATGAAGACTCATTCTCGTGTTGCCATGTTTTTCTTGTCTTTCATACACTTTGGTGTATTGATTGCCATTAACCTTTAAAGTACTATGAGTATGTTCACTTAGTAAGATACTCATAGTACTTTAAACATAGAAAGTGTTCAGAGTTTTCCCAGCTACTGTTTATAACCTACCTAATACTGAAATATGAAGAATGCATATGCTTGAGCTTTGCCATTCGTTTTTAGAGTACATTGGTTCTCAAAGAGCATGATGGAAAATTTTGTAGGATCAGTGTCTTAGGTGATACCCTGAAAGATAAGATCATGTAGTCCTCCAGCACTTTGTTTTCCAGATGCTGAAATGGAGATGCTGATTTTTATTGAAAGAGGACAGAAAAAATTGCCTCGGCCATAGCAGAATAGCAGAGAAATGACAAAGTCACATAGGATTACTTGCACTCTTGGACACATTTGAGATGCCTATAATATAATTCATTTCAATAAAATGCACGGGGTTTTGCTAAGGATGAATTGAGTGAAGAAAAGGTGTTTGTGGCTGATACAAGGGCAAGACTAGCCATTTTCAGAGATAATTGCAGTCCTATGACCGCAGATCATAAAAAAACCAATCTGTAAACATAAAGTTCTTGTATTCAATTTAAAATGCTGGGGAAAAAAGAAATGCAATTCCTAGTATTAAGTGAAAATGAAGTATGTAATATGTTCTTTTCATTTAGGAAGGGACCTTGAGTGGTCTTCTAGAAAGACCAAACCAAAGAAAAGTTAGGTCTGTTAGGCAGCTGCTGACACTCTGTCAGCTGTCTCATCTGTTCATAAAAATCTCCATAAATAAAGATTTTCCACCCTTCCATTGTAAATTTAGATTTGTTTTCCCAAAAGAGAAATTTAGAAGCCTAAACTAATTTCACTGGAACAACACTATTTTATCAGAAGTTTCATAGCAGTGATCTCTGCTCTCTCACTCCACTCTCTGGAAGAAATTGCCCACAGCCAAGAGGCTGTCCAGCCTCACAAACCCAAATGTTGTCCCTCTTAGAACTGGGAAGACTCTTGGCCAAAGTAGCCACAGTGTACTTGCCTAATCATTTTATAAATTCTACCAATGCAGTGCAATTTCTTCTGCTGTGACAGAGATTTTGCAGCCACTGTCATATGCCACTGGCCCCCCAGGTCCCCTGAGAGGAAACTGATAGACCAGACTCACTATTCTTTCATGGAAGTGGCAGTCTGTGCCCAGTCTGTGTGGTAGAGGGGAAGCTGCTGCAATGGACCTGACCCTTACTGCAGAGGGAAGCTCACACACGCAGGGCTGCAGAAAGCCTCACTCAGGGATCATGTTCTTTTCTTTCTGAAGGAACAGCTGTAGACAGCCATTTCCTTATGTTTTTTTGCATTTAGGATGTTGAAAATCTCCTGTAGGAGGCCTAAAGAAGTTCACTGGTATGGCTGGCAGAGAAAGTCGAAGTTTCTGAGCCCTGATGCCCATCATACTTATTTATGAGGCCCTTGTACCTAGAATCTGGATGACATATTGCAAGTCCTCGTCATCCATTTAATCCCTTGATTTATCTTTTAATAGACATTAAGGTGTAAGACATTTACTTCTCTCTTTTTCTTCCACTGAGATTCATACTGGGATGGAAAAAATGATGCACTTTCTACTGACATGTGTTACAGCTGACTCACAAGTGTTCCTGCTCCTACAGGTCTACAGCTGCTCTGTCCCATTCTGACTTGAAAATACTGTGAGATTTGGGAACAACCCTTGCTTATATAATGTCTTAAATTTAAAATACTTGCCTTTTTGTTATGTCCTCCCCACATAGATTTAGAGACTTCCCTTTTTCATTCCCACATTTTTTCTATGTGAAAGACTTGGAAACAATTTCAAGCAACATTCAAAATACCAGCCTTTATCACATCTGTTTATTCTGTTGATACAGCTGTTCTCTCATTTTATTTTTCTTTTTTGACCTCATAGAATCATAGACTAGAATCATAGACTATGTAAAGTTGGAAGGGACCCATCAGGATCATCAAGTCCAACTCCTGGCCCTGTGCAGAACATCCCAAGAATCACACATGTGCCTCAGAGCATTGTCCAAACGCTTCTTGAACTCTGTCAGGCTTGGTGCTGTGACCACTTCTCTGAGGAGCCTGTTCCAGTACTCAACCACCCTCTGTGTGAAAATGTTTTCCTGATATCCAACCTAAACATCCCCTTGACTCAGCTTCATGAAATTTCCTTGAGTCCTATCACTGGTCACAAGGGTGAAGAGATTGGTACCTGCCCCTCTGCTTTTCTTTGTGAGGATGTTGAAGACCACAATGAGGTCTCCTCTCAGTCTCCTCTTCTCCAGGATGAACAGACCAAGTGACCTCAACTCCTTCTCATACAACTTCTCCTTCAGACCTTTCATCATCCTTGTTGCCCTTCTTTGGACATTCTCCAATATCTTAATGTCTTTTATTTTGTGGCTCCCAAAACTGCACACAGCACTCAAGGTGAGGCCACACCAATGCAGAGCAGAGTGGGACAATCCCTCCCCTCACCCTGGCTGGTGATGCTGGGCCTGATGCACCCCAGGACACGGGTGGCCCTTCTGGCTGCCAGGGCAGTGCTGACTCGTGTTCAACCTGCCATCACCAGGGCCCCCAGGTCCCTTTCTGCAGTGCTGCCCTCCAGCCTGTCATTTCCCAGTCTCTGTATACAATCACGGTTGCCCTGTCCCAGGTGCAGAATCCATCTCTTGCCCTTGTTAAACTCTGTGTGGCTGGTGATTGCCTAGCCCTTTGGCTTGTTGAGGATTTCCTGCAGGGCCTCTCTGCCCCTGAGGGAGTCAACAGCTCCTCCCAATTTAGTGCCATCAGCAAACTTACTTACTGCTCCTTCCAGTCCTGCATCCAGGTCATTTCTGAAGATGTGGAAGAGTACTGGGCAGAGGATGGAGCCCTGCTAAGCCCCACTAGTGACAGGTCACCAGCCTGATGTCACCAGCCCCATTCATTATATCTCTTTGTGCCTAACCTGGGAGCCAGCTGCTTAACGCATGGCATTACACGGTTATATAGCTGAATGCTGGAGGTGTTGTCCAGAAGGATGCTGTGAGAGAGAGCAGCAAAAGCTTTACTGGAATCCAAAAAGATTACATCTAGTGCTCTCCTAGATGAACTAGGAAATCAGGTTCCACAAGCAGGATTCTCCCCTCCTGAAGCTGTGCTGGCTGTGACCAATGACTGTGTTGTTCTCCAGGTGTTTTTCAGTACTTACTAGAGTAGTGTTTTCCATGGTTTTACTGGGCACTAAAGTGAGACTGACAGGCCTGTAGTTTCTGTGGTCTTCCTTCTCTAGAACAATTCTGTGTGATGAAGGAGGAATGTATTTTCCTCTGCTACCCCTATTCTAAAACTTCACAGACGGCCCTGGATTCACTGCACTGTAAAACACAGGGAAGAAGCCAGAGATTGCTTTGATTAGGATTCTGTGTATTTATCTCTCATTTCTCATTATCTCCTTTCTTTGAGGCCTTAACATTCTTTTCTGTCTTCTTTATCATGTTTGACCTCTGCTCAGTTGATATGTGTCTGCTTTGATCTGTTTCAGTCCCCATATGCCTCTTTTGTCCTGCTCTCCCCTTTAGCACTTACAGAAGCATACAAAGAAACCCTCGCATTGCTGGCACCTTTAATCCCTTCGGCTTCTGCAGTTATTCTAAATATACTCAAGACCTGGGAAGAGAGTGGCAATTGTTATGTCCCCAGCGAAGAGCCAGCAAAAAGCCCCAGTGTCCCAGGTCTGCTCAGTGGGGACCCTGCTGGCTCCTGTTTATTGCTGTTGGCCTCTGGCCAGCCCAGCCCAGCCCGTGGGCTCACTGGCCGTGCTTGTTCTGGTTGTTCGGGCTGGATTTAAGGATCCTCCTGAGGAAAGCCGGGGCGCTGGAGGAGCAGTGTGCCTGCGTGTCGGTGAGCACGCCTTCGTCCCTACCCGGCGGCAGCCCCAGCTCCTTGTGCAGGCTCCCACCTCCTTCTCTTGGCTAAATTGCCATTTCCCTGCTACCCTGAAGGGGCCTCTGGCTCCCGCACATCCGCCTGGAGCTCGCTTAAGTCCCGTCCGGCATGCCTCCACGTTTCCTCACCACTTCGGGGGGAAGAATAGCACTTAGTGAATGACCCATTCACGCCCTGGTAGACTCAGAAACCACCCAGAAAACGCCGCGAAAACTCTGCCGAGCCGGCTCGGGCAGGAGCACCCGGGCCGGCAGGAGACCCAAGGCAGTGCCGCTCCCGCCCAGGAGCGAGGGGACAGCCCCGAGCACGGCTGGCACGGCCGCTGTGCCCGGGCAGCCCCGCCCGGGACTGCCCATCGCCCCCGCCGCTCCCCGCAGACCTGGCCGCCAATTAGCGGGCGGAACGGCCTCGAAAAGGAGACTTGTGCTTCTCCTTCAGCTCCAGGCAAGGAGCTGGATCATTTCCAAAGGCAATGTTATGTGTACTCATCTGGAGGTTGTGTAAATAAATCGGTTCGAGGAAATTAACTGAGTTTTATGAGTGTAGGAGCTGCAGCTTCTTCTCCCTGGACCCTCGGCAAGGCAGCAGCTGGCTGCATCACACTGCTGTGCCCCTGTGCTCTACTCCCTGCGCTGCCCCTGCTCCGGGCAAACCTCTGCTGCCCAGGAAAAAGTGCCTCCAGGGCCAGGGGTTCCAACCATTCATACATATTTTCTGGGGAACATCCGTACCTTGTGCATACAGGATCTTTCTATGCTTAGCTGTATGCAAAGAATTTGCAGCCCTCAAAAAGGCTGGGACTAATTTTAAGCCTCTCTAGGTGAATATTTATATGCTTTAATACCATTTTCTGCTGGCACTGCTGGTGATGGCCCTGGTACCTGGGCTCCTACTGTGGATAGAATCACTATTACCTTGCATTTTAAAAGGTGCTTTGGGAAGTCCCCAGCATGGGAAAGCAGCTGGGATACTGGTGCCCTTATATTGGGCCCACGCTGTTCAAAGAGCTGTCTTGTTTGCCTATTTTGACAGGAAAAATATTGAGGAAACATAACCCTGAGCCTGTTTGGTTGGACTGGTGTTTACCTCTGGTGTTCTATACATCATGATTTCATATCACACATTTTTTCTTAATTTAGCTGAAATTCAAATTTTGGCAGAGGAAAATAACATTTTAGATAAAATCTGTCACAAGAGTGGGATGAGGAGCTTTCCTTTCCAAGCCTAACTGGACTTCTGTAAACTTTAGTCAAAATCTCTTCACGCTTTCTTTTCTAAAACTGAAACAAGCTTGTTTGGCTGCTCACCTCACAAGTCTCAGATGGCTTTTGAGGCTGAAAATAATTTCCCACTCGTCAGTCCCCTTTCCCTCTTACATATTGCTTGGAGGCTTCAACCATCAGAGATGCTGAGGGACTCTGTTTTTTAACAGGGATCAGGCTGGATAGGCATAACCAAGGACATCAGGGGGGCTAGGCTGGTAATGCTCCTGAAGCTCATTACAGTAACTTGATTTGCCTGTAAGTGCTCCCTGTGTGTGCAGTTCAGCAAGGGCATGAGTACCTCCAACACACACATTCAAGGGCTACATGTTTGGGTAGCTGCTAGATAGGAAGGTAAAGGGGGTTTTGGAATATCCAAGATATTGCTGCTATCTGTCCAGAATAAAAAAACAAATTAGTAACTTGATCTTGCTGTTATTACTATAGGTAAGAAATTCATTAAATCAGTGTGACTAATCCTGTGATTAGGTTTGGGGCTTAATCTCTTCTGAGAATATCCCAATTTAACAGGAGTAAAATGATCCTAGGACCACTCTGTGAGAGCTGATATTTAAAGCACGTGGAAGAAGAAATCATGATTAATTTGTTTTGAGGCATATTTTCGTGTTTAGGATACATGAGGAGCAATTGCATCTTTGAGTCTCCTGTTGTTAAGTAATGACAGTTTTTATTAGAAAATTAAGATCATCTGAATGCAAAGCTCTTTCAGGACATCACAGTAATTTTGAAGCATGAAATGAAGAATATGGTTCTTTGTGAAAATGCAGTGACAGGGAGGGGATGCAGTGTCCTTTTTCAGGAGTCACATTTAAAGGGTAAGATTAGAAGTGCATTATCTTGATGTGGGATTACAGAAAGTACACTTACACAGCTGGTGCAACTGGCACTGAGAGGAAGACAATCTGCCTGCTCTTCAGCTTCTAAGCATCAACAACATTGCAATGTTTTCAACACATTGTCGGATAACACTGGGAAAGGGCCTTACTGAATTTTAAAATTATTTATATATGTATGTGTGCATGTGTCTGTGTGTGCCTGTGTCTGTCTGTGGTTAGCCATTATCTTTTTGCTATTTCCAGTTTCTTAAACATTACACAGAGCTGTTTAATTCAGTTTAGCTTTTCAAAATTTCCTTTGACTCTTATTTTTGAATGTCCCTCTTTCAGTGTGCTATCCAGGAAGGGAGGGAAGAGGGAGCTGAATAAACATCCATAGCTGGGTTTTGTTTTCAGAGCAGTTCAGTACATTCCTGCAGGCTAGGTAGAAGAGGAAGGGTGTCTGCTGTGTTTTCTCAATATTAGAGACTGTCCAGACAATTTAGAGGTCATTCATTTGTGGGAGAGTAGCCCATTTAGCCCATCCACATGTACTAAGTGGATCCAGAAGAAAATGAGAGCAGACTGATGCAGCCAGCGTGTCTTCCAGGTGGGATGAGGTGATCTGTGAACTGAGCCATTAGACAGCAGAGTTTGCCAACAGTTTTATGAGAGCATAATATGCTACCTACAAGGCTGAGACAGAGAGACCTTTGCAAGTTATTTCTATAAATAGCCTGAAACTTCTAACCAGTTTATAGCCTTGGTCTCTACAATTGTTGTGTTTGTAGGTAGCTAAACTGCTAAAATAGAAGTTGTGCGTGCCATTAGGCATTTGCAGGCACTTCAAAGGTCAGGTGATATCTGGGCTAAATCCTTACCCTTCACTAGCCTTCACACTACCCATCCATAAACATACACATAGAAAATACAAACGTTCGGAAACTAAGGAATCCATTTTTGTAGAAATGCCCAGTGTTGAAGTCTATATCTTTTGAATTGGTGGATTTGGTGTATTTGTTGGGATTTTTTTTAGATTGTCACTACATCTGTGTAAAAGTGCAGGTCCCCAGTGATGTTACAATGTCTACACACAGCATCACAAATGCTACACCAAGACGTGGTGCAGAATGTAACTAATAAACCAGCACCACCAAAATAAAGAGTTGGCAAGACATTTGAGATGGTCAGCTCTTCTTCCTTTTGTCATAAAAAGAGTTTTCTCTTTTGTAGCCCCTTAATATGTAAATTCCACTAGCAAGGTGCAAGTTGTTCTCTTCTCCCAGGTAAAAAGAGATCAGATGAGAGGAAAGGGGCTCAAGTTGCACCAGAAGAAGTTCAGTTTGGGTATTTGGAAAAATTTATTCACTGAAAGGATTATGAACCATTGAAACAGGCTGCCCAGGGCAGTGGTTGAATCACCATCCCTGCAGGTATTTAAAAGCTGTGTAGATATGACACTTGGGGACATGGTTTAGTGGTGGACTTGGCAGTGCGGGGTTAATGGTTGGACTCAATGTCCTTAAAGCTCTTTTCCAATCTAAATTAGTCTGTGGTTCTGTGATTATTTTTTATTTCATGCACCCAAAGGACAATAACCTGAAAATACTATTAGTAATGAGAGCATACTAGAGCTGGTAGCTGTCATCACTTGACTTCTTGCTATCATTGGGTCACCCACTGACAGGCTCCTGGCACATTTATAACCAATAAAGGGAGCTATAAGATATCAGAAGGCATATTCATAATTACTTTTGCTTGGTGCCAACTGGGAGTGTAATAAAAGATGCAAAGAAGGAGGCCACCAATTTCTTATTGCATTCAGTCAGTTACAGAGAGGTTACACTAAAAGTCGTACTCCAATAATAGCTAATGTCTCTGCTGAGCTCCAAGCTTATTTTGTGCTTGCAATTTCTCTGAAATGGAGTGGCTCAAATAATTGCCTAATGAGTCAGGTCTCCAAGGAGCAGCATTTGACATCCTGGCAGGCAAAACATAGCTTTAATTGTCAACATTTTATAATCTGAAATTTCAAATGCTAACTGATCATTTAAAAGCTGCTGATCCATCCCGATAAGATACATATTTTCCTTATGCATGGTATTTCTTTTGATCTTTACTTTTTGCTTGATGTATCTCTCTCTGCAGTTACAGTGGCTATCACTCATTTGCTCTGGCTCTTGGTTGGTTGTGGTTTTTTTTTTTTGTTTTTTTGTTTGTTTTGGTTTTTTTTTTTCTGGAGTGCTCCATCTGATGCCCTCCTTTTATGCCCCATCTTTCCTCTTGAAGATGAAGTTGTATTTGTTTAATTGCAGCCCACAATGAGCTTTCTCATTATTCATCCATCACTATCATCAAGCAATGTAGAGAAGAATAAGAAAGAAAGGCAATATATCTTTAGTGTTATTTGATGTATCTCAATCTAGTTAGAAAGACACAAGAGGGACAGATTTTGTGTAAAGAACCTGAAAATTACAGTGCTGCACAGATCCTGTTATATATATCAGGCAGAAATTTCTTCTCTAACTCCAGGGCTTTCTTGTGAAGGAGACAGATTGAATTTGCTTTTCTGTATTCTATCTTTTTGCTTCCCTGAATTGGATACTTTTGGTTGCCTTTTCTTCCATAAAAGAATTGCAATCTTGCTCAAACCTCCCTAATTTTTTCCACTTCACTTGACACACAGAATCGTTATCATTTCTCCTTTGGCTGTTAAGCAAAATCTATCATTTACCACAAGCAGTTTTTGCTAGAGGAAACTCCCGAGTCCTTTCTCCTCAATTTTTTGAGGACTATCACAGAAAATACAGCTCACTTCAGTGTAAAGCATTAAAGGTGAATTTTGAGCTTTTCAGCTCAATCAAGGCATGATGAGGGCCTAGTTGCACTGTGCAGGAACAGGCCAGGCCAGGGAACAAAAAATATCTGCAAAATCAGGGCACATTTGAAAGCAAGGCCATATGCATGAAAATCTTATGTGACTGTTGGTGCATCCAGTGCTCCAGCTGAAGGATGGGGTCAGTGCTCATGTCCATGCTTCAGGAGACCTGATTGCCAGATGTCAAATGCCTGCTGCCAGCTCCAGAGGGAACAGAAGGCACCAGGCAGACCTGGTTCTGTTCAGCAGTACCAACTCCATTAAGAATGTCCCCAGCCCAGCTGCAGCACTCCCTTGAGCACATGGATGCACACAAAGGATGTGAGTGAGGAGCCAGCCTCAGCCTCATGGGAGCTGCAGCTTAGGTGGGCATGGCTGTGCCTTAGAGCCAGCCCACAGCTGGTGCCCTGTCAGATCTTGAGCTGCTTAGGGCTTTATGGCCAATGTGAGCTATTTGAAAGCCATCTGATGAATAAATCTTTGGTCCCAGGCTGCAAACTGGTTGCCACACGGCTCACAGCAATAGTAAGCAGGAGTGCACACTCTGCCCCCACAAGCACTTGCCTCTGCAGCCTAATGAAGGGAAATGCTTTCTGTCTGCATGGCACCACTCACCTCTGACACCCATCAGCAAATTCCCATGACAAAATGGCTTCCTAAAACACTATAGAAAATAATCAGGAGCCACTGAGTGGATAAAAAAGTCATTTCATCCTAAATGTACAGCGAAAGGACCCTTACACCTGAGCATGACCTCTGAGTTAACATACCATCAGAATGAAAGGTGCCATTTAAGGAGCAACCAAACAGTGACTATTTATCATTTTCTCAATCAAAAGGAAGGATTTTATTAGCCTGCTTACTTAAACTAATCAGATGACACAAAGAGCAAGTGCAAGGTGTTCTAAATTATTCCTCTTTGAGTGACATCTGTGCTCTTCTGATGACAACCACCACTCATGGGAAGGCAGGTTTTGGCCTCCTATCTTGTGACATAAGCTCACAATGGGCCTGAGGAGCAGTTTACCTATTGTAGGCATTTTACTCACAGCAATTACTTCTCAAGTGTTTTATCCATTCTGAGAATGAAATGTTTGACAGACTTGCCACTCTTAAAACACATATTCATTTCCCATAGGCTAATAACAAACTTGAGCATGGCACAACAACTCTGAGCTCTAGTCACTTCTCACCAGTGGGCAGTTTGTGGAAATGCTGACATCTGGCAGCTTGGAAAAACAGCATCAATAGCAGAAATCACATTTTAGCAAAATTTATTTGAGCAGCTAAGAACTACTTCCCAAAAAGTGTGAATGGCGACAATGTGGCCCAGAGCACAGTGCTGTAAAAAGACATCTAGAAACTCATCAGGATACAGTTTAATTTCAAACTGTTCCGTCCCATCTGTTAAGAGCTACATCTTAGAGAAGAAAAAAACACTCCAGTATAAATCCTTTTCATCTAGAAATACTGAATTTGGGATCCAGAAGGGGTTTGTACTTTTTTCTCCACAGATTTTTGTGCTTGTTTGTGTCTGGATGCAGCAGCTTTACCTCTCCACCTCCACAGGTGCTGTTGGGAGGTAAGATGAGGATGGCATTGGTGCTGGGTTACAGGTGGTGCTCACCTGCATCAGCTGTGCCTGCAGCAAGTGGTGCTCTGCCATCTGCTCCCTGCCATGGTCACCCTGATATCCCTGCTGTTGCTGTAAATGAGGATGGAGAAAGGTGTTCCTGTTTTAGCTTTAACTTCAGTGGACCAAAGAAATTAATTCTGATAGCCTTGAGCATGAGAGTTTAACTATGGCATGTTGAGGCAATAGCAATATCATAGTGAGAATCCTATTTTCCCATTAAAATATGGAAGAAGCATCTTCCCCTGTGTAAGAAAATCTCTCCAGCTGCTTTTCTGTACTAAGTGGAACTGGTTAGAAAGTTAAATAGAGAATTCTAACCCACTAGGAATCTGCTAGTCACTGTATTAAATGATTCCTTGTTTCTAAATGTTGTACTTTAACAATCTGTAGAGACAAGATTCCAAATCTGAGTTGATTTTATCTACTTCCCAGTGCTGTTTGGAACCTTGAGCTAATGGCCTCAATCCTGCAAGCATTTGCCACACTTACTTGGCACTATGGCAAGTCCAAACACTTCAAAATAGTTAGTCCCAAAATTCACCCTTAAATAACAAGATAAAAAAAAAGAAAGACAAATCAAAGCTCTTTCAGTTTCTGTTTTGTTTCTGAAATAATTGCTTGTGTTTTAATAAAACTTTGGAAACTCAAATAATTTGAGATTTTCAGAAACAGGGTCAAAGAGAAAAAGTGTTCAATACTTTGCAAGTTGGAATGAAATTCAGACTTGATAATAAGAACAGTTTTGTTCTCACCTATGACTTTCAAAGTATTTACTAGCACAGATTATTTTTAGTAAAAGTAATTCTACACATTGGCATTTGTCTAGACTCAAGCAAGAAGAAGACATAAGTTCATCATTTCAACATTCATTTTTGGCTTTAGATAATTTATGTTTAGACATTTTGCTGAATCAGGGGCATACAAGTGTACCCTGTTATAAAAACAGTAAAGTGACATGATCATTGGCAAGAAACCACTCTTGTATTGATGAAAGGTGGGTGGGTACGGTGCAGTTATGGTATTATTTCATTGTATTTTAATAACATTCTTCTGCACCATGTGCTTAGTTATCCAGGCTCAGCCTTGCTGCCAAGTGAACAATCACCACTAGTAAGATTTAAGGGGAATCTCCTTTGTTAGTCTAAGATGTGCAAAACTGGAAGCCTGCCAAGGATGGAGGATGAAGATTACAGAAATGTCTGCTTACAGATCTAACCTGACATCCCAGAAGGGACAGGGAATGTTGAGAGCCTAGATCCAACCCATTAGAAAACCTCTCCCATTAAATGAGCCCCTGGAAAGCTGAGAGGGAGCCCTTTACTTGGGTCTGTGGCAGGAGGGGTAAGGATTACTCTTTCCAGCACCTCCAGCTGAGGGCAAATGCTGGGACAGAAATCAGCATGTGGACAGGATGGGGTGGCCAGGAGACAGGACTTGGCAAGGACTGCTGCTTCCCACTGAGGAGGCAGAAATACTTGAAGAAAAAGAGTCCATCTCACACAGAGAAGTGAGAACATTATCAGGCACAGCCTGAGCCAGCTAGTAAAGAGGCAGATACTGCATGTTCTGAAAACAGAGCACCAAACCCCCCTGGGAATGAGAAGGGACAAGAAAGAAAAGAGTGGGATGACTACCTTGGAGGTCTGTATGCTAATATAAGAAACATGAAAAACTTATTGAAGAAAAATTTCATGCACAATCAGAATTATTTCTTAACTGATAAGAAATCAGTTCTTATAACTTCTTTGATAAGTGAAGGGACATGATACTTTTATGTTTTACTTTGGATAAGTGGAGAGAGAGGGTCACGTTTCTGAGGTGTGCATATGGTTGTGTCTGTCTGCTAGGAGCACCAGTA
Organism: Calcarius lapponicus; assembly: GCA_039654755.1. Lineage (NCBI taxonomy): Eukaryota > Metazoa > Chordata > Aves > Passeriformes > Fringillidae > Calcarius > Calcarius lapponicus. The sequence continues at coordinate 33,197,219 of CM077463.1, read as the reverse complement.
GTCTTTGAGCATAAAAAGGAGGGGAAGCAGCCCTGCTGCAATGGAGATTATTATCTGTTTCTCAGAAAAGGAAAGGCTCCTTTGGATCTTGTCTCTGCTGAGAGAAGCGGGGCTCATCCAGAGGGTGAAGGCAAGCCCTGTCATGAGGATCATAAAGAAAGGTGCTCCTGACATCTAGCAAGAGAATAAATGAAAAGCAGTAAAATAAAAATAGGGGATTTGAGGAAATAGAGCATCAGTCAACTTAGAAAATTGAGAGAGAAGTAGCACAGGAGGAAAAAGGAATTTTAAAGGAAGCCCTTAAAAAGGTAACTTCAAAAAGACGAGCACAGATTATTTCCTGCAAAGGAGATACAGAAGGTACAGTAAGAAGCCACTTCTGCTAATTTAGGAGTTTTTCAGTGACCTGAAAATTATTTGACATTGAATGTAGGTCAAGTAACTAGGAAGACATATGTAAGACTAGCACAAAACTACAAGGACAAAATCAAAAAGGCCAAGGCATAGAATGCAATAGAATTAACACAGGAGGTAACAAGAAAAGAACAGAAAAACTATTTGGAAAGAACATTTGCTAGAACATGAGGATGAAAAGCACAGTACACTGTTGAGTGCAAGAGTAGTAGCTTTCTGTGTATAGGCTGTAGCACTGCTTTTGACTTTGCTTCCCAAGGGAGACTCATAATCATGTTAAGGAAACAGTTTTATTGAAAACACTATGCAATTGTTGTACAAGTGACTGGAAAACTACACTTCTAGACAAAAGGATGAGTAAATCTGTGCTAGAGTTTTTCCTGGGTCTGGATTATTCAATATTTAATGGTTTGGACACTAGACAATGGAGTTCTCTTGCACAGGATGCAAGTTAAGTATGCAATAGGAATTCTAAATTATTTTGAAAAACTGGAGTAATCTGAAATAAATAATTTAGGTATCAAAAATACAAGGTGGGAAATTATGGACCAAATAACTGCTTTTTGTTAAAGGCTGTGGGTGTGGATGACCTGGGTCAATGATGTTGCACTGCCATGGCAATGTAGCTTCCCAGTGGCATGCACAAAGGAGTTGTATGGAAGACACCTTCAGCCTTTGCTGGAGCTGATAAAGTCTCAGCTGTGCTTTAAGAAGGGTGGGACTAGGGCAGACGCAGAAAGATAAAGACTTGTTCTAATTCCCTTCCATTGGAAGGGTTACCTTGCACTAGATTTGGTTACTCAAAGATCCATCCAATCTGGCCTTGAACACTTGCAGGAATGGGGAATCCACAACTCCTCTGGTCACCCTATTCCAGTGTCTCACCACCCTTATAGCAAAAAACTGCTTTGTTGTGTATAACCTAAACATGCTTTTTTCAGTCTGAAGCCACTACCCCTTGTTCTGCACTCCATGCCCTTGTAAAAAGTCTCTCTCCAGCTCTTTTCTGACTCCTTTCAGGTACTGGAACGTTCTCTAAGGTTTCCCCAGAGTCTTCTCTTCTCCAGGTTGAACAAACTGAGCTTTCTCAGTTTATAGCAGAGGGATTCCAGTCTTCTGATCATCTTTGTGGCCCTCTGGATTCTCTCCAACAGGCCTACATTATAACATAATCTCAGGGCAAAATGAGGTTGCCTTGCCAGGTTGTATCTTATTGCTTGGGAAGCCTTTATCAGGGTACATGGATAGCGTGGTGATTACATTTCTGAAACATTTCCCCAACAGAAAATTATTCTTCCCTGGTTAAAAGCTGGTTCTTCTGATACAGGCAAGAGAAAGCTGAGGAGAAGTGTGATAAAACTTCATCATTTGTGGAAGTGTTTTGCAGACCATGGATCACAGGATGAGAAGGAATGGTTTTGAAAAGCACCACATGGAGTGTTTGTTAAACAACAGATTTCAAAGAACCTAACACCATGTCAGTCTGTCTTCCAGGGAAGCTGTGAGTTGTGGGATGGTGGGCATGGACAGGGGAGTATTTCAGAGGCAGATTAGAACAACCTCTGCCAGGGATAACTTGGCAGAGCTGAGCCTGCCCCAGGGCACGGGGTGGAGTACATGACCCTTCAAATACCATGCCAGGGCTGGTTTCCATATTTCTACAATGACTTAAACATTCCCTGCTCTGAAAATGGTTGTCACAGAGAAATTTCACAATTGACATTTTCCCCATGAAATTCATAACTGCATTGGTAACAGGAGTGACCAGAATACCTAATGATTCATACAGACAAAAATATCTTAAGGAGCTGAAAAATGAGAGCACTTAACATCATCTGCTTCAGTCTTGAGGGGACACAGGAGAAGATTTAATTTCCAAATATTCCACATGTAAAAATGGCACATTTCAGACACAAGCAATAGTTCTGCTACACTGATATTTCAAAGTTGAGAAAATATTTATCAGAACATCATTCTGAATTGAAACTATTGGCTCATCAGAGATAATTCCAATTAAATACAGGTAATAATTGGAAAATACTATAATCAAAGCATCTGTGGCTTTTAGATCTGCAATGGTCTAAAAGTGGGGATCCTGCTTCTGCTGCATCAAACCCACCTCCAAACAGTGCTGCCTCCAAGTCCTGAGACAGGCCTGTCTCCCATTTAGGACTAGGTGGAATGGTGGTAGGCAAGTACTAATAAGGAGCTATTTGGTTTTGTGCTTTGATTTTGACGAAAATCTTGTTTGATTCTCATTAGAAAACTTGATTTAATTAAGAAATTTGTTCTGATATCCTATTTACTCTCTGTGTGAGAAAAATATCCTCTCTGCCTCTTTGCAGTTGTGTGGTACACATGCACATAACGGCACTTAAATGCTGACACAAAACATTCTAGTTACTCTCTGTAATAAAGATCCCCCTGAGTGTGGAGAAGGCAGGCAACTAAATCAACAAATCAGTAAACCTGAAAATATGTCTTGGACTTTGATTATGTGAGCTGCTCCTATCTGAAAGAATAGATTTAAAAAACAAACAAAAAAACCCCAAGCTGAGAAAGACAGATGGAAATCATGCCCTTGCCTTACTATGGCATTTTGATACGGGGAAATATTATTGTCATTATTATCTATACCAAAGCTAAATGCAATAACTTATGTAATTGCAACAACTCAGATTCCCTCATTAGGAAATTATCTGGAGAGTTGGTTTATGAAATGAAAACCATTGTATTCACCACCTATTCACGATCTCTTTTCCTCTTGTCAGCTGTGTAGATGGATAAATTCAAAGGTAATCTCTTAAACTATATCTGCTACGAGCCCAGATCTGATAAAAGCATGGAGCATTTGTAAGTTTGGGCACAGCAAGTACTCCCTTTGATTTCAGTGGACTGTCTGCTATATAACACAAATCCTGGTGCAGTTATGTTCTGATCTTTACTAGAATGGAGAACAAAGCCTTTTCTTCCCAAAAGATTTATCACTGATCATCAACAACAAGCTAGCCTTTTATTACCTAGTGTATTCCCTGGTAAAAGAGATGATCAAAGGCTAGCAGCGGGCCAGGATCACTAACTGTAGCCATGCGCATCATTTGTAAGGTACAATTTGAGTAACCTAACAAAAAACACCCCCCACACTAGGAGCAGACTGTTTTTTAATGAAACTCTGGTTAGGAAATTATTCCCATCAAATAGCTCTTCAACACAAAAAAAGGAATGTATTTCCTTATAAAACAGACTCTCCCCTTGATGCTTGGCTAGAAAAACATCCTTCATTTCTCAGAATAGGCAGATTTGTAACATGTCATATGGGGCCAGCTGCTCAAGGAGCTGAGACAACCCACCCCAGATGGTCCCCAGCAAAGCTGGAGTGACCTGATCACCTTGGTGTTGGGGGTCCTGCCTCAAGGGGCAGGCAACTCTGTGACACCCAGGGCCCTTGCGGCATACATTTCTGTCATTTTGTGATGAATGCTGGACAAGAAAGTTAGTTTTAATCAGATCCACAAAAGACTTTGCCTTTATACTTGCTAAAGATTTGTGTGTAGGGGCTCTTAACAAGGTTATGAACTTCCCAGAATCACTGTGCATGTATCTGCCCTGGGACCCTATGTCCCTAACTAGGAGAAAAGATTTGCTGATTGTCATGCAGATTCTAAGGCCTTTGGACAGTAGGACACAGTTCAATGATTGTTTTCTGTTGGATTACTTGTGGTGAAGCCAGCATCACTGCTCTGTGGGGTCCATCCTCTTGCCAGGTAGTCAGCAGGAGAGGATAAAGAAATGCACAGTGTTATCTTGGCCTCTTGAACCATTTGCAAAGAAAAGGAGTAATACTCAATCAAGAAAGTTTGGCTATCTTTTAAGCCTGATAAAATCTTGATGAAACACAAATATTAATTATTAATACAAATGGCATCAGATAGCAAAAAATCATGCATATAAAATTGACTTATATTTACATTTAAAATGTTTTTCTTTTCTCCAGTATAAAAATTTGTCTTTAATGGTCTATTAGTGCTCAGTTAATGCTGCATTAGCTTATTTTTAATGTACTGAACTACCAACAAAGAAATCACAATCCAGACATTACCTCAAGAAGCAAACACAGAAGAAATCATGCATGGCAAAGAGGTGCTTACTTTTTTCCTTTTCACGGTCTGTCTCACCAAACAAAATTAATTAGAATATTAGAAATTCAGTCTATGCAATAATGCTCATCACATTACAGAAGTTCATGCCAAGGGTAATTTTGTGGTGTGATAGCAAGGGAATTAAACCAGCCATTCACATTAACAATACCAAGTATTCAACAGCTAATCACCTATGTATCACCTGAAATTCTTCCTCTGAATGAACATTTGAATGTCTCGCCTCTTTTTTGCTAATGAGTTTTCCTACTCAAGAGAAAAAAGGAACTGTAATGAAATACTAATACAGTACCTGTAGCTTTATTTGCAATTTTGCATACAATCTTTTAACTTAATTATTATTGAGAGATACACATCGTTGTATAAATATCTGTTTAGTGGTGGATAGCTGATAGCTTCTAGATTGAACTGTGTAGCTCTCCATAGAGACAGTTACATAAAGGTTATGTGATTTTACTGCCCAGACTGATGTAAGTCATGCTAATAGGAACTTGAATAAATGAAAACTCTGAGAAGCAAGTACTGTCGGAGACAACAGGTATGAAAGAACTTTCCTCCACAAAGCCTGGCTAAAAGTAGCCATATCAGAAATTACCAATCCAGGTAAACCAGTGTGAGGGCTGAGGCTGTGGCAGAGCGGACATGAGATTCTGGCCAAGATGCTCCCATGAGCTGTGAGCACTGGGAGCACAGAGAGGTGCTGCACAGAAGGAACACCATCTCCTCCACAGTGATTCCTTGGATGGGCAGCTTCCAGCCAGTGACTAAGCAAACCAAGAAAGCATAATCCACTGGAAGTTAGATGGTTTTCTATACTAAACAGCTGTATATGAGTAACCTATGTATTTGTACTCTTTTCTTCTTCTTTGTGTGCTTTACTCTTCATTTATTTAGTGAGCTGTATGCTCAAGATTTTCTAAACAGACTTTGAAATAAATATATTAATTTTGCCCTTTAAAGAACTTTGCTATTGTCAGGCAGAAATCACTGTTTACCTGCCTGAGTAAAGCATGCAAAGAAGAAGTAAAGAGTACATATATGTAGGGTACTCATGTACAGTTCCTTATGCTTGTTTCTCAGGGAAAAGACCCTTTATTTCTTCTCATTTATATTTTGTCTTTAATTTTTCCTGTATACCTATGTTATGTATTAAATGATTCCCACTAAAACACAACCTTTGCTCATGAAAGGTAAGATTCCTGTGACTTAACTTTAGACTCCTGGGTTTCAGTACCTTGCCTGGTGTCTGGGTTCCATCCATTATCAGCCGACAGTCCTCCCCCAGGGGGAACTCATTTGATTTGTGTCAGATGCCTTCTTTAGACATCAATGAATCCCTCTGCCGTGGAAGGGCTTATATCTCTCTGCTTTGATTTTAGAGAATGCTTGTCTACCTCTTTTCTACCCAGTGCCTTGCTTTTAGATGACTGAAGTCAGGAGAGCTGGATTTAATCTCTTCCTGCTATAATGATGTTCCTCTACAGAAGTGGTAGCTTTAGAGGATCTTCCCAGGTAGTTGCTGAAATAAGCTATTGCTTAACATATTTGAAATAAGCGTATTTGCTCCGAAGATGGCATACAGCTAATTTGCACTCCTTGATTTTCTCTGTCAGATTTATCTTGATAGAATCTGTGTGGAGGTCAAAACCCTGCCATGGCAGGGCTCAGATGCTACTTAAAAATGGCTTCATTTCCCTGACTATGAATGTCTCCAAGCAAACAGCCACATGCAGATCCAACACAATCTGCAGAGCTTCCAGTAAGTTATTTCTGTAGCAAGCACTTCTCTTTGGAGAAGCTGGCTGGGATCTCCTTCATTCTAAATGCCTCATTTTCATCACTGTGCCACATGCACTGTAACAAACCTCATGGCCTTTTTTGGAGCGGGAGATGGTAGTTAAAATTATAACCTAACCAGTGTAAAGAATGAGATCCCCTGGCAGGTAAACAGTGATTTCTGCCTGACAATAGCAAAGTTCTTTAAAGGGCAAAATTAATTTTGTGAAGGGTGTAATGTAAGGTCTACATGAGGCTTAATTTCCACTCTTGCTTTTTATATAGATAAAATGTTATGTAATGTTATATAACACTCAAGGAGCACTTCAAATGTGCAAAGCTCCTGATCTGGCCTTTTGACTTTCACTGGATAATTTAGGATCAACATAATAAATGTTAAGGTCATTGCAAAATACAAAGAAAGTCTAAGAATAGAAGTCAGTTCCTCTCAGTTCCTCAACCCCAAGACTTTAGGTGTCTTTAATTATAAGTAATCCCACATCTCTTGTAGCATTATCCAAAATGCGAAAAACAGTGAGTCTTCCCATTCATGTCAGTGGTCTTTCTCCCTCTTGGCTAGTGATTCAGTCATTCAGTACTTAGAAAGCTGTGAAATAATTGAGTTTGTATCAGCAGGATATCCCTATTATTTGCTTGTTACAGCATCAAAGACTCAGAGAGCAGGGGCGATGCAGAAGCATCCCATCGGGATGCTGGAGTCTGTCTGCTTTGCAACAGGAGCAGTCCCTGCTACCCTGCCACTGCTGCCTCATCAGCTCCAGCAGGACTTACTATACTGAGGTACATTTGCCCCATCAAAGCCACAGGTTTTGCTATCAGTCTTTGATGTCACTCTCACTTTTATGTCAATGTATAGTGTCTGTTCAGTGGAAGGAGAAGCAGGACTGCACCCAGAAGTGTATGAGCATCAAATGCAACTGCAGAGGTGAAGGATCTACTCTTTTCTGGTATTCCTCTAACACTACTTGTTCTGTATTAGTCCTGATTACCAAAGATAAATAAAATGCCAAGCCACTTCAAAAAATATTTGCACTGAGTGTTGCTGTTGCAAGAATAATTTTTAAAATGTATTAGAAATGCCAGGACAGGCAAAAGAGTCAATATTTTTAATGATGTGCATATGAATGAGAACTCAGGAGCAAAGCAGACTTGTACTAGGAATATTCATGCTGGAAAGCGCAGTGTAATGAGTGAAACAGGAAATATCTTCCCATATGAGACAAAGAAGAATTCTTTCAGAGTTTATAATCCTATTTTTACTGAAGTCCCTGATTAAGAGTATTCCTGTGTGCATCAGCTTTTACATTTCTTCATACTATTTTCAGAATAACCAAGAGCGAATATAAAAATCTGCTAACCTTTTACTGCTTATGAGCTGTGGTAGCTCAACAAAGGAATTAGGAACAAATTCAGTGGCTTCTTCCACACAATGTAAGTAGAAGCTTTGTTCCAGCTAGTTCTGGCCTGACATTCACTTCAAGCACTTATCTCTGGGAGCATACCAGGAAGGAAACTATAAAAATACATTTGAGGATCTTGACAAGTTAAAAGTGGTCGACAAAGAATAAGCCTCTGCTGATACTTCAGTGCATTCCATAAACTCACCCTGTTGACCAGTTGTGTTTTCCCAGTATCAAAATCAGACACTGTTCTTGAATTTTAGCTTTAAATTTGTAAGTCTATTTTCCCTGTTACTTTCCTATCACTCTACTTTTCTGTAAGGTTCAGAGTGATAACTCCTCCATGTATTTCAAGGGAAGAAAATCCATCTAGTTCTTTCTTAGTAAATACCTGCTGACCTCCAGCAGACCCAGGCACACGTGCACAGAAGAAGCAGGGCTTCCCAGTGCGGAAAGTTAAAACCCCAGAGACCTTGTTTCAGAATTAGCAAACAAAGATTTAACTCATAAAAACTTCAGTTCTAATGGCATTTGTAGAAAGGAAGTGAAAATTATTAGACCACTTTATTGACAGCAATCTTTGTATGGCACAATCACAAGTACATGCTTGTATTTCTATACTCCAACTTCTTGCTCACTTACCTTGTTCTGAAAGAGAACAATACACAGAATAACTGTTCACTGCAATAGCAATGTGTGAAGGGATAAAATCTGTGGACCAGTAACCTCACTGTGGCATGTGTCTGGAAAGCTGTGAGTTAGCAGTCTTGGTGAATCTAGAAGACTCTAGGGAGATGGGACATGGGCTCTGCACCTCCCACACTCACTTCTTACCATCTGGCCAGATGCAGCCTAGCTCTGACATTTGAGGGAGAGGTTCTAGACAGCTTTTGAAGAGTCTGACAAAATGAGAAAACACGATTCAAGGGCATAGGTGTTCACTTAAGGGTGACCAAATTGCTCTGTGCCCTCTCTTCTCAGCACTAGTAAATACCCACTGACTTCAATGGGAATTTACACACCCACGGATTGATTCAGTTGATAAACAGAGGCATACAATGCAACTCATGTAAGATGTACTATCTTATCCCACCCATCTGCTCCACGTGAACATGAGGCTCCCACTGGTCACAGTTGCCAAGCCTGCATGGGTGGGTGGTTCACAGAACCACAGCTAGGCAGATGAGCAGCTCTGGATGAGCAGATGAGTTGCTCTAGAAATGTAGTCAAGCGACTGTATCATGCCCTTAGCTCACATTAAGATTCTTACAGTTGGAAGTTCGAAGAAAATCAGATTGATTCCATGTTTGGTTGGAAGAGACCTTACCCAACTGTGCCCCAGCTGTGGCCAGGGAAGTGCCAGAGCACTGTTAACTGATGATGAGTTTTCATTTCGGAGCCTACTGTGCGGAGCTAGCTACTGAGGTCTCAATGCAAACCAGGTGCAGGTGCCACACGAATTTCTGGCATGACTGCTGAGCTTTGTGGATAATGCTTTTTACTTATTTAATAGAGTAGAATGGATATGACATGACATATTTTACAGTGACTTGGAGACAAATCCCCACCCCAAGAAGCTTAACTGATAAAAGGAGTTTAAAAGAGATTAATTTTCCTTGCTGTTGGGAACCGTAAGATGTATAGCTTTTGCTTCATTTTCTACCCAACAAACCCTTATCTTTGTCTAAAAGCTGACACATATTGTGCTACCAGTTCCTGGAGAGCAGAAGCTAGCTGCAGCTTGCATTGTTGCAATCCAGTTCAGAACTATCTGTCTTTTAAACACAAACCAGGCGGTGGAATATTGTAGAAAAAGAAGTAAAGCAAAACCTGGACCTTTAGTGGAAAACAATAATGAAAGTGACTGCAGAACTACAGAAAGGAGCTCTACAAGCTTCTGCAGGCTGCAGTGAAACCATTCCTGTTCTGGGCTGACAATACTCTGCAGTGGCTGCAGTGTTCATAACTTACAGCTCAACATGTACAGAGCTGTAGGAGGAAAGTGCTCTTTATTCACCTGAACAGCTAGAGAGGACTCAGCATGCAGCATGTCACTCTAAAGTCTGGGTAGAAGTTAGTTTTTAAAGAACTCCATAAATAGACCTCCTCTTCAAAGCCATGAGCAAGGTACATTGTGGAGGTACAGTACCCACAGAGGGTACCCAAGTCAGACACAGCAGAAAGCTTCAGTCAGCCAGCAGCAGCCAGTCACAAAACATTTCCCATGTTTGTAAAAATCAAAAGTGTATTGCAACTAAAATGTGACTTTTCAAGTTTTTCATGCTTATAATTTGACCCAAATTGTTCCTCCTCCTCATAGCAACTTTCTCCTTTCCCTCTTACAGCAAAAGTAGAGGGAAGTATTACGAAATACTTCCTATTTGAGTCCTCAAGCATTCGAATTACTTTAAAAGTTAACTTAACACCTATTTTAAACCACTTGCTGTTCAAGAACTGAGGGATTTTTCCCACAAAATGTTAATTTAAGGTGAACTGAAACTTCACATGCTTCAGTTGAAATAGAAAGCAAGTGTTAGGAGACCAGCAAACCTCACAACCTTCTGACATCATTCTTCTGGACTCAAAACTGCCTACAGTCACTTTCACCTTCACAATGACCTTGAGAGAAATTTTCAAGCTGATGATAACTGTATTTTCAGAATATTTTATACAGAGAAATAGACCTTTCACCAAAGCACAAGGCAATTACAACCCAAGATGTAGGACTGAGACTATGAGTACATACCCTATTATCTTTTTGTGCAAGTTACTATAACAGATTAAAATTTGGTGAGTAAATAAAAGAAATCTGACAATGACCTTCTTTATTGCATAAGTTAGTCTTAGAAAGACTCTTTTATCTAGACAGGACATTGAGGGAAAATGTCCTATTTTTTTTGTCTCTCCCTCGACTCCTATATTCTGAGCAAAATTTCATGGATGATTTTTATCATCTTCTGACAACAAAATAGAGAAAATATGAAGTGCTTGCATCTACCTACACAAGAGAGTAATGGCTGTAGAAGTGGAGTACTGCATACCAAGTGCTCATATGAAATTGCCCATAATCATTCTCCCAGAATCATTAACATTTTGAATAATTAATAAATTCAAGAAAATTACAATCTGTTCAAAGACATTCCATGAAAAAGCCTAAGACTGCCAAACAAGTTATTCATTGTAAATTACTTCTTTGCTGATGCAGATACATTACATAAAATGAAGCAGTCAACCCTTTAAGAACCAAATGTTTCACTAGCTTTTCTAATGGGTGACAAACAGGTGAAATGAAGCACAGAAAGAGAACTAACAGAGAAGACACCTTGCAGTGACAGGAGATTATCTTCAACATATATCACATTTCCTATACTGGGAGTGCTGTGGCTCTTTCTAAATAGAATGATAAAAAAATAATAAGGTAACACCAGAGCAAGAGGGATGCTGAGACCTGAATGAGTGTCAGTATGAATTTTCATTAGGCACAGCTGGAAGGTCTGAGAATTGTGTTGTGTAACCAAGTCTATGAAAATTAAACAGTGTGAAAACTGCTGACACAACAACTGAGCTGCTTATACCAAAGGCAGCCCCACAGCTGGTGTACAACAGCTCACAGCCCCACACAGACCAGTGAACACCAGTTGATTCAGAGGTCATCAAAGGCTTTTTTTTTTCCAAGAGCATTCAGAGGCTGAAAAACTAACAAAGTTTAAAATCGTCATAAAAATTGCAGTTTATAAACTGCTGCCAAATCCTTTCTTGTGTATGAATTATAGACTTGAATGAAATGTGGCATTTTCTTCCACAATATACTACAAAAGATTGCTGGTGAAATAAAGACTATATCTGAGAAGCTTTCATCCTCCTGCTCTTTTGTTAATAAAACACAGACACTAATCAGATGTTGCCTTTTAAGTATCAGAGCAGAGATTCACATTCTTAGGGGTATTTTAACAATGCTTTGTCCTACTGTCAGATATGAAATACGTGCAATCTGTTAATGAGTAAGTGAATATGCCCTAGGATAATTTCAGCGTGTTTCTATTTTTCAGATTTCTAAATCATTTCTACAACCCAGATTCCAGTTTCCAGACACTCCTAGCTCTCCTCCCTGCACTTGCCTTATGCATCAGAAAAATAGGTGTTTGCAGAGGGGATCAGAGAGTTAGGGCTGGCCAAAGAGCCTTGTCCTCTCTTCGCTGTCTTGTGAAACTCCATCTCGGTAAACTTCATCTGGCTTCTACTGCTTAGAGAGGGGTGGATGGGCTAGAGGGGTGTTGAGGTGGCTGCTGGCTCCATTCCTTACAGCTCTTCAGTGGCATCAAACTCATCTCCCAAAAGGCTGCTCTCCCTAACCTGGTTCACCTTCCATGTGAGGTTTGTCCTTAGGCTTGCAGTCCTTCTCCCCCAGTAAATGTCCTGGCCCATGCTCAGATCACCATTCCTGCAGGAATGGTGATCTGAGCATGGTTTTGCTGAGATGCCATCAGTGCTCTGTGCTGTTTGACTAGCTCACAACAGAGTTAGAAGAAGTTCTTAGGACTCTGATTCTGCTTCCAAATCTTTAAATAAATTGACATCTACTTTTCATTCCCAAAGCATAAACATTCATTTTTTTGTAGCGGGCTTTACCCTTGACTAATAAGATTCCACCTAAAGTAATTTTACAAGAACAGCATCAAATGCAGAAAACTCAAGAAAGATGCCTGGCTTTTTTCCTATCAAATATCAGTAGTTAATAATTTTATAAAATTTTGCATGGTTGCAAGATAAATGGTTGATTCTTCCAAGGGAAGAGAGCGTGCAAGAGTAAAGCCTCCAGGTGAACAGAAACTTGAGTCACATCTTGGTGATCTTCATTCCTAATAGCCATGTCTGCAGTGTGTGGACCAGAGGATCTGCTGCCACACATCAGGGCTGTCTCCGTGCTTGTGCAACCAGACTTCTTTCAAAAGCAGACACTGGGCACTGAGGGGTGGTGCACACCAATGCAGGATGCCACCATACAGGCCCAGTGTTGTCCCTTTGTGCAGCTCAGCAAGGTACTGAGGGTCACCCTGTACAGCAAGAGGGGACAAAGCCAATGTACCTGTCCTTCATCTGGAAGCAGCAGTTATATAAGAAAGCATGGAGAGATAAAGGTGTACTTTAGAAGGTACCAAGTCAGAGATTCAAAGAGCTCCAGCAACCAGCTTGGGCACCAAAGAAAATACTACAAACCCAGAGGGCCTTTAACATGGGTACTGGTTAATAAATTAATTAACTTACTATTACCTGAAGGTAAGAATCACCTTATTAATTATCTGAATGAAGGCTGAGGGAATTGGTGTTTTCAGCCTGGAGAAAAGAAGGTTGCAGGCAGTAATTAGAGTGGCCTTCCAGTACCTAAAGGGGCCCTGAAAGACAGCTGGACAGGGACTTATTACAAGGGCCTGTAGTGATGGGACAAGGGCCAGTGGCTTCAAACTGCATAAGAGTAGGTTTAGATTAGATATAAGGAACTCTTGACTGTAAGGATGGTGAGACACTGGCACAGGTTGCCCAGAGAAGCTGGGGTTGTTCCATACCTGGAACCATTTGGACAGGGTTGGATGGGGCTTTGAACAACCTGGTCTACTGGAAGGTGTCCCTGCCCATGGCAGCAAGATGAAACTAGATGAGGGATGTCCCTTCCAACCCAAACCATTCTGTGATTCCATGATTCTGTGGCTATTTAGTTTTTATAAAGGACTCATCTTTGCCTCACAGAATTCTTGTTAGTCGCTTCCCTCAGCATCTGTCATCAGCAGATGGTTGGTGTCTCCATGGCCCAGAGACAGTCCAATGTGGTGGCTGAAGGCTCCAAACCTAAATGCTTCCTGTCTGCACATCTCACTGAAAGAGGTTTACCATTCTTCACTAACCCCAATCATTTAGCACAGAGAGGCTAAATACAAATAATCTTGAGGTAGTCATATATTCAAGTGTTTCCTGACAAAAATATTTTTGCAGATTTGAATTTATAAGGCAGCCGTTTACCAGTTTGTGATAAAGGGGGTATAGGCCTGATGAAAAGAAGCAAATAACCAGGGAAAGAAACATTTTGCTCTGCTGTACATTTCTCTCTTCATACATTGCCAGGAGATGGTAATGAGCAGTGAGTCATGAGTAGAGTTTCACTGGAATGAAAAATGGCAGAAATAGAACAGAAAGTACACCCTATCCTTTCAAGATCCCCCATCCCATAAACACCAGAACTTCATTAATTAGGATTTGAATGTAAATTAATGTGATTATTTCAAATTATTGCTGGGAACCAATCCAACAGAGATGTCCAACAGATGTCACTGAGAATGCCAAGGCACATATGCTTTTTTCCATATTGCCACTGGGAGCCTCATCTCCATCCGTGGCTCCCCAGTGTGTGCAGGCTCCTGGAGAGGCCTTTAGCATCATGCCTCCAGCTGCTTTGAGGCCTTAAGGCATTGACAGAATGAGGTACAGCAATATTTAGGTTTATTCCAAATGCAGCAGACACGTTTCTAATAGTGCTTGGATATAAGTACAGGCTAACTGAAAGTATCATCACCTGAAGTTATGCTCATTATTTGTGCTAAGATAGCAACAAAAGATCAGTAATTCAGGATGTCAGAGACTATAGGAATAAACAGACAGTCCGTTTTCTTACCTTTCCTTCCTACATAAATAAACTGTACTGGGGTCATTGTATGAAGGTCACATTCTGTCTGCAAGGCCTGAGGAGACTGGGAAGCCCTGCTGGACAGCTGTTTGCTTGTCAAGCCCACAATGCTAGAGCAGATCATCCTGGGTTGGGAATAGACATCCCTATTTCCAGAGCTCAGGTATTTTCTTGTGTCACAGACATCTTTTCATGAAAATCCTTTCCTTAGGATTTTTTCCTCCTGAGAAGCTGAGAGGCCTCAGGAACAAAATGTAAGCAATGGTTATCTGCTGCTGTGGAATGCAACAGGTGAAACTGTGATTGGCCCATCTTGGATGTTTATAATTAATGGCCAATCACAGCCCAGCTGGCTCGGCTCTCTGTCTGAGACACAAACCTTTGTTATTCATTCCTTTCTATTCTTAGCTTAGCTTTCTGAGATGAAACCTTTTCTTCTATTCTTTTAGTATAGTTTTAATGTAATATATATAATAAAATAATAAATCAAGCCTTCTGAAACATGGAGTCAGATCCTCGTCTCTTCCTTCAACATAAGATCCCTGTGAACACCGTCACATTATTGAAAGTGTCACACTGATCCTTCAGAGCCAGTCACATCTGAAGTGTTCTTTGAGCCAGTAGGAAAATATGTTCTTTCCCTTTCCCTCTTACTCTGTTCATGACAATCTTCCTATGCCAGAGAAACTTGACCTTGGTTATCACCTAATTTAAAAAGAACAAACAAAATTTCCAACTTCCTTATGCATGTCTAACTGCCATATGCATGTATTTTTGTTCAAATACATCACTGACAGGATGTAGCCAGACACCCATTGGCTGGTTCATTGTTCTAATTCTCAGGCTCAGTGTTTCTCACAGTTTAGTTATAGTCATGGATCATGATAGCATGCACACGCTACACAGCAATCAGAACTACAATAAATTTGAGTTAAGCTTTTAACTACACAATTTCAAGTGTTTATTAATCAATATGCTTCTCTAGTTGTTTTTTTTTTTTAATGTGCTCTTATTCTTGTGGCAGCAAGTGCAGTTACTTGTATATGGAGTGAAAGACTATCACTGTCATGTAATATAAAAGCAAGGGGATGGTCTCCATTACCATAACAGCTAAAGAGCCAGTTTGGCTTGCAGTGGTTCTGGGATAGAGCAGTACACAGCATAGCTCTAAAGTACACACTTCAATGCATGAGGCAAAACAGGCAGCATTGGGAATGCCACTCAGAGCCCTTCGTAGGCAGACAAGAACCCTCAGCCTCGCTCTTTCTTGCTGGATGTCTGCTGGCAGCTCCAGTCTCTCAGCAGAACTCTGCTGTAATTCTCACCTGCGTTGAAACAAGTGCAGGAAAACCAGTAAAGTTTGAGACTTTATTGGGTTTCTAATACAGGAAGGTTTTCCCAGAACAAATAACAGAAACTCAGTCAATCTAGAACCAAGTCCCTTGCCAAATTTCATCTCCTTCCTCTGAACTAAAGGGTTGCTACAAGTACTTTATGGTGGAGAAAATATTAGGTACCCAGATATCTCTCACCTATTCTGAGAATTTTTTCAATCACAACAAAACTTTTTGAAATTAGTTTTGACATTAAAATTCAGTGTAGGGTACAGATCAGATAGAAAGTACAACAGTATCACTGAAGTTTCTTAAAGGAATTGAAAGTGAGGTAATATAAAAGGTTTAGCCTTACCTGATAAAGGCACCCAAAGACCACAGTTCAAATACATAGATAAATGCATACTGTTTTCAGTAAAAAATTCAGTCCCACTCCTCCCATAAAATTTAGTTTTCATTTTAATGTAACAAAATGTTTTTAACACCATCATCAGCATCTTTAATTCCTGTGTAACACAAGATCAACATTATTTTCAGATAGCTGTTTTTTACTTTGTATTTTTGCTTCAGAAGAAATCATTAGTATCTTTCACAGATGCACACTCTCTATGCTGTTATAATGCTGTTATCCAAAACACATTACAGGAGCCAGTTCATCATCTGAACAATCTTGGTCTCATAATATCTTTGCCAGTATTGGAGAAAAATGATCTGGTTTATTAATGGCTGCTGTTTACCCGGAGTTTTTTCTGCAGAAACAAAATAATGCAGCTCTATTGCTATCTCTGTGTCAATATAAAGTATATTTTCATGAAGATATTAAAGAAAAAGGTAGTGTTCTTTATCATTTATTTTATCTCCATTATCGAGTCCCAGCTGAAGTAAGGACCTCAGTGTACTGGATTGCAACCACACAATAATATTTGTCTCCCATGTATTTTAACTATTTGTCATGTATTTTTCCTCTTGGAGTATATATTGAAAAATATATGATGAGGATAATGGATGAGGAAGGATATGATGAGGAAAATGAGGATGCATTCAGTATCTCTATCCAAAAGGGAGATTTTGTTATTTATTTCAAAGGGATAAAAAAAGAGTTTGCATCAAAGACATTTGTAGTTTCCTTTGTTATCACTTTATTTAGGCATATTTCTGATATTTTCATATTTGTACTAAATCAGATTGGGACCAATTTTTATGGTAATAAAATACAAAAAAAATTGCTTGAGAAATGAAAAAATGTTTGCTGGGTGTGCATTCATGTAACAATCAGGATTTGTAACAGAACTCTGGAGAAGGAGTGCCCTGGGCAAGGTAACAGGGAAATTTATTCTAAGGATTTGAAGCACTGAGGTTGTAGGTCAGATTAAGAAAAGCCAAGCCAACCTAATTTCCTTCCGTAGTGCAACAAGTCTGTAAATCTAATATTTTTTGTGAAGTTCTGTCATTTTGTAGTACTAATGGTTAAAACTCTTTTTCTGGGAAAATTCCTAATCATATCCAAAAGAAAGTGAATCTTAAAGCCACACATTGGCACATTCAAGGAAAATTAAGTTTTAAATAAACCCAAGCAGGTTAAATACACACTTGTCCAAGACTGTGACTTGCCCCAGCAAGATCAGCTACATCTGTGAGAAAATAAAGTTTCAACCTGAGAACTCTTATCAGTCAACATCTAGGAGAAGCCAATTTGCAAAATCAAACAATCCAAGACATTTCACTAAAACGAGTTGAGGGAATCATGATATGCTTATAAAATTTGGGGTGAAAAAAAGAGAAAGGTTTTATCTTTCACAAAATATATAGCTGCTATTCCTTGTAATGCCTTGGAAATAATGTAGTTTCACTTACAAGATATTGAGGATATCATTATGCTTCCTTCCGGAACAGAAGTTGCTCTTCCTCAGCTCATTTGACTGTTTTTGTACTATAATTTAGGAATTCCAACACAAATATTTAACCATAAGGAAATGTTGCAAGAAAAATATGATTTGTGTACAAAAATGCTTCAATTTAAAATAGAGGCAGTCCTCCTTTGACAAGGTTAGATGCAACTTTTAACACTTTAAGGGTGCCAGCAGATAAAACACAGAAATAAAAAGCAGAGAGCCAAAAGACACATATGGAGTCAACAATGCTCTTGAAAAACTCAGCAGAGGGGGCTGGCGTTCTCACACATGGGAGAGCCTTCAGCAAGCCCTGCAGGGAATGGGTCTACAGCTCAGGCTTCTAGAAACAGCAGCTGCTTTGCCCTGCTGTCTTGGTTTTGCCTGGGATAGAGTTAATTTTTTCCTAGTAGCTGGTACAGTGCTGTGTTTTGGATGTAGTATGAGAACAATGTTGATAATACACTTTGTTGTAAGTAGTGCTTACTTAAGTCAAGGACGTTTCAATTTTCCATGCTCTGCCAACAATCATGTGCACATGAAGCTGTGAGGGAGCCCAGCCAGGATGGAGGACCTGGACTGGCCAAAGGGCTATTCCATACCACAGAACATTGAGATCAGTATATAAACTGAGAGGAACTGGCTGGGAAGGGCGCTCACTGTAAAGGGATGGGCTGAGCATCAGTGGGTGGTGAGCAATTGGATTGTGCATCACTTGTTTCTCTTGGCTTTTATTATTCTCTTTTCTTATTAGCTTTTCTTATTGCTGTTGTTATTAGAATTATTGTTATTGTGTTTGACTGACTTCAATTATTAAACTGCTCTTATCTCAACTAATGGATTTTACCTTCTTCTGATTCTCATTCCCGTCCCACCAGGGATAAGGAAGGAAAGATATGGCTCACTGTATTTGGGCCAGAACTCCCCAGGCTGTACTCTGACCTCTGCTCTTCACCTTTCAAATTATTTGCATCTCAGCAGGACATGGTTTAGCATTCAGTTGGCTGACTTAGCTTGAAGTCTAAACACAGTTGCATGAAACAGTTGACACCTTTTGATCTCAAAAGTCTTCTTTGTAATTACAGCTGAGTTGTCTCCTTTCTGCTCTGGGGGGATGCAAGTGTATGTGTAACTTTGAATTGCAATGGAAGATGGATAGGGGCTGCAAGGAACTGGGAGTGGAACCAATCTTTTCCACAATGCAACAGTTCTGATTTTTGTGAGAGGCACACTCGTGGTAATTTCCCCTGTGAATCACACTGCCTCACTGGCAACACCAGGGGAAAACAGAAAACTGTTCCTAGGTCTGATCTGCTTATGCTTGTGCACCCACAGAGCAACCCATTTGCACTGCTGGAGTTAGAGTGAACTGGGGCACTTATGGAAGAGCAAGCTCTTGTCGCAACAAAGTGTACACCAGAACAGTGCCTGCTTCAGCCACTTGGACACTGAACAGGCATCTTGGTGCCATCTGGCAAGAGGCTGCCCAGGGGTGCAGCCCTGTCCCTGTGCAGAGCAGCACAGACGTGCAGGGGCAGGGTGGGTGCTCACAGGGATCACCCCTGCTCTCCAGGACAGACTCAGTCATCCCATCCAGACTGGAAACCTCTTCCACTTGAATCCAGGTGTCTTATAGTGTCATATACCATCTACAAAAACATGAGATGTTTTCTATTAACAATGTATGCAGGCACATAAATGCTTTTTAGCTTTCCTACAGAGATAAATCTTTCCCTGTACAGAATAGGCAGAAACCTTGGGGTAGCTTTGTTTTCCCTTATACTACATTAAATGTCACTATTCAAATTGAATTCTATGTGAATCACAAGATCATGCTGATGCTTCAGAATATAAGTGCAGAATTCCCTTTTGGCTTTAATGGCATTTATGAAAAATCAAAAGAACTCGTCAAAATTTAAAATGTGGTAATATGTTACCTTCTAGCTATTTTTTTTTTCTGCAAAAGGAAAATAAAAAGCAGTCTGAAGAGATTTACATTAAAAAAAATAAAAAATCCACCACCCTAGAGGAGATTCTCACAGAAAGTTTCTCTTTATTATAAAGGCAACAGTTTTCTGCATAGATTTTGTTGTTGCTATTGTTATGGAATAAATAATTAATCTCTATTTTGCTGAGAGTATTCTGAGGTTACATGCACTTTTTATCATACAAGATATGCAACTACTGTGATAATGGCTAGAAGTGATATGCAGAAACACTGAGAACTTGTTTGGAAAGAGACCGAAGAGGAAGAACACATATGACTCATACAAAAATGTATTGAGCATTGTGTTTCTACAAAAGATAACTGTCTACAAGCCTGAGAAGCACAAGCTGCTGTGATCTCATGTTCTCTTTCACAGAGCCCCCATGCTGGCTTTACATCTGGGTGGTGTGGAAGAAAGCAAAGGTCACCCTGGTATTTGAAAAGAGCAAGAAGGAGGATCCAGGGAACTCCAGGCCAGTCAGTCAGCCTCACCTCAGTCCCTGGAAAGGTTATGGAGTGCCTCAATCTGGAGGCCATGTCTACCCACAGGAATGACAATAAAGTGATCAGGAGCAGTGAGCACGGATTCACTCAAGGTAAACTACATTTGACCAGCCTGGTGACCTTCTACAATGAAACAATTCCTGAATGGATGAGGGGAGAGAAGTGAGTGTTGTCTACCTCAGCTTCTGTGAGGCTTTTGACAGCGTCTCTCAAAATATCCTTGTAGGCAAACTCAGGAAGTGTGGACTGGATGAGTGGACAGCGAGGTGCATTGAGAATGGGCTGAACAGCAGGTGCCAGGCCTAGTGAGGCCACATCTGGAGTATTCTGTCCAGTTTTGGGCTCCTTATTACAAGAGAGACATGGAGCTCCTGGAATGGGTCGAGTGGAGGGCTACAAAGATGATTAAGGGACAGGACTATCTCTCTTACGGGGACAAGCTGAGGGAACTGGGGCTGTTCAGCCTCAAGAAGAGATGACTGAGAGGGGATCTTGTCAATGTCTATCAGTATCTGAAGGGAGGGTGTCAAGAGGATGAAACCAGGCTCTTCTTGGTGATTCCAAGCAATAGGACAAGAGGCAGTAGGCAGAAACTGATGCACATAGAGTTCCACCTGAATATCAGGAAGAGCTTTGCTGTGTGGGTGACCACGCACCGGAACAGACTGGCCAGAGATGTTGGGGAGTCTCCCTCACTGGAGATATTCCGGAACTGTCTGGATGCAGGCCTGTGCCATGTGCTCTGGGATGACCCTGCCTGAGCAGGGAGATTGGACCACATGACCCACTGTGGTCCCTTCCAACTTTGCCCATTCTGTGATTTTGTGACTTCATTGAAGTAGCCCTGGCTGAGAGCACTTCAGTTCACCCATGGAGAAGCAATGGGCTTCAGCATCGGTTGTAAGGAGATTATCAAAACTAACACTGGATTTCTCCTCTGGAAACTCTGTTGTGCTAACATCTGCATAATTTCATTTCACTGCAACCATGACTGTTACCCAAGCTATCAAAACTAAAACCACCATGCACAGCAGGTCCTCTTTACAACCATCTTTAGTGTAATGATTATTGTCAAAAAAGAGACAGAAAATATGGTTATGTGCTAATCATATTGGTACAATATGGTTATGTGCTTATCTGCCAATGTTGGCACATCACTAATTTTGCATGGGTGAGCAATTCTGGCAAGTTATCATATAAAAATTAATTTAGGCATGTAAATTCTTGCAGTAATACTATTATGATACGGTAAGTTTATTTTTCTGAACCAGTGTTCAAGATATAACAAGTGCTTAACTCCAGATCCAAAATACAGCTATGAGTACCTGATAGAAATGCACTGCTTTTCAAGAGCTGCTAAGCACACAATTTTGTTGAAGCTAAAAGGTGGCTGAAGCCAAGTGGAAGAACTTTCTAAAAATCAGGTTTGCTTTCCTTGGCAGCTTCAGAAGCAGTTGGAAACAGCTTCTAACCCTCTAGTTTCTTATGGCTGTGTTTTGCAGAATAACAGCATCAAGGGGGCTTAAATGACTATGAATTTCCTACATCAAGATCTTCATAACTCTAAAATAACAGGTAATGTTGTCTAAACCATTAATATTTACTAAAACCTAGCAAATCACACATTATTCATGAAATCAGTAGTTCCCAAACTTCTTTTTCACCAAGAACTGCAGTCTTTGCTGAAACCTTATTATGAAACAAATAAAGGCTTCATGATATTATAATAATAGTCTAAATTATAATAATCTGTATTAATGAATTAATGTCTTTATAATTGCTGGATGCCTTTTCCACTTCAACATTCTGCTGCCCCATCTTAAAATCTCAACCATTTTCCCCTGTGTGGTAGCTGCTATCCCCCACAAACCACTTCTCACCATGCCTTAAGCGTCTAATTTCTTTCCCAGGAGAGGCAGAGACTTGTTTCCTGTTTCCATTCTTGGGAGGATTTCTGATCATTTGCAAGTCTGTGCTCAGAGAAGAGACCCTGCCTTGGGACAAGCCCTTCCAGGCAGAGGTATCACATAAACATTCTGGAGCATGGTCACTGCTCTGCGTGGGTGAGCCCCCTGAGCACTCACAGAGAGGGACAGCGAGCTCAGCACACTGCAGTGCCAAACACTAGCTTCAGTCCCTGGTGAAAAAAATACCTGGATGTGGACTCTCGCTGGATGGCTTTAGGACATGGAATAAAACGATAATTGTATGTGTGAGCTACAGTCCTGTGACACAAAATCCCTTGTGAGGAGCATATGAGAACAACATAGGAAACTTAACAGTGTTGCCACTGTTTTCCTTAAATGTGTTTGTTTTCACTCAGGGCATGGCTGGGTTTGACTGAAAGCACTAAGAGATCAAACTTTCCTGAGAAACTTCTCTCAAAGAACTTCACCCTTGAAAACCTGCTACATTAGTGTAGCTGCCAACAGGGTCGGAGAGATGCCTGCTTAGCAGCATTTTTAAATGCTTCCTTTGCAGTTTATACAAGCCTTTCCAACCTGCTTTGAATTTCAGGCTTCATCAGATTTAATGGGATATTGCGGCTGTGTTTGTGGTGTCAACACTTTTCTTTGGTCTGTTCTTGAGCTGCAGACTCTCTCTCCCTGCTACCATGACTTTCACCCTGACTTTCAGGCCCACATCTCCCCCTAACTGCTGCTGAAACAGAGGTCTGCCCAGCAGGGTTATTTTGAGCACTGTCAAGGGAAGTATCTCACAGTGCTCCTCACCAACATAAACCCTCTATTTTAAATACATAATGCCTAAATATAGACTATACTTTTGCAGATTTTTCTTAATTATGGGTCCTTTTGTTGGAACTGTAAATTCCTGTAGTTCAGTTAAGTCCTTTTGTAAAGTTGCAAATGGAGATGTAACGAAATCCACGGAGGAAATACATTTTTGGTTGGTGATAGTAAAGCACAGGCACAAAGGACCAAGGACAAGAGCATAGATGTGACCACGGCTCATATTTTTTGACTCAGGATGGATTTGTGAGTGCTAGAGCTTCTAAACCTAGGCTGAGCAGCCCCTGAAGCTTCCCCATTGCATTCACTGCCAGTGCCCCACTGTGCTGGGCAGAAGAAGGCATTAAGCCACAGCAGGATTACTTTACTCTTGTCTTCAGGGAGACCAGAGTCAGTTTTCCTGGGGCTAGTGACAAATTTTGGACTAGCCATGGGGTACCATGACTGGACTGCATCCTCGGAGTCTGAGGCATTGTGCCATGGGCACCGAGCCCTTGGCATCTCCCTGCTTCAGGCAGGGCTTTAGGAAAGAACTCAAGTGGAGGGTAAAGGAGTGTGAAAACACAGGATAAAAGGAACTGCCCTGTAGCACAGTGAGAACTGTTTTCAGTGTCTAAGCTGAAAAACAATTGGCAGCAACCAGCATTAGGTTATGGCATGCTGATTATTTACTCTCATTACTTGAATGCATTTGAGGTGTATATATCACTCTCAAAAGAGGCTCCAGCTCCATAGAAATAATTAAAGCTTTTTTTTTTAAATACTTTAAATTAAAAAAAAACACTGTAGATACAGATGTGAAATCACAAATAATTATTTTTGCAGAAGGTCAGCATGTTTATTCTACGTCAGTTATTTGGTGGAAGATCATGATTCTTGCTTTATTGCTTTAAATCTGTTAAAAAGCATCTTTTCTATTGGGTTTCTTAGGTTATTACACACAATAGTTGAAAGACCATGACCCATAAAAGCCAGAGGTTAATTTGATTTTCAGATATGTCAGCTGGAGTAAGCAGAAGGTCGTGCAGATTGCCTATTGTTGTGGCATTGTGTTTGCTTAGGACATTTCCTGTGGCTGCCTTGGCCGCGGAAGCAGAGATGTTCAGTCAGTCCTGTTTGAACTTTTTCCCCATCAGCTCATTCCAGAACTGAACTGACTTCCCCCAAGGCAACCTTTTCAGTGGTCAGTGCTTGTTTTTCTTCATTTTTGAGAGCATTTGAAGAAGCCTGGTTTCTGTGAACTTGGGAGATCTTTCAAGTTATCCTGAGTGCTGCTTTACAGCTCAACTGAAATGGGTCCAGTTCTCAACCAGGGAAGCTCCTGAGTGCTGCTATACTCAGGATGGCCATTACTGGCACATTGCTAATGCTCTCATGTCTGTCCCTTGACTGGCAGCACTGTAGTGCTGAATTAAGCCCTGGGTTTTTGTCACTAAATCAGTTCAAATTGGGAGAAATGAAGCAGATGTAACAGTTACATTTTTGTGCCTTGAGGAAGAAGCATGAAGAGAATTATTCCGTTATTCTTACTACCACTACTACTGCTACTACTACTATTACTGCTACTACTACTACTGCTGCTGCTACTACTACTGCTGCTACTACTTTTGCTACTACTACAACTACTACTTTTTTTAAAACTCACTCTGCAGGAGATTTTCAAAAGACATAGCTTCTAATCTGTTAAAAAATAAGCAAAAAACAAAGGTAAATTAGTCCTAAAAGCCCTCCATAAATAAAACATGGTGAGGAAGAATTAATTGAAATAAAACTGTCATGACCATTAATAAAAGAGACCACTCAAATTGTAAAGCAAGAGCTGGGGAGAAAGAGAGCCATGTGCTTGTTTAGGCTTAAATGCTTTATGTCCTACACTACTGACACAGGGTTTTGCTGAAAAAGAAGCAGATACAAGAGACCTTTGAAGGATGCTGTAGAAGAATGGATAAAAGTTCTAGTATCTTGTTTCACAACTAAACCAGAAGAGCTTTTTTTAAAATCTAACACATTTCAATAAATATTTATATACTCATTTTACCTTTTCATCAAACTTTAGGAAATGCCAACAAATTCTAAATCCTCGCTGCTGTTGTTGTTGTTTTTGCCTATTGACAAGGTTCCATATATATCAGTAGTACCAGTCTGAATGCCAGTACATTAATATCAGAATGTCATGTATTTGGGAAAGCAGATAATCAGACTGGTTGTACAGGCCACAGACGCCACAGAACAATGCTGGAAAGAACACAAAAAAGGAATGAGAAAAACAGTTTTCATATTCCTGCTTACAGAAGATGTGCAGAAATCAAAGAGCTAAATGCAAAAGTAATATAATTTCTTTAACTTTCTCTGCCATCATTCACTATAGCTGCAACTGTGATTTATGAAAACATAATACATCTGGTAAACTCAGCCTGAAGTCCAGGACCCTGGAGTTTTGACAACTTGCTCAAATATCCTACTTCCTTCCTTGGCAAAACTATCTGAGAATGAGTACCACATATGACACCTGGGATTTCATATATCCAAGTTGATATTCAAATCTTCAAGTTCTGCCAGAACTGTTTATATAATTAATAAAAAATATTTTTAAAAGCACTGCCTAATTCTAAGCATGATGGTTAAGGCTTGACCATGCTGCCAACAAGACCATGGTTGATATGCCAGTGCCTGGCTGGCCTGAACTGCATGAAAACTTGTGCAGCAGAAGCCACAGCTCAAATGTAGGGACAGAATCTTTGTTCCTGTTCACCATCTGCTCCTAAGCCACCACCAGCAGACAAGAAACCTCCCATCTGCCCATCCTGCTTAATCTTGAGACATCCCCATGTAAGGAGTGTCTGCAGTGAAGGCAGCTGGCAGGTTACTCAAAAATTCCCCTCCGTGTGGTACATACAAATCACTTCCCTGTGTGTTTAACCCATGTTTAACCCAGGCACCAGTCAACACTCCCTTGTATTCTGAAACATGCTCCCACTCCATCTGAAATGTTGAGGTAGTTGGAGTACATGTGTCTGTACTCAGTCAAGCTTTTAGCACTGTCCCCCACCCCTACAAACACCTACATGTCCTATTACCTGCTTATTTTCCTGTTGTCTCTGCATTGAAATCTATTTGATTACTTTCAGGGTTTGTTTTTTTGTTTTTGTTTTTTTTTTTTTTTTGTTTGTTTGTTTTTTTTGGGTTTTTTTTTCTGAGACTGAGAGCAAAAGTGTTGCTACTGCTGACATTTTGAAGCAGCTCACAACATCATCAGGGCAAGATGTTCTTTCACAAGAGCCAGGGCAAAGGAGCCCCAGAGAGGATATAATCATCTTGCTCCACCTCCCCTATGAAAAGCTGCCAACAGAAGCACATAAACAAACTAATCCCTATTCCATCCCATTATTAGCAGATTTAGCTACAGGCATTCAAAAGGAACAGATAATGGAAAGCAAGAAGAGGCTGTAGAAGCAAAATCATAATGATGATGCTTATTGGGAAATTAGAAAATTATTTCTAGGATATTTGCAGGTAGATTCTTGTAGAAAAAGTCATTCTGTAGCCTTTGGCAAATGTGGCACTTGCAGACGTATGGGCAGCTTATGTTGAAGCATCTATATTTATATAGAATGCAGGAAGTGTCATGATTTTGTGGCATCTTCTGCTGTGATTGCTAGTCAATTAAGATCCCTCCTCAGAGCCTTTTTTATGCCTAGGTATGTAAATGAAGGCTGCTTTCATGCAGCTCATAATGTTGCACTTATTAGTCCTCTACTGTGAGAAGTACCCACTTTTGGCATGAATACTTTTCCCACTTAGCTGGACAACATATTTTTGAGTAAAGATAGGGCTGCAACAGGCCTTCTCTTCGTATTGCCTCCAAAATACTTCTGGGAAGGTGCAGAAAGAATAAGTCTGCAAAAGCAGGAGGGGGAGGCTCTGTTGGGAAATGGGAGCTCAGGGCCCTGCTTTGTTAAAGCCATCCTGATTCAGTACAACAGTTGTGCTAGGAAAATATCTTCTCAGCTAAGTCCTGCTGATGAGAGAATTTCTAGTTTTTGAATCCCTAAAGGTACAGGGTTTTAGCCACTCAGCATGACCAAGAACAAAGGTAACTCTCCACATGTGCAGAGATAGGAGTGGGGTAGACAACTTCCAGCTCCTGTTCCTGCCTTCCCACCAGGTCTCCTGATGTGTCCATGTTGCATATTCGCACGAAGCCCATGTGTACAACTAGTTTCACACTAGCCTAAAGGAAACTTTGTACATTTGCCTGCCCTTCCCATGTCCCCAAGGCACACAGCACTTCAGCAGGTCTCTGGTACAATATTTAGAGGACAACCTGCAGATGAAGAGCACCTGGCCATGAAAGCTAAACCCAGCTGTAGTCCCTGTATCCTGACAAAGCAAAAATACTTTTGGGTTTTGGTCACTTTGTGGTTAGGATGGTAGTAGAAAAAGAACATTTTACCCTAAATTTCATATAGGAGGGCTTGGCCCTGATAACATTTTGTGGATTTTGACTCTTCGGATAGCAGCCTTCATTTGGACTACCCAGCTCATGCTCTGTGGGGGACTGGATTGGACCACAAAGCCTTGGGGCCATCACACTAACCATGTTCTGATGGAGATGCTCTCTGTGAGCTTCAGTTGCAGAAGTCTCTCAAAAGGAAATCCATGTAAGAAATTAATAGTGACTAGAGGATGGTGCAGTAAATTTCAGGTATGGCAGAGGAAATGTACCACTTCAAGTATTGCTAACATATATTTATTTTTAAGCTTAATTGGTGCTTCTGCGTGCAAACTGGCAAGAACACCAACAGCTTCCATCTCATCAGCTCTGATAAGCCTAGAAATGCTGGGGGCTGCTGAAGGCAGACAGAGATTGGGTATTGCTGGAAGTAGGATTGATGTCTTAATAAGAGGCATTTTGTCCTCCACATCACTATGATGCTTCAGGCACTGTGCTTCTGAAGGGCCTTTCTCTAGAGATAAAGAGCTTCCTCATGCTAATTAAAGGTTGCACAGTCCTTTTGAAAAGGTAAGAATAACTTCATTGATCACCACATGACATGGTAATCTTCCTGAGTAGAATCATATGCAAAAATAAGGCTTTCTGTGTTTTTTGTATGGGGAATTAACAGGGAAGTGCAACCAATTCTTTTGTCAAAGCTTTTTTCTCCCTACATATACAGCTTCATCCTGTAATGTCAGGCACGTATTCTGACACACTCTCTGAATTTGTTATGCAGCTCAGTTGACACCTGTGGACATTGACTACACCTGTGATAACGTGACCCAGAAGTTCAAACCAGCAGAAATGGAGCATTCATCTTACTTCAGACCTGCTTCTTCTCTCACCAAAGTCTTTGGGAGATTTTTATTGCTTTTATTCAGAGCATGAATAGCACAGGGAAAAAAACCTTCAAGTAAGCAAGAAACATAAGGTATAAACGAGGTACAAGCTAGTGAGAGTTACACTGTTGAAATAAATTCCACATTCCTGCGAGGTAGAGAGCCCCAAGCATTGCCATACTGTGCAAAAGAAACAAAAAAGAACTTGCACCAGAAATTTTTTTATTATCAGAAAAAATTTAGACACATTGAGTCAATGCACTTTCACTGGATACACTTCCAACTACTCCACATATCGTACTTTCTGCTCAAGTACTCACAAGCTAGAACCAGAATCTTTACAGCCAAGTGGATATTTAATTTTGCAAACTTTTTCTTTATTTAAAGTGAATTTTCTTATCGTTCTCTAAAAAAGTAGCTACAAAGGTAAAAATAAGACACAAGGAAGTGGAATGAAGCTGCATCCAGGTAAGGTCAGACTGGACATTAGGAAAAGTTCTCACTGTGTTTGGTCACTGCAACAGTCTCTCCAGGGAACTGGTCATGGCATCAAGCCTGTCAGAGATCAAGGAGCATCTGGACAATGTTCTTATCCACATGGTTTAGCTTCAGGTAGTACTGCAAGGAGCAGTGAGTTGGACTCCATGATCCTTATGGGTCCTTTCCAATTTGAGATATTCTATGGTTCTATATAAAAAAAATACCTACAGAGACATTATGATAGCCCTAAGAATCTTTTTCTGACTGTAAGTATTTGTCTTCCTTTTCTCCTGGTTGTGTAGAATAAGTTGATAGCTGGAGGGCAGGACTCCAACTCAGAGGGATCTCTGTAGCCTGGAGAAATGAGCCAACAGGAACCTGCTGGAGTTCACCAAGATCATGTGCAAAGTCCTGCAACTGGATGGGGAAAACCCATGCAGGGGGCTGATGGTCAAGAAGGCATCTTTGCAGGGAAAAGCCTGAGGATCCTGGCAGGCAATAAGGTATCAGTCACCAATGTGCCTTTGCACATATTGGGGTGTATTAAATGATCACACCCCTCTGAATGGCACTTGTGAGGGAATTGTGTCCAGTTTGGGGCTCCCCAGCTGACCTACTGGAGTGAGTCCAGCAGTGGGCCACCAAGGTTCTGCAAGAAGATGCTGAGATAAATGGATTTGTTCAGCTTTTAGAAGGCAAGGCTAAGGTGAAGAAACCTTAGTTCTGCCTTCAGCTACCTAATATGACAGTATAGAGAGGAAAGAATCTCAGAGGTATTCTCAAAGGTGGAGGGTGATACGAGGCAACAAACACCATCTGCAACAACAGAAATCCCAAACAGATGGCAGGGGGAAAAATTAATGAATGGGTGGTTGAATATTGGTACTGGCACCCAGAGAGGCTGTGGTATCTCCATCCATGAAAATCTATCCTTGGAAATATTGAAAACTTGACTGGACAATTTTCTGAAGAATATAACATAACTTAAAAGTTGGCCTTGCTTTGAAAAGGAACTGGAGGACACGATCTTCAGAAGTCATCTCCAATCTGTTTTCATTATGATTAAAATTACTGAATTTGTTGAATGCTGAATATGATGCATAGCAAGGTGGCATAGTTCAGATGCTTCAAAGAGCTCATATGAATGTGCTTCTGGCCCACACAGAGCTTCACTCCCCAGCATGGTATCCCATTCAGAGAGAAAAGTAGATTTACTCCAATGTCACATATAAGTTAACATTTTAAAAAACCTCCAACCTGACATCTTTCTTTCATTAGTCATGGGATTGCAGAAGGACAGAGAGTGGATTTTCAAACATTTGCATAAAGAACTCAGGCTCAAAATTTTATTGGAAATCAATATCCAAACCTTTAAAGGTCTACCTGCCACCAAGAAAAATGTCTGGCTTGGACCAGGTGGATCACAGGCTGGGAGATATGGGGAACTTGCTGAGCCCTGCAGGGACTGATTATTACTTCCTTTGAGAAGTGAGGCTTCACTTCTGACTGAAAAGTGAACATGATCCTCTTTCCCAGAGAACTGAAATCAAGGCGTCTCTCTACTTTTGAGCATGAAGAGGCCATATCCCTCCTGTTGTACTGCTGTATCCTTACAACATTCTTGTACCAGAGGTAAGCATCCTCACATTTCAAACTGCACAGATCTGTTTTGAGTGGTGAGCTGCTAAGCTGTCTCCCCATATGTCTCATCTGGTCTTTTCCTTGTCATCTAGCAGAGATAATAATTTAAAGTCTAACATATTACTTCACATTTCTCCCTCGTGTTTTGTGGAATACTGACTGCAATATGGGGTCAGAGAACAAACACTGCATTCTCTCTGTTTGAGTTTTAGTCAATGATATTTTTCAATGTCTTTGGGTCCAACAGACTGCAAAGTTTAAGTTCCAGTACTTCACTACTCTCAAGGTTTGATGTACCTACCTCCTTCATTTCGCAGGTCGTTGCCTTTCAGTGAAATTTACAGCTCTCAGGAGGGCTGCAGAATCACAGGGCTCAGACAAAGCCTTGCTTCAGAGGACAGACTTCCTATATGTTCCTGCTTCATTCCTACATTTTCTTAAAGCTTGGCACACCCAAATCTGCAACCCCTCCACACATGGGTGACTACCACATTGAAGAGACCTCCTAATTTTTTATTTTTTTTTTTATTTGAAAGAGTATAACATGGTCAAAATAACACAGCAAGAGAAGAGGGGTTTAAAACATCTATGTCCGCAAATTTGAATATTTTTGGCCCCGTCCTTTCACTTTTGCTCCATGACAACATCCCGAACGCCTGGCGGTGCGCGGAGCAGCCCGGGGGCTGCGGTCTGCGCTGTCCGGCGGACGGGCAAGTCCGCGACTCCCCGGGAGCCAGGGGGAACCCGCGGCAGGCGGGCAGCCCGGCTCGCTTTCGGCTGCCGTCCCAGGTTCTGTTTTCTAACAAATAGCTTCCTGGGGAAAATATCCTTGGCGTGTTTGAGCAGAAGGCAAGTAAACCCTGCAAGCGGGAGTCTCGTCCCGCAGGATCAGCGGGCTCTGCCGGCGCTGGGACGGCGCTGGCTCAGCCCAGGGGCAGCAGGGGCAGCGCACTGCGGCGGCGATCCCCAGCCCCCGGCAGGCGGCAGGGGAAGCCCGAGCGGCTCCGAGCACCGTCCCCGGGCAGCTCATCCCGGAGGCGGCCGCGGGCAGGACGGCGGCTCCCGGCCGCATCGCCGCGGGCAGCCGGGGGCGGCCCCGCCGGGCGCAGGCTCCGCCCGCCGCGCACCTGCCGCGGGCCGGCCCCGGCGCGGGGAGGCGGGCGGGGGCGGCGGCGCCCGTGCCCGGCGTGTGCCAGGAGCCCGCCGGTGCCGCAGGAGGAGCAGGAAGCGCCCGGGCGAATCCAGCCGCGCTATCACATGACTCAGCAGCCGCTGCCGCCGGGCTGAGTTCACCCAGCGCCGCGCCGGGAGGGGGAAACCTGCAATGAGGCCTCGGCCCCGCGGCTGCCCCTGAGCCCGCCGTCCTCTCGCCCGGCCCCGCGCCCCCACTGCGGGAGCGCGGCGGGGGCTGCCGGAGCCGCCTCCGCAGCGCTGCCCGCCGGCGCGCCCCGCTCCCCGCCCTGCGCGGCGGCCCCGGCGCTGCCGCCGCCGGCGGGGGTACTATGCTCACACGGGTGAAGTCCGCCGTGGCCAATTTCATGGGCGGCATCATGGCTGGCAGCGCGGGCGCCGACCACGGCAGCGGCGCGGACTTGCCCCTCCGCTTCCCCTACGGGAGACCCGAGTTCCTGGGACTGTCCCCGGACGAGGTGGAGTGCTCCGCGGACCACATCGCCCGCCCCATCCTCATCCTCAGCAAGGACACCCGGCGCCTGCCCTGGACCACGGGCTACGCGGAGTGAGTACGCGGCGGCGAGCAGGTGGAGCGCGGCCGAGCCGCTGCCCGCGCTCCCGGGCGCACCGGCGGCCACAGGCGGCGATGCCGAGGGAGCCCCGGCGG
This sequence comes from Calcarius lapponicus, assembly GCA_039654755.1. Lineage (NCBI taxonomy): Eukaryota > Metazoa > Chordata > Aves > Passeriformes > Fringillidae > Calcarius > Calcarius lapponicus. The sequence goes on along the minus strand of CM077463.1, from coordinate 33,165,013 downwards.
TGCCAGAGGCGGGGGAGCGCAGCCCCGGGCCTGCGCGGCGGGGGAAGGTGCCGGGGGAGGGGAGCGGCATCCCCGGCGCCGTGTGTCCGGCCCCGGCCGCGGCTCTGCACCTGGGTGGCTCCTTTCGGGGATGCAGACCGTCAGCTGCCCTTGAAAGTCCCCGCGGGAGTGGCCGGTACCGGGGTCGGCGAAGGATGCCCGGGGCAGCACCGGGCTCCCCTACCCGTAGTGACGGCCCCGGGGGCGCAGGGGCCAAGGATGGGACACCCTCGGGGTACTGAGCAGCCGTCTCGGTCCTTGACCCTGGAATAAAAAGGGCTTTTGGTAGGAAACCTGGTTTGTTTTGTGGTGTGTAAATATTTCCCGCTGCCCAGGAATGGTGAAATATGTGGGGTTTGGAGCACCTTCCCGTGGCCCTGACAGCCGTTGCTCTCGCTGGTGGGGACTGGCCGCATTTCTCTCAAAATGCCTTTCAGTTTGGGGAGACGCTTGAGGACCGCAGGCTCCAAACTGTAAGAAAAAAAAATAATCCATTGGCTAGCCCCCAGACTGGGCTTTCCAAATGGTTTGTTGCCCTGACTCACTCATATAATAGTATTTACTTTAGAGGGTGTCTGATCAGGACCTGGTTGTAGCCTTGCCAGCCAGGCGAAAGGCAGTGTTCCTTTGGATGCATCCAGCTGGCAGTGGGAGTAGCTGCAGAGGCAAGGCATGTCCTTGCACTTGATGCCTTTATCGGTAGGCACATTGTTTTCCTTAAAGATTCTGGGTGCAGGATTCAGTATTTGGTTTCTTACTGCTTCTAAGTCTTGAGTGTCTGGCCATCCGTTGTTGCTACCAACTCAGAGATTACTAAAGCTACTAAGTTAGCCCTTTCAGACCACAAGTGTTCTGTATAGTCTCTTTAGACATACATGAATTCTCCAAAAAGATGTTGCAAATACTACAGTGAAGGCTTCACATTGTTAATGAGCAATCGCTAGCTTTATTTAAAAGGTTGTTACATTATTAGGGATGCTGAAATGGGAGATTTAAAGAGAGATTTTAATGAAAAATTTAAAGAATTTTAAATTGGATTGTTCTCCTCAGATTAATAAAGAATTGAATTATTGAGCAAATTCCCCAAGAACTGTAAGTTTAAATATTTAAAAGTAAGCTCTAATTGTTCTGCCACTATAATGGTTCCTTAAAAAGCCCTTCTTTACCAAAATAAGTACATGCTGCTATTTTCAGCTTCGGTGAAGTTCTGTGGCTTTCAGCAAGTAACTGTAATTGCAAGTTGGTGACAAAGTGGAGGGGAGGTTCTCTGGCTCCCAGGTGTGTGCATCCCATGAGCTTCACCTGAGGCTGCTGGGGCAGAAAAATGTGGCTGCTGGAAAGTGAAGGTTTCATTGACCCTGTTGATGAAACCTGATGTGAGAGAGTATTTGGAGATAAAGTAAATGGCTCTGGTGGTCATGAAAGCAGAACATACCAGGATTGATTTCATATACTTGTTGCTCTTCCCTCTTGAGCTTTGAGCAGCTTGGTTAATTGGGAGGCGTAAAAAAGTCACTAGCTTTTTCAGTTCCTGTTGTTATCTATGTGAAAAGAATTTGCCCTTTTGCTTTGTCTCTGGTGGCTTTTTTGTTGCTGGTTTTTTTTGGGTTTTTTTGTTTGTTTGTTTTTGTCTGGTTGGTTTCAGTTTTTTGTCTCATCCCCTTCCCTTGCAGTTACTGGCTCTAGTGCTGGTGGAACAGATTTGAGGGAAAGGTGGTGCTTGTTAGAGAGAACTAGCGAATGAATTACTACCCCCTTCCCAGAAGTATGTATATGGTGTTCCAAAATTGGGGTTCATTGTAACCTGAAGATCTCAAATGCTTGCTGTGGGAAAGCTGAGAGGAAAGCGCTGCCACCAGAATTGCATTGATTTCCAAAGGCAAAGCATTGAAGAATAAAGAAAAGGAAGAAAACGTGGACAAACTCCGATTTTGCCAAATACGAACTTCTTTTTTTGTTTTACTCATACTGAGCTATTGCCAGGCTTTCTGAACATAATTATAAGACTTGCTGGGAGATATGTGTTGAAATTATGTATTTCTTTTGAAACAGGTTTGAGTTACGTAAAGAAAAGAAAAGAAATGGAAAAAGCACCAGGATGATGAAATTACTATTATACACATTCTGAAGTTTGTTGGCTTGGGGAAAGTAGGGAATAAAGCACTTTCATGCTATTATTTAGCATTTTGTTAGTGTCTATATTAAGGAAACTATCAGAACAATGTTTGCCTTTTGTTACAATACAAGTGAGCGCTTACAAGCATGTTAGGAGGAAGTTTGGTGTCCTCACAGGCAGCTTGTGATGTAACACAAAGGTCAGCTATTTAACTCACTAGTTTGCTTTGGTGTGAAGACATGAGAGAAGGCATGCCATACCTGCAGTGTGCCCAGGTGCAGCTTCCCTGAGCTATTGCCTTTTCTGTGTTTTCATTTTTTGGCAAATCAGCAAAAGTGATTGCAGTGTTTTGTTGGCTGGGATGGCTATGGACACAGGGATTTTTACTTCCTGAACCTAATGAGAGGTTTGTTGTATACTTAGAAGGTGGGGATTGGCCCAGAAGGTGTTAGGAGACTGTGTGCCACCTGTACAGTATCTGCCCTGATGTTGTGAGCCATTGCACAGCAGGGTTTGAGTCAGTGGATTTATGTTCCACACCCAGCAGCAGCATCTGTCTCACTATCTTTAGATAGAAATTCTGGCTCTGAGAATAGGTCACCTGCAGGGCTGAGTTTCAGGAAAGCATTTGTAATGTTCATGTTCTTTAGTTGTTAAACATGTCAGTTTACAGATAATACTGGAGTTCCTTGATGTTGTCATGTTGGTGCTTCATCCAAGGTGAAGAAGGCATTTTGGGGTTAGACATGCTTCCCATGCCAGACTGAAGCAGTTTGTATCTACAAAATATGCAATTTTTTAGGGGATTCCTTTTGTTTATTTGATTCCTGAGGATTAATATTTCTTACTAAACAACATATTGACAAAGTAGCTCGCCCTGTTGACTATTTCTTTTCCCTGGAATCTGTGTCATATGGGCCTGTTCATCTGACTTATTCCCCTGGAACAAGCATTTCTCCTCCACTTTCTTCCTTCTCTTGTACGGAACATTTTTTGTAATGGGTATTGTGCAATATTGTTCATTCATGTCATATCTTTTAACTTATTTGTAAAATTACCTACTTAGGCCTGTGATATTATGAACTGAAATATAAATTAGCCTTTATTTTTTATTATTAACTTCCCCTCTTTTAGTGGAGTGATCATTATGAAAAACATGTAGGCAGGCAAATGAAATCTTCAGAAACATACTTGGTACTGGGATAAAATATCATTGCTTCCTGACATTTTAGTGGGAATCCCATAGGGACTCAGCTCTCCTTAGTCAGTGAGTAGCCTAAAGGTTGTCTTCTGAAATGACTGTCTTGCTGTCTCTTCCTTGCATGGGAGCCCTGAGACATTGAATTTCATTTCACCTCATAGAGGATGGCAAAAGGCCATGTTTCAAAGATATGTTCTTGTACCACAGACACTTGTCTAACGTTCATCAAGCTCCATAGAACAAAATGAAAATTGTATCCCACATCCAGTAAGCTTTTAAATTGTCTTTAAAGGTATTGTTTTATTTAGAAATAAACTTTTGATTTTTAATCAAGGGCACCCTTAACTTAGGTTTCTGCATGTGGTTAGCTGGCATGCATCAGGAATGACCCTGGGAGAAGGTAGTCTGTTAACAAACGTTCTTTTAAGTCTGCCTTTAATCCAGAGGAGTAAGGAGATTTGCTGCTCTCTGAAAAGTTAAGTGATTTATTTGAATAAGGGAGGCTGGGAGGGATCCTGCCTCACACTATTTATTCGTCCCTCCCTCTCCTCTGCAAGCAGCTGCACTCCCGAGGCCACTGGGATCTCCTCTAGAGCTTTCCCTGCCTGAGCCATGAGCTGTTTCTTGAGTTTCTGCTTAGACTGCCCTGTTACTGGCAGGGAAGTTTCTTCTTTGGTCCCTTCCTGTGCTGTTTTCAGTGTGTTCTGCTGCTTCCCTGCAGCACTGCTGATAAGCAGCCCCAGTGTTCAACTCTGAAAGTGACTGGCAAAGTAAAGGCAGGAGCAGAGAGTATGTAATGTGAAATTACCCAGATGATATTCACTGCATCTAAACTCTACCCAGAACATTATTTTTCACCTTTTCCTCTTTGCTTTATCTTCCTCTGTGAAGGCAGAGGATGAACCGGGTGGAGCAGAGCCTACCTCTCCTAGCTGAATTCCCTTGACTACATATGGCATGATAAAATAAATGCTAAATTTGCAAATGACAAAGAACTAGCCTGCTGCTCATGCTGGTGGAGTTGCAGAGAAACTGCAACTGAGTAGCATTTTGTGGTAGAAAAACAAGCTTAGTCATTTTCCATACATGTTGAATGTATATGCCTACAGTATAGAATCCAGTACTGTCATTGCTTTCCTAAACTGTGAATCCTGGGGATGAGACCATAGCTGGTTGCTTCTGTGTCACATGTGTTCCTCTCTTTTCTCTTGCCTTTCTGCCATCTCTTTGGAGAACTTCAAAAGGTACTATCAAATACACTTAAGGGATAGGGGGAAGGATTTGATTGTACGTTGCCTGTGTCCTCATGCAAGAGACAATTTTGCCTGCCTTTTTGATTTATTATTTGAAAAATTCTAAATGACACTTCAGACACCTTTGCAGTTCTGAGTTATAATAGGTTTCCAGAAACTTGACTTTACTGGTATGTGTTTCTTGGCTTAAAAAGTCAGTTGCAGTGCCTTTTGTTTGAGGAGACAAAGTCCAGGCTGTTTTTCTGCAATGTTACATTTCATTGATACTGTGGTTTCTCTGCTCTGTGGGTCTGCAGTAGAAATTACATTTCCTCTTGGTGTTGGTGGCTACTGACCCATAATGAATGCAGAGTTGTAGGTGAAGTATGATGACCGTGTCCTTCCAGCACTATTACAGTGGCAAGTTTTTATAGTTCAAAATGAAGACAGGGAGCAGCTTATGGATTTTTTTTCTTCTCAAAGTACTGGATTTTTTGTAAGGCTGATAGTATTGCATCATATTTTCTCATGCTCTGTTACTTAGTTTGTAGCAAATGAATGTATGTGAGAATTAACTGGAGGTCTTTGTTAAAATGCTTTCCAGCATTTGTCAGTGATCATAAACACTTTGGTGAGTTAAGATAACACAGAAGTATTCATCTACCTTTCATATTCTGTCTAGACCAAACTATTTATTAAAATGCTAAGCATTTTAATAATGTTATGAAGCAGGTGAAAGCTTAAAGCATCTGTGAGCTGAGGCAAGGCAAAATAGAGAAAATGCTTGTCCTGAGTTGAATATTTTGATGTTGGAGCATAGCATAGGGCTTGCAACTACTGATTGCTTATTCTAATCCCCATTGGTTCTTATTAATGGCAGATAACAACACCACAGTCCTGCTCATGTGAATTGGAAGTGGTAGTCTGTCTAAGCCTCACCTGGGAGCATGACTCATACCCCATCTGTAAACACATTTCTTGTGTGTGTTCTGTTTGGTACAAATTTCAGGAGGATGAGACTCATGGGGAAAGGAATACTTTTTTTATCTTGTTCTGTTTGGTTGTCAGGTTATGTACACAGAAATAATGAATTTAATTTCCTTTTTAAACTTTTTTAAAAACTGTTTGCAATTCTCTTTGTCTAGATGGAAATATTTTCTGTTACTCTTTTTGTAGTTCAGAACATAAGACTGAGTAGGATCTGATGAATGCACTAAAAACTCAAGTCCCATACATTTAGCTAGAAACAACTGAACAGTTTTCCTCTGTAGGAATTATTCTTCTATGCATATTGTAATGTTAACTTTAATGCATATTGCCTGTCTCTTGTTTAAGCCTGGGTTCATATAACGCCGCCTACAGAAACCTCATGATAATTTTAAGAGCTTCAGAAGTCCCTTTCCTTGTTTAAGACCGTATCCTATGGCATCTAATATTTATGTAATGCCTCTAATCTGCCAAGGGCCTTGCAAGTAATAATTTCAGAATAACCTTGGAGAAGAATGTACATGTGTAAATATACTGGTTCTTCCAAGTGAAAAAAATGCAGCCATGAGAATAAGTTTTGGCAAGAGATTTGACATGAATGTGGAGAATGAATCTCAAGTGTTAGGTTCTGTGTTTTGATGACAGTTATTTTTCCTGCTGTTGTGTACTTGGCTTTTTCCTGTGTGGCTTCTGATTTCTTAGAACTTATAGGGGTAAAAGGAGAAAAATAGAAAGAGCATAAAAAAGGTAAATTGTGCTCAGGTATTTTTAATACTATCTAAGCTGCACAAATGTGATTCCTACTGGGACAAATATGAAATTCATCCCTCAAAGCTGTCTCATATTGCTAGTCCCTCAGAGGCTTAAGACTAGGGCTGTCTCAGATGTTTCTGAAAGGCTTGCTTGAGCATGGTCCCAGCTTCTGTCACCAGAGCACGACTGTGTCCTCCCAGGCAGCCTTCCTTTGGACCTTCTGCCTTGGCGTAGGTGGCAGTCAGCAGATGGGACCTGCAAACACTCCAGCTTTGTTCATTTGTCTCTGCCCCAGCTGCATCACCTGGGAGAGGTGCGAGTGGGAGTGGCTTGGCACAGTTCTCAGCAGGCATAGAGTAACCTGACAGGGCTGTGCCCCTCGGGGTGAACTGCTTGGAGCCTGTGGATGTGATCAAATGAAACATGTTCAGCTTGACCTTGAAAGGAGGCAGTGCTGCAAAGCACGGGTCATTCCTCTGATGGGATCTGGGTGCCACTTCAGAAAGAAATATGGTTTGTGGGTTTAAGGATGGGTTAAGTCAGCTTTGTGAGCTGAATCCCAAATAAGATTTGGAGTGGGGGAGTGCTGTTAATGAGTGCAAAGAGATAAATTAGCAGACATAGCTGCTTTGCTGTGGCATGATGCTGGAGTAGGTGCTATATTGTGATGGAGCAGCATTTGCGAGGAAGATAGAGGCTGCTGAAGTACATCTAACCTGGATATTTAACCACTTCCCCTTGGATTTCTGTTCTGATTGAACTGTAAAAGGCAAGAGGTCCTATTGGACAGCAGCACCTTCCTATTAGTTGTGCCTTTTGTTGTCGCTAATGATTTTTTTTCTTCCTTCCTGTTAAACAGAAAGAGAAAGCTGACTTCTAAGAATTGGTTCCTATTTGGCCAGTCCCATTTACTTGGTAGGGTATGTTTGGGATGTCCAGGTATAATACACATATTATGCAGAGTGGTTTCCTGATCAGAGGTCAGGTGGAGTAGGTCACAGTTTCAAGTGCTTGGGGCGCTAAACAGGGAGCAGAGCTGGTGAGAGAGCTCCCAGCTGGTGCCGAGCTGCTCTGCCCCTCAAATCCAACTGACACAGGGTGGAAGCTTTATGGAATGGTAATTAGAGGGTCCAGCAAGTAAGAGATGGCCAGCAGCTCCATTGAAGCCTTTTGGTTTCTTCACCACTATGTCCTTCATCCAGCAGCACACTTACTGCCTAGTAAATGCTGCCACCTGTACTTGGGGTTATACTTGGGGTTATAAGTGCCATGGTTGCTAAGTGGTTGATGCTGCATGAGCTGTTCAGTAGGTGCAGCTCATAAAATGGCTGCAGGCAGGTGTCATTCCTCCTCCCTGCACTGTATGTAAGGCAAGTGTTTGTCTGAAGAGTTTACCATTCTCCAAATAAATACTGCACACAGTATTTTGTCGGGGGAAGCAGTGCTAGCATAAAGCCAGCCAAAGAGATGTCTGTGGTTCTTGATCACAGCATGGTTTAATTGCTGAGTCTGAGTGAGGGAAGGACAAAAATAACACCATGCTGAGGCAGTCAACATTAGCAAGTGCAGTAGATAGTGCAGGAGGGTATGTGGTCAGTGCATAATTGGGGAATGCCAAAATATGGACCCTGTACATAACTTAGCAATCACACTGATTTAAGAAACTCAAATTAGAAGAGGTTTTAGGGGGCTGAGGCCAGCAGGAACTTTCTGGCATGAAATAGGGTGGCAAATTCAGAGCTTTGCTCATTGTTTGGGATCTGTATTCAACACCGTGAGGCTTAAGGGGGAGAGAATCTGCTGAGGGAGTCTCGAGCTGCTTGAGGTAGAGGGGTATGGGCAGTGCTGTGTCTGCAGAGAACCTGTGGCTTGATAGAACTGAAAATCTTGTGTGGCCCAAATGGGGACCTCAATGCACCATCTCCAAGACAAGCAGGAGTTGAATGGGTCTGGTCCCCTAATATAATGTCAGCCTCTCCCTCCTCTGGTATGGGGAGATCTGTCTGTCCACCAGTGTCATTTTCATAATGCCAGCTTGTTTTCAACTCTGTGAGCAATGTCAGACCCTGTGGGCTCTGCACTTCCCCTCTTAAGAGGGCAGGTCTGAGGTCCAGGTGGTGACTGTGGCTTAAACCATTTCTAATATCTTTTTTTTTTCCTCCCTCTTTCTTCTTTCTGAAGTGCTGCCCTAAGGTGTAGTTGATCTTGACTTTGCTTTGATACTGTTCAGGTTCTTTTGCAGGCAACAATAATGACACTGAAACTGTGATTTGAGACAGACAGCTTCTGCCTGATTTCAGGGAGAAAGGGTGAGGGGAGGGAAGAGTAGAAGACCATGTGCCATTGTCTTTATGCTTTCCATGGTCGTATTCTGCTACAATAAGGGGACAAATACACTGAGCTTTGATTGCATCTGGTGTCCTGCATACCACTGCTCAGAAATCCTGCGGCAAAATGTCCTTGGACTGGCATTAGGGGTCAGTGACTTGCCCCTTTATGGGCATAGCTCTGTTTCCAAAGTCTTTGCAGTTAATTTCTTCTTTTATTTCATCTGCTGGTCCTTATCTAAGTGCCTTTTGTGCTGTTCTATCTACTCCATTGCATAAAGGTACAGTCAAGAGGTGAGTTCTCTCCTCTTCTCTGCTCCCCACTGTGAGCCCTTCTGGATTTCCCTGATTTGTTTCTCTGTCCTTTGTGTCCTGTTATGATAATTTCTGCTTTCCAAACTCCCTGCAAGGAGCAAAAAAGATCCATCTCCAGCCAAGTTCTGCAGCAGATCACTTTTTTTTCCCTGCCAACATTGATTCATTTAGGCCAAGTATGATTTTTCTATCTTTAGGTATGTGTTAGAGACCTCCTCGGAAACAGATGATGCGTAGTGCATGTTTGTAATGCTGTAAAATACCTGTCAGTCATAACTAACAATCTGGTCCTTGGTGGAGTTTAACATTAGAGGTGGGACTGAGGACACATCTCCAGCTCTTATAACTTGAGCAGTGCTCCATTTTGTGCAGATGTCTTGTGAAGAGACAAAATAAGTTACCTTGCTGTTCATCAGAGATCCCTGTATTTTCCAGATGTGGCAATCACCATGCGAGCTCATGGATTTTGTTGAAAAGGTGGGTTTGGGCAACATTTCCCTTGCCCCCCTTCCACCTAAGTGCCACTAATATGAAAAAAAAAATATTCTTCTCTTTTCCTCTTCTCTCTTGAGAGAAGATGTTATTTTATTGTTGGTTGCAGACTTTTTTTTTTTGTTTGTTTTTGATTCATTATCTCTGCTGCCTGTCTGGGGAGGAGAGGGCAAGAAGTTGTGAAACTTAATAATGGGCAGCAACCTTTTTCTTTCTGGTTGGGAAGAGCACTCCTTAAATTGATTCAGGCCCAACCTTTGTACATGAGAGCAGGGTGCTCTTCAGCAGGTTTGGTGCTGCACTGGATGATCGGTTTCCAAGGCAAGGACCCCCATGTTGCACTCCTGTCCCTGCCTTGCTGGCCAGGCTCATGAAGCAGCTGGACAGCTCTGCTCCTACCCTGGAGTGCAAAGGGTTGCACCTCCCTTGGCTCCAGTGGCCATGGGGAGAGGGGGGTTAGTGCCTTTTCCTCTGTCCCATTGCATCCCTCCCACTGTTAATGCCATGGCTCCAAGGCTGTGCAAGTGCCTTGGCAGGCTGAGTGAGAGTCTTGGCTTTTTAATTTGCTCAGCAGTACGTGATGCTTTGCAGAAGCCTGTGCAGTCCTAGGGTCCTTAAATTGCTGCTTTTGAAACCTAATTTTGAACAACATGCTTCTTCTTCTGAATTTGTATTAAGAATCTTTGTTTCATGAATGAATGCTAAAGTTTGGAATTGAAACTAGATTTATCTGAACTAGTTTTTGTTCTTCTTTGCTGACCTTATTTGTAGGTGTCCTTGACTGAGAAAGATCAAATCAAATTTCTCCAAAAAATGGGGAAAAAAGAAAACTTCTAATTTCTTAAGTTCAAACTTGCAACGTTTATCCTTTAGAAAGTTTAAAAGTTGTACAGTGAAACCTGCATTGTATTTGTGGTGCCATGGAGGGGATGGAGTATGATTTTAGATTTTGGTATTTAGAAATGAAAAATAATAATAATAAAGCTAGCCTCAGTGATTATTGCTGCTTATGTCATGACAAAGGTCAAAGTTTTCTGTATGTTTGGTTTGATATGAGTGACTTACATTTTGAAGAACGTAAATAGAAAATTTTCTCCCCTTCTTCATCTTCCCCTTTGAACAAAAAAAAAATTGTTTTTCAGCTATCTTCATGAGTAATTTGAAGATTAGAACTTAGCCATACATGCTCTCAACCATAATGCAGGAATGGATAAGGCATTAAAATGTACACTGATCTCTTTAAACAGATGTGCATCAGCATCAGTCTTGGAGGGCAATCCCCTCTCTCTTACCTTGTCACTCCTCTCATCAATCATGTCTCCAAACCTGGGCTTTCAGTTCATTTTGTGGTTCTTCTCAATAAACTTTAAGATCAATGTCTCCACAGCCCTTAAAAAAATCTAGATGGCAATTTCCTCAGGCCGTGGTTCCCTCTGGGTACCTCTCAATGTCATTTTAAGGTCGTTCTATCCCTTTCTGGTGGTGCAAAGCCAGGAATTACAGTCTGGTTAGTTCCTTTGGCAACCTCTCCAGAGTAATCCCTGAAAATCCTAGGTCTATGGATGGTAATTCTATTAGCTGTTCAGCAAGCTGAGTCTGGAAGAATGCAGCTGGTGTGTGGGAATGTGGGAAGTTCCCCATCTCTGCCTTTAATCCTGCTTTTAGAGGGGAAAAAGTTGCGGGCTAATGTGATTAGCTGTAATTCCATTCTTGCTTGGTTTTAGAGAAGTGTCTGATTCCTGAATCACAAGCTAGTTCTGTGAAGTGCCTTGGTAGAGGGGAGAAGGAACTATTTTGGCAGCTCAGCTCATCTGTCTTTGAAAAAGCACTGGAATCAAGAGAAGAAGAAACTCTCATAGCCAGCAGTAAGTTTCTAGTTCTTGCTGCACAGCATAATTTAGAAATCTGAAACTAAGAGCATGTAAATGGAAACAGAAAAGGAGCATAATCCTTTCAGGTGTATGTGTATAAACATGGGGATGGAACAACTTACCACACACTGCCCATAGTTCTTTGGGGCTTTGCAGCCCAGGGGTTTGTGTTGGGATTGTGTTATCGGCTGATATGTGACAGCTGCTGCTGGGACTGGCAGTGTGGCTGGTTTAACACAGCCCGGGGATAGGGCTGTCTCTAATAAAAGCTGCAGCTTCTACCTGAAGTGAATGATCTGGAGATCTCTTTTTCTCCCTTGAGGCACCTCTTTTTAGTGCTAAGGGAACAAGAGGATGGACTTCTGTGGGAGAGCCGTGTGAACTGTTGGAAACGCTGTTGGGGGCTGGAGAGGGGCAGAGGCAGAAGCCCCCAGGAGGAGCGGAGCACTGTGGCACAGCCTGTGCCAGCGTGGGCATGGACAGCACGCTGCTCAGGGGACAGAGGCAGCATCCTCTTGTGTGAAAGGCAAAAGGCAACCTGAGCACATTAGTTGTCCTCAAAGGTTCCATGCTCCCTATGGCCATTGTCTGGGGAGAAGGAACTGTTGCCCTCAGCAGCTCAGCCTGCTTTCTATTTCCATGGGAAACTAAGGCAGGAAAATACCTTGTTTGTGTCTTGTCTGTTTGTTGGAGAATTTAAAATAAGTCTGCCTAGTTTTGGGATCAAATACTGCCTGAACCCTCAGTAGTGAAGAGCTCTGGCAAGGATGAGGTCAAAGGACTTAACTTACTGCTTTTTTTGTTCAAGCAGCAAATTTGAGATTCTTCATTTTAGAGAAATCGTTTTAATTGAGGCTTTTCCTTGACTCCCTGTCAAGTTCCCCTGGTGTCCTTTCTTGCCAACGTGGCAGCAGTGACACTGGGCCAGGGAGGTGATGGTGGCAGCTGCCCACAGAATCCCAGGGAAGAGAGGAAGGGAGTGTGCAGGCACTGCTGGAAGGATGCCTGGCCAAGCTGTAACCCAGCTGTTTGGTTCCATTCCTAAAGGATTGCAAGGTGGGAGCAAATTCACTGAAAAGGTGTATTAGTCACTTCTGTCTCCTGTCTTGAGTTGCCTCAAGTGTTAATCCTATTATAATAGTTCAGATGCTTGGGAGAGATGATGCTGTAGCAACAAAATGTTGGAATACTAATCCTATACATTTATAGGCTCAGTCAGGCTGGTGTTTGAGGGGTTATTTGGAACTGCCTTGTTTACGAGTAAAAACTCTCACTTTGTTTGAATGTGGTATGAAACACACTGCCTCTCTTGCATGCACTTAGAATCTGGATGGTTTGGTGTGTGGTTTAACTGGTGTGCTCTCTCACAAGTTTCTCTAAGGCCAGAAAACCTCTTTAAGCTATCAAATAACTGAGTACCTTCCACCCAACAGCAACAAAAAATCCTGAACGCTCCTCCCACTATCAAATAAAGGGGAAGTTTCTGTTCTTTTCCCTTTGAAATTGTTTCATACTCCCTGGAGAACACAAAACCACTGGAAGAGTAGATTAATTTCACCTTGGAGAAATGTAGTGGTCTTTGGCAGGGATAATTTGAAGTAGTGTTACACAAGTACCTGTTTTGAAGATACAGTTACCCCTCTGGTACAGTTTTGGAAAGCATGCCTATGATCAAAGTAGGATGTGATAGTGGAAAATGGGTTGCCTCTGGAAACTCTACATTTAAAGCACAATAAGCCTGTGTTCACCTTTAATTATGGGTGGAGGTGAAGAGGAGTAATGATTGGAAAAAAATATGTAGGGAACATGGAGGAGTTGAAAGAGGGGAACAAAAATGAAGCCTAAAAAGCCAGGACAGTACACTGAAGGCAGGCTAAATTTTTTTTGTCTTGGGAGAGAGGTTTAACAGGAGTAGAAGTTCCTATGACAGAAAAGGAAAGGCTGTAAACAGCAATAAAGTTAATGCTTCCCTGTGTACCTTAGAGTTATAGGCAGAATTCATTGCATGAAGACATCCCAGAGAAGTTTGTTAAAGATGTAATTCAGGGTCTCCTGTTTCAGGAAGCCCCAGGACCCTGGATTTAAAGGTATTTAAAGCCAGGTATCTTGAAAACCTAAAATCTTCCCCCACCCCTCTTTTTTCTTGAAATAGAGAACTTTTTCATGTTTGCTGCATGACAGTTGGCTACTGGGCATTAAGGGGATTGCTCTGCCATGGTTGGGTTCATTCCTGAATTAACCTCTTACCTCTCCCACTCCCACCTGTGCAATAGAAGGCAGTGCTATTAGTAGGGTACAAACTGAGCTGCTGAGAAAATTTTTCCAGGGTTGTTTATTGTTGTTTGGAATGATAATCCAGAGTGTTGTGGCTTTACTCTGGTCAGCAATTAAGCACCAGCAGATATTCAGTCACTCCCCCACAGTGGGACTGGGAAGAGAGTCATAAGGGCAGACATGAGAAAACTCATGGGTTGAGATAAAGACAGTTTGATAGGTAAGGCACAAGCTGCACATGCAAGCAAAGCAAAACAAGGAATCCATTCACCACTTCCCATGGGCAGGCAGGTGCTCAGCCATCTCCAGGACAGCACGGCCCTATCACACATAATGGTGACTTGGGAAGACAAATGCCATCACTCCAAATGTCCCTCCCTTCCTTCTTCTTACACCAACTTTTATTGCCAGCATGATGCCATATGGTATGGAATATCCCTTTGATCACTTGGAGTCAGCTGTCTTGGCTCTGCTCCCTCCCAATTCCTTGTGCACCCCCAACTCATTCACTTGTAGGATGGGGTGAGAAAGCAAAAAGGTTGCCTTGATGCTGTGTAAGCCTTACTCTGCCATAATTAAAGCATCTCTATATTTCTGACCCTGTTTCCAGCACAGATCCAAAACAGAACCACACACAAGCTACTACGAAGAAATTAACTCTATCCCAGCCAAAACCAGCACACAGAGGAAATACCAAAGGTAGGAGAGGGCCCTTCCATGGAGACTGCAATAGAAAACAAAAGTGGCAGCACAAACTACCAAAAACTGGTATGAACTGCCTTAAAAAAAAAACCAAACAACTCTTTTAGTGGTGGGCAGCATTTTCATTTTAGGAGTGTTTATTTAAACATTGGAGAAGGCAAGTTTTTTTTTTTGTTTGTTTGAAGATGGATGTGCTTATTTGATGCTATTCCAGAGTAAAAACTTTTCCCCACAAAAGAATTGAGGAAGGCTGCCTCACCAAGAAGAAAAATAATTACTGCTGGCTATTGGCATCATGTAACATCTTATTCTTTGTCTTTCAGTTCTTGTGTAATATTTTAGCCCATATTTCAGAAAAAAAAGGGCAGGAGAAATATATCAAGATACCCTTTCCCCCCCTTCTTCTGTTGAGAGTCAGCTCCTCACAAGCATAGCAGACCTGTGGGGCTCTGTGCTGCTTTCCCCAGTGTTGCAAGATTACTGTTTGAAAAAGACTTCACAGAAGTGAACATCCTATTACAATAAACAAGCCAGCATTGTTACAGGCCGGTTAGAAGGCACCAAAGATCTGTGACTAGGGAATGGATTAGTCATAAAGAACCATTGAACAAATAGCCCAGTCTGGGGAAGGTGGTGTTGACTTTGAAAATAAGAATGGAATCTGAAAACTCTTTCCCTAGTGAGATCTTTAACAAGACCTGGAGGAGCTAAAGTATTGAGGAGGAAGTAGTTCTGCTCTCAAGGAATTAGAGCAGGTGGGATTTGTTTTCTGTGCAGAGGAAGGCACTTGCAGTGCAAAAGCACCTGGTGCTCGCAGTAGCGTGTCACAGTGCAGTGAGGGACCAAAGTCACACATGCAGCTGTGGTAGCAGCATTTTGCCAGAGCTTATGTTAACCAAAGTTAAAAGCATGTTTGGAATTTGTGGAAAGAGATGAAAGTTTCCATATATAAGGCACAAAATAAGCTTGTTTGGGAATGCTCCTGCTAGAACTTTTCCACAAGCTATTATTTTCTTGTGTCTGAAAGAGGGAAGAATGCATTATGCATATCTGCAGATCATTGCTTATCCAGTACTTGTCAGCAAAGTAAACCTGGTCCACTGTGCAAATTTAGCTAAGTAAAATGTACATCTGTGGGGCTATGGGAGGAAGTGTGATTGGAGGCTTAAAAACAAAGGTGAAAGAGTTCCAACTTGTTGTTTTAGGAAACAACGTGAAATCTGAACAATAACTTGAATTGTTAGAAATAATATACTTCCAGGTAGCTGTGTAAGCTGTGTGTACCCTTGATCAACTTTGGATGGATTGTAGGAAAGGTCCTTCCTGTTGCCTCTGTCTCTTCACCTTATCCTTTGCTGCCCAGAGATGCAGAGCTATAAAAGCTTTCATTTTGCAACAGTGATGTTACTTTTTGTGGACAAGGAAGCCAGTGGTAGCATGGCTATGGAGTGGGGGCTATATCTGTCTGTGGTGGTCTGCAGCTGATGGGAAGGATTTGCTATGGAAAGCTTTGATTTGTCACAGTCTCTCCATGTGCTGATGTCTTCAGATCTTCTGAAGAAGGAGGTGAAGCAGGTGATATGACTGCAAAGCTGACTTCTATCCCTCTTGTCCTCCATATTTCATGGATGCAGCTCCTGTTACAAAAGAGTGAAATATGTCCATTGAATGGCAGAGTAGTCTGACATTGTAGGTACAAAAATGTTTCCACTCAACTAGCTGTGAATAGGAATTTGGTCTAGAAATCTGAACGTAAGAATTTGATAACTTATTGAGGTCTAAGACCATTACTAGTGTTGCCTTGTTGCATATAGAGGCACCTGTGTGAGCTGCTGCCTTAGCTGGTGTTAGCTGAGGAATGTGCACCACAGCTGAGAGTATAGATTTCATCTGTATGTGTTGGTAATGACCTATTAGATGATGTTTTGAAAAAAAGCCATTTTAGACAGGTTTTTAAAGAAAACAAACCCATGACCTTTGTCTGAAACAAAGCTTCTCCTTATTCAGTGTGCCCGGCAGGCTGCCATACTGTGGGTAGTTGTGTTTGTGGAAGTGTTTTGTTTTCTTTTGCTTATTACTTTCCTTCGGCCCTTCCCATGAAATTGCTCCTGTGAAGTCTCATGCTGTTAGTTTGTAGCAGTTGAATAAAATGGAAAGCTTTTAATTATATCTAAGAGCGCTGTCACTTGACTTGAGTACTATATGAGATTAAAAAAGCCGTGTTGCTCTATTTTTCAGCTGGTCTAATCTTGCAGTGTGACAGATATGTTTTGTGAATGATGTTAATCATTTTTCCTTTGAATTAGTTGTGTGGCAAATCAACATGAAACAGAACAGTTCTGTCTAAAGAGAGACAATATTATTTCCTCAGCCAGTTTGTAGTCTGTGATGTCCAGTGTGGCTGTGCTGTCCATTTGTCCTGTGGAGTGTTAGGGGACAAGGAAGCTGTCATCATGCTTGACTTCTTAGATCTTGTCAAACCTACTGAGGTTTGACCACAGACCAAGAAATCCTTATCCCCAAAACTAGCAGGCATCTGAAACGGCAACATGTTCTATGCAACTCATGTGTTGCACTTACCTTAAACTCACCTTCTTTGTCTGCCTTTAGTTCTTGAGCCTTCAAATAAACATCAGTCTCACCAAAATCTTTGAAAGCAACAAACTCCCAATGCACTGAAACATGCAAACCAAAACCAACAAAAAGAAAAACAACAACAAAACCCACCCACACAACAACAACAACTAAACAAAAAAAAAAAAAAAATCTGAAACTGACCTGTGCCAGAATAGGTTCAGAGAATCATGGAATGGTTTATGTTGGAAGATACTCTAAAGATCATCCAGTTCCAAGCCCCCGCCTTGGGCGGAAACAACGCTGTTTCTAATAAATGCTTGGGAGGGCAGAGCTGTAGGAATTTTGAAATTTAAATGTGCTTTGAATACAGTAGACTGTGTCCAGAGGACTGGAATTGTGTGGGTGACTCTACACCCAGGAACTTTGCTCCAGACAGTTGGTGAAGGTTTGGAACATCTTTCATATCTTCCCATCATCTTCCTGGCCATGATTTTTCTGAGATATTTTAAAATAAATCCCTGAAAAATCCAGAACAAAATGAAGAAAAACATGGACCTGAGAAAAATGGACCTTTTAAAAAATGGACCTGAGAAGTCAAACTTACTGTAACTCTTCTAGATATGCATAATGGAAAAAGCTACAGATACACATATGCATAATGGTAGGAATACCCCTAGATATGTAGAATGGCTTTATGGCCTGACTTGTAATCGTACTCTGCTCTCCTTCTTTGCCCCTCTTCATTCCTAGTATGCTCTTTCTTGTATCACCTCACCCACTAGTGCTCTTCTTGTCTGATGAAGTGCCCTGTGTTCTGCCAGCATTTTGATTTTTTTATGGTTTATCTGCATGTAGTTAGAAGGTTTCTGCATTTGTTCATTACTTAAGAAGTTTCTGCTTACTTTGGGGAAAGCATCGTGCTAAGTTAGAGCTCTGTCAGCTATTGTCATAAAAGATGCTGTTGCTCTCTGAAGACCTGATCCCCCTAATATTATTTTGATAGTGGTCTATTTTAAGCTACAGTCAAGAACTAAATCACCCCCAAATTTGATTGTTAAAAGAAACACATGCCACAGACCTACAGTAAGTCTCTTGGAAAAAAGCCAGTAAGATTAAATGCTTTCTGAACTCCCAGATGGTGAAGCTAGCAAAAGATTACACTTAAAGATTGTGTGAAACCCTCCTAGTCACTGAGAAATAGTTATAATATGTGGAATGCCTGAGAAATATTAAAACAATTCTTTGCATAACACTGACTTCCATCATCAAATATAGTAGTCACATCTTCAAGTTTTAATAATCCTCATTTTTCTGTGCCTTCTAGATCCTGTTAAAACCATCAGGATTTCCTAATTTCAGAATATGGTGGTATTTGTTGACAGTCAGATACTAATGTGGCTTTTATAGGCTTTGCTACAAAAAGAAAATGGCTATTTTCCTCTCTTATTTCAATTTCAGAGTCTGTTTCCAACCATTGCTACTGTGCCTTCTGTTTTAATCAGGACCTGGCAGAGGGATGGGAAGTGTAGGAGGACAGGCAATTGATGTTTAATCCTTCATATGATTTCTAATTTCTACTAGGGCTGATTATACATGCATCTAGAGCAAATAGGCACACATGCATATGCTAAATAGAGATACATTATGATTTTCTTGCTACAAACAGTGTATCATCTTCCACGGCCTCCCTGGTTTGGGCCTGGTAAAATTCCTTCTTATGTATTTTCACTTCTTCACTGTTCTTGCAGATGGGAAAACCTTGATAAAGATTCTGAGCTTGAGAAGTCTCGTTTCTTAAGAGATTTTGTCAAACTGTCACTTCTTAGATCAAAATTAGGCCTTTTTGTACTGAGTAATTAAAAATGCTGCATAAACTGCAGAATTCCCTTGAGTGGTTGTGATAACTGAGTGGTTGAGGGATCATTTTATACGAAGGCTGCAGTATATCTAATGCTTTGTTTAAAAACTAAGGATAAACCCTTGCAGTGTCGTGAAGGCAATAGCATTGCTGCTGCTTTGTTACAGGGCTGAATTTGGCCCTTTTATCTCTTTGGTCCACATAGGCAAGGTATCTGTTTTGCAGAATTGCCCATTATTCCAGGACTGAAGGCTTTGACAAGTCTGATAGCTGCCCCCTAAGGGTACTTTGCAGGCTCCCTGACACCTGGTGGCATTTGTCACCAGTGAGGAGTGCTGTGGGGAGAGTTGCATGCAGTTCTTTTGTTTGGGGTAAAGATTCCTTGTTTTTCTGTTTGGTATATAAAGAAAAATGTAAAAAGAAATCTCTCTATCTTCAACAGTTTGTATCTGTAATGACTAGGAGTTATTTCTGTATTATTGAGCGTTTCCTGCTCTGGTAATTACTGGTGTGTAGCATGCTGCCAAATGGTTTTATAAATCTGCAGAGACTGCAGCTAGCACGGGAAGTCTATTAAAATAACACAGACACTTGATTTACAGGATTTCTCTCAAATTTTGCAATTTCTGTGCTGCAGAGCACAGACACAGTGCTTACAACTTTATACTGCATTTTGAAGTCACCTTGACAAAATTTGAGGTGGCTATTGGACTTCTTGGGATGAGAAGGGAAAACTACAGGGACACACCCAATGGGAGTAGGCACAGGATAGGGCAGATCACTTCAGTGGAGACCTTTCCACTCTCTCAAAGCATGAGGTTAGCAAGCTGGTGTGCTTTGAAAGAGGAGAGAGCAGGAGAGGAGACAATGCAGAAGGTTTTAGAGATTTATCACTCCTTGGCATAAGTGGGCAGAGCTGAAGGCTTTGGGGTTTTGATAGTTTGAGCCTTGTTTTTAAGCTGAGATGTCCGTGAAAAGACCCACTGTGCTTTACAGGCAACCTGGCCCATATCTCTCTGATGTCTCTCTAACATACCCCAGAACTGCAGGGTGAATAGATTTTACCTCTGCATAACATATTGTATGGGCACTGGGCAATGTTTTATAAAAGAATGTTATAAAAGCTGCAGGGTAAAGAAGGGGGCTGTGGAAGTTATTACAAAGACTAAGCAAGCACCTTAGAGCGGGAGACTTGGATGTAACCTATCTGGTTGAAAAAAAAAAAAAAGTTGAGAAATGAACTTACTTAGATTTAGAAAAATATGCATGGAAAAAGGGAACTCTTTTCTCTAGTGAAGGAAAGCAGAAAAAGAGCTGAGGCCTGGAAGGTAAAACTGTTAATTCAAATGAAAAATGAAGCTCAAATCTTCCATGAGATGGTGGGTAATTCAGTGCTCCATCAGGGAAATGAGTGAAGCTCCTATCTTGTGCTCCAAACTGTCATGTGAACACACCAGAGACACCAAAATACTTGTAGAAACCCAAATGACTGATGTTGATACTGAGCTATTTCAATCACACGTAAGGATCTGTGGTACATCAGTGGTCTGACTAGATAATTAACTTCTCTGGCTTCAGAAGTTACGAGTATACTTTTTAGAACACTTGTACTTTCATAGCAGTTGGGTACATTGGTTATAGCACTTGGCTGCAGCGTTTCACATATTACTGCTTGATGGTGCTTACCCCACTCTAATCAGAGATTGTGGCAGCCTCGGTAGTGCCTGTGGAGATGCTCTGCACTTTCACCCATTTAGAAAACATGATCTTGGCTGGGGTTGTAATTAAGCAGGTTGCCAATTAGCTGAGCAGTGGCTGAACTCCCAGATGCCATGTGTGTGAATACAAAATAGGTGTGCTAGGTGGTGCTGGCTCCTGGTGACGGAGCTGTGACAGCCACGTTGTGGGATAGCGCAGGGACACAGCTGGGGAGTGATGTGGTGACAGTGACTTTGGAGTGTTGCCCTTTGCAGAGGGGCAGCAACCCATGGTGGCCTAACAAGGCTGGAGTTTAAAAGTGGATCTTGAAGGTCATTTCTCACAGTTGCTCTGTAAAATACCCAAAAAGGATTCTGTGAAAGCCCATCTTTGGTAGTTTACAGTTTTGAAAAAACCTCATTTTAATTAGGGCTGCCTGTACTTGGAGCATTTGTATTTCTGCTGGGTTATTTACTATATCATCATATTCAGCCTAGTGCTGCTTTGACTGCTAGAAGATTACTTTTATTTTGATTAATTCTGATTAATTAAAGGGGGAGAGCATTTGCGTCACCACATTTCCTTTTCCCTTTGATTTAATTTTATTCAGCCCCCAAGGAGTTATAAAATATCTATGAGCTTTCTGCAGTATCTACATAAATACTTAATTGTGAGGCAACTGTATTAATGGAATTTATTGTTCCTTATGAGTTTGATGTTTATATGTCATTTCATAACACAAGTTATGCTAAATTTCATGTATACAGAAAGTAATGCCTCCTTGTCAGAAACACCATAGGGATTTCTGTGCATCTGTCTCCCTCTCTAAATATATCTGTGTAAGTATTAGAATATATTTATATAATTGTAAATATTTGTGTATGTGTATATGTTTTAGAATAAGTTTCCATCAAGATATGACAGACCAAATGAATCAGCTATTTAAGACCTCACAGATGCAGAAATCTTTCAGGACAGCTGGTTCAAGGCAAGGATGAGCCATTTGTAACTTGCCCGCTCTGCTTGGTCTTACCTTTGTGCTGTAATTGTAAAGAGTAGTATTTTCATTACCACTCTCTTTCTTTCCATTATCTTATTCTAGATTATTTGAGTTGAAAATACCATAATTAGGATGAAAAGATCAAAGGTGTATTATTCTTTGCCTGATTCAAAATATGTATTAAAATGCAACTATCTTGTAGAACAAACAAAAACCCCCACATAAATCTGTAGAAAAAGTGAAGTCAAAATTGAAGGACTAATGTACACTTGTTTATCACATCTCTTGGGGTAGATCCACAGCTTGAAGTTTGCAGAGAAAAATTTCCAATCCAAACCTATCCAAGGAGTACGGCTCCCAAGTTGAGTGCTCTCAGACTTCTTGAAAATATCCTGATTTATCTGTTCTCTTTGGCCCGGCCTGGTTGTCTGTCAGAGTGGGTGTACTGGTCAGTGAGTCAGCAGATGCTTAGCTAGGGATTGGGCATTACACAAGCTGACTCTTCCCCTGAAAGAAAGGTTGTGCAGAAGGAGCTGGAAATAATCTTAGAAGATTTGTTCCATCAGAAGAGGGGAGGACACAGAGACTGTGGTCATATCAGGGACAGACAGAGGCATGATGTTGTGGTGTTTCAAGGGGCATAAGGACCAAGTTTCATTGTCTATGCTGCTATCATTCCAGTCTTCTGAAATGCAGAGGAGACAATGAAGCTCTCTGTTGACCTTCATGAGAGCATCAATGCCCTGGTTCCTAATTATTAATATGCTAAAGCAAGGGCCAGTTGATACCACAGAGCAAAAATAAAACTTACCAGAAATAAGTAGGGTTTTTTTAGCATTATGTTGAAGTATAATCTATTCTTAATGGACATCTTTTTATAACTTCTTAGGCTGGGTATTTAAAAATATTGATTATAGAACTAGTGGTTTTAAGTGAAAAGATGCTTTATAAGCCACAACATAAAGGGGGAAAGAGAACTCAGTTAGTGCCCTAGTTTGTGGTGTTAAGGAGGTGCAGAGATTGTTCTCTCCCTTCTCTTCAGGGTAGAAAAATAGAAATTAAGTTATAAAAGTGAAAGAAAAGACAAAAATACCCTAATGCACAGAAGTAAAAAGTTAGTGATAATTTTTTATAATTACATCTGTTAAACTACTTTATGTTCCAAAGTGCTATTTGTACCATTTACTTATGAACTCCGGCATCAGCTAACTAGAAGCCTAAACAATTTTGCTAAGAGTTTTTTCTTTTTAGTTGTTGTGCTTATTTCTTGTGGAGCATGTAGAAGAATTTGAACACTGATGTTTCAGTTGGTTTTGAAAACAAATGTTCCATGGAGCACTCAGAACCTTTAGATTTTAAAAATAAGCTGACAAAATATGCAGTAAAATCCATACTGTCTGTGCTAGTCCTTTTACCAGAATTTACCAAAGGTGATGAGATCCATCATCTAATACAATGTGGTAGTGGGGCTCTGAAAGTTTAATGCTGCCAAACTTCCCTTGAAGTCTCGACATCAGGGATATTCAATTAAATCTGATCTTTGTCAGGAGGATTTGACATTCATGGGACCACTAACTTTCAGAAAAGCTAGAAGTCTAACCTTGCCTCTCAAAAATTCACTTACACTTGTATAATTGAGTTGGTATATACAAGCTAAGACACAAATATTGCTGGACTTTTCTATGTTGTCTTGCTATTCTTTGCCTTCACACAAAAGATACGACTGGGATATAGATATGACTTCAGCTAGGATATGACTTCATGGGGGTTGGAGGGCTAGCCTTTTTTCTGATAAACTACTGAGGTATCTCAGCTTGCAATACATATGAAATATTGATTGCTTGTATGAATTATTACCTTAGGGCTTAATTTTGCATCTATTGAAGTCAGTTAAGTGGCTTCGCTTTGGATTTAATTGTTTGAGAAGATGAGTCTTTGGAAATATATATGACTTGGAGATGTTAATTCTGAAAAATAAATCTCTCCTATGCATGTATCATTAGACTTGTACAAAGGTGGTTTGACTTTGAAATAGGAGAAAATAATTCTCCAGATGCATATTTATCACTTTGACCTGTGCAAATAAAACTTTTACTAAGCTTGGGAAATAAGTATTTTATACCAGAATTACCTGAAAAATCAGCTCAGGAAAAAGGAGTGTTTTGCACATGCAGTACTATCTGTTCCAGGCACTGTACATTAAACCTCAGGGAGGAGGGGTTTGTTGGCTTTTTTTATTTCCTACTGTAGTGTTTAATCCTGAGTTTGGAAAAGGCTGGATGTGCCCTGCTGCTGAAGTCCCAAAGCTAGTGTAGTAGAGTATTGTGTTGAGTGTTCTGTGAGTGCTGCTCTGTCTGCTCTCACTGGTGTGGCTCCTGTGAGGCAGCTCATGTTCTTTGGGGACCTTCCCTGTGCTTGGGGTGCTGTGTGTCCCAGTGTGGGCTTGCAGCTGCCTGGCTGTGCGTACTCACACTCTGGTAGCACAGTGTGGTGTGGTGTCTTGTAGTGCTAGAGGACAAGTCACAATTGTCTTTAAAAAGTCAAAAGCCCACCCTTTTTTTGTTTTGTCATTGAGTCTTGTTTCAGTAAAAGTGATTGGAACAGTCTTGAGTTGTGACCAAAAGAGCCACAAGTGACTTGAAAAGAGAAGTGGTAAGAAGAGTGGTGCTGGGCAGTGTTTGGGGAGGTGTGAGTGACACTGGTGGCAGAAGACTTGACTGGTGGTCATTGGCAGCTGGAAATCATCTCAGTAACTGTGTTTTCTGTGCTGTTGTGTAGGGAGCTTTCCCTCTCAGTGCTTTGTCCTTAACGCTGGAAAAAGTGCTACCCTGATGTCAGTGTCTATCCTGGGGATTAGAGAAGGTGGAAGGCCCTGGCTAGCCCAGGTGTTGTGCCATGCTTATGCTTGATTGAAGAATGCATGAGAGGAAAAAGCTGTTGGCACCAGTGACCAGGAAAGGCTGATAGGTGAGACTAATGCCCTGGCTGCTGACAGAAGGGTGCAAGTGTAACAAGCAGCTCTTACGCTGGGGATGATCCACACGTTGGGCTGATGGCTGGTGATTGCTGGGTTGATTTGCTAATTGCTGGTTTTGTTCCGTTTGTGCTGGAAAACTCTTCCAGAGCTGTTGCGATCTCATTTTTAAAGCAAATGAGCTGGTTAAGGCTTCCTCTGCAGTACCTTGCGGGTGCTGCGCCAGCTGAAAGGAATTGTTTTGCTGCAAAGGAGTTGCATCTGTTTATCCCACCTCACTTTTAAGGGCGGATGGCTTGTCCCTCAAATTGCAATGCACAAGTTAAGCAGTTTGCCCGGCAACAGACGTGTGGTGAGATAGCAAAAGCAGGAAGACACAGAGAAACGGTACAATGCAGAGCTGTAGGAGCAAAATTAGATATGAGCTGACTGAGATGAAGTGCTAAAACTGAATTCTGTTAATGCTATTGCCAGCCTGCAAGGCAGGCTGGATGGAGGAGGAGACTGGGGTTGCTGTCGTTAAACAGGGCAGAGAAGAGGAAGCAAATGGATGCAGAGCAGGGAAAGAATGAGTGGCCATGTGTTATGCATTAAAATAGCTTTTAGGTGATGCACCCAAACGGGGAGGCAGCCTGGTGAGTGGCAGGAGCAAGTCAGCAGTGATGCCTTGCAGGCACAAGGCTCTTGCTGGAGGCAGGCTGTGTGGGGCCTTGGCATGGCTTGCAGCCGAGTGCCAGCGCTGGTCAGGCTGACTGGGGGTTCCAGCCGTGCTGCTCTGTGCTCTCAGGCAATGCTTGGGGGCAGTTCTTCAAGGCTGTTCTAGGACGTCACTACAGGAGCTGCTGATCCTGCCATGCTCTGAGATTTGCCGTTTTCTGAGTTTAGTTTAGAAAGGCCTTCACATGATGCCTCGTTCTTGCCTTGAGATCCCAAGAAATGCTGAAAGCTTTGAGCTCAGAACAATGGCTGAAATACCATTCCTAGATGACTGGGGTAGTGCTGGGAAATTGGTGAATAGACTCAAAAGTTTATTCTGGTCTCTCATGAAGAGGGGGTGAAATGTATCTTTCATACCTTAGAAGTCCAGAACCCATTAGGATTTATCACTTCAATATTGCAGAGACCTGGGACAGGAATTTCAGATTTATGTAGTGCATACAGTCACTTGATCTCAGTCTCCTTTAGAAATAATTTTGAAAATGTCTTTATTCATTCAAGATACTGGGAATAATCTTTTCAAATTCTTTCTAAGAAAAATGCATGCTATAGAGAAACATTCATCAAGATGTGACTTAATTGGTTTTTGTGTAAGTTTAATAAATATTTTAATGAAGTGACCAGAATGCTTTTCTGGCTGTTCCTAGAACCCAAAAATGTACCTGATCTGTGAAAGCAGGAATAGACTTGCAGTATGCCGCAGGAAGTAAATTCTTGAGTTAGGACTGCTCATTGTAGAGAGGCTTCTATTAGATTACTTGACTTGCAAATATCTGTAATTACTGTTTAAAAGAAAAACATTCTACTTAAACTTGAGCATTCTTATAGTCTAGACTAAATCCTTATCTGAGAGTTCAGTTTGTCCAAAAAGGTAATTTGTCTGTTCTCCAAGGGAAGAATTTAGAAGACATCATTATGCCTTCAAAATGTTGTTAATTTCTTGTTGGTTATTTCTTCAAATAGTTGTTAATGTAAATAGTCTGAAACAAAGAAGTAAAACAGTCTTTTAGTCTCATGAAGCAAAATAGTTATGAAAATAAATTGCAAACACTGATAAAGACATGAAAATCTTAGATGAGCCCCATTCTTGGGTCTGTCTGTTGCATTGCAGGGCTCTTCCCTTTGCACTGACCATATAGACACAGCTCTCTGCAACAGTCAGGGACTTGTTATCAATTGCTGTTCACCAGCAGCTTTCACTGAATTTACTTCTGTTTCCTGGAAGTGTTTAATTAGTATTGCTAGTTTGTTTTTTCTCGCTAGGGTTTTTTGTGCTTTTTCTCCAAGAAGTGTTTTTCAGTTGTGGAGTTAAAGGGAGCTTTGCCATTTGTTTCAGTGGAAGCAGGGTACAGCCAAGAGTAGCTGTGCATGTCCAGAATGTCAGTCTGCACATGCAGTTACTGCGTCTGAAGATCAATTGATGTAGTCAGCTGAAAATGTAACTTAATTATATGGTTCAGTGAGAAACTGTGTAGTACAGCTGTAGCTAGTGAAATCCAATGTGAAAGGAACACACAATTTTAGAACAGATTCATCATCTGTAAACCCAGAGAAAAAGGAGCTAAGTGAGGATTTTGGTTTTCTGGAAAAACATGAGTACAATGATACAGCACTTCAAATGTGGTCTCTGCATACATGTTGAGGTTTTGTTTGTCAGTGGGGTTTTTTTGCTAGTTATTTCATTGGTTGTTTTGGGGCTTTTGCCCCTAAATAGCAGTGGCTGGCTTGTGGGTGCTGTCCCTTTGCAGGAAAAATGTTGGTCCAGTATTTCAATTTGAGAATGTGACATTGCAGGGAGTCAAACCCCAGAAACCTGTGCTTCCACTGAAACCTGGATATAGGGCCTTACAGGAACTCTGTTTTTCAGATGTTTAGACAGTATTAAAGAGAAGATACATGAATGTTCTCTAGTTTTGGTGAGCTGGAGGACATTATCTTTGCTTATGGGTACATTCTGGGAAAATCTTTCTGGGATCAGTGTTTCTGTGCTGAAATTTTGGAAAAACTGATATGTCTCTAGGAAACAGGTGCCTTGTTAGATACATTTTCATCTTAATATGTGATGTCTTTTGGAATCTCTTCAGTAAATGTTTTTTTGTAAAACTCCTTCTACTAGACCAATGGTCTCCAAAATGGGGTATGCAAGATGATCCCTTGGGGTTCAGGAGGGAAAATAGCAGAAAATGTATATAATTTCTAAATAAATGTTAGATTTAAAATTATAAAGATTTTATTCATAAATGTACATATATTGTGGGTGCATGGTTAAAATTCTGTTTTATTGATGGAATGCACAATGAGGTGGAGGCACTGCATGGGATAGTAATGTATTGCCGCAGATAAATGCACAGAAATTACAAGAATTAAAGTCTGTTAAAGACTTTACTCTTTACAGGGAGTTTGTTTACTTTAAAAATATTTTTCTTTTTATTTACCCATCCTGATGGGGTCTCTTCTTCCCTTCTTTCCCTCAGGGTGTGCTGCCTGTGCAGCCAGTCTGCATTGCATAGACAGTGTCTCAACTCCTTCAGGTGGCCGTAGCTTCTACACACATTTACATTCCAGCCCAAGAACTTAGTAAAGCCTTATACTATATTTTGACAAGCTATTATGTTAACAAAAAACTGAAGTGATGCTTTCTTTCTCTCTCAAGGATGAGTCATCCTGACTGCCTTTCTGTTGTATCAGTTAAGGCTGTTTTCACACTGGGACCACTCTCTTTCCTATCTGCTCCAGCCTGGACCTTCCTGTTCTCAAGAATGGCAGATGTGGAGAGAAGGAGCCCAGTGTTAAAAGCACTTTTTCTGTCATTCTTTGGAGAAGCAGGTGGATGAACCAAGTCCCTTCTCTGCTAAAGTTCATGTTGTGATTTGAGGGAATGTTGTAAATGTTCTGTTCGCAACTGGCAGTCCAGATACAGCTGAAATTTGCTTGGTTTTGAGTGCTTGTATTTAATTAAAAGTCCTGTTTATTGCTTTTCATTTTTTATAAGGTTATCTCTCTTACAAAATCCTTAACTTCAGAGTAAGGAGTTCATGATCTAGATTTTGTGCAGAAAATTTGAATGCATCAGAGAAGGATGTTGCTTCAAAGTGGGTGCATCTTTTTGCTTCTGAATATTTTTTAAAGGTGTGAGAAACATCCATTTTCATAGCCCTTTCTGTGGATGGATGTTTACTTTATGTAATGCACTTTTTTCCTTTACTGCTGCTCTCTCTCTCCTTGCCCACAGCCTGAGGCACCCAGGGGTTGCAGCCTCCATCCTTGCTGGTATGGGAAGTCCAGCCAGTGAGCTGTGCTGGGCTGTCCTGGGCTATGTTCATGGTACTCAAGATACCATTCTGGGTAGTGTAGTGTTGGTCTCTTTTGCTTAGAAGTTTATAGCAATATTTCATTAAACTGCTTCTTCATATCTCTAGACTGCATATATTACTTTTTCTAGAATCACTCTTCTAGAGAGTGATCTTAATGACATTATTTGTGGGCCTTCCTGCTTATTTAATGTTTGATGCTGATAATAGAAAACTTGGTCTGAGGGTTCTGAAACTCTTAGAAAGGTATATTTTTATCTGGAATTTGTATGTTAGCAGATGTTAATACTGACCATGGAACGCTGGCTGTAGATCTTTATTTTCTGTGTGTTCTGGGGAATACCCCACCATAAAAGATTATTTCAGAAATTATAACATTTTCTAGGGAGAATCCTGTTGCCCTAAGCAAGATGCCCTAGGTCACTTAAGAAAACAATAAAGGAATTGCTACAAACAAATCTATGTCTGCATTTAAAATACCTATTTTAAAAGTCAATTAAAATAGGAAATATGAAAGGAAGCTTTACATTTTTATCTCAGGAATTTTTTGCAATAGCTGTTTGACTGAGTACATACACTGTAACCCAGCTTTAATACTCGATGTTTGACCTGATTATTTAATATTTTGTTTTGTTTAATTCTACAAAGTTGCATCCCTGCCAGCTATCTACTGACTTCACTAATGACATTCCTCTTTTGCTCTCATTTGTTGTGAAGTCTAAATAAGTGATCTCTGGAAAAAAGTAGGCTGTAAGTTCCAGCTGTGACTGTCACTGATGCTGCTGAAGTTAATTTGCAGTCTTTGCCCTGGATGTAGTTGCCTTGTATTGCCATAGCACTCTGGAGATAATGGACAGGTACCAGCTCAAAAAAATGGGGCAACACTAGAGATTTAGTTTAACCTGCTTTTTTAGCAGGTAGCTAAAATGGTAGCTTTTTTATGGGGTGGCACTGGCAGATCAAGTTTGGGGATTTTTAATACAAATGCATTTTTCACTTACATCTTTAACTGGCTTGAATCTGCTTAACTACATGGTAAGGCACCCATCAGAGGAACCTGAAAGCTTTGTTGTGAGTGTCTCTGGCTGATGGAATATGCTGAGCTGGGACCAGCCAAGCTGGGCCACTTGTACCCTGGGTTGTTGCCCAGCTTTTCTGCAGGAATCAGAATTTTGCTGCTGCTAGTTTGACTGTTAGTGCTTTTCTTTACTAACTCGTGTCTAATAGTCTTCATAGTTTTTGTTTTCTTTGTTTGTTGATTACTAGTAATGGTGCTAATTTAGCTTTGAAGTTGAGCACTTGTCCCAGCCTAACACTATCAATTTAGGAACAGGCAAAGCTGTTAAAAAAAAAAAAAAAAAAGGAGAGAGAGAGGAAAGAGAAACAGAAACCTTCATTTTCAGTAGAAAATCTGTAGATATCCTCCAGGCCAGCTCTTCCCTAATGTAGAAGCCATCCCATGCAAAGCATGAAGGTTGCCTCTTCTGTTTGGCATGAGCTCCTGTTTGTGGCCAGCTTCAGGCTTCCTGAGCTGAAGTGAAATTCAAAGGGAATTAGGAGGCATAGTGACAGATCCAGATCATGTCAGCCCTGGAGCCGTGTCCTCCTGAGTCTGTATTTGAGCCCAGCTGGCAGAACTAACATCTTGTGACTGGGCATCTCCAGTGAGTGAATAAAATAAGTTGATTCAGTTGTTTGGCTGGACACGGCGAGGACGGATAAATTCTGTATGGCCCAAACTTGAAAGAGTAAGTTCCATTTTTACGTGGCTGATGCTGTTGGCTCCCTTACTGGTCATGCTGACCTGCAGCTGGGAGTTTGTAGGATTTGGTGTTTTTATCCTAGGGTTCAGTTTTTGTTGTGTGCCTCTTTGCAGGAATGCCAGTAGTGACAGGTTGAAGTGCTTGAGTGTCAGCTGCTGGCTGCTCCAGCGTGTCTCTTTGTCACCAGCAAAAATTGTTACACTGCGGTCGATACATTTGCAAAGGGCATTTTCCAACCAGTTTTACACGTTCAGAGTTGGAATGTGTTCCAGCAGGAAGAAGCAGTCGTGATGAAGGAAGCTTTTGGCAGCACTGCACTTGAATTGCACCCAGGTCTGTGCTTGGGATGGAGAGGCAATGCTGTGGTGGTGTCACACGTACCTTCCCAGGCACAGCTCTTGGAATGGCCCAGGAGCCTGCAGCTACTTTGTTCTTCCCCAGCAGATACAGAAGGGGTCCTAAAACCTGGCACTGAAGTTCATGGATTGGAATGAAAGGAGTGCTGCTTTGATTAAATTTGATTTATTTTAGTGCTTTGTTTTTACTTCTGATTTGCCTGGTCTCTTTGCAGGTGGAAGGAGTCCTAAAAATTTTTTGCTTTGCTGTATGTAACTACTGTGTGGGTGTTGCTAGGAGAGATGGCAGCGAGTGGCTGAGAAATTATCCCCTTTTTTTTTAATTAGGAGCGGTGTGCATTACTTGTCTGGTTTGGGGGACAGATATGGGTATCTGTGTACATTGATTTTATTTTTCTTCCCAGAGTAGTATTTCTACCCTGATTGCTTTTAGCCTATCATGTGTAATTTAATTCTTGGACCATCTTACCTAGTTTCATTATTTGAATAATATGAAAGATAAAGTTCCCAGTTCAAGTCCTTATTCTTGAATTATTACCTAAGCATCTACATGTGAGTGTGTGTGGGGTGTGTGTGTGTTGAGGATTAGGGAAGGAGAACTTTGCCTGCTTCCCTGACAAGGATGTGCCTTCAGGTGCATCTCCACCTGAGCTCAGCGGCTCGTGCTGGAAGCATTGCTTGTGCACCATGTGGAAGGCAGCCGGTGTTTGTACAATTACTGAGGTACACTTAGACATGGTAAGAAGGGGCTGTGTGGGCAGTTCCTCAATTCTGCTCAGGTTAATCAAATCGTTCACAGAGCTCCTATTGATATTTGAGTATAAAGTAACAGCTAAAAGGCCTCTGATCATTAATTTTTAACAGCCCAAATGGCTTCCAGGCTTTTGGTGGTTTTTGTTTTTTAAGGCAAATCTAAAACAGTAATTCACATGTGAAATAATTTGTCACATTTAAGCAGCAGTAGAATCCTGTGGGACTTTGCAAAGGAACACATTTACTGATTGATGACTTTTAAAAATCAGAGGTAGAAGGCCTGATTTTCACTCTCACACTGCATAAACCTGGGGCATCTTCATCATCAGATGCGTTTACAAATGGGAAGGGGCTTTATATCATACCAGATAAAATGCAGCAGTGGTAAAATGATTCACCTGTACTTAAAATCTTTGTAAAGCTATAATTTTTCACGAAAAGAATTCTTTCAGCTTTTGACTAGACTGATTAGCAGATGGCTTTGTGAAATAATTGTTCTGTTAGGTCAGTCTGGTGGTATAAGCTCAAGTTGCTTTCTAGCCCTCTAATATTTTTTCAGAAGTAACCCTGGGACTGTGAAACCCAAATTCCCTGTAGTATGGGACAGTGCAAATTAAAAAGAGCCACTGCGAGATAATGATGCTTGTTCTTGGACATGAGCAGTGCCAGTTGAACTGCCAGGATGTGTCAGTCTCTACTGAATGTTTAATATTCTGTGATATCCTTAAGCTAATAATTAAGCAGTAGCATACATTGCATAATCCAGTATTCAATTTTGTTGGAATGCATTCCTTCCTAACTTCTTACATGGTCATTTAGTTCCAGTGAAGAATGGTTTGAATTTTGTGCTTGTTTGTAACTTTAAGATGAAGTCTTTTGCCTTCTCTAAATTTCTGTAAGTATTAGGATTTTTCTCATTATCTTAGCAAATCTGGATTTAATGTCAGAGGGCTTTGTCTTGAATTTTAGTCACTCTTGCAATGTAAAGAGAGGAGAAAAATGGAAGTTATAAAATGGTATGTAGTTGAGCGATGGAATGCAGGAGAGGTTGACAGTTTTTAAAATGTTTGCTTCAATAACTTTGAATCTTTAAAATCAAACTGTTATCAGATAACTCAGCAGTTAAGACAAAGCAAAAATGACAACCACTGAATCATGAAGTATGCTCATAAGGTAGTTTTCAGCTTTATAAAGTTAATCTAGGTGATCAGAGCAGGCTTCTTCACCTGCTGAAATGTGGTAAACAGGAGTGGAGGCTTCTCACTGTTTCAGGTGTAGAATGCTTGCATTTGGCTCTCTGATTCAGCATAGGTCTGAGCTGAATGTTTGAAACAGAAACCTAATCTAAAGGTGTGAAAAGTGACCTCCAAAAGAAGGTGAATTTCTTCGGTTCACTTTTCTGCTATGGTAAACAAGCTAACCCAAATCTCTTGACCTCAGTTTTCTTGCTTTACAGCCAGACCCTCTGAGATGATTTTGTGAAGATATTTTCGTGTTGCTCTGCTCTCTTTCATTGCATTTTCAAGCAATGCACACTAAATGTGCTTCACCCTTCTAAAAAAAAAAACCCAAAACTTTGAGGGGCAAATAAAATTGGGGAAAGGACTTCCCATTTCACTGCAAGACTTACAGGTTTTCTTGCATGCCTTCAGGTGTTGTGTATTGGTCATCTGCAGGCCAGAGAATGGAGTGTCAGTGGGCTTGTGTTTGGTTGTCTTTAATGTTTTATCATGAAAAAGCCTTTTTGCTGACAGAAGTGTCATACGTTGTCTTACACTGGATTTCATGGAAGCTGGTCAAATTACTTTTGCTACATGTTGTAGGAGCAGATCTGCTTTCTGGGAGCATTGAGTATTGATACAATTTGTTTTCTGTTTTTAAGTAGATGTATCCTACTAACAAGAAAGTAATTTTGTGCTTTCACTTATCATTAAATTCACATTTGATTTACTCTTTGTTTTACCAATCTTATACATTTTGGAGCTACACTGTACTTCTTGAAATGCCAGATTTGGGCTGTGACTCATGATAAATCTGCTCGGGTATGTCTCATCTGCACACTCTGTGAAAGGCTGTCTCCTCACTCTGGAAGGGGAGATGGCTTTCCTGTGTTTCTTCAGGAAGGGGTTCATCCCACTAGGGACCACATTAACCCTTTACCAATCTGAGTCTGCCATGTCACAAATTAAGTATATTTATTTTAAAACAGCTTGCAATGGAGAACAGAGGTGATGCAAACCAAAGTCCTAAAATTTGGATTTATCAGAAGTTCAGGGGTGTCTTTCTCTCCGTGCTGTTTCTTATGCTTCTCTGCTAGCACGTGCTGCCAGTCCTGCTGGGCTGGGTCTGAGGTGGGATGCAATGAAAGATGTCTGCTATACTTGGTGCTAGCAGTGAGATGTTTTTGTGTAAATTGATGTCTTTGTTGTTTTCCCATCCTGGCTGTTTGCTTTATTTGATTTAAATAGAGAATGGGGTGAGGAGAAAAGCAAAGGAGCAGGTGTAAATTAAACTGGCATCCTTGTAGATTTGGGTTGAGTTGCAATGGGTTTCCAAGAACTCATGTTAGAAAAGGATTATGTTTAAAGTAAGTTTTTCTCATGTTTGGATCACAGTGATAGTTTTGCCTCTTGCATTCTTCACTGTAGATGAGGAAAAAGCAAACATAGCATCCAGGATAACAGCATGTTTCAACACTGTCAGTTCAATGCTGTGAATTCTTGCTGGGGAGGATGCTGTTCTGAACGTTTGGTGGGTGGTTGATTACGTATCACCTCCAAAAGTCCTGAGGTTTTTAGCTTCTCTAAGAGGTAACCCATCAATACTCCATTTAACAGTGTAATAATTTCCCTTATCTGTCTGGCAGGGGGTTGTTTGTTTTAATGTGATCTCACTGGTATTATTAAAGGAGTTGGAATGCAGAAACCTTTTTTTCCTTTTATTCCAGTGCCAAATATATGTAAATGGTTTTAAGGTGGAGAGTATGCATTAGAATTATAATGCAGTATAAATAGCAAGCACTTCTCAGATGGCAAGTGAAAATAATTTTAGTTTATATTCTGCAACATGCAGTGTCATAGTGATTTGAAGCATCCTATTTTACAGGACAGATTTCAGATATAGGTGACTGAAGCATTATGGCAAGTTCTGTCACTGTCCAAACAAAACCTTGGTTTAAAAGATATAAAGATATATATCTTGCTCTGTGATTACTCCCTAGTTTTAAATGTTACTCCATTTATTTATGTTACTCTACATAATTTGTGTATTAGTAATTCTGTTGAATAGAGCAATCAAGCCAACAAATAGGGAGAACTGAAAGCAAGATTGTACACTTGCATAAAATGTTTTCCAGTCAGAACTTTAAGAAAATCACTAATGCAGAAGAATTAGATACTCCAGAAAAATCCCAGGTTTTATCTGTTGTCTTTCCTTGGGTGTTCTGTGCCTTCTCTTATGAATATTTTCCTTAGTGGAAAATTACCTGTCTGGTCTCAGGTGCCTTAGTATTGTTTGTGGGGCTCTGTAGACCAGGCCATTGATAAGAATTAAACTACATCTTTATGGTGTTATCTGTGTGGGAACCTACAGCAGTCAGGTACTTTGGTTGTCTCAGTGATTTTGCTTTGCGCTGGATATTAGGCTGGGTTCTTCCTATTCTGCTACACACTGCAAAAATATTGAAAACTGCTTATGTCTTTGCCCTGGGCTTGCTTCAGTGATGACCCTATTGATTTGGTTTGCTTTTGTTGTGAGATGTTGTTTTTTTCCAAAGGAATGGCAAATGGTCAATTTCTCACCCATCTCTTTTGATGAGCAATGTGTTCTTTTTTGATCATTGCTCTTTATCCAGCACATACTGTTCTAACTTCAGGTTTTATAATTTCAAATCACAATAATTTTCAAGATCATTGGGACAAATCTTTCCCTGCATCAAGAGGAGAGTTTTGACTAGCAGTGAGGGAATCATCGAGGGGAGGGGTAGTAACTCCTCACCAGCTGGAATGTGAATCTGCTGTCGGAAACCAAGCAGTGCTCACGTGGAGGGAGTGTGTTAATGGGTTTGCTCTTTGCCAGGCATGTGATAGGAATACCAAGAACAGAATAATTTGGATATTTTCCTCTTCTGGCTGATAAAACAGTACACAATGTTCAACCAGTCTACAGAGTCCTTGAACATTTGATGCCAACACCTGTTAAATTCCTCTAGAAAGTGTTTTAGGTATTATAGGGAGGAAAATTATATGTCCTTGTTTATGTACCCCAGAGAGGAACTTGGTGCTGAAGACAAACATTGATCCAAATGATCAGTAAAAAAACTACTTGGAGGCAGGGGTGGGAAATCTTCCCTTGATTTTTTCTGTTATTGCAATTGCTGTGTCATTCCCCTTAGGAAGAGATGTTAAACAAGATTAAATATGACTAGAGAAAGATAGATATATCTGTATTTATATCATCAGTGTACACTGATGTAAATTCATGTTTCTGAGTAGGCCCTGGGATGATTTTTCTGCTATAAGCTAAATGTTACCTTGAAATAAAAATTTTCCCTTTTTGCTTTTAATTTTTTTCTAAACTGACTGTCATCCCTGGACTGTGGCAGTAACCCACTGGAAACATAAAGCTCTTCATGGTAAAACAGATGTAAATCTTGGTCAAAAATACAGTATGACTTGCCATGGCTGCTAAAGTAAAATGGCATCTCTGTCAGTTCAAATCAGTCTGTAGCTGAATTCAGAAGCTTCTCCTGCCCTGTGTTTTGATGACTCATATGCCATCTTCATGTTCACTGCAGAATTCCATAAGGACTCTTAAGGTTTGGACATGCTTAGAATAAAATGAGTCCCAAGGAGGTAGCGTGCCCAAGATTTGTCACAGAAACTCCTTCTTCACCTGCATCCCTGCAATGACCCACCCAATTCCTGCATGACCCATACAGTTTAGTGAAGGACTGTGATGTTACCCTTTGAGATCCCTTGAACTCAACTGGGAATCGAGCACCACAAGAACTCTTCATGTCCTTGGTGGTGCAGTACCTTTTGTGTACCAGATGTCCTGAGGTCAGGTTGGTTCAAAGGTTTAGGGTTAAAAATACATTTATTTGATTTACTACAGGAAAAGGTTGTTTTCAAAGTTGTAAAAAGGTGACACATCAAAATATATTTTCAGAGTTATGCTTAGTTGGGTTTTCTCTTTGTTTTTGTTTGAGTTTTTGGGTTTTTCAGTCCTAAGATCCTTTCTTACTTCATCGTTTTAAATAGCTTGTGATGGTGGCTAATGAGCCCCACAGCTGGGCTGACATATCCCAAAGAGTCGCTAAAGCTGCATCTTCCTTTTGTATCCTTTCAGGTCTTCCTGAAGGCACTTTGGTGGGAGCTGGTCACAACAGCTGCTCTGAGTTATTTTCCTCTCCCTGCCTAAAACATGAGGAATGTCCTGACTTTCCAACCTAATTTCTTTCACAAGACATTGGCCTGTTATCTTGTGGAAGATTTCTCCATGTCCTTAGACTCTTGATTAAAGTTTCTGTTGAGTATCTCACCTTGCACATGTCCCATCGTGGCCCTCGGATGCTTACAAGGCACATTGTACATTTAATGTTGTCATCACCTATTATATTTTAATAGTGTGGAATGAAAAACAGTAGAGGTGGAGAAAGATTATGTATTTAATCTAAGATGAATATATGAAATTCAGTGCCTGTGGCTCTTTGTAAATATCATATAAAACCATATGTGTTACTGCAGAGCAGAATTTGAGTGTTAGCATTGAGTAACATTTCATCTTCCTGTCATGTGCAGTGGTAGTTTTGAAAAGAGGAAGAGGATATTCTTAGATAATCTTAAGAGCATTTTAAAAAATTGATAGTGTGAAAAAGGTGCAGAGTTCTCATGCAACTTTTATTTAGCGAGTTGTACAAATGTGTTTT
This sequence comes from Calcarius lapponicus, assembly GCA_039654755.1. Lineage (NCBI taxonomy): Eukaryota > Metazoa > Chordata > Aves > Passeriformes > Fringillidae > Calcarius > Calcarius lapponicus. Next base: position 33,127,768 of record CM077463.1, on the reverse strand, counting down.
CAGTTGGGCAATATTTCTATTTAATTGAGGTACAAGACAGAGTTTGTACTTGTTCAAAGTATGTCACATCATGCTGAATTTGTGGTAGTACTGGTTGTAGCTATATGTGGACATCAGATTCTGATTTAAATCTTTGTAAGCTTCCAATGAAGCTGAAAGTAAAGCATGGAAGCCTTGTGTTTTGGCATTATCTCTATTATGCTGCATTGGAATTACAGCGCAGTTTTATGCAATTCTCCATTTGGTAGCTATCTACTGGGTAAAGCCTCATGGTTTTCCCTGGTTCCTAAAAGCAAACAAACAGAACTCCCTAAAACTCACCACAAAGAAACCAACTTGCTGTTCCTCTTGATCTCTATAGTCTGGTCTGTAATAACTGTACTTCTTTTTTTATTTCATCTTTTTCATTATTCTGGTCAATTATTTACTCTGTTTTCTACACAAACAAGATCAGTGCAAATGTTCTGTGTACACCTCCTTACTTGGCTGATAATAGTCAATGGGTTTCAAAGTTTTACATTTTTTACTTCTTTTGTGGAAATACTGACTGTAGGGAATGCTTATTGGTCTGATACTCAGCAGATATCAGATGCTGCAGATGTCACATGTCTTTCAGTTCTGGGATTTTCATGGCCCTTGAGGTTTTGCGGTTTCATCAGTACATCTCTTTGGGGAAAGAGTGTTGCTTTGGCTCTGTTGATGAAAGGCAGATGCAGGTTTAGTTTTCATGACTTGTTCAAATTCATTAGCTTGCTAAATAGCAAGCCACTTGCCATGTCCCCTTGCCTCAATCACCTCTCCTGGAAATTGAAGTGTACCCTCTGAAATAAGCAGCTGCTCAAAGTGAGGACCAGGAAGCAAAAAAGACTCTCTAATTGCTTCAGTGTCTTCTCGCTCAGATTTGCTTTTTCCTACAGGTATTGAAGAATTTTCCCTTAAAATTGAGAATCAATTTATATGAAAGTTGCACACAAGAGACCTTGTATGGCATAGGATAGCTCTCTTATAACCGTATCTGATTTCTCTGCTGCTGCAGAGTTCAGCCTTCAACCTGTGTTTTGCTGAGTGGAGAAGCCACTTCAAGGTACACATCAATCACGTGCAGAATGTGGCTGGCAGAAAGCTAACCTGGTAAATGCTTTGTGGCCAGGGCAGGCTGCAGCTCTAGCGCAAGCTGTAAAACCTGCCTGCAAAGCCAGGACGAAGCTGTTTACTTGCACAAACCATCTGCACTGGGCTGAGGTACTAGCATGTGCACCATTTTTCTGGACTGTAAACTTGGATATGGGATAGCATTTGGGACAAGGGTGCAATAAATCTGAGCCTTAAGTTTCAGCCTGAAAAAAAATAAATTAAGAATAACCAGACCCAAATCTGGACCTTTCTTTTCTTTTGTATCATCTTTAATTTCTATTTCTTCATGCACCTCTCTCTGCTCTTGGAGTCTTGGATCAGTACTGAGTTCATGTTATTGATAGTCTAGTTCACTTCTCAAATGCTGAGATCTCACTGGAACAACCCAGGTGTTTTCTGTTGCTGAATGCAGCTGTGGAGAAGGAACTTCACAGACAATACACGGAAGCTGTAGTTTCGCCTCCTGAAACCAGGTTAGGGCAGTGCTCCAAGGAGGAACAACAGTTTAAAACCACTTCTTCCTTAATTCCCTCTTCCTGTGGTACATGCAAACATTACTGTACAAAAAGAGAAAGACAACAAACTGGTAAGCTGTTATGTTATCCTAGCATGAATTTTCGGGCAGTGAAAAGGAGGCTTTTGTATTTGCTGACACTTGTACTTAAAGGTCTTAAGAGCCCTTATTGGGAGCAGGACTCTTGTGACTGGCCAATCTGGAGGCTCCTGATGCAGTTTTTGCCCAAGACTATGAACTGGAAGTTTGTCTGAAGTGGAAGCAGCTTTCTCAAAACCTCACAACCTGTGTGTGAGGAATTTGGGAACAGATGCAGATTTCTAAGCCCAGCGTAGCATCATACTTGCACTGATCCTTTGTGCCTTGGTGAGAGAGGGAGAAGTTTCCAGAACTCTCCTGGAAAAACTGGTGTTATCCAGCTTATGTTGTTTTAAGACAGGCTGCTTTGAGCTGCCTGCCTGTGTTCTCCACCAGATGAACTCTTCTGTAACATGCCTCAGAAGAGTGTGGTGTCTGTGGCACAGCCCTGTTAGCAGTTGATTTGGCATTGGTCCCTGGAGGCTGGTTTGGCTGTGACTGGGTGGGGAGGGGCTGGAGGCAGCTTGTGGAGAGTCCACAGGCACAGTAAATCCTATTGGGGAAGATGGCAAAGACACCTGGAGGGTGATCAAGCCTCAGCTGCCAGTTTGCTTGGCTGATGAGTTGGGTTCACAAGACTCTTTATGAGGGCTTATTGCCTAAGCTGAATCGTGAGCCTTTGATTCAACACAGCTTCTTCTTGATTTGCTGGAAGGATAAAAGACTGACATATGGGCTTTTATTGGCCAAAAAATCACAGTTTATCTGATTCAATACCTGAGTTATCTCTTCTGCTGAGGCAAAAAATGCAGTTGCCTTAGGCAACCAGTATGTTCAGTGTGATTGCAGGTTGTGATTGGTAAACCTCTGTGGGTTTGACTGATATGACAAAGAAAATGGTGTTGCCTTTTTTCAGTGCAGTGCTGCTTGCAAATACATATTAATTTTGCTGATTTTATCCTTCTTTACCAATGTTTGTTAAGAACATCTGCCATCTCCTAATAAATGAGATAGCGAGTGGGAGCTTTCCCTTTTTTAAAAATAGTGCTAATACTGGCTTCTACTGCATTAGAATCTCTCCTGAGTGTGCAGGTAGAGCTGGATAATGAAAAAGTTTGCTGTAATTCTTTCTTCCCTTGGCTTACCTGCTACAGCTGATAGTCAGAGCTGAAAAAGGTGAGGGAGGGTGAGAAGAAGGACTCCATAAAACCAGCCCTGTGTCATTCCTGGAGTGCAAAGTATAAACTCCCTGTTTGGAGAGATGGGAGAACAGTTAACTCAGTTAACATCTTGGGGATGTGGAACTATAGGCAGGAAAAGCAGTTGCTTTTCCAGGCTTACTCTAAGTTGGCGTTTAAGTTTCTTGGAGACATAAGTCCAGTTGGGCGCTAGGGTGACTTGGGAGGGCAGGTGTTGATTCTGTCAGTCCTTTGCCTAGGGGTGATCTTTTCTGAGTGCTCACCTGTCCCTATAAAATGGAATTGTTGGAACCTGCTGTTAATGTTGAACTTGTAATTATTTTTAGTTACAGTTGGGAGAAAGGAAACGTGTATGTGGCTAAGTAACTGTATATGAAGAAACAAAAATTGTTTTTCTTGGTTACTTGTAGGAAAAATACTTCAAATGTAGGCTTAAGTATCTCATGTCCCCTTTGTTGCTTTTGAGACTACTGAAAGTTTAACCCACAGTTCTCAGCAGTTTCAGCTGCAGAATCATCCTCTAATGCTGAGTTGTGGAACTGGTTTTCCTGGTCTTGAAGGTAGCAAACCCTGTGTTTGGTATTTGGGAAAATGCTGTTGACTGAGTATCAGCACCCTGTCACCGGGGACACCAGCTTAGGATACCAGAGGATGTGGGTGCCTAAGCCAGTGGAGAGCAAAGCCCCAGTTTTGCCTTCCAACTCTTCTCCTGACTTGACTTCACCAACAGCATTACTGGGAATAGGAGCAGCCGGTGGCCATCCAGCTCAGGAGATAGATCTGTATAGAGGAGTGTGTTTGCTAAACTGCCTGTCTGGAGGTGTTAGCACAGGTGAAGGAAACTCCATCGACAGCAAAGCAGCATTGCTAGCTGAAGTCAGAAGGGAGGAGAGGTGGGGTGTTTGGATTTAGAATAAGGCCATACTTTTCTGTCTCTTGACCTGGGCTGTGTAACCTTTGTGTAGGTGAACAAGGCTGTTTCTTAGTTTGAAAAAAAAAAAAAAAGGTTTTTTGCAATTCTGTCTCATTTGAGAGATGTGAAGAAAGGGATTACATTCTGATTAATAATACGTATTTGACAAGTAATGGAGGCATGCCTGTTGTCAAATACAAAATTCAGATTTAGAGATGTACTTCTAAATCAAAAACTTTGATGAAATACTTGAAGGACTATTGCTGTTAATTGCTGGGGTGCTGATAGTTGGCTCCAGTCTATATAACTTAGTTTTCACTTCAAGACAACATGCAGGGGAAAAAAAATAATGTAACTTTCTCTCGTTACACATAATGTGTTATCAGATGAATTCATCTGTCACTTTTCTCTGCCCAAATAAGCGTTCCTCATGCTGTTTGTCCTCCTTACTGTGCTGGGATTATGTCAGAAAGCTCTATTTAGAGGGTGATTTTACCTCAGCAAAATGGGTTTGCATAAGCTGTGCTGCATTTTATCTGACTGGGAAGATTTTGCTGCCGTGCACATTCCCACTGAAACCTTGCTTCCCAGTGGAAATCCCTGTAGATGTCATCAGTCAAGCTCATCTGAGGTGCAGGAACAAAGCTGGTGGGAGATTGACCCCAAGATGCTCCTACAGGAGCCTCACATTGTGACAAATATCTTGGAGTTGTCTGTGCTGGCTGGCTGTGTCCTCTGGTGCTCACCACCTTCTCTCAGCAGCAAACAGAAACAAAGCTGCACTCTGATTTTATATGTGAGAGGTAGTTGAAATATATTTGGAAGCCAGGAAAAAATTGGCCTATTCTAATCAGCAGCAGTTCTGCCTGTTTCACTGCATTCTGCACTCATCAGCACAGCAGGAATATATTGTAGGCTCTAGGCCTGCATGGCTGGGAGGTAGCTACAAATAAGCTACAGTAGGCAAAAGGAAACATTTCATTTCTGGTTTTGTTTACATAGTATTCTATGCATCTGCTCATTTAGAAATCCTAGTTTGTGGATTTCTATTATTTTTATTCAGCTCCCAAAGGCTTGGAAACTTCATTATTCTTGTAATCTGCCAAAGCTGGAAAGAAAAGCTGCTTGTTCCATTAGGCTGTTTCAGGCTTCTGTGCAGCTTTTGACTTGCTTTTGAAGATACAAAGAGCTATGAGTGTCAGAATGCCTGAAGGGTGAGGAAGAAGCACAACACAGAGATGTCTCCAGCTCTGTTCATATCTCCGAGCTCTTGCTTGTTTCCATTAACTTCTGACCCAAGTGATAGTGCTTAAGAGCATGCCCACCTCCTTGCTTGACAAGATGGATAGTCTTGTTTCCTCACATAGTGACAAAGATGGCTCTTTGATTAAACAGGCATTATCAAATAGATTGAAAGCAAAGGTGGTCTCCTTATTTTTGAAAGAACAATTCTTCATTCACAGACGGAATGTGGTTAGTTTGACTGTATTATCCCCTGAGCCTTATAAAAGCCTACAGAGTGATGGTGATGCAGGGAATAATCTTAGAGCAAACAAGCTGGGTGTGATCCCCTTCCTTTTCTGCTTCCTTGGGCTCCCAATGAAGCAATGCTGCCTTTGTTACAGAAGATAACCAGTTCTCTTAGTGTTTTGAACTCACTTTGTAAAGGAAAAAGCCTGAGATGATTTAAACAGTTTGGGGAATATTGTTTCCATGTCCAAACAATGTATTTCCTTGTTAATATGTAGTAAAAATGATCAGTTTTACCTTAATCAAGACAATTTTGAAGGTCTGTGTACTACTGAGGACTAACTATAACAGTGCTTTTGTTCAATTTTTTTATTGTGATATGTAAAGCCCAGCTGTGAAGGCCACTGTGGAGTCATAGACAGATAAAAATGCTGGAAGCACAGAAGTATAATGGATACAATAATTGTAGTGCTCTTTGCACTAATTATTGAGGCTATTCAAAATGTAATTGGGCACAAAGTTTCATAGCTAGAGAAAAAAATTCTACTGAATGTTTGAGTTGTGTTCAAAACATACCATATCCTAAGAAAATATTAGTTGGGATGTACTTCACAGCACATTGTACCATTATCTGTTGGCTGATGAAGGAAACAGGAAAAAAAAAAGGAATACAGTGATGCCAACTACCAGCTAGAAAATCAGAGGAGTGAAAGTGAGGAAGCCCATAGGCTGAGACAAAGACTGTTTAACAAGGAGAGCAAAAACTGCACATGCAAGCAAAGTAAAACAAGGAATCAAAGGGCTGCTTCCCATGGGCAGGCAGGTGCTCAGCCATCTCCAGGAGCAGGGCCCCATCACATGTCATGGTCACTGGGGAAGACAAATGACATCAGACATCCCCCACCTTCTTTCCCCCAATTTATATACTGAGCATGATGGCACATGGTCTGGAACATCTATTTGGCCAGTTTGGGGCACCTGTCCTGGCTGTGTCTCCTCCCAACCTCCCAGGCACCCCAAGTCCCTTCCCCAGCATGACAGTACAGAAAGCAGAAAAGACCTTGGCTCCATGTAAACAACTCTCAGCAATAACACCAAAAAAAATTTCTCTATTATCAGTACTGTGTTCATCACAAACCCAAAACATAGCCCCAAAATTATCTCTTTCCCCATCAAAACCATCATAATTGGGCATTTAGATTTTTTTCCCTTTCTGTGTACTTATGTTTGTGCTGGCAGGCAGGAGATAAATCAGGAGTGGGGAAGTACTGGTGTCATAGAGGTAAGAAAATAGAGTGCAGTGAAGTTTTTCTATGCATATCTAAATGGGAAAGATGGCATACTTATTGCTTAATCCTCTGGCCTCCCATTGATGTCTTTATGGCAGAAATGCATTTTATGTTCAATGGCTAATTATGGTCTAAAAAGTGAAATGAATTTTATATTCAATGGCTAGTTATGGTCTTTGCCAGAAGACTGGGCAAAGTTTCATACATGTGGAAATAAGAAGATTAAGCAATTTTAGTAATTTTTTTTTTTTTTTTGCTGTAATTGAAAAAAAACCATGCCTTCTTAAGGAGAAATACTGCTTGCAAAACAACAACAACAAAAAAGCAACATGCAATTTTCTTTCAGCATCCAGCCTCCCTGAAAAGCCTCTTCCCTTCATAAAAGGGAAAAGAAGTTCCAACCAGAATAACTTTCACAAGAAGGGAAGGAATCACACACAGAGACATATTTATCTAAGCTCAAGTGATAAAATGTGATTAACTGTGACTGGAGCAGCCATTGAGGCTGGAGCAGCCACCACATACACTAGAAGACCATGAAGCAGGAAGTGGACCATTCTTTTGGCATTTCCTTGGAGGTTTCTGGTCCCAGTATTACAGCAGGAGAGTAATGTTCCTTTAAAAAATGTTCAGTTAAATATGCAAATAGCTCTGCTTGCTGCCTGCTGTCTGCTCCAAAATGCTACCTCTGAGTTCTGACACATCAAGGATAGAACAGCTGTGCTAAGGCCATTCTGAAGATGCTTCAGAAAATGCTTTCTGTTTTGTTCCAGTTTATGAATGGGACCAGATCATAAGGACTATGGGCAGGTTGGAAGGTTGGCATCTTTCTTTCCTGTTGGCACCACCATCCTCCAGTGGGTAGGGGACCAGAAAGACATAGTTGCTGCTGTTGTCTGCTGCAGGCTGGTTTCTCTGCAGACCTAAATGGGCAGCTTGCTAACCCTTGAGTGTGTAATGCTCCTCTGGGGGAGGTCAGTCAGTGTGCCTTCACTCTGGTGCCCTTCTTTCCCTTGTTTCATCCTGGGAGGCCACACAATTTTTAATTTATGTGTTAATGGAGAGAGGTGTGTAACAGCAGGTAATGTGTCAGGAGACGCCTTTGCCCCTACTGCAGCCGCTCTTCCTTTTGTGGAAGAATCTATTTCTTCTGTACAGAAACACATTACTCCAAATCACCTCTTTGTTAGACTGAATTTTGTGCTTACTGATATAGTCAACATTTCAGAGGGATTAGAATTTTTTTCTTTCTCTTCCCAGTAGGGGAAGACTCCTCTGTGTTTCAAATCTTTCTTTTCTAATTGCTGTGCTGATTACTCCTGTATTCTGTGGGGCATTTTATTTCAACACTCTGAGATTGCATTTCTTAATCATTGCATGGTAAATAAAATGTGTCCTAATCAAATAAGTTTATCCCTGTTTAAAATATACATATGGGATATATATATATATATGTGTGTGTGTGTGTGTGTGTGTGTGTATGTATGCAAGTCTCCAAAGCATAAAGGAAGTATGATGCTTTAACTGGTTCAGGAAATACTAATTTTGTACAGTAGGTGGTGTGATTGTATTTTGTGACTATTTGAGTCTTTGGAGTAAAGAATCTCCTTTTTCTCAAGTGAAGAATTATCCCCTACCTTTGAAACACACACTTTGTTGAGAAAATATTGGTATTTGAGCTGGTTGATGGGTAAAGGGAAGGAGAATTATATTGATACCAATTAAAAGTGTGGGACAGCCTGTGCACTGCTTTGAAGATCATGCACCAGCTCTTTGTGGCTTTTTCCCTTTTTTTTGGTTTTTTGGTTTCTTTTTTTGTGGCAGTTTAACAGCCATCACTTAATGCTGCTGGAAGTGTTTTGTCCTTGGCAAATGATTTGCAAATCCTTTGCTGCCACTTGTTGATCATTTTGAATTGAGAGCAGATTATTGATTGTTTCTCTATTGGCAGTGTTGGCCTGTAAGAGCTATCAGCTTTCTGTGCCTATCTAAATATCCTGTGCTCAATGACTCCAAAGGTATGTGGGTAGTGCAGTAGGGATGTCGGTAGGTTTAATACCTAAATACATCAATAATAACTTTTCAGTCACCAGAAGAAATTGTTGGATACATTTCTATGTGTGTGGAGTATGGACTGAGATAAGTCTATGTTGACGTCCCTTTCAGTATTACTTTCTGACATCTCCCTCCTTCAGAAGAGGATAAATTCTTCTTCTGAAAAAGTCTCTAAGCTTGGCTTTAGTTGTGGGTGGGACTTTTTCCCTGTTATGCTGGAGAATATGAAGCTCTCAGCCCCTTTCCGAGCCACCAACTTTCTGTTCCACTGAAGTTACTTCTGGCTCCAGTCCCAGTATTTGTGGGGAACAATAGATCCTATTTTAGCCTATACAGATTTAATTGCTGTGAATAAGATTGACAATTATCTCCTTTTGAGTCTGAAAATCCCACCAGCTGTTTCAGATGCATTTAAATAGTTACACCATGCTAAACTCACATATATCATCAGTAGCTACAATGCCAATATGTCCTTTATTTTAAAAGTAATTTTTGCTGCATTTATTTCTGTTTCTTCTCCTTCACTTTAAACCCTAATTGTCTGCCTTGGGTGGCATTATTAGTCATACCAAAGAACATACATGTAAAAGATGCATTTTGAAGAAAATGCATTTCAAATAGCAAAAAAACTTATTGAAAGACAAGTTGATGGCCTTCTTTGTTTTTGTGGGGGGTTTGCTTGTTTTTTTCTTTGTTTGGGGGTTTTGTTGGTTTGTTTGTATGTTTGCTCTGCTCCCTCCACCCTCATAAGCTTAGGCATGTAAGTGGGAATCATCTGACTGCATGCTGACAACCTGCTGTGTCAGTGTCTAGGCTCAGCTTTGTCACCCGCCAAGAGGAAGACACGTTTCATGCTATGTAAACAGCTAAAATAGGTCAGATGAATCATGCCCCCAGATGTCTTCTTTCTCTTTAGCTAATCACCCAGACTTAATAAGCAGACTTAGCTGTCTGCACCGTAGACATCTGACTAGATCTCACCTCTGGGGACCACACTTGTCACAACAGTCGCGTGTGGGTGACTAGACACATGTAGACAAGTAAGAACATTAAAAGTACTTGGCTTCTTGATGCAGAGCCAATGCCAAGGTGAAGGTGCTCTGGGCTCATCTTCTTGAAACCAATGACAAACTTGAGTGGATTTTCCCAGAAAAGAGATGTATCAGTATTTGATACATTCACAGTTACACACGGCTGAACTGGGGTGCACCATCTCTTTCTCATTACTTGCTTCTGAGGCTCCTAAGATTCATAGCTTTCTTTTTCAGAAATGTTAGTCAGGACTTCTCCCTATTATCTGCTGTTTCTACCTTCATGTTGTCTCTTCAGTCTTGTTCTGGAAATATATTGATTTTGATTTTTTTTTTAAATCACTTCATTACACAGTTGTCCCTGTGGTGTAGCACACTGGCGTATGAAGGTGGAGATTGCTTATATTGGGAAAGCCAAGAGAGGGGATATTTGAAGTTTGCCTTTCACCTTTTGCCTGAGAAGTTGTTTGTTGCTAATTTTGCAGATTATTCAGTTGCTGAATTCTTAGGGTTTTCTTTTCAGTCTGAACACATTGTTTAATATTTATTTAGAATCTTGTCTAGGGGTGTATAAATTCAAACTTCCAATTTCACTCTTTGCTTTTGTGCATATTTCACATTTGTGCAGCTTATAATTTCTGGAAGCAAGTTGTTCCTTGGTGTAGCAGGATGCAGGGGCGCTCTAATATTTATTATTTCCTGATACGTATTTTTACAGATCTTGACACAGTTTTAATTTCCTAGTGGTCTGAGAGGCATGGAGAAGTTTACATGGAAGTTGCAGTAGTCAATTGGTTCTGGTGTTGACTTTGTTCTTGTTGAGACCTCTCTGGAACTGCACGTGCCTTTGGTCACACTGTGCAAGATCTACCCCATCAGGGCTGCTGAAGTTTCTGCCAGGCTATGCCATCTCCTCTAGGCCTCTTTGGGCACAAGTGATTCTCCTTAGTTATAGAGCTTTTTAAAATATTCAATGTTGGCCCTGCTTACTGTGTTTGTGCAAAGTATTTGTCAGTCTGTAGGCTTCCCAGTGTGCCTGTTGCACATACAAGTGAAAACTTGGATTGAGGCTTTTTAGGTGCTTGTTCACTTTTTAGGTGCTTGACTTTGGAAAGGGTAAGGTTTGTAGTGGAGGCAGATTGCACAAGTAGAAGCAATGGTGTGCTGGAGAAGCATGACCTTTCAGACTTCATAGGGTGTCAGTGAGCTGTTCCTGCTCAGGGCCAGTTCCTGTGCACACATCAGGTAAGACAGGCCTCTTGCTTTGTGCTTTGCTCCCTCTGCATTCCGGTAAGGACAAGGTCCTGGACAACCTGTTCTAGGTGACCCTGCTGGAGCAAGGGGTTTGGGCCAGATGACCTCCAGAGGGCACTTCCAAGCTCAGCTTTCCTGTGATTCTCTGATTTTGCGCCTTCCAAAACTTCTTAACCTTGTTAAGCCTCCTCTGCTCCTGGGTGGGAACGCGCCTCTTCATCCCACCCCCTGCAAGGACAGAAGGAGCCTTTGGGGAAAATTTAACCAGAGGTTGTGGCATGCTATATTAACAGGAGTTGTGCAGATCCCAGAGCTTCAGTACCTTCCCTCTGGATAAAGGGAGCAGATGGGGCTGGAAAGGACAGCCTTGTCTCCAAGCAATGTGCATGCACACACACCCACACTCACACACGGCCAGGTACTCATTTGCTCACTGCTATTTGCCTTCTCTTGGGTAGAAATTCTGCATTTGGCTGTCATTCTTCTTCTACCGGCACTGATTTTAACAGGGTTTCTATGTTGACTTTCACGATGAATTAACATTGCACCTGGAAATTTTCATGTGTGATGGCTGAACAACTGGGCAAAGATGTTAAGCACTTTGAATTATATTACATGAAAAATAAGTGTGTTCAATGACATACTATTTTACTGAATTTTGCATACGTTGCATGAGAATCACCACAGGTTTTTCTTTAGATGTGTCTGTGTGTATGTATGTGTATATAAAGTATATGTTAATGTACTGCAAAATTTTCTTAATTCTGTTTTGCTTTAATTACTGTGACTTTTTATACTTTAAATTTAGGAAAGCTAATTTTGGAATTGATTGCTAGCCCCAAGAGGAATAAATGAATGATCACCACAAATGTTTTGATGAATCATGGTCTATCAAGATTAAGGGAGCTGCCATTTTACTGTAGTCTTTTATTTCAGGCTCAGGATTGCTGACATTTCATTGGTTTGCATTTTAGCTTCTATTTTAACAGCTTTAAAGATGAGGTCTTGGAATGCAATTTTAGTAACAGAAGTAAAAGACTGGGTTTTGAGGCACATTTCTATGGCAAAGAGTCACTGGAGTGTTTTTTGCACATGGCCCCTTCCTGCACATTTGCCAGCTAATGGTTCTCCCAGAGGAAAAGTGGTGGATGTAAAACTCCAGCAGCAGGGTGTATTTTTTCTTTAATTATTAAGAATTACCAGCATATGAGTGGCTCTGAATTTCCTACATGTGATAATAAGGCTGTACATAATGTTTTCTCTCTTTTTTTTTCTCCTCCTTGCCTTGCATACATGTGCTTCCATACATATAAATTTCTATAATGACTTTTAAGAATAAATTAGCAGACACTTTTCTTTCAGGTTGTGGGGGCTTCAAGTACATGCTGCTGTAGAGGGATATTGTGAAAAAGGCATTAGTGTGTATCTGTGGAAATGTGTACCTTCTCTGTCACACTTGCAGAGATTATCTAGGGGCTAAATTCAGTTGACAGCTGTATAAAAGGGATTAGTACTGTCACCACTCATCTCTTGGGGTTAACTTTCACACATGCTAAATATGAGAGATAATTTTTTTTAAAAGCTTGGACCAGTTTTGCATAAGCCATTTATCTTGTTTTCTTTTAACCCTGAAGCTGAGACTGCAGTTTACAGCATCAGTCTAAAGATGGGGGATTTACTGTGTTACTTTAAGCATATAATTTGCTTCACTGTAAGCATAAGGAGAACTTTTATTTGCATATAATTGGCGTTTCTGTAAGGAAGAGAATGTTTATTTTAGATGTGCTTTCAAAAGTAGAACTTTGGGAAGGAAACTGGGGAGGAGGAGGAAGTAGTCTTTTGTTTTCTTCATGCACCCTTGTCATGTCCATACACTCATTTAAAAATCTAAAAGAAAGTAAAACTATGAGGTCAATTCAAATTGAGCTTTTGGTTGGGGTTTGGTGTAGTAGTAATAGTAGTGCTGAGCTTGTAGACAGAGTGAATATTTCTGAAACTCAGATTCCCCTTGTTGTAGCAGTTAGGGGCAGATTGCTTTTCCTTACCTTTTCATCATTTTAACTAGAATGATTTCTGTATTTGTCACATAACTCTGTGGGGACAACTGAACCTCATAGGCAGCCATTCTGTCAGACTGTGTCTCAGCAGTGGTGCCATCTTTATGGGGAATGGCATGGTCAAGACTTTATTCAGATTCAGCCTCACATGCAGAAGGTGGTGTACTGCTCATGGGAACTAACATGGAAGTGGCTGCTTTTCCTTTGCATTAGAGGGGAAGGAATGGCAGAACTTTGGTTCCCATCTTGAATGTGAGCTCTAGGATAGATCCAAAGATGTTTCTCATCTAAAAGCAGTTCATAACCAGTATCTAATGATGTTTTTCTTGGTGTGCAATCAAAAATGAAGTACTGCTCATCAGTGAACTTCCAGGATCACCCCTAAAGGCTATGACAATGAAATCACATGTGATAAAATGATTGTGAACAAAATAAAAAATATATTATCAGGGTGTGATTTCTTTAGATTGAACTAGGTGCCTCAACTTCAAGAGCTGTCAGTCCTAATCTGCAAAGTCTCAGGTACTAGTCACACATGGCTTATGAGACATGATAAAGGATATTCCTGTAGAAAGGGTCCATTTCTTTTCACTACTATTTAGGGGTTTTTTAATGCTTTCTGCTTCAATTTGAAGCTGAAAACTTATCCCACCAGCCAAAGCTGGTGGGCATTATCAACAACATAATAATGTTATAACGTAATAACATAATGAGGTAACATAATGTTATAACATAATAACATAAGGTAAGCTTTATCAGCAACAAAAACATAGAAAAATCTAATAATGCATAAAAATCTTAGAGTTTTTGTGCAAATATATTTATCTGGAGGCTGACTTCACCAGATTGAAGGTGCTTTATTCATATAAGAAGCATAGCTTTTAGAACTTTCAAGGCAACTTCCTCCTGAATATCATGGAAATAAGTTCAGGCCCATTTTCCCCAGATTAGCAGGATTTGAGAGCTTAACTGTTGGAGAGAAGAAGGAAAAGGTCCAAGTGCATTAGTAGGAACTGGACTAGAAGGACGCTGGTCAACACAAAGTTGTTTATTCTCATTGTCTTCTGGGTCTCTTGCTTATATTTCAGCAAGTGTTCAACAGCCAGGCAAAGTTGCTTTAAATACGGGTGATGAGCAGTCTGACCTGGCATTCTTTTCAATGTCACTGTCCTTTGTGGGAAATAAGTGGTGGTTCTCTTACAGTGTCAAATTAATCTTTGTTTTTGCAACCTCTTCTTACCCCATTGTGATAGCTAGTAGAGAAGGAGTGAGGAAGAAGAATTTGGCAAGTGGTATTGCCAGCTATGGCTGAGACTGCTCAGCTCTGAAGTGACATCATCCTTAACCACCTTTGTATCCCACTGGTTTGGCTTAGCATCTGCTGGGGGTCCCTTGGTTTTCTTCTGCAATACCTGCATGCTAATTACCAAAAAGAGCTGCCTCTCCCTGTGTAGTGGTCATAGAGCCTGCACATTCCTGCAGTGACCTACAGCTGTTTTGTTCCTTGTAGTCACTTAGTATTTAATCTTTTTTTTTTTTGGAAAGGGTAGCTGGATGGTGTGCTGCATTGTAGCATTTTGGAAAGTCCATACAAATAACATCAGAGTGGACTTCCCTTCCAAGATCTGCTTGACTTCAGCCCAAAGACGAGCTGTGTTGCCAGGTTATTATCATTACACTGAACTTGTGATAAATTTCCACCATAAATGCTATTCTGCTTTTATACTTTGCCTATTTTAATCCAATCTTTAGTTCTTATTAGCTTGATGGGTGTCATAGCTTCTAGCTGGGCCTCAAAATGAACTTGGCCTAATATACCAGTGTAATTGCTGATAGGAGAAACCATATTTTCACAGCACATCATTGCAAGATTTCATGGCTAAATATTCACTTCTTCCTTGGTTAATGAAAGTTTTATTTAGTCCCATGGGTTTAGAGGTCTGATTCAGGTCTGGCTTCAGTTTCTGCCTGCAGTGGACAACGCTAGTGAGTGCTTTGGTTTTGATGTGCACAGTGTGACAGTTACAGTAATGAATGAATGGAACTGTTTAGGCTGCTTGAAAAGCTGCCTTTCATCTGAGGGAGGAGGTGAACAGCTAGAAGGAAATCTCTTTCAAGTTGATTCCCAGTGTAGAAATAAATCTCATGTGGGTGAAAGGGAGGAAACAGACACCTACCTGGAAATCTAAGACTGTAAGTGAGATGTCACAGAAAAAAGCAGCAGCATCCACTCACATGCTTATCCATTAAGGGGGAAAAAAAAAAAGAAAGGTGGGAGGGGGAAGTAAAGCCAGCAACACTTTTATGAAAGTTGTTTTTTTATGGTATCTTTAATCATAACTCTAAGACTGTTGAAATTATAACACAAAGCTGTTAGGAATGTATTGTCTGTTGTCTGTATGTGTAGTATTCATTCCTCTGGGTTACTTCTGTGTTATTAGTTGGGTTGGATGCAAGCTGGTGTCATGCAGTTGAGGAGTGGTGTGTGTGTGCCACAGCTGGAAAGAGGAGAGGCTGGCTGTAGCTCCCGTGAGGGGGGAGAGAAGGGTTTTGTGCTTCCTGCTCAATTGATTCATTCAGAGTGAAAACAAATACAGGTGTCCACTGCTAGTCTGAAACCCCAGAGGAGGGTAGAATTGAAAATTGCAGTGTACAACAAGCTGCCTATGGGTATATCCTTTTATTTCTAGCTCTTTTTTTCTTGCTAACCTTAGGAGCTTTTGCATTTTTATGGGATTAATATTTGTGGAGCAAATGAGCACAGGTTCCCCAAGTAAAAACATCTTTCAGGGCATGTTACAAGCAATGTTCCTTCACTGCAGCTCATAGACTGTTTGAAGCTTTTGTTGTGGGCTGTATTTTGCTCCAAGTGGGTAAGGCAACTGCATTAGGGATTTTTTTTATTTTTTTTTTTTTTTTGGTGGGTAAAACTTTACTGTTACAGCGCAGCTTGGAATTTTGGCTGATCACAATTTAATGTAATATCAAAGAGCATGGTATAGAAAGGAATAAAACACCCAAAGTGTAAATCCTGGTATTGATGAAAAAAAAAAAAATAGAGGGATGAATAGAAACACTTCATAAGACTGAAGCTTTTATTTTTAGTTTGTGTTTGCTTTATTTTTTGTTTGTGTTTGCTTGTGGTTTGGTTTGGATTGTTTTGGGTTTTTTTTTTTTTTTGTTTTTTTTTTTTTTTAAACTATCAAAGCCTGTTTTGGACATGTTTACCGGGCCTGTTTTGGTTCTCTTAAGATAAACTTCAGATTTTGCACTGATCATGGCACAGAACTTTGAGCTCTGCTTGTTGAGAGAAGAATAGAAGCACAGTGTGACCTGCATTTCCATCTAGTCAGATGGGCTTTGGGGTCTCATGAGATACCAAGAGAATCCTAACTTGAGCCAAACAAACTAGCTGGCCCCTATCTGGTGGATTTGCTTTTAGCTGAGGACTGATGAAGACTCGTGAAACACTGAAGCGTCCATCAATATTTGATGCAGGTACTTCAGCTGTGACCAAAGCCCACCAGCTGACTGCAGGCTTTGGGAAGCTCCTGTTTGGAAAGCAGGATAGGTTATACTAGCACCACTATACCTCAAACAGAACACTAGAGTTGTTTATTTGTTACTGAGAAATGTGTTTGAAGAGTACAGACAGAGAATCCTGTAAAAGGAGGGGCTTCTGATCTAACTACATTATTTGGTTGAATGTTGCAAAAGATTGCATAGGAGGTACATGGGTATTGGAGGAGAGGAGGGAAAGAATGGAAAGGAGTTGATCATCAATAGGTTTAATCAGTGTCCTGAGAAATTTGGAGAGAGAACAAAAAGAGAAATTCACTTGAAAATGTCTGTTTAAGTAAGCTAGAGAATTATGTAGGCCTCACTTTTCTTTTAATTAATTTTTAACTTCTTTTCTCTCTGCATTATTATTAGTATTAATGGTAAAATGAAATTGAAATTATTGGAGCTGTTTCATCTCATTTTGTTCACTTTACTGGTGGAAAAATTATATTTTGAGTTAGATAGAAAAAAAGACACAGGGGCAATGTTTGGAAGCTGAGGTATTTCATCAGTGGCAGGAGGGGCAGATTTTCCATAAAAAATTCCAGGGGGCTAATTTAGAGTTACCTTTTGGTGATATGAATATCTTATTAGTTCTCTTTTGTTATTTGTATAAGCAGCTTAGATGTGATTTTTGTTCTGATAAGTTGCAGTGTGGGAGAGCAGGGAGGAAAGACAACAGTGAAATCAGCATTGGAAAGCTGGTTGAAAGAATCGCCTGGAGGAGGGATTTAGGAAACTGCAGAAAGAAAAGGATTTCAAAAGTCAGCAAAGACAGAGCTGTTTGAAGCTGAGTAGAAGCTGTTTGAAGCTGAGTAGATGTTACCAGCTTCTGTGCTTGGCATCAGGCACCAGCACATAGCTCCAGATTTGAAATTAAAAATCACAGGGCTTCACTGCAGCAGTTTTCCAGGATTTGCCTATGAGGTGGGATGTGAGAATAGAAGAGTGTCTGTGTCAGGAAAGGAGCAGCTTTTGGTATCTAGACCCTGTGTTACCTGGGAGGGTCCATAAGCACCATTTTGACATTATGATAAATTCAGGTATTCACAAGTAATAAAATACACTTAATCCTCTGATGAAGAAAGAAAAACTGGAATTCTGGGAGATATAGTTGATTTCTTGGGTTAAATGTATTTTTCAGAGCCCATTCCTCCCTCCTCAATACACTGACACCCCAACTCCCATGTCTACTCAGTATTCAGTCTTGCCAGGTTCCTTTTGATGATATCCTTTTCTAGCAAGGTGCTTGGTACCCACTTTTAACTCCAGGTGTTTTGTGATAGCTGATTGCCAAGCCAGTCTCGAGTCACTTTGTTCTCATAGTCTTTCTAATGTATTCAGTGCATTGAAAATTTTCCTTTGTAAGAGCCTTAAAAATGATAATATTGTGCATAACTTGACATGTCATTAAACATCAGAACATCTTCCACCATAGTCCTAAAGACCAGCACTAAGCTCAGAAACCAGGGAAACTCCAAGAGTTCAATGACTTTCATAGGGAGCAATGAGCAGTAGGAAAGCAGCAGTATTTGTAAGGAGTAACTTTTGTCTCTTACTTGTCTTCTGCTTCTTTTTTAAAATGGGATTGAAAACAGCAGCATCAGTAAGGAGGCTGGTTAGATAAACTAAGTATTGTTTAGTTCCTGATGTGGTAAAACTACACTTTCTCTGCTGGTGCAGTATTTTAGTCATGTTTGTAGCGTTTCAAACTGAACAGGTCTTGATCAGCTGATTTAAATGCTTTGGGATTAAGATTTTGTCATGTGTGTTGTGTGTTCTGTCCTCTCTCCCACACACTTTCCCCCCATTTTTGAATATATGCTTCTACTTTTCCTAATGTCAAGAAAATAAGAATTTTCAGACTGGAAACTTATTGCATCTCAATATTTGATGTGCAATTGCCAAAGGTTAAGCACTACAGGGGATGAGTGGTTAAACTGCTCACAAGTGCCTTGCAGCTAATTGCTCCTTCATCTCTGCTCTCTATGTGTTTTGCAAAATAATTTTATCCACAATTAGTGTTTATTTACAAGACATGCAAACAAATGGTGGTACTGTGCGTACAGATAGGCTGCAAAGTGTAGCATTTAGCACTGTAAGGAAACTTCCCATTTCTGAAAACAGTTAACTGCAGTTAACGTACATTTTCTTTTTTAAAAAGATGTTTTTTTCTTTTCAGAGGCAGGAATACTCATTTGTTTGTCACAGCATCATACTGCTCCTTGAAAGTGAAAAAAATTTATTACCTGTAAGCAAGGCTGATACAGACTTGACATTTCAGCAAGAGCGAGCAAGCTGGGGTTCCCTGCAAGCCTTCCTTTGGTTTTTGTTTTCTTTTCATTTCAACAACCTTTAGCAAGTATTTTCCTATTGTGTAAAGTTTTACCGTAATGAAAATCTTGGAGATCAAGAAGTCAGGGATGTCTTGAACTTTCCATCAGGGTCATGATATGCCTTCAAGCTGTTTTTGTTTCTGGGGAGGCAGCAGTTATTTCTAAAGACATGGTGCACCTGATGTGAAACTCAGTGCTTATCCAGTAGTGGAAATACTGTCTCTGAGTATCGGTCTTACTGACCCCAACGTCGCAGTGAAGAGGAGTGGGTGGATAGTGTTTGTGGGAGAAGACGTGCTTCCATCGAAGTCACAGTGTCTTTGCTTGGTTGGAACAAGATGTCGTCCCATCTCGCAGGGGTTTTCCCTGTGTCAACCCAGGACTCTCAACCCATGCAAAACTGGTCAATTTGTGATGAGATTCTCATGTAGAAAGTGGAAAATGTGTTTGGGCTTGACTGTTCTGAGATCGATGATAGTAACCACAGTATTTTGGATAACACAGACTTCAGATTAAGGTTATAAAAACTTGTTGGTGGAATAGCTGTTTATTTCAGCCTCATCACTGATCAAAGGAAGGAAGCTGTGGTACAAGTCTCAGGATACCTCTGGCTGTTAAAAGCTTGTACTGAGCTCTTAGTGCTGGGCTTTGCATGCCTGCAGCTCTTAGTGCAAATCTTCTGTTTTCTACAGGGCTGGTGGGACAGATGGTTTGAGGTAGGCTTCTAGGGGCAGAGGTTATGTTGTGCAGTACCAGAGGGATGTATTTAGTATGCATCACTGTATCACTGTGGTACAAGCAAGCTTGACTTGCCTGTTGGAGACAAAGTCTTTCCCTTGTATTTCTGTCGCAGCATTTCTAATACATGCTGTTTGAACCGACTGCCTTTAGCAGTAACAGCTTTGTAGATTTATAGGAGGTATTTTGTTTGTGCAAAGACTTGGAACTTGACAGAATGCACACTCCCAGCCATCAGATTCATTATTTACAGCAGAGATGCTGACAGGTAGAAAAGGAAATGGGGGTCTCATGTTTCAACTGGGAGGTATATGTGTTATCAACTTCATTCATAAAGTAGTCTCTTTTTAAAAGAAGAGTGGTATGCCTAGGGGTGAAATACGCTCATGGCACCACTGGTTCTTATTCACATAGTTCTGAAGAAAATGCTTGTTGTGTCATGTGTATGTGTACAGAAATTAAAAGTATGCCTGTGTGTATGTTTGTATCTCTGAAAGGCAGTCAGGTATTTTAATTCAGTTAGTAATTGAAACAGTGCTGGACTCTGGTTCCCTACCTCTCAAGTCACATTGCAAGATACAGATGGGGGCTTCTGTGCTTTGCTAATCTGGTCACTGTTTTCTTTTTTTGTTTAGGGTAATAAATGCAGGGAAGAGCACGCACAATGAGGATCAAGCCAGCTGTGAAGTCCTCTTTGTCAAGAAGAAAGCTGGAGGCAGTAATTCTACACCAAACAAGAACTCTTCAACAAAGCGGAGGTCATCGCTGCCCAATGGAGAAGGTCTCCAGCTGAAAGACAATTCAGTAAGCAAACTTCTGTATCTTGTCAGTAGAGACATACAAAATAATATAAAAAGGTATAAGAATATGGCATTGAAAGGTGCTTTCTGAATATTTAATATATTTTCAGTTACCTCTTACTGATTATTTCTGCTTAAATGCAGAACATTTCACTATATTTTTCTTAGCTCTGCTACTTAATTTTTTGTCTTGAAAAATGCTCCTTGCATCTAAGATATTTTAGTTTAAAGATGGGCAAGGGGATGCTCCTGAATTTTTCTTTTTGTTTCATTTCTGAAATATAATGTTGAGAAATTTGAAGATGAGGAAAGGGATGGAGCACATCATCTATGAAGACAGGCTGTGAGTTGGGGCTGTTCAACCTGAAGAAGGGGGCCTCCCGGGAGTCCTAAGACTGGCCATCCAGTACCTAATGGGAATTGGAGAGGGGCTTTCACAAGGACCTGTAGTGACAGGAGAAGGAGTGAGGACTTCAAACTAATAGAGGGTTTAGATTAGATATTAGGCAGAAATTTTTCACTGTGGGGGTGGTGAGGCACTGGAACAGGTTGCCCAGAGACGTTTGGCTGTGTTGGATGAGACTTTGAGCAGCCTGGTCTAGTGGAAGGTGTTCCTGCCCATGGCAGAGGGATTGGAACCAGATCATCTTTCATCCTAAACCATTCTATGGTTCTGTAATTTACACAGATGCCCATGGTGCCACAAAAAAACACAGGTCAACCTCCACCTGTTCTTTCTAAGTTTCTGTACTGTTGGGTAGGCACATTTGCACTACATGGAGCTCTGTGAACACTGCACTGGCAGCTTTTTCCACTGTGCCTACACAGGGCTCAGATAAAGAACTATATGAACCATACGGGCTGTTAAAATGTGTTTTATATCTAAGCCACTAAGCCACATCTTCAGCCAATGTTGGAAAGATTCTCTAATTTAATCAACTACTAAAGCAGGATACTCTTCTGGTTTATGCAGGTAGGGTAAGGTCATCCAGCACATGGAATTCAGTGATTTTTGCAGACTATAGCTTCCCTCATTTGTGTGAAGCGTGGTGTATGTCATACACTTGTCTACTGGCAATTGTCTGCTATTTTTCATCTGTCTTGTTTCCTGACTGGCTAATTACTTCACCTGCTCTTTTAGCATGAGCTCAGCTTCCAGCAGTGATTGATAGTGTGTGTGTTCAATTCCAACATTTCACCATGTAATACTAAATGGCCTGTATGAATATTTTAGTCAGACAATGTGGATATGCTGTAAGTAGCTTTTTTTTTTTTTTCTTCTTTCTTCTTCTTCTTCTTTTTTTTTCTTTTTTTTTTTTTTTTTTTTTTTTTTGTAGTTTGGACCTACTTGGTTTTGGTTTTAGGGCTTGGTTTGTTTATATGTTTTGGTTTTTGTTTGGTTAGGGGTTTTTTTGTTAGTTGGTGTGTGTGTGTCTATTTTAAATCAGGTGGTGATTAGCAGTCTGCTTTAGTTTCTCTCAGAATTCCATGGCTGGCGCATCTGATGGCTTCAGGGTTCATTGGGGTCCTGAGAAACGAGCATTCCTCTTGTACTGTCACTCCCAACCTCTTGCTCTTCCAGTTCTGTTTCATACTTATTATTGCTGCAACATTTTCAAACTGACAGATCCTGAGGGTTTGCAAATTGCCCTGTTCTTTCCTCTTTAAAAATCTTTCTTTAAATAGTGTTTCAATTCCTGTGTGCTGATATTCCTCATTGTATTCAGACAGTCATGATTTCTTTTTTCAAGTACATTTTTGCAAACTCCTGGATAAAGAATTATGCCCAGGACTTGGA
Source organism: Calcarius lapponicus (assembly GCA_039654755.1). Taxonomy (NCBI): domain Eukaryota; kingdom Metazoa; phylum Chordata; class Aves; order Passeriformes; family Fringillidae; genus Calcarius; species Calcarius lapponicus. The sequence continues at coordinate 33,105,541 of CM077463.1, read as the reverse complement.
GTTCTATATACAGTCATGTAAAGCAAAACAGAATTTGTTTTTAATTAGCTGTGTATTTAAAAGTCTTTCCTAGAAAGTCCATGCAACTGCCTGCTGTTGGTTCAGGAAGGTGCTTGGTTTCAGGAGTGTATTTAACTTTTGTATGCATTAATTATGTTTAATGAAGCAAGCATTTCGCCACAGTACTTGTTTGTGTATAGAAACCACAACAAGACAGTGTTCTTGGTCCAGGTGATGGGTTTGTTTTACACTAAGGGTATCACTGGGCCATGCACACAGGCACACTGCAGAGACCCCAGTGTGCACACCAGCCTAGGTACACACATCTTGATGCTGTGCAGAGATATGAGATTTGGTCTCATTCCACATTAAAGTTCCAGACCTGCCATGTGAGATGCATGGTCAGGGGCCTCTGCACCTGGGATGTGGGTCAATGTAACTGTGCTGATTTTTCCTGTTTTTGCATATTTTAGGGGCTTGCATGGGACATAAAAATCTTTGTAGCATTGTTTCACAAAGCTTGATTAACTTCAGTAGAAAAAGCTTCTCAAGAGCAAAAGCCGTGACTAATCGCCTTCTTCAGAAGGAACTTTTTCCCAAAATATTACATAGTTAATAAGATTGCATTAAAAATACAGGGATCTAAAATAGTTTTGTTATTGGAAAGGCATCTTAATTAACCTTGTTGTTATCCATTGTTACAGTTGATGTACTGTTGTGGCAATGTAATGGTAAGGTAAATAAATTTCATGGTTTTAAAAGCTGTTCTTTTTATCCATTTGGCATTTCATGATTGTTGGTAAATATCTCCTCAGAAAATATCTAAGTAAACTCTACTTACACAGAGTTTATGAGAAGTATCTTACGGAATGTTCTGATTTTTCTTTCTCTTTTCACTATTTCCTAGTTCAAGTCTGTATCTTTCATCTTGATTTTGCAAGAAAAAGCCACTCCCTTTCAAGTTTCTTGAGAGAAACACTTTTATTTCAAATCCTCTGTTCTTGATTCTATTTCTGACATATTTTAACAAGATAGGAACATAACATCTAAATTCAGGAGCCAGATGATCCTGATGATATAATAGATTGTACTGTTTTCTAGTTACTTTTTATCTTACTATTTATATGTTCTCTTCTTATCTACGAATTTACTTCTGTTTTCTACATGGCACTGATATAGGTGCTGTCACACTCATTATTTAGTTGTAGAAAACCTATTCTATCATGTTATTAGACCACAGCTTATGTATTTAAATTTGTAATATATTTTCCCAAAACAGGCAGCATATTCCTGGAGAAAGTTTTCTACTAGAGGGCAGTCTTACACTAGCACTTCGTAGGATTTTTTCCTTGCTACATCTTTTGTTGTTTGAATATATCTAAAAACGGGGAGGAAAAAAGCACATTGCTATGTTGTGTCTTTTTTTTTTTCATATTTTTATACTGTGAGGTAAAATACCCCTCATGTAGCACTGTTGGCAAATGTTTTTTAAGGAGTATATGAGGTTGATGTTAAATGTGATGAGCGTACAACTTAATTTATATGAATAAGATTTAGAAATACTGGCTTTAAACACTACAGTGAATGATAGAATATCATCCCAGGAAATATTTATTAAGAAAGCCAGAGCCAAATAGTGTAAATGCCTCATGGGGAAATCCCACTGTAACACTCCATCTGAAATTCTCTCTATGTCATGAAGCACCTTGCAGAAATACTGATGGAAAAAGGAATGAGGGAAGAAGTTCATTGAAAGGATTTTTTTAAAATGTGGAGCACAAGGCGAATAGGCACTGAAATGTAAACTTTATGTAACAGTCCTTTTCATAATCCTCAGATTTTTATTTTATTCCACAGACTCTCTGAGAATGGCACATGCCATCTTTGTTTTCTCCTGCTTTTTGGGAAGTTTGTGAAACATCAGCTACATCTGAGACTCTGTGATTGTTGTTTGATGCTAACCCCATCAATCCAGCCTTGTGCTTTGACAAAGCAGCATAAGGGAGTTGGAGATCCACGTGTTGTCCACAAAACTTGAATGCCACTACCATGGCCTTGACTCTCCACACGGATTTCCAGGGGTGGAAAGGAGGAGGTGGTAGGCCAGAAATGCAGATATGGTGAAGTAAACATTTCTTTAACCCAAACACACACACAAATATTGGGAAGTCTATTAAATAGCATAAACATGGTTTTCTTCTTGAAAGGGTGAGTAATAAAATGAGCAGAGCAGTGAAAGGAAAGACTCTTTAAATTCAACCCTAAGTTAATTCTCTCGCCTTCCCCCATCACACTCCATTGCTGCTTGATTAATTGTATCTCCTGTCTGTCCCTGTTCAAGAACATTCCTGTTAAATTGCACATCTTTTTCATTTGTACTATTTTTAAATGCCTTTAACTACAGAGTACCTTCATGATGAATGCTGAAAACCATCAGCAAGCGACGTGGAAATCATGTGCCAGGATATTGTTATAGTGACAATCAGGCTGCAGGACTTAATGTGATGCATTATTAATTGTCACTGTAATGTGAGGATACATAATTACTAATTCTGCAGTCTTCTTTGCCACAAATCTGGGATGTTGGATGTTTTGTGTGGCATATGGCTGGTAGCCTACCACAGGCTACTGAACAAATTGGTAACATGAGGCTTTCCTCTGAGGATTGGGGTGGCAGTTGCTGGCCCAGTTCAGATTTTATCAGAACTCAAGTTGCTCACTGAAGTGTTTTGTGACTGTAGTTTATATCTGGAATAATAATAGTAAGGGTATGTTGTAGTTCCCAGAATAAATCTTTAGTGGCAATATGATTTATTTGCCTGTTTGGAATTAGCTCCATAACAACAATCTAAAGGTTTGCAATGTAAGACTGCTGTCTAGCTTACCTGAAAAGTATGACCCAAAATGATCACTAGGCATTGCAAAGGTTTTTCCCTTTTTTTTCTCCTTCATATCATTGAGCTCAAATTATGTATGTATATATATGCAATTTCTCTCATGATTTCTCATCCATTGCTTGACCCAAAACTTTGCATGTCTTAATTATATTTTACAATTGCAAAACCCAGGAGACTGCTGAACCTTCCTGAAAGCTAGGTCAGCAGTTGAGGAGCCTGAAGCTTATTAAATTTCCTAGTGCATTCTGTACTAGGAAATTAATTGTAAGGTCGGTGCAGTGAAGGATTTGTTTTCTCTTCGTCTTTCTGGTAGTTATTCAGCCTGTTTGTTAGGTCAGAATCTTTTGAATAAAAATCTAAAATAAATCACTGTGGCGACTGACCACACTCTTATTTGAGGATTCTGTCCAGATAAAAGAAGAAATGAAGACTGGTGTTTGAAACAGACTACTTCTGGCAGAATACTGCCAGTGCTAGTAAAAAAAAGATGTCTTGTTCTCTGAGTTTGCAGAATGTCAGCTCTTTTTGGGAAGAATTTCAAGCTCCCAGATGTAAAAGAGAGCAAACAGCAATGCATATGCACACCAAAACAGGTAATTGCTTGGTGGCTGCAGAGGTCAGCTCAGCTGTGTGAGGAAAAGCAAGGATCTTTCTGTGCATTTTGCCTCATCTGTGTGCCCTCACTACTGGCCCTTGTTTGTTCACTGAGTCACTGCCTTAATTGCATCATATTTTTAATTCTCATTGAATTGGTGTGGTTTTGGGGAATTAATTTCTTTCAAATAGAAGAGCTGTTTTTATTCTCAGGGTGGGGAAAAAGAGTTTATTTTTTCTTCCTTTTTTAGACAGCTAATATATTATCTGTGGTTTTCCTCTTTGCTAGTTCAAAAGTAAATGAAGCTTTGTAGGAATACACAGAAGTTTTTCAAGACTAATATTTAGGTTACAGTAATGCCTGCAGATCCCAGCTGAAGTTAAGGCCCTAGAGCATCTCACACAGAATGTCTGTATGAGAGCAGCATTATGGTAGTCGTCTCCCCTGAGTGCTTAGAATACAGACTTTGCAGTTATCTAGGGTGCTTCTGCTGTTGCTAGGGAGAAATAAATCTACTTTGGAATGAGATGAGCATAGTCTGAAAATGTCTGCCCAACATAAGGGCAATTTAGAGAACTGTCTTGGAGGTGTGCAGTATAGATGTTTGAGCTTAGCTGAACTGGTAGCAACATCCTCTTTGTTCAAGAATTCCTACTCCAAAAAGGACAAGATCAGTGGACCACCATAGTTGGTGTGGCCATGCCACAGTGACGTGTCAGTGAGAGTCTGAGAATACAGCTCAAGTTCATGTGAACTTCTCTGCCCAAAGTTGTGCTGCCCATTGGCTTAGAGGAAATAAATGGTAACATTTCATTTTCCCTTTTTGTCAGGGGCTATTTTCATCTGTTTTAAAGCATCCCCAGTCTCATCTTTAACTCCCAAACTCACATGAGGTTTGATCACTGGAGGACATGTCCAGAGTTGAGATCATAGTAATGAGAATAAATTGTGTTAATAACTGTTCTCTTTATCTTCTGAAAAGCTGTAACACAGACTTTGCTGGGGGGTTGCTTTGGAGAGCTCATGAAAATGGAGTGCGGAAACTTGTTCTTAATTGTAAGTTTCTGTTCCAGTTTGGAGGCATGGGGAGAACAATGACAAAATATTTGCTTCCTTTTGGTGGAAGATAAAATATTTCAGTCTCAATCAGAGTTGAAATGCCTTGGGGATTTAACCCCTACAAAGAGGACACGTTTCCAAAGGAGTAGCACCTTTAAAGGACATGAGGACAAAAACTGTGGAAGCATTATCCCTGGTACATCATAACATGGATTTTGGCCAGGGAGACAAACTCTTAAGAGAAGAATGGGAGCAGAAGTGGTTTGATATACAGATCCCAGGAGGCACAATATAGTCATTTTGAATAAATAGTTTCAGTTTTCAGCTGAAATACTTTGATTTCAGAAAATTTGTTTCTGTTGGCAAAATACTTTGCATTTTACATTAATAGCAATCTATTTTTACAAGCAAGTTTTAAAATTGCTAATCCTATTAGCCGTTAAAAATTACTTACACAGAATTTTACAGCCAAGTGTTGTGAACTTGGAGGGATTCTGAGCCCAGAGCAAGGTAGTACAACTGCCAGTCCTTCCTTCAGGTGGGAAGTTTCACAACTGGTTTTTTGATGAATTTACCGGTCTGGGTAAGTATGGGGGATAGGGGAGTGGTGTCTTGCTAAGGAACCATGTTCAGAAATGTGGACATATGTTGATTTTTCCACCATTCTAGGATATATCCTGTGTCATCCTTACTGTGGTAAGTAAACAGTACTTGAGGACAATACCCCTTTATCACAGCATTTCAGTAATGTAGAGTGCATGAGGGACTGATGAATTCCTCCTCTTGGAGGAGCTCTCTGCTGTGTAGATGACTATGATGTGGATGCTTTGGTTAAGAATATATTTGAACTTTACCTCATCAGCAATACCGTATGGAAAAAAAAAAAAAAAACCACCTTGACTTTTATGTGATTTTTTTTTATTATCATGGCACCTTAGTGGAGCTGAAACAGCAGAAAGTAAAAGGAGCTGCAGTTCACAGCCCTGCCCATAAATTTAAAATAGGCAGTGCTTTGGACATGAAGAGCTGGGATGTAGGTGCTGCCTAGACTTTATGCTGATCTGTAGTGTAAGGGAGCAGTGTTCAGGTGAACAAAACAAATCACATCTGTCATCCTAAATTAAACCACATGTAATTTTGAGGTTATTTGACTGGAGTGAGATCTAGGTTATGCTTTCTTATTACGAGGTATTTTACAACAGTATAGCCTCATTCCTGTCCCTTGCAAAATTGTTTCTTTCTAAATCTGTATTAGTCCACCCACACCGACTTGCAAGGCAGCTCCACTAACAGCTGTTCCTGCATAGCTGGGAGAAGGTGCAGGATTAAAATAAATGGAGGGGAAGGAAAGACAGGAAAGACTCTTCCCCATGCTGCTGCCAAATATGCTGTCATGCAAAGGTGGGTATCATTTAAGGCAATCTTAAATGATTCCTTAAGGATTGGCAGGTGAATTTCTCTCCACACAAAAAGTTGAGCTTTTCAAGAGTATGGCTCCTTGGTATTTTCCTGATATTTTGGAGCTTGTGATGCCCAAGGCTACTCTGCCTCCAACCCTGGGTTAATGCCCTAAGTGATAGGGTACTTCACCATTTCCAGTACTATACAGGAAACTTTTTAGAGGACTGTGAAGAACCAGTGAACATAGAGGCTAGATCAGATGAAGTGCAGCTGATCCCACTTGCATCTGTCATCCTCAAGGACCTCTGTGCTGGTGCTGTTTCCTGGGCTGGCACAGGCAGGGAAAACCTGAGTTGTCCCATCTGCCAGCATGGATAGACCTTATCTACCAGCTGTGAAAGTGGAGTTCACATTTGTTGCTGGACATCAAACTGAGGTCCTCTGTCTCACGCCTAGCAAGTATCAGGTGCTGATTTGTGTAGAATTTTGATCTTCCATAGTGGTAGGTCTATCATAGATTCAAATATTCTTCTACAACCTATGATGGCTGTAAGGTAAGAAAGATTGTAAGTTCAGCCTTTCTTATTCCATTTTTTTTCTTGGGCTTTTTTTTTTAAGTGGTTAAGGAAAAGGAAAAACATGCTGGGGGTGTGTGGTAAAAATAAGCACCTCTTCTTTCAACCAGAGTTGTATGACATTGTGGGTATTTCTGTGTTTCAGAAAGAATGTTACCTCTGGGAAAGTTACCTGTGTTTCACCTCTCCTCTCTGCCACCAGTCACCTCGCTCACAACTGCGTAACACTGACCATCTCTTTTCCTTTCCTTTCTCCCCCTGTTGCTTCTCCAGGACACAGATGGGATCAACCTGTACTACTGGTCCTTGTTTGATGGACATGCTGGGTCAGGGGCAGCTGTGGTCGCTTCCAAACTGCTGCAGCACCACATCCTGGAACAGCTGCAGGAGATTGTGGACATCCTGAGGAACACAGCCGTCCTCCCACCCACCTGCCTGGGAGAGGAGCCTGACAACCCATCCAGCAACAGCAGGACACTGACACGGGCAGCCTCCCTGCGCGGCGGTGTGGGAGCCCCGGGCTCGCCCAGCACGCCTCCAACACGCTTCTTCACGGAGAAGAAGATCCCACATGAGTGCCTGGTTATTGGGGCCATAGAAAGTGCATTCAAGGAAATGGTACGTATGTCTCAGGGCTCTCAAGTCCTTGTTGTTTACATGGAGTCACGTGACCTGGAGATGATGAAGATTAGGGGTTTTTTCTTTTTCTTTCATTGCTTTAAAGACATCTGAGTGTGAACAGAACTGTTTAAGAGCTCAACAGCTTCCCAGGTACACCCCTGTGAGGCTGGAGATGTATCTTAACTCCCAGGTAGCACTGTGACAATGAATTTGAATTTTCAATGTATAATAATACTCTTCTTTTTAATTTTCTTCTTCCCCTCCTTTTGTAAAATATAGATCAGTATTGCCTTACAGTGCAGATTTCAGCACTGGCAGTTGTTACCACGCTGAGTATGTGGGCATGCACTTGCTAAAGCCTCATTGCCCTACCAGAGCAGCAGCAGCAAAGACTGCTTGGTCCAATGACCCATAGTTCACACTGGTGTTGGAGTAGTGTCTGTAGAGTGTCTGCAGCTCTTCACTGAGGCAGATTTTGTGGGTGAGTGGGGCATGAAGTTCATTCCTACCATCTTCCCAACTTGTGTACAGCCTGAACAACTGTCAGGAAATCATGATCCTATGGGAACAGAACATCCATCTATTTCCCTATGGAAGCTGGTTTTTCCTCTTCTGTAGTTGATGTAGTTCCTCCACAGCTTCCCCCTTCACTTCTCCACATTACTGAAAGTCATTCTTGTCAGGCAGAGCAAAGGTTTCGTCTGCCAACAAGTACATGTGGATCAGGTTTTGGGAGGTCTGATATAGTGTTGTGGTTTTTTAAAATTTTGTTGCTGTGGTTTTCAGAAAAGTCTCTTATTTGAAAAGAAGGACTATGAACTATTCAGTGTTTCCCAGTAGTTTTATTTGTTGTCTGAAAAGAAATATCTGATCATTGTTTTTCTCAATGTATGTGAATTCTGTCCAGTACATGCATTTAATTAGAGACTACAGTTGTTGTTAAAAGTTGTTACTTCACTTTGAGTTCTGAATAACAATTATCTTTTGCTGGACTGTTCTTTCTTCCTAAGAAAGTGCAGGCAAGCAGACCCACCAGCTGGGTTTGGACTTGCAGGTGGGTAGGTCCAGGAGCAGCATTCACAGCCATGGCTTAGGCATACTTCAGTGGGGATTGTGTGGGCAGGTTGTGCACTGTGGGTAGTGGGCTCAGTTTCTTCTAGATGAAAAGAAAGAGGAGGATGCATGAAAATCTGTCAGTTTAGCACACCTTTTCAGAAAGGGAGGACAAGATTGCTCCCTTCTTTGTTGAGAAATGAGGGAGAAGATGACCATGCCCATCCACTGCACCCTAGTGTGTTCAGAGCATGCTTAAGAGGAACACCAATTTCATGCTTCAGTTGGTGTAATTCTGAGGCCAGAAGAGTGCCAGGCTCTGAGAGCATGACTGCACTGCTTTATTTTACTTCACATCTCTGGTAGGTGTTCACACAGAAGACCATCTCAGCTTATGTTCAGAGATCTGGTTGTGAGGGCTTTTGTGGGTAGAGTATGACAAATGCAGAAACACTGGATAACTCACTACAGTTATGGTGTTCAGGTATTCATTGTATAGCTCAGGCTAATCTGTTCTCTCTGTTTCTAAACAGAACATTTTCCTCGCTGCATCTTTGATCACATGCTACATATCAAGTATCTTAATTCCCACGTGCTTTATATTAGAGGGCTGAAGTTCATCATTATCTTTGATAAACAAATGACTACTCCAATGCAATGTAATTTCAGCATTAAGTTTTACAGGAAATCTTATAAAAATGGCCAGCTTAAGGAAAGCAGTAGGTAATTAAATTGTATCTACTTTAAGCTCTGAGGGGAATTTTGCACTTATACTTGGTTTAGGCAAAAGAGTGTTTTCATTCATCTGTGTAAGGGAGTGATTCATAAAATCAGCATTTCTGTGTCTCATCTGTGCTTGCAATGCTTGATCTTCCCCCTGCCTCTGTTTAACTTCCTGCTAGCTTATACTCCTTTTAGTGTTTGCATGAAGACTTTGGGCCTCTTCCACAGCACATTGTTTAATCAGCCCTTGTTTGTACTGGAACATGATGGATGTTGTTGAGTTAGGTCAGGGCAGTCAAGATGTGCAGTGTGTACAAGGGTTTTGTGCCAGCAGAGTGTATCAGTTTAGCTGGCACTTGGGGGAAGCTCATGTTTCCTGGACACGTTGGCAGGCTTCTTGGTGGTTTTTCCTGAAACACCAGTTGCTGCAAAGGATTCTTGTGAAGAGAGTGAAAGTAATAAGTAGATAAAGACACTGTTTTTTAATGAGTCTGACCTGACAGGTTTATCTAATGATGACTTTGGCCCCCTTTTCCTGGGAGCTTTTTTTTTTTTTTTTTTGCATTTCCATTATTTTTTTCCTCAGATTGCTTTTGAATTCTAGTTATGGTCTCCCTGTTTTTAACTCAAGTCTCAATTCATGGCTTTCAAAAGGCTTTTTAAAATTATTTTTCCTTTATTTGATGTGGGGGTTTTTTTTGACAGTTCTTGTCTAACAGCTACATGCAGTAAAATGGTGTGGAAAGCTGACACAGATCATCATTGCCTAACTTAGACACTTAGCAATTAAATTGTCTCCATTTTGAAGTACATCTAAATGATGTTTTCTGTGTTGAAACTGGGATTTAGAAGTTTGTGCTGTGTTTTCAGATAATTTAATGCCCTGTCTAAAAACCAGCAAATGTCAGTAATGGTCAGTATCACAATTGTTCCAGTAAAAAGGAAATAAATAAGCTCAAGTTTTGAAGGTGTCATAAAAGTCAAATCCTCTAATTTTCATCTGTTGAGTTTTAAGATGTGCATTTATAGATTCAATTCAAAGGAGCCAGGAAGAATGCTTCCAAGTGCAGTTCCATATTGGATAGAAACATCAAATTACTGTCCTTTCCCTGTATTTAACTTTGTATATGTGTGTGAGGCTGTATGTATTTGCAAGAAAGGTTAAGAGGAGAGAGCACCTTTTCTACTCTGAACCCCATTTAATTTTAGATGGGAAGAAATGGCGCAGAATTAGTCTGTATGATTTCTTGGAAGGTATAAATCTGCATTCATTGTATATTATTTTCTTTTTTTAATGACTTTTTTTTTTTTTACTTAGATGAAATCTAGACAGGTGCTTCTTCTAGATTGGTGCCATTTTAATTAATTGAACAGTCTTGAGAGAATGGCATGTGTTGTACAGTTCACTTTTTTGAAAGTTTCCTCTCATTATATAGCCAGTAGAAGTGAGAGTGTAAATAGAATTACAGGCATTTGATGTAAAGCATGCTAAAGAGTTAATTTTATGTTTATGCCTTCTGAAAAAAACTTTTTAACCAGATACCTAATACTGTACGTGTAAAACTGCTTTCTGTCGTAGCAAGGTTGAGATCCTGGAGGAAAGGCTGCTGCTCTGAGGATAAATACAGGTGAAAAGAGGGTGGGAAGAGTGTGGCCAGCTGGCTGAGGAAGGGGATCCTCCCCCTCTCCTTGGCCCTACTGAGGCCGTACCTGAAGTGCTGGGTCCAGTTCTGGGCTCCTCAGACTGGAGAGGATCCAGCACAGGGCAGCAGAGATGATTGAGGGACTGGGACATCTCTCTGTGAGGAGAGGTTGAGGCAGCTGGGCTGATCAGTCTGGAGACGACTGAGAGGGGATCGCATTAATGTGCATAAATATCTGAAAGGTGGGTGTCAATGGTGCCAGACTCTTTTCAGTGCTGCCCAGCTACAGGGTGAGGAGAAATGGCCGTAAACTAAACCACAGTTTCACCTGCACCGGAGGAAGCACTTCTTCACACTGAGGGTGGCAGGGCACTGGAACAGGCTGCCCAGGGAGGCCATGGGGTCTCCGTCTCTGCAGCCATTCCGAACCCTCCTGGTTCCCGTAGCCGCCACTGCCTCGGCCTGCGGCTCGAGCGGACGCTCCCGGAGGTGCCGCTGCGCGCAGCCTCCGCCAGGTGGCAGGAGCGGCCCGCGCCGGGCGCGCCGCGGCTCCGAGGAGGCGGCCCCGGCCTGTGGGGAGCGCGGCCCCGGCCTGTGGGGAGCGCGGCCCCGGCCCCGGCCTCGTCCCGGTCCGCGGCGCTGCCGCCGCCGCCCCGCCGCTGCCGGGCCCCGTGCTGAAAGCCGCCCTGCTCGCCCTCAGCTGCTCGGTTCGTCGCAGTGCCCGCTGCAGGTTGCGCTCCGCCCTCCCGCATCCCGCACCAGGGAAGGGGGAGCAGGCGTGGGGCAGCCCTTGGGAGCGGGTGCCGCCCGCTGCAGCGCGTGTCCCGGCACGGACGGCAGAGCTCCGGCTAAATTAACTGCTCCTGCGGGGGAAAAAACCGAACCAAACAAACAAACCCCACCCAAACCAACAGCAACAAAAATTACACTAGCTCAGAAATCTCTCTCCTGCTGGAAAATGAGGAAAGCTTTGTATACACTCTGGCTAGAATGAGCCCTTTCATAAAGGCTTTAGAGGCATTTTGGGGCTTCTGCCCATGTTTGTACTACTTTCCCAGCACCACTGTTACAAAGTATTTCATTAAAAGCCAATGTCTCTACATCCGAACAAATTGGTGGCGTTGGTGAGCTTAGTTTTATTTTGCTTTATTTTTCTCCCCCAAATCTTGAGCGGTTGGAAAGCCTTGCCTTCTTTCCTTGCTGTTGAAAAAGAGAATGTTAGGCAAAGTATGTAATATTGAAACATACATGGCACTCAATGTACTCTGACAAGTCGTGGTAGTGAATTGAAGTTCTAGATGGGAGAACCCAACAACAGCAAGGATTTGAGAAAACTCAGTACACAGATGTAGTTTAAGTCAAGGATGTTCTGAAAAAGAGGCCCTAAGGATTATCCATGTTCTCTCCTATAAGAGATGCTTCTGAAATCTGCTTATTGGAAGAAATACATTTTAATTTAGACATTCTAGCACTTGCAAAGTATATGTATGACAGAGCTGAAACCAGGTGAGGAGTTGCGCATTGTTTGAAGATCTTGGAGGATATTCTGAACTGTGGAAATGAAAGTTTCTTAAAATTCCTGGCAGTGCTTGGAAAATCTGTAGTATTTGTAAGTTTAAATTATTTTGATGGGTAGAAACGTCAGATTCCTTTGAACTTTCTTTTCAGCTTAATTTAAAAATATACAGAAGCCATGGGAAGGAGAATCAGCTTTTCTATGGCAAGATTAGATAAAGAGGCATTTATAACAGGCCCATGTCTGTGACCAAAGGTTCTTCAAGATATGGTTTATAGCTTGGAGGTGTTATCCTACTGGTCCTTATCACCCATCCCCCCCAAAAAAAGTTGGTGAGTGCAGTAAAACCCATGTCCCTGTGGCAGCCAGGTGCAGTTTGCGCACACAGCTGAGGATGGCCTGCTGGGCCAGCACCTCAGCACCGTGTTCATGGCACAAATGGGATGTATGTGCCTTGGCCAGTGAGGAGTCAGCAAGTTATTTGTGACAGACACCTCTGCCCACTGGCTCAGGACAGTGCCCAAGTGCTGCTGAGCATCCCTGCTGCTGCACCAGGTCACCTCCCTCCCCTGAAATTTGTAGGAGATAAAGTGTGGGACAGGGACCTCCTCCCACCTCTGCAGATTTTCAATCAAATTGCTCCTGTCATGGTTTGTATTTATTGTAGTGCTTTTCTTCAGATAAATTTAGCTCTAAAATAAAGCTCCAAATTTCATACCCCAAGGCATGAACAATTTGAGCTGTTTGTTGCTCAGTGCAGATATGAAAATGGCTGAAGTATAGATCAACATATATTCATTAAAAAAAACACATAAGAGTAGGCAGGGTTTAGATGGAAAAGATCTGCCAGTACTTGCAAGTGATGTTAAATGATACTCCCTGTTTGAATCCAATATTGTAAGGACAGACCAATTTGAAATGGACACAGGAAAAAAGGGTAATCTTTAGTGTGTTACTACCTGAAGCTAAACTACGGACAGGAGAATTAATTCATTCGCATACACTTCAGTGTTTGTTTAAAATGTATGAATGAAAGTAGCTCATTTACTTACTTCCTGTGTGTTCTGCAAGCTTTCTTGGGACATTATATGTGCATTTATATATATATATATGTGTGTGTGTGTGAGTGTGTGTTTATGTGTTTGGTTTTTTTTCTTTCCAGGACTTTGACTATTGGTGCAAAGTATAATTTGCATTCTCCACTTCTGTTAAGCAGAAGGACTCCTTTAATGTATAATGTTTCTTGCACTCAGAATCGGTTTAGCGTCCATTCATTCCCTGTTTCTGAATGGTAGCCTTGTGGCACAACGGCATCTTGCTTTGTTCTTAAGGTGTATATCCCACAATCCTAACATTCCTCTTGGGAAGTAGGTAGTTTTTCATGTTGTAGCTGGCTCTCATTAGTTATCTGCTGTCTATGTAAAGCACTCTCCAATTATACCATCAGGTACCTGTTGCTAAGCTTCATTTATCTTTGCCTTCATTGTGATTTTGCTGTAACAAATTCTCTTGCATCCGTGAGAGTTGCTATTTATTCCTTAACACCCGATGTTTTAAAGTCTCCTGACCTGATTATTCCCAAACATCTTTGTATAAATAATAGGTACTCCTCAACTTTCTGTTCTTCTCCTAGCTCATAACTGCAAGAAAAGGCAGACATACAGGTTAATAAAGACTCTATTGTATTTTTGGTTTCTACAGGAGACTTCATTTTCTCAAGCACTAATTGCAATGCTGTCTTTATAAACCTTGTTCTCTTCTCCCCCAGGATTTGCAGATAGAGCGAGAGAGGACCGTGTATAACATTTCTGGCGGCTGCACAGCCCTGGTGGTGGTGTATTTATTGGGGAAGCTTTATGTGGCAAACGCTGGGGATAGCAGGTAAGTGTGTGGTCTCCCCACCTAATCCTTCACCCCAAACTGCCCAGGCCTGGTGTTACTGAGTCCCTTAAAGCAGACAGCATCACAAGAAGATTGTTTCCTGGCTGGACACTTAGCACTTCTCACAGAAGTGAATGCAAGCAAGCTTTCCAATATCTTGAGCAGTGGTTGCAGTCAGGGAAACTGATAGCACTTCTGGTCCTGTAGGAGTTTCTGAACGACTCAATGTTTGCAGAGAAGTGGAAAGGTGCTAAAAAGCCATTGAAACAGAAGAGGTGTTGGGTGTCTAGTAGAATTGTGTGTTGAACACTGACAAGGTGACTGTATCTGGAACAGCTGGTAGGGCTACATTTGTTCCATGGGAAGTCCTGTGGCTCCTGTTGCCAGGCTGCGTCTTGATAGGCCATTTGGCTTCCAGATTTTCATGTAATTGAAGGTAGTGATCAGTATGCAAATAGCTGCTACTCTTGCCCTAGGGGAGGAGGAGAGGGAAACAGGCTATCACAGTATAGGTTTTTTGCCTTGTCCTGTTCTAGCTCAAGTACTTGTCAGAGCTGAATGCTATTGCTCAGGAGCTATTGCTTTGTTTTATTTTGAAGTTGGGTTCTTGAAGACTCATGATAAGAAGCATTTTCTTTGTCTTCTGGTGTTGCTAAAGATAGGAGCATAATCTCCTGGAAATCTCTCACTTGCATTCTTTTCTCCTCTCTAACTCTGCCCTTACCACCATTGGAGAGAGATAATGAGGCTCTTCTTGCAAGACTTCAGACTTCACATGTTTCTTTTGGCAGTGCACTGCATAAACAGGGCAGGGAGAAGAGTTCACATGTGATACTAACTGCTCATGTATTCAGTTCATTAATGGCTGAGTAATTAACATCTGCAAGGGTATTGAACCATGTTGTCTTGATGCCTAAAGAGGCTACCTGGAACAGAGGGCAGACAGTGTTAAAGGAGTAAAGTAGGTATTCATTAAAAGGCCTTTAAAGAATACACCTTGGGCAGTACAAGACCCTGGCCGTGGCTACACCCAAGATGGATGACTGGTCATGAGGTTTTACACTTTTGTAAGTTTTGGTCTGTTTACATATTGGGGTTAATTGTCCAATTACACCTTCAGGTTATGAAGTCCCATCCTCCCAGTTTGCTCTCTTCAATTCACTGTTGTTTACACTTTTGGGGGCTGAAACTGTAATGATATCCTTGGTTCTCAGGCTGGAAAAGGATTGTTTTTTCTAACTAAACTGTGAAGAGAACTTGCTAACACTTTATATGAAATTCAGAGTTATATACTAATGCAATAGAGAATCTGAAAAATATGAAAGCTAAAACTTAAGGCATGAGTCTTTATGTGAAGACTACTATGTTTGTGTTTAAGGTTTGTGCATACACAGTTCATGTTTGTAGTGTGTACACCCACATACTTACAGAGACAGCACTCAAGGGTTTTGTAGTTTAAACCTAAGAATTTTAGTGCCTCTTGCTGCTTTACGCTCTGTAGGATGTCAGATAAATCCTTTGTGCATAAAATTCCTGTTATTTTCATGTTGGTGATTGTTTTTAAGATGCTAAATTTGCTGTATGTGTTGTGACTTGTTCACCCAGTTTCTATTGACAAGTGACATACTTGAATCTCCTTTTTGTATCAAATGTCAAGTGAGTCCTCGCATGGTAGCTGCAAACGTGTTTGAGGTGATCCCCTATCTGGTCAACAGAGCTACTACCTGAACTACATTCTATTTCTTCTGCTTTTAAATTAGAAATAATCATGTTTTCTTGTGCTATTGCACTTGAAGTACAGTTGAGCCTCTTTCTCTGAGTTGGTTAATTTACTTTATTGTCTCTTTAAAGTGTACTGTGTAAAACTGGGAATGTAGGACTTACATCTGAGTAGGCAAGATCTTTGTTCTTAAATGACTGGAACTGGCTGCTTCCAGTTCCCTCAGGATTCCTTCTGTGCTCCCTAAGAGCAGCCTCAGCTCCACTGCAGCCTCTTATACCCAAGGGCAAGACACTGCTGTTGGCAGTGATCTGGAGTTGGTGCCAGAGTATTGGTGTCACTGTAGTTAAACATACTAAGTCTTCAAGAAGTTTTGCATGTTCACTAAGTCTACCCAGAATGTCTGTTCAGAAAAAGAGGGAGGGCAGGAAACAAAAAGGAAACCATCAGCAAGATTGGGTGTTGTTTGAACCAGGATTCAAATTCTCATTCCTAAAATCTTGTTGGTAATTAAGTCCCTCCAGATTCAAAATAGTTTGGTTTAGTGCTTCCCAAATGGACCTCACAGAAAGTCTCTCATATGCTGAGGAGAATTGTTCCAAAATGTTTCATTTTCAGCTAAGTCGATTCCTAGACTTTCCTTGCTCAAAAGAAATTTTAAAGCTTTAGAGTGTAGATCAGTTGGTTTGGGTCTCTCTCCCAAGAAATCTCCTCTTTCCCACTTACAGGGAAAAAACCAGCTGTTGTAAAACATCCGGGTTGTTGTCATGACAAAAATGACATTTTAGGACTAGACAAGCCACTCTGAGGTCATCTGCCCCCGCCACAGTGCACAGTGCAATCCTGTATTTTGAAGATCCCAATTATGTAGTCAAGAAGTTTCACTTGTGTTAGGTGGGAAAAATAAGTTTCTTTTTGCTGTCTCATGCCTTGTGTAGTCAACTTTGTTGTTTCTACAGATAAAAGGGAGGTCAGTGAGAAGTACAATAAGGAAACTACTTCAAGAAATGGTTATCTGCTCTTGAGAAGAAGGGTGGGTTTGCTTTTTCTCTCAAACAGGGGACTTCAGTCGTCTTGTTGCTGTTGGAACTAGATGACAAAACCCTTAGTTTTTAGTTTCTTTGAGTTCACCTACTCATTTGTGCCTTTCCCCTCTCCTCATTCTCCTTCTTCCCTCTCTGCTACCCCACTGATAAAAGCCTGCAAATAAATCAAGTTTCCCACAGATAGGAATCTGTGAGAGCAAGTTTTGTGTGGGAAATAAACATTTTGGGTTCATGCAAACCTAACCAAAGGTTAGGCTTTATAATTTCAGGGAACTTCAAAACAGCAGAAGCTTTTAAAGTGGGGTTTTGAACAGCTTCTGCTGTCAGAGGACCAAGGTATGTGCAACAAACTGTTACTATCACAATGAGACTAAGGAAACGTTAAGTGTGAGACTTGAATAATAATGTACTCTGTGGTGCCAGCTATACCTCAGACTTATGTCTGTGGTATTCAGTTTATCCACCAAAGCTTCTCAAATCTAATCATTTCATGCCACGTACCCTGGCAGTGTTGTATAGCAGCTGTCCTTTTGTAGTTGATGTGTAATTACATCATGAAAAGACTTTAATTACCATATTACTAAATTACCAGCCAGCAATCCTTTCAGGTTCAGCCCTAGCTCACTTCTGTATGGACTATTAGGCTTCTCCAAGCTGAACACTTTTGGTTGGTGTAAAAGGGAGGAAAAATTGTGCTAATTGTAGGTTTTGTTATGAACTATTATTGAGCTTGATGTTATGGCATCACTAATGTCAATGATATAATTAAACTTCTGCTAACGATGCAATCACAGTTCTGTAATAATTACACGTTAACTGCACATGATACCAGAACCCTACTAAAAATGAGGTGATGTATGAGCTTGATAAAAACAACTTGGAAGGAACTGCTTTCATTCTCTAATGGCTTGTCTGATCATTCTTGGACTCTGCCATAAATATACCCACTTGTACAGTCAAAATTCATATCTGAATATTGGCCAAAGCTTTTTCTAATGTTCCTTTCTCTCTCTTTCATCTTTGCAGGGATTAGCATTGTCCATGCAGGGTTATCTGATTAGGGACTGATAGTGCTATAGTCAGATATCCAATATATAGTGCTTTTTTTGGTGAGCATCAAGGCGCTGTGTTTTGCTTACCAGCATGACATATTTGCTATGAAAACTAGGCCATTGGAATAGCTGCTTTTTATTTGTTTTCTTTTTAAAATATGGAATAGCAAATCTTCTCTAATCATTGTTTTAAATAGTATTGTTCAATTCTATATTGCTAAAGTGACTTTTACGTCTAAACTGCCATGACATGCCTTGTTAATTTCAGTTCTTTTTAGTTTTATGCTCTTTATTAGGATGTTGTTTTATAGCTACTGATGAAGCAGTTGTAAAACAGGGACTTAATGTTTTTACTGATTACTGCCCAATTATTGTATAGCCTCATGCAACATAACATTTGTCCAATATCACTGCAATGACTGTAATGCAATATGATCATATTAACCATGTTTGGCACAGGCATTGTTCTGGCTTTTGTGTTGTCTGGAGCTGCTCGGAGACTGCAGGCGCTTCCATTTTGTGCTGTGCTTGGAGCCACGTAGGGAAGCTGTGCCTTTATCGTTATACAAGAAGCAGAACTTCCCAAGTTGATTTGACTTTTCCATACACCCTGAACCCCTCACTAAATCTGCAAATGGGTTCTTGGGCTTTTTCTGATTTATTGGCAGAACATGGCATGAAAGCTAAGAGCCTGATGTTTCAAAGCCTTCAGAGACTTGCAGGGTCACTGAATTTTTTGCTTTGCTTCATCAGCTCTTTTTTATCATCTTTTTGCCTCCTTGCTTTTGCTCCCCAGTACTTATATTTTCAAGGCATATTCACACTCTACTTGAACATACCTCCTCATGTCCAGAATAGATTTTCTCCTCCTTTTTGCAAGTGTAAAATTACTGCTAAGGCATTTTGGCTTATTAAATGGTAGGAGCTCACTGAGTGAGTATTTTTGTGATGGTTTTGTGTGGGTGCAGGTGAAGTAACTTCATTGGTACTTCAAGAGACCAGGTGTGGGAGAGTGTGTTCCTAAGAGTCTTCTCCCAGTGTAATAAAGTAGTGAATTGTAAATTGAATTTGTTTACCATTTCAATTCTTTTTGGATTTGCTGCTTGTGTTGAAGCTTACTACATTTATACTTCCTCTTCTTTGTCATGGTGCTTGTCAGCTGCTTCCCTCATGGTTAGTTCTCATTATAGGAAGTCAGATTTGGGGTTTAATTTGCTTTTATGAAGTAAATGAGAGTGGCATGGAAACAGTCACGTATCTGCTGACTGGCAGTGTAGCTTAAATAGAATTTCTGAGAAGTCAAAATTGATGATTCTGAGCCATTTTTTGGTTTATGGTATCTGACCTCTTCCTCAAGGCAGTCCAGCAGGGTCGTTTTTGCCTGAAGTGCTAACACTGTGTAAGGATAGAAACTAAAAAGTGTTCTAATATATTGCTACTGTAAAATTAATTTCCTTTAATTTACTGTCTAGGAAGCTTTAATTTTCTGGTTTTTGTAACTACTCATCTTCTAATCTAAATGGTGTGTATTTTCCCTGTTTTCTGTGAGTAGATTCAGGCCTAAGCCTTCTCTGTCTCCTTACATGTGTCTGCATAAGCAATAACTGTGCTTTGTACTAGAGACTTAGAGGTCTCTAGAGGAAAGACTAACTTAGTTACTAAGCTTCTCCAGTGTGCAGTATTTGGAAAAGCATTCTTTTTCCTGTCTTCTCCTAAAGAAGGGGCAGAGAAAGTTACAAAACTGAACAACACACTGGGGCCATGCAATTGGTAGGGCTTTCTCTTCATTCTCTGAAGTTGTCATTCCTCCAAATTCTCAGAAGATGCCCTCTCAGAGGCAAGAGCAACACTTATGGATTGCAGTTTGGCCAATCTATGGTACATCCCCCTGTAGGTTATTATTAATTCTCTGACAGAATCAGTTGAAAATAAACAATGTTTGATCATTTCAGGGCACAGATAACCTAAGTCTGGTTTGCTCACAGGTCTGTGTAGTGAGGAGAGACTGAATTCAAAGCAAGGCAAGTCTCTGCCATGTACATTCTCCTTCCCTGCAGTTTGATAAGTGGAGAGGTCTGATCCTGACTAGCCCAAAATGTTGGAAAAGATTAGCCATGTTCAGGAGACTTGGACTTGTCCTCTCTCTTCTTCCATCTCTTTTTGTTAGAAGCATGATCTGCAGGCCTGCAGGAAACCCTTCTCTCCTTTTCCTGCCTGGTGTCCTCTTCTTCCAGGGAGAAGCAGGAGCACAAGATTCATTTGAATAACAGCAACCTCAGATACTGCAGGATTTTGTGCTAGGTAAAGCTTTTGAAGGCACTTCGAGAAACACTTAAGGTGAGGTGTGAAGAGAAGGTGTTAGATCAAAAAGAAGTCTTTTCACTCAAAGGACAGTGCTATGGAAGAGCATTTTCTAGTTATCCAGTGAATGATAAGTTCCAGGTTACTGGCATGTCATACCCAGCACTGACTTGGCAGAAATTATTAATTTGGTAGTAAATGTTTGCAGGCTTTGAAGACAAAACAAATGTCCAACTTCTTTTCCAAGCTCTTGTTTTTCCTGGGAGAGCATATGCCTTAGCAATACCTATGGCAATTAGCAGGTATTGAAGCCATTGTAAACATTTTCAGAGAGGGGTACATTTAGTTAAATCTTTGGTCCTTATCACACAGGCATCATCTTATATTCCAGATAATGAGGAAGGTGAACATTTTTGGCTATTCGAGTAATACCAGTAAACTGTAAAGCCACAGTTCATTGGTATTGGTTTCCAGGAATAAGGAATTTTATTAACTTTAATTCTCATGGATTTTCAGCCTTTAAAAATAAAACGAAAGAAAAAATCTCCCAGAAACTCCAAACAAACTGTCTTTTAAATCTGTGCCTTTGTAGCTGACCGCAGAGACATGCAAGTTGTTCACTGCAGTGTTGCAGGGCCTGGGCCAAGGCATGGAAAGCAGACAGGGCACCGTGGTTCTCTAGCTCCCATCTGTACTGTGGGAGGAGGAGCAGAGGGAGCGCCTGAGGCTTGCTTGGTGTATGTTTCAAAGTCTGCTGTGGTCCTTACTGTGTTGAAAAGCTTTTCATGTGATCTGAATTCAACAAACTGCAGGCAGCCCAGGCTGTTCAGTCTCAGCAGCAGCTATGCAGTGCTGCTTGAGCCCTGCTCCTGGGACTTTTAGTGGTGGCTCTGGTCACTTCTGTGTGGGTGAATGAAGCTGGGCTTGGGTAAAAATTCACCCATGAAGAGTGAGCAGAGAACATGAATTGCAATCTTTGCTTTTACATCTCAGTCCAGCTTGTTCCAATATCCTGCAACCTCTACCGAGTTAAGCAGAAAAGCTGAGATGAAAGTAGATATGACTTTAGGTGCTAAAGTCATTCTTTTTGTCATTGGAAGGACAGTGAAGAGCAGAGAGATAAAAAATCCTTGTTACTTCCATCTTACATGGACAGCCATACCCCAGCCATATTACTGGCAAAATAAACACTGACTTGCACAGCAATGCCTTCATCCACTAAGCCCAGGTTTAGTTGCCATAGTAACTTGTCTTGGAGATGAATGTGATATCCTGGACAGCAGGGAGAAAGACTTTGATTCCACAGATACCAGTTCTGAGGCTCAGAGCTGGCTACAGAGATGTGACTGCATTTCTTTGTTAATTTCCCTGGCATGGCCTCAGTAATTGGTGGCATGTTGTTCAGCCATGATACAGAAATGTGGTGGTCTGTCATCAGTGCAACCTTGTACTTAGCTGTGCTCAGATGAAGAATACACTGGAATCATCAGGGCAAAATGAATCCTAAGAGAGCAGTAAATCTTCAGCCTAAGGGTATTGGAGCCAGCAGTGGGCAGGTTTTGTGTGCTAGTAGTGTCACTATAAACTGGTTTGTAATAGCTTTCTAGCTGCCAGCTGAAGCCCTTTCTGAAAGATTGATATGTTCAGATGTAAACCATCAGGAAAGTAATTAATTACACAGCATTTTAGTTTAGTTCATTCACATTTGGGTTAGTACTACTGGAGCTGGAGTAGACATTACTAGAAGTGTATAGGTAAACTTACAAAGTCACTACTTGTTCAATAACAAAATTTACTTTCCTGAATAATTAAACAAGAACATTGCATACAGACAGCCAGTGCCATCACATTAGTGGGAGGATGGGCATAACAAAAAATATATAATTAGCCCTAAAATAAAACACAGTTAATAAAGTGAACTGCTAATAATAGCTCCATGCTTTGATTTCATCAGCCAGGCAACACACTTGAGGACCTAAAGGAGAGCAGGGAATTCACTCATGGTAGAGTCTCATGGGAGTGGAGCTGCAGCCCACTGAAGAGGCACTGACAACTAGAAGCATACCGCTCCAGGGGTCAAAAGTGATGGAGCAACGTGCCTTCTCCAAGCTATCTCCTCTGTGGACAGCCTGCAAGCTCAGCATTACATTTAATTTTAAACTGTAGAGTAGTGATGCAGAAACAACTGAGGTAATTTAGTTCCATTGTTGGTGACAGCCAGGTGCTTCTCATTGTTAGATGCAATATAGGGCAAACTGCCAGCAATAGAAAATCCTTTTAACTGCTGCTTACTAATTTGTTGTGAATACATGAGATGGAATACCAGATCAGTTGTAAACATTCTGATTTCTGTTATTCTTGGTGGCAGTAAGAAAAATCCTGACTGACTCAGATGCTATTGAACATGAGAAGTAAGCCCTGCCGTGGAAATCTGTGTTATTCCACTTACAGAAACAGTTTCTATTTGCCTATTTGTGGTATTGTATTAAAAATAATACAATTAATTCAGTAAAATCAGACCACCAGCATAGTGGCTTTAGAGTGTTTCAGCAGCCTCGTTGTGTCTAGAGGCCTTCTCCAAAGGAGTCACTAAGTAAGCACTAGAAATACAAATATGAATGAGTCAGGTAATTGGAAACAGCATAAAGCTCTGCATGTGTGTGTACAGGAACAGCTCATGTGCTTGCAGGTGCCTCTGAAAGACAGCTTTCAGGGGGGTTTTCAGGGTCTGGATTATACAATTTCTTTCTCTGCTTCTTTTCAAATGCAGGAGGAGGTTCTCATCTTGCCACAGGAGAGGTATGGCATGCTTGGCTCCATGCAGTGGCAAAGACATGAAGAAAGGACCTTGAAGGAAATTCTTGGGAATGCCAAGTCAGAGTCCTGGTGGAGAGAGGGCTGTGCTTGGCAGTTGTGCTGCTGAGATACTAACCCTTGGAGCACCTGGGGTGGCTGGCAGTCTGCAAAAAGCCTTAGCAGAAGTTTGGGAGTGATCTTCATTGTTCTGGCAGGAAATGCCAGAGCACGCTCCTGTAGAAAATTACTTTTGCAATACTTCACCAAGGCAAGTTCTCACACCTTTTTTTGGCTTGAGGGAGCTGAAGTTCCCTCAAGTGATGAATGAAAGTGTCGGAGCAGCCTGCTAGAATCCACAACATAACATGAAACTACATTGTCACAGGAAGAGCCACAAGCAGGGAGAGTCTACTCCTGCTTAACACTGGCTTTGTTTGGCTGAAAGAAAAATGATCCAGTGTTTCTATCCTGTCACAACCTTTATGTGAACAGGCTCATGTTTGTGCTGAAAAATACAAAGAAATCAGGGTGGCACAACTGTTGAGTGGCAGTAAATAGAAAATGAGGATAGAGAACATTTTCACTGGCTCTCCTCCTTCCCTAGTTTGTTGTTTGTTTTCTTCTTGATAGTGATGCCAAGTAAGAGTTGAGGCATTATCTTAAGTATTACATGTGGGAGGCACAGAGGGTGTTTTTTCCACTGGTGTTGCTGAGGGTTGCTGCTTCCACTTGAGTTTTATGGTGATGGATATGTCATCACTGGAACCTGTTTTATTGCCAGCTAAATATTATATAATAGTTTGTTCCACTATCCCTAGCCTGCCTTAACTCATAAAATTAAGGAAATCGTTTAAAGGCTTTGCACTATACTTCCACATTGTTAGTGAATACATGGGATGGAATATGAGATCATTTCCATACTTATTACCAGTGCAGTGAGGTGTTTGTACACCTGGTTTCTAAAGAAACTTTGAGAAATGGGATTGGGTGGGACTAAGTGAGAGTAATTCAGTTTGAAGAAGTAAAACCGAGGTGCCACTGCTGAATGTATTAAAAGTCATCAGTAATCATAATGGCAGTAAGTTCCAGTACATCATCTACAGAACAGAAAAACATTTCTCATTTTAATTGTGTTATAGTCATTGTCTTTCACTTCTTAGCAATTAAGAAAATGCAAAGAAATAAAAAAGCACAACTGGTTTGAAGCTTAGCAACCATTAGCATTGATCTTCCCTGGTTTGTTTAAATATATGCATTTAGTTACCAAAATAAACAAGTACCCATATAGACTGATTTCATAGTTCTAGGATTTACTTTCTTTTTTCCACAGCTATCTTGTGACACGCCTAATTAAAATCTACTGCTTAGTTCCCCTTTGAATATAATAAAACCCTGTCTTATTATTTCTGTCAGTTTAATCCCTCTTTCTTTTTCATTGACACATTTCTAATACCTTTGCAGACAGGCCAGATACTTCTGCTTCATCTGTACTGAATCCACATGCTTAACACCTTTTGACAAAATGGATGTGGCCTCCCTGTGGCTTGGAATTGATATACACGGTCAAAAAGGGTTTTCTGAATGGTCTTTCTCTGTCACTTTTACCAGATTTTTATCCTGTGTTGTAGAAATGTGCAGTTTACTGTTGCGTTTCAAATCATTTTTGCCTGAAAAAATGTGTAATGGAATCAGGGTGTCCCCTGAATACTCCTAACAGTTGGAGATATCTCTTTGTTTCGAACAGCAGAATCCCAATAGACCTGTGACAGCAGTGGAATTACACTCTTGACCTTGTTCACTAAAGTGTTGCTTTGTCTGTATGATGAAATGAGAATAACCAACAAGAGCCTCCTCTGAAATGTATGAGTTTCCTCTGTTAGTTTCTCATAAGAAACAGAAACAACGCCGTGCAATTTTCAGCTGATTGTGTTTTCCACAAAAAAATAAACAAACCCAAAATCCTGCTTGATTCAAGGAGAGCTGCTAGTTGTTAGCCATGTTAAAAATGCAAAAGCAGTTGATATATCAATATTTTCCTTAAGCCAGTGTTGCTATATCCTGAGCATCACAGCGGCAGTACAGCACAGTGGCAGATTTTTATCCTGTTGTTGCTTCATTCTCTATGTATTTTAAATCAAACGTATACTAAGGCACCAAATACAATTTCTAAGTATTGAATCTGAATATAGAAAATAACTATATACTTAATGTTCTATGTGAATTTAGGTGATTGTTATGGACTACACAGTTGTGTCAATCCAAAAGATAAATACACTGTTTTCTGTAGATGCACATGCAACCTTTTAAGCTCCTGGAGTTTCTTTTCATTTGCCTGTGACTGAGCAGACGTAGACAGCTGTAGGATTTGCCATGACTGCCAGTCCTGCCTTGTGCATTGAGCCACTGGCACATCTCTTGCTCTCCATTTACTTATTCACTGTCTGGCTTCTCTCTGGAGCAGAAGAACTCAAGAGGCCAGAAAAGATACAAAATCAGATTTTTGTTTCTTCCATTTTAGGCTACTTCATGTGTGTTTTGGGGAGATTTTTCTCCAAAATATTCCGGTTTACTGTGAATATCCCAGCTCTGGAATAGTGAACATACTTTCACTGTCATGCAGAGCACGTGAAATGCAATGGCAGGTACAATCCTGTAGTTCCTGTGGGTGAGGAGTTAGGGCTCAAAAGAGAGGAAGGGACTCAGGGAAGTCTAGTTTGTTTTTAGTAGAAATCAGAATAAGTGACTTACTGGCCTCTGTGGCCTCAAGACTTCAGAGCAGTTTCTTACTGTAGACAATGCTTTGTGGAGAGGGCACCAGAGCATGAAGGGCAATGCACTGAGGACGCTGCAGATCTGTTACTCCTGATTTCCAATCCTGCCAAAAAAAGCTTTTGTTTTTTAATTACTATTTCATTGGTGATATAAATTAATGATTGGTATGGGTCTGAAGCAACCTTGTCATCGGAGAATATTTGGTTAGTGTTGACATACTTGTTTCTCTGCAAACATGAATCATCCATCTGCCTTTGGCAGGCTCGCCCTGTGGCTCTGCTATAATGTGTTTCACCAGTGTGGTGGAAATTAAAATGTCACTATTAAACATGGCAAAATCAGATGCTGTCTGGGCACCACATCTATTCAAGGAGTTCTTGCTTCCTATGTAGTTATTTCTGACAGTTTAATGGGACAGCTGTATTCTGGCATAAAACAATACGTTCATATATCCTCAATACATGGGGAGTTAAATGCTTTCAGAACACTATTTCCTTGCATACATGAGTGTTTCATGCATGGCAGAAGCAGTAATGCTCATGTAACACCATGTTGCTGCTTAGGCCATTAGGAAGTGTAAAATCAAAATTAATTGTCCTGCAGGACCATATAGAGTGGGTCTCTAAAAGCAGTTGCTGGCACTGTTTGCAGCTGCTGCATCAGCCAGGCTCCTTCCTCGTGAGCAGTTATTGACTCTGGGCTATTGAATTCAGGGCTCTGGAGGTTGCTCGGTGGAAAAAGCCTTCAGTTGCTGCTTGGCAGCTCTGTCACTGCAAGGTCGTGGAAAGGGCACGTCAGTCTCTAAACCCAATTAGGGCCTTATTTGGCACCTTTTCAATCACAGGGGAGAACCCCACTGAGCAGGGTGGCTCCCAGGCCAGGCTTTTGCACCCAGTCTCCTCCGTGAGACAGCCAACAAATGTGTCCCTTTTTGTCACTTGAGCCATCATAAATACACTTTGCTGTCGTGAAACAGCTAAGCAGTTAGTGCAGAAAGGTAAAGAGCCCAGTACAGGCTTATAAGCTCACCACAGTTGAATTTGGACCAGTGCCTTGTACATACATGTCTGTGTCCCTCCCTTTACTCGTATCTAGAGCTGTCTCGTTCCTCAGATCAAATATTTTGACTCTTATGAACAGCTGTAACTTGCAAGTTGAATAAAGTCCAACTGCTGAAAACATTAATGAAAAATATAAAACTCTCTTTTATCACATATCAACAGTATTGCTTTAATTCCTCCTGCTCTGAAGATTTTTGTGTGTGTGTGCGCTAGGTTGTGCTTTTCATCCCAGGTGGCTGCCAATTCTGGTGAAAATAAGTTGAACTATGAAAGGTTGACCCACTCGCCTCTGAATTGCTTTTTATATGATTGAGTCCCTCAGGGCCCAATTCTACCCACAGAAGTGAGAATGACAGCTATCAAAATATATACCAAGCATGTCAATGTGCACAAAGAAAAGGTGAACCCCAGACTGGTCTGAGTGGTCTTTAAAATATGGATTTCCTGTGAAATGGTGATTAAAGGGGAAGCAAAGAATAATTAGAAAATTAGCCTGATGTACTAGCAGTTATATCAATGTGTGGTTTTATATTAGCTCTTTCAGACAAGCAAAAGATCAGAAAATCCCTTATGACTTGCTTAAACTAGTGTGTAGAGTCTGATCAGCTTCTTTCATCAGTCTAGTCTAGACTGATGCCAGAGCACATACTCTGTACTAAACCTACAGACCCCTTAGATGGAGGCCTACTCAAGTGAATCAAATAACATATTAAAAAGTTATATAAAATGTTCACTGAGTAAATTAATCTCATTCAAAGATGAATACCTTAGGAACAGCAAAAATAAAAGCAAAAGTGTCGTTGCAGAAGAGAGGTGTTAGAGTTCTTAATTCATATTTAAATTACTGTCTCAGAAATGCAAAAGAAAAAATTTCAGCAAACTTTTATTATTTTTGATTGGGTAGGCATTTTTGTAAGTCTGTAGTCAGATTCCCTAAAGGAGGAAAAAAATCTGTCAAAAATTATGCACAATATTTTTTAGGAAATTAAACACATGCAACTACCATGTCTATCCCAAGTACACAATATTGGTTTTTATTAAGGGCCAGGGTGAACCTTCAGTATGTAGGCTGCACTCCTGCCACCTCTAATTTCTACACAGGATTATTTTGCAAGGAAGTGAAGAGCAGTAAGTGAAGTCCAAGAGCAGTAAATTTGTTACCTTTCAAAGCAAAGCAGTTTGTTTTCCCGTCATTGCCAGAGCTTCTTCCCACATCTGCCATTGTTGTACCATCCTGAACCTGTCTACTCTTTGCCACATGAATCTCAGGAATGTGAACAGTTCATTTACTCATAGATAACGCTCCTGCCTTTTGCATACTAGCAGTAGTAGATGACAATTTGGAGGCAATTTTAGTCCAATGACCAAGCCACAAGACTTGGAAATCTGTCCAGTGCTGCTAATTTTAGAAATTCAGGTTTGTACCTGTGTTGGTTTTTTCAAGATACCTGTGTTTTGAATTTAGAAGTTTAAGTCTTTGTTTAGAAGTTTCAGTCTTTGTGTGCCTACCATATTTGTTGGTTGCATTCCAGTGGCATCAGAACACCTGGCATAGAGGCAATGACAGCAAATCGATCAAATTATCAAGGGAAGTAAGCTAGCTCATGCATAGGACATCAGTGGGGTGAAAATATCACAGAAATGGGAACATTTAAAACATAGAGAAACTGGAATCCAAGTGGCAAATACTTTTAGCTACGCCAAATTCTGTCTATGTTCAAGAGGAGAGCTGTTATCCAAACGCTGAATTAATCTATTGATGGCTGAGAAACAGTTCCACAGCAGGCATTAAAGTCTTTGGGATGATAGATAGTTTATCAAAAGTGCCAGGCATTGCTCTACTTACAGAGCTGCCTAAATAATGGAAAGATAAAGGAACATAGTTCTGTAAGTGAATAGATGAATGCAGAATGTAGTAGAAATTCTTCCTTCCTTCCAGCCAATGGCATTACACCAGGGAAAGATTGGACCATACTTTGTGTGCAGCGTATCAGATTGTTAAGAGGCAACAGGCAGGTGTTTGAAAAAATTTTCTCTCTGCGATTTGCAGAACTGTGTATGAAATCTCCTGTCTAATCTACAGTCATACCGTTACCTGCCATCTTTCAGCAGGTAACTAGTAAAATTTGTGCTAAATAGGATTTGCTTTGCTATTTCCATTTAATGTTGGAGTAGAAATGTTCTGACATGATGTATGACCAATTAATGATTGGAAAGTGCTTGGATGAGTCATTGAAGCCAGTAGTTTAGACAGTGTCAGCCACAACTGGTATTAAAACCTGCAAAGAGTTGTTCTACAATCAGTGATTCTGCCGCATCTCCTCTGGGTGTCTGCATTTCACTTAATAAAGACACCCTGTAGACATCAATTGAAATAACTCTTGCCTTTGTTGCTTGGATGTTTTTGTGGGCTCTAAAATGAACTCAACTTATACAAGTATACTTTGTTAGCCAGCCTAAAGGACGCAGGGCAGGAATTATCCTGTTCTGCTGACAACCTCAGTAGAAAAGAAATGGCTTTATTTGACTGTAATTCCGAAGAGAATAAGAGTGTGGCTATACCCTGTGGTTTTCTGGGGTTTTTTAACTTTTTTTTTTTTCTGTGCTCATGATGTTTTATTACTTTTACAGAGCTATAATAATCCGAAATGGTGAGGTTATTCCAATGTCTTCGGAATTCACTCCAGAGACTGAACGCCAGCGACTTCAGTATCTGGTAAGAGACCTGAGGACCAAATCAGGTGCTGCTGATGACAAGCATTGCCCAGTAATATCAAAGGCTTAGAGAAATGCTGCTGAGTTGCTGTGGCTCAGTGAAGGGTGATGTGTCCACTGAACATCAGTGACTGATCATGTATGTCTTTAAGCCGTCAGCAGATGTGGAGAAAATCCTGGTGGTGCAAATCTCAATGAAATGAGTATTACCTCTTCAGCAAAGGCCATCGATTAGTGTGGCTGTGCTTGTGTACATTGTTCAGCTGCAGACCCTTCAGCAGCACACTGGTGTTGGATTTTGAGAGCTCAGACACAGAGTTAATGAGCCACACATGTATTTCAATCCATCCCAGTGCTTGCTGTGTGACAGTATAAAATACCACAGACTGCTCTTTGGATGTGAGTGATATTGCAGAGTTCGATCAATTTACTCAAACAGTATGCCAGTAGTATCTCCATCAGGAGAAAGATATCCAACTTAGAGGTGATCTCAGTGAACATTAGTAGCTGCAGGATAGGATGGGTGATCAAAGATTAGTTTCATTTACTGCAGCAGCACCTATAGAGCTGGGACAGGGTGACTAGCTGGGGACATGTGGGATGCTTTATAGACCAAGCTGTGTTGGCTGATAAGCTGCCTGAGGAATATAAGTTAAAATGTATGGTGTTATTTTTCATACAAACCATCCTGTTACTTTTTAAGGTTTTCTTCTATGGACAGATCAGCTGGTTGAAGTCGAGTAGTTGTTTGTCAGAATGTAATTTCTAACATGGCTTAGAGATTTCCTTTGTGCTTCTTCTATTTCTTTTAGAAATTTAAGCTTCAGCCAAGGCAGGGTCACTCTCAGCCTTGCCTGACTTAAGGTGGACAGGCCAAGGTTAGTGATGTTCCCAGGTCTTAAGGTGTTTTTTATTTTCAGCCTAGTTTTTCACTGTGGTTTGAAACTAGACAAAATGCCAGTGTTTGAAAGGTGAGGTGGAAGGTTTTAAAGAAAAAATTGTGTTTCCTCGATTGTCACATTTAATTTTTTTCAGTCAGATTCATTGGCTTGAAGCTAAAACTTTCAGAGGAAATACTGCTTTGGGAGTATTCATATTCAGACAACCAAATGGAAAAGAGGCCTAATAAATATTTACAGTTCAGTTACATTTAAAATAATTTGTTTGCTTCTAAAATAAAAGGTATCTTTAGCATCTAAGGGAGTCTGCTACTTCTGTAGGAAATATGAGATAAAACATTGCCTACAAGGGTTTTTGTTTTCTCTTTTGATGTCCTTTCTGGCTTAAATTTGAAACCAGTTGCTGATCTGAAAAGCATTTCTGCTGTTTCCTGTGGAAAATTCCTTTACCTTTGTTTGTCTATTTTAATTCTGTATGTAACAAATATGCCAGGTTTATGGGTATCATGTTCAAAGAGAATACATGCAAGACAGCAAGAGCGTGAAACAAAATTACAGATAATTTCAAACACAACATTCCCTAAGTAAGATTTTTACTCTTGTGTTTAAAAAAAGAAAACTAAAAAGATGACTCCAAACTTCTTGCAAAGTTGGCATAAGCATTACACTCCAAAGTTTGCATCTATCTTCCTAATTAGATCCCAAATAATTCCTCTTATCACTTGTCTGTCCCCGGGTTCTATTAGTCTGTTGTTCTACTATCAACAACTCCCGTCTCTTGTTCTGTCTGAAAGTTATTTACTTGGAGCCTATTTTCTTATTTGCAGTTAAAGCTGAGTTTCTTTGTTTCAAATATGTTCTTCCTGCACGATAGGAAGAAAATCCCTTAATCACTTTAGCATTAATATTTTACTTGGTAAATGCAGAGATCCTGTTCACTATGAGGAAATTACTGTACAAGCAAAGGGAGGGTATGGATTTACAGCCTGCAGGCTGTTCCCTGTGCAGCAGACACTTTTGGTGCTGTCAGAATGAAGGAGCTTCCATCTGCCTAAATTTAGTGCCTGTTGATTCCTTCAGTCACACAGGATGTTCTTTTAGGCCCTCTTTTCTGAGCCTTAATTTCTGTGTGGAAAGAAATCCATGGGATAATTAGTTGTTCAGGTCATGTGAGTATCTTATATGAAGTCCTCCAATCTAGTCTTAGACAAAACTGTGCTTCAGCTAATACTGATTGAGTAACTGAGAGGGGAGGGAAGCAAATGGAAGCAAAAGGACCTGCCTGTCCTGGCAAGTTTATTGCCATGCATCCAAGAATTACCTTGGCAGTAGGCCTCTGGCATGGACACCTGAAAAGAACAAGTTGTCTACCCATTCATTCTGACTTTGAAGCAGCTCTGAGCCTGGTCATCGCTCCATAGGAGGGCAGTGGTGGGGCAGCATCCAGCTGCAGACTTCAGGCTGGCTATATGACAGACTTCTATGTCAGGCGGCTTGTGACAGTATTGCAGAAGGCAATCAATCCTTCAGTCAGAGAGCTTCTTCAGATGTAAAGTGTGAAAGCTCCGCACCAGTATTCCCTTGATCCTTCAGTTTCTGTAGAGGTTCAGTGCACCATGTTGCTTCCCTTCCACTGGTGGGCATTCAAAAGCCTCCTTTTCTTCTGAATTTGTGTCTCTTTTGTTTTTAGCACTATCACAGGAGACCTCCACACATCAAAAGTACTGACTTCCCTTATCAGTGTATCTTGAAGGAAAAAAAATCCAGTATTTACTGGGAACTGCTCTGGTAGATTCAGCAGTTGTGCAGGCAGTAACAGCCAGAAGCAGTTTTTCTTTCATCTTCTGAGGAGACTATTAATTTCAGTCATGATAGTCTAAATTGCAACAGTAAATAGGATAGATTTTGTTACTTATTCCTTTGGAAAACGTGTTTAAAATGAATAGTGAATTGAGTGTACTGCAGATGGGTGTATTTCTATTAGTTACTGAAATTTACATTTTCAAGATGTGATGTGAGGTCAGTGTGGTGTTTGTAGCATCTTCATGTGTGCAGCCAAACAGCCCCTCTGAAGTTCACCAGAAACGGTACACCTCTTCTGCCAGTGCAGGTGTCACTGCTGGCAGAGACTGGGTGGCCGCCAGTGACAGTGACTATGGGTGCTCTTTGTGTTTGCCACCATTCAAGCAAACCATTCAAAGGTTCACAAGCCCAGATAGTCATGGGCTCAAAGGGGATCTATTCTTATTTTGTTGCTCAGGTGAGGATAATAGTGAGACTAATATTCACCTGCTGAAGGATGCCTGCAGAACCTGAGCCTGAAGAGGAAATGAACCTAGATCTCCTAAATGTCCAGTCAGCGCTTCAATTGCAAGTCAGTCAAGATGTAATTCTCTCAGTTTTTGGCTCCCTGTATCACCCAGCATAAGATTACTTCAGCCGTTTGATGCAGTGGATGATGCTGTGGTAAAAGAGATGTATGGTTCCATGGAAGGGGTCCTGGCCTTTCACAAGATGAGAGACCAGTCAAGAGATGGATTTGGCTTCTAGTCTTCTCCTTCCTTTTGCCACCACATCCTTTAATTTTAATCTCTCTTTGTTTTAAATGTGTCCTTATGATAATGGCTGAGTTATTTGCAAAACTTCTGGGTGTGCTGGGCTGTGCGTGCTGTTGTGAGCAGTAGTCCCATATAGTGGAATATTCTTTTGGAGAAAAGGGTGCAATATAATAAAAGTATAAAGTTGTAAGATAATAGCTGGTGTAGGGGAAGGCAGCAAATCTGAAAATAGCACAGAATGCAGTGAAATCACTAGTGCCAGCAACTTTCCAGGGCAGTGCCTACTGAAGGAGTGGAAAAGGCAGTGGCAGGCCTTACTGAGTTGCAGATAAGATATATGCAGTGTTTCCTGCCACCTAATTAACTGGCATGCTAGTGTGTAAGTCTAGGTTTATCTTAATTTCATGTTTGCTTTTCTAATCACCAGGAAACACAGCAGGAAGTAAATGCCCTTTTTAAACAACCATGACTAATATTTCTTTGACTGAACTTCATTTTAAACAACTAATTTTGAATGCAATACATCCATCCCCAAAACACACCATAAAATGGCAGAGTACCAAAAGCACACAATGCAGACTATGCCAGATTTATGCCAAAATAGCTCTAACAGCTTCTGAAAGAGAAAATATGACAAATGTTCCAGTTCCATAACACAGAATAACAATGTTGTCTGAAAATACCTCATAAGGATACAGGAAGTGTTTGGTAGCCACACTATTTGTTAAATTTCAGGTTCTCTGAGTGGTGTTTCTGATCTGAGGTTCCTGCAAATTAAGACTAAACAAATTAAAAAATGGAAGATACATTGTGTCATCAAAGGTGAAATTCTGGTAGTTAGTTCGCTTATCTTTTTTTTGTTGTTGTTTGATCGCTTGAGAGGATTTCATGG
The DNA here is from genome assembly GCA_039654755.1 of Calcarius lapponicus. Lineage (NCBI taxonomy): Eukaryota > Metazoa > Chordata > Aves > Passeriformes > Fringillidae > Calcarius > Calcarius lapponicus. The sequence continues at coordinate 33,071,765 of CM077463.1, read as the reverse complement.
TTCTGCTTGTCTATCTGTTTGAAAGTTCTGTAGATTTTTAAAATGTTGTTTTTTGTTTATTTTCTGGTTCTCATGCCCAGCGTGGTTTTCTAGAGGTGGGGAGAAGATCCTGCCTTGTACATGGAGAACAGTTCTCAACAAACCCAACTGGAAATTGCAACTGAGTTTTGTAGTAGAGCATTCTTCTCTCCGTAGAATTACCAGTGAAGTATCAAAAGTAACAGTTTAAAAATGGTAAAAAATATGGAAAATTAAATAAATAAAGCAAAGCACAACAAAAATCCCCATTTCTTCACATAAGAATTCAGATCTCAGACACCAGAAGCTTCCAAATTGCTCTTTTCCCTCTGTTTCACTGATGCCAAAAATATTAGAATCAAGTTAAGATCCCTGGATTGTAAATCAAGCATTGAGGCTTGGCTGTGGAAGAAAAGTCTTATTTGAACATTAGCAGTCCACTGGTAACTGTGCCAGCTTTATTAATCTTATTTCAGTTATGACCTCAGACTTTCCATCTGAGTAAATCTTTATGCAATGCAGTCTCTCCTGGTTGCTTTACCTTTTCATTAAGGAAAATTCTTGGTTTTAAGTGAAAAAAAGCTAAAAGCCTGTAATGTTTTTCTTCTGACCCTCTTATTCAGACTAGTAATCTCACAATCTGAAGGTTGGATAACTTCATTTTGATATCAGGTGTGATTGTTTTTAAAGTATGACCTTGTTTTGTAGGCAGGTGACAGTATTTAGCTGGTAGTGGTTTGTAATGTTTTAATCAAGATAAGCTGTGCATTTTTAAAAGCTAACCAAATTTCATTTTGAATGCAGACTGACTTGATTGTTTACAATATCACCGACCAGAAAAAAATTTAAAAATACCAAAACCAATCCAGCTCTTTGTTATCATACAAAGAAAAAATATCATTCATATTATGCGATGCATCAAACCATTAGGAATTTTCCATCTGTTTTGCAACTGGAATGAAAATAAATAAAATAAAAAAGCTTACCTGTACTTTTAAATGAAGAAGTCCTTTTTTTCATACTTCCAGAGTTCTGGAAGTATGAAAATTCTCATGTGGACTAATACTGCTGAACCTCTCAAAAGTCACTAGTGCTTCTCAACTATTTCTGCAATGAGGAGAGGGATCCAATTAGAGGGCCCTTGACAACAATGTTTGGGTGGAGAAAGGGACCTTGGCTGACTGCAGACTGAAGAAAAAAAAAAGTAATTCCCTTAACTGTACACAGAGAGAATTTGATGGGAGTTCCTGTTCCAGGAAGGGATCGTGGTGTCAAGATCACTTGTGTGCTTGAAAGCCATCTCTTGAAAGCAGAACCCAGTCTTGTTGGCTACACACAGCAACCTTCCTCAGTCCTGTTCCAGCCATTTTCTGGAAGGATGTCTGGTGATGGGAACAGGGACAAGCTGATAGAAAGTTAGCGTTGTGATATGCTGAGCCTGATAGAGCTTCTATCAAATTGAGTGGGAGCAGGCTCAACTCTTAAATGCAGGAAATATTTTATTGTGAACTATCTGCATGACAGATGCCAGGTAGATCAATAAGGGCTTCCAGTGCTTCCTGCTGTTTACCTTTGATGAGCACTAGATTTATGGCATATATACAAACTAAACCCCAGCTCATCATCTCCCTTGATGGCAGCTGCTGCTGAAGATAAGACAGGCTTTATTGCCTTAACTGGCTTGATAAGGAAAAAGAGTTATCTGCAAAAAGGTTAAGAAATGCAACTTTTTTTCAGTTCCCTTGCCAATTTGACTGTGTCTTTCATAAGAGCTCGCTCACAGTGCAGCTTTGTGGAGGAAGAGAGAAAGGCTTGTTTATTTGAGTACTAAAGAAAAAGGAGTGAGATTTATTTCAGAAAGAAGAAATAGAGTATGTTTAGGATTAACCTATCATGTCCAGTGATCTGTCTATAAATTCAATCCAAAAATTTACACGGTGGACAAAGACTCTCATGATGCTCGCGACTATGGTCAGCTTTGGAGAGCATGAGTCAAAGGCACAACTCTGGCAAAGAGGCCTCCCAACATCTGCAGAGCAGTGCAACACAAAGGACATGAGCAGCATTTGAGCATTAAAACCATCAAAGGCCTTAGTTGCAGTTGTGACACAAAACTGCTGCTGCTTTTCTTAAAGTCTGTTTTGGATGAAGGATGTAGTTTTTCAAAAACAAGAAAATAAACTGCTTTGTAGCTTGTGTTTATTTGCAGTGTCATGTGATGGGGTGCATTTTTCTCAAGGTGGTGACAATTAAAATGTGGTAGCAATGTTAGGTTTTCTGTGTTGTTGGCATAGCTGAACTGGGAGTCAAAAAGCTTGAGCTTCACTGTACAGTCACCCCTTCAAGTCTCTCCGTGGCTTTGTATTTGCCCGTTCCTTTCTCTCTTGCTGACTTACAAAAGAGCATGTGTTCTGTTTTACAAAGCTCTGCAGACTCCTTCAGGGTCAGTGGATGAAGTCTAGTTAGAGATCCCAAATCTTGAAGAGTAGGGAGAAGAAATAAAGGATTTTGAGGGCAAGAGAACTTCTAAGGCTGCATAAGGCTGCTGCTGGATATCAGGCAGGGGCAGAAATGGTGTATGTGCATTGTTTGCTGAAATGGAGCACATCATCGTCCTTATTTAAAAAGAAGGGTAGAGGAGTGGGTGGAATTTGTGTAGGAAGGGACCAGGAAGGGATGGTAATACTAGTTCATTAAAAATAGATGATGTCTTGTTTTATGTGGTATCTGTGGTTTGATTTCTGCCCACAGGCTTACATGCAGCCTCACTTGCTGGGAAATGAATTCACACATCTAGAGTTTCCACGGAGGGTGCAGCGCAAGGAGGTTGGAAAGAGGATGCTGTACCGTGACTTCAACATGACTGGCTGGTAAGAATGTGTCCTTCTCAGCATGGGGTCAGCCTTCTCCCCCAGCCAATGCCTACTTTGTACCTATCTTTGATTAGTGTAAACTGCATCAAATATGGAGGTGTACTCCTGCACACTAAAAGAAAAGGCATTTCCTTCTTTCATTGTATCTTTCTTCTAGAAGATAATGTTTTAAATAAGTGGACCTCCCTCCAGAGAGTTCATGGTAGTGTGGGAGCACTACAAAGCAGAGAAAGCATATAAAGGCAAAGATGTGCCAGGGGATCTTTCTGAAAGCAAAACAATTTTCCTATCTTGGACATAATTTTTTATAAATTCTGGTTGAGTGGGTCAGTCTTTTAAACCAAGACGTTGGGCCATCATGCCTTACGTGCCGAGGAAAGCTTGCAGAAGGGAGGAGCTGCCTCCCTACTCCACTGCTGCTGGCCCTTGGTTTGGATATCCCTTGAGGAATTGTTTTAGACATGGGCCTATCTGAACACAACCAGCCTAAAATGAAAAGGCTTGAATGAACAGCATGGACTTAAAGAAGTGAAGACAGAAAGAATGATGTGGGTTTTTTTGTTCCTGGCTAAATGTCTTCATTGTTTTTTCTTTGTTCAAGAGGCTCCTTGGAGAAGCCCTAATCTTTGCTGTTGTGAGTTCTGTGCATGACCTATAAAGGTAAAAAGCCCAATATATGCAAATGGTCTTCATTTCCATGGCATTTGTGTTTTAGTGTCGGTAGTAAATGTCCTTTCAGGAAGAAAAAGGACAGAGGGGTTAAAAAGAAAGCCTATTTTAGGTTTGAAAGTCTGGATGCTCACATACAAGTACAGCTCTACATAACTTTTGCTTTGTTCCATGCTTTATGGACCATAAATATAATTATGTTTTAATGGCAGAATAATGATCTAAGTTTAATATAATCTGAAGTGTTTGTGCAGAACATGTAAATCTGAGAATAACCATCATTGTCTGTCATCTTGAACAGCTGCTAGTAGAATATGCAGTTTCACCCAGAGAGAATGATGACTTCACATTTTAAAAAGGCTACAGGCATGAGCAAAAGAATAGGAACAGAATGAGAACATTGGATCAACTGAGGACTTAGACAGCAAAACATTTGGAAGATCATGAGACACTCTCCCAGTTTCTGCAGAAGGAGGGTTTTTTTGTTAAGCTCCCAGATGTCTCTGGAGACACCAATAAAGAATGGTTTCATGTAGACTTCCAAAAGCTCTTTTTCAAGATGTGACATGCCAGTTGGGAGGAAAAACATGTGGGGGAGAGCTACAGAAGTATCATAGGCCAGGAACTTCCTGAGAAGAGGGCAAGAACAGATTACTGTCATCATGGCTGGAAAGCAAAGAAGGTTTCTTCAGGTTCGTGGGAGTTGTTTTGCATTTCCCTGGTTGGTTAGTGGTCTGGAAAGGAAATGAAGTTGGAATGGTTGAAGTTGCAGCATTGGCAGGTGACACTGCAGCTCTTTTCCTATGAAACAACAATGACCATGAGGTACTGCAAAGAATTAAGTGATTAATGCAAATGGGCATTGCAGTGATCAAATTTGGTATTGATAAATACAAAGTAAAGCATGAAGAGGAAAAAGAAACTATTTATGCGCACTAGAGGTTCCAAATTGAAAATTCAAAAAACTCAGTGGAAGTTTTGCTTACTGCAGTATTTTTTTTCAGTCCAAATCAGCAGCAGAATGTTGAGATTCATACAGCAATAGACAGTTTAAAAGTTAAGTGAAGAGATAATTCTGTATATTTCTTCCTCACTTGTGAATGTATGCAGAGCACTTTACCTTATCCAAAATGGTCATTATATAGTTAATACTGTTTGGCATTAGAAAAAGGAACAGAAATTCTAAATGTAGAACAATGAGTAAGGTAGAAGAGCTTTGGTAAGTCAGACTGGCAGATTTGATCCAATGTGTTGCTTTTCAATACTGGTTTGTGAACTGTCTTAGCTCTAGCCTATAGGAGGAAGGAGAAGAAAGTTATTTTCCGTTTGATTTTTCTGAATTTCCTGAAATCTAGGACACACATTGATCCAGTTAGAGACTCTAATATGGTCAATGCAAAAATTGTCACCAGTTCAGTACAAATATGCTTAGCTGTAAGCAGTTATTCTGGAATAAATGCTTGAACTGTGACTTGAAAATTCAAGTCTAAATTCACCACAGTATTGTCCCAGAAAAAGGTGGCCTGTGCCAAGCAGAAGCATGTGGAGACTGTGGTGAGGCTACCTCTCCCTGCTGTTCCTTTTGACTTCTGGATGGAAGTGAAAAATGGGGCCTACATTTTTGTCCTAATAAAAGAATTGGAATCTTTCAGCTGCTCCGTATTGCACAACTAGTGCATCAATTACCTCCTTGTTTGCTTGCCTCAGGACAATAAAATGATGAGGAAATTGCTCTATTGCCATACATTTGTGTAAAACAGAGCCCTTCTAAATCAGGATCCATTTCTTTTTGCAAGGTTTCGCTCAAGGTGTTTGTTATCTGTTGGATTGTGTGCAGTGATCCCCTAGGCAGAGGAGAAGCAATCAGTTTCTGTTTATGTAAAAGTCTGGGTCAATTTTAATGGTTGTGATTGTGGACAAGACATTAGATTTCCAGTTCGGTGGGCCCTCGGAGGTGATGGTTTGAGGTGGCAGAGGTTTCTTAGCAGCTGTTTTCTACTTCAGCGATTTTGCTTCTATTTTCTTCCCTTTCTTATTCCTGGATTCAACTGATGCATCAGGACACAGTGGCCGAGGACACGTCTGTTTTGCATTTGTTTCTAAGGACACTATCTATCATGGAGAATAAATTAGCATATATATTCCTTTTCTAGAAAATGTCAGATGGTGCTTTGGCCAGCCAGAGCTTGATACTAAAATGCTGCTGAACTTTTATCACATACAATGCAGATGATCAATTGTGTGAATTGTTTTTTGGTCACTAACCTCATTGTGTGTTAACATTTGCACATACATGTAGAGAGGTGCAGCTGATATTAGGAAGAAAAAGTGACTCTTACACTTAATTACTTAATCCTTTAGTAAGAGAATGTAGAACACTCTCTGCTTTGATGTTTCCTCAGGAAACTAAACTGTTTTATTATAATTCAGTATAATTTTTGTGTTTTCTATTAGAAGCTGTATGACTTTTTTTTCCTCATTTTTATCCTTCTCCTTTGCTCCAAAGCTTTTCAGATTCTCAACAATGGCTTGGCTTGCCCAGCTTGTTTGGATTACAAAAGATTATTGTCTTTGGGTCTGTTATAATGTATTTGGCCCTTTATTTTTTCTTTCTTTATTTTTTTTTTCTTTTTCCTGTGAAGTTTCCACACTGGCTTTGTCTCCACAGCCCACAGTGGTAGCACAGCTGCCAAGTTTCCCCACAACATTAGGACAACCACTGATCCAGCAATGTGTGCCGCATCCCTAGCCCAGGCTGCCTGTAACTGCTTTGAGACCAGCCTTTCCCTTCCCGCTCCAGCTCGCCTCCCCTTGCTCCTTTCTTTGCAGTGGCAATTGCAGTGAGAAATCATGCTGTATTAAATATATGTAAAATAAATCCCACACTGCTGGGAGCTGACCATGAGCTGCCCTTCCTGCACCCTTGCCCCATGTGCATTGTGGTTGAACGATTGCAAAACGTGCAGTGTAGCTGGCAAGGCATCTTAAGAGCAGTTTGTCCTGCTGAACAAGCTTTCAAGCTGTCTGGAGCCATAATTTGCTGGCAGATATCTGTGTTACTGACAGTCTTTCACAGCTGAGTCTCTGGACTGGAATTTCCAAGCCCATGCCTTGCAGAGGTTAGACTTGTATTGGAGAGAGGTGTCGTGGTGGCTTTCAAAAGTCCTGGCAATAGAAGCATCAGGAAAGACTCAGAGGCCATGTAAGCAGAGACTGGTCAGTACTAAAAAGTGGGTTGAGTAACCTGAAGTGGACATGGGGGGAGGAGGGAAACGGCAGGCCTGGTGACAGCTGCTCCTTTAAAGGACTGCACAGAATTAGTGCTCTCTGTCTCTGGCTTTTATTTAAAGCTAAGACAGAGTTGGTCAGATTTCCTTCATGTGTACATCCAGTGTGAACAATTTGGAGGTATTTTACTTTGACTATATCCTAGAACCTTCAGAAACTTGGATTTCTGACTGGCTGTGTCCTTTGCTGTGGCTCCTTCCAGAGTTCCCCTCCCAGCCTTCTGTGGGGCTGGAGGAGCCTTACAGCGCTGTGCTTAACCAAAGGCATCCAGAAGGCACTACCAGTTGGCATCAACTTCAGTGGTTTCAAAATTAATTTTTTGCTCCTCCTTGGAACAGAAACAGTGGCTTTACTGCTGCTTGCATTGAACTGCAGTTCTTTAAAGGCTTGTATTCAGATCACAACTTCAGCTTTTTGACTTGATTTTAAGATGGCAAAAGAGACCTAGATAACAAGTATGGTTTTTGACCTATTTGTTGGTTGCTACCTTTGCCCTCCAGGAGAGGCAGAGCTGAGCAGCAAAGCTGAGCTGCACCCCATCAGAAATGGTTTGAGGCAGTGTAGTGCCCACCACACACCATGGGCTGAAGCCAAGGAGGCAGGGAGCAGGGGAACTGGGCACAGTCTCTGAGCGCGCCGTCTTTGCAGCAGCAGTGGAGCCCTTGCCAGCTCCGTGTCCGTGTGTCTGGTGAGGGAGTGTGGTGGCACACGGGGTCAGCCCCGAGGGTCAGACCTTGCTGGGGAATCGCCTGCCCGCATGATTTATTCCAAAGCAGGGAGGCTGGTGCCCTGAGGCAAGCACTAAGCAAAACCTATTTTATTCTAGAGTCAATATTGTCCACTGCCTGGAAAGCTGCCAGCCTGCTCTGCACTCACCCTTTTCTTTCCAACAGGGAATGTCTTTCAGCCTCTGAGCATCTGATTAAAAAAGCAACTTCACTTTTCAAGCCGTTTTATTTTGTTTGGGATGGATGCCTTTCGCTTTCATTGTGCAGCCCGCCTTGCCGTCTGCGGTTCAGACTCCAGCTCATAAAAACCAGGCTCTCATTAATCACTTATTGGGGATCCAGAATACCCGGTGAGAGCCAATGTACATGTTTTGCTTGGTAATGTGTGAGCTGATTTGAACAAATATTGCCAATGTGGCCGCTATCTTACTCTTTATTGCTGGGCTCAGTGTCCTTTGACAGCACATTCAGGTAGCCTGCCCAAGGAGTGCCTGAGCAGATTGAGAAATGCCACAAAAATGCTTTATGGAGCTGGCACCTGTGCTGCACCCTCCTTTAATATAAATTGATTTATTGAATCAAGCACAGAAGCCCTGCTGCAGAAACCTCAGGCTATAGTCTCTAGAGAACCACCTAATAAAACAGCCCCAACTGACACTCCTCATTAGCTTTTCCACCGATCCCAAGGCAGTATTTAAAGTGACAGTGTCCCTCTTTTTGGCCTGAATTTATCTGCTGGCTAATGCCTGTGGGTCTAATTAGCTTAGCATTATTAGTCTTATTCAGATAAGCTGCATTTCCTAACAGCTTGATTCCAACTTGTAAGAAGTAATTGGAAGTCTGCAAACCCTGTACTCTAACCTGCTTGATTGTGCCTTTTAGCCAAAATCATGTAATTTACAAAAAGTCATCCTTTCCCCCTTTTTTTTTTTAATTGAGCTTTTTTGTCTAGTGAAAAATTCTACGTTTCTTCTGCTGAAAACCTGGCTGTATTGTTGTGTTTGAGACCTCAGCTGTATCCTTTGTACAATCGCCAGGGAGAGATCAAATTTTAATTTCATAATTACTTCACGAGAAAGCAACCTTTTCCCCAGTCATGCCTGGTGTTAATTTCCTTCCAGCAACTTGCATTTTCATAATTTAATGATTATGGGGCACCTTTGCAGCACTGGGCCGTTCTGAAGGGGGGAGAGAGGATATCATTTTTGCAGCAGAAACCATCACCTGCCTAGCTTTCTGTGTCTGTGCTTTTGTCTCTCACTGCAAGGCAGTGGGGAGCGGGAGGGGACATGCCTCCTTGGTGCACACAGCTAGAGCAGCTTGCTGGGCTGTGCCTGGGTGTCTGGGGCACAGCTCTACAATGATGAATGGCTGTTTGCAATGTGCATGTTATGCATCTTTTCAGGATTTGCAGCCCTCACTGCAGGAGCAGCAGGAGGTGAGAGCTGACCTGCTGTGTACAGCACGTCGTCTCCTGACGGTGATGAATGGCTCGTTCCCCCAAGTGTGCACATGCCACAGGAGCTGAGCCAGAGTCTTTGGGGCAGGAGAAAGGAGAAACAGGAAAGTAATACTGCTGCAACAAGAGAGAAGGCTTAAAGTCTGGAGTAAAGCTCTGTGTAAATGGCCTCTCTGGGGCCAAATGAGAGTGATAAGAATGAGGTTGGTGAGAATCATGTTTTGCAATGACTCTGTGCATCTGTCCCTGCATGGCTGTGCATCTCCACTTGGGCTTTGCCTTGGTGTGGAATCGGGTGCTGCATATGCAAGGGCAAACAACAGAATCCCAGTCTGTTTTTTCAGAAGGAAACTAAACCAGAATGACATAATCTTCCATCTGAAAATCCAAGCAAAAACACCCCTTCGTCTTGATAAGCGAAGTCTCTTTCCACACTTGTGCTTTCTCTGGCTTCCCCATCTGCACAAATTTGACATAACCTCAGCTGGGTCCATAGAAGTTCTCTTTCTTTCCCATTGATTTATGGCTCTGCTTCTGGCTGATAGGAAGCCCCTTGCTCCTTGGGGTAGTTTCCAACACTGTTGTGGGATGGTGAGGTCTCTCCTTGCTGTGTCTCACTGCCTCCTCCATCCTGCACTGCAGAGATCTTTCCCAGAAGAATTTACTTTGTGATTCTTCCTCAACCTCGATCTCCTTTGCTTCCAGAGGATCCTAGCTGGCAAGTGTGGAGCAGGCACTTGAGTTTAACATGCACCCTTTCTCCCATCTGCCTCACAACAACCTTTTAACAAATACAGCAAAATACCAATTTACAAATAGTTTTTCTGTCCATCACAGTGCACTGCAGTGCACTCAGCCCACAAAGTGTTAACAGACCACTTCCCTTACCCTCTATCTCCAGAGTAAAATGCTGACAAACCTTCCTTTGTCTTTTAAGAGTAGAAGAAATGAAATAAATTTTAATAAGTGCTCAAGGCAGCAAGCTCACTGAGGGAAAAAAGAAAGTTTTGGCCTGCTGAGGCTGTTGTAGAAGGTGAACCTGCTTCATGCGCAGCTGCAGTATCTGCACACAGGTTTTGTCACTCAGTAGTGAAAGCTCAATAGGTCACAGCTAGTGAATGCAAGTGATTGCAATACTCTTGCTCTGTCCCTCCCAGCTTCTCCTTTTAAATACCTTCATTAATTTTTTTCCTGATTTATCTTTTTTTGGGCAAGGACCTCTCTAAACGCTTGAGATGCTTGACAGTCCTGTCCCTGACTTCTAACATTTTCTTTTAATGCTCCAATAGAGGTGAATGAACTAAAAAAGTCAGCCACACTCCAGGAAGTGCCTGAAAAATTTCTGGTGCATGTCTTTAAACTGGGATGGCCAAAATGGATGGTTTGCTTTGCTGAGGAGTTACTTCCACAGGAATATGTGGTGCTGGTGCTCTCCAAAGTGCAGACTCTGTCTTAGGACTGTACACAGCAGTGAAGGCTCCCTCGAGGTCCAAGGCCCATGTATTAGTCTGATTAGACCAAGCCAGAGATCACAAGTAATGCTGAGAGACTTTATTTTTTTTTTTAATTTTTAGATTGGTAGACAGAACTGGGATTTGCAAAAGGAAGCATTATACACTTTCAGGTTCATAAGAAGGTGTTTCTGAATTTTCTGTGAATAATGAGTGTTTTAAAACTTGTATGTTTTCCTCTTTACTTGAAAGAAGGCCTATGAGAGTATCTTGGTTAAGGTAGATCTTTCTCTAAAAACTGTTTTGTGTCCATGTGCATCAGTCTTTCATTTGGCTTTGCCATCATCTTTTCTCTTAACAAATGTCGCTACAGTTTGTGTGCCTTAATTATCTTTGTTTATTGTAATTTCGTTTCATTAAACTATGTGTTAGAAGAGCAATAGGGGAAAAATACTGAGACACTGAGCACTAGAGCTAACCTATCTAGAGGGTACTTAGTATCAGACAGTGCTGTCTGGACTTAAAGATCCTGACTCTGCAGAAGCACAAGTCTAAGGATATTTTTTAAGATTATGGCTGAGTTGAGACATAAATGGTACAATTTTCAGTGGCTCTGTGCCACCTGTACTACATATTTTTTCTTCTTGATAGTAAGCATGCACTTACACTGGTTAGGTGCCTGTAGTTCAATAGACAGTACAGATGAACAGTTCCTTTGGGGCTGATGGTTTAAGCTCTGCTGCCCAAAGGGTGAGCTCCATTCTACTGATTACTTGTGTGGGAGAGGAAAAGAAAGAAAGAGTTTCTATCAAGTTTTGTGTTGCTTAAAGATTAAAACATGATTTTCTGTTGGTATGACTAAAGAAAGTTGAGCTTGAGAAGGAGGTTTTTGGGATAGCTGGAGTAGTTTTGTTGTGAGTTGGGTTATTTTGGGTGAGGGGGAGAATTGGGGCAGGTGGAAGGTGTATGGATGGCCCGAGATTTGGTGGTTTTTAGAGTGATCACAAATCAGTGCTAGAAATACACAAAATCTACAAACCTGTCTCAGAGATGCCTTTAGCTTTGTACTCAGTGTGAACTAGGACTTTTATGAAGCTGTAGTACTTTCTCTTGGTTGCTTGCCACAAGTAGGTGTATTCCATGCTTCAAGCTAAAACCCTTTGATGATGATTTTCTTCGCTCTTTGTTAGGTTTAATTCTCAGTTTACTATTAGGTGTCACAAGCAGAGATGTGAAACACAAACTTTCTAAAGCCAAGTTCCATGAAAAAGCACAGCACAGGGTCTGGATTCCCCTGTTGTGCACAGAACTGAACCTTCCAGGTCAGGGTGGGTTGTGTTTTCAACACCATCTGTTGTGCCTGGGCATGCCAATGCAATACTTTTTGTGACCAGTAACCTTACACAGTTTGCCACGAAGGAAAATGGAATGTGGATTTTGGTTTTAGTCATCAACTTCTACTCTTATGTGAATTTGTATGTGCTTTCAGAAGGCCAATTTTAAGAACAACTCATAACACATACAAGACATTATTTAGGATTTTGGCTCTGAAATTTGCTTATGGGAGATGACTGGTTTTTCAAGTTCTGACCCAGAAATATGCAGGTAACTTTGATAATCTGGTAACTTTGATAATCTTTTATTTCAAGAGTGTAAAAGCACCAATCACCCCAGCGCTCTAAGAAACTTCTGTAGATTGTGTTGTGCATTTAGTAGCTCCTGGTTATTTTTTCACCGTGCATTTCAAGCAGATTCCAGTTAGCATATGAGTAACATCATGTCAGTCCTAGTTCTTTTGTTCTGACATCTCTTTTGGCTCCTGGTGCGATTTGGCCCGGTTTTCCAAAATGTTGATCCTGAGTCCAAATGTAACTTTGTGGGTGGTACATATGTCAAGGCCTAGTTCAGTATTTTTGGACAGCAGTAGCATTTCATAATTCTTTTGAAATGAAAAGAAGAAACAAAGTTAACTGAAAAAAATGCAGCTAGATCTAGCTGGGCACGAGCTTGCCTTTTCTACTCCCCACTGCTCCTCCTGTTTTTCCATTTGGAAAAATAGAGGCTTACGTGGCAGAAGCACTTAACAGGCTTTAGGCTCATTCAGAGCTGGAAGCAATAGCATTGCCTTGTCTTTATAACCTTTCTTGTCATGCCCTGGTGACCACCAAAACCTCTTGGGATGTGCACAAGGAAGACAGAGAGAAAGAGAGGGGAGGGTTGCAACACTGTGTTGTTAGGGCAGTGTGCTGGGCTGAATTACACAGAGGGCTGAATAAGGCCATGCTGGCACTAAAAGACCCAAACCACCCCCTCAGGTTCTCTGTGTATCTGTGTTTGATATACCTACTGCTGTATTATATCTTTATAGACAGTAACCAACAATATAAATGCAACTTTATTACATAAAATCAAGATAAATAGTCCAGAAGGTTGTAGCCTATGTGAAATAAACCCACATACAAAATACAGGCAGAAATCAAAATTAACTTCATATCTTCTTTCTGTCTCCCCGGTGCAGTTGCTGAGTTGTTAGCTGAAAAGCTGTGCTTCATGCTTTTATTGCAGCAAACCACACATTAGTATATTATTTATTCTGTTTCTCTGATAATGGAGGACATAGGTATTTTCTAGAGTGTCCTGGGTTGCTTTTCAGTGTGTCTGTGCTACCTCCGCTGCTGTGGTTGCAGTTCTGAGCATTGGTTTTTACGTGATGGTAATTTTTCAGGCAATAGCAACATCAACAGAAAAAGCACATTTGAGATGAGTTTGACACCCAAGTTCTAAGCCCAAGAGGTGACAGGCTATGAGTAACCACAAAATAAATCACTGCAGCTCTCTGGGCCTCCCTCACTTAGTTGCACAGCTTCAGGAGGTCACAGGCTGGCCAGCTGCTCTCCCTAATCTGCTGATGGAACAAGTTAGCTGCAGCCCTTGGAACATGGACTCCCCTGGTGTCCTTACACCGAGGTGTCACAGTTGAAGGCCTGAGGGACAGTGTTTTTTTAATGGTTCCCTGAAAGAAGCTGCACTCAGCAGTGGGGAGTGTTCTTTTGAAGGACACTGGCCTAAATGACACTTTTTTCCCTTCTTCCTAAAGCACAGTCAGTGGAGAGAGGGGAAAAAGCTTGGTCCCTGCTTTTGTCAACTTACAGGGCAGTGTAAAGTGAGGGCTTTGGTCTTAAATAGTTGTGGTTACCTTGCAGATAATATAGTCTGTGTGTAAAAATGGGTTTGTTTTTTCTTTAAAAAGGGGGGGCGGGGGGGGGGGGGGACTGCAAGTAGTTAAGCCACATCATCTTAGTTTTGTTTGCTGTTTTAACAAATATGTACAGCAATGTGAACATACAGTAGGAATAGTTGTCTTCTCAGGCTTGTGGCTTGATTAGTCATTTGACTGATGCCCACAATGGGCTCAGCTGATAACCATTTTCTTGGTGGCAGAGCACAGCTGGCTCTATGCAAGGCATAGTTCAGACTCCTCAATGACGTTTTCCCAGGTGTTCCAGTATTGTAGCTCCAGTTGGAAGCTTTGAAACATGCTCATGAGTAGTCAGAAAAGTAAATTTTTTGCTCTACATTCAAACCAGGATATCCAGCTTAGTGAGTGAGGCAGAGATATTTGTTGGGAATAAAGGAAGGAACAAGAGCAAAATCCATGACCAACTCCTCCTTCTCAACTAAATGCTGTTCCAGGTTTTAAACATCAGGGAAGTATTATCATGTTGGCTACATGTAGTAATCTGTGCCTCTTTGTTTGGTTTAAGAGCTAATTTATTTGCCCTCCCCAGTGCAGAATTCCATTTGAATGCCTTCACTGTATGTGTCTTAGAGAGATGGCCAAATATTATGGTTGTATATTCTAAGATATTCTTGACTACATGAAGGACCCACCACTGTATTTTGCAAACCTCACCTAGTTTCATTTTGGGAATTTATAAATAGTAATATTTTTTAGTATGTGAGGGGAGCCCTCCACTACTGTTTCTTCTATGAATTTTGATGGCTTTTCTCTTTCTTCTTGGTCCTTCCTCACCTCCAGAACTCTGATATCATCCCTTCCTCTGATTACTGGGAAATTTAAAGGTGGGGCTTAAATGTCTATGCAACTCTCAGTAAGTGTGAGTCTTGCCTGGGTGATGCAGCATGTACAGCACCATTTATTGATCCCAGGCCTGTGCCTGTGAAGCAGGGGGCAGTTTGATTACAATATAGGATTTCACCCTTAATTTTTAATTTCCTGCTGGTTTACGTGACAGCCTTAGCATTGCATAAACGCGATCCCGTGTGACTCTCGGGAGCTCAGGCAGCCATCCTGGAGAGCCACACAACAGGGGCTGGCAGTGGCTGGCAGGGGATCTGCCCAGCACCTTCCCTCCCCCTCTGGTTTGTGCACTCAGGGTGCTTTTGTTGTCACCCTGAGGGCTTTGGGCATGGATGGGCCAGGAGGGAAGCACAACATGCAGGGAAAGGCTGAGGAGGGATGACACTGTGGTATGAAGGGAAGCATGCCCCTCTGGGGCAATGCACCTGAGCCAAAAAGCTACAGCACCTGAGCTCAAGCATGTATCATGCAAATCACAGGACTCTACAGCTTATGAGAATGACTGTTGTCTTCTGTTGGTTTTTTTTTTTTTTTTCTCACTGGCAAAATTGCTAACCTTCTCACCTCATCAGTGTCAGCAGCTGGATGTGTAAAAGGTAGAGGTCACAGGCATGTGTTAAAGAGAATCAGAGCATGAGCATTTACTTCTCTTGTATTTTGTCCATGGGAAAGCTGCTGTGAAGTGTGAAGCCTCTGACAACCTTGACTGTTGCAGTCAAGGTCAAATGAGCACTAAATATCCTAAGACTTCAGCACATGAAGCTTGACTTGGTTCTGTGGTCCTGGAGGGTGAGAACAGGATCAGACAGCTGTTTCACACCATGTGTACATGTCCTGTCATTGCTCACGTTTCACATTAACAGTGTCAATCTAGGCATTGGTAAGTTTCTTGGGTTTGGAGTTGTTTTGTATCGGTTTTTTTTTTGGTTGGATTTGGGGTTTTTTATGGTACTGTATTATGGTGTAGCTGGTACCATATCTGACAATATCTTACCTGATTAGGATGTTATTCCAGTTCACCTCTTTCTTTGCAATCAATAGGAGCAGCCTGGCATGTTATATATATTCCCATCTTCACTTTTCCTTTTAGTGAAATGGATATCTATTTACAGAAAACCTTCCTGCAGAAAAAGAAATTTACATCTTGGTTCAAAGACAGAGTCCCTAGGAAAAATAATGATTTTTTTTTTCTCCCCCCATTTTTGAAATCACAGCTGCTTGTTTCAGGGCCTGGGTCACTAATTGACTACAAGCTTTATAAATGTTGTTTGTCCTCCCCCCACAGGGCATACAAAACCATTGAGGAAGATGACTTGAAGTTTCCCCTTATATATGGAGAAGGCAAGAAGGTGGGCACATTTGCTTTTCTCGGACCAAAGGAAGAAGGAATTCTGTGCTGTTTACCATTCAGTTTAGCCCATGGCAGTCCAGTGTTTTCCACTCAGTATCTCCTTATTTTATCGTTTTGACAGCTTGAAAGAATATTTTGTTTCTGTCATAAATCAGTCTCATGTCTGGGGGGTGGTGGGGAGAGCTCAACATAGTAATAACCATTTTGCAGCAGTCATTTGTTGTTTAGTTTGCTTTTGTTTTTCTTTCATTGTAAATAGGCTACAATGAGAGTATCGTAAGTAATTGACTTCAAATGTTCCTGTTTCATTGTAAAATAAAACTAGAACAAAGCAGGGAGATATTTAATAGTGCTCTGAGATGCAAAACTCTAATTTGGGAAGAGGAGGGATCAGGACAGGATTTGTAAAGTATAACACCTTTGACACCAGCTGAAGAAGATAAGGTTGTGTGAACTCACTGTTGAATTTTTCTGACGTGTGAAGGCTGATAGTTGAAAGGGAGAAACACTGTTCTGTTTGTTATGCTTTGTTTTCAGCTCTGTGATTAAGAACAGTGAGATCGTTAGTGTTGGTCCCAGCAAGCTTAGCTGGATGCAGCAGTAGGATCAATATAAGGATGCAGTGGTGTCAGTTTGCTGATATTGGTATGCTTGCTGTGTTTCTAAATAGTGCCCCTCTGCTGCATTAGGTTCTTATCTCAATGCAAAAATAGACGCTCTTCAAAATTAGTCCATGTTTTGAAGGTTCAGACCTGCAGCTTATCTCTGAATTTCGTTAGGTTTATAATTATTTGCAAAATGTTTCATGCACATCTTTTTAATTTACTTTCTTATGGCTCTGTGGACCAGGAGTCACTGAGGCAAAATGATTCTGAGTCAGTTGCTCACCATTAGTGATGCTGAGCTCCCTTGCTCAGAAGCTGCTGTGGCTGAGCTTGAGTTTGGGGGAAGTGATCTGCAGAGCACAGAGAGCAGGGTTCCCTGGGAGGCTAAATGGCTGGTCAGTCTTTGGAGCAGATTTAATGAAGGAGAACCCAGAACCTCTTGGGACACCACTCATGTCTCAGAGGAAGGTGCTGGGAGAAGGAAGTGGCAGATGTGAGGGAGCTGCAGACCTGCTGTAGAGTGATTCTCCCTAGAAGAGAGCACTGTGGTCAGTGCTGCTGTCACGTGTGTCTTCAGCAATTCAGGGTGCCTTTGGCACCTTTCCCTGGTAAAGGGAATATGCAACAATATGTCAATAGGAAAATACCATGGATTCGTTATGTGAGTAGTTGAGCTCCTTGTCCTCTTTGTCAAACCTATACTAACAGTATAATTTGCTGAAGGAATGCTCTCAAAGACTGGTGTGGACAGCGAGGTGACTGGGTTAGGTTTCTCTAGACCCAGTACCTTAGAGATGGTGAGTGGGATGTGGATGAAAACAAAGCTTAATAAGGAGGAAAATGGAGATGGCTTGAGTGTGAAAAGTTTGACATTGTTTTGCTGTGTTAAATCTAGAGTTTCTGGGAGAGAAAAGGGAATTCATCCCTAACTGTAGCCATTACAGAGTAGGAATATTATCTCATTCCTTATTGACACAGTCCATGTAAAAAGATGTCATCCCACTGTTTTTCTTTATTTCCAGGCTCGGGTTATGGCAACAATTGGAGTGACTCGAGGACTGGGAGACCATGACCTGAAAGTGCACGACTCCAATATATACATCAAACCTTTCCTGTCCTCATCTCCTGAGGTAAAACAGCCAAGGTTTAACTATCTGATTTGTGAGAGGGAAATAAATTTACTTAGTGTGTTTATTTGTTCTTCTCAAATCATCCCTTCTGCCTGTGATCCAGTCCAGGTAACATGCTGCCTTTTCCGAAGGTGCAGCGTGATAGTAACATCCACACAGTAGTAACTAAGTTCATAGTAGATTCTAAGTTCCCCAGCTGTGTGCTGGTTGCTCCACATCCCTGTGCTATGGTTATCCCAAAGCCTTGCCATTCAGTGTGACAGACGCCTGTCTCTCCTCCCACCTTCATGTGCTTCAGCTCCCATAAAGGCCTAGATCATGCTGCCTTCACAGAAGATGTAAATCACTGTACTGCAGAAGGGATGTCTTCCACAGCAGTGTAGTATCCTGCTTTACACAGAGGATACCAGATCAACTCTTAAGCAGGAAAATGCCAAGAGTCATAGGAAGGGTACTTCATGCTTCCACCTGTATGCCCCTTAACCTTCAGTTCTTTTGATAGTTTTGTGCTAATACCAAATAATAACGCTGTGCATTCCCAAATGATAGTGTTATGAGGAGACTACATGGCATTTGGGTTAGGGGTAGTTTTAAATGCCTCCTTCATTTTGAATGGCCTCATCACAAGCAATTCCACCCACTTTTTGACCACTGGAGACCTTGCAGTGAAGGATATCAAGCCTTCCAAAGGGATTTAAATGTATTTGTTAACAAGGAACGTGCAAGCCTTGCTTTTTTTTCTCCCATTGTAACTGCATTCCTCCTGTTCCTACATCAAGGAACAGATGTCACATATTTTTCATAAAATATTAAACAAGGGCAAGCCATCTGATGACAGCACAAAAAGAGACAGCTTTGCTTCCATGGCCCAGATGCTGCAAACTGTCCATTGTCAACTGGATTGCCAAAGTTTTAACCATACCCAGTATTTGACCTTGAATTGTTGCTTGCTATAGCAGTATGAGAGAATGAAATCACACAAATAACATCATACTGCTAGGAAGGAACCAAATTATTAAATAAACCTTGCTTATAGCATCTCCAAGGCAAATTTGTCACGAATGTTTCAGGCTGCTCAAAGAATCACCAACAAAAGTATCAACAAAAGCAGGTTCAATATTAAAATGAAAGCATGACAAAGTTTGTTGGCAGGGTTCACTCTACTACTTACTAGATTGTTGGAGGACACAGAGAAAAAATTGGACTGAAATCTAAAACCAATCAAGTTAAAACTAAAGTTAGCCAAAATTATCTATGTGGGAGCCTGGGGCAAAAATGCTTAAGGGTAAGGTAGAAGGATGAGGGAAAGGTTAAGAATCAAAAGCAATAAGGGAGACCCTCCTGTTGAGTCACTAGGTTCAGAGTAGACCCCCTTGCCAAACTTTTCCCTGGACTTGACCACCAGTTTAGGCCCAAAGGTTTTAACAACACTTAATCAATAGCTGAATTTAAACAATTTAACAGAAGATTCTATAGAATTTACTGTAAGCACAACAGTAACTTATTTATAGGCTTAACTTACAAATCTAACATATTTAAGAATTTAGCAGAGCAACATTCCTAGTACCTTTGCTGTAGCATATTCACACTCATAGGTACACAGACCAGACCTAAAAGAGTATGTACACATGAGGAGTGCTCAGGAGAGCTCAAAGGCTCTCACTTGGACCCACTGTTTATAGGGTTGCACCAAAGTTGACTTTAGCCATATTAATTTTCCATTCTGGTTGCAATTTGAGTGGTAACTTTCTCTGAAAGTTTGATAACTTCGTTATGATGTTGTTCCATTTGGGTTGTTATTGAGGTAAGAATAAGTTTCCAAAGCTGTTTGAAAAACGCCAGAAGCTCGTTAGACAGCACAAGTTCCTGGGAGCAGACAGTGTTTCTGATAAGCTTGAGAGAAGCTCAGCCCAGGTGCTGTTCATCATGGCCAAGGCCTGACAGTATTTCTGAGATTGTAGTCTGGCCTGAGGAGAGGCAGGGAGGAAGGATGCACCACCACAGTCCACCCCACAACTAAAGGTGGTCTGGCTTACTCCACAGAGTGGTGATGTGATCCCCTCTCCCCTCTGTGCCTATAAACAGAGATAGAAAATTTATATATATTTATTATGTATAAAATATATAGTAAAATTCCAATTATAAAAATAAAAATTTTTAAAGTCCTGAGAGAACCCAGCCCTGAAGAAAAAAGGGAGATCTACAGACAGCCCCTTCTTCGTGTTTCCTTCCTATCAACTGTGTACTTTCCCCCTTTGAATGTGTGGTGTCCCTCGCTTGAGACCTGCTCCTGTTCTCCTCAGCCAGGCAGGCAGGAGCTCTGGCCTCATCACTGTGATGGATTTAATGCCAGAAAAATGATGCAATTCCACCTATTTATTTCTCTTTCTGGCTTGCTGAGACTCAGTTTTTCTGGGGTACGTAATGGCTGCAGCACAGCATCCCAGCAGTATCATCTCTGCCAATTGCTGCCGCAGTGTTTGTGTGTGTCTATAAACCAAAGCTTCTCATGGGCTTTTCTGATTTGTGGGGAATATGTCTGTACATGTTCAAATTCTGGAATGTGGCATCCAGTTTGTATGCTAGGCACGTTTCAGGATCTCTTAACTGCTTTGCAAAAGGGAAGCAAAATTTGCTTTGTTTCCACATCCTCTTCACAGCTAAATTCAGCAGAAATGTATGAGGGCAGGAGGAGGAAAGACAGAGCACCAGCCACCTTAATTTAGAGATATTGGCAAAAAAACCCTGAGTATTATTAGGAAGTAGCATATGCTCCAACTTGCTTTCTATTGCATCTCCTCCTCTTAATCATCCCTTGCCTTTCTTCCCAAGGAAAGCCCCAGTGCTTTAACTCCTCATGTTTTTCCCTGACTTGTTCTGTCCAAACATGGGCAGCGCACCTTGCACAGAAACCAGCATTAAGAAACAACATTTACTTTATTCTGCCATCTGGGAGGCTTGGTACTTGGAAGCCAAGGCAGTGGTGTCAGGCAGCAGTCATATTTGGTCCCTGTGCAGCACTGGATTCTGAATTGTTTGTATAGAGGTAGGGAAGCGCAGTGTGTGGTTTCCAGACCTGGAAAAGGGGAGGCACAGGAAATTAAGGCACAGAGTGAGTCGTGACAGAGGGAAGATCCAAGTCCTCTGGCTCCTGTTTCTGTGCCGTAATTGCAGTGTTCTTTCTCGAGTAAGGGGCAGTGTGGTGAGGTTTCTGAACATTCTACTTCCAGCGTGACAAAGTTCTGGTATGCTGAATCCACCAAAATTTAGCTCAAGGAAAGGTAAACATCCCTGAGACTACATCCAGAAATAGGCATATAATAGTAATTTGAGGGTGGTGTGAAATGATACTTTGACAGAGTGCCAGGCTATGGGAGGAAAAGTCATGCAGCCAAGACTGACAAATGTAATCAGTATTCACTGGCTCAGCTGTTACGAGACCAGATTTGGAGGACTTCTGCAGGTTGGTGAGCTCTAGAGATTTGAACCTTTTATAATGAACTGGAGTAGCACAAAGCAGGCAAGCCATGGCTGAGGCTCTCTGGCATGAAATTAAATATTTATTTTTCATAATGGAACAGTTAATTTGAAAGCTTTCAGCAGGAAATTCTGCTTTTCAAAACTTAGAGCGGCCTTGTTGCAGATGAAAGGCAGAATTTCATCCTGAAATTTTTTGAATGGCAGCTCAGCTATTTGGTGGGGAAAGATGGGGCTCTGATGGCAGCATTTGGCCCTTGCCAGCAAGGAACCCAAAGCCAGCCATCAGAGTAAAGGATAAGAAGGTAATCAAGAAAAATTTTTGTTAATCCAGTGTTCATAAAACCTTTCTGACAACTCCACAAATATGTCCAAGGAGACCATTTTAGATTCATATCTGCCTTCTGGAGAAATCCTCAGGAATTACACATCCCAAGGAACAAATAAGGCAAATACATAGGGAAGCACAGCATGATCAAAGGGAGTCAAAGTGGCTTCAGGGAGCAAACATCACACTTAAGTGGCTTCAGTCCTTGAGGTTATGTCAACAAGAGAATTAAAATAATAATAATAATAAATACAGTTGATGCTCTTGCATGACCACTTTGATTCCTCAGAACATTTGAGAAACTGTTGTGCATCACAGGTTATTAATATAAAAGATATGAAACTACAGACAAAGTGGAAAGTTGGCACAGTCTACTGGAAATTGGCTAACGGGCAGGAAACAAAGGGTAGCAGTAAAAGCTAAAAGGAGATTAATTGGTGAATGCTGCAGGGAGCAGTGTTGGGACCCACTTTTTATTATTTACATATAAATTACATGGAGAGTGGTAGTGAAAGATCTCATCATTTGCCAGGAAAGCTGCACTGGATAACACTGCGCATAAAAGGGATGATACAATAAGGAAAGGGCTTAATTTATTGAAGTAGCTGTGTTGATCAATAGTGCAGGGAGTGAATGCGGGCTGTTGTTCAGCTGGAATTCCCTGAGGCCGGCTGCTGAGGAGCACCTCAGGTGGCTGCAGGCTCACATGTCACTGCTGTGAGCGATTTTCCAGCCGCAGGGACTCGCCTTGGCTGCCTCTTAAAAACAAACGTGGCCAGCGAGGCACAGCACCTTTGCAGGGCTGCCGTGCTCCTTCGCAGCAGCCAAAGACACGGTTTGTCTGGTGGGTAGATCTGTTTGAAATGTAAATAAAAAACAGCCTACCTGTTTGTTCATTGCCTGCCCAGAGCAGTTTTTTCAGTGCTCTTGACTGCATGTAGGTAATATGTAATATGAGAAACAAATACCTGGATTGAAGAAGGACATTATTTGACAAACTGCATAATCCATGTTCAGAAAGATGTGTATGACTATAGGCTTTAGTGGTGTGCATCCACTGTTACCTGTCAGCAGATCTGTAAGTACTAGTCAGGTTAAGTAGTGTTATTCTATTTTTAGGATATAAGGGTATAAGACCCAGTGCTCATTGCTGTGGCTTCATGGCTGGCTGTGCTGCTGAGGTTCTTCTGCTTGTTCCTTATAGTTTTTACATTTTCTGGTTGCTGATGTCAGGTTCAGCTAGTTAACAGTTCAGCTACTTTACATTAGTAAGACATCAGCAGATGGGAGAAGTGTGGTGACCAAACTTGGCTTCTTCCAGGGCTGCCCTGATAATTCCAGAGAAATTAGTTTAAATGAGTGAGAAACTCATTCTTCACACAGAAGGGATTGGTAGGCTGGAGGGAGTTGCTGAGAGGGCTCTCAGGACATCATGGGAGGCCAAGGACACACATTCTATGGGGCACTTTCAGGAGTGATGTCTGGCTGCAGAAGCAGCGATCCACCAGGAAAAGACTGAAGATTCAAGATGGAATTGTTAGGAAATTTATCAAGGATGCTGCACCAATTAGGGAACATCTGCACTGCCAGTCACTGTCCAGCCAGCTGTCACCTGAAGGAGCAGGGTTCTGCAATGCTGCTTTACCATGTGAGCAGCTTGGCACAAACTTGTGTCACAGACAGAACTTTCCTTAAACCTCACTCTTTACTTGCCTGAAATGCAGCTACAGGAAGGAGGCAGTCATTGGGAATTTTTACTCTGGAATCTTAAAAAATTAAATAATCATTTTCATTGCAGTCATTGAACCGCTTTTGTTCACATAAGATTTAAAGGGGTGTGAGTTCATTGCTGTTGCAGGCACTCAGGTAATTCCCTGGATGTCTCCTCATACTTCAAAACTGTGGCATATCATACTCTCACCTTTTCTGTACAGTGTGGAGTGTGCTGTGGGTGCTGCACAGTGTGGCATGTGTGTGGAGTGGGTGTTCAGTGAGCCCTGCTGGGCTGAGCTTCCATTCCACGTGCCCTGGTGGTGCTCCCCAGCCTGTGTGCCTGCAGGAGCTCTGCTGTCACACTGCTCCAAGCCAGCTGAAGGCACTGGGTGCTACTGCAAGAGACCCTCGTTGACCCAAGAAAGAACTGAACAAAGGTGCTGGCAGAAGAATGAAGGGTTAGGAGCTGGTTACTTTCTGCACCTGGACAAGGGAGTCTGTGAACATAACCTGACCCTGCAATAGACTGGACAGCTCTAACTCTTTCTTGTCAACAACATAGTAGGGGCACCTACAGCTGTATTTAAGAATTCCAAGGCAAGACACAAAAAAAGGACTTAAGGTTACTGGAAGGCAGCAAAACTGCATTTCATTGAATGTTTTGTTGCATGCCCAACTGGTCCTTATATGCAACAATTTCATACCAGTTGCCCCAAGCTTGTTTCCTGTAACCTTGGCACTCTCTTTTCCTTAGCCTGGGGACTAGCCAAACACCTCACTGTCCTCTGTGTCTCTTCTGACATCTAGTTTCTTCTCAACATATGCCTTTCTGCTGGAGGTGCCCAGTTCACAAAGCTTGTCCTTTTTGGAAGTACCATACCTTTTTCCTAGATTACACAATAAATCAGTGAATGCATTTTTTTTCTTGTTCCCCTAAAACAAAACATATTCTTGATAAAATGATCTCTTCTTGATGTTGCTCATGGACTGGCTGCAGGTAGCTTTGAAAAGTTTCTCATCCATCCCAGTGCGACTCCTCAGTCAGACAAAAAGGTTCATTTCAGGAGGATTCCAATCAGTGGAATGGTTTTGCTTTCTGCCTTCTTCCCCACCTAAGCTGCAAAAATGGCTCCTGTGATGTAATGTGTCTTTTGCCTCAATTGGGATGTGCTTTTCCCAGCACAGATGTTTGAAGCTTGGTTAGCCCTACCAGGGGCTTGGTGCTGAGTGCATCCCTGAGCATTAACTGTGATGCTTTCTCAACTATTTGCTGGTCCCCAAGAGATCTGACCAGAACATGTGCTGTATATTGATGGTTGTGTTGGCCAACTCAGCCTCCACACCCCAGTGATTTCTGACTTGCAACTGTGGGCTGTTATGGCTGAAATAAATTCTGAGAGACAGGGACTATGACAGCTACTGATTTCTGTACAATAAGCTTGAGATGAGAGCTGTGCTGCATATAGGGGTCTTTTCTATATTCCCACTCAAGTCTGAATAAGCAGAAGTGCTCTAATGAAGAGAGTATCTTGCCTTGAATTTAATCCTCTCCAAAGTCCTTATTCAGCTGCTACCTTAGATAATGAAGTGAAGGTTACATTTTACAAATGACCTTCTTGTGCTTTTGAGTGAAAGGTGAACTGGAAAGGATTAGCAGTCAGATCTAGGTGATTTTTTAATTTTTTTTTTCTGTGGTACTGGTTGAAGTCCCATAAAAGCATAACTACATTAAAAGGTCCAGGCATTTTATATGCATTGCCTGCTCCATGGCTCCTAAGGGGAGAGTGCACCATGAGGGAGAATAAAACAGCTCATATTTTCTTGTTATGCCCAGTGCTTGTCCTGACTAACTGCTGTTAGTGGAGTCCAGGGCTAGAGCAGGGTGCATGATGTGGTGCACCATTTCTGAATTTCAGTATAGGTGATCCTTCCCTCCTGTCTGCCTCACTGTGGTTTAGTTCTTCCAAACTGTGGTTGTTGCTGTGGTAATTAAAATGCTCTGTGGGTGCTTCCTAATGGCTCCCCATCACAACCTGGGAATTGCAGGCATTTCTCAGCTAGAGTACAGCATGTGCAGGAAGGGGAGTTACACCAAGCTATAGGCTTGTTTTAAAACACTTTCTATGGCCTTTGCTTGCATTCTGGCTCAGCTGATGGCCCTGCAGCAACCCCCACTGTGACTGCCTCCACTGCTCTCAGCCTCTCTGGGAAGAGGATGGTGGAAGTTGTTTTAAAAGGCAGGCTGTGAAGAGGTGCCAGCAGTGATCAGCCTGACCAGGGCTGCAGACAGACAAATTGAAGTCAGCGGGTATTTTAATAGTGCAAATAAGCTTCACTTCTGTGCAGATCCTGAATAGGTCTGCAGCTACTGAAACCCTTACAGATACATGTGACTGAGCACTTTTTCTGCATTTCATGGAACCGCTCACTTGCTCAGTGAACTCAAGTGCAGCAGCTGCCTCAGGTTTAGAAAAGTGAATGCAGTGCCGGCTGTCACACAGGCATTTCCAAACATGCAATCTGGCAGGCTTAAATGGACCAGGACAAATAGTGAAAACAATTATTTGTGAATATTTTATTAGAGAATATCAAAAATTCATCAAATAAATTATTCAGCTTCCATATGACTAGTCCTGCCAATGATAGGGAGGAGCCTCATGCACTGAAGCCAGGCTGCCGGGTGGGGGAGGCTTCAAGTGCTTCTGGCATCAGGCAGCAGAGTGCCTTAGAGCCTGGTTTGGAACACTTCATCCATCCTGTCTGGGTTAGCACTTGAGCCACACTGAGCTGCAGCAGGAAGGGCTGCATTGGAGACAGGCTCCACCAGTGCCATGGGAGGTTATGACAGTGCCCTGGCTGAACCTGATAAACTCACAGCCAAACAGCAATGTTTCACAAACAGGTCTGGCAGTCACCTCCTTCATGAATTGCCTCGGGTTTTTTCTTTTAGGTGCGAGTCTATGATCTCCTGCAGTACGAGCATGGGCCAGATGATGTCCTGATCCTAGCTACTGATGGACTCTGGGATGTGCTGTTAAATGAAGAAGTGGCAGAAGCTGTCACTAACTTTCTACCGAACTGTGACCCTGATGATCCCCACAGGTTCGTGCTCATCCTCCATTTTCTAGCTTCTCCATAGAAGAGCACATATTTTCATAGAAAGTATATGAATAACATTTGGGAAATATGCAACACTTACAAGAAGACATTTTTGTAGGTTGGATGGAGCCTCTACAGCAAATGTGAGCAGTTGGAGCAGGGGCTCTATTATAACTCAGAAATATCTGCCTTCAGAGGAGTAGGTGTGGGATTGCAGTATCATGGCATGGGATCCATTTTGTTTGCTGTATGAGGTCCTGTGAAAACTGTAGGAGGCTGGGTCTTGGAAGAACATGGCAACAAGTCTCTCACCTGGACAATCTCATAACACTAAAGATTGTTTCTCAGAAGGACATCCTCAACGTCTCCCTCTCACTGTGCATGTATATAAATACTGCACACTGTGGTTCCCACTCATTCCTAGTCATGGTGTGACCTTTAAACTCACCTTCCCTAGAGGATGCTCAGTGCTACCATCGGCAGGACAGGTGTGGTGACAAAACAGGTGGAAAGTCTGACTTGTATTTCATTTAATTAGATCCTGCTTCATTTCATCATTTTAATTTACCTCATGTTCTTCATTTTTCTATCTTTATCACATCTTAGATTACCAGTTTCTGTTCTTAAAACATAGCATCATGCAAACAAACAAGTTCCCAAACAACCATCTAAAGGCTTTCTGCCTTAAGTTTGTCCATAGGTTTGTCTGCTACTGAGTTCAGTGCCACTGTGAATTAAAACATTATGCCAGAGGTCAGAAGTCTCTTGCTTGTAAATGGGACTGTGAAAGTGGAAAGAGCTTTATTTGTTCTGAGGGACTGTTCAGGAAGGGAAGTCTGTGTTGTTAGTGAACAAAGTGGCCATCTACCACTTTGTTCTGCCCTCACCCTTGGCTGAGAGCAGGGGAGAGAGATTTTACACATTCTCAGTTGGTCTGTGGAAAGTGGAGTTTCACAAACAGCTAAGAGCCATCTCAAAATGCTTGCTGTTTCTCATATTTCTAAGTGGTCATCTTCACAGGGTCAGCCCTGTTCATCAACAGACAAGATAACTGGGTATGGACGCCTTGACAGTGACTTGGGTTTTAAAGGGAGAACACCTTCAAAATAATTCAACAGCAGTATTTTCTTGCTCTGACACTTAAAAATATGGAATGCAAAAACAGGTTTTGCTGCAGTCATCAGGAGAATGGATGATTGATGATTACCATGAAGCTGCAACTACAATATTTTGACTTTGCCCATCTCCTTATGCCAAAGATGAGGTGTGGTATGAATGACAGCCCTTGGGCCATCTCTACTTCAGCAGACATCAGAATACAGTCAGGGTGTGTTGTGTCTCTCTTGTTCCTTTTGGTCTATACTTTTTGGTCTTTAAGCTGATGGGGATGGCCACCATGACTGCTGCAGAAGGAAGCAGGATTCTTCAACCATTTTGACTTGTTAGGTGAGTTATTTCATCCATTATAGAACACTCAGAGCAATGAGAGACACTAAAGGAAAATTGTATTTTCTTTGTTTTGCTTTAGATTTTCTCCTACTGGTTTAATAATTGTGGGGATTAGTCACTGTTTGTGCCAGCATGAGTACCACACATTCCAGAGCTAAGCCTGCTGTTTATAACTTAGAACAAACACATTTATTGGTGTTTGACCTACTGGTCTTTGAATGGACATCTGAATTGTAAATAAATTTGTTCTTTTAAGCAACTTTGTGCCAGATCGTTTAGAGGCTTACAGATAGTGATGGCAAGACATTTCTCATGGCAGCATGCAAAAGGTAATTAGAGCAGTCCCTCATATAGTTTACAATGATATTTATGAAAATTACCTTTGTGGAATTGCTCTTGCTGCTTGGTTGTAAAGAATATTTAAAGGTTTTAAAGTACTGTGTGAGAGGTTCTATGTAATTATTTCACAGTGGTCTAAATGAGGTATAAATAATGAATTTACTGTAGCATTCCAGCTCAAGCTCAAGCTGTGGAGCTGCATTCATTCCTCTCACTAGTCAGTGACAGAAAAATCTCCTTTGCTGTATTATAAATGTTATGTTTAAAGGAAATGTTATCCCAGAAAATGTCAGGTTCTGTGATGGGTGCAGTGACATAATCTGTGGTGAGGTGATCAGCTGAAAATGTAATATCTCTAGGGATGTAGAAAACTTGTCAGAATGTAAGAGACTTGCACCCTGGGTTTGGCAATGCTATGGTCTTCAGGAGAACCAACCTGTGGAGCAGCCTCTGGATCCACCTGACCCAATAGCCTACTTATTTCCTGACAGCAGCATATTAGAAAAGAAAAGACAGGGGGAAAAAGCCTAGAGAGGATTTTAGAGCTGCAGAGTACTTATCTGTTACATAATTAGCTCCTTGCGGGACCAATATCCCTCCCATTTGAATTAGAAGTCACTTTATAGTCTGATGGGTAAGAGCTTACAGCCCTCAGCAATGCTCTTGGGACCCTCTCCTGGTGGTACTTACTGTGAGTATTTGTTGCCCAAACAAAGAACATTTCTGAATTCTGTCAAACATAGCATGTGCCTGGATGTCTCCAAGTGCAGAGAGAGCAAAGTCCTCAGGTCTCTCTTCATCCAGCCATGCAGATGCAGCCTCAGGGGATTTGGGCACACATTTGTTTAGAGAACAGTTTGTGTGTGAGGGCTGGGATGGAGTGAAGAGGCTGGGATGGAGCAGGATTCCTTAGGCAGCTCGTTTCTTCTGAGTCTTGAGGCAGATGAGCATTACGAGGCTCCTCGCGCAGGACAGGTGGCAGTGCCACTGCTGCTGTCCATACATCAGCTTTCTGAAGAGGTATGAAGATGGAGAACTGTGACTCTTTGCCAACTTCCTTCAGCTGCATGTATGCACATTTACCCCTGACCTTGGGAATCTTTTCTTTCTCATCCTTCTTTTTGTCATTTCTTGTCCCCTCGTTTTCCCTCTCACTAGATATTTATGAGGAAGCTGAGGAGCTCCTCCGCCTCTGCTGGGTGTGAGGAGATAAGAAGCTGCTCAGACAGCGGCACGATTCCCCCACTCTCACCATTTCTCCTTCAGTACTTTTACTGATCAATACAGAAAGCTTTGGCGTAAGAAAAAAACCTCCATATATTTATTCTTAAAACACAAAAGTTGTGTTCCAGCAAGGCTATTCATTAGGAGGAAGTGGATACTTAAAAACTACTTCAGCAGTTCTCTAATGCTGTCTCGACAGCTGAATCCCAATTTCATAGCACTGGAGAATAAAACATTCAGTAATGGACTGCAGCTACTATTCATCTCCAGGTACAAGAGACTCACCCTATCTCTTCTAGTGCCAAGTTGAACAGCTTTGCTTCAATTCAGCTCTACACAGGAGAGGAATACTTTACTTCACTACTGCCTTCACCTGTTCATTTTTCTTTGCTTCATTGTGCTGGTTTTCTTGAGTATTTCACAGTTTGTCTACATGAGAATTTTGTGTTTATTAAAATTCCTTTTTTCTTCCCCTCTCCAAACATTCAACAGCAAAAGCCAAATACAATCAAAAGCAATACTCACACCTTTGTACTCCTTAGATGTGGAGAGTCCTTGTTAATTAGAAAAAGCAGGAAGGCAAAGTTTTCTTGCAGAATGATGGGTGTTTCTTTCTTAAATTCTGACAATAGCTGAGAAATCTTCGGGAAATATGTTCTTGCCAAAATTCACTCAGCATCAGACATGCTGTGAATAAATATTTCAGTTTCTTGCTTGCCACGTGGAGTCCTTTTGTTCCTTAGCCCTGCATCTGATTTGAGAACTGAGGAGTGCAAGTATGTATGTTTGTGCTTTCTCCCTTAGAAAACACAATTTCATGTTGCATTAGGACAGTAAGGGCAGTGCTTCTTGTTACATCCTGATGTTCTAGCTCGAGGTTGTGGCACAGACTGATCTCAGAGCATGCGGGCAGTGCACGTGTGTATGCAAGCATGTGTGTTAGATTTCATGTCTTTGGGCCCTTCTTTTACTGCTAAAGTAAATCATTTGTCAAAACTAGTGAGGCCTGGAAATTTGATCCCTCAGTGCCATCAGGAACAGTGGGTACATTGCAGCTGTACAACATTACTTGAATTTGGCATCAAACCTTTTGAGTAGTCAAGCATTGGCTCATTTGCATTGAAGAAATCTTTCTACTAGAGCAAATATATCTACTCTTGATTCAAAGGAGTCCTCCGAGTTCAAGGCATCAAAACTCTAGACACAAAACATAACTGGGTTTTTTTTTCTTCTTTTATCCCCAGAGACTGTGTAAAGTCTCTATGATAGAAATTACAACTTAATAAGGAATTCTGTGGTGAAAAGTTCTAAGGTTAGAAGAGTCTGGGTAATTGATAAACCTAAACACACACACACAGTGCTTCTGATCAACAGAGATATTATTCTTTCCCTTTCTACAGATGAGATCTAGGCAGATAATTTCTGGTCAAGGATCCTCCCTAGAAAAGTGGGTATTGAAATGCAAACCCTTCTTGTCCTTTCTGGTTTTGGAAACACAGAGGTGTGCTTTACTTCTGGAGTCCTGTGTGTCTGGCTTCATAGAGCCCTGCATCATCCTGGAGGTTGATACTTACACTTTTTATTAAAACCATGCAGACTGTTTTTTTTTTTTCTTGTCACTCTTTAAACTATTCCGTTAATTTTAGTTATCAAATCACAGAAAAGCTTGCCTCCACCCAATCAAATTAAAACCTCTTGGCCAGGTGTTTGGCTGACGAAGTAAAACACACGACTGTAGCTGTTCACCCATAATGAGATTTCTTTCAGAGAAAACTTCTAAGTGAGTACACAGATGTGTTGATGTAGTAACAGTAGGTAAAGCAGTAAGAGAGAACATGAGAGCACTGTCTATGCACCTTTTGGACTCTGACACCCTTCTGCCCCCAAGCAGCATGTGGCAGTTTTTCAGGACAGAAAAATAACTCATATAAATCCAATGCCACTCAGCCCAGCACAGGCTGGAAGTTTTGAAGCAATGTGAAGCTTGGTATTTCACTAAATTAAGCACTTGACCACTCACATTCATGCAGTTTTCACTGAACTCATAAATGTGCAAGAACTGTGGGACTCTGTTAATCTGATCGTATTAACTGTAAGTTTCCTTTTCCAGTTTCAGAATAAAAGAGATTTAAAAGTCATTCCTATGGTCAAAAAAACAGACAAGTTAGTCTTAAAGTGAAATTTGGATTTTATTTTTATGCTCTATTACTTGCTGTCAAATTACTTTCTTTGTTATAGCTCATTTCTGAAATAGTTGAGCCATGTTTACCTTCAGGTGTGTCAGTGAACAAGTGTGTAGTTTTCAGCAAGTAGTGTTATTGGGGTCCTCAATTTTTCAGACTGCTACTAGAAAGCCAATTTGTTAAGGCAAGCGTGTTTAATATTTTTCTGAAGATTGGTGAAGCCAGGCACTTAGAACAGCCAGTGACTTTTGATCAAGTGGTGCCTGTCAAATAGCTTTACATTCTTATTCAGGAACTGTCACTGAACTGGAAGGAGTTGCTTTGTGGATATGCCATGGTTTGTGTTTCTCCTGCCTGCTTCTAAAACACTGGGAAGCATGTCTTGGTAGGTCACAGCATCAAATCTGGCAGGCAGCAGGCTGTGCAAGCCCAGTGTGCTCAGGAGGCCACCCTCCCTGGCTGCACTGTGCCTTCTCCGCAGGTACACGCTGGCGGCGCAGGACCTGGTGATGCGGGCCCGGGGCGTGCTGAAGGACCGGGGCTGGCGGATATCCAACGACAGGCTGGGCTCCGGCGACGACATCTCCGTCTACGTCATCCCTCTGATCCACGGCAACAAGCAGTCCTGAAAGGAGCACCAAGAGTGGTTACAGGACGGGGATCTTTTTGGGAAGGGCCTGTAAGAGACAAGAGGTTTTTGGTGGTCTGACCAGGACACTTCCAGTTGATGTAATCTAGTCAAAACTAATGCTGGAAGGGTATTTTTCTGCCCAAAAGGTAGGGTTCTGCACATATACTGTATATGATTAAAGATAACCCTTAAGATTCCAATTTCCCTACAGAAGTGGTTTTGGTGCTTAACAGGAATGGGATTTAAATGCTGCTAGCATATTATGAATTCTATCATCCCTCTAGGTGGGGTGGGGAATTAATTTTTTTCTCAGTTTACCATGTAGCTTGGAAGAGCCATTTCAGTTGTGAAAGTAGAAGTGGGTATCAGAAGCCAAGGAGGCTCCTGAAATCTACCCCCAAATATTCAGAAGGGGGCTTGGGTCACATCTCATTTAAGAATATAGATATAGATATATGAGACTCAAGAGTTTTCTTTCAGAAAGTTGTATTCATGACTTATCTATGGGCAACTTCAAACTTGTGTAATCCTTTGAGCCCCCGTTTTCCTCTCCTGTCTCTTCTTCAGTAGTCTATACCTCCTGTATTTTAGTAGGAAAACTGAAATTGGTTTCAGTGTAACTATGCCTGTTTACTGCAGCTAAAAACAGTCACCTGCAAAGTTTTCCAGGAGAAATAGATCACAGTCCTGTATGGCAGAATTTATTCTGGGGTGAGGAGTTATTTGTCAAGATTTCTTGTTGTGTGTACACCACGATTATACAGAGCATGCAAACTCAGCTTTATGTGACGTTTACCTGGAGGCTGGGGTTTCTTTGGGATCAGAGATTTACATTCATTGAATGGTTCTGCCTGCTTTATCCTGTTGAAAGGATCCCTGACCATAAAAATTTTCCATCAGTTGAGATTTAGTAAATTTGTTTGGGCTCCTGAGTGTGTTTTCAGTTGGACTTCTATTTGAAGTAGTGTTATTGTTCTCAGGAGCAATTTGGATGCACAGATAGTGATCTATTTCAAAGGTGTTTCAGTTCTTCCTGCCTCATTTATTATTCAGTACACCTTCGCCTGCTTGACTGCGGTGATCAGAAAGGGACAGCTTAAAACCTTCTGACCTCTTGGCATTGAGAATTGTACTCAAGGATCACAAGATGACTGCGATACATACAAGCCCTTGGCTTGCTTCAGCTCTTTTCTTAGCAGTGATAATTCAAATAAAGAAAATCTGTGTAAACATATTCGACATGAAAGCAGTAGTCCAGGAGAGAAACAAGTGAGCAAGTCTGCAGTGTAACCTGGCTGCCTAATCCACGCAGGCAGCTCTCTTACTTCATTGGCAGGAATTTAAGTGAAAACAAAATCAGAAAGTTCTAGCATACAGGCAGGTATATTGGCTGGGGAACCAGCTTCCACCTGATTTGTGCCCAGACCACATTGGTGTGGAGCTGCTCATCTGGTTTGTACTTCTTCAATAAGAACAAAGACAGGGAGCTGACATCACTGTAGGGCACTGACTAGGGAGCTCACAAACGTTGTGTCCTTTCCAAAAGAGAAGGAGATGCTGTGCCCTTTGCAGGCTTTCTCCTGAGCAGGCATGGCCCAGTGCTTGCCAGTTCTGTAATTTATGGTGTGCTGTGTAAACACGGTGCAGCCTGAGTGCGCTGCAGCTGCCCAGATGCTGGACTTGACTGCATCTGGAAGTACAGTTTGGTGGATTCAAACCACTCTTGCTCCAAATCTCTAGAACCTAGAAGAGTTTCAGGATGAAAGCAGGCAATGTGGAGAGTGGAACAGCTCAAACATTGCAGCAAGCTACATGATTCTCGCCTGAAAACTGTTCTATGAGTTCCCCAGTGCCTCGTGTGATAAAGCTGTACAGAACATGGATGTTTTACATTCTAGAGCTTCAGCATAAATCAGTGGCATATCTGATTGTGGTTTTTTGTGCTTTTTTTCCTGATTTTTTTTCTCTTTGCCTCTTTTTATCTGTGCATCTGGGTGAAAAGAGAGGCTTGGAGTCTAGAATATTTTTCACATGGCCCCTCATACGTTTTAAAGTTTAAGCAAGAGATCTTCTCTTGTACTTTTTTTTGGCCTAATAAACTTACAAACATGCTTTTCATGCTCTGTGTAACTCCTGTTGTCTCCTCACAAATGCAGTTGTGTAGTCCTCTAACAATTCAGATCCTCTTTGACAAATTAGTGCTGACAAAGCAAACAGCAAAGATGCTGGTGTTTGCTGGTACCATCCACAAGCCCAGGTCAGATATTTCAGTGCTGATGCACTGTCGGTCTTCGTTTGGTAACATGGTGTCATACACACATACCAGTTGCTGTAAAACCACTGAGTTCCACCAGTGTGATGGAAATAGATTTCCAGTAGCATTTGCCGAAATTTGAAAGTGAAATTTCAATGGCAATGGAAAAGGCCCCTTCTCATTCAGGGGTGTTTTTAAATGTGCCCCTGAAGAAATGGGTTAGCAGACTGCATGTCTTGGTGGGAGCAAACTGGCAGGTGACTTCTCAGAGCATGATCTGGTGGGCTGGTGAATCAGCCTGCAGAGTGTTTGTTGTTCATCTGTGCCATTGCCATCAGTCAGGAGCTTCTCTGCAGCAGCTGGGCCCAGGCTGAGTTACGTTCATTGGCAGCCCCTCTCCCAGAAAGGGCAGAAATACAGTATCAACAACTAGTATCAATTAATGATTCTGAGAACTTTAATAAAAGAAGTTATACTGAGATGTATATGACTGAAACTATGCTGTGATGCTTTTTGTTTTGCTTTTTTGGAAAGTACTTGTTACACATTTAGGTGCTTGCCTCCCTGGAGTGTCTGGCACATCTCTGATCCATGGGCTTTCACTTTTACCTGTTTTCAGTAGGAGGTTCTTGCATACCTGAGCTGGAGTCTGGTGCTCTGCTTCAAGGCATGGTATTAATCCATACAAACACCTAAGGCTCACAGAAACAGAAGTCATCTATTGGAGAGGTATTCTTACTGAGGAGAAGTAAGAATAATTAAAAGCACTTCCAATTCCCTTTAAAGGCTGAATTACTTCGCATACACAGCATAAAGAAAGACTGATGGCAGGGAGGATTCCTGGTGCACAATGCCATTTTTCAGATGCAGGATGGCTACTGCCATGTTCAGACTTGCAGCTGCTCTAGGGCTCAGTGAAGCTCCTAAGTTAGGAGCAGACAGCTTGTGTCCTCAAACTGGAGCAAGTTAGGCACCAAGTCCAAATTTTAGAAATCTGGCATGTCATCTTATCTACTGCCTGATGCTGGCAGTGCTCTGGCTTTTTGCCAGTCAAGTTCCCTCAGTATCCAAAACTGCTACAGCCTCAGCAGCAAGGGACCTCAGTCTCAGTTACATCTGCATTCACATTGCTATTGCACACAGTGCTCTGCCTTGCCTGTGCTTAGAAAGTTGGGCAAATTCTTGTCCTTCCTTGGATGATGGCAAGGAAAGGTGCCAGTAAAGGAGTTTCAGTTAGCTGCAGTGTAGCACTGTCTTCTGCTGCCGAGTCCAGTCCCATTTCTAGAAACTCAAAACCAAGAAGCTTTTACCATTCTCTCAGAAATACTGTTGCAGAAAGTAGAACAGCCATTTCAGATGTTTTTCTCTTGCACTACAGGCTAAAATTTTCTTTCTTTAATTTTATTAAGGAGGTGGTTAGAAATTTAACTTATACCACAGATTATGAAATTTAATTTACACCAGATTATGAAACACACAACCATCTTTTGGTGCGTTAAGACAATAATGCTTCCTTCATGAACACAAAAGTGTATTGTCTGAGAGGGCTGCTGTTCAGTGGCCTCACACTGGAGTTGGTTTTTTTTAATAAATTCTAAAAAACAACAGGGCTAACAGACTAAATGAAAAGTGGTCAGAATCTGCTGTTAATAGTGGATTTCCATTTGCAGTTACTTCTGTGTAGAAATATGACAAGAAGTTTTGTGAGGTACTGTCAACTCTGTCCCTCCAGGATGTTTCTGAAGAACTGCTCTTGATGTTTGGGCAGATTTTGGCTCTGAACTTCTGCTAGGTTTATAAAGAACACTACATGCTTCGAGCAAATCTGCTGTGTTTCTTCCAGCCTTGGTGTTTTCCTTTTATTTTACATTTTATGTACTAATACTTTCAGCATTTTTCTATCAAACATGAATGGCAAACTGTGTGAAACTATTTTTCCTCTCAGACATTTTAGGTATGTAAGTATTTTTCCTCCATGTGTCCTAGATGAAGACTCAGTGATGTGGCTGTCATAGAGAGAGTGATGCTAAATGATGCTGTGACTGTGCTGCTGTATTTCTGCCTGTGATGTACTTGAAGGAGGATGCCCTTCTCCACCTCCATGCTCATTCTGTTTTCTTCTTTTCTTTTAATCCATTGCTGTTGATGTTCTTTCATAGGTGTCTAATTTTGATTTTTTTAATACCTGCCACATTTATCTTTCCTTCAATGGGCATTTCATCTTAATATCTTGAGATCTGTACAACTGTCTAGGGTTTATATGTCCTGAAGAAAGGAAGGACCTGCTGGAGGAAGATGTTTTGGACCAATGTACTTCTGCTTTGTGACTGTGAAATGTTAATCTTTTTGTAACCTAAGAACAAAAAATGTTTAGTAAAGGGATATATTTTGTGTTTTTTGAAACTTTTCAGTGCAATGAACAAAAGAGGAGGATACTGAAGAAGTGTATGTGCAAAGTTTTAAAATAAAATTTTAAATTATATATTATATAATCCATCTAGATGTATAGTCATTTTTATTCTGCCTTTGTCATGAACATTCCCTGAGTCTCTTTATGTTATTGCTAATTGTGCAATGCAGACAAGTAGCACACTGCTTTACAAGGGAATTGATGACTCACTGACAAAAGGTCTGACTCTTGAGTTAGGGAAGTAAATTCCTTTGAGGTGGATTAGTGGATGGGTTGATCTGGAAGAGTTCAGCCATGGGGTTGCTGTGAGAGCTTTGTGCTGCCATCAGATCACGATTCATCACTCAGAGTGCCAGTTGCCATGTTCTGACTCAGTGAAGAGCTGTGCAGAGTGATCCAATACCAGCTCTCTGAGGCATTGGATGTAATTTTGGAAATGACAACATAGTTGGAGTAAGTTTTCCCTCATCCTCAGTTCCTTAGGAATCACTGTCTTAAACTCTGCTCTGAGTTTATGTTCGAGTAAGGGTGAATTCATGGATTACACTGAAGCAAGCTCTCAGGGTTATTTAGTAACCAAAGGTGCTTCTGCAGGTGCTGAAGGTGCAGGAACTGACACTGGCCTTGCCCTGTGCCAGCACCGCCATGGCAATGGGTTACCAGCAAGAGAATGAGAGCTGGGCATGTACCTACTCATTATATTTTGAAATATTGCATTGTAGCACAAGTGGTTCTCCTGCTTCCTATTTCACCTCATGCTTAGTAGAAGAGCACTGAAAACATCTGCTCTAGTGCTACTGTGGTTTTTAAATGCTGCACCTGCCTGTTGTATTATCCACTGAGCGCAGTGGAGAGTGCAGAGGCAATGTGTTACTTTCTCTCACTCTTGCTCCACTACTCTTCCCTTAAGTCCTACATTTTATTACTGCAGTCCGACCTCAGTGTCAAGTTTAAAATTGCTGTGCAAATAAAACTTCAGCACAGCTTTGCCTGGCTTGCTGGTGTCAGCTGAATAATAGGTGCTGGTAGCATGCAGTGACAGGGAACTGTTGCACACCGACTGAACCTAAAGGACCTTATTCCACATCATTCTTTTGCATTTCCTATGCCATAAATTCTATAAACTTGTAGATCAAGTAAGGCTTCTTATTTTAATTTTTTTTAGGTGATTCACACAACTCTTAAAATTTGAACATCAGTTTCTATAATTCATGTAGGCAATAAGTCAGTGCTTTGCCAAATAATCCATTGATGTATTCTACTGAATGTGCCCAGTTAACTAAAGTGACGTAAGGGAACAATCCCAGTAATTTATTGTATTTTGTACAGTTTCTGTAAAACCAGTTTTTTCTTAATGTATCCTGGTAGAGCAATGTACTTTCACAGAAAGTTGACTTCTTTATGCTTTTACACAGTGGCTTTTACTGATTCCGGAGTTCCTCTCATGCTTTCCAGGAAGGCTTATATCAGTTAAGGTTTTTTTCACATCCTGTTCTTGTTAGGAGGAGGAATGAAGGTTGTTTTAAAAAATCCTCCATTTTGCAAAAACAAAGGATGCCATAACTTTTTGGGGATGTTAAAATAATTTCAGGGGAAATGGTGCTTTGAGGGTGAGATTGTTACAAAGGAGTTTGATGAAGGTAGACAAAATGTGTCTACAGGTAGATAAAGACGCATTAGTTGGAGACTCTTAATAATTTAAGAATAATTAATCATAAATTTGAAGCTGTAGCAATAGTCCATGACACTCTGTCACAAAATGTTAAGGGGAGAGGGAGGTGGCTGTAGCAGAAGAAATAATGAGATATTTACTGTAGCTAATTTAAGACTGATTATTTACATGTGTAGATAGATAAGATCTCTCAACCTTCATGAATTTGAGGCCATCCAATACTAGAATTATGTTCTTATGTGTTTTAGTGCATAATTTCTCAGCCTCTAAAGAGTCAAAGTATCCCTCATCTTGACCACAAGCATTTATTCCCTCAAGCGACAGGAATCAATCCCGCACAGTGTTCCTCTGCCAAGATGGCACCCAACCAGCTGCAATGGTGTTTTCTGGTGTTTTCTGTGAAATTCTCAGTCATCCCTGGATTTACCAAGTCTGGTGGTTCTGCTTGTCTATGGTAATTCAAGGACTCTCCCAACAGACTGGAGTCCAACAGAGCATCTTCTTGGTTTATTTATGCTATGGGGTGGTATTTTTCCTTCCTTTCCTCTCCTTACTGTGCCCCTCTCAGACTTAAAACATTTTGGAATAGTTGACTGCTGTTTGAGATGAGCCACTGAGTCCCTGGCCATCCACCTCCTCTCACCACTTGCTTCCTGCAGGTGCTGACAGTGAGAGCATCACCAGCAATGCAGGAATGCTGCTGCCTAAAGGGAAGACTCATAGAAGGGGAAATGGTTTCTTCATTATTCAATATTGCTCATTACATCTAAATTAGTGCTTGCGCTATTTTAACTCTCCAGTTTGAAAGGGGAAACTTTATTGGTCTTTAAGTTGGCTTTGGAAGGCTCAACTTTTTGATCATTGTTACCCCAGTTCTTTAACTCAGTTATTCTCCAGGAAAACTACTCCGCCTTGGCAAATGAAGGGCTGTCTGGAAAATCCAAAGGCTGTCATGCAAGCTCAGGTAGAGCATTTAGCTTCTCATATGATAGTCATTGTGCATTTCTGTAATTGCTACAACTTTCTGGAGACTAAGCAAAGAAGCCTGAAATTTTGCTATTTTTGCTTTAAAAGGGTAAGACTTAAGAATATGGAAAGTCTGCAAGATATCCATGAGTAAAACTAGAAGGAAAGATCCTGCTTTCCCATGAGAGTTACTGTGGAAGACAAATGACTAGGCAGTCACCTTATGAAATAGCACAAATTGCTCCTAAAGGGAAACCGTTTCTCTGCCCAGTGTAATATTCAATAAAGCTTAGGGATGTAAAAGCATCTGACAGCCCTGCAGTCATTTCAGTCTGTTCAGAATTTAGACTGACCCTGCCCATCCAGATCTCTTATATGTGTATTAGTTTAATTTTTAATCCTGCAGCCCTTTGTGGCAGATGCGGGCTGAGGCAGCTGTTTACAGTGCAGTATCACAGCACATTCTGGGATGGGCAAGGGGAGACAGGAGAAGCCAAACCCAGCTGCAGTTATCCAGGATCTAGAAGCAGACAGATCAGTTACTTAAAGAGGGAATTGCCAAGGAATGTAGAAGAGCAGGGGATTCCTGACGCCGTGAGCTGTTCAGGCCTTAATTCTGAAAAATCCTCTTGTCCCCATGTTGGGCCTGTTTACTTTCATTCCTGGGTTGGTACCACAGCTAATTGCACCAAATGTCTTATTTCTTAACATCCGCCAGCTTTCCCTAGAGCTTTGTCTGCCAAATGTCAACTGCATCCCATCTAGCTGAGATCAAGCTACTCCATGAACAAGCTCCTAATACAAAATTCTTATGCTGTATTTTCTGAGGATTGTGTTCACTATGCTTCCAATTAAAAAAAATAAATTTACTTTTTTGGTCGTTGTGCCCCCTTTTAGAGCTTGCTTTTTGCCAGGACTCATGCAATTGAATTTTACATCTGGGAATTTAGAATATGTTAAAAGATCTGGAACATCATTCTTACTCCTTCTCTGCTTGAGCACCAGCATAAAGCAGTTTAAATGAACCAGACAAGAATCAAAACACAACTTTCAAACTCAGTTTCACGTCCAGACATATAAGTATTCTGTGAATGGGAAAAATATAAAACACAATGCTGAGATGGTAAATCCTACTGTGGTTAAATTTTTTAAGGATGTTTTAGGGAATGTTTGTTTAGTGCCAAGAAAAAAAGGGGGGGGGGGGGTTGGAAAGAAAAATTTTTATTGTTATAAAAAATTTCCCAGTCATTCTTTTCTGCTACTGCTCCTGCAAGGTTTCCCTGGTGTTGGCTTCATTAGGAAAGCTGGTAGCCAGGGACTTAGGTACTCAGTCAATTAGAAAATGGGAAAAAAACACCCAACAAACCTCTAGTCCTGAGGTTAACTATATGGCACAGACTGAGTTCTAATGAATAAGTTTTTTTGCAGAATATAAAAATTTAACATACATAATTATATATTTGTAGTTATACACATACACACACACATATATATGTACATATAGGAAAAATTAATAACTAACTTCAGGCAGCAACTAATAAGACACCCATTTCTCCAGGCACCTCATACTCAATGGAGATAAAATTGCATTTTAAAAATTGAACAACTCGATTTTGTTTGTTCTTTGGAGGATTCCACAGCTATCTTGTACTGAAAAGCTGCATCTCTCCACACCTACTGGGAATGCAGCAGACAATGGCTGTCAGACAGCTTGGGCCAGTGAAGCACCTGCACTGGACAACCAGCAGGCTCCTGGTAATTTATTGTATTTTGTACAGTTTTTGTAAAACCAAGGCCTGAAATATTGTCTTCTTAATGTATCCGGGTAGAGCGAGCCTACTGGATGATGAGTTGAGCCTACACCTCATGAGGATCTGCAAGGTTGAGCAATGGCCAAAGAACAGGTGAACACCTAAGTAAAGGGATAAATCTCTCAGGGTATATCTTTCTTCCTTTTTATTTTTCTTTTTCTTTTTCTTTTTCTTTTTCTTTTTCTTTTTCTTTTTCTTTTTCTTTTTCTTTTTCTTTTTCTTTTTCTTTTTCTTTTTCTTTTCCTCTTTCTTTTCCTTTTCCT
This sequence comes from Calcarius lapponicus, assembly GCA_039654755.1. Taxonomy (NCBI): domain Eukaryota; kingdom Metazoa; phylum Chordata; class Aves; order Passeriformes; family Fringillidae; genus Calcarius; species Calcarius lapponicus. Next base: position 33,030,272 of record CM077463.1, on the reverse strand, counting down.
TTTCCTTTTCCTTTTCCTTTTCCTTTTCCTTTTCCTTTTCTTTCATTTTTTTCCCTTTTCCTTTTTTTTCCTTTTTCTGTGGAGCTAGGAAATGAATGCTTCTATTTGCACACCACCTAAAACAAGGCTCAAGAGCATGAACACCAACCCTTGTAAACCTCTCAGCAGAGTCACTGCTCCTCCACTCAGGAAAATGGAAAATAGAAGGACTCATCTCTCTTTCTGCTCTGGAAACAGGCAAAGAGACAAAAGCATGGTTTTACCTGCAGTCAAGAACTAGCACAGCTTCTGCTCTTCAGGTCATGGGTTGCCTCACAAATAGAGCTTGGTAGAGAGACTCAAGGTTTTGGGGGTCTCCTTTTTGTTGTACTGGGCTATAGTTGGCACTTAACAATATTGCTTGTCTTGCAACAGCTGAAGTGGATTGTGTTGCTATTCACCAATTCGGCGTTGCTCTTAAAAACAAATGTGCTGAGGTTTCTGGAGAAATAGTTATTGGTTTTGGTTTTTTTTAATGCATCTAAGGCCATGGTGTGATGATTGCCTGCCAGCCTTCCCCAGACACTCTCCCCTTGCCCTCCCCAGTAACAGAACATGCTGCTGTGTGCAATGAGCTGCTTGCTCCCAAGGAGGTGATTCATTTCCAGGAGGCATATTTGTAGGAGAAAAATGCTTTGAGGGTGTTGCTGTGGCTCTGTGTGACCTGCATTGGGGATGAAGTAGAAACCTCAACATTGCAGACATACCCAGGGTCATGTTCACAGGGGTAGCAGTGGGGGAAGGATGTGAGCAGAGCATGAGCAGCTCTGTTGCTTCATGTGAAAACAAACTCTAATAGCAATTAAGAGAAAGGAGTAGAAAATTAATAAGGCAGTAAAGATTTTTCAAAATTGGTCACAAACCATTGGTTTATCCCTTTAAAAGCTTAGTTGACAAGGATTCTCTCATCCCTTTGTCCCCCTATCTCTTTCAATAATCATCCTTCTTCATGCAAATATAGATGGAAAGGGGGGAACAGTGAAAGGTTAAAATGGAAGCAGGCTATCTTTCATCGACATGGTAATTTCCCTGCTTGGCTCAGTGCCAAGCGCTTACTGCAGCCACTAGCTGCCATTCCAACATGAGTGAAAGGATCTTTAATAAGAGTGTAAATAAAAGCCAGGCTGAGAAATGAGTTTTCCATCCCAGCAATCACTGGCCTAACCTCGGCTGTAAATAGTCTCTCAGAACAGCACAGATGGAGTACCAGCACCTGGGGATCAAGGCAATCTCTGCACAGTGCAATTTAAACAGCTGGGTACAATTGAAACACGAATTAGCAGGGATAGATGGAGGGATTCCATTTTGTGTGCTAGGTAAAAGCAAATAATTCAGTCCTTTTTCCCCTTTTTAAAAAAAGGTGGTGTATGGGGGGAGAACTTTTGACATGATCTTGTGGGAGGTGCTCATTGCTGCAGCTGTTAGATTAATTTAACCATGAGAATTTCCCACAAGGTGCTGTAAAAACAGAGCCCTAATTTATGATCATTGATTTAACAGCTCGAAAGTGATTTATCTGACCTCAGTAAAGATAGTGAGGACACCAGAAGAATGATTGGTCATTCTGGGCTTTGTGTGGCTGTGATTGGCTTTATTAATTTAGAGCAGAAGGTCTGTTTCAATGTCTTATTGAGACAGTCAAAAGCAGTTGGCAACTGAACCATTTTAAAGACTTTTTTTTTTTAAGCATTACTAATGCTGCTAAGAACTAAGGATTTATTCCACATGGAAAAGATTCTCATTAGTTAAGAAATGGTAAGGCTTCATTTAGAACTGTGCAGAAACAGATGCCTGGCCTTGGATTTGCAAGTTGTTTTTTCTGAAGTAATTTTTTTTCTGTTGTTGGGAATCTAAAGCACACTGTGAAATGGAATTGTTAAGCATAACAGTAAATGAGAAATAGCTTTGCGAGAGATAAAAGAGGTTGGCACGAGGGATTGCTGGCTCTTGCTCTTTTTAAGGGCAGATTTCAGAAACACCTCAACGCTTCACATATTTTGTTATTTTTTAAATCAGTTCTCTTTATGGAAGTTATAGAGCCTATCTGTTGACAAGTAAATATATCTAGGTTTTATTTCAGAAGAATATGCTTTCGGTTAAAATGGGTGTAGCATCCACTACTGAAATGTCACAACTGAGTGATAGAATTTCTTCATACAAACAAGAGGAGAAAGGATGAAAGGCAAAGGGAAAGGTGACTACTCTCTCTCCAGAAATAACAACGGTTTTTAAGAGAAGCATGAACAGAAATTCAAGTGCTTTAGAAGTTTACCTGAACTAGAAAATTTGAATACAGAATAAAGTGTGTTTGCACAAGTGTGTGCACCAGCACAGAGATCACACAGGAGGTGTGTGATTAGGAATGCTAACCAGGAAAATGGGCTGGAAACAGTTCTTACCAATTTCTCCTGCCACCTGGACTGATGTGTGGTGGGGTTAAATGTCACTGATTTGTTTGGCTCTGCATTTCACTCACTACTGGATTATGCCCAGCTTTAAAGCCCATCTACAGAGATCACAGTAATCGTCTTTCCAAGGTGAGAGACAGAAATGCTGCAGGTTGGGATTTCATCCATGGGGGATAAATGCTTATAGTCATTTTGCTGTCTCAGTGACATGCTAGCTGACCTGAAACTAAGACAGTCCACTCAATCTCCATACAACAGAGAAAAAAAACAGAAAACAATATGTCAGACCTTCAAAATATAAAACAATAACAGTAATTTTAAGAAGTGAAAAGACTAGGACAATAGAATAAATTATGATCTATGTAAAGCTTCCACAAAAATCTTATCCACATTGTCAAGAGATTAAGAATACATGCACAAACAGCTATAAATCTCACAAAAAGGTTTGAGGGACCAATGGTACCCATACAGCCAATCCTCAAATCCCATACAAATAAAACAAAGCTGAAGCCCATGTTTGAAGAATACAGGTTTTATGTCAGCTTGAACATCTTCTTCCCATCTTGTGTTGCCATCAATCTTGTGTTGTTCCCTATAGCACACTATAAATACTTCAGGAGAATTTTATAAATTATGTGTAGTATTACTTTGCCTAAATTCAAATCTATTTGAATTTAGGCAAAGTAATACTGAAAAAAATTAATCAATGATTAATGTTGAAAATGTTTCCTCACACTGCTTTTACCCATGACAAAAGTCTCCTAAAAAATAAAATAAATCTCCAGAGTACTGACCTGCATCTTTGTTCATCTCAAAATAATGCTATGTATTTCTTCCCACTTAAATCCCATTCTGGATGAGTTCAAATTTGCTTCTGGAAAATTACAAATAACTATCCTCAACAGCACAGATGTCACAAACACTTTGGAAGAAATGACTGCGTCTTAGCATCTTAGCAAATGGTTTGTCTTTTTTTTCCTATCCCTTAATTTACCACGGACTTATTCCAATCCTTGACACAATGGCACAAGAATGTAAATGAATATTACAGGTTAGTTTAAAAGCATAATTATTTTTCATCACAAAAACAACAACCTAAAAGACATTCTCTCTTAGGGGCTAGAGTCCACATGATATTCTGGAGTACTGTTCATCTCAGACTTCTCTTGTTTAATATTCTTAAGGAATGCTTAATTGGCATCTCAGGATTGAAACTATGATGTGACTTGTTTACTGCTGAAGCACTAGCAGCCCAGGACTAGAATCTAGAATATACAGATTCACTTGGGTCATTGGTTTTTTGGGTTAAGAAAAAAATCTCAGTTACCGCATTCATAAAAATATTTCTGCTTAACAAGAGACAGACAATGTGAGAGGACAGAACCTTTGGAAAAAATGCTAATAACTGATAAGCCCTACAAGGTGCTCTTTTACACATTGTCCTCCTTCATTTCTTTGAACTTTTAAGGACCGTTTTCATGAAAAGGTGTCTTTAATTACTGCAAGAGCGATCTGCAGACAAATGTGCTCAAATGCCAATGTGTTTACCATTAAGACACAGAAAGAGACATTCCCTTCCTTTGATGCTACTTGACCTCCCCAGCTCTGGATCAACCTACTCCCACTCCTGCTTGTGATCCCAACAACAAAGACCAGAAGCAGACTTCTCTTGGAAAGCACTAGAAGGAAATCACTGACTGCCCAAGGCTGTGATTAAAGCCACTCTTATATAGTTGCATACAAACACAACAAAACTGGTGCTGCAAGTCTCTTGCAAGTACCCACAGGTTAAGAAAAGACACAGCTTGGGGGTTTGCTGGGCTCAGATTATGTGGCATGACCAGGAGAAGCCTGGTTCTGCCTAAGGAGTGCACAGCATGAACGGAACAGATTTCAGGGGCGCCTCTCTGCAATGCTCCAGTCAAAACACCGCACACCTTACAGCCAAGTACTCTGCCCACAGAAATGAATAACCTACACGTGAGAATTAAAGTCATGAGCTAAAAGCACGGCATTGCACGGGGTGATGTGTGGAGGACCACAGGCACGAGGAAGCATTTGGGGCGAGGAAGCGCGTGCGCGCTCGGTGGCACCCTCACTGTGGGGACACGGGCCCGGTGTGAGCCCACCCAACGCTGCAGGGACACAGGCAAGGGCAAATGCCACTGTGGGACACCAGCCACCACCACAGCAGGCAGAGCACCGGCAGCAGAGGAGCCACAGAAACCCAAACCCAATCTGCCTGGGACAGCAGGCTGGGCCTCCGCTGCTCTGCGTACGAAGGACTAGAGCTAACTCGGGCAGCTGAAGGGAACATTGTGCTCATATTCCCTTCCATGCTAAGAAAATTGCTGGAAAGAAGCTCATGGAAATGAGTTAGGACAGCGGTGGGATGGGGGGTTGTTTGTTTACCTTTGCAGAAGTTTTAACATTACCAGAGAAAGGATCAGGCCCAGAAACTTCCATCCTGATTTGGTCTTCAGAAAAAAAAGCTGTAAATTATCAGTCAGGTGTACAGCATATTGCTCATAAATGCAGAGGTAAGAGAAAGCCTCCAAGTAGAGTTTTAAAGCTCCAGGACCATAAGGAAAATCCTTTGTAAAGCTCCATTTTGCTCCCACACTGGCAACCTTGTTGCCATCCACAGACCTTGAGAGGAGGGGTCCAGGAGTTTTGCTGGGGAGAATATAAATCATCAGTTGCTGGTGTGCAAAGGCATGACACTGCAGTACACAACTGGCTGGGGATTAGCAAGTGAGGGTTTGTGAGATCAAAGATGTGTGATCACCCTTGCTTATCTTCAGGTTAAAGGTGCTGACTCCACCTCATATTCAAATAACTATCTGTTGGATTACAGCTCTTACTGACAGGTGTAAAAGGGGTACAGAATATATGTGGAGTTATGCATAAAAACAGTCTTGTACATTAGGAGAAGGAAATGGAATGTATTTGTGTGACAGAAAAATGCTGAATGCTGTATTTCCTGCTTTCAGCTGCTTTCTTATGGAAAGGAACTAAATTGCTCATTATCATCAGTGGTAAATACAGTCAGAGTTATTTAACTTAATTTTCAGCCTTTAGTGGAAACATGTTTCATCTGTACTGTTACTATTGCTACCATCATTGCATTCATAGTCATTTCTTGTGGCTGGTGTTGCATCACCTTCTGCCATCTGCACTGATGGGCACAGGTAGACAAGCAGGCTTTCAAGAAATTACTCAGAAGAATAAAATTTGCAAAGTCATAACTTCAAAGTAATTACCCTATGTTCTTAAAAATTGCACTTCATAAAAGAACCACCATGAAACAGTCTTGCTCTCAATACATTCTCTTTTCTCCTAACAGCAGAATTTTTATTTTTAAAAGAGACTGAATATATGTTGATCCTGTGCCACTGCTGAGAAACCCTATGCTAGTTTTTAGCACACTTTCTGTAGATACTTAGCTGGGGATGATCAGTAGTCCTTTTAAACTGGGACCAAGAATGATTCATGTGTGTATGCCACTAGTTTAGCAAAGTTCTAGAGTTTCCTGTGCTGTTATTACACTGCCATTTACTCTGGAGTTGGGCCTATAGGATGATTTCCTGATGTGGATTTTAATGTAACTGATGAGACTGAGCTCTTACAGCCTCCATTAGCAGGCTCTCTTCCTTACAAAGTTGTTTAGCTAAAGACATCATTTTTTCAGAAACTTAACATTTCTAGTTTTTCTTCCTGTTGGTCAAATCTGGATGAAATAGGCCAATGAATTCAACGTTCATAAGGATAGATTAGTGGATATTAGGACAATCACATAAATCTTATTTTCTTAAAAAGTCAGGTTAAAAGTGTTCAGCCATAGCAAAGCAATTGATAAAAAAAGCAAGTGAAACTACATTATAAAGCAGAACAAGCTTTTGAGTAAGAAAGAACAAAGAACTATGTGGCTATGGATTTATTTTACCCTTGTTTCAAGTGACATGGGGATTCTATTAGAACCCATTCCTACAACACACTTGTCTATGTAGTCATTAATAATTGGGGGTTGGTGTAGGGAAAATGAGATTTTTACCAGCATTATTTGAAACATAAAAGAGTAAGTCTAGTCACTATAGACTCATTACCACGTTGATAAAAAAATCACAGAATTATCTGGGTTGGAAGAGACCTATAAGATCATCACATCCAACTTCTGACAGATCACTACCCTGTCAGTTAAACCATAGCACTAAGTGCCATGTCCAGCTATTCCTTGAACAATTCCAGGTATGGTGACTCAGTCAGACCTGGGCACATGTTGGTTCATGTTCAGGTGCTGTTGACCAGCACCCCAAGGTCCTTTTCCACTGAGCAGCTTTCCAGCCACTCTGCCCCCAGCCTGTAACACTGTCTGGGCTCATCTTAACAAAAGAAGTCATCTTAAATAAACAAAACATCAGAGGATGTGAAGTCATCTGATAGGAAGAAGTAAACAAATTCAGAAAAGGACGAAGGGGTTAAATTATAAGAACATTGAATCAGCAGATACGTTTTATGGTCATTACATGGTAAGGTTATATACTGTTCCAACAAAAATAAACGCCACAAATTTTATGCAAGACAAATGAGGTCATTAGTTTATGTTTGAAACTGGTTTGATTTCAGTCACAGGCCTAGGATTCTCTCTAGTACAGTGTATTTTTGGGAAAAGCTAATGAAAATGGTCACATGGGAATGGTCAAAATAATTTTTAAAAAAAGGAAAATAAGGTCTGTCAGGCAAAGGTGTGAAAAAGTACCTCAATAGATGCGTTCATTTTAAGAAAATTATTTTCCATGTCTTTGTAAAGATCTGTCCTTTTTTCCAAACTGCTAAATCACTTGAGGGAGAATGGAAGTTTATTTTTAAATGCAGAAAGAAAAAAACAGCCAAAATGGAAACTCAATAAAGAAGTGCAGTTATTGCTGGAGAAAATCACCATACTTTCATCTTAAATTTGTGCAGCTCTTAAGGACCTGCTTATTTACATACTTGATAAAAAAGCATGTTCTTATGAAGCAGCAGTCACTATCAAGCCAAAGAGTGTAAGAACTCCAGTTTCTTTCCATCAGTTGCAAATATTGACATAAATACAATAATTCACCTATCCTGCAGTTTGCCAAATTCAGGTTAGAGTAGAAAAAAAAAGGGAGGTGAGAGTGGGAGAAAATATAAATACATGTGTTGCTTTTCAAGCAGCTTTTCTTTTGTAGATACCACGAACAGGCGTTTCTGATAACCTCGGCATGACAGTGAGATAGAGAAGATTGTTTGCTCCTTCACCTTTTTCCTGTAGCTTTTAAGACAAGCTAAGCTTTGAAGGCTCTTACTAGAAAAACAAAGGCAGCTGAACAAGTTGTATTACACAGCAACACACCTGAACTACAAACAGGAAATTATGTTCTGGGTCAGGTTCAATACCAGGTTTCAGAATACCGCCTAACAATGCAGTGAATGTGCCAGTCTGGGGTTTAGGTGACAATACTACGGCAGGTGGCTGCAGACTCCTCATATGAGTACATCCAGGTTTCACAGAAAAGGTTAGTCATTTTTGGCATAGCTTCAGACTACCTCCAAACCACCAGACCCACCTCTGTAGCACTGTGTTTGAGTCCCTGTTCTCTCACTGCTTCAAGTTCACTCTGGGCAGCTGAAAAAATCTCAGTCTGTTTCCTGAGAAATTCTGTAAATGGCTCCTTTCAAGTATTGAAAAAGGCTGGGATTAGGTTTAGCTGGTTATCCTGTAGCAGAACACATAGGAGTGTCCTTGGAGAGGAAGAGCAATCTCAGCACTAGCTTAAGAGAAAAATCTGTTGGCACAAACACAGACACTTAAAATTAAATGTATCCTTCCTGTATAAAGAAGGAGGAATCTAAGGAAATTAGCTTTTATCACAGATTTTCTGATTTATTTTTTATTGACAAGCAGACCATAATGTAGATTGATCTAATGGTCCACGTTAAGTGATAGTTTCTCGCTGCAACAACTGCTCAGATGCTTCCATAAATAGAACATAGGACCTGTATTACTTCAAAGGAATACTGACCATACCAGCAGCGGATCCATCAATTCCCCTGTTGCCTCCTATAGCAAAAAAGACATAAGTGGAAGATCCACTGCTGGATGAAGATCCATATTTAATAATATGGAAAACAAAACCTGCTTGAATTAAGATGAGACAAAAAAAAAAAAAAAAAGGGAAGTGTTTGAGAAGACTAACATTCCTGAAGCAGAGAACTTGAGTTTGTTTGAGTGGGTTTTTTTGCAGCTGTACTTGAATAAGCACCCCAAGAGAAGCAATGTCTATTCAGAACCAGAGCCAATGATGACAGGAAAGGAAGAGAAGCTCCAGCAAAGGAAGCATTCTGTTACAGCCACAGCAAGACACTAATATGATTGTAACCTGCTTGCCAATGCAGTCCCACTGACAAGCTTTATCTCATAGCATAGAAATTCTCCATTTATAAGCAGCATTTTTAAATTGTAACACCAGCTAGTATTTACTAGGTATTTGCCACTGATTGCTAAAGACCCCTCCCCCAAAAAACAAACAACCAAAAAACCCCAAATAACAACAAAACCAACCAACCAAACCAACAAAATCAACAACAAGAAGTTTCCTCCTACAGTCAAATCAGCAGTGCAGACTGTGACTTGTGGAGATTTTCTGATTAGCCCTTTTCCTTTCAGGTGACAGCATAACACTTCCTGAGTCTGTTCACACTGCACACCTCCAAACCCCCCAGGAGAAATAGAGAAAGGAAATCACTGACTTTGAATATTCAATTAATAGCCATAGGCATTCTGCAGATTTTTTTACTACAGGAAGAAAAGAAGAACCATTACCATAGTCATTGTCTCTTTTGGACTTAATGGAGCTGAGGACTTAAAGTACAGTAAGGATGGCAGGATTACCATCTCCTAAAAAAAGAGAAGGCAGTCAGGGGCCCAGACTGCCAAGGTAGAAGGAGCTGACTGTTTTAAAGACCAGACTTTGAAATCATTGAGAAGCTTATCCATTAAGTAGACATGGAGTCTGATGCTGCAGACAGTCCCAGGTAATGTTTTGGCCTAGCAGTACCACTGATGTCACTTGCTCCATACAACAGCCATATAACTTTCTCAAATGTCAAACATCAAACATGGGTCAGTGTGTGTTGATTAAAGACACAGTTGTTAAGAGCTATAGAATGCTTCAATTCCACCACTTTTCCTAGTCAACTGTTCAAAGGTTAAATCACTCCTACAATTCAAACTGTAGAAATTAATGGCATAAGATACAGCTGCATCTTCTGTGACTTTATATATTATTAAAAGCTGCCCACAGTCTTTGGCATATGCAAGTGCTATATTACCTTCCATCCTGTTATTTGATCTGCTGACTACATATATTGCATGTATCTTGACAGTTTTCCCCAAACACTTAATTTTTTGAATTCTCTCCAATAGACCCATTTTCTTTCTGAATTAAGAGGATCAGTTTATCAATATACAATAATCAAGTGTTGCATACTGGGAAGATCACTTTGTTCAGCTTAATAGCTTTCTTTCTGTACAGTGACACTGTGATATGTAAGTCCGCTTCAAGAGGACCATGCCAGCCTCTTTCCTAAATCTTTGCCTAATGAGATACAGTCCCCATAGTGACTGCCTTGGTCTTTGTAGTGCCAAAATCAGTGCAAAAGAGTTAGCAAAATGCTGCCTTGCCTTGTATGAAATGTCAAATTTCTGCACTCAGCACTTTCATCCTGCTTACTTCCATTGCAGACAACCATACTAGAAATATGCAGGCACTTTATAAAGAATGTGGGGGAGGCAGTACTAGTCCTACCCAGTTAAAGTATTTGAAGGGTAACCTAAATCTTCAGTTGTATCCCTTTCCCATTATGTTAGATATACAAAATATAGAACAGAAATAACACTCCTGTTTTCACAGTCTTGACAAACCAAAATGTTGGTAATAGTGTTCATGGTATTTTTAGGGATGGGAAACCAAACTGAAATAGCTTAGAGACTCACAGCATGAAGCCAAAAGGGATGTATAAACACAGCTAGAGAGAGAGGGAGGAAAAAACCCTGAATACTAAAAAAGTAAGAAAGTGCCATTTGGTCTTACAAGGTTCTCCCATACCAGCCACTACTAATGAAAATGTGTCATCTTTCAGTTACTTAAAGCTCTACCAAAACTTACTGTAACATCAGACACTGCTTTGTACCTCATCACAAGGTTGCAGAAGGCAAGTTTTGGGCTAAATAAATGAAGCTTAATTAACATAAAGGAAAAAAAAAATCAGAAGACTAGAAAAGAAAGAGGGAGAAACAAATGCACAAAAGGGGCAAATGAGTGAAGTCTTTGGTATTTTGAATAACGGCTGGGAGTAGCTCAGTCAGTAAAGATGGTAAAATCACCTCAGTCTTTGCTACCTTGGCTTAGTCTGAGAACTTTGGGATTTCAAATATGATTGAACCCTGAAGTGTGGTGACCCACACTGGTGTTGACTTTGAAGGTAAAAGCTGCAGTCTTTTTACCCAATCAACAAATTCTAAAGGAGATGAAGAGAGGGGAAGCCCTCCTCTTCTACAATTCAGGCTAAATTTCAAAACACTGGGTTCACTGCAACAATTTTCCTGTCAAACACTCCTATTATCCATCAGATATAATCTCAATATGTTCTTTAAACCTGCAGGAATTTTTGACTGAATTAATTCTATTTTTATCTTTTTCCTGACGTTTACAAATAATTTTATATAACAGACCGAGAGTTGCCATCTGTTACCTTAAACTACTTTTAGGTCTCTATACAACACATCCTGCAGATGTAGCCTACTTTTTTTGCAAGTGTATATGGTACTTCATGGTTGACAGTGTTAAATATGTTGGTCTGTGACTAAAGAAACAATTGGGATTGCTTTGTAACAGTAAATGCTCGACGTGTACTGTCCCATCAATCACTCTGTCATCTGCAGCTGTCATTATGGATGGTATTTTGCCTTCCTGAGCATTGGTAACTGGAGTGAACAATACTGGCATCCATATAGAGAAGTGCAAATTTTAGCCTTGAGTAAGCTGTGCCAGACTAATAGAGCCAGAGTAGATGGGCCTTGGGAAGCAGCCCTGTGCACAGCTCAGCTCCAGCAGTTCAGTCTCTGCTGGGTGTTGACGATGGGTTGTGCTCCTCCACAGCTGCCTGCAGCCCCTCCTGCCACTCCAGTCAGTAGGGGGCTGTGGGGGTACCACAAAGACCTCAGAATTACCATAAAGGATTTTCTGGGCTAATGCCAAGTCCATCCTTGGCATGAGCTGACCACAGCCATCTGGGCAGCATTACACGTGATCATCACGACCAGCTGAGCCACCTGCATTAAGGCTTTCTCACACCAAAGCCCTAATGGCACCTGAACTGTTCACACACCACCTCCAGATTCAGCTTCAGCTAGCTGCAGCTCATGTGGTGGCTGCTGGAGGTTGTCAGGAGCCATAAGATATCCTAAGAACTCGACAATCATGCTACTACAACAGCAGGGCCATAGGTACAAGACTGGGAAAGGGAGGGGAGAACTTATTGCATAAATATTTAAGCAGCTCTGCTCCCACTAGACTTGGCACTGATAATTGTGTGCCTTGATTACCATCACTACTATTTATCTACTTTCTTTAAGTTCTGCACTTGTGTTATTAGACCATTTTTACTTTTCAACTGTTAAAAAGGATTGGTAAATTTAAGCACTTGCTTCCTCTGCCACCCTTCCCCATTTTCTTTTCTACTCTAGCCTATAACCATGTACTAATGTAGCAAAGGCAGCAGCTGGGTACAAGAAGCATGACAGATCATGTACGACATCAGGGACTAACATGATGAAAAAGCAATCTTTCAGGTGCTGGAAAGAAGAAAGACATTCATGAGGCTGGGGAGTAGTGGAAAAGTCAGTCACAAGAGAGGGAAGAAACCTGAGGGACCTGGAAAATACTGGCCTCTTAGCTGGAAGACCAGCACACCTATAAACACTTAATGTGTATATCACTGCTAGCTCTCACTTGATACCAGCTCAGACCTACCTTCCTCTAGGCGTTCTAGACAAACCTACATGAGATTACACAAGAGTAACCTACTGCATCCTTGCTGACAGAAGCATTTTTGAGTCCATATGCAGGTTTTGCAGCATGAAAGGCCACCATGACACTGATGGCACCAGCGATGGGCCTAGCTCAAATGATGACTATTTCACCACCACAGTTTATCTCTAGGCTGCCCAATTTCAGCATGACTGAAATCACTGTGTAAATCAGACAAGATTGCATGACACAGAGCAGCAGAAGACAAATCTGGACTGTGACAATGCATGTGTACATCCTGATGGTACTTACAATCATCACCTCGGGAAAGAAGACCTCAGAAAACACAGATACCTCATATTCAGTACAGCCTGTGTACTGGCTCCTAATGTAGTAAGCAGGTGGGTAAGTGGAGGTAAGGAAGTGATTTATTTTCTACTTAGCCTGAGAACTGTAAACATCATGCAGTAGGTTTTTGCATTGTCATCCCAGTAGCAAATTCAGATATCAGATTTACCCATTCTAAAGTAATTGTCCACTCCACCAGCTGACCAGAACTGGGTGCAGCAAGGCTCACAGAATCATAGGATATCCCAAGGTGGAAGGAGCCTATTAGGATCACTGAGCCCAACTCTTGGGCCTGCACAGGACACCCCAAGAATCACACCATGTGCATGAGAGCCTTGTCCAAATGCTTCTTGAACTCTGCCAGGCTGGTTCTGTGACCACTGCCCTGGGGAGCCTGCTCCTGGGCCCAGCCACCCTCTGGGTGACAAACCTGTAACTGATACCCAACCTAAACCTCCACACAATGTACAAAACCACAATGCATGTCATTTTTTTGGACAAGACTGATACAACTTTCACTTACACCTACCTAAGGAAAAAAGGCACCACGTCATATTTCAAATACTGAAATGTAATTCACTATCATGAGCAAAGCTTGTAGTAATTAAAACTTAGTATTTTTAGGTTTATTTTAATCTTGCAGAAGCTTCATTCTGGAAACTTAATTGGACCAACCTCCCCTTTAAGAACATAGTACAGAAACTCTGGGGGTGAACAAGAAAAGTTTTTAGACTGAAAACTAAGCTTCAGCCTGAAACATAACACCTCAGCAAAAACCACACACACACAAACCACACTGATTTTTACCAGATAAACTAGAAATCAGATTTAAAAAAAAAAGTAGATTTCAAAGCAGCTGAAAATCTGTTGCCTTTTTTTTTTAACTTGCCTTCACACCTCCTATTTTTCTTTGCAGGTGGCACACAACAGATGCTCTTGCCTTTCTGGTCAAAAGCCTTGGCACCACAGTAATGTTCTTTCTAGGAACATATACCTCAGGTAATACGAGGTCACTGGGATTTCACTTGGAGAGTTCCTCCCAATGTGGTACTTCAAAAGTTAACAGCAAAACTATCCCCTCCTCTCTTCCAATACACACCAACCTCCACAGAGAAGAAAGGATAAACAGGATCTTGCCTCATTCAAAGCCAGCATTTTCATACCAATTCCTTCTCATTTTTGTGGGACAAGGCTGGTTAATTTTAAGACAAAATCCTCTCTTCTTGCAAAGGATGAAATGGATGGCAAAGCATCCTTCAGAATGGGATGAGGCATACTCCATATTCTCCTCATGTGAAAGGAGGAATTTGGACATATCACACTAATTTAACAAGATGTTTAAACCTATTTTCAGTGAGGTCAGAAGTACATAATTTTCTTTTAAAACATCAACCTTCTTTCAAGTGGCTGAAAAGAGTTGAAGTTACTGTGGAGAGGGTAGAAAATAGGGATAAAGTGATCAGGGATCAGGAAGGGATCTGATAACCAGGTGTCATGGATGCTATTTTATTAGCTGGCCTAGAATAAGAGACTTCCAGCACTTATGAAAGAATGTGCAAGACTAGATTTCTTTGTCATTGGCATCACTAAATTCTAGATGTAGTTAAATCTCATGCATCAAAACAGTTCCTTGTTGTAGCCACTGCAAACCTTCACCAAAAGCCTAAAACAGGCAGGTAAACTTCAAAAGCTATTACCTGAGAAAATGCAGGCCATTTTCCTTGGGTTGCAGAGACAAGCAGGCTAGACAAACTGGCAAAGCAAGAGCAAGAACTTTAGGTACAAAGGAAACAGAATAACAGCAGAAACAACCTGAATTTGGTAAGAGAAACTAAACCCAGGTAAGAGAGCCTTTTCTGCTGGTAAAGTCTTGGACAAGGAAAAAAAGAGAAGCTCACTTTCAGTCTTCTGGCTTGCTTCTCACAGCAAACATGGCAGCTTTCACTGTGATGTAGCACTTTCCGTGTCCAAGGAAACACTCCTGCCCCTTTCCATATTTCAGTAGATCCCCAGTGCAGGTAACTTTTGTTGTTATATTTCTCCTCATGTCTAACACCTTCATTGGTAGGACATGTTCATTTTGGACAGAAATTCACAAAGCCTATACAATAATGTAGCTGAGAGGCTGAAAGACTCTTCTCAGATGAAAAGGCTGACTACTTTCCTAAAAATATACATTTGTAAAAATAGACCCAAAGTGTATTAGAAAACTAATATTCAAGACATTCTAGAGAAATGTAATGCATATGTAAGACCAGTTTCCCAAACATTCATACTTGTTTTGAGTGACACTTCCATTTCTGCTACAGAATCTCTCTAGAGGTACACACCATGTGTGGATATTTATGTGTGTATATATATATAACAGATAATAAAACCTCCTCCAGAAGCACCGTTCTAGAACTAATTTCTCTGATTTTACTGAGTAACACTTAGGTACAGGATAGTGGAAGATACACACAAACTATTTAAACACAAAGAATGTGGTCTGCTTTCATTTGTGATTACTAGAGTAAACATTTCCTTATGTTAATTTAGTACTCATTCTTACAGGGAAGTATCAAATGAAAAGCCACACAATTTATCTAATGCACTTTAAGTAAGTGCTTATGTATTCAGAGGTGTAATTCTCTAGAAACTGCCATTTCCTCTCACTCTCTCAAGCTGCTGTCCAGTGTAAAGCAGGAGGTATCAGACATTATTATGTCATGTTCCAGGACCTAATAAAGTAAAAGGCCCAAGCCAGCCCCCAGTGAAGGCAAGTTCTCAAATATCAATTTTGCTAGCATGGGAACACAGCACTCTCCTTGGTGACAGAGAGGGCAACTGCACCCTGCAGGGAAGCAACTATCTTGGATCTAAGATTTTAGGTTGATGCATGCCAGTATCTTTAGAAACAGAATTGACAGACAGTAGCTGGAGGGGTGAGCAGCTGGTGACTGCTCTTCACAAAATAGGTAAGACAATAGCACAAAAAGACATCAAACCAGGGAATAAGAGCATCCAAAGCTTAATCGACTATGCCGTGAATCTCTGCATTTTTATTATTCCATGAGTCAAAAGAAGTGCTCAGAAAAGCTACAGACGAACATTTCTTGCAGTACTTTCTCACCCAGCACAGCAAACAATACACAATAGGGACACTATAAACTAAATAACTTTGCAGAGAAATTCCATCAAGTCAGTTATGTGCCTATTTTAATGTTTCTATAAAAAATTCACACAAAAAGTTTGAGTGAAATCTCTAAAGAATAAAGGGGAAATGTCTCAGAAAGAGACGATGCCATGACAATAATGTGCCAGAAGTACTGCTTTTTAATTGGCATGATGAAATTTTTCTCTCCAAACTAATTCATCAAATCACAACAAAGAATTACTAAATTTACAAGATACAAGCTACTCTTGCCATTTTGGGTTTTCACAGTATTTTTAGAGCCCTGACTTTTACAACATCCCTAAGGTAAGGCTCTCCATTCCACCAAGAGTTAATATTTTTGCCTCAAAGCTTTATGTTGCAACTTTCATCATGCAAGTTTACTAGGGAAGGCAGACAGTTAAACAGTGGCTAAGACTAGGACAAAACTGAGGATGAAATCTGACTTGATTAACTTCTGTATTTTGAATGCTACATCAAGTAGTGTTCTGAACCAAGAAATGTATGGACAGCCCCAAAGCAAAGCTAAACATCTTGTATGCAACTCCTCGAAGAAACAATTCACATGTACTTACCTAAAACCTACTGAATAATACACAACCAAGACCCATGTGGACATGGGGACAAACCTCCTCATGCATTACAGAACATCTCAGTAGACCACTGCATGCATTATTTCAGTAGTATTGTCTCATTTTAGTCCAGGTTCTTAACATTGTCCTTAAGCCATCCACAGTACAAAACCCTACCAATTCAGGAGGCAAGTGAAGTTTAAGGGAGATACTTTACACAAGAGATAAAACAACTAAGTGCTTAATGGCAGTATGGTCAAGCATATTTTCTCTCATTGATTCTTTCCCTCAAACCCAAAAATCTACAATGGGAGCCAAGATCCATCCTACCCAAGTTGCCTGAGCATAAGGCAAAGCAACAGGGAGGACAATTTCACACAACCCACCTACAGGCACTTAGATTAGCTGAAGCACCTTCATCTCCTTTACAATCAACATACAGAGACAAGCTCTGTATGAAAGGCTAATTCAGATCAAATAACACTAAGGCACTTGCCAGCATGGTTTGTATCAGGGATATTTCTCTGCCTTTTCCACTGAGGAGAAAGGGACTGGTGGATTAGCCAGTTAAAATAGGATGACTAAAGGTAGATGGGGAAAATACCACCCTAACTTCCAGATCAGACAAGCTCTGCTTAGTATGTGCTGTTTGTTAGGATGTGAAAAGCTGGCAGCTACAGCATCCTTTTTGACCCTTCAACTAAGTTAGGAAAAAAACCCAAGGGTGTTTTAAATTTGGAAACAGTCAACAGCTAGGGCTGCTAGCTTACTTCAGAGAAAAGCTACTAGTAACAACACTTAATGTGTTGGTTTATTAGTGAGCACAATAATACCCAGCTTTTAAAAAGTTTAGTTCATTACAAAGGTTAAATTACAGAATAATGCAGTGCACAAGGTCAAAATGAAGTATCATCAGATTAAACTTTTTCTCTGTGTTCTGCAAGACACTTTACATTCAGCAGAGGTGCAAGAGCAACCTCTGCATGCCTTCTAAACACATAATGAGTTCAAACTATTCAAAAAGAGAGGCTGAGTTAAATATCTGCAAGTTTCTTCTCAATATTATAAATACATTAGAACTATGAACCAGAAGCACTACTAAGGCATCGACTTAATTTCAAGTGTTTAGCTACAGCTTTAATTTTCACTATAAAGTTAACAGACTCATAGTTAGGTCTTAAAAAAATTCTGACTGAAAAATAAATAATTTTTAAAAACATGAGACAGTTATGCATATTTATTGGAAAGGTTTTAATATATAACAAGTTTAAGCCATTGTAATAAGCAATCAACACACTAAAATTTGTATCCGAAAGATACCCTTAGCCATCACTATAAATATACCAACGATTTTAATTAATTCACAACAGCAAATTCATGACTTTGCTTTTCACAATAAGTTAAAATATACAAGAAAGATATCTCAGAAGTTCACCTAAAATTGTGAGCACCAAGCAGTACAATTGGTCAACTACACTGTAAAAAGATTCTCTTATCTATATAAAGTGGTAATTACATATTTTTGCTTTTGTTAGAGAAATACTCAAGAGTTTTTACCATTTAGACAAAAACACTTAACAGCACACATACAAGTTTTGCATATTCAGAACACACAAAATACAAGTCTGTCACTGATCTCCATCTTCACAAAATAGAAAATCCACCTCTTCCAAGGACGCCAGGTGAATAATAAGGTCTAAGCATGAGAAGAAATGCAGGCACTTGCACTTCAGCCCAAATTCAGGTACCCTCCGAGCAGCATGAAACTAGTGATTTTTCATCCAGCTCTGTGAAAGAAGGAGCATCCACTGATGGGGTCGAACCCCACTACTCGTCTCGGTGGCCAAGGGTAGATCCCTCCTGCAGAACTAGGAGGAGAAGCAATTGTTGCCACCTCAGCAGCATGCAATCCCGGGAATACAAAGGGGATTCCCATTGTCATTGTCTTCATCTGCAGCTGATCATCACCAGCACTAGCAAGGCAGTAGCTTGCGCAGTTATCTCCACAGCGGGCAATGTCACAACCCGACCAACAGCACAAACTACTACCTCAGCCAGGGCCCTGGTGCTCCCGACCCCTTCTCAAGGGGGAAACAAGCAGGCAGACAACACAGCGGCGACAAATGAAATTAGAGGGAAAAACAGAAGAAAGATAAAAGGGTTCTGAGGTCTTTTGATGATCCTCGTCTCCTTTATCTGCTGCAGACATCAACCAGACTCCTCTCGCCTGACTGTGAAAAGCAAAGGGAAACCCCGCCCAGCTCCCTCCCCAGATTTGCCCTTTTCCTTGCATGACCTGAAACCGACGGGAAGAGCTTCATTTATCAGATACATTACAGACCCCAGCTGGTACAGTAAAGATCACGTTTAATTTCAAACAGCACAGTTCCGCAAGCCTGTAACAGATGGGGCGGGGAGGGGAAGCAGGGAGGGAGGAAGAAAGGCGAGGAGCCGGGGGGGCAGAAGGGGAAGAGAGAAACACAGTCGAAAGACAACCCCCCCCTCCCCTTCCAGCCGCCCTCCTCGCCCCCCCGCGGAACGGCGGCGGCGGCGGCACGGGACCTGCCCGCCGCCCCTCCCGCAGCGCGGCCGCCCGCCGGCCCCGGGCAGCCCGCCGAGGAACGCGGTGCGGGGCGGAGAGGCGGCCGCCAGCCCGCCCTGACCTCCCGCCACCCCCGCCGGGCCTGCCCGCCCGCTCCCCGGAGAGGCGGCGATGGGCCGGGGCGCTCCGGACCCAGCTCCGCTCGCCCGAGGACGCGCCGTGTCGCCGGCCGGGGCGAAGGGGCCGCAGAAGGACCCCCGCCCCGGCCGCCCCAGCGCGGAGCCCCCGTCGCCTCTGCCGGCGGGAAGGATGAAGCCGAGCCCTCTGGCGAGGGGGCCGGAGGGCCGGGGAGGGGAAAGCGCTCGCCTTGCCGAGGCCGCAGACAAAGGAGGCGCCGTGCGGGCGCCGCGGCTCCGTCCGCCCGGCCGTCCCTCGCCGCCGCCGCCGCCCGTGTGTCCGGCTGAGCCATAGAGACCGCGCGGCACGGGGGGAGCGCGGGGCGATCCGCGCCACGTGACCGGGCATGTCACTCACCCCGCCGCCGCCATCTTGCGGAGGGAGGGGGAGCGCTGCCCCCGACGAGCGCCCAAGATGGCGCGGGCGGCGCGGGGGCTGCTGCTCGCAGAGGGCGCTGCGCTCTGCCGGGGCCCCGGGCACGGCCGCATCTCCCGCTCCCCAAACGGGGCCCAAGGCAGGGGCAGGCGGGAGCAGCGGGCTCGGCCACGTCCCGGAGCGGCGCGCTACCAGCAGCGGCCGGCGGGGCAGCGGATGTGCCACCCACCGGGCTGTCGCCGCACGGGCCGCTTAGGGGCGGGGAGTTCAGCGCCTCAGCCCGAGAGGCGCAGCGGGCACGGACTTTCAGTGTACACTGTACCTTCCTTGGCTCTGGACTTCTAATTTGGAAGTTCTTTTCTTTCTAAATGTTAACAGACTCCATGGCGATTATTCCACAGAAACTGACCTCAAAGAAACCCACTGTGCACCTCATTACAGATTCCCAAAAGTTACAAATCCTCAACGTTCTTATTGTTCTATCTGTCCTTCACCACCAACACATCTATGAACAAATATCTTGAAAAAAACAGCTACCGGCACACCAGAGGGATTACACTGCAAGAGTTAAAAAATTAAAATGTGTTATTGTGTTTACAAAAACTGTATTAACATCAGTGGTGCAGAATATGGAAATAGGAATACGGACAACAGTCTTGGAAGTTTCTAATGCAAAAATCTATCTACAACATGGGTTACGAAGGAAACGCAATGCCTTTTATGACACCTTGCAACAAATTTGCAGTTGAGAAAGTCGCACTGGAAAGGAGCCAAAATATTGCCACCTTAGAGACAAAGATAAAATACATTACAATTAGGTAGTTCCCCCTTTTTGAAGTTGCTACACACATGAAGCATCAGGCACAATCCGATCACTGATCACTTGTTTAAAACACATTTAAACCAGTGACATTCTGATGGGGAAAACATGCTAAGAGATTGTGCATGATGAGGTGAAGTTCATGTGTTTTTGATAGCACGTGGCACGTTAAAGAATATTCTACAGCTGAGGAAAGAGAAGCATGCAGTAACTCTGAGTCCCTTACTTGAGGTTCTGAAAGGGACTGCTTTCTCTCAATTCCTGTTTTCCTCTGTAAATCCATATTTCTCACAGAGACAGTGAGACTTAACTGTTGTATTGTTTGAGGTCAGCTAAGGAGAGGCAAAGCATTACAAAAATGGATGCACTAAAGAAATGTATGCTCCATTCCTACTCAGTTAAGTTGGTGTACACATAAAAACTCAGTTCTGAAAAAGAAATACAATTTAAAATTGGGACATTTAAGTGTTTATTAAAAAGAAAAAGCAAAAGCTAGATACTTTCATGCTATTTTTCCTATTAAATAATCAGATTTATTTTAAAGTATATTACAAAATATATTAGCAATGGAAAAAATCCTGCAAACTTAGAATATTAAGGTTTTTATTTAATTCTGGCTTAATTTTTACCTTTTTTCTTTCATTGCTCCCTTCTATTCTAAGGCCACCTAGTCTATAATGGAAAGCAATTTTTACACAAGACTTAGTATTTCACATCTCAATTACTCATTTTCCTGAATTAAGGCATATTTTATATCTGTTAGTTAACAGACTGAAATTTATCTTAATATCATGAGAATATTTAGAAAGTTTCTTAGACAAGGAGTTAGCAATTTCTATTTGAAAAAAATCAGCACTTCTGGGCAAAAGTAAAATGTAAATTCAAACCATATCATTTGGATAAGTCCATTATAAGAAGGGGAGATAACTGTAGAATATCTTTAAATATTCTACAGTTATCTCCCCTCTTTTGTAGTTTGGTAAGTTAAACAATTGAAATATTTATCATGTCTAAATAGACATTGTTTTTAAAATTGTAATTGGATATCAGTACAAACTACTGGCAGATACTCAGCATACATCACAGTTTATTATATGGCAAATCAAAAGACCTACACATGGTTTTTGACTTGCATTTATCTAAAAAGTAAAAGTCCAAGATCTATTACAGTAGATCTTGGAAAACAATGAAAAATTACCTAGTAGGTTAGCAAATATGCAAGGCCGCACCAATCTGCAAGCTTTCAATCCCTAATGTTTGTTGGAACCACCCACCTTGCTGCTTCATGCCATAATACAAAGCTCTGAAAGATTTTGAGGATGGGAGCTCTAGTTACTTTCAGTAATTCAAGTTTTGTTTACCAAGAGTGTAAATGTGCAGGGACTTTCAAAGAACTCATATTTACTGCCAAGTATTTTCTCATTCTCCTAAGAGATGAGAAATTCAAATGCCAAAAATAAGAATTCAGGCACCCAAGTGGACGGTATCAGAAGTAAATGTAACCTTGCTGATCTGAAACACTTGTGAAAAAAGCAGCAGTTAAATGTAATATGTAAAACAATCAGAAAAATGATCTGACGAGTGTACAAAAGTGTAGCAGTAATGGAAATGGTTAGTTCTGTTTACTGAGGAGTAACATCATGTACTCATCTAAATTGGGAAACCAATGGAAAACCAAGATGGATCAGTAGTGGGGAGAATTTAAGGCTCAAAAAGAGCTCAGCTTTGTACACTAACAGTAACTGCAGATCTCTTAACTCTTCATGTAATTATTTAGACTAATGCCATGACTACAAGGAAGTCACACCATGTTGTCCCTTGCAGACACAGGGTACAACAGATAAATATTTGAACATTATCTTCACCCAGGGTAAAAACAGACAAGCCTTAGAGCAAGCCCTTACAAAGGGTATGTAAAAACCCAAAAGGCAAACAAACAAACAAACAAACGCTACAAAGAAGATGCTCTTAGTGGAACTCAAACTGTAGCACCATTGACACATTGCAACAGCAAAGTCAATTGTTTTTACTGTGGCTCTCTCCTCCATTTTGAGATGTCTAAAGTAAACTAAAAAAACACCATGAAACCCTAGATGCCTAAGCCTGAGGAAGTTGTCCTATGCTCTGGTAGCAAGAACTGTCACTTCCACATAGCAGCTTAGATGACCTTTTAGGATGGAATGACTTTACCTATTTTGCCTACCTATTTTGTCTTCCCTGACTGCAAATGAAAGCCAGGTTAGTTAATCTTGTGGTACACCTTAAAATTTTAGTTACCTAGATCTCAGAAGAGAAATCTAACTTGTGCATCTCAAAGCAGACATTCCATACTGCCTCTCCTGAATTTATTACAGGAGGAATGATTTCTGTCAAAAGTAGCTTTCATTTAATAATGACCCAAATAAACAAGAAACTACATTTTAAGCCTGATTTTGCACCTACCTACATCTCCTCTAAAATATTATTTCATTAGCAATTATTTAAATGTTTGTTTGCAATTAAATATAGTCCCACTAAGTCTGGTAACTTTTTAAAACTAGGGAATTCATTTTACATGGCTAAGATTACATCGCTTGTTAGATGCTTAATGGTTACATTTTATTTGAAAGCATCT
Organism: Calcarius lapponicus; assembly: GCA_039654755.1. Classification (NCBI taxonomy): domain Eukaryota; kingdom Metazoa; phylum Chordata; class Aves; order Passeriformes; family Fringillidae; genus Calcarius; species Calcarius lapponicus. The sequence goes on along the minus strand of CM077463.1, from coordinate 33,007,168 downwards.
GAGTACATTTTTTGATAATTTAACACTTCATTAGCTTGACAAGAGCTCTGTTTGGATTCAAAGTACAATATGAAAACTGGCATTCAAAATCATTCTTAGATTGATCTCTTTTAAAAGTATTGAATGCATCCATGAAATACATTTTGTTAACAAAGAGCACAGAACTAATTTTTTCTGGTTGCCACTGCCTTCAGCTTTTAGAGAGAGCAGATTTTACTTTCACAGGTCTATCCTGTGTATGGAAGAAGGGAAAAAAGGCAGATATTTTTTCAGTTCCTAATCAATTTCCAAGTTTGACCTAGTTGTTTGAATTGAATTCGTTAAAGTGATACTAAACTGCAAGAAAGAGCTACTACTATCAGACTGAAGTTTAGTACTTCAAAAATTTGCTTCCCACTCTATAAAAAGGGAGGGGCTCATGCTACTCCATCACTTAGTTCAGTGCATTCTCTTTGAGACTATGGCAACAAAAATGCTTAAAATTTTAACAGTATAGTGCATACAGCTGTAACAGACATTATTAATTTTGTATTTTGAGAGAAAATATTTAATTTAAATAAGTCTGTTCTAAGATAAATTTTTATCTTGCCTAATTTGTTCTAGGGCAGTACTTTGTGTAGACTCTGGAGCTCGTTTCAGTGGTAAGGTAGTACCGTATAATGCCTCACCAAGCCAGAGGCATGAACAGATGTTCAGTAAGTAGATCTGCAAGTAATAGTTGTGATGTAGTCCAGAAACCAGTTCTTTGCACATGTACATCCCAGCAGCACGATGCACTTAATGTTTCTGTCACCTTCCATGTTTTCTCATGACAGAGGTTGATCAAAACCAGACTGCTCTCTTTGCTCTCTCTGAATTGGTGGAAATCCAGTTTTGGCTGCCATTTTTCTATGGAGCCTCTCAGCCCCCACTCCTCACGACCAGACACTGGTCTTTGATGTGATGCGGGACAGAAGTGTGAGTCTGCTGGCAAGGAAGCCAGAAACATAAGCAATTCCTTGGCAACTTTAATTGTTCCAAGTAAGAAAGAGTTACCATTAAAAACATCAGACTGAATGATATCAGGCTTCAAGTTTCCAGCCACCACAGCCTCATGAACTTCTGCAGTCTTCAAGCAGCTTCAGCTTTGGAGATACCACTGGAGACTCGTGTCAAGTCTAAGGCAGATATTTTGTACACAGAGAGCAGCAGGAATGACTCCAGTTTGAAGATCAGGGTCTTCAGTAACAAAACTGTGAAGGTGCCAGATACCTGACTTCCAAGGGCTTGCCCTTCTTACTTAATTATTGATAATCTCTTCTGAAAACAAAACAGACAAAGGGGCCGATGCCTTCGAGTATGTTTCAACATCACAATACTTTTGATTGAAGAAAAATATGGTAGCTGTACTTAACTCATTCTTTCCATAAGGAATATATTTTAGGTGAAAAGAGAAATACACTGCTGATAAATGAGATTATTTATGAAGTAAGTTCTTAAGGCAGGCATCTGGATCACCAGTGGAAATAAATGTGTTAACATGGAGGAAAAAAAGCTTATCAAACTGATCATAAAAATAAGCTTATCTGAGAGTTCCTCTAAACATAGATAATAAAGTAAATTCAAGCAATGAAGAGTCTCATCTCTTGCTAGTGAAATCCTGTAGTTAGCACAGTAAACACACAGGTAAATCTTATCCTTTTTATCAGTTGTTTTATAGTCAAGCCATAAATTCTTAAATAAGGAGCTTAGAAAAAGAAGGATAATTTTTAGCATGTCGCTCTCTGACAGACACAAGGACACCACAAAGATGATCTTAAAAATGCTGAGGTTACTCAGATTAGTTCTTTAAATCCCAGGAAGAAATTCTTCAGGCTCAGTCAACTTGACAACTTGAAACCATTTTCTCTCCTGTTTCCCTTTTTAGGCAAGCTTCTTCAATCTTTGTTACTCATATCAATTGCACAAGCAATAGACTGGCAGTAGATTTCTGATGTTTGTGATTAGCCATCACTATAACAAACCAAAAACTTCAACACACAAATTGCATACAGAAAATGAGTAGCTAGCTGCAAATGTGAGGTGAACAGCCAGTGAAGAGACACAGAAATGAGAAAAGTACAGAAACAGACAAGTAGAAAATGTGCTTTCCTCCTCCCTCACCACAAGAACACTCGTATCTTGAGCTTCTGAATGAGTTTCTGCAAAATACACTGATGACTAGTACTTGTGTGTGCCATGGTGAGGAAAAGAAAGGCATTAGCCTCACTAAAAATATCTTGACTGAAGATTTCAAGGCCAGCTATGAGAAGATTTGTTTTTTGACAAGAAGAAACAACTCAACCTGGGTAAAAAAAGAATTCCATCTGCAGAGTACAATGATAAACTATTCAAGTTTCACAGACATATTCTTATTTACTCATGTAAATAACTGACAGTGACCATGTGTTTCATGTGATTTAACGTCCAGTAACATTCTACAGCTCACCAATAAAGCAGGTGGAGAAGCAGGCTCATGTACAAGGGAACAAAACAAGATGTCCACTTAGATAACCATCTCTGATGATAAGCAAATAACTACTGTAGGTTACTTCTGGGAATAAGACTTTCTGTAAGAACTTCCCGGCTTGAGACATCTGTTCTTTTTTCATAACCTGTTACTATGCAATCTTAAATCCTCATGTACATTAAAGCAGTGGTCACAGCACTGAGACATACAAGTTTCCCCAAGTTACAGAAAGTCTTGATATGAATGTGCTAATAATCTTATAATCTTCTCTTTGGATTCCCATCCACATCTTTTTTTAAAGTTGTGAACAAGAAGGAAAAAGGTGAAGATTGTGGTTACATTTAATAAGCAATTAATTCTTATCTTCTAACTTCCAGCTGACACATTTCTATACAGTCAGCTGTAGCACTTTTCTAGCTGACTTCAGTGACACACTGCAGACTCCATCCTGAAAATGTCCATAGGTTTTAATTCTCATGACTAAGCAACCCTACAGACTTGAAATGAACTTGGACACGGGTTTACTCAACAGGTAATGTTAAATTAATTCAATTTCTTCTGGAACAAGATTTACCTTGCTAGAAACATGTAAAAATGTGAAATTTAAATATTCAAAAATGCTGCTTGCCTCAAAGAAGCCCTAAGAACGCTTAGCAAAAAGTACAAATAGAAAAAAGACATTGATATTTCAAGTTGGAAGAAATATTTGAGTGTTGGACAAGAAGGCACAGTAAAGGGAATAAATTTTGTTCACAAACAAAATTAGTCAATTAAAATATTTTCTAAGCTAAGGGGCTTTGTTATTAGTTTTCAAACTATTTATACAAAATACAAAAAACAATAATACGGTCAACCTCAGATTGCATGTCCAAAACATGCCTAAAATAGCACAGATATTATTCATTTTGTAATTAAGAAGAAAGGATGGTAAGTTAGCTGACTGCTAGTTTATTTCAAAATCTTTTGAAGATTAATTTTCATAGGTGTAAAGTAGTCTAAGGTCTAGAGTCAAGAAAGACTCATGCATCCCTTTTTGAATTACAGATAAGGATGAAGATTTGCCTCAATGACAAATGCATCTGTATTATCACTGAAAAATCCATTCAAAACTAATTAGAAACAAATTCACCCACAGCTTGGACTGCACACCTAGATATTGTAAAACAAATTAATTCCTTTCTTTTCTGTCCTACAGTTCGTTTCTTTAATGACCTCAACTTATCTTCCACTAATTAGGAGAGCAGTTGTCAGGTTTTCGCTTTCAGAGTATGGATGGTGTCGCTACTTTTATATAAGATCCAGCTCTGCAGTATCCTGGAACTGCTCCTCCAGAGAAGGTATTTTGACATAAATTCTATTAACAAGAAACATTTGTTTCCTTCATGTAAACTGTGTATTCTCTTAAAACTATTCAGGTTTGACAATTACGTCCCATGCAACTTCGGTCACAGAAATGTGCAAGGTCTTGAAGCCTCTTTAATATATACCATACTTTGAAACAGAAAGCTTTTAAAAAGGACCATAAACTGGAGACTTGTGGGAGCAAGCTGTCCAAAGAACTGCCTGGAGAACATTATTAATGCAGGGTAACCCTGACCAGTTCATCATACCTTCAGCTTGAAGCTTTTACACCTATTCACATGTACCAATCAGTGTTCATTGAGAGAGGAAAGTGCAAAGCAAACAGATGTAATACCATTTCTTATGCATGACAATTTTTTAATATCTACAAAAGACTTGAAGAAATAAAACCCTAAAGGTAAGCTCTGAAATCCATAGAAAGGCACCTGTCTTTTTTTTTTTCCACATTTGGCCTTTGTGCTTTCACATCACAGATTAAAAATGTGAATACAGGTGAAACATTATTGAAATCAAAATTCATTAAGTAAGAGTTTAAATGCTAGATCACAAACTTTAAAAACAATACCATTAAAAGTGGTTTGCTTCAATTGTGTATTATGTTAAAATGAAACAAATTCACATTTATTTAATGACAAATTTTACTGCATTTCTAACTGAGTATCTATCTTCAAAAATACACTTCTCATGGTTTTCATCAGACACAGTTTATAATTAAAAGATTAGAACAATTTTTTTTTGGTTGAAAAGACACTTAAAATTATTGAACAAAATATCACAGCCAAGTATTTTAGATATTTGAACTTGCCTTTCCTGGGTCATGATTCAAAGACTCTGATACTTGCCAAGAAGGTCAAAAAAGGCTAACAACCCTCAAATATGTTTTTTTTTTATTTTTAAAGCAAGGCTGCAACTGCAAAAATGGATAGAGTTAAGTAGAACAAAAATATTGAAACAAATTTATTATGAAGTGAGGTATGGTAGTGTTGAAGTGCTACAGTGGATTTGTGCATATTCAAACTTATTTCAGGTCATCTACTCTGAAGTTTGAGATCAGCAGACTGTGACTGCTTGCTTCAATCTTTTGTTATATGACCCTTTGCAGATGTCCAATGGCCACAAAGAAGATACATTCAATTAAGCAAAAACTAACATGATCAGATATGAATGAGCATATCTGGCAATTTAGAAGGCAAACTGTAAGTAAAAATGCAAGCATACAACTTATTCATAATAAATACATTTTCAAGCATTTGACATTATCAATATTTTTAAAAGAATTTAAATAATAAATGCAACTATTTTATACATAACTGTACCATTTATTATACACACAAGTATATCAGTTCCCTTTGTTTACAAAGGCTGGTTACAGATATATGGAATGTTACAGTACCATCTTGCATAAAATTTTAGTACAATTCGTACTTCAAAAAAGGGTGCAAAACACCAGCCTAATAAATCTGACTGAATTGAAATATTTTTAATTACATCATTAACACATACACAACAAGCTGTACATAAGCCCACTTTTCAATCACCACTTCAAGATACTGTAGCAAGTACATTAGATTATAAATGATTCCAACTAGTCAATTAAATTTATTAAAGGTTTGCACTGCTACTCACTCTGGAACCTTTGAGATAAAGCCTGTATTCACGACTTACTGAGCTCTTGTTAGTACAGTTAAGAGGCAGTCAGCACTGGTTGCCAAAGTACTAGTCACAAGAGATTTCCTCAGAGAAACTTCACCCAGGAACAAACATTTTTGGATATTCCCTTCAAGAATAAAAAAGAAGTTTTATGGGGTCAAGACTCTCCATTCTGTACCTTGGCTGCTGGTGGATGCATGAAGTCCTTAAAGGGAACCAGTGCCTCCTTCAAAGCAGAGCACACTTCTGAGGATGAGCAGGTGATACATTCTACTAAAGTCGGGTACAAGGCAATAACTTGTGCCCATGTGCTAGAATCAACTGCAGGGAAGAAAAGAACAGACTGAATCACTTACCACTGTCCAAATACTGACAACAGATTTTTTCCAATACCTTTTAAGTAATGGCAGATTCACAGTGTGCCTAAACATAGGTACTTAACGCTATACTATGGCATCTGCGCAGGGCACTCAGATACGGGCCAGGATTTCTGCAGGAGAACGATTTGTTTTTTTCAGCTGCAGCCAGAGGCCACACGGGATAATATCCTTAAAGTAGTGCTACACACCTGTGTTTCTACATATGAATTGTTCACTGTGTCTTTGGGATGAAGAACTGACAAATTTAAGATAATCTGTAATACACGTGTTTTCTGCCTGCTTTTCTCAGCTATTGACAGAAAATTGAACTAGATGCACATTTCACTTTTGGAAAATTATCATCAGTGAGAATTCCTATTGACTTCAGATCATTTCAGATTACAAGAGCTATAGAAAGCAAAGGGAAAAACACTGGACAAAGACATAAAATATCCATGGTAAAGTTTTGTTCATCCAACAAGTAAAATTAAACATTGTAGCATGATTCTTATTATAATGTCACTTCCTTGGTTATTTGTTTTAGCTCTGCTTTTAAAAGAGAACAAACCCCTGTCTTCAGACAGTAATAATTATCTTAAATAAATAAAATTATTAAAAGGTAGAAGAAGTGGGAGTGAAGTGATTCTGCAATTTGTCCAGTAGTTCTCTTTCTAAGAAAGTGTGGGAGGTTTGGCAAGCACTACTGCATATGGACCAGGGGAAGAATGTCTCTCATTGCAGGAAGAGAGACATGGGGAACAGTCCAGCTGAGTCAGCTTCTCTGCTCCTCTAAGAGGAAGACCCAGCAGAGCAGCACTTCAGTTAGCTTCAGGGTTAGCCAAAAGGCTTTATGCATCCTGGCATAGTTCTACCTGCACACTTTGGCCATGAAACCTTGGAAACCACATCATCATAACTCTGGCTGCTCAGTGATGATACAAATGAGGCACTGCCTCTTTCCAGAAACCCACCTGCCTGTGTTTTTCTGGAAAGGCTGGTTTGTTTGTTTGGGGATTATAAAGGTTGGGTTTTTTCTGTTCCTCCTAATATCAAAAGCAGGGAGGTAGAGGGAAATGTTGTATACACAATTCTGTCAGAATTTGAGAGTCCAATACAATGGACTTAACCAAGACTCAACATTAAGTTTCCGTCCAAGAACTCTACATATATACCAGAGGTGCAGCTTATGGGAGGAACAGGATAGGTAATTATAAATGAAGTTGAAGCCTTTCATTTGATTCAGGCTTTTAAATAAATCTGTCATTTACTCAGACATCAATGACCTAAACTCAGTCCAGGGGACAGAAAATAATAGTGCAGGAAGAGAGGGAAAGTAAGACCATGAGTGTAAGTATCTACCAGCCTGTCTATGCATTTAACTTGTACACCCCTTTAACTGCAGAGTCCACCCATGTGAACATGATCCAGAAAAACCTAAAAAGGTACCATGAGAAGGAAAAAAGGATCTAGCCAGGCTTCATATTTTTAGGAATTCCATTGATATTTTATGTTCTTTGCTTTCAGAAGACACTAAGCTGTATCTAATAAAGGACACCATAAATTGACATTTTCTCTTTTATGAACATATACTTTTAGTCATACTGGAAAAACTTTGTGGGGTTTCTTGCCATCTGTGCCACCTGTCACCTACATATACAAAGAATTACAGAATACTGACTCTCACAGACTACACTTTTCTTTCAAAATTCTGTGAACACTACTAAAAGAAATAATAAATACATCTTTGGGGCAGACATCATGTTACCTTGTTTGGAACAACGTTATTTAACAATAACTTACCATTTTCAGGTTGAGTCTTTTTAAGTGAATCTATGAGAGTACTGACAGCTTTTAAAACAAATATGATTTCTGTTACTTGCTGCCTACAAATGAAAAAAATGCAAACAGTCAACTACTTGTTTTTGTTTCAAGAATGTAAATTTTATAGAAAAAGTTTCCCACTATCATTGCTGCTGTCGCATCTAGGGCAGCTTTAACTTCGATACTGGAAACAGTAACACCATACAAATCTCAATCTGAAAACACTTGTTGGAATCCTGGATGCTGAGAATTTTAAACTTTCTGTGCTTAAAGGCACAGATCCACAAGAGAACACTGCATTTGACCTGAGGCTGTGAAGAAGGCTTCCAGAATTGTTCGATAGTACTGGGATTATGGGTGTGTAGTTGGTTAGAAGCATGTAGTACCACAGGGTGGAAAACTTAAGAGTTTGGTATTTTAGAATATAGAAATAAATATGAAGCAAGATGGAGGTTTTAGGGTGGAGGCAGGTTTTTCTTCTTTACCTTCTTCTTTCTTCTTCTTCATGGGTTTGGGTGTAATTGGACAGAAAAGTTCGCATTGCGGGCTTCCAGGGATCAGTTATTGGGTTAAAAGGGAAAATAATCTAGGTGTCAGTTCTTCATTGGATAGTATAGTCATAAAAGACCTTGTAACAAGAGATAGTTAGCCATTTTGTGCCTTGCTAATGAAACACTGCTGAACTCATGGTTGTGAGAGTGTTTCACTGGTAAGAAATAATAAACACTTGAGTCCAAACATAAACTACCGTCTCAAGTGCCTTCAATCCACACCCAGAGAAACTGATACACTCTGGATGATAAGGCTAACAAAGATAATCCATTTCCACATTCATGATCAAAACCTTCAGAAGTGAAGTGAATTTCAAGTAAATTCCCATTTTAAAGAATTTCCTAGTTTTCTGATCTAATTTTTCCATTTCAAGAACAATTACTTGAGTAATGATTCCCAATACTGCTGTTTGGATGTTTTATTTTTGAGGAGATTCTACTCACCTCTCAATTTAGAAACTACATATAGCTCTAATGGGAATAAAAGGAAATAAGATTTCAGAAATATAATGCTAGAGATATCAGAAATATTGTTTCAGTAACTAAATACCGTTTTAACAGCACAGAATATGGCCGTTGTTACCTAAAGGTTTTTTTTAAAAAAAAGGGGGTACCAGCATTTCTTTTGAGATATCTTCCCCTAAACATTTCCCCGCCTTTTAAATTTCATTCTCTCCTACCCCCCTCATTTTTTTCATGACTAAGTGATATTTTGAATGCAAACTTCTTCTCATAAAGTCCTGGTAATACCTTTATTTTCTAAAGACAACGCACATACCGTGGAAGAGGACATTTGCCACTCAATCGCTCATCTTCTATGTAGCGATGCAATACATCCTGTGACCTTTTCAAGAGCACAGAAAGTGCCATTCTAGAGATGTAGCCTTCTTGAGGAGTTGTGACTTTATTACTGAATGAAAACTGGAGCAGTGTTTCAAAACACACCTTAGAAAACTCTTCCCTCATTCGAATATCTATTTCGGCTTCTGTCAAAGTAAAATGATGCATTTCAATTGTGCACTGTGCATGATGCTGCATTTCAGTCATGCTTATCACATGTAGTATTAAAGAGTATTAACAGTGATAAGAACAAATATTAAGAATAAGTTCTAAGAAAAAATGACTGTGCAAAAATCACAATAGTTCTGAACATAAGAGATGAATTATGACATATTCTCAGTAACATATCACATACCTGACACTAATTATAAAACACATGAAATTATTAAAAACCAGCAAACAATCCTACATCATAAATACTCATATTTGGAACTGTACAATTCAAGTATTTTTCTATGTAACGGCTTATGTTCATTTTTTTCATCTTTCCAAAAACCCCTACAAATTTTTTTTCTTAAAGGCAGAGAAGGTATCTGGCTAGGTACTCCACATGGTTACAACTAGGGTCATTTAGGTTTTAGGAACAGGATGTCTGTCTTACAACTGTCTGAAATTATTATTAGAACTGGCACAAAGGAAAATAAACTATGTAGAAAGTAACACAAGTTCAATATGATACTGTCCAAGCAGTAAGGTAGCAATTTTTTAAAAATTGCAAGGAAAGCTTGGCAAATTCCACAAAATATAATTTATTTTAAAAGTTGGATATCAAACAGTCTGTACTGAATACCTGCCAGGGAACTTCAAGTCTTTATCATAATAAGCATACTCAACATTTTAATTATTTCCTAGTAGATTTAAACACTGTAATTTTTGTCATTCAGGTACCATACCTGTAAAGGAGGATGACTGAGAATGTATTGAGCCTTTATTGAGCATTGTCATTATCTGACCAACAAATTCCTTAGGAATAAAATTAGCATATGGCAGTATCTCTGTGCTGATAAGCTGCACCACCTAAAATAAATTACATATATTTATATAGGTTTTCCAAATACTGTAAATCTAGTATAAAGAAACATTTAACAAGAGAGAAAGTCCTAATCAGACTTCACAAAATCTTCTATTGCTAACATTTAAAATTTGCAGATATGTCCTAAAGTGTGGTCTTGCATAGGACATTAAACTTGAAATAAAAACCTTTCCACTGCCACTTTTGCCAGTTTCTGATCAGATTTCAAATGACACTTGTAGAATGTATGGTAGAATTTATGGTTTTGAAAAGAGAAGATCTAACATTAGGAATCTCTCTCTCCCTCCACCCCATTTCAATATCCTCTCTATGACATTAACACACATATCCCTGACAATGTGATATCTGCAAAGCAGAACAAGTGTGTTAATTATCTAAACGAGCTTAAGGCAGTACATGTGAACAGAAATGCTCTCTATTCTTGTCTTGATGCTCCCATTCACGAACAAAAATGGGTTTAGATCTCCAAAAATTAATGCATTAGATTTGAGAGTTCTGCTCACTCCAAGCAGAACCACTCTGACTTTTTATCCAGATATTTTTGTGTCCCAGCCACCCCTCTGGAAAGATGACGGATGATGAAACCACAGATACTGCCATGTCTTCTCTGCAACTCCTTTTGCTTTGTATCCCTAATCTCTGTTCTGCCACATTTTTTGTCCTGGAGTAAAAGGAGAGAAGTCCCTCCTTACTTCAGGTATCATCTTCTCCAAACTTTCTTCAGCCTTATACAACCAAATATACAGTGATCTCTGTGCTGCACAAACTACACATAGCTTCTTCATTTATGCCAAAGCTTCTCAGTATAGAGAACACATCTTAAGGGCAACAGTGTCTAAGAAAAAATGGCTTTTTGCTGACTGCTCCCTCAACACAGAAGGCATTCATTTCAGGTTTCATTCTCAGCTTTCTCTGTGGTATACAAGTACCAGCGTAAATGCTCAGCAATAACATAATAAATAAGGATATATAATGAGAGTCAGAAATGCATTCTGGTTTAGCCAGTCTGTACTGTTTTGAAGTTGAGATGTCAGGAAGTAGTTTTTGGCATCCCACTTCCTACTTTTTGCATCACCCTGAAGCAGCTGAATTCTGGACCTATGAATTTCCTGTCTTGTTTTCCAAAATGAAAACAGTATCACAGAAAAAGTAATGAAAGGGTAACTTTTCAAGAAATTATTTCAGAACAAAATGCAACTTGTGAATGTCACTAATTTGTTAATTTTAACAGTATTATTTGTTTTAGGCTCCTTACCTCAACATCAATACTCTCATTCTTCTGAAATTCTTGAATTGAGAGATTATCAGGAGGTGTACTAAAAATAAACATATTGCATTATACTTCAAATTTACAATATATGTAAGGATATAAGTATGGGAAAGTGCATTACATTTACAGTTATTACATGCATCAAGTTGGTACTATTATATGGTAATGATTAATGATCACAAGGTCAGGTTGGATGGGGGCTTTCAGCAACCTAGTCTTTTCACTCACTATGCCAAAAAATACTTTTGAGTTCCAATGGTACATCTTAATTTTTTTTTTTAATTTTACATTTTCTTCTATATGAATGAAACATTTTTCATTAATGGGGCATTACCATGTCCTTTTCCCTGCTAACTGAAATGATGCATTTGTTCTCATTTTAATGAAGTTTATTAAAAGAAAAACCCATTTTATAAACAATAGTTTTGAAGAAATTTAGAACTTTTTTGAGTTCTTCCATTATATATATATGAATTTGTTTTCAGATGAAATACCCAGAAGTGATTCAACAGACCCTACAATGGGCAGTTCAGAGCTAAACAGAGGCTCACAGGCAAGGTAGCTGCCCAGAATAGGACTGTGGACCTGTGCCAATCTTGTCCTCATAAGGGTACTCATCTGGGCCAGCCTCCTCTGTCCCATTGCCAATTTTAATGAAAGTTCAAGAACCTTGAAGGTTTTGAAATCTCTTTCAAATCTGATTAGTTTAGCTGACACATGTTTTTTCTTCCAGTGCTCCTGTATGTTGCTGACAAAGAGGAAGAAGACTTTTCCGAGATAGGCTTTTTTTACCCATCTTCTGAATACTTAGCATAACACACTGAAGATCAGTCTTCACATCTACAGCTAATTTTCAGTTTTGACAATTAGGAATGTTTTATGTATGTACACATGTTTCTGCTTGAAAAAGAAATATTTCTCTGCTCCTCAAAGAGACTTTATGCAGATAAAGTCTAGATTACTTTATCTATGAAATGGACATGTGTTATGTGTATGACTTGAAAAGAATACAAAGAATAAAATATTAAATTATTGTATTTATTACTGGGTTGTGTATTAGGGAGTCAGGAAGTTTGGAATTTTATGTTGAAAACATAGAATAAAATAAAATATTAAGTAGCTGTTCAATCAGTACCTTTTCTAACATACCAAGGTGTTCAGTATGCAAAACCTTTCAATAATAATTTAAGCTATTACGATGCATAGAAATGTAGGTCATGTTGAAATACATGGGAAGATTTCAGACTGACACTTTCCAATTTATGACCCACTCTCTGAGCTGAGGTTTACTTGAAGAGGTGTTCAGGCTTTTCTGCCCAGTCATCCATACCTGATCTACCTTACCTACTAAAGATTATGGTACGTATTTGTTCATGTAGCAAATTATTCCCAAGTAAATAGATTTTAGTCTATGTGGATACACCAATCTGGGGGCCAAGTGCTTTGCTGTTCTGGCACAACATATCCAAACCATACCAGAGGGTCAGGAGGCAGGAAAGATAAGGGTGTCATGCAGCAACTTTCCTCGGAGAGGAAAGAGAGACCAGCCCCTGCCCACTGAACAGGAAGGACTTCAGAGCCAAGAGCAAAGACCTAACAAGCACCAGGAGCCCTGCTGTGCACAGCACTCTGCTCAGAAGCATCTTTTGGGAAAGTATTGATTTAATTCCCTCATGTGAGCATAGACTTCTGCTCTAATAAATTATATATACACACACACACATATTTGGTGAATTTTATTGTATATAATGGCTTGACATGCCTCTATGAAAGCCTCTGGGAAAGAAGAACAATATGAAGTAATAAACACACCAGCTTCTTACTGGAAGACAATTTTGTGTAAATTAAGTTATATGAAATGCATTAATTTTAAATGTCGTCTTGATTTATGACAAAAATCAAGATTATTGAGTCACCTCAACTGTAGTTTGCTATAAATTTTTTTTAAAAGGCTGAAACTTCTGTCTTAGAAAGCACTAATGCTCTGACAGTAACATTTTCCTTTTTCATTTACCTGGACTCTCCTGGCTATATTTGAAATTTCTTGTTGTACAAAGCTGCAGAGAGAATTTCTGCTGTGCTTTGTACTTTTTAAACATCATTGAGTATCACCTCTCATTTAAGCTCCATAGCTGGCTTGAAATTCTGTTCCTATCCAAAAGACAGAGGTGGGACACTATTTTAAAGACAGCTATTCACAGAGCTTTAGTTTAAGGGTTCAAACTACACTGGCCTCTTGTCTAATCAATGCCAACTCAGTTTCAATGCCAGAAGCAATATTAGGCTATCAACACATATGATTTCTAGGACCACGGTGACTAGAAGAGTTTAAGTTAGATCAGAAAAATGTTTCAAATATTGGTTGAAAATTTAGAACATTAGTGAAATAATCTCATTTTTCTACCCAATGCTCAGCCAGGTAGAAACTTGGAGAACATGCATACAAAAATAAGGCAATGTGCACTGGCATATTTTAATGTAAGCTAAAGGAAAAAAACCTAATCAAATCTGTTATGCAGTGTTGCTAGGAAGACTGACTGCATTAAGGCTTTTGTGAGTCTTCCAAAGATGCAGATGTTTCATATTTAGAACCATCCCAGCAGTCCTAAGTCAGGCTTGGAGAATAAAGATTTGAAGACGAGGTAGAAAAGGAAGCCATTTACCTAGGTTTGCATATAGCCTGGACTGACAACAGCACAGAACATCTAGAACATTTAATCATGGAAAATGTGGAGTATGAAAATGTATCAAGACTGAAGGAAGAAAAGGAAGGGGGATTTACACATAACATTCCAGTTTCATTGAAACAAAGAGCTTAATAAAAATTACAGAATGCCAGCATAAGAAAGTGGATTTTCAGTTCTAACCATATTCAGGTCTAACTGCATATATCTAACTATTCCTGTCACAAGGGGTGACATGTTAGATGATGCTAAAAATCCAGGTAATACGGTAATGGGGTTACTCTGTCTCGCTGTCAACTCTTGGGGGGGCTCAATTGAACTGCATTTCCCAAATTCTTTGTGCTTCAAAACCTTTTCAATCCATGCTGGTCTTAGTAAGATTTATACACTCCTGCACCTAACTTAATAACCTTCCTGTCCTGTGTGACACATTTGCAAGTTGGGAAGCCACCAGAGATGACCTGACTCACAGCTGCAGTAAAGCCACTTGGACAGGTTCAGCAGAGTTACTAAAACCAATTCAAGTTTACAAGTCACAAATCTAACTAAAACCACTCTCCTCTTCTCAACTGTGGCTTGGGTAATTGATTTGGTGTTATGGACAAAAATCCAAGTAGTTCCAGAATTTTGAAAAACACAACTCATTGTTAATATAAATAAATCAGGAAACAACCAAAACCAGTTCTATACTACCTAGCTGTCCTTAAATAAAGGATTAATATGGATAGTTGGAAAGTACATTCTCACTGCCTTCCCCTGCAACCTGAAGGATGACATGCATGTCAACTCAGCAATAAATTTTAGCTGTTATTTTCAAAACAGTGACTAGATTCTCTCAAATTACCCTGGAATAAGGCACCACTGTGACTAGCATATGTTTTCTGTTAGAATTACAAAAATAAATGAAAGCACACACTCAATTTGAAAATTCTGAATTCAATTTCCTTACAAGTGGAACAACTACAAATCTAAGACACTAAGTAAACTGCAATTATAAGCCACTAGAAGACACAATTTAGCAAATTTCAAACCAAAAAGGACAGGTTGCCTTACTTGCCAAGGGTAGTGTTATAGCATCTTGCACAGAGTGCAGAAAGATTTTAGCAAAGGAAATCAGAAGATTTCCTCAATGTGGGGAACTTCCACAGCTATCTCTAGAGCCCTCCTTGCATCACAGTAAGAGAGATACACTTCAGTAGTAACATGGGGAGGAGGAAGAGAATGAGGAGGATGAAGAAGAGGAGAAATTACTACTATTACTAATTGTCCTGACTAGTGGCATGAGGAAGGTGTATTCCCTTTCCAGCTTTAATGTTTTTTAGGAGCACAAGGCTCAGGCTGATAGAGAGAACAGAAAGTCTATCTATCTATCTATCTGTCAATCTATCTATCCATCCATCCATCCATCCATCCATCCTAAAGATACCAAGGGACAAGGCTCTAACTGTATGTGGGACGACCATACACTTGGAAGGCAAACTGCTATTTAGAAAAAGATGAGCATTAGGGAGGTAAAAAAACCCAACAACCCCAGACATTCTGTAGCCACACAAAATACAACTACATAAGCAAAATGAATCTACTCACAAGAAGCCTGGAAAGCATAAGGATAGTGGCCATTAATTATACTAACAGGTCAAATGATCTTGCTGTAGCCATGTGGTTCTACAATATACTGGTCTATTTTTAGTGCTTTAAATTAATTTAAACTTTAAAGTTTCTAAGTGAAAAAAAGTTTCCTACACTTTTCTAAAGACACCTTTAATTAGGATGAAAAAAATTTCTCTAAAACACATTTTGTATGTTAAATTATAGTATACACTCTGCTGCTAAAGAGGCAAAACCAGACTTAAGTCAAGACAGACATCATAAGGCATCATAAATATTCACACAAGTACTATTTTCTTCTTCTAACTCCAGAGAGCATTTGTCCATATGTGACAAATGACAAAAGGTATTAGAATTAACACTAAGAGTAATAGTTTCTAGCAAGCAACACATTAAGATGAAATTTCTACATTTGAAATAATATTCAAGTAAAGTATAAATCACTCACTGTAAATTAAACATATTTGTTATAGACAAACAAATTTGGCCAAAAAGTCATGCAGATGATAGTGGATTATCCTGAATTACACTAAAGAGCTGGGATAATATTGCTTCCCTGAATTTATGAACAATTAATACCAGTAAGCTGTAGCAGTACTAGTCTTGTTCAGCTAAGAATATGCAGAAATGTTTAATTTGCTTTGCAAATATTTAGGAATAATTAAATTACAACAAATAGTAATATGTATTTCCAAAGCAACTTTTAAGTGAACATACCTACAGTAAACTGAAAAACCTTCATTTGAATTCTGATCACCCAACAATGACATAGATTATAGGGTGTTAACTGATGTGAACTGCCTGTCTCAGAATTGAACAAGAATACTAACTGCAGCTGAAAAGAAAACCAAGCAAGATACTACAAGGATATTTTACATTAAAGAAGCAGTGAAGTATAAAATAAAAACTTGGATGACTGAAGTGCCTTTTATGCATCTATTTTAAGGTCCTCCTACTTAATATAATTTTTTTCAAGGAAATGCAAAAACAATAGGAAGGTTTTTCACCTGATTGCCATCCTATTGATGGTAATCCTACTGATGATATTCCAAACCCATTCATTATTATGCATTTCCACTAGCGACACATGTGTCTCTAAAATAAATTTTCACTGGTATTTATTTTTTTTATTTGCTTGTTTCTTTTGGGCAAGCTGGTATTTATCCATCATTAGTAAATACAGCTGTGTTTGGTTGCTGACTTTTGTGTGTTTCAAAACTAAACACACAGTATATTAGTGTAAGGCACTGAAGAACCTTACTGTTTTCTGTTCAAAATAAAGATTTGTTACTGAAAATATTTTTCATGTTCCACCTTGTTCTTTATTCTAAAACGCTATTAGATATACTTAAAATACTCCTAAAAGATGCTTGTCCACAGATGTTTACAAAAGATGGAAATTCCATACCACTCCTAAGCAATTATCCAAAATACCTAACCTTCCTTAGAGTAAAAGATTCCCTTAGTGTCTAACCTAGAAAATCTTTGCTGTACTGAAACAAGTTTTTACCCATTGCCAAGGGACAAAAAAAAACTCTTCTCTGAAGCAAGCTTTTATTATATTCTGAAAATTTACAATGTTTTGCTAATGTTATAGTCTTTTATTTGAACAAATAGATCCAAGGCCAAGCTGGATGGGGATCTGAGCAATCTGGTCTAGTGGAGGGTGTCCTGCCCATGGCAGGCTGTCTGGAACTAGATGATCTTTAACAGCCTTTCCAACTCAAACCATTCTATGATTCTGTGATTAAACTGCGTCTCTGATCATTACTATTTTTCACTTCTGGACTTTCTCAGCCTGCCCATTGTAGACTGAGAATGTGTTTCATTCTTGAGAGAAATCTGTCCATCTTTATAGTCTTAAATATGACTAACTACACTTTTCAAAGAGTATCATAAAGCGTGGTAAATTATTAAGGTGCAGTCAATTTATCTTAGGTAGAAACAAATATAACATAACTATGGGCTTCTAAGTGAACAGCAGTGTACTAAATAATTTTCAAAAATTCACAGTAAGCGGAGTATTTCAAGATGCAACTCAGAACAAATACATATAGTTAATGCTGTTAATTAGAAAAAATACCATTGCAACTCTGTTCAAAGTGAAGAAAGGAACAAATTGCGTACATATCAGCAATTTTTTATTAAATCTAGAATAAACATCCTTGGAGTCCATACAGAGCTCCTTATCCTGTTCAGAAAGACTATGCCATGGTATTGAGAGTTCAGCTGAGCTCTTTCTTGCTCTTACACTTCACTTTTTGATTGAAGCTCTTTACTACTTTCTAAAAGTAGAGCTTTTTGAAGTAGGCAGATTGGTTACCTCTGCTCCATCATTCATTAAAATAATTTTCATATATCAAATAGCTCTACTGACACATATACTGAACAAATTACTTATGAATATTTTCCTTTAAAAATAATAAAAAAAAAGGAAGTTGTGTTTACCTTTTTGTGAATAAAAAGTCTTCAAAAGTATTTGCTAGCTCTGGCCACATACTGTCAAATTTTCCAGAAGATGCATGCTGCCTTGCAACAGGCAGTCCAATGGAGAGAACTTTGAGAAGAGAGGACACAGCTAGCTTCCATGTGCTTTCAGAAGGACACGAGTACTTCAGACTAAGAGGTATTCTAAGTGTCTGTAAAATGGAAGTCAAAGCATAATTTATAGTTGCCCAGACAAATCTAAGATTACAGCAAGTTTCTGCACAAGATCTTAGCGGACACTGTCATAGATGGCAATACACAATCCCTACCTTTTTTGCTAGTATATGGGATGGCCTTTTACAAATCCAGACTGAAGATGATTTATCATATACCAGCTGGCTAAAGCACAGTCTGTAGCCAAGTACAAGGTTAGAAGTCAGAATTGATCCATTATCATTTACACTATGAAATCATACATTAATTTTCTTTTTCTGTATTGCCATCCACTATTTCTGCTAACAAACATTTCTGTGTTAGGGCTTTCCTTACACGTAAGAGACTACAGGCAGTCTGTTATCACGAATGTATTCTGGAGAATTCAGTCCCTATAAAGCCATCCCAAGCACTTCCACAGTAAAGAAAAAGAGCCTCATTGCATTTAAATTTTTCCTAGTAAAGTTGAACTTTAAACACTGGAACATAAACACTGGAAGAAATCTGGTCATTACTGACTGTTAAGCCACATGAAATTTGAAAGTAAGAACAGTTAGTGAAATTCTAAGATAAAGGCTACAATACAACTCAAATGTAAAGCCAATGAAAGCACAGCAAATTTAAAGTCTTTTAGATAGTCATCTTCAGTATCTATAAAACAAAGTCATTAATAAATTTTTTAAATTAAGCACATGAACTATTTACACTTATATGCATTCTTTTTAGTACTGTTAAACAAACTTTAGAACCTGATAGTAAGTTCTTGGTTTTCTTGGGAAACCAATTATTTACCTGACATTTCAAATACATAGTGACTAAATTCAGGTACTGTATGTATGCTCCCCATGCCTTTAGTGCAGTCTCTGAGTTGAGGAAAGCAGAAGGAGGAAAGACTCACTCTGACTCTCACAAGGCAGTCAGTTATAATTAACTCTCTATGGCAAAAAATCATGACAGCTAGACTCTAACCCTAGAGATAAACAGAACGTTTTTTCTGCTGCTTTTGGTCATATGTGTCAAATCTAATTCCAAAATCAACACGGGCTTTAGAAACATGAAAAATAAATTTAAAACCATTTTCATACATCACAATAGATCCTACTGTTATCAACTGCAAATGTTACAAAAAAGTGGTATTTCTATCAATTTCATCAATCCCATTAAAACAGAAGTGGAAAACAACTGCATTAACTTTGAAATACAAATATTTCATTCATAACAGATTTCAAATAATATCACTTGTTTTAAACACATTCAGGTTTCCAAATTTCTATACAGGAAAATCCTGATGTCAGCCAAGTCATTGCAAACAAGCCAGATCAGACACATTCTTATTTTCCAGACTTCTAGAAAATATTACTTCTATTATTTACTAGAATTTTTGGCTGAAATGGAATGGTCAAAAAAAGTGAAGCATTTGACAATTTCACTTTAAAGGTATATTAGCTACATTCATTATGTATTATAAGGTGCATTAGGTAACATTTCAGAGCTGCATTGACACATGAAGTCATTAAAAGCAAATCAAAAGTAATAGAGCATACATCTTTGAAGTTTTTATGCCAGTCTGCAGAAATTGGGCTTTGGCCTTCAATGCCATATTTACTAAGGCACCTACTTACCACACTCAGGTGCATAACACTTTCAAAGACAAACATTTTGGGGCCTAACACATTTGTTAATTTTTATCATAACACTGAAATACTGATGCTGACATTACCCAGCTAAGACCAGGAGAAATAGACTGATAAATAGCCTTTCAGCTTCAAAAGAAATTATTCCCTGCTGCTCATCTTCATAAAATATCTGTTTACTACATCTTGAAGCTTCCCAGGAAGTGTTTGTTGACACAGCTGAAAATAAAACTCAAGATTTTCAATATAAGCTCATTAAATTCAGAGCACATGTAGGTCAAAATTTTACCTTAATAATGTTCTGAAGAACCTTCTCTGTTACCACAGCTTTGTGGCAAGCTGTCTTTTGGTATAAGTCCACCACAACTTCCAATGATCTCTCTGCAAATGGTACGTAATTCAATGCCACCCATTCCGCCTAGGAAAATGAATTAGTAAATTCCTAAATTAGGTGTGAAAACATATTAATTAAGCAACAGAAAGTGTATGTTTTGCACTGAACTCGCAGTTTAATGCATGCAAGGTTTGCTAATAATATGGTCCAAGCCACAAAACTGCAAATACAACATAGTCTGGCTATGAAAATGTACTCTACATTGAAGTAAAGTACATTTAAGTAGGAGAAATGTTGCAGTCTAAGCAAGACAACTACATTAGGACAATCTTTAAGGGAATTTAACTCACCGGTGCAAATAGTTGTATCTAGTGTGATTCCATTGTGTTGCAGGACAAACAGAATAAGAAGAATTAATACATACATAATAGTTACCTCTTTGATTACACTGAATCAGATGCTCATGCTTAGTGAACAGCAGTGTACACAGATAAAAGGAATTACTGAACACGTTCCATTTCTTTACAGCACGTGCAATTCAAAAATCTGCAGCTTGAGGGAATTTTCTCCATTCAAAATTATCATGTCTCTATGTTAAATTTAGTATCTCTTGTAGGACAAATTATTTTAGATTAATTCATATACAAATTCAGACACATTTGTCTGGTGTCCAAGCCAGACCTTTCCTACATGAAGGAACAGGAAGTACAAAAGCAAAGAAAAATGCAAAGGGAGTAAAAGAAGATAACAAAAGCATGTAAAAAAAAAACTTATTACATAACATGCAGTTAAATTTGTACAGACTGAACAAATGCATCTTGCTGGACAACCTATATCTGAAGCCAAATTGGATTAGCCAGCCAAGTGAAACGGGTGAGATTTCTAATTAATTACCTGATTATACTTTGCATTTGCAATGTGCTTTGTTTCCAACTGTCCATACTGTGGAGGCTTGCAGGAAAATTCTACAAAGGCCAGTAGTTGGTCAAAGATTGCAGGATACATTATCTGCATACCTTCTGAGCCCACACATATAGCCTTTATTAAAAGAAAATAAAGACGTTTAATATATTATTTCTTGAGTTTTTGCTCTAACACCTGCATCAGTACAAGGAAGTCCTACAGAAAATTCCCCATAAAACACTATGCAAGAGTCATGCTGTATGAAAGACTGTGTATAGTTCCAATAGTTTAAGGAAAATACATTTTGTTACTTTATTGAAGTAAATAAAGTTGCAAGATACTTGGGCATATATAGTTCAGTAAATACAGCTATCTCATTCAATAAAAGGTAACTTTTCTTCACAAACTCTGCTTTGACTTGTCAGTAAAACAAAGTCTAATATAAGTCTTGTATATAGATCTCAACCACATCTTCCTAAAGTTCTACTTCAATAAACATTTAAATCTCAGAAGTAAATGATAGAAGGCTTCAAAAAGTAGTTAAAAGAGTGTCTTAGAGAGGAATAGAAATAAAATGAGAATGATATGGTTTGGCATAGCTAAAACTCAAAATCTTGCTTTAAAATGTCAAACATTTCAGGAACAGTGTACTTACACTACCAAAAAAACCTCAAACCTCTCTATACTACAGCAGTAAAAGATTAGAAGATGAGTTCTAATGAGAAATAAAAAGAATAAACCAAAGGGTGTAAAATGGGCTCAATATATGGAAGCCTGAAAAGAGATGCAAAGCTCCCTTCCATTCCCATGTTCTTGAATTGCAATGGTGTCCTTTGTTAGTGGAATCACATTATAAAATATATTTATTAAACTAGTCAGGGTTCAGTCTGAAAAATGTTAAGTTTTATTCATGCTATTCAAACTGTAAAGCTGTTCCACAACTTCAGAGAAAATCAGAACTGACCCAAGTTTTCCTGTATCAGCAAAGAACTGATCCTACACACAAACACAGAGAAAAGTTTTGTTTCAAAGAATGCAAATATTTACTTCTTTAATGATTTCTGTGTGTACTCCTGAAAGTATCAATTGATTTCAAGAGAGGAAGAAGGTACTGGGGCCTAAAGCAAAACCGTCTGACTCATGGCCTTTGCTTCACATCAGCACTGGCTGGCTGCCCTGCCATGTGACCTGTACTGTGTTTACACAGCCAAGAGGAGCAATCACACAACTTCACAGAACTTACTGATGTCCAAAAACACATTAATGTTTTTAGGAACTTCATTGCTGTTGTGTTAGTAACATAACTATAGGTGGGATAGGAGGTTTGAGGTACCATCTTATGGAAGTCTGTATTTGCAAAGGCTCGCAACTGCCATGGCAACAACCCATTGCAACTGGGAGTGGGGAAGGGGAGATGTCTCACTTTCTCAGGTAGAGTTATTGCTTTTGTTATTGTTTAAAAACCTTCAGCTAAAACATCTTGACAAGAACAAGAGTATAATAACGTGCAGTTTTTCCTCATGTTAAAAACTTTGGTAACCCCTTCTTTGAAAAGCCCTAATGACTGCAGCCTTTGGAAACCAAGATCATCTGGATATGAAGACTAAAAACCAGAAAAATCTGAGATAAATAAATGGACTGATCAAATGGGAAAAACAGGATTTGGGTTAGACTGACTTGCTGGAAAAGGGAGGATAAAAATGGGTCAATCCTGACAGGAAAAGGATGAAAATTTAGACATGACTGGTTTTAAAACTTCATGTTATTTGCACACCCACATGCAAAACTGAGATTCAATACAAACTTCTATCCAAGCAAACTGAATTGAAATTTAAACAAAAGAATTCACTCCATAGCATTTCCATGGCAGGGGTGGTTGGAACTAGATGATCTTTAAGGTTCCTTCCAACCCAAGCCTTTTTATGATGCTATTCTTATACCTCTATTTTCAAAATACATGAATGAATATTTATTAAAACCATCAGCTAAAGGAATGGCTGCAATGTAATTACTCTACCTTGCTTGCATATGTTTGAGATTAGTCAGCTCGTACTAAGCAAAACAGAAAACATGACACTGAATTGCTGCTCATTTGGCAGCCACCACGTGTTTCATGAGCTAAATGGGGCAGGATCCTGACAGCAGCCAGAGGGATATATGGTCACATAGTTAAGCAAAGTAGTCCTAACATGAAAGCCCAAAGGGAATGAAGTCAGGTCATGTGGATATTTTAATTCTGGCATTTCCAAAGTAAGTTTGAGGGTTTTGGGTTTTTTTTTTTGGGGGGGGGGGGGGGGAGGGGTGTTTTTTTAGAAGTGGCGCTTAATATAAATGCCTGATTTAACTCATTATCAACACTGCTACTTTTGAATAAATAAGTTTTGTGAATGAACACAGAATTTTGCAAGGAGATATTTTACAACTGCAAAAGAAAGAAACAAGCAGCATTATTTTCTTTTTTTTTTGGCTTTCAGAGAAAGAACACCCTCATTTGTTTTTTATAGATTTACTTGCATGAAGGGTGCTCTTTGAGCATTAGTTCTATAGTAAGAATTTCTTAAGCAGAGATGCAGCACTTTCCTTAAATATCTGATTATTAAGAGTCAAAAATGGAGGTAATCTGCCAGAGAACCTTCTATATTTTATGCTTTGTGTAAACTGTTAAGTTCTCATAATCGCTGTTCTTTCTAGACTGCTCATGGCAGCACCTGGACATCATATGGAATGTTGTTTGTGAGACTGCTCCTCCGTCTCCATGCACAGACCTTCAGTATCAACAGTACTTCAATGTTAGATGGACACGTGAATGGCTACAAACACAGCACAACACTTAAGGTACTTCTGCAATCAAGCAAAAGCATATTTCATAAAGATTACACCATTCCTTTCAATACACAGCATCTATTCTGCAGCAGGAACGGAGATCTGATTGTTAAAATACAACACACTGTGCAATTATAAATAATTTTTAAAATCATGTTTAAATCACCCCCCTATAGTTCTACAGAGTAAAAGTAGCACACACTGTAGTTTACCTTTCACACACTAGAAGTTGCATGATTACCTTTTGTAAAACATCTAAAGCTGTAAGCACTGCTTCCTGTAAACTTGTCAGAACTGCTTCAGTGTAAGATGGAAGGATGAAAGGGGAAGCATCTGAACTGATTGGAACTGAAACAGCACCGTGCAAAATGACACCAAGCTTTTGGAGATCATCCATGCTGAAACCAGTTTTGATGTGTTGGTAAAGAGCTGGGAATATTTGAATTAAAGCTGTAAGAAAAGGCTGGCTGGGAATGAAAGTCAATTTATCACAAGTAATTGGAGGCCTTGTACTTTCTGATCCAATCCTATACCAGCTGTTCCAGGCTGCCCACCAAAGATTCAAATCTTCAATCTCATCTGTTATTACAGGAGGTTCAGATCCATTATATCTTCCTATTCTTTCTCCTATGGAGTCAGTTCTCATGAATGATCTGCCAAGACTAGTGGCAGTAGTTGTCCCTACAACCAAAGGTACAGAAACATTGATGGCTGGTGGTGTCTCAGGCTTCTCAGAGTCTCGAACAGGAGAAACAATTTGTAGGATTTCCTGGAAGCTTTTCAGAGCAGCCAAGGAGACTTCATTATTTTTGCTAAGTGCTGCTGACTGGATGTGATCAAGAAGAACATCCCAGGCTTGTGAAAAGTCTCCTATTTAAAAAAAGAGAGAGGATGGAAAAAAATCAATTTGAAACTTGCTTCCTATTCCCATTCCCACCCATCCTGCCTCTCTAAAAGGCTGCTCATGTACTTGTTAGTCTAATACACAGAAATTTCAAGAGATTAGGTGGCCACTTGAATGACTTTTATATCAGTTCAACCATAAGCTGAAAGAATGAATGTGACAGAGAAACACATAAATATGAACAATGAAACAAAATACCTATGTTCATGCTAAATTTGCTAGCAAAAATATCACATACCACATCCCATACCAGTAAAATACATTTTATTCATTCAGTATAGTAAACCAGATTTATTCTTAAACATACCAGATGCCTGTTGATTTCAAGAAGGGTTAAACCCACATAAGGAATTAAGGGTCAAATTAATGCAATTACTCATGCAATGCATTTACAAAGAATTGATTTTAAAATGCTCTGATAACTGTACTGTGGAAAGATTTCATTTCAGGCATTTGAGTTTTTCATCAAACTTAGCCTTAACCTTCAATTTTCTATATTACTAATTACAGGGTTTGAATAATTAAAGTAGTTCTAATTTTTTTATTCAGTTTTAACTCAAGTTTAATATAGCCTAAATTCTACCACATTTCTGCAAATGACTGATACACTTACTAGCTGTTAATATGTTGATATCTGTATCACAAATTATCAAAATGAAATACAGCTTTATCCAGTTAATATACATTAATTGCATACTATAGGATGCTGAAGGTAGAATAATCTAATGAGAACTTTTCTTTATAAGCTATAGAGTCTCTATTCCTTTTGCGCTTTTTCCTTGTAGAAATTACCAAGCTATTGTAAAATATTACTACATACAGCTGAACAATGAAAATGTTCAATACTCCACTGACTTTACAGGTAAATTCTCTTTATGTTCTCAGAGTACTGTTAAATTTGACACACTGATACCACAGAAGAGTTCCAGGCAAGTGTTGCATTCCCTTCGACAGATAAAAGGAAAAGCATGTTCTGACAAGAACAAAGAAAAGACAAAGTATTACTGTTATCAGTCTACTATAATTTAAAGCTATTTAGCACCCAGAACTGGGACTGAATTGTGACTACTGAGATTTAATCTCAAGTACCGTGATACAGAAGAGGAAATCTGTAGTTACGATTTTTGGCTCTATGAAGCATGAATTAATAACTCCATAATTTTCATAATATTTGAGGTGACACAACAAAAAACATTTTTGAGCTAAGATTGAGCTAAGCATCTTGCCCAGTACATTAACTGAAAAGAACATACAAAAGCAGAAAGTTTATCATTGTGTCTCTTAATATCGATAAATTTTACCTAGAGGCTGCAGTAAGTATCTCCTAGTGTTAAATATCCTTGCAACTCCAGCCAGTGTTAATACCCATGTCTCAGCCCACTGTTTCTCAGCTGTATCCCTTGAATGATGAATGAGAATATTGCCTCCTCCTGATTCAATCTTCTCTTTGTCAGCTGTCGTAGAAGATTCTCGAACCCTATCCAACAGGTGAAATAAAACCTGTAACAGCCAGAAAAAAAGAGGAAAAATGCAAATTTTCAAGTAACATGGCTGCATTCATAGTAAATCAACAAAAAACCAGTAATTCTTTCATTATCCTTTCTGTCACTATGTCACCCTGAAAATTCCCTTGCTCTAAATAGTCTCCACAGCAGTCAAGATTAACAATCAGTCAACTGACGGCCACTTGAGAAAGGCTGGAAATAGGACACTCAAACCCACCAAGAACAGTGTCAGCACCAAGAGAATGCTAAAACCAGTGTATCTCAGACACTTCACAGGTACAACAGGCAGGCTCAAATATAGCCCAAAGTTCCCATAAAGCACAACAAACATGACCATGACTTAGAACACAGCATCTGATAGAGCCAAAACAGAATGCAAAGCAAGGCTCTATCTAATGCTGGATCAGCCCAGTCACATGACCCTCAAACATCTCCATTTTCACACAAAAGATAAGTCATTCTTGTAGGAAGGACACCATATTTTTATCAAACTCCTGAGTAAAAAATAAATCATTAGGATATTAAAATTGTATTTTAGAAGAGGCTTTAAAGGCCAGAGAAGACAAAGTGTAAAAAACATTCCCAAAACCTAAGAGATTAGATTTCTGCCACCTTATGTTATCTTTTAAAAGTCTTAATAAATTATCTAAGTGATAGTGGTTATTAAATGGTAAATGGTTAATAAAACATAAATGCTCTTTACAAAACCTTCAGAGGAAGCTTACACATCATACCTTCCATATTACTGTGTGCCACGTTGAATGTTGCAGCAAAGTCCCATGAGCACCAATAGTAGAAAACAATGTCTGCCCAGCGCTCTTTCTAACTGCAGGTCGGGGATCCACACACAGCTCTCCAAGTTTGGCATACAGGCATAACCAAAGACAGTCAAATGGTGATGCAGGATGGAAAGGTCTGTTCAACAACACCCCCTTTTCTTCTGCCTGTTTCTGCAACACTGCTTCTTCTTTGTTTAGCTCCTTTTCAATTATTTCACCTCTTTGGAAAAAATAATCTGAAATATTCCACTACAAAATAAATAAGACATATGGTGCTGTACAATAAAAATAGGGTAATGTTTTAATGTTCATGAAATAAATTGTCTCTTATTTTCACAAAATATTTTGCAAAGTACATCAAGACATTAATTTCCCTACACTGGTGAAATAAGATCAGCACATAAATTTTGCAAGGTCCAAAAATTACTCTTCTTTCTCAGATTTAGGTTCCTGTTATGAAGAATGAACTCATCATTTTAATACATTTTTTGTAAAAAAATATATTAAAAATAAGATACTGATGGACATGCTTACAATGCAATGCTATTTCTTTTGGTAAGGCAGGAATCATGGAGATTAAAGGTAAAATGTGCTCACTCAATTTACCTATGACTCCAAATGACAGCATGGGAGTTCAGTAAGAACCCAAAAAGCTACACTGTGGTTTCCATTGGTATAACTGGCTACAGAAAAGTTTTCATTAAAAAAGAAAAGCAAAAATGAAAGCCTGAAGCAGCATCAGCATACATCACATAGGTTAATAAAAAACTCACCAGCAAACCAATTGAAGTTAAGCTAATATTTAGCTCTTGATTGTGAAGTCCAAAGCTTCCTGCAACTTCAACAACTATCTGCAGACAAGTACATGGCATGGTAGGAAGGAAGTCGGTCACAACCAGCTGAAGACACTGGAATGCAGTCCGTATTAAGGACTCTCTTAAAAAAACAAAATGAAAACAAAGCACACACACACTCACTTCACATTTCTTCAAGAGCATGGAAATATTTTGAATACAATACCTCAGGAGATAGCATTATTAAATAAAAAAAGAAAAAAATGTTTTTGAGAAGAAGTTGCACCACTTTATATGGGGTTTTTGAGATATAATTTTAAGTTGAAGCTTAAAATTGTGATGAAGTAGTTTAGTCCATGTTAACTACCTAGTGGAGTTGGAAGTTTAGACTTTCCAGTGGTCCTTAGCTAATTTTACATAGTGAAGTCGATTTCTCTGTTTTAGAGTTCAAAGGCTTGTTAGTTCAAATGTGTTAGCCAGAACATTAGAAAAAAGCCACAATGGACAAAAAAAAAAAAAAAAGACAAGCTTAATTTAAGTATGATAATCTTCCAAAGAGCAAGCTGTTCTGAAGAGTTTCTCATATCAGCAGTTATAAATTACTTTAAGTATACCAAACAGGTGGGCAAAATTTGGGTTTTTTTTTATTAGGAAAGATGCACACTAATATAATCGTAGTCTTCTTGCTTCAATACTACACTATATCAGACAAAAACTTTTCAAAATATCTACCCTTAAACAGATCCTAAATAATTACCTTGCCTTCAGAATTTGAAAATTGATTCTGAATACAAACATAAAAATATAGTACAGAAAAGGTTTGAAAGAAGGAGTTATCAGAAGAGCAAGGCCATTTGCAACTAAAATCTTGTTCATTGAGTGACAAAATGAAGGCATCAAAAGGAGTGGTGGAATGTAGGTAACACAAAATAGGGAAGCTGCATTTAAATTTCACTGCAGGATTTTTTCAAGGTTTAATGTACAACAGAAATAACTTCAAAGCTTTGTAATACAGAAGCTTGGTGTCCTTCAGGATATACATCCTGGGAAAAAATTTCAGACTATAGACATGTCAGTTACCTATTCCAAAATTACTAATGAATTTTTTTATTAATCCTAAATCAACATCAGATGTAGGTCATTTCCACTGTATTCTAACACCCAACATGATATAGGAACCAGAGGAATACACAAAAAACTTAACAAGGACAGTAATGGTTTAACTAATAGTTCTCTAATATGATGAATACTGCAGAGAAACATCCATCCTACGATGTAAGATCAAAGTATTTATCATTGCTATACTGATGGAGGATAGACTCACACAATACTTTCCCCCATACTCATTAGAGGAGTCTATAAAGTGAAACAGACCCAAAACTGCTGCAGTTCCCCCTCCAGTACACAGTTTCAGAGGTATGTGACCTTCAAGGACTCTAAGAGAAAAGAGAAGGAGGCAGGAAATCAAAGTATAGTTCCACTACTCATTCTGAAGTACTGAGCTAATGCAAAAATAACCTGTCTTTCTAAACTTCAAATGCAAGGCTACAAGAACAAATTCAGAACAGTTTTTCCAAATTAAGGTCCCACACTGCTGTGTGCTTGAAGAAAGGTTTTAAAGTCCCTCATGCAAGTAGTAACAGTGATACAACTCTTCAAATTGTGGAACTGTCCTTGGTATTACAGGTGACCACAAAAAGGTAACTACAAATAGAAGAAACTTAAGC
The DNA here is from genome assembly GCA_039654755.1 of Calcarius lapponicus. Lineage (NCBI taxonomy): Eukaryota > Metazoa > Chordata > Aves > Passeriformes > Fringillidae > Calcarius > Calcarius lapponicus. The sequence goes on along the minus strand of CM077463.1, from coordinate 32,977,459 downwards.
TCAGTGAGAAATCGTGTGTAGGGCTTTATCTATGCTTAAAATAAACAGAGGCTTTCCACTGAAAAAGTCTTCAAAGACAGGCTTCCTTTTGTTTGGCAGGATAGTACTGTACAATCCAGAAGTGACCAAAGTATGGTTTTTGGTTATCAAAACAGCATTTTCTGTTTTTATAAAAGCCTGGAAAGCAGTTCTCCAGGAAGGGAAATGGACTCTGTCCTGGAATCCAGGATGTTCACTGATCAGAGGGAAGACACTTGTGAATAAAGTCTTGTGGTCAATAAGTTAATATTTAAAGTACAATAATAGCATCTGCATCTTGTAGTCACAGCTGTAACTTAGGTAAGAAATTAAGGTTTTTCTCAAGGAAAAGGAGGCATGCTTTTTTTTTTTTCCTACTCTGCTTAATATGATGGGGACAAACAGTGCTATGTAGTTGAAGTAGATTATTTTATATACTTTGTGGAGGAGACTAAGATATAACACAAGATGTTAGTAACATCATGAGATATCAGCAAGTGAGATATGGGTTTGAGATTTAATGGGATCTGAAGACTGTCTTGAGAAGGAATTTCTGGTGGTTCTCATCCATCACTAACAACAGTGAAAATCAAAAGGCATGCAGGAACACATTGCACCAAGTGTGGAAATAACAACTACCAAATGAAGCTTAATTACAAATAAAAGGATGCTCACAACCAAGAATGCCAAAATCCTTGGGAATTTTGGTAGGTAGTGCTGACAATGCAAACAATACTGGTCCAAGAGCAAAATCCTTCAAGCATTTGAAGGGGATTTAGGTCTTTATATGACCAGAAGACTAAAGCTAAGGTGAGACAAAAGGAGAGCTATGCCAAGGAGAATTCTACTGACACTAGAATTATATGATGACCTATCCTGCTGCTAGTCTTGACTAGCACCTAAAAAAACAATAAATATGGTTTGGGTATAATTCTTGGTGCTTACAGTTACAAAGGCAGATGTTCAATTCATTGCTCATTTCAAAAATACTCATTGCAACTTCATCTCTCACTTTCCCTTGTGGGCAGAGAGCAAGTCCACCTCTGCTGGCAACAGAAACAATTGTGTAAGTAAAGGGATTCACCCACAGCCAGTAAATAATCTTCCATCCTTCTGCTACCAGCAACCATTTAGGTAGGAAGGCTTCAAGAAAAAGAGAGAGCTATCAGAAGAAAACACACACTAGAAACTACTAGAAGATTTCAGAAGAAAAAGAAGCAACAGATAAACTGAGCAAGAGCTGATTCACATAGAAGTACGGGCAAGCACCAGAGATGTGTCCACCAGATGGTCAAGATCAAATGAAATGGCACACTGAGTGTATATTGCATGCTGACTACAGAAGAATGTAGAATGGAATAATATTCTGGTCTTTTGGAAGATTAATTCAATAAAATAAAGTAAGCTTCAGGAAGAATTTAAAAGTGCATTTTTGTTGAGTAAAATTTTTCACAAGCCAAAAATTACAATGAAACTATGATTATGGAAATGGCTAATGAAGTACAAAAATATTGGCAGAATTTTTTCTACTATATCTTACATGAGTTTAAAGTTTTATTTCCACCACTTACCCCTGATCACTTTGGATTGCCCCCATGACTCCAAGCACTAATGGCCAACCAGGTCCTAGGCTGTCACCCTGACTCTGTAAAATCTGTAGCACACACTCCAACTGCTTGATCCTGATATCAGGATGACTAATGTTTGACAGCTCCTTTAGTGGATTCAATAAAAGCAATTGCAGTCTCTAAAAGTAAACAGTAAAGCATATTAAGGATGCTAACATTTAACTGATTCTTAAGTATTTTTATGTGTGAGTAAAAACATACAGTACAAATTAAAGATTCATTGAATTAACTCAGTAGCTCACTCACTAAATACTCAAATTCAGACCATAAAGGGTCTTTGCAGAAAATCTACCTTCCTGGCTCCTGTTCTCCAGGTTCCTCAGGAAGCAGCTACTGATGCTACTACAGTTGCATAAAAAGTGTCAAGCAACTTTATGCTCACTCAGCAGAGCTACACTCAGCTTTCTCAAGAGACCATGGAAAAAAATATCCAATGACTATCAATAAAATATTAAATATTTTATTCATCATGGATTGAACAGCTGTAACTTAGCAGGTTAGGCAACACATTTTCTACCTGCCACAGAATCAATCACATTTATATTACTAAACATTCTGTAACTGTTTTGCACTCATGGGGGTGCATGACCCATAATTTGTTCTAAGAAATGGACATAATATACAAGTATCACTCTTAGGTATTTGAAAAATGAAAGAGGATAGCTCATTAGAATGCATTTGGTGGTTCACAATAGTTACATCTGACTGTTACAGCCACTGACTTTATATACTCAATAGGAAAGTTGCTTTAAGAATGAAGGAGGAAAGCATCTGCTTTTAAACTTACTTTACCTGATTTTGAGATAATGGAGGGTCATGTCTGAATGTCAGTCCTGCTTTAATGAGAGAAGTTAAAGCTTCTGCTCCCCATTCTCTCATTCTGGAGTTGGGATGCTGACAGACCTGAAAACACAACAATGTTTTGTTTAAAGACACTTTTATTTAACCAACATACATAATACATTAAAAACTGGTATTTTAATTATATTAGAATGTACATACAATAGTATAAGAATAATGCAATAGATCTCTAAATGGTAAAATTTGGCTTCAGAGTAAAAAAAGAAATTTATCTTTTGGATAGACATACCTTCTGAATAAGGAAGCAATAGGAAGCAGTGAAAGACACAGAAGGAAACATAATGAAAATTACATATATAATTCAAGTAAATAAATTTTCCAAAATTAATAAACTAACTGCTAACTCTGATAATGATTGATTTAAAAGCACCAAACAACCCTTCAACAAATGCCTGAGAGTCTCAGGTTTAACTTAACCTAAAGCTACAAAATTGGAAATTTCACACACTGCCTAACATAATCAAGTGAGGAACATGACAGTAGCCAACAGAGTCTTCTATATTCTCAAATACAAAAAGTAAATACATATTGAAGACAAAATAAACCTCACACTCCTTTTATTTTAAAAACTTGACAAAGCAATAGTGAGCATCTTTAAACTTGAGTTTCAAATGCATCCCTTCATTTCTCTTTGTCTCTAAGTTCTCTAAACCTATTAACTTTTCTAATTGCTTTTTTAGAAAATAAAAATTACAAACACTGTGCATATTCATTTCTTAGATAGCTTGTATGAACTGTGCTGTATCTAATACATTACCCTCACACTAATATGGGAAGTGTAGAGTTTCATTGACCACTCCATAATTATTCCCACCCCCCTTCCAGCCCTAGGTCTGATGGTGTGAGAACCCAGAGTCAAGTCCAAGGCAGTATCATAAAGAAGGCTGATGCCTTTTATTGGTGGACCATTCTCCTCTCAACCGCTAGCTAAACTGAAAAGGTGAGCAATGTAAAGAGATAGCTTAACATTTAAAAATGTGGACAAGAAATAGCCACTCTCCTGGTGTAATTTATTTTTAAAATTATATATAAAATAAAAAGATAATTTGAAGTACTTCATGCTCTGATTCTGTCCAGTTCCAGAACCAGGGAACAAGCTATTCCATCACGTTGTGTTTAATTGAATCATAGCTGATGTTTCCTCCTTCCTTATTGTACCCCAACAACTTAGGTTTAAAAGGAAATAAGGCAGTACACTTTGAAAGAAAATGATTGACTGTATTTCCTACAAAACAGTGGCAGATTATCTGCACTGCATGGGTAACAGACTGAAACAGACTGCTCCCTAGATGAAAACAGTCTCAAGATGTGGACAGTGAACCTTATTGTTTTGTAGGGCAAAAAATAAACAAGAGAAAGAGATGACTGTGCTTTAAGACTTTAAACCCAGAAGTATCTAATTTTTTTTCACCTAGATAAAGCAAAATGTGTCTTCCATAAAAAGATATGGCCAATACTCGATACTGGTTGAAACAATGCACTGGTGCTAAGGAAGTATCTCATACATTCTGAATTATGAGGAAGAAAAGCCTTCTCCTTTACCCACTCTAAAACAAATCCTGTTCTTACATTTTATTCTGTGTATCCTATATACTTGTGTGGAGAATTAAAACTATAGTTACATTCAATCACCTGTTTTGAGTTTTCAATTCAGAATGTAAGGGTTTTTTCCTTCATAAAGTATATTTTTTGTGCTGAAGTTAAAATACTAAAAAAATTGCAACAGGATTGTGACATTTTTATACTTGAACGGTATTCTCTTAAAGAAAGCATTCAGAAGTTAGCTTAAATATTAAAAAACAAACAACCTTTTCTTAATAAATCTCCTGGCTTCAATTCTAGGAAGATTCTATCTCAGAATCATCCTAAATATTTGTACTGTGTGAAATAGTAAATTTGCACTACCTTAATTAGAACAAATATGTGAAGTATAATTACTTGATCTTTTTAAACACTGCTGTGTCAAAAACATGTAAAGAGTGACAGCACCATAAAGTTACCAAGAAATATTAAAATATTCTAATTTAAATATAATAAATTCACTTTTAAATACAAACCATAATGCATTCAATTTGCAACAGTAAAGTGCCTAAAGTAAAATATATAATTTTGATTTAGAATTTTTTTTAAATTACACATCAACAATGTGTAATTAAGATTTTCATTAATACCAACTAAATTCTAGTACAAGTGATAAAAGCCATTAGTTACCTCCAGAAGATGACCGGTCAGAGGTCTCCAAAGAATCTCAATCCTGCGCATGTTAACTAGTCCCGTTTCCAGTAATTTAGCAACAGCAAAAAGTGATGGTTCCTTAATAAAATGGAATAGGAGCAGGTGACTCTGAGCTCGCTGCGACAAGGCGTTTTGCTAGGGGTAATTTCTAAGCCGCGGCGCCGGGGAGCTCCCGCGGCAAGCGCAGTGCCGCAGAGCGGCCACACGGGGGCAGCAGGCTGACAACAACCGAGCGCTGCCGGGGCCGTACGGGCGCGCCTCGCACAGCCCGCCCTGCGACCGGCCTTGAAGCGTGACTACCCAGCACAACAGCTTCTCCCCACTGCGACTCTTCACATTATATATATATATATGAGAAAATCCCGAATATTTCATTTCTTATTACCCTAATTATTTAGCTTTCATTTGCTTCATAAATGCTCTGCAGGAATATGATACATTTTGCATTCATCAAATGTATCTGCAAATATTTGTGATAAGCTTCATTCAATTTTACTTTTTTTTTAAATCAACATATGTCAAAATGACTGTTGCACTGAAATCATTATCTCTTCCCATTTCTGCTGATTTCTTACTCTAGTTTTCAACTGCTTTTAAATACAAACTTTGCTTATTAAATTCATTCTCTGTTGCTGTAATAGCAAAATATTATAAAACACGTTCCCTGCCTTAATCATCTCTAGTGTAACAGATTAAGGACAAACTTTCAAAAACTCTCCTCTGGGATAAGATTATGACCAGGAGAATATATATTCAATCTTACCCAATCACAGTGTCTTCAGCCTTTCTGGGATAAAGGTTGTTTACTGAAGCTGACATGAATACTAACTATGGTTTCCCCAAGTAAATATGACTTATCAGGTTTTTAAATACCTAATTGTCAGGCTTTCTCTGAAGTACATTGTAAGAGAAAATTGAAAGGAAAATGAGCATCTCACAGAACATACTGTGCTACTCAGCATCCCTAACATCTGAAATTACATGGGCTTTTAAAAGTTTCATCCACCCACAACGTTATTAATGGAAACACATGACATTCCTTAAAAAGCACAGGAATGCAGTGAGGATGATCAGAAAATCTAGTAACTGTATGAACCATTAAAAACAAGACCTTCTCTGGTTCATATTTTATTTTTTAATCTAGAGTATCAAAGGTATTACTGGTTTTAGTATTAGAAATACTTAATTAAAACTTAATTAAAGAATAAATGTACAAGTCTTCTGCCTGTTTCATAAAAACATCTAAAAAAAATAAACAACTTTTTTATACCTTATTGTTTCCATAGGCCATATCCATGGCTTCCAGAGACAAGGAGCAAAGGGCATTTATTAAGTGATGTAAAGACACATCGTCAAGGTACCTGAAAAATAACTGCTATCAAAACACTGTCAAGTTTGATATACACATATTATTTTAATTACAAGATAAGGTTTCTTACTGTGAGTTTTCAAAAAGCTTTGAAATCATGCTGGATATAGATGGCAGATCAGTCATAACTGCTGTAGTCAGAACCTTGAATAAAAGACAGAAACACGTCTTACAGATTGTAACAGAAAATACTATATAATCATTAACTGAAAAACAATCAATCATGCTTACTGTGCTTGGCCCTTCCACAGCTCTCCCAGGTTTTAATGCACCCCCAACACTAGGCTTCAGTCCCAGAATCCATACAAGATGCTGAAAAATACAAAAGGATCATTTTTCAGGCAGAAAAGAAGTTAGCATTGTACTCAAGCTAGCCACCAACCTTCCAGCCAAAGAGAACTCAAGGGAAATGCTACAGTACATATTCAAGGCAATTCACAGAACACCATGAGAAGACTCAAAGCTTCTTCTATTGCTCACTGAGCAATTGAAAACCAAGTGATAGCAAAACACCAAGGCATAACAGCAAGGCATAAATATTTCCTGTGAGGGAAATATTACCTGAAGGGTAGCCAGGACAAGTTGCCACGATGTACCAAGAACAGCTCCATGGAAGTGAGCTAGGTTGAGTAATGTCCTCATACACTGGATATTTTTTGATGTCAGCTACGAAAAAAAGAAAACAACAACCAAAGAGCCATCTAATTTTTATCATCCATAATGATAGTGTTTCTAGCAAACTTCCAAGTTTTACTAAGTGCTTTAAAATTACATTTTGTTTCCACTACTGAAATATACTTTTTTAGAGAAGTAGTTCAGTATTTCTCCTCTTTCTCTCAGCCTTATCTTGGTGAAGCTGAATATGAGGACTTGAGTGCTGCACCCAGCTCTGCAGTCCCCAAAACTGGAAAGACATTGATCTGTTGGAGCCCACCAAGATCCTAAGAGGATGAAACATCCCTCCTATGAGGAAAGGCTGGGAGAATCAGGATTGTTCAGCCTGGAGAAGAGAAGGCTTAGTTAGGGATGAACTAATTGCAGCCTTCTAGTACCTGAAAAGAACTTCCAGGAAAAACAGGGCAAGACTATTTACAAGAGCATGTAGTGAAAGTACAAGAGGGAATGGGTTCAAATTGAAAGAGAACAGGTTTCAGCATTAGGAAAGAAATCTTTACTTTGAGGCTGGTGAGTCACTGGAACAGGTCGCCCAGGGAAGAAGTCAATGCCCCATCCCTGGCAGTGTTCAAAACCAGGTTGGATGGGGCTTTGAGCAAGCTGGTCTAGTGCAAGGTATCCCTGCACATGGCAAGTGGGTTGGAATGAGATGATCTTTAAGATCCTTTCCATCCCAAACCATCCTGTGATTCTCTGATTTGATCACTGCCCTCTCCTCCCAGTTTCACATTATTATCAGACACAAGTTCAAGTACTCCAGCTTAATTGTATCAACTCCACAAAAATCAGTCTATCTTAAATGAACTTTCACACACAGGCACATAACACAGTTGAGATGTAGAGTTTTCCAAATGGAATGGTTAAGAACTTCAGAGCTAAAAGTCAGAAAAAAACAAGAATAAGAATTCTTTGCAATTAGATAACTTGACGGTCCAGGACTGTTCCAAATGAAAGCCTTAGCACAACAGACCAGCTCACCATTATTTGTAAGAATGCTGTGCATCTGTAGCCCAGTTTTGAGACACACTGAGATGCAGGAAGAAGTAGTGAAGCAAAGTAAGACCACTTACAAGTTGTACTTACCATAACTGTTCCCTGTGGCTGAAGAGCTAAGGGTTGCCCTACTGCTACAACTTGCTGGTGAGACTCACTTGAGGGACTAATCATTTGAACATTCTGTCCCTGAATGGAATATGCTGGAGGAAAATTGAAAAGAGAAGGAAAAAAAAAATCCTAAATTTAAAATCCAGTATTTACTTGTAGTAAGAACTACCTTCTGGCAAACAGAGTCCACAAAATTTCTTTACAGTGTTAGCTTTAACATACCTCACTTTGAGACCTTTGGTTATATTCAGATTACAGTGCCATTGCCCTAGAGATTTAAAGATCTTGCAATTACTCCCTGTTTCTAACTATTAGACATGGCTTGTGATACATTTATATATTTTATGTCAAGACTGAAATATTTATGCTTAAGATACGAGCATTAGACTGTCTCAACTCAGTTTTTAATAGTAATTGTGTATAAATGGTATCACTGTGTGCTACCATTGTACCAGTACACTCAGAAAATGACAGTGCCATTGATGCTGTATCATGATATTTTTCCAATATGGGACTCCAGGACATCCATTTTATAACTCAATTGTAAAAAGAAGAGCAACCTACACAAAATAACTGAGGTTCCCTTCTTTGTTTTTATAGATATCTGTGTAGTTCAGTCATGTGCTCTTAAGTTCTTAACAGACCTACAATCTAATAATACACTTAGCTGGTACACTGGACTGAAGTAAAAGTGCTGGTCCTTGTTCCCAGAGTACGATATTTTTGTTTTATATTAAGAGCTCTAATGTTAGATGCATCTGTATATTTTTCAGGTAGTTGCTTTTCTTAGTAAGTAGTAATTCACTTTCAAAGTTAGAAACAGAGTACATCCTAAACCAGCATATATTATGAATTATAACATTCTCTCAAGATGTGGGATGCATCAATTCAGCTTTTTGTAGGCTATAGAGAGCCCAGAACTTAGATCTTCCATTTATGCATAAGCATTACCATCACTAGACAATTGTAGATAAGACTGTAGTACATCACAAATGCATCACAAATACATCACAGGATGTTCTAGCCAAAGATTTAGAATCCAAGTTGCCCAGAGACCTCTTCAGATTTTGAATGCCTTAATTACACATCCTAGCAGATCTTTACAATGGTAGACAGATCTCAGAATTTGAACTTTTGACATATGTAAATCTTTCAGGAAATTTTAGGTTGAATAGAATGATAGTAAGCAAAGGCTGCAAAACTAACCAGTTCTGGAAAGCAGGTGATCTAGGTGCTGTCTAAGGATTCTAACTTACTTTAATAAATATAGCCAAATACTACAGCTGCATATCTTTAGAACAACATCCCAAAAAATGGGTTTATAGAAGAAACAAAATTAAGAAAAATGTGTGTATTTACATTTGCTAGACAGAGCTGCAGTTGTGCTGTTTAATACAGTAAGGGCATAGTGAGGAGGCAAAGATCCTTTGCAAATGGCAGTGATAAAGGCATCTCTTGATGTTACAAGACCCAGTCTTCCACAAAGTGCAGCCATGGTCAATTCTGCTTTTAGAATATTTTCAGTGGCAGCTTCATCAGTGCTGAAAGAGTACACATTGTTCAGCAAGAATTAATACAGAGCACAGAGGCAGGCAGCTAACCAAAACTGAAAGCCATAAGAACATATACTATAAACCCATTAACAGTATAAATATTGAAGAACAATACATAACCAATCAACTAAGTTCTTCAAAACCACTTCCTACAAAATTGAACTTTACTTTTCAGTGACTTCGTAATGATATTATGAGAAGATATTTTAAACTAATTTCAGAAAATAGTGTTTGATTATAAAAGGCCTTTTGAAAGAGTCAGTTAATTTACCACAGTCATTTCCAAGTAAAAAGCTTTTCCACTTTAAAGATTAGATAGTACTACCAAGTACCAAGACTTAGTCTCTCACTTGCAGTAATCAGGACCTGGAATCACTTCAATATGTTGAAACATGCAAGCAAAGTAAAAAGAAATAACGATAATTTAAATAGTTTAAATGCAACCCTTTGAACATGCAGTTAATTGTTCTGTATTGAAATACATTAAAGGTTGATGTTGGACTTCTGGAGACTTCTGTGTCATTTGCTCACTCAGTCTAAGCCACAAACCTGACTGCTCAGATGCCATGAACAGCACTTATGTTCACAACTGTCAATTTGACTAGTATCAGAAGTCAGTTCAAAATATAGCTTGGAATATCAACTTTAAAAAATCAAGAGAAATGAAAGACCAGATACCTTGCATCAAGTAGAAGGGATAGAGCAGCCAAAAGACCACACCAACAAGCGTTCACCATTTCTTCCCAGACTGCTCTGCTGACTTAAAAGAAATAGATTAACTTTTTTATAGCAGAAACACAGTGGTTCCCTTAATAACTTTCAATTGTATCACAAACAGAATGCTTATTAGGGCATTTTTGAAGTGTGTTTTTGTATGCATGTTTACACAGCCAGATATATGTGCACACAGAAACACACACCAATATTATTTAAACAGCTTGTATTTAAAGTAACATTCTGAGGTAAAAAAAAAAAAAAAAATCACCTGGTAATGCTTTTTCTAAATAGCATAAAAAACCCCAGCAAAACCCAACTTATCATGGTATATATAACCATTTTTGATCTTTGTCTATAAAAATAAACATTCAGAAGTGCGAAAATATGGGATAAGAAACTCACTGAAATTTTCCAGTGAAGTAGAAATACTCTCCCATGGCATCTATAATTCTCCATAACTTTTCTGTTTCTTTTATTTAATAGGGAAAAAGGGGCAAAGGGGCAGCTGCCCAGCCCATGTGCATGCCTCCCTCTCTCCCCCGCAGCACCACGGAGCGCGCCGCACTCCCGAGGCAGTGCCTGGGATGATGATCCCTGCTCGGCTCAAACTTCAGCTGTACTGCCCTGGCTTCCTGGGATACAAAAACTCACTGCTCAAACATCAGTCTTTCTGTACATACAGACCCCCCTGTACAGACTCATATGTTCCACAAAGACAATCCTTGCATCACAGCAGTTCTGCTTTTAGAGAAGTCCTTCTCTATATAATGCATTCTTACTAAAAATTTCTCCATTACAACATTCCTTTCATCTTGTTACTAGAAATATATTTTTATTTCAACACGGTCATAACTCCATTTCTGTCTCTTGTGACCTTAGATCTTGGTGTTCTGCTTCTGGCTTAATACTAAGTCAAGTATTTTTTTAAATGGAATTGCTGTTCCATTAAAAAAAAAATCACACTTCATTCACACTTCATTGAAAGTTTTTATATATAAATAAGAAGCAATAAATTTAAGCAAAAAGCATGAAATTTTAAAATCTGCTTTTGGTAAAACTGTTGTATTTCACATAGTGTTTGCATTTTCAAATACCTAGTTCTTTCTCTGATTGGTCAGAAACAGACTGCAAATCTTGCTCTGAAGACTGTGCTGGTAATGAAGTTGCCTCTGTTGTGGTTTGAATGACAGTTTCTGCCTCTCCCAACTCTCCTTCGATCATGGTAGTGATACCACGGACAAGATCCAGCAAACAATGAAATGCCACTGACATTGCATAGCCCTCAGGAATTGTAGGTGGCTCAACTTTGTCCAGCATCTCCAAACTAAAAAAAATTGAAAACATGACAAGTGTGTAGCAATACCACTGTTTTTAAAAACAATAAAAAACAAGATTCCAGATGAATGCTAAGTACAAACAGATCCCAAATACTTCAAGATTTACTGCAACTCAAGAAAAAAACCTTTAAGTCATTAGGTAAAAGAGTAAATGAATGACTAAATAAGACAGTAACCAAAAGGGGACAAACCCTGAGTACAGATCTGCAAAAAATATTTCTAAAAATACACTAACACATATAAGCAAGCATAATGAATACTTCTACTTGTATTATTATTTTACTTAAAGCCACTGCAACAGAACTTATTCAGAAGAATACAATTATCCAGGAACAACAAAGGAAATACATCAGGAAATCATGACAGTGTGAGCATAGTTATAACAATCTGAGGACAAGCCAGACATTCTATTATCATTATCTTTGAGTCCACAGGACTAGAAAAGCCTGTCCATAGCTACGTATTACACAGCCAAATACTCATCACCTACACGCGCAGATAAACAATGGAAGTTATTTGTACAAAGAGGGTATGTCTACATGATTCACTGCTGAAAAGCATACAATTAAAACATCACTGTTGCTGGAACAGCAGTCTCATTGCCACTTTTCTCCATATTTTTCTTTAAAAGCACATAAAGAACTGCCGAGTTACAAATCCAACAGAAATTGTAGCTGACACAGCAGCATCTATACAAGTAGAGACAATCTGTTACAAAAAATACCTGCTATCCCAACAATCATTATTTCATCATTTTTTTACTCTACAAACTACTTTTTAAAAAGCTATATATTCCAGCTAAAATATACCAAAGATACTTTTATACTCTAGTGTCACCACTCCTGAATGCACAAAAATTTTTCCTTCTCCCAAACTTCAGTTATTACTGTGCCACACTTACGCCACACTTCAGTCATTACCTCTATTTCCTGAAGATAGTTGCCTCAGATATCTAGGGGAGCAGGAACTACAGCTAAATCAAATGGTCAGCATTTCATTCTCTACAGAAAAGTAAGTGTGAATATATATACAGATCTGATTAAAATTATGAGTGGGTTTTATAGTTACAATATATTTGTGAGGTAGAGGTCACATCCTTTTACTTTTGAAGATAGAAAATGCTAACTACTGAGGAAATTATATGAGTTGTTATTGTTACACAGCAATGGTTTGTGAAAAGTCTTGAATAGTTTGTCTATTCCTCTTAAAAACATTTAGTTCCTTAAGTAAAGGGGAAGAGAAGTCATAGTGGAGAAACTTGTGTAAAAGTACGAAATGTGGCCATTGTTTGAAAATCTAATGGCAGCAGAAGAGAATTGGTGTTAGAACATGACACATTAAAGCAAGTCATCTCCTTACATACAGGGACTACAGACAGAAGTCCAAGACAGGAAATGTCTGGAAATGCTGTGAAATGCTTGTAATCTTATACAAAAGAAAAAAATGCAAAAATTATGCAGAGAAAATCACAGAGTCACTTGAGGTATCCAAAGGTAAAACACAAGAAAGTTTAGAACAAAGCAGGAGACAATGATGGTGGCTGCAAAGTTCTTGATCCAGTTAAGAATAGATAGCAAGAAAAAAGAAAAGGAAAAAAAGTGGAAGTTGTAGTAGCTGACCAAATTAAAAATTTGTATCCTCTGAGAACAGGCAGGTAAACTAAAACAACATTTACGTCCGCTGCTGGAATAAAAAGTCAACACATACACATTAACTATTGAAATCTGAGGATGATTTTTTTTCCTTCTGCATCTCAAAGGCAGATAAAGGAGTTCCTACACTAAAAATATTGAGATCCAGGCTATTTGCAGATTTCACTGAATTTTAGTACGCCAAAACTTTATGGTGGTACAAATAACTCCAGGTTTGGAAGTGCCTGCCCCTCAACAGTCATGACTGATATGAAAAAAAACTGCACTATTTAAAAAATTAACATAGTATTTGAGAACACCATCTCCATATACAAAGTCATAACAATATAATTTGCCATTCTAAGGACCATTCAGAATCCAGCCTTGGTATATAGGTCAATATATTGTTTGAAATGACAACCAGACCAGTATCTACCACAATATCCTGCTCAATTAAAACTGTAAATACAGTAAAGCTGGTGTGAGAAAGCTATTTTTCATTCCCACTGATGTCCTGTTTGCTTAATGCCCTTCATGTTTGCCATTACAAAATGCAGCAACAGTTTTCCAAAATTGTTCTATACTACAGGGAAGCCTAAAAGTGAAGAGTTAATACAGGCAATATGGAAGGAAAAGAAAATCCAAATGATGCTAAAACCATAGGGGACATTCCAATCAGAATCCAGGGCATGCAGAAAAAAACAGCAAAAAGACTGGAGCACCTCATGGCACCAACAAAGAGAAAATTCCTAATAGACTTCAACCCCAGTGAAACGAAAACCTCAATATTCACTAGTAAAAAAAATCCTTACATCATCAAAATAAGAATAAAAATACCTGTTATATACATTTTCAAAAAGCTAGAGGTACTCACTATGTAGCTTTGGCACTGCCTTGTACTGTTACATTCAGGATGGGTATCCAAGTGCCTCTGTACTCAAAGGCAGGTAATACAGTAGCACCTCCACCCATTCCAAGCACTCCTGGGTTCGTTTGTGCTGAGCCAGTATTCCCTGATGCATTGCTTCCTGTCACAAAAACAAAGTGAGAAAATCAACCAATGTGTTGTGATCAACAAATATCCTTTTCCTTTTTCTACATTTAATTTTTGAGACACCAGGATTAATTTGAAGACATCTAGTTCAATAACAAAAATCAACAATAACATAAAAAACTATTTCTGAGCTCCCTCTGCTGTCTAAAACATAATCTTCTGCACAGTTCATTGATGCCAACTGCCTGATGTCCAGTCAGAATGTAATGTTTCTGTGAAAGGTACAGCAACATTGATTCATTCACAGAATGTTATTAAACTTACACAGTCTTGATGAAACATTGTATTGTTTTAGTGAAGAGTCAGACAGATACTTTAAAGTTAAGGATTATTTACATAGTTATATCAAGAACTCAGTAGCTAGAAAGTTTAATTATTTCAATAACAAACTTCCAAGATTTCAGAAATGCAAAAACCACAAGAAGAAAATCAAAGAGAATGGCAACATTTGAATCTGTTCCATGCCGAGGCAGAATAAGACAAACTCCATCAGGGAAGAAGTGACAATGTGCCAACCAACAGCTAGGAAGAGACAAATTTTGGTTCTGACTGAGGAAGCCAAAAAAAAAGTAGCTAAAAGAGCAAGGAAGTCTATATATATACACTTCCTTCGTAGAGAAGACATTTCTACTTACTAAGAATAGGTCCCACGAGTTTAGATTCTCTCTGAAGAGACAATGGGGTGAGAGAGCAGAGTCCCCAGGACAGTAACTCACAGGGTAACTGCCATTTGGTGCTTTGTGCTTGCTTTTAATATGTGGAGAGTAAGCTACTAATTTATTCAACAAACTCCTAACTTAGGCAATGTGAATATACAGAAGCTTATGTATACACTTTAACACAGTAACACTTAACAGACTGAAACAAAAAAATCATGCTGCTAAACACATGGTTAACCAGTTACACTGGTGTAATTTTCTCTGATTCCACTGTGTAGTCAGACATATGCAACTATTTTTTTATTAATTTAACTCATTAAAGTGGGTGGTAAACATTGCCCAGTATAGTAAAACTGACACAGAACTTCAGCAGATGCAGCTTCCAACTCCTATGAAACAGGTAGCCTGTTGCAAGACTGAAGCTCCAAAGTCAAGTATATAAGGAGTGCAAATGTCCAAAGCCAGGCTGGATAAGGCTTCAAGCAACCTAGTTTGTTGGAAGGTGTCCCACGGCCAGGGGGCTGGAACTAGATAACCCTGGAGGTCTCTTCCAACACAAGCCATTCTACAATTCCAAAATACAGCCTGCTATGGGAGGACTGCTGTTATAATCAGAAGAATCAGTTTGAGAATTACATTGCATTGATCTGTTCTTTGCATGTCAAATATGGCCACAGGAGGAAAAAAGGTAGAAAAAGAAATGAATGAGCAAGTGACATAAGAAGCATTCAGACAGAAAGAAGTGAAAAGGAAAAGAGAAAACAAACTGAAATAATTATCCAGAGAAATAGCAACAGCACTAGAGGCATGACCCTAGTGCAGTGCTATCTCACTTGAGGCAAAATTTAGGTTTTCAGAATGAGTATTACAGAATGTGCATGTTACATGGTGAAAAGAGTTCCTCTGATTTACTTTAAGATAATTAAACTAACCTAGAAATAATACTAATTGAAATGTTCCATCAGCTGCTGTATAGACAGCTACTGAACAATAGACAATGACACAAATTTTCTCATGCTATCACTGCTCACTCCAGCATGGGATTCCAATTTCATGAATGAACACTGAAAGGTGTGAGTCTAAACCCAAACTTTTCCAGTAGTAGTAGTAGTAGATATGATAGACAATAATTACATTTATTATCTGGCTTTTATCGCTTTTAAGGCGGCATATCAAAAGACACCCTTACGAAATTTTTTTATGCTGCTTGTGGGTGAGGACTGCTTCCAGAACTACAAGAAGAAGCAGAGAGCCTTGAGACATAAACAACTGCAAAGGCATTAACAGGATGATCATTTCTTCTTATTAAAATACAAACATACCTAGTGAAATGCCAAAACCCTGACTGCAAGAAATGACAATCAAGTCTTTTCAACATGTATATGCTTACAGCTTACAAAAAGACAGAGGTCATTTGTAAAATACACATCTTTCATGGCGCCTCTTGGCTCCCTCAACTCCAGTTCAGGCCTTGCACATCCAGAAGAATTAGTGACTGCCTCCCCCACACACCTTCTTACTACTTGAATTGTGCACTGCCATAAGTGACATCCCCACACAAGAAGACAGAAATCAGACACATTTTTTTATAGTCAGAAATTAGAAATAACTCCTTCAGAATCTCCCTCTGAAAAGTTGTGAAACAAGGAGCTGGGTCACTGCAGAAACAGGAATCAAGGCAGGAACACTGCTCTGCTGACTGGGGTCTATGCCTTCCCCACAAGCCCCCCAGGTAGATAAAATCCCCTGTTGTACCAGAGCTGAGAACACTAGTTCATCTCAAGCTAGCTTTTCACCAAAATAAACACAGAAGTACAGAGCTGTACCAGAGCTGAATCCAAACAGAATTCATTATTACAAGAAAATGATGGGAAAATAAAGCGACAATAAAGATTTACCAGTTTGGTTTGGTGTTGCTGATGTGTTCCCTGTGCTTGGTACAAGAAATAGAGACTGGATAAAGGACCCCAGTGCATTCACAATATCACGGAAAACTTTAGTGGAATGTTGCTTCATATCATACGACTGACAAAAGGACCTAGAGGGTATTTTATAAAACAGAAAGCATTTGACAAATCAGGGACTAAAAGAATACTTTAACAGCAACTATTTAGGTAAACAATAATATTTATTTTTAGGTAAATGCTCCTTTGACACTGCTAAGACATGGACATACTGAAATATGTCTGTGTAATTCAACCCTTCCTGGATAATAAGCATTGCCTAACGCATTACACAAAATTATCATGAAAAGCTTATTGGATTTAAATTTCTATACATTTGCAATGTTTTAGAAAACATTTTCCATTAGAGAAAAATAATAAAAATATATCTTAAACTTTATGTAAAGGCAAAAGCCAATATATTTAATACCTTAATAGCTGAGGCTGCACACAAAGCCTGTGAATAGATTCTACTGCAACAGCTCGTAGCCACTGTGGTTTGTCTGCATCCAGAAATTTAACCAGCAATGACAAAAAGATTTCACACTCTGTTACCTAAAATATATAATTTATAATAATTAATAAAAATAAAAAGCCTCCTACAAAATATTTTCTCAAAAAAACTTCCATCTCAGGAATCCTATCACAGCAAGTTTTGTACAGAATCTAAAAAAAATCCCTGGAATGAGTATTTCCTCAGAATTATATAAAAATATAACATTTTTGGCAAGCTAAAATCACATATGCAATTGTACTGAAGGAGTTAAATTCCTCACAGACATTGCAATAAAGGTCATGTATTTGCTACAGTAGACAAATGAAAAATATCTTTTTTAGCAAATACCCAAAACTCAGGACATAAGAAGAACTGAACATGTGTTTTTATCCACATTCTGTCAACAGCTTTAGCAACTCAAGTCAAAAGCCTCTTAGAAAGAATTAACAAGGCACAGTAATCATCATTATCTAAAGTGAGGCAAACAACAGAAGATCGAAAGGTTCCCAGAACCTGAAAGGCAGTTAATAGAGAAAATACAACAGCTAATCCACTACAAAATTCATACAAGTCCATGTTTAACAAAACTGCACACTTAGAATACATGTAAACATAAATAAACATAAGAGGAAAAGAGTATTTTGCCTTTTCTTCCCTCAGTAGACATCAACAGTTCCCAACAACTAACCAATACTACTACTGATCACAGCACTGGCATATACATAGAAAAACAGAACTGCATGAAGAAAATTTGAGCATATTCTTACCAGCAAGCTGTAAAACTGTTTAATCAAAACAGAAACTACTCGCAGCAAACGCATACAGATGGGAAAGTATGGTTTTTCCACTGGTGCTGGGGAAGATGAGGTGGTGGAACCTTGTCTGAATTTGATATTTGGGGAGAAGAGCTTTATAACAAGAGGGCATACTCTTTCTTTAAGAAGAAAACTGAATTCCTGATGCTGAAAAAGAAAACAGAAAAAGTTATATGCAGATATTCCTTAATTGCTACCAGTAGCTCTGATTATGCATCTTATTTACATTTGTAGTTATGATCAAGCAGTCTGAAATCATGCAAATCTTGGTATAAATTACAATCAGCAAAAGGCAGAACTGCAGACACCATTGTAAAGCTACCAAAAACTATGAAATTACAATGGTCAGGTTCAGACCATGCATCTTTCTTGTATTTTGCAGGTTGAAATAAGCTGCTAATACATCACTTACAAATAGATAAATTTCTTCAATTTACCTATTGTCAGCTAGTAAAACACATTACTCCAGGATCATGGTGAATTTATATGCAGTAGATAGATGCAATTCACAGTCTTGATTCTTACTTTACAAGTGGGGTGAGGTTAATGTTTTTGTAGAAATAACAATTCCACAAATTTAGTTACAGAGCTGTCATAAATCAGGCAAGATACGAAAATGCATTTTTGGAGGAGATATAAACAGCAAAACCAAAAGCGAAACAGAGTAAAACAAGCAGCTCTACAAAATGTATAAACATAAATGAAACATAAACATAAATAAAGTGTTTGGGAATAGAAAAACATTCAAAAAGCAACGAGAATTTTTCCATTACCCCCCACCCAAACGTAAAAGCTACAAGTCCTTCAAGAAAACAATATTCTTGTTAAATTAAAAAGGATTTAATGAAGTGTAGATTTTGCTACCTATGTAAGTAAAAGTCTTCCTGTTCTCTGTCCGAGAACTACTCACTTGTAAAAACACTTGTGGAAAGTCGTTGAGGACTGACTCAAGAAGTTCAAGGCCAAATGTCCGCGTCATTTCTGTCATACCCACGAGCCAGTAGGGAGCATCAGCATTAACTAACTGACAAAGATCCTTAGAAAGAAACACAGCAACATTGACATTCCCTGAACAGTCCCATACCAAGAAAGTTTCCCAAGTTCATAATGAAATCTGCACACTCTCCTCTTCTGCTGGTAATTTTCTGATTTCAACATAGTTTTTCTTTAAATACTTTTTAAACATAAATTATAAAGCATAGGAAAGACACTTCAAACTTTGCTGGTATCTTGCAGCATGTGTGTTCATTCCTACCCTCAAAAATATCCCAAGACCAGTGACTTTGGTAAGTCAAGAAGATTTTTATTGGTGTCATGAATGCAACTACTCCTTTTCATTACACACTTGCCTTCAATGTCCAATACCAACTACGAGAAACCTGAACTACAACTGCAGCATTTTGCTCTGTATTGGGTCTGGCTGAGAAGGAGCTAATTTTCCCCACAGCAGCCCTTACAGTGCTGAGCTTCGCATTGGCAGCTAGAAAGGTGCTGTTAACACACCACTGCTTTGGCTACATCTGAATAGCAATGGCACAGCCTCAGTGCTGACTCTCAAGACTTCCCCCAGTACCACTAAGGGGCTGAGCAAGATCCTGTGAGAAGACAAAAAATGTCATCCCAAATTAACCAAAAAAAATCCATACTTCAGTTACAGAACCTAAGAAATGGGAGAGGAAGGGAGGCATTCATTATTTACGTTTGCCTTTGGGAGCAGCCAGCATGCATTCTGAAGCTCTGCTTCCCAGGAAGTGGCTGAACATTGCTTGCTGATGCACTTTGCTCACACACATGCAAATTTTTGCTTTTGCTTCAGTAAACTACCCTATCTCAACCTATGAATTGTTTTCCATCTTATTTTCTCTGCCCATAAAGCTGGGACAGGGGGTAGCAGAGCAGTTTGGTGGGCACTTGAGAGTGCAGCCAGGGTAAACCCACCACAGGCTCAGAGAAATAAGAATCTTGAATTTAAGGCAGACACGTATGTTTAGCTATTATTTAAGATTTATAGTAGAACATTTTCCAAGGCCACTTAGAATAATTTTCCCATCATTCCCCTGTGATAGAGCATATCGTCACCAATTAGAATAAATAGCATAAGAAAGCCCAAGGCTCTGGTTAAGGACAATGTCAATATGCAAATTTGGGAAAACAGCAAATTCTTGAAATTTTTTAAAGAGATGTAGAAGTACCCAATCTTAACTGCAAATACATAAATATATGCTCCCCAACTACCTGAAAAAGCATATATGCATCCTTAGCACATGGCTTCAGTGTACTGACAGATCTTCTATTACTATTCCCTTGAACTGCAGCTGGCTGGTCAACAGCATCTGTGGAAAAAAAAAAAACAAAACAAAACAAAGTTTTGTGAACAAAGGAGCTGTTAAAAACCAAGTATGCATTAAGTATTCCTACAGGAATGTTCTATAAGAATGGCCAGGCAATTCTTCTCCAACTTATCATGACTATAGAAACAAACATTAGATCGACAACCAAAGATCATCAATACCAAGCACTGCTTCCCAATGCTCTCTTCAAAACTACTACTGCCATATATTTCCCACTCAGTAATCTATGGTACCTACACCATAAATGATGCCCACACCTCAAATCCCTTTACAGTATTAACCTGAAGACCAGTTCTCTCAGCTTGAAAAAAAAAATCTAGGTTTTATATATTGCTGCACTGAATTGTACTGACAAATTGGTGAAGAGTTTAATCTCCTTTAAATACAAATAAGTGTATAAAAGACAGTTAAAATTAATGATGTCTGTGACTTTTTTATAGCATCTATAGACATTTTATTACGTTGCTATCTGAAAGAGAAACATCTGATATGTGTCAAAAAAGCAGGTAAATAACAGCAAGCTGAGTGAGCAGCATGCCCACCTTTGTATCGTTCGTCTTCAGCAACCACTCTCTCAAACACGACAGTCACCACCTGCCGCACTGTAGCTGCTGCAGTGTTATTTGTGATATTATCTTTTGTGAAGTGCAATCGAAAGCAAAGTACAATAGCCTGAAAAGAAAAAAAAAACAGAAAAAACATCATGTTACAACAATACATTTAATCTTTTAGATAAGAGTCAAGAAGGTTGATGGATTGAGGAATGCCTTCTACTACAGTTTGTCAAAAGGTTGTCCAAAAAAAAAAAGAAAAAAGAAAAAATTAACTTGAAGAACCAGAATATATTTTAGGGATTACTGTAGCCAAAAAACTCTTTAGTAATCCTCCCCAAAGGCAATCAAAAAGTGGTATTTAACTGAACACATTACAATGTTCCAATAAAATTGCTGTCATCATACAGAGAATACACAGTAATCATCACACAGAACAACTTGTATGAATATTATGTCAAAAGAACATTAGGATTGTAAGGTTAATCACAGAAAGGTCAGTCAACTCGAAAGCTAAAATGTCATTCCCCTCCTACACTGAATCACAACACTTTCACAATCATGTTGTGCTATTGTTGTTCACTGCTATTACTCCTAAGACGTCCATTTCAATGTGTCATTGTGTGGGCAATGACCTGAATACTTTTTCCCTCTGGTTTTTGTTATTATCGCTAGCTCATAGTTTAATACTTACCTGTTTTATAATGAATTTTGAAAATTAACATCTATATATGTAGTGAAACCTGTGTTTCTTGTTCTTCTGTGTTCTGGCACTTTCAAGAACCTCAACCACACCCTGCCGTAGTACTACATGCTGTGAGCCATACAAGATTCAGAATTTTCTTTTGCCTCTTCTTCATGTCTATGATTTGTGGACTCCACTCTGATGGTATTGCCACATTAAAATCTTACAGCAACTTGACTGAAACATGAATGTGCAATAAATGTCTGGCTGAAACAAATTTTGTACAATGTAATCTAGAAGAGAAACTTACAAAGCAGAGTTTCACAATTCATGGATGTAAACAATGTTGCTTCTTCAAAGAGAAGTATCTTAAAGTTTAAATTAAAATGGACTGGGCCTTATTGTTTGGTTTTATTTGAAACATAATATCCAAAATATTTCATGTTTAAAACTACGACCCAAAGTTACTAAAAAGAGCAATAACTGGACTGTTTTCAAAAGAGATTTAAGGCAGGGTGGAAAGCAACTTCTTTTAAAATTTTCTCTGTTAGTGAGAGCATACACTGTGCTATTCTGATTCCAATTCAAAAACACAACAAATTTAACACATGAGAAGGATAGGCATTAGCTCAGTGGTTTTATTTCAAGTTCCTATAAAGTCCAAAATGCATTATTGTGAAGGAATTACAAAACACATGGAAAAGGAAGCTAAAATAAATCCTGTTTTCAGAGTCTAGCCATAAAGACAATAGGGACACAATAGAATCAAGAAAGTCCCCTCCTTGTTCATTGTCACATGCTTCATATGTGAAAATTCTCCCTCTTTCCTCTTGGATATTTCAAATTCAATAGCTGACACCAACAAATTCTTACCTTGGACAGTGCTTCATCATGCACAACTGTATTGGTTGTTAAAAGTACAAGAACTGTCTGGAGCAATTTAAGTTCTTCAAGACTGTTCTCCATCAATTGCCAAAGCATATTGATAATGTTTCCGGCTGCAGCCTACAAAGAAATATTTTTTTGTCACCTATTACAATGTTCATGTACTGATATATCGTGTACATAGGTAAGAATATCACTGTCATAAAGGCATATCACAACTGAATGTGCCTGTTTGTCTATACCATAGCACTAAATTGAGAATTCATTACAAAGCCAATTTCATTGTCATAAGCTTCCCAAAGTATTTTTAAAGAATTGACAACAGAAATATCTTAATATGTAGTACAAATTAAAGCCTGTACTTAATTTTTTGGAAATTAAGTACGGGCTTTAATTTGTACTACAAATGGAAACTACTTGGAAATATGGAAGACACAGTAAAAATATATTTTACCCTCAGAATTCACTCAGAGAGAAAACAGTGTAATTTTACATTATGCAAGCACAACTGAAGGTGCATTTTAACAGCTTAATTTTTATCAGCTTCCGAACACACTATCATGACATTTACTGCTGCAGGAAATGTGCATCCATTTTACCTTATTGTTAAAAATAAAATGTAACAAAGGCACAATAATGTTATTGCATGGAGTGTATTTGTGGATGCACAAGGTTCATTACATGTTCAATTACTGCAGTGGAAGAATGTGAACTAAATGAGCTGGTTTCAATTTTCATGAATTTCCTTCTAGAGGTTACTAATATTGCCTCACCTTTTTTTTTTTAGTAATGTAAAGGGTTTCCTTTTAAATTACTGAAAAATAGATATAAGTAAAATATTTTGTGGACTATGTTTATTATAATATAAAGAGCCTCCTAAAACAACTCATTCATCTTCCATTTGAGGTCTATATTTTTCACTCTGAAATATTTCTGGTTTTGTATAAAGATCGATCTTACCTCTGAAACAACTTCATGAGACATGAGCCTCTGTATGGCTGCTAGACACAGCTGAGTGATCTTTGGTTCTTTTGTTCCACAGCCCATCAGAAAAGGCTGAACCACCTCTGAACTGTTCTCTTTCAATGCTTTCAAAGAGAAATATGGAAGCAGTCAATGTTTAATATATTGAAAAATACAATGCAAAAACTGTTAATCACACGTATTAATAAAAGCAATCTCTAGTTTTGGAAATTTGGAATTTACACGTGGACTACAGGGAAAAGCCAAGTGACAGGCACTAGACTGACACAGCTCACTTCCACAACTACCTTGGCCAAGGCTCAAATTCCCAGCACCTTCTCCCTTACACAGTCAAGTGACTTTCCAAATCCAAAACGTCCACTTAAGAGTCCATGTGGTTAGCAAGAAGGTGTAAGGTTCTGCCAACCCCAGAGCTTTCCATGGCCTTGCCCCAGGAACCAGGCTCAGGCTGGTAGCATTGTCCTCCTGCCCTGCTTCACCTCAGCACCTAACGCAGGAGCAACCCAGTCTGGCACAGAGCAACATCTCAAAGCACAGGGCAGGAAGGGGAAGAGAAACTGCCACTGACAAAACAGGAAGAGAGAGACTAGACTGTTTGTATCCTGGGTATGTTCACCTGGCTGTGAATTTGTCAAATCCTGTTTTAGTGATAAAGGGTAGCTTCTTAAAATGGACTTTTGCCAGGAGAAAACCAGTTTCCATAAACTTCTCTATTTTTATTTTGTTTGAGGTTTTGTTTTGGTTTGGTTTTTGTTGAGAAGAAACAGCTTCATAATGAATACAACATTCTACACCACATATAAAACAGGTCTTTTTTCCATAAAAGTAATTCAAGAAATCTGACATAATAAAATTTTAGAATATGAAAATACTAAAAATATGAAAGGAAAGCATGGCTCTGACTTATGAGTGGTTTTCCATTAGCAGGTATGTTTGCTGATTCATGCAAACTTCTAAGATTTTAGCTGCTCATCACCATTTCAGATACTAAAAATTTCCTCACAGTTGAAAGTTCAATGTCTGTTCTTACACTGAATGTCATACACTGTGTTTTAGTCTATGTATAATAGAAGAAATGTATTCATTAGAAGTTTCACATGCTTTTCAGAGGACAGCAGTTACCACAAACAAAAAATACATTCTCACATAAAAATGCAAACATGACCTATACTACTAAACATCACTACAACTAATTTGGAAAAAAAATGAAACAAGTTAAAACTACAAAAAAAAAAACACTTTACTGATATTCTCCAACTGAAACACTAACTGACTCAGAAGTTTCTACGAAAAGGATAGGCTATTATAAATTATGGATGCCAACTTTCTATAAGATAATAATTCTGACAGGGTGATATCAACACACAGTCCAGTTTCATCAGCCTCTTCAGAGCCAGTGCAGGCTCTGTGTCCAGTTGACATTTCTGAACTACCACTAAATTTTAAGCAGAAAAAAGCAAGCAAAAAGATACCACAAAACATTTATCTTAATATGAAACTCGAGATACAGTTCTGAATGGTTAAAATGGCATGAGTTAATAAATAACAAGACAAAGAACAAATTTAGCCTTTTACAATACATTCTTCTGTAATCCATTAAAAGCAACAAACAACAGAATCTATGTAAGTATTTTTCGTTCATGAATCTGAAAAATTAATGTTTTGTAGATCTACTTTGGTACCTATCTGGTTTTATAGCAACCAGGCAGAGTTGTTCCCCGTTCAGAGGATCGGGAGCTAAATGTTGATGACCCCTTCCAACTCAGAATATTGTGTCATCATGTGTTTCTGTGGCTGTATTAGCTTCAGTCTTAAAATGCACAATAAATTTATTATTGCCAGGTCTGCCTCCATTTTGCTACCAATTTACAGCAGAATATATTAAAAAGAAACCTACCTTACTGAACCATAACAAATGAGAAGTTTTTGGAAAGTATAACTTACCTGTTCATTTCATCAGCAAAATTATAATTCTGACTTTTTTAGAAGAACTCCTAAACCATAAGTTTTTGCACATCTCAAAGCCACATGGAAATAATTTCTCAAATTTATCTCCTGTGATTAAAGGCTTTCTCCTCCTCTGGAATTTCTCAAATTCTTATAAATAAATAATAAAGTATGCACACACTGCCAAGAATGAAGACTTTGAAACAGCTCAACTTAACTTTTCAAAGAGAAAGCAAGAAGTTACATCAATGACCTCAAAGTTCTGGCAGGTTAAACATATCCCACCAAAAATAACAAAGATTTTAAGATTTTAATAAAGATTTTAAGCATCTGTTTTCCTAAAAATTACAATCCTACACAATGAAACGCTTCAAGAAAGTACCAGATCAGCTTATTCAAAACAATCTGATACATATGTTCTTATCTATGTTAGTGAAATGACAGTTTACATCAAGATATTAAAAAAATCATATCCTGATCAAAATATTTATTTGTATTACTAGAATGTCTTGTAGATGCTCCTAAATCATCTAGCAGTCAAAAAGTATCAACTAGATTTCACGGCTACATTGTAGCATTTTGCAGCTTTATTATTACAAAGTGATATATATAATTTTTCTTCAGAAGACTTTAAATATTAGATAGACAAGCTCTTGACACTACCTTATGTATAAGATTAGCTTTTAATTGAAACTTCAAAAAATACAATAGTTCATAAAGAATTGAGTCTGTTTAGTGACATTATGCTTTAACTGTGGAATATGTTAGGATAATGGGCAGGCAAAGTATATTTTCCCAGTACAAAACTGTGGAACAGAGGAAAAAAAAGTTATTATCCTATTAGGAAAGATTAACTAAACAAAATAACTTCTAGGACCTGCTGGTTTCCCAAACCTCTTATAACAAATCTGTGCAGGTTTTTTGAATGAAATAAATACTAAGTACATTCCAGTTTAAACTTTCCAAGAGAAAATAATTTTAAAAAATTACCAACTAAGATAAAGTGTTCCCTCAAAAAGATGAAAGCAAAGACTGCCCATCCATGATTAAATTTAATGATGTTTCCTATCTCTTCCCTTTGAAAACTAAAAAACAGAGAACTTTGCAGGATTAGAAACCAGCTTTCTAAAATACAAACTTCTTTATGCAGCAATATGTTGACAGCTTCCAAAATGGCTAACTACTGCTTTCCCTTTTTCATTTGTGTATTTTGATATAGCTGACATTACCTGGCATACTTTTCCCACTTATGTCAGCATACATGACAGCAGTAAAAACAAAGAAAATAAACAAATAAAAAAGAGGCATTAAAGTGAAATACTGAGGAGTGGGTCTGTTAATACAAATAATCCTAGAAAATGCCTCCTTAACAATACCTGATTTACATACCTCAAAAGTAGATATGGTTTTGCAGCTATTTCACTGGACTTGCCAAACAAAATCTAGCATTTCAAGGATTTTGACTACATCTGGGGTAGACACTCAAATATTGACGCAGGGACATTCAAACCCGGCCAAGGGCTTTACCAGCAACTGACAAGAAGCCAACTTTATAAAGCTGAAGACAGTCAGGAGATACTGTTTTAAGCACTTACAAAGCTGCAGCTCACAAGATATGTCCCAATCCTAAAGGCATTGGAACATCTTAAATTGAATGACCTTGTCTCAGATAAAGATGGATTTTTGCCTGCCAGTTACAAGTCCCCAAAGGCTGGACTAATACATAGATGTGGATCATACTGCAGAACTCCACACAGAGCACTCAGCCACAACAGCTAAAACACAGAGAATGTAGGGCCTAAGTATTTCATGGTACTTTTCTAAGTGGATGATTACTTTTGTAGAGCATCAACTGAAAATGGAGCCCGTCCTCAACATCCTAATAGCACTAACAAGAAACAGGTAGTGTTAAAAAATATCTATACTTGTACACTTTCTACACTGGACTTTTTGCTAGGTGCCCAAAAGTAAAGATTCAACAATACAGAACTATACAGAACAATACAGAACACTAAAAGACGTGCAGCATTATTAGACATATTCAAGACATCTTTTTAACATTTTGATTGGTAACTCAGCTTTATTCTTCCTACTGCACAGCAAATAATTACCTGCCAAAATATCTGTGTTTCGTGCAGCTATTGTTTTCACTTTTATTATTCCTGATTCAGCAGCCTGGAAGAAAAGAAAACAAGTAGTTTAGATGCTATATCATACATCATTATCTGCAAAGAAATAAAAAATATTGTAAATAAATAAAAGGTAGAGTCTCAGATAAAGAAATGTGTTTGCAGTGGTTTCTGCCAGCAGAGTTAATGCAGAAGTGAAATTTTTGTAGTTGCTGGAATTCCTTTCTAGAACTCCACAGGAAGGGTTATATTCAGAATTTTTAGAAATCATGATTCTCATTGTATTCCAGTCTTGTGGATGCAAAAAAATCACTAGTAAGCATAAACACTGTTACATAGTCTCTAGACAGTTTCAAACTACAAGTATAAAACTGAAACCCATCTTCTCCCTGGATTCTGGCTCCCCAATGTCCTGTACAAACGACCCCGGGGCAATACCACAAAGGTGACTTTCTAACAATACTTTCTGCTCTTCCCAGCATGCCATACAGAGCACAGCACCAGCTCCTCCTCCCCTTTCCCCACAAGTATGACTTGGCAGAGCAGCAGCATCACCCTCTCCCACTCCTTCAGCAGGGCCAGCCCAGCCCAGCCCAGCCAGGGCATCACACACGGCCCCAAGGGAACAGCAATCGTTCCAGTGCCCACTAACACTTCCCTGCAGAAATCACTCAAGCCATGCCCTCTAATGGAAATCAAGCCAAACTGGAAACGTAACACTGAAGCTTTGCATTTCAAGACTATGACTTCTGAAAGCTTTGTGTACAAAACACAAAAGATATATTATACATGGTGCCTTTCCAGTTGTTTAATTTCATTAATACACTATAAGCCTCCACAAAGAATTATATAAATCAAAATAAATGCAACAGGTTTTCCCAAACCACTGGATGCAAATTGCTGGAAAATACTATTCTGCGAATTTGAAAGCACACTTCCCCCTTTTATTTCAGCTTTGTATTTCTGTGTGCTTTCCACACTATACATTACTATTTTTCCTCTGATACTACTATTTAAAGATGTGTGCTGTCACCACATAAAACAGATTAGAGAAGCAAAGAAACTATGTCATCAGAAATATGAAAATGATAGTACATGAAGTTTTACCAAGTGTTAATACTCCCTCTCCATCGGAACATTATTCCAACAAGGTTTCACAGAAAGTCAGGTTAAGGTGATTGTATAAGTTCACAATTAAATATTTAAATTAAGAGTTCACATACATGTTTCTCAATATAGCTAAATCAGAAATGCAAAGCTGAGGGGTTTTTGTTTGGTTGTTTTTTTAAAAACAATATTTCCCAAAACAATATAGAAGACTAAACACTGCCTTAAAATCCTGGAGATTTATTTAAATATTTCTGAACACAGTATTCTACTTTAAAAATTAAGTCAATAATATTCACAGACCCCGATTAACAATACAACATGCTCAAATGAACACAAAGAAACCTGAACATATATATTTTGCATAACAAAAATAAGGCATGCCAAATGCAGCTCTTATTTATTTTAATCATATTAACTTAATGTGTTGAAGTTCTTGTCATAATACTTTGTTCCTATTAATTAATATGAAGGATTTGTCACAGTCCAACTTCAATAATCTTTAAATGAAAACTAACCCCAATTATTAATGGCAATTGATTTCTGTCTTGCCAGGAGTGACAAAATCATTCTGATTCAAAGAAATATTAAACCTGTTCATAGTAGTGGCATTTACAAACACCAGGCACTTCTCACAAAAATTTTCCAACATAATGGCTCTCAGTTGTTTCCATGCTGACTTTATATAAAATTATATATATATATATATAAAAAAGTAAACCAAAACAACTGCTGAATATAAGCATGAGATACAGACATTTGTATGGTCATCTGCATTATGCTATGGTTTCTATTCTGAATCCCAGTTAAAAATGTTTACAGTTAAAAACTAATTATGTCACATGCACCCTACAAAGTACTCTATTGTATACTTAAAGAGACAACATATTAACACCATAAAAATATACCTCAGTTGTTTACAAATAGCCATCAGAAAATATAACTATAAACAGTTCTAATCTGTATACGTTAATGTAAAAGTGTGCTGGGATTGCATCAGTTTAAGTGGCAAATTAAAAGATATATTCATAGCTTTTAGGTTTACAAATTTACATCAATTACTATAGCAGTTTGCAGGACACTGTCACATGAGAACAGGATCTTACAAAGCACTAATCAAGGAGAGAGACAGCATTATAGTGTGTGTATTTATGGGTACAAATATGATAATTTACTTTCACATAAATATAAGACACAAAATTTTCAAATCAATCACCAATTTTAGCTGTAACATTACCTGCTTCCCTTAGCACCATAACTCATAGTGGTCTAACAAGCAAGTCAGTTCTCTCTTTATTTTGAAAGGAAGTAAATACATGTAATTCCTGAAACTTAACAAAGCTTAAATGTGTTTAAAACCTCCAGCCAATTAGATTTCCAATTCTGCTGCTTTAATAACTGTGAAATGAACTGATATAAAAGGTCTCAAACACACACCTGCCATTATTGAGTTTTGGTTCATGTTTCTCCTGAAACAACTGCAGCATCCAGTCTGGGAAGGTGAAATATTGACGAAGAAGAGAAATTGACTCTCAGTGACAGCACATATTCAAGTCAATCTCTTCCAGTACTTTGATCTCATTTTAATCAGTCAAAAACCCCACAGTAAAATTCAACAAGACCCTCTACGCTCAAACACTTGCCCTACCATGTTTCTGATTCTGTGGAAATTACCAAGTATTTGCTGATTATGTGGAAATCACCCTTCACAGAAATCAAAATAAGGCAAAGAGACAATCTATGTACCAAAAAAAAAAAAAAAAACAGGACAGTGCAGTTTCAAGTAGACTGAAAAGAATTCTGTGCATAACATCTATCTTCTGGCCTCAAAGTTCCTCTCTGAATGTACAATCTGTCAACAACGTTCACAGCTGCCCTACAGACAGAGGTTCTCTGCATATCAGAGACCACAATGTGGAGATGCATAGAGATTTCCAAACACAGCTTCAGGAGCTTCTCAGATTCAAAACTCTTACCCTCCTAACGGACTTCTCAGTCTTCAGCTGAAACAGGGAAAAATTTCAGCCTTCCTGTCACTAGATACGCTGTGAGCATCTTCCCAATTTTTGGAAGCTTTACTTTGTTTAGGATCTAAAGCACTTATTGTGTAGCAGAGGCAGGTAATATCTGCTCAGGCAATCAGGAAGGAAAGATTTAACACATCCTCAAGAAGAACCAACATGTACCAACATCTAGGTAACATTCATAAGCTAAATTTTTCTACATTGTAGTCTGTGTACATATATTTAAAGATCTATAACTCATAAATCACATATGAAGTTATTAGGATAACTGGGATATTAAATTCTTCATTAATTCAACATGACGTAAAGGCAAGCCATCCCCCCCATGAGTGGTAAGTGGATCTAGAAAGCACCAGTTCTTCAAATCTGCCTTCTGGGACATTGTGGAAGCTCTTAAAACCAGCTGCAGTAGGCAATCTACATTACCTAAAGATACCACTAGAGCTAACTCCATGATCATCATAACATTACCTGGCAGCCCAAGAACAGGACTGGTCTTGGCAGTACAAAGAATAACGGCATGGGATAGGCTTGAACATTTAACATTAACAGAGGTTCATCTTGGACCTCTATTGCAATGCCTACAGACAGGCAAGTAAGGGACCAGAGGCATCAGATGGGATGTGCTCTGACAGTACATCAGGTGCTCTGCAGTAATCTCTGTGGATTCGTCATTACTCTGGGGTAAATGTGAAAGCATTACCCTTCTTTTACTGAAGAATAATAACATAGTTAAAAACTTTTGCTAACGGAAAGATGACACAAAATTTGAATCTAAAGTGAGAAAAAGTAATTGTTGTCTCTGCCATAGCAATCATTTCTTTAAAAGTCTCAAACATTTTTTTTTAAGTTTAAAAAGGATAAACATGCTGATCTTCAAAAGAATTTGTATCTAACAACTAGGAACAAAAGTCAACACCTTTTTGACTTTATTAACCAAAAAATATATATTTCCATAAGGATATTTAATGCAACCATCAAGCATGTGCTAATTTCTACTAAGGATTGATGTAACATCAAGAATCATTTTGTACGAATTTCTAAATGTGATAGCATTGTTACCAAAAGTTAATAAAACCAAGAATTTTCACTGCTAGTGCTTTTGAACGATCATTTGTGTTTTCATTGTAAATTAGAGCAAATTGCTATCTCCAGAGACACTAAAATTGTTTTAACATTTGAAGTCCTTACCACACAAGTTATTGATTTCTCTATTCTCAAAAGAAAAGCATTCAGAAAGAATTCTTTTTATTGGTATTTACATTACATTGTTTGCCAACCTTTTATTAAGACTGGATGAGAGTAATATGTTACCTATAGTCACTTCCATTTCTATTACATGAAATAAAAAGAGCAATTTTTTTCCATCCATGACTGTCTGCCTTCCCAACTGGGACACTAACCCTATATCCAACAGTTTAGATAAGAGGTCCTCCTGTCTAAAGTAGAGTTTCACTTCATTGTTATTCTGGCTTGCTGTGCAAAAGCACATTCTGGACCGTTACCATACAGCTAAACTATTACTTAAAAAGAACACACAAAAAACTCCTCACTAAATCAGTCTCATGAAAGCACTCAAGTGTACCACATTTGTGTGAAAAAGTACTGTACTTGCCTCCTGTATTTTTATCTTCCTCCCCCTGAGTACAACCCCTACTTTCACCCTTCTCTTTTATGTATACTCATTTTACATGTAATTTAAACTGGCAAAATGCCAGTCTTGATATGACATTGCTGTGCACTCACAGGGGTTTATTACACTGAACAATTAATCATTTTGTTACAAAATTATCATAAATTAGAAAAACAAAAAGCTTTAACAGATTTTATCATATACTTTCTTCTCCAGCTGAAGATTTAAGATATTGCAGTTTATGTTTTTTGTTTTTCAAAAACATACAACCTCGTTCATTTCCAGCTTTAGTGCAACTATATTAGCTGCTCTCATATTCAGAGTGCTCATTCACACTTGACAGGAATGACTACTCCTCTGGCCCATTAATCTTCTGAAATTGTCAGTTTGCAGTATCAGTACCCAATTCAGAATGCTGAAGGTTGACCATCACTAATGCCAGGAGAATTGCCAGAGTTATCTGAAGTTGCTGTCTAAGCTGCTACCTCTGGAGCTGCCTCCCTTGACGTGAACATAGAGATATTCAAATACAAATACTACCACAAGTTTTCATTTGACAGTCAAAATACTACGCCTCAGCTGGAAAGAGCATCACATATAAATTAACAGATCAAATCACAAAGCATAACATAAAACAACTCGTTACCAAACAGCATGATGTAGACAGAAAGGCAAAAAGGCTAACACTTGAAAAAGAAGAAACACAAGCCACTTAGCAATAGATTTTTAAGTTCTTCTCCCTTCAAGAGAGTGAACAAGGATGTACCGGATGTACCTCATATGTTGTACTGTATTCTATATCAATTATATGGATACCTAAATAGTATGTATAACACATTATACATAATATCTCTCAGGATAAGGATATCTCTTAGGATACCCTTACACTACATAGGTATCTCATGTATATAATACCTTATATACATGTATATATCTAATGTATTTAATACATTAGATACCTATGTAATGTAAGGATATTCTGAGAGAGCCCGTGTCCAGCATTAAAAGATTTCTGAGTCATCCATTCAAGTACCACACAACTGATTTTAAACCACTGAAACAAAGCACCTGCACTTGAAATGTAGTTACATACTTTTGACACAACAATTATCATTCTATGTTAAAAATAAAACAACACCCTGTTTCAGAGCTTTAGAGACATACAGTTAAGTTCAAAGTAATGTTGCCTTCAGCTTGTCGAGTACAACAGATGGGACCGGGCAACTTTTGAGGATTTGCCACAAGTACTATATTCAGTCAGCAGTGTCCATTTTCCAGACACCTGGTAAGGGGAAACAACAGTTCACAGTTTAGGCACTAGTTGAGAACTGGAGTCACCAAGGATTTCCGACTTCTGGTGCAAGTTTCCTGTATGATATTCAAGAAGCCATAGGAGGCAGATGGGAATTAAATCAGAGATTAAGATGCACAAATTTAAATATTTAGACTCCCATTACAATGGAGATAGTCTCTCCTGAAAGCCCCTTAATTCTTAAAGCCTCTCCTTAAGCTAACTCAGCTGACCCACTAGCAGAGGCTCAATGCAGAGGTCTAAGCTTAGGCCTCTGTATCCAAGACAACTACACGCAGACACCAGAAGACCCAAGTTCTTCTGGACCAGAGGCTGGAAGCCAAGGAAGAAACATTATTGTATCTCAAGTGGCAATGTAGAACACCCACTGTGTAGGTGCTCTGCACAATCAATTGAGCTCAGACACCCAACATCAGGCAACTTTATCCTGCAGTTACTTTATCCAGTGTAACTTGGAAAGCAGAAAGACAGACCAATATAGTCAAACTTTTAACAATTTTCTTCATTCATTAAATTTCAAGGCATTACATGATGAAGAAACCTGACCTGTGTACCTTACATTAATCACTTCAGAACACGTGACATTTCTACTCACAGACTAAAATGATCACATGAAACTTATGATTTACAATGGACCACAAAGCTTAGAATACATCTGAATAGATGTTTTCCCCTATAAATGTAAGAATTTACTTTTAAAAACATCATTTTGAAAAAATACTATGTATAAAGGTCAATATTAAATAAAAATCACTGCAAAATTAATGGACTCCAAACATGAAGCTAGCAGACACAGCAAATGGTAAAGATCAGAAATTATAAAAGAAACTAAGAGATATTAGGGATTACCGGTTTCAAGTTACCAGCTCAGCTATGGGCTGGCAACTCAAGAATGCTACAGAGTAATCTCCAGTCACATGCACAAAACACATGCTTTAGCACAAGCTGCCTAAGTATGACAACATACATTTTACAGAGCATTGTTTCTCTATTTCAAAGAACCCTTAAGACATTAGTTAAGTGAATACCCATTAAAAGAAACCAAAAAACAAACAAATAAAAACTTCTAGTTTTCATCCTTTTAATGTTGTGAAGACCTGAAAATGAACCAACCTGGAAAGTTCAGTGTAGGTTGAATTCCCTGTGGGCTATAATGTCAGAATTACTTAAACCATTTTATTCAAAAAATAAATCAGGAAACAAAAAAACTTGGTTACTCCTACAGAAAATGGTTTATGTCTTCTTTCCTAGGATCATTTGGCTCATCCTTTTACCACTCAAGTAGCATGAATGCAGAGCACTCAGAAACTATTCAATGCTAGAAGTACATCAAGTGACTCAGATGCTCATATCACAAGACAGCTCAGCATGTAATTACTTTCTTAGCCTTCTGTGGTATGTCTACTGCCCTATATTCAACAAAATTTCTGAAATATTATTACCATTACAGAACAAACAGCTAACAAATATTCACACGTTTTAACTGTTCCTTCCAGTTGCATTAGGAGTCCTAATGATCACTTTGACATTATATACTAAATTAACCAATCTGTATCTTTTTAATGAGTGTTTATGTTTTGCAGTACATCCTCATGTTTAGTTTCACACAGCTACCCAATGACATCAGAGGTTCTCTAAAAAGAACAAGCTTCCAAATTACATTAGCTTTAAAATGTATTTGGCATATCATTCCTAAACAAGAATGATTTAACCCAGGGGACTGAACTGTCATGTACGTCACTCAGTGCAAACAAGACTGGACTCTAAAGGAAGAAATGTAGAATAATGCTCGTCTTCACACAACACAACACACAGCCTCTCAGTAAGGGCAAATCCTGTCTCTTGCCTCAGGCTAGTCCACACCACATCTACTGTAATTAAATATTTTACAGTTTGCTTTGTCCAGAAGTCACTCAAATCCTACCTTTTAACTTTTACCCTATGAGCTTTGTAAGGCTACTTGCCTGCAAGAAGAGTTACTTATAAAAGAAGAAGAAATAAGATTGCAAAATTGGATTCTTTTTCCTAAATACAGCAAATTACAATACAGTTTCAAAAAGATGTCTATGTGCCAAAGGTGCACAACTCAATAAGTAGCTAAGTAAAAGCAATAGTGCTCCTTCAAACAAGGATTGGGTAAAGAAACAGCACAGTGAGGCTACCAAAAGCTTTCTTCCAAGAGACTCAAGAGAGCATTTCTACTGACCAAAATATTCAAAGCTAATTCTGTGATACTCTTCCAGTGGAGGCAAGTCAAATACAGCCTCTTTTCCAGCCCTATTACAGCAACACCCTAAAACATACAGGCACCTGCAACCCATTACACAACTGCCAAGAAAAGGGCATGCCCTGGCCTAGGCCAAGCTGATCCTGCCAAGGGATGATGCAGTAGTCCCTGACTGCCCCAACACTGCCAGCCTTCTGCCTTCCCCTCTCCTACCAGAACAGATGTGCCTGAAACTGTGCAGGGAGCTGGATAAGGGGGGGGGGGGGGGGGGGGGGAGGGTTGGGTTTTTAGTTTTTGTTTTGTTTTGTTTTTGTGGTATTTTTTTAAACTCACTTTGCTTTTACTGCTATTTAAAAGTCAAGAAAAAACCTGAGACAATACAGAGAACACAAGCCGCAAGCTTACAAGAAAACTGGGACTGCTTGATTGGATCTGTGTAAACAACAAGGATTTACATACAACTGGAGCTCAGGCTGCAAGAAACTTTTGGCTATATTTATTTCTCATTTGAACTCCATTATTTCTGTCAATTATAAATATTTTCCCCTTGTATTTTTAAGTTTTTTAATGCAGTGGAATTATCTAACCAAATCAGATGCAGTTTACTGAGTAGTATTTTCATTCTGTAATAAGAAACAGCACGTAAACCTATTTAGGACACTAAACCATTTTCAATTCTGTGATAAGAGAAAATTCTTACTCCCTTCACTAAGGACATCACCATGAGCTTTCCCCAAATGCAGCACACAATACCAAAACTCCAGTCACTAGCAGGTCAAAATAGTTTATAAAGCTCTGTGTGTGCAGTATGCAATTCAGTGCAGCATAAGCAGCACTGCAATACTCTCTAGTACAGAGGAAATCTCAGAGCCCACTGTATTAAAAATTATGTGTTAATGATCAAGTAGTATTGTTTTCTAGGAGAAACACCAGATCATTTGAGATAACATCAACAGGACTGATGCCTCTACCAAAGACTGTTTCATCCTCTGTAATTTCAAGCTCCAAAAGACGGCGTTTTATTTACACTTCCCCGAGAGCTTCTATCCCATCCATGGCTGGCATCTACTTTTCTAATTGGGCAACAGAAAAACACCATGAAAATACAAACATATTTTCCAGCAATGTCATTATTTGCATGTCTGCCAATATAAACAGGTTTGGCATATCAGAGATATAGTCACCATATTGCTTCTTGGTCATAGTGTATAGCATTCATGCCTAGTACACTTCTGTAGTCAGTGCTGATCTGAGGAAGTATCAAACATAAAAAACATCTAGCAACAAAGAGAAACGGGCTTCAACTGTAATAGTAACTGGTATTCTCCACACCCTTTAGAAAAATAAGTCTGTTATGTTATTTAAACCCCAAACATAGTCAGCAATACAATTTCAGGTTCTTTCTGCAGCTCCTATTTTTAAAACCTTAAATGGCACAACCTAGGAAAATCCTACTTTGGTATTATTTGTTAACATAGAGCACAGACAACATATAGA
The DNA here is from genome assembly GCA_039654755.1 of Calcarius lapponicus. Classification (NCBI taxonomy): domain Eukaryota; kingdom Metazoa; phylum Chordata; class Aves; order Passeriformes; family Fringillidae; genus Calcarius; species Calcarius lapponicus. The sequence continues at coordinate 32,940,032 of CM077463.1, read as the reverse complement.
TACTTTGGAGCCAACATCCTGTTATTCCTCAGTTAAAAGCTCTAAGGGGAAGGAAGTTGGCCATATTTGTGTCCAAGTTTAACAATGGGAGAAACTCACTAATTTCAACATTTCTTAACAGATTATTGAGGTCAGCAAAAACCTCAGACTCTACAGCTGTAAGTTACTGGACTTACAACTACACAATTTTCACATAAACGTGACCAAGAAAACTTTACAGACTCAGAGTAACAGAAAAAATGAAATTAAAGTCCTCAAAACATCGAAGAGTTCAAGTTCCATTTTCAATAAGGTTTCATTAAGAACTCACTTCTACTTCCTAACTGAGGATAAGATCTAGATCCCATAGGTGGTTGTCCCCTTCTCTTCTGCACACAAACCCCACCCTCATCATCCTCCTCCAAAAGAACTCCACTAAATTTCTTCAGCTGTGTCATATACATGCCTGTTCAAAGAATCACTTAATATTGTTTTGGTGTCTCTGAACCTAAGAGATACTGCATAATTTTGTAATGACATATGCATTAGAAAGATTTTTAGAGAGTGAAAATGAAACCACTTTTAATAAAAAGGCTCTATTTTCCTGATCATACAACTGGTCTAAATCCTTACAGTATTGGTTAAAGAATTTACTCAGGTTAATCATCCGAGCAACAAACAGAACTGAGAAGTACATTACTACTTTTATCACTGCAAACCCAGCAGCTAAATTAACTTTGTAGAATTTTAATACTATTAATATAAAAACAAAACAACAAAACCAGGACAGACAATTCATTTTAGAAGTGGCTGAAGATAACAACTGGGTGCAAAATCTTTGACTATGTCAGACACTAGAAAGATTATGAGAAGCAGTTTACCTTTATAAAGTACCTATCAAATCTAACAATTTTGACATACATCTCATAACTATTAATTTGGAATGAGGAGTTTTTCAATAGTTTTACTCCAGTATGACAAGCTCATTAAGTGACATGAAAGCATACACATCAACTGCAATACAAACTCATAAATTACAACGCATGTGGAAGAGTTTAGTTACACTGCAAGTTAAAAAGTGAGCTCATAAGTAGTATGAATTTGTTTTTAAAAGCCAGTATTTAAACATGGTTTAAAAAACTGGTGCTGTTTCAAGTCAGTAAGAAGAATATGCCATTCCTCTGATCATTCTAGCCAAATCTAATCACAATCAGACCAAAAGCATGCAATTAAAATATCTCTTTAAGCAGCTGAGATTTGACAAAAAAAGGACACATTTTCTTTAAAACTAGAACAAAAAAAGGGCTTCCAGAAGTGAGGAAATAAGATCGTTTCCTGCAACTGTATCATACATCCTACTGTAAGATTGCTTTCACCTCAGACTCTTTGTAAGAGCACACAACTCCCAGCAGAAAGTCCCACCTCCTTATAAACACCTTCCAGTACTATTCCAATAAACCTATCCAAATGCCAAACAATTATGAAAAAGTTTGTTAAATGCTTTTAATGAAGAAAGCTATACAAATTGCTGTCATTTTAAAGCGAACAACACAAAGGTTGAGCTTACACAAGAATATGATAAACATGCTGAACAAGTATGAAGTACACGCAGCACTTACTATAATATTCAGCCGTGGCAAACTTAATGAAGCATTACTAAAAATACTAGTTTATGAACGACACTGCCCAACTCCTTTGTAGATCTCAAGGAAAATAAATATTAACACAGTGGGGAAACTTGTTCAGAGACTAAACAAGAGTCACACAGTAATATACAGAAGGGAGCGCAAGCAGCACTCCCATCTCCCTCCAAACACACAGAAATTTCTGTTCTACTGACTGCAGCTTTTTCTTATTTACATGTGACCACAGACAATTTGTCAGGACTGATCATAACTTTCTCTCGTTTTTCTGTGACCACACAAAATTTCACAAACACACCAGCATTCCTCTGCAAACTAAAATAGTAAACAACACACTCTGCTACAGTGTGTCACTTCAAGTCTTTCAAAACAAGCACAGTCGTGAGCTTCAATTCAGCTGCTAAAGTGTATATTACTTCGTACAACATTAAATATGCTATCACTTAATTGGAACTTAAGTCACATAACACATGCAATGCCTTTCTCAGATATTTCTGGGTCTGCATCTTAATCTGACTTAATTGCTTAATATTTTTCCTCCCACTATTTCATAGAAAAATTTTTAAATGGCAAGCAGCAAACTGCTGATAGGGAAAAAGTTAAACTGACTGTATAAAAACAACGGTAAACCATATGGCTAAAAACTATATTTTAAGTTAGCAAGAAAAATTCGGATTCCTCTTCAATTAAAATAATCCTGCTCACCGAGATTACTGAGGTCTCAGGCTGCACAGCATAAACTCACATTTCAAAAACACACAGTCCTACTGTAATGAGCATATTAAAGGGTTTCTTAAGAAGAGAGGAAAAAAAAGCACCCCAAACTTCTGTGTGTCCCAAGCTTCCTCGGTTGTGCCCACACCGTTGGAAAGCCACACAGCCCCAGAACGGCGCGGCAGCGATGAGCGACCGCCCCAGCTCCGCCGGCAGTCACGGGCGTGCAATGCTGAGGAGTAAGGCACGCGGGCCGGGCACCACAGCCTTCGAGAGAGGGGCAAGGCACAGACCCGAGGGGAGCCCTGCGGGGCCCTGGCTCCCACCGCAGCCGCAGGGCCGGCCGGGGCTGAGCACGGCCCTCCTCGGCCGCAGCCCGCCCGGCGGGCTCCCCGCTCGCTCGGGACGGCCAAGCCCCAGCGCCGAGCTCGCCTCCGGCGAGCTCCGTGGCGCCGAGACAGCCAAGCCGAACTTTGTGTTTTCCCCCCAGGGCGCCGAGGGGCCGCCCCCGCTTCGCCCGTCAACAGACGGTCTGTCCGCCAGCCCCGAGGGGCACAGCCCGGCCCACGGCCCCCGCCCCGGCAGCGCACTGACAACACAGCCACAGAACATGCGACAGGCACAGCCACAGCCGGGCACAGCCACGGCTGGGCACAGCCACGTCTCGGCACAGCCCGCGGCCGTGGAGGTCGGAGCTCACCGGGAACGGCACCGGGCTGGGTACCGGAGCACGGGCTCGCCGGCAGCTCCGCTCCGGCCCGGCCCCGGGGCCATGGAGGCCCCTCCGGAACAGCGTCCGCCGTCCGGCTCAGCCCAGCAGGGCCCGGCCTGATTCGGCTCAGCGCCACTCACCTCCTTGACGGGGGGGAATTTTTTCCGGCACTCCAGGCTCAGGCCCCGCAGGTCCCCCTGCATGTTTTCCAGCAGCTTCTTCACGGCTTCGGGGCTGCTGGTCCCGGCCATGGCGCCGCCGGGCCGGCCCCGGGCCGGGCGCTGTTCCGAGCGGGCAGGGGCAGCGCCTGTCGCTCCGCGGCCCCGACCGACACGTCTGCGCCCCGCACCGGAACCCTCCGGCCCCGGCCGCGTCCCCTCCCCGCTCCGCGTCCCCCCCGCTCCCACAATCCCGGGCGCCGGCAGCTTCCGCACACACGGCCGGGGGCGGGGAGAGCGGCGGCCGCCGGCTGGGAGGGAGGGACGGAGGCGGCACCCGGAGCCGTCCTGCCGGGCCGGGCCGGGCGCGGCTCGGGGAGCGGGGCTCTTTCTCCGGGGTCCTTTCCCCGCAGTGTCACTGGGTCGGCGTGACGGGCCAGGAGAGGCTGGGACCTGGGCCGAGGGAGGGGAGCTGCCGTGGGGAGGGGACAAACTGCGGCGTTCGCGAAGGGTCACTGAGGAAGGAGGTGGAGAAGCTCTTTGGGCTTTAGCAGCCGCCAGCCCTGCCGAGCGGCCGCAGGGCTATAGGGGTCGGTCCCCTCTGGCCAAGTCTGGCTCTCAGGAGCGTTTGATTTAAAAAAGCAAAAAGCGAGGTATACTGCTTTTCTTTTGAATCCTGAAGTTCTTGCTTTCTTTCCAATGCGAGTGAGTGCGCACTGAAACATTGCCCGGAGAGTTTGCGGAGTCTCCCTCGCTGGAGATTCAAGAACCGCCTGGATACAATTCTGTGCAATGTGCTCTGGGGTGACCCTGCTTGAGCACGGAGATCAGGGGAGATGACTCAAAGTGGTCCCTTCCAGCCTTGCCCGTAGTTCTGTGGTTCTTCAGCAGGAGTGAAGCTTTGTGCCCTCCTCGGCCCGTGTGCGTACGCAGCGCTCCGTGGTCTCCTCTGAGCAGAGCGAGGGCGAACCCTTCACTGAGAAGCTTTGAGATAAATACACGCAGGGAAAAAAACGAAGGCATGTGACATGGTTGGGTCCCAGGTACTTTCCATGTCACCAGCAGCGTCCCTCGGAATTCCATACCAGCAATTTTAACCCATTTCTAAAGCTGGTTCCTGAACAGCTAGCACACGCTCTTCAGTATCTGGTACTTGTAGTAATGCAGGGGAGCTAAGGCCTGATGGTTGCCTGGGAGCTTCCTTCTGGAGGGTACCATTCATCATTCACCATAACAATTAACATTTCATAAAGATTTTGGTCTCTGCAATAATAATTTTTCCATATTCTTGGTACTGCAAATGCTGTACTGTGCTGGCTGACCACATGTCATACAGCGTGGTTCTGTTCTCCATCCATAAATTCAGGGAGCTGGGACACATCCATGAGTTTTGACATGCTGTAGTTTTCCAGCCTGGGAGTCTTGAAGGAAAAATTATGAAGAAGCCAAATAAAGGACAAATTTTAACTGCCATTTGATTTAAAAAATTTTAAGTAACAGCTTTTCTTCAGATTTTCCTGAAAGTCTTCAGTCTTACTCGGACAATGTTCTAGTATTTTGGGGTTTTTGTCTTGTAATGAAAAAGTAAAAATGTTTCATAAATTTGAGCATCCCTACTTGTATGTTGAGTCATTTACTGGGAGAACCATTGCAAATGAGACAGTAAACAGGCTCCCACTGGCACAGCATTGACTGTACCTGTATACATAAATCTATAGGGGTGCTTTCTGAAGCAAAGAGTGCAGACTTGTTCTCTAAGTAATGTTTTAAGATCTTTATTTTTGTATTGTTTTCAATATACCAGCTATTAGCTTGGCAGAACTGGATACATGGATGTGAGTTTTTAAAACTGCATAATGCTGCTGCAATTGAATTAGATAGTCAAGCTTTATGTGCCTTCAGACAAGGAATTAGGGTTTCACACCTGTGTCCAGTCAAATCAAACATGATTCTATAACACTGTTATACTTTCAAAGTGCATTGGTATGTTTATTCTCAAAACAGCAACAAAAGAGCAAGGCTCTTGTCTTTAGTAGAACGATTTATGTGCTTAACCAATAAGCATTTTCCTAAGGATTTTCCCATCTTGTTCCATCTGTTCTGGGCTTCAGGCCTGATGCAATTCAGAGACCAGTCCAAATACCTTTATAAGAAACATGGATGATTAGCTAGGATAATTAATTAATTATTGACTGTGCACATGTATTTCTTAGGTAAGCTTTAATGATTTACTTCCTTTTTGTTGTTCAGATTTTCCCACAGATTTACTGTATAGTATGCCGTGGACACATTGATATTCCCTGAATCTGCTTCCCTGCTTGTTTGCACGCTTGATATTACTTGCCTTGATCACACATATCTTTTCAACTACCAGCTTAGACACTCAGTCTGCTCAGCATTGCCAGCCAAATACTGCCAGATTGTTCATGAGTTTGGAAATAAATCTTACACTCTGTAGAATTCTTACAGTTGTAGAATTGAAAACTCCTCTGGATCTGCTGAATACAAGAGCTGGGAACATGTGCCTGAACTCAGACATGCCTCTTAAACAACAAGGTCATCTTTCTCACCATTTTGATGTATGCCTTTGTAAATGCAGGGATTTATCAGTTAATCTAAATCAGTGCAGTTAAACTGTTTAAACTAGCCAGGATCCTTTTAAGATACACTGATTTGATTGTGAATGTGACTTCTGCAGTTGCATTTCATTGCAATAGGTTCTATTTCTCACAGTCCTAACCCTCAGCAGAAGTGCTTGCCAGTCTTTTGTACACTTACATACTCTGGTTACAATTCAAGTCACTTTTGATTCAGAAGGTGGTGCAGTGTATGTGGACATCTCTGAGGGCACATTTTTGACCAGCAAGTTAAGATGCTAGTTAGCTGTTAGTCTGACTTAATTGGGAATAGTACACTTGCCTGCATCTCAGGCTCATCTCTCAGCTTTTAAGCTAACTTTGTATTGCACTGCAATTATTATGTTGTGGTTTGCTTTGTTATTAAATTATATGTTATTCTGTGATGGGCAGTGGGTGATTGAAATAATTCCCTGTAGCTTTATGGCCCTCATTACCAACAAAAATGCTCATGAGACCTATTGTGACTCATTAAGTTAGATCATGTTCATTCCAAATGATGTGCACCAGTCCTTTTAATTGGATTAAACATGGGATAGCATTGGCTGAATTAATTTCAGGTGTTTAGTCCTAGTTATAGCCCATCCTGGCAGATGTGTGCAGATGCAGGCTTTGTATATGAGAACAGGGTTCTGTCATCATGCTGTACAGAGGCAAACCTATCAGATTTCATTCACTGTGGCATTAAATTGGTTTCACCGTTATGGGAAGAGTTGTGATTTTCCTCTGAGTTCACTTTACCTACCCTCCTGTATACTTCTGTAAGTGATATGAATATGTAAGTAGTGATAGTACTAAACTGACTTCAGGATAAGGAAAAACAATTGTGTGGAAAAGTAAAGGTGTTTGCAGTTGTCTCTGGTGATTTTTTGTACTGCAGAGTTAAGAATCACTATGGAGAAAATTTTGTCTCAGATTGAACATAGATACTGATATCAAAGGACAAAGTTAAATTTTAAATTAAAAGACAGTGAGAGATGGATTAATACTAAATACGTCCTGTAGCCTTTTATAAAAACTATGCATTGTATTGGTCTGTGTAAGCACAAAGAAGGTCTTTACTATGCAAACATTTCAGTAGCTCCTTAAATTATAGACCAAAGAAATGGGCCAAGAGAGTACTTGTTATGACACAAATTGGTTAACAGAAGTAATAAACTTCCCCCTAGTATATAGTATTCTTCAGGGTTTTTTTTTTTTAATGGAATAGAAATGAAGTTCCTTTAAGATGTGGCTGTGCAAGGAAGTTAGATCTATCAGCAGACTGAAAAATATGTTTTCCCGTGTAAACTCCTCATTAATTTAGCCTATGTTCTTTTCTGCATAGGTGTGAGCATATGTTTACATGTTAGTACCCATTTTTTTTTGTATGTTTACAGCTAATACACATTTTATTTCATTTGGTCAACTAAAAAAGCAATCCCAGCTGCTCTCTGGGATCATCCTCTTTGCCATTAGCAAACTATTCGTAATTATGTCATGTTTTGTTTAAGGTCACTCACAACAGTGTTAAGCAGCAATGCCCAAAATGTCAGACCTATGAGGTGTGCTAGGTACTCAGCAGTGTTTCCTGTTGAGTGCAGAACTCCAGGGCCTACACACAAATCCCTTGACCAGAGGCTTAGGTGCTTCTAAGACTCTCATGTCACCAGCCAGCAAAGCTGTTTTTCCAATTTTTCCTGCTTGAATCTTGTCCAAACAGATTCTCAAAGCAGTGGGGTTTTTTTGTTTTTGTTGTTGTTGGTTTGTTTTGTTTTTTTTAATTGGCCTTTTGCATGCTGATAATTGAATCAGCTGAACCTGGTAACACCTTTTGTGAGAAAGAACTGCTGTCCAATGCTTGAATTAATTTATTGCTGTGTTAGAGCTGGCAATGTAACAACAGACCAATAGAGACATGATAATCACAAAATTTTATCAGCATCTCCCATGCCCTTCGTACTTTCCAGCTCACACAGAAAGTATGTAGCTGGTCTGGGAAACAAACATTACTCTGTGCTTTAAACTGAATTTGTCTTTCATTCCCTTACACAAATAACAGAATTAATATCTGTTCATCTGTGATTTTTCCCTGCATGATGTGTAATGCAGCCCATTCATACATTTTTTTTCTGTCAAGTGTAGAAAAGAGAAACAGAGGTGGAGATGCTACTTGAAAAACCCAACACTGACCATCCTTACCACCTTAACAATCTATCTCCTCACACCAGTGCATGGATGTGCTCTTGCCAACCTGCTGGCTAGAGCATAGGAAATTCCAGGTCTGAATACTCACTGTTCCACCTGAGAGCCAAGCCCTGGAGCTACTGAACAGATCATTAAGTGGGATGTAAAACTTGTTCAGCCAGTCTGAAACCTTATTTCCCTTTGACAGCATGGGCATCAGTAGATTCCTATGGCTGTTTATTTCTAAGGGCCTTGCTTCCCTGCTTCAGTTGTAACTAACTAAACCTTGCCATGATCTAAGAACATTTGATAAACAATTGAATTATAAAATTAGAAGTTAACATGTACTAAGTATTGATAGATTCTTTACCAAATGGCTCTACTCCTGACCCACTCAGCCACACTTTGTCATGGGTGATACAAATGTCTGGTGGGCTTGAATGTGTCAGTTCATTGGAGGAAATATCACAGAAAGACAGAACCAGCCTTACCAACAGTAGAATTTCAAAGAAATTGACATTTCATTGTCCTGTGATGAGCAGCTGAGGGAGCTGGGGTTCTTTAGCCTGGAGGAGGCTCAGGGATCGCTCACTCTCTACAAGTACCTGAAAGGAGGTTTTAGCCAGGTGGGGGTCAGCCTCTTCTCCCAGGCATCTTGTGGCAGGATGAGAGGACATAGTCTTAAGCTGTGCCAGGGGAGGTTTAGGTTGGACATCAGGAAGAATTTCTTCACAGAAAGGGTGATTAGATATTGGAATTGGCTGCCCAGAGAGGTGATGCAGTCACTGTCCCTGAAAGTGTTTAGGGAAAGACTGGACATGGCATTTAATGCCATGATCTAGTTGATATGGTGCTGTTCAATTAGAGATCTTTTCCAATCTAATTGATTCTGTGATTCTTTTTTTTCCCCCTTCAGGACATTTCAAACCTTCCTTTGTAAACTAATTCCTAAAAATTATCAGGAACTCAGTTCCTGATCCTTACAATGTGCTGGAATCACTTCTAGACTCTTTTCTTTCTACTGGTTTACCATTATCTTTCACTAAGTTAAATCCATTGCTAGAAACCAAATTTATTTTTGTTGTATCTCAACGAGACAAACCACCACTATCAAAGATTTTAATTTCTGGTTGCCTGTTAATGACTTTTGCAGGTGTTGCTTTTTTAAACCATAGGACATTGCCTCTTTTTGAAATCCTTTACCAGCTCCTTAGTAGTATCCTACAGCTACTTTCTCATTACATTCATCTTTTCTATTCATGCAGCATAGGCTTGTACATACTCTTGGCTTGTCTTAGGTGATTCATCGTTTTTACATACACTCACAGTTCTGCACTATTTCTTCCTCTCTGATATTAGAGAAACAATGTGCATCATAAAAATGAGCTTCCTAAATTACAATTTCCGACTGACCGTGACATAAACCAAACAGAATTTCAAAGATTATATAGAGGATAACCTAATACTTCCTATATTAAGTAGTACTACAGCCTTCTTTGATTTATCTTTTAATCTGTGCTACCTTATCTCAAGCTGGACTGTGATTGGCCCTTCATGAGAAACGACCAACACGGCACAGCCGGACTGTGACTGGCCACTCGTGTTCTGGAAAATGCCTTTAATGCCTCCAGAGCTGGTTGCAGACCTCCAATTGCACCATATGGAGATTTTAATTTTCATTTTTAAGGAATGACTCATTTTTCAACAGGGGCATGTCTGAATGGGTCATTGTGTATTAACAGAAATTATCCTGGAGAGGCAAGGATGCTCTTCCAGAATGGAAAAGAAAGAAGGAAAAGGGAGATGTATGTGTTGGTATAGGCTGTAATGGGAGGAAAGTGTTACTTGGAGGAAATGATAATAAATCAAAGGTCTTTTTCATGGTTTAAGCCCAGCTGGAAACTAAGCCCCACACAGGTGCTCCTCTTCCTTACCCCTCTAGTGAGAGAGAGAAAAGAGAGATCGTGAGCTAAGAACAGTAATGAGGTAAGAGAATGAACAATATCAGCAACACTATTAACAACAAAAGTATACAAAAAGGAGGGTGATTTACATACAAAAAATGTATAACTGAGCAACCCAACTTGGTGCTGTGCAGCTCCAAGACAAAGAAAAAAATGCCCCTCTGCCCCTCCTCATGCCCTGTTTCCCCCCAAGCCCAAAACAATGGTAGAGAAACCCTCTGGTCACGACAATTGTTACCCCACTTCTCCCTGGACAAAGGAACAGGAAGTGAGAGCCCTCTCCCTGCCCCTGGCCATGATGTAAGATAAGTTGGAATAGCACAATAACTTGGCCATGCACACGTGGTTCCAGGCTCCATCCCTCATGTCCTTGGCCAGAACCAGGACAGTCTAACAGAGAGGGTTTGCAGTGGCTTCAAGTTGGAAGCCATGGTGAAAGAAGGGCTATGCTGAACAAGAGCATGGGTTTTATTCCCCTGTAAATGAATGATAACACTACTGAGTAAAGGCCTTCCCTCAAACCATGGTGAGTCTGGAGCAAATACCTATCTATTCAGGCCTCCACTCAAAATTTCTAAGTGGTTTTTAATGGGTACAATTAGGTCTAAAGAGGGAGGAACATTCCTCTCAAAAGAACAGGATGTTTATGGATTCCAAGATCTCAAAGCTGGGGCAGGTGGCTCAGATGACTCAGACTAAGTTTCCATCCCAGAAGGGGAAGGGCCCTTGCACTTCTCAGCTGCCTCCCTCTGTAGCCCAGGGGAAGGCATGTAGCCCAGAGTTAATAGAACAACCCATCACTTGCCTCTGCTGGTTGTTCTGCTAGTATCTTCCTTCTCCTTTATAAAAAATTGCATAAAAGACTCCCACACTTACCTCTGTTTTCAGATTGTCCTGTTCCAGTTTTGAACCACAAGTTCTTTGAATGTTTCCCTAGACTCCAAGACTCCCTGCATAGTTAAGTCCCTGCTCATAAGGCGTCGCATGCAAATTGAGGCACCTACGAGTAGCCTGAGAAAGTAACTCTTCTTCTCCCCATCTGTTAGTGCAAATGTATTTACTCTGTATTTAACCTTTTTTCTAGAATGTGTCCCAGGTTACAATCCAAACTTTGAAAAGGTAGGAACTCAAATAGTGTATTTTCACAGACTCCTTACCGGAGACCAAGAAAGATTAAGCCAATTTCTCATTTCTCTTTATGTATCCAAGGACTAGCTCTTGTGCCACTGTTTCAGTGCTGAATGCTTGTTCACCGGGGCTACAGAGGACATAGGGGTGTTTACTGCTTTCCACATGCTGTAGATATGATCTGAATATTTTGCACACTGAATAAAGACATTAATTTAAGACCAAGTGCCACCAACTTCAACAACACCTCTATTCCACAATGACTTCCTAATGGAAATTATTTTGAGGTTGTTGGTCGTTCCTAAACTTTGTGTTGGATGATACTGTGTAACATTCATGTTTTGATGAGAGCATTGTGATACTTGAAGCGACAATTAAGTGCCAAGTACTGTAATAATTTAGGCACATCTGTATTATCAACTGTCTATTTCAGTCAACAAACTGCCCTGACAAATAACAAAATTTACCTTTTATTAAACCATATAGACTGATGTAAGTTCTTTATCAATAGAGAGTTCTGTATAAACTGTTGCATAATTTGGCCCAGGATGACTGTTAATACTACTTGGCATATAGCACCTCAGTTCATTCCCTAAATGAATTTGTCACATTTAGACTATTCTGGCTTTCCATGTTATTCCAAGATGTAATTTCAGTACGACAGGTCTCTCTGCTTGCTTCAGGGGAACATGATGCCAGTAAAGCACGCAATCTTAGAACTGGAGAACTGGAACTGTTTTCACAATGTTTACCCCCCCCAGGGAAAGAGAACTAAAAAAATCTGAAGAGAGCAATTTGCCTGCAGACTAAGAATATGCTTATTCTATCAGATATAGTTTTCCTATTGTTTCACTACATTTATGGTGATTTTGTCAAAGTAAGTAGTACTTAGAAACAATGAAAAACCATATTCTGCAACTACAACTCTGACATAAAGAAAGCAGCATAATTTTTAAAAAATACTAGTGGGTTTGCCAATTAATTTCTTTGCATGCTGTGCAGATTCCCCTCTAAAGATTTCAAATCTCTTGAAAAAATACACTACACTGCATAACACAGGGCTAACTTCCTGGGAAACCTAGAAGGGGTTGTAGCCCCTTCCCTATAGGAATAGGAAGTAGCTGTAGATGCCGCAGATGTTTCCACATCATCTAACTGTGGAACATCTGACAGTTTTCTCATCTCATCAGCTCTAAAGTAAGCTGCAAACTTCACCTCAGTGTGCCAGGAAGGCAGGTGGGACTTGAATTTAGGTGGATGAAGCATGGAGCTATCTGCACCAAAACATGCAGAACACTGTCTGAAGCCAATTAGAAGAAGAGGTCCTGGGCAGCATTTCTTTATCTCTCCTTCCCTCCCAGCCTGGCTTTAAATGACATATTGCTGTCACAAAATCCACAGAGTAAGTGGGAATTTTAAGCTGTCTCTGGCTACCTACTCTGTTTTGTCTCTGTGACTGTCACATTAACAAAGTTAACCGAATCTTGTAATTTTAGAATTTATGCTGATACTTACTGACAGCAAAATTTTGATGAAAAAAAGCATGGTAGATTTTTATCTGGCATGATTCTTAACAGGTGTTAGGGTTCTCTTCTCCATATAAATGATGAGAATAACTTTTGATAAACACTGTAAAGAATAATATACTTTCTGTACTTTAAAGCATGTCCACACTGGAAGAACTGTATCTTCCACATGAATGTGTTTTATAAAATGTCAGAATTCCCAGAAACCTTTGAGACACTCAAATAGAGATATTAATGATTTTTATCTCTGATTAGGAAGCTGATTATACAAACTGTGTGTTTGTAATCTTGGAAGCTGAATTAACTATAACAACAAAAAAGAATCCATGTACTTTTTTCCTAATTAAATGTAACTTTGATCAATATCCTTTTAAATTCTAGTTGGACGATCCAATTATTAGTAGGTAAGTACATTCCTTCAAATATAACTTTCCATATGTGTGTGTTTATTTGCATTTTCAAAGGGAGAATGAAGTACATTAGACCCCTGAGTTATCAGATCTTAAAGCTCCAATCTACAAACTCCTAAAGTACTTTGGTAAGTCAAATCAGATCCTTTGCTCTGTGTGGTTTTTACAAATAAGTTTTAGGCTCACAAGATATGGAAAAATGGGAGCATGAATATAGGGGGGTTCTTTGTATGTGTTATTCAAAGAGATGATCACTTCTCTAGGATTGCTTCCAAAAGCTTGTATCATCTCCCCCCCCACCAACCCCATAGGTTTGTCTAATCTTAAATAGATTCTCTCATTTCCCAGCCATCTCACAATTAGTATATTTGCATTTGATTATTGTTCCAGTATTACTTTCACAAAACAACATTATGACATTATTGTTTCTACAGTCTTATAAATGTTTTAGGGCCAATGACAAGAGAGAAACCTTGTTATATATACTATCTACTTGAAATATAACAATCTTGTTCTATGTTGGTCATTACATAACCAGTTTGTAACTGAAAATATAAGTCTCAGACAAAGACTACCCATGACACAAACACCGTGGGAAGAGAATTTGTAACAAAATGGAACACTAAATAAGGCCTTGAATAGCTTTATTGAAATCTGTATAAATAAACATGCGCATTTCAAATGTAAACCCAAGTGAACTCAAGTGCAGACAAAATTTTAACCTCTGTCATGCAGGAGGTTAGTTTACATTTAAAAAAAAAAACCTCAAAGCAGCTTTAAAATACCAGGATGAAACACCAGTTTAATATCAAGGTATAAAGCAAAGCCATGTCCAACATATCTCATTTATATCCTGGTCAAATGCAATTTTTTAAACTTTTTAATGCTAACATAAATAAATAATTTACCAAAATGTGCACTCACAGAGTGAACTTTTATTTACAATACACAATTTATAACCTATTGTATTTGATTAGTTCAAGTGAAGAACATCATACTTTTTGCTTTTTTCTTTTTTTAATTTTAAACAGTGGGACACAAGCAATTCTGCAGGTAGTAGATATGTGCCATGTGCCCCCACATTTAAGAGCCCCTCTCAAAGGCAGTATTGTATGCAAATCAACAATACATTCTTCCAACTAGATCAAAGGGAAAGCAGCAAATCAAAAAATATTTCAAACGGTCACACTTATTTTGGCATCCTGGACCCCTGAACACAGTTAACTGAAATCCAACTTGGAGTTTGTATGCCTTATATACTGTACAGGTTCTGACTTGAACATGCAAATGCCAATTCTCTTATGAGTTACCTTTTCAGATACACTGTAAGGCTATGGTGAATTCCATCCGGAACACACAAAGAAAATTAACAGGCCTGCCTTTAAAGCGATTTTGTCAATTAACAATTTAAAGGCAGGTCATATTGAAAAAATTCTCAACTAAGCCTGATACACAGTCATTACTATGGATACAGAATACTATTAACTCTGACCTTAATACAGAGTAGTTTGCAAGCTGTCAAACTACAAAAACTGGGGAGAGAGAACTTATAGCACAATTTAAATTTTGGACTGTTATCAGATAAAAAATTATGCATGTCTTAGAAGCAAGATAACAGGAATTATGTCTGCAGAGTAGATTCCAACAAGCAACAATGGATACTTACATTTAATTGAAAACCCTTTCTGTTAATGCAGCATGAAATCTAGAACCTGTTCCACAGCAGAAGATAAACATAATATTCTGGATGTTCCACTATGTCACAAAAGGTTAAAACACCTTTTTCAAGCTATTTCTTCTATTCTGACCGAATTAAAAAAAAAGAAAAAGAAGAATAGGGAGAAACAAAAACTTGTTGTTTCAAGAAAACTACTTTAGGTATTTATAACATTTTTACTTGTACTCTGTTGGCAGCCTAAGGAACATGTATATATTCACCCAGAAACTAGACTTGGCAGTAGTATTCTTGCAGTACTAGGAAAGTAAATGTCAGAAGTCCACAGATTTAATATTTTAGTTATTAATTCACATCCAAAACAAAAGAAAACATAATCCATCAGAACAGCAGCAGAAAACTTAAAAGGGGTTTATTTGTGATTTCCTATATATACCTTGTGAATATGAGACTGTAAATGCATTAGAGACAATTTCTGTTTAAGTTTTTATTGTTTCACTTCAAGTACTGCACATGTTAAAATGTAATAAAGATTTACATTCTATTATCTGAAACTCCCCATCTCAGATTTTTATTCTTAATTTGGTGGGCATTTTCACTCTTTCAATCCGTATCCCCAGTAAGAGAGTCTCTTTTATGGCTTCTAGTTCTTCCCATCAGTTAGTGTGCATACAATTTTCATTTTCTATATCATTATCATTTTCATTGCTGTCTTCATCACTTTCTAGTGGGATGCCTGTGGCAGCTGAAGCACCTTGTTTAGTTTCCCGGTCAAGAGGGAAAAAGCCAGTTCCACTGATTGTGTCCTGTCTCTGGTAGAAGAGCACATATGCTGCTTTGGACTGTAAAAGAGGGCAGTACATTACGTTCATGAGGCATCAAATAAAACATTTATAATTCAGGTTACTAACTCTTTTTCTTTGCTTCTAAGTATACAAGGTAAAATTACAAAGAAATGCAGACTGTTTATGTTAGTTATTTTTGCATGTTGTAGCAAAGCATTTTTGGTTTGTACTGTCCTTTTAGAGAACACAAACTACTGCCTACAAATTTAACACAGGTTTCATGATTTTTTTCAGGGCTTCATTTTTCCAGCCCTGACACAAAAACATCAACAATCCCAAATTTGGAAACATAAAAGATACTTGCCACTATCTGGTCCTCACTTGCAGTGGACACACTACTGTCATCAAAGTAGTACCATTTTCCATCATCCTTATTTTTTGCAAAAGCAGTATCTAGGACAAAAAAGTAAAATGTCTCAGGACTTTGTATATTCATAGATGTAATACAATTGGTTACTAGACTGTGTTACTGTCTCGCACTTAATATTTAACTAACTAAACCTCATTATCACTACTAAACATCTTTAACACTTTAGTTTAGCAAAGAGAGTTCAATCACTAACATTTCCCTTCTAAAGACAATGAAGGGGACAGTCAAAATACAATCCCTCAGTCATTTTTTCTCTCTGCTTTCAAGGAGAAGCACAATGACTAGAAGTATGTTTTCTCTTTTCACAATATGCATAGCTAGAAGTATAAAAGAACATACAATTACCCTTGAAAGCTCATTGCATACAGATTTTTGTGTTGAAATACTTGTGAAAGCACTTCAAGGTAACAGGAAAAAAACTGTCCCTCAACCATTAAAAAGCACCATTGATTCAAAGTGATCAGTACTTCAATCAAAATCAACACAGAAATAAAAGCTGACATCTAGAATGGTGACACTTGAAATCAACTTACAGTGCCCTCCTCCCATTCCTCCATAGTGGTTGGAAACAGCAATCAAGTTGTAGCGGCAAGGCCCTGCATTGGGATTAATAAGGAACTCTGACATGTCCAAGTCACTGTTAAAAAAACAAAACAAACCAAAATAAAGTAAAACAAGTAACAAAACCCAACCAAAATTCAGTCATGTTAATAGCATTTTCACCCACAGTTTAGTGGTCTCAGAGCCCTTTATTTCATATGTCCTAGAAAAATACACCAGACTACTCTGGAAGTGCATCTCTTTCACTCTGTGAGAAATGGAACAGGAACAACCAATCTTTCATACTTTTACATTATAATTATTTTGCCAAGTTTATACTTTTAATCCAGAAGCATTTT
Organism: Calcarius lapponicus; assembly: GCA_039654755.1. Lineage (NCBI taxonomy): Eukaryota > Metazoa > Chordata > Aves > Passeriformes > Fringillidae > Calcarius > Calcarius lapponicus. The sequence continues at coordinate 32,923,207 of CM077463.1, read as the reverse complement.
GTCATTAGTTTACTGGATCCTCTCATGGAAACTGAGAACAAACCCATTTTATGTAATTGCTGTATTAAACACATGCCCTAGTCACGATTTTATACTTCTAGCATCAAAATATTTGAATTTCTTACTTTATCGGGAAATCAACCAATGTATCCAACTTGTCCCTCATGTATCTGCTGTACGAAAAGCGCTTCAGATGAACTACCAGTACAGGGGGCAGTGACCACAAGTCTAACTTCTTAGTAGCTTGCTGATGTTCTTTACAGTTTGGACAATACCTAAAAGGAAAAATCATAAATTTTAAGTAACTGTAGTCCATATGAACGTTAAAACACATTACCGAAGAAGTCACATTCATGGGAGGAACTAAATTGAGCAAAAACCCCACATCTTCATGTTCTCTTACTAATGCCATAGATATCCCTTCCAGCTTACAACGTGCAAGTGTGATCCCAGTGAAGCTCAACATCATTAACACAGAAGCAGCATCCCCCAATATTGGATTCTCATCTCCTACATCCCTGATCAGATCCCCGTATCCTTAGTTAAAACACAGCATTCTTGTATTTTATGAAAAAGAGATAAACTATTAAGAAACTAACCATTAAAAAAAAAAAGCCAAAAATAACAAGCAACTGTGATTCTTTCAAGTTTCAGTTTCCAAGTTCATCCATCCACCACCCTATCCCATCTGCCATCTAAAACCAGATTACAGTGATTCCTGGAACCTGGAAAAACTCATTACTAGAAATTTGCCTTCTTAGTAGGCAAGTATTAAACCAGCTATGACTTAGAAATTTCTATTCCCTGCACATACTTGAACCGTTCAGCAACTAATGCTCAGGGAGGAAGATAAGTAAGAATGAATGGAAGAAACTCTTCTTTGAAGTAGACTATGCATATTCTACACTTCAGCATCTAACAAGTAAAAATCTAGGAAAAAAAAAGAGATGAACCCTAATGTAAAGACTGCACAAGTGTCTTTAAATGGCAACATCAGATAATGACAAAAAATTAGGAGAACTGTAAGGGCAGGCTGGAATTGAAGATCTGTTTTCCCAGTTGGCTTAGAATATGTAGAATACAAACAGTGCTGGACTAGGGATGGTGAACTCTCATAGATTAGACTTGTGATAACCTAACAAATAAAGAGAAATGTGATTAATGACCTCCAGTGAGATGCATCTAGTAGCAGCTGCTTGACTTCTGCAGCTGTATTTAGTAGTTAAAATACTTTGCTTAAAATGTGCTGCCAAAATGCAAGTGCTGACATACCATACCTGAGTTATATGGTATCTCAAACAATCTATCCAGTTTTGTATAATCTAGCAAACCCAGAAAAAAAGATTTTCTAAATTAGCTCCCTACCCTGCACAAATAAATATAGGAGAAATTCTGGTGACAGTGTTTGGAGAGCTTCAAAACTTTTGGGTATCCACAGAAGAAAAATTAGCAGATTCTCTTTTCAAACTTAATTCTGAGCTTAAAGGTGCTGACGAAAGATTATCTGCTAGAAAACTCCTGGAAAAAAAGGATCTTATGGGAACATACTGTAATTATCAATATTCAGATGTTATTCCAAATTATAATTTGGAAGAACCATGAATAGCACATAAAAGTCTCTGCCAAAAACCTAATGACTAGAACATGAATTTGAGGGGATTATTGACTACAGACATCCCCCATCCCATAAACTTGCTGTTTACGCACATCTCTACTTAATATATCAATGCAAGGCAAGTTATGTATTTGCATAAAGAAACTACAGTATGCACCAACCTCTCTCATCTCAGACAGGAGTATTTGTTTAAACCACTACATTGATTTTGTCACAATACTATTCATTCACTGTCCATCAAAGTTCACAGACTAGAGCACTTAAAGTATCAACCCTTCTTCCTAACTATGAATGCATTAAATGTTTTCCTTACAAATAAAACCTTCTGTATATGGTAAAAATTTTGGTTAAGTAATGGACCAAAACAAAAAGCATTTTGAGAATTTTCAACTACGTTTGAAATAACAAGATTCAAAATGCCATTAATAAACCAGCTACTGATCTCTATGTTCAAGTGTGGTTTTGATTAATTTTGAGAAATAGACCACAGTTAATAATTTTAATTTTTTGTGCTTACCATGGGTCTTCAGCACCTAGTTTTTCCTTTGTTGTGAACAGCTCAATGCAGTCTTTTAATTTCACAAAAGGCTTTTTGGGAGGCTTATATTCCACACTTTCATGTTTTTCAAAATCCTAAAGAGAAGTATTTCTTGAGTTAAGAGAACAAATGAAACAAAACTCATTTTAGTGATGTCGTCTTACTATAAACAGTAACTACAAAGCTCCTATATATGGAAAAACTGATCAGAAACCATTCAAGTAAAAGGTTTCCACAGCTTCAGATTTACTTCCCAGTTCATAAGCCTCTGATTTGCTAATTACATGGATGTACATATGAAGTTTATTTATGACACTGTATTTACTAAGAATAACATGAAAAAAGATATAGTTGCTGCTTCTTGCGAAGACTTAAAATCTTGTATGTCACACACTGTATTTTTTATGTTTCGTTTTTATTTGTGCTGGGAAAGGGAGCAACATAAACAGCTTACCTCTGCTGCACTATCATCAAAGTATCTCTTCCTCAATTCAGGATCCCAATCCAAAGCAAGGAAAGATCTTTCTAAGGTTAAAAAAAATTGTTTTCTCTTAATATATATATATATTATTTCCTGCTTTACATGAAATTGTATTAACTTTGGGCAAGCACTCTTCAAAATAAATTAAACAATCGTATAATGAATTAATTACAAAAAACTGAAACATATAAAAATTCTGTATTTCAGAAAGTCAACTGCAATAAAAATTTAGTTAATTATACAGAATTGACTATTTAAAAGAAAAATATATTAAACAGCACACAAAGAAAATGAAACAGAGTCAGCAAAGAGTCTCAGAACCAAATATTGCCCACTCTATTCCCTGTGACTTACCATCAAGCCTAGGTTGCCTATCATCAAATCTAATATGCCTGGTATCATCTTTGATGTAGTTTATGTCAGTACTGCCTAAATTATTGAACTGGAATGTAAACAATCGCTTTTTGTGTCCCGTGAGTGGTTGACCTTTGCAAGTATCCTCAGTACACAATCCATTTTCAGAGTCATTGTCACCCCCAACTGAGTCTTCTGATTGGCTGTTTTCATTCTCTGAAGGAAGTTCCTGATCCTGGCTGGATTCATCATCTTGCTCATCTGTTTCCATTTCACCTTAAGCAATTGGAAGAATAAAGAGGAAGAAATGAGACAGAATGACAGTAATTGAAAAACACTAGAGAGTTGATTTCCATTTGAAATTCAACACCGAATACTAAACAAGTGTAGATTTTCCAGTCTTACTTGGAGATCCTTCTTCATGTATTCCATTTGGGCCATTACCATTGATACCATGGTCCTTACAGCAATGCAGGGAACCTTCAGTGTCTTCACTTTCAGTACATGTTTTTACATATCGGCTAAATGTAACAAGTGAAAGCAACAGTTAGAAGCAATGGATTGTTAAACAATTTTCATTGTTCAAACTGGTAATTAAACTGTTTTCACAAGTCCTTGCTACTGTACTGTATTTCTGCACTCCTTACTGATTTACTCAGATTATCAGTTTTATTGCCAAAAGTGTCTAGTGTTACAAGCACATAGGAGAACCTGCTTGCATGTGACTGTGTATTTTTGGCAGTCTACCTGGTCTGAAACAACTTGATTCTTAGTCTCACTGTTTGTCCACTATTCAGTTTTTTAAATTGCTCATTAACCATATTACAGAGAAAGTTACATCAACAGAGAAAGAAGCATAAATTTAAATTAGAGGTTATATGATTTCAATTTCTTCTATATAATGATACTAATTCTAGTCTAGTTTCTACCATGTATTTTTACAATAAAAATTAGTGCATAAACTTGAACAGTAGCTACAGGAAGTATAACCACAGCATAATAACTGGAAAACATTTCCACTTTACCAAGACCTAACAAACAGCTAAGCATACAAGAGAATTATTTAACAATACAGACTGACTCTCTACTATTTGTCAAACTATTTGTCTTCTCAAATACTTTTTGGATGAGGTCATGCTAACAAAAAAATCAAATTAAAATCCACATTTGTGGCTAAAATTTTATATTTAATATTCAACAGAAAGCAAATACAAGTACTCAAATCTAATCAGTATGTTAGAAATGCACATGAATGTACATGCCTACTGACTCCAACTATTAGCATTATTCTTAACAAACTAATTTTTCTTTTAACAATAAACTTACCACATTCTTAGCAGCAGCAGGTTATACAGTTTCTCTTCGGTATTGTTTCTAGGCACTGCTATGAGAAAAGGTTGACCAAACAGTAAAGAACCACTATGGCTGTAGCTACTGTGCCTGCACTTTTCCCTTAAACAAACAGGAATTATGACTTGTTCCGTATCTTCTGTTCTGTTGATAGCAATTTCAAATCTAGAAGAAAAACAATCAAAAATACAAAGAAAAATGGTCATGGAAAAAGCTACAAAAGGGAAAAAGAAAAAAGTATCTCCTCCCAGTTTGATCTTCATCTGGTGTCTAGGTTTTAATATTTTACAAATTACTAAACAAACTGCAAAAAGACGTGAAGCACATTATCTATACTTACACATAAATGTCATCACGTTCCATAATGCTACTTAGATTTTCATCCATGGCAAATATCCTGTGGAACCTGTGATTGTATATATCAGTAACAATCATCTGAAAAGAAAATGGAGTATGCATTGTTAAACCAGGTTAATACACATTAAAATGCTATTTGTTGTGCTTTATTTAAGAGATCACTCTTACCTTATCTGCAGCAACACCAGACAAAGCTGACAATGCTGTGCAAAGATCCAATATATTTCCAATTTTGGGAACAACTACTTTGTACTAAAAAGGAAAATATAATTTAAATTTATTAAGAGAACAAATATACAGGAGGAAAAATGCCCAAACAACACATGTCCAGCATACTTCACATATTTCTTTCATGTTTTTGAAACTTAAGGTGTAAAGTATGTAGATCAACTAACATAAGGTGTAAAGTATGTACATCAACTAACATAAATTCCAAAAGCTGCATAAAATACAGTAGTTCTATGCACAACTTTACAAATACACATACACTGACTACAGATTCTCATTTCACATGCAGAGAGAGAACTTGATTAGTGAAAGAAAACCTTTCTGTAGCTTCCCTTATGCAGTACTCCTAAGTTTGTAATAAAACCCCACATAAAACTCTTATCTGTTATTTGCATAATAAAGATAGGATTAATTAGGAATAAGCTACTATTAACTCTGTAATTAACTGCCAAGCATTGCATGCTATATCCTTAAGTTTTATAATAATTTAGACTCACAAAAACTCTACTGAACTGGTACTTTTCCCAAACTATTAATTCTAGCACAACCATCTCGCCTGAGTCACGTTCAACTACTTCAGTAGCTTTCAACTACTTTTTGTCCTCTGTGCAACTACTGTAACTACTGTGCATCCCCTATTTTCACAATTACATTTTTAGCAGGCTCATCTCCCATTAGTTAATACATCTCCCTTCACCTTCATATTCCTCAACTCATACTGCCTTTGAGAACACTCTTTTCTCCCACTTTCCTTCTTATCGTACTGATTTCAGGTGTCAGAGCCTTTTTGAACGCCTACATAACTGCCTGTGTTGTATTTTTTTCACTTATCCCCACGTACTGCATAAGGTACAGCTAGAACCATTTAATCATGACTTGGTTATGATAACCTTATGTACATTTTTTTCATGACATTCTAAGGTGTGTAATATCATCCTCTTCCTAAAAAAACGGCTAAAGGGATACTCTTCACAAGGAAATCTCATCTGAAATGTTTTGACTATGAGGTGAGAGACTACCCAATATATTTAGTCATGAGGGTTTTTGCACCACTTATTACAAATATTTGCCTTTTGTGATTAAGAAATCAAATTAAGTCTTACAGATTAAGTATAGATATTTTTATAAACACAAAAACTCATCACAGCAGCTCTCAAAAAATTATGTCAGCATACATTTTAAAGATTAAGAAGCCCTATTAGCACAAACATAAAGAAATTACCAATTCTTTCTTGAAACTGTACAAGGTATGTACAGTCTTCCTCAAGTATGTATACTCTTCCCCACTTTCCTAAGTGAGACTTCAGAACACATACCAGAAAAATAAAGCTTGTTGGATTTGCTTAATGAATTTGCACTGTGTAAAGGAACCTGGGTTCACTGTTAATGCCTCATGAATCCAAGTGTTTGTATGTAAACTAAGCCGCTTACCTGCATAGGCTTTGCAAGTGGATCCATTCTAACTAAATAAACTTCCAAAGTGCGTTCTTTTTTCATGGGTAATGGAAGTGTCAAGTAACAAAAGGGATCAAAGGTTACAGATATTTTAGCACATTCAGGACAAACTAGAGTAGATTTAAAAAGGCCATGAAATATATCTACAATGATGGAATCATTTCTCTTTAAATGGTTTTCCCAGGCTTCTTCAGCAACCACCTGTAAACAAAGCATGATCTGGGTTATGACAAAGTAGTAGGAAATGAATAATGAGAATTATTAGTAAAAGTCCTTGACAGAACATTTTCAGTAACCACCTAAACACAAAAATGTCACTCCAAAGGACCCATTAGGAATGTTACTAATAACAGGCTTGCAGGTTAAAAGATGTATGCTTTTCCTAGGATGGAGATCCTATCAGTGGTATTACACAGTCTGAGAGTGACTATCAAGTAGCTTGGGGGAAGACAAAAAGCAGATAAATCTACAAATTCCATCTGAATTAACTCATACTCATAACAAAAGAAGACTTTCCCTAAAGTAAGAGTACTGGAGAGAGACAGAATGCTGCATACTGTAGGTATAAAAATAAAACAACAAAACAAGAATTGTTTTTTTCAACTGAACTCAGAACTGAATTGAACAAGAACGATTATCTTAATGAAGTCTTAAAACAGAACTTACCATCCTCCCATCCCCCCTCATTATCTTAAATATAAATAGAAATTTACACAGTTTCTCAAGATGTCAATTTTAAAGTTCTGTCCTATTTTCTGAAATATCTCTCAGAAAAAGCCCCACATAATCAGTTTCCCAACCTTCCAGTGCATAATCATGTAGAAGTATCTTACAGCATACAACTTTGACTAAAATGAAGATGATCAGCTCCGGAATCCCTACCTTGTCTGGTCTCCCATCTGCATCCTTTAATTGAATATAAGGTTTTTTCCTAATTCTATTCAAATCCTCATGTAAACCATCCAAGAGAAAAGCCAGTAGCTCTTGACAATCTTGTTGCTGATAACCAGAAAACTGTGGTGCAAATCGTCCCACTTGTGTCTAAAAAAAAAAAAAAAAGCAAAACACTCCTGATACCTGAACTGTCAGAAAGAGCAGATAATTCTGAGATGCTATAGCAGCATAGAAATAAGGTAAAACTTGTAGTTATAAAAGGTAAGCTTTTCAATGGAGACAGGAAGCCAAAACTAATTCTCAAAGCACAAGTGACACCTACTGAAAAATACATCCATGTGTTTTACCAGTTCAATGAATGAACTGCATACTGATAAACAGTACTTCAAGTTTTTTTTTTTGCATATTTCTCCAAGTTTTATATGTGTAAAAGTACAAAACCAAAACCGACATGTAATTCCATGTAATTTCCTTACTGACCTTAAATGCTCTTGGGGTAACATAGCTGTATTTTCCTGACCACATTTGCTTGATAAGCTCAGCATAGGATTTTGCTATTTCACCTCGCATCCCTAAAGGATTGTCAAAATTCAGCTCTTCTTGGTATTTATCATTGAGGAAGTACTCTGTAAGAGGAGGTGTGTTGCTCAGACACTGCAAAAAATAATACAGACTTTTTAGAACAGTGATTTGAATCAGTTCTACACAAAGAATGTTTTAATTTTGTTAAAGCAGCCATGAATTGCAATGTCTAGTGCCTGGAAGGAAAAGAGAAAAAACCCTAAACAATCTTTTCCAGAGACAAATAATGGCTTTAAACCAAGACTGTCTACAGGTGTCATTACAAGTTATGCAAAGATAATATCTGTCAAGAGCTTTACCTCAAAATTTATAAAACAGAGTAGTCCAAACAACCCACAGCATGACAACATAATTTGTATGAAGATTTAAAACAAACAAAACAAGGTGTTTCTTGAGACACGAATGGCTTTATGAAACCTGTTGCTGGAGGTTTTAACAGACGCGCAAAGTGGAGAGTACACACATTTGGAAGAGAGAGGCAACAGGGCTTATTACTTAAAATTATAACATATTCAGAGCAATATTTGAAAAAAGATTTCTTTTATTTTGGCAGGCGAGGGAAGGTGAGGATGCTTGGCCTTTTCCTTCTCTTTGTTAATATGAGCTTATGGATGCTGTTGGAGACAGCAATCTGTGCTAGAGCGACTAGACTTCAAATCACAGTGCTGTAGCCCTTGCTATGTTCTTTTAAATCTTGTGATGCAGTTTAGAGCTGAAATTAGTCCAAGGAAAGCAAGGACTTTGGTTTAGATTTACAGACAAACCATTTTGTCTCTTCTCTCAGCATTTGGAGACAGCAGGACGTAATCACTGCAGTCTGATTTACAATTTCACTTTCAATTTTTGTGTGCTTCTCTTCATACTCCTTTAAACATAAACATTTCCATCACTCAGGAATAACCCCCGTGCCATGCCTTAGCATATATTCTTAAGAGTTTGTTCATTAAATATTGTAAGCTTTTCTGCATTCTTTCCTTTATTAAAAGATTTGAGGAAAAGTCAAGTATTTCACCAGTCCCGTCTGCCTCTGTGTAAACAAGGGGAAGAGCTCCACATATGCTATTGCATAAGATACAAGAATTAGACTGTTAGAATTGCAACTTTATTGAGTAGGGCAAAAAAAAAAAAAGTATTCCTATGTCTGCCTATCATACCTGTGCAATATTACAAAGCAAAACCAGTCACATGCTGTAGAGAGCTGAGTTTCATGCCTATATCAAACTCCTTCCTTTCTCTTCCTCCTCACCTAAAGCTTTCAGGATCTGTCAACACTGCAAAAAAAAATTCCTGGTATTACAGACACTTTTGGACACTCAGGGTTGAAGCAATCTCATTTTTCTCTTGCTATATGGCAAAGAGTTTTTACTTCCAGTAGTGGTGATCCCAACTCCCCCTACCTTGCAGATGTGTTGTCTTCTGGATTATTTTTGGGCTGGTTTAGGAAATGAAATCAGTTCAACTGTTCAGTTTAGTGTGAGGAATGTCCAACACAAGGAACTAAATAATGAAAAAATAGTATATTTTTCTACAGGTCTTTCTGTTAGTCAAGAATTATACAATGTCCTGACAATGTGCAGTCCATTAAAAAATAATTCACCAGTTTCTAGTTTCAACTAATAAACTGATTTTGTCACTTTCTCAGAATATTAATTAATATTTTTTGTACAAGTCAGGAAGATTACTATAGATAACTTCCTTTTTTCCCTTAACACTATTCACATTACAGCGTAAGATGTCACTAATGGTAGTACTGGAATGCACAAATGTCTATCTCAACACAGCAAGTTTTAGGGTACAGAGCTGACATATTTTTCTAAAATACCAGATACCAAAATTTTTAAAAGAGTAGCTTCTAGAGGAGCTAATAAAGTTGGCCATATATGCATTGATCTTTTCAATGTAAGTGACAAAGCTAAACGATTACAAACATGTTTCCTCTTTGAAAAGGCTGACAATGGAGAATTATTTAAGACCATGATTAAAGTCAGAAGAAAAAAAGCATCCAGAAGCCAATTTGAAGGAATTTCTACATTCTTATTTTCTCATGTCATATGTTGTAGCTTATCAAGGAAGCCTTATGGAAAGTGTCTATTAAAACCAAGACAATCTACTGGATAGTTAAGTTACCAGATTTATGTGTCCTGTTCAACCTAGTGATTTGGGGTTTTCTGTTTGTTTCAAAACACAGACAATAAGTAAAGTAAAAGTATAACAAAAGGTGAGGAATAATAGCAGCCAAAATAGGCAAACAAATACAGGAGAACTATAGAAAACTGTCTGTGAACTAAAGAGGTAACAGAATGTCACTTCATTTCAGGTACTACTGTCTCTACAAGTTTTCTTTAACTAACAAAATTTCTGTAAAGTTCTCTAAACCTGAACTGATCATTTGAAAAGATCATGGGAAGTACAGAACAGAAGGCAGAAACTCCAAGAGACAAACCACAGGAGAAAAGGTCAATCTTCAGCATGACAAAGGTTAACACTGAAATCATACTTCCATATTACATATTAATAACCTGGAAAAAAAGTTATTAAGATGCACAGGAAAATGAGAAAGAAATGATTATTTTTAGTGTTATGTATGTACACATGCACATATATATATACACACACATTTCAATGCTGTAGCCTCACTGGAATACTGTGTACAATACCAGCCCATGATAATGATTCCAAGTCTACCTGTCCTATGAAACCTTCATAGAAGGGGGAAATATAATAATAAAAAGTCAAGTCATACTCTTCTAGATCTCTGTAGTTTAAGTATGGAATGATTCTGATGTAAGAGTTTGCACAGACCTAACTGATAGAAAAAAAAATGAATGAAGAGGGCCACCAAGACTGCGAGCAGCTTAGAAGCACTTGCCCTGTGAGAGAAGACTGAAGCATCAGGGCTTGTCCAGGCTGCAGAAGAGAATGTTTGAGGAAGGCCCAAGAGTAGCCCTCTAGTACCTATAGGGAAGTTAAGGGGAAGATGGAACCAGGCTCTTCACAGTGGCACATACTAGGAAGAAAAGAAACAACAGGCATCAGTTGAAATATGAGAGGTTAAGAATATAAGGAAAAATGTTTTCACTCTGAGAACAGTCAAGTAGTGGAACTAAGAGGCTCTACTTTCTTGGGAGGTTTTCAAGATCCAACTGGATAAAGCCCTGGGCAACGTGCTCTGACCTCAGAGCCAACCTTCCTTTGAGCAGGAGGCTGCACCAGAAATCTCCTGAAGTTCCACAAATCATTCTATAATCCTAAGGGAACAAGGAAACATTTCTCCACATCCCATATGGAATATTGCACAAAAATATGATAAAAATAAACTTCCAAAATAAAGAAAACATCACTACCTATCATGCCAGTGAACTGGGGAAATGAGGAGGAGACAGTAAGATCATTAATGGACATATTGAAAATTGAACAGTCCTGTAAGTGTCCTGGTTCTTCAGCTTCAGGTGCTACTTATTAAGAATTTTATGCAAGTGACAGTGAAGTTTCATATTTCATCTTTCTAACAAAAGACTAAGAGCTGCCAGACTGAAAAGAAGATCCAAGGCACAGGAGAAAAAGTGATTTACTTTACACCTACTTGTGTCTATCCTACTTTTGTCTGTATGCTATGTGGCAAAAAGCACTTATTTAACATGCTCCTTAATCCAAACTCAACATGCCTATGGCAACTGAAACAGATCTATAAAAACTTAGGAATTTCAGGTATTGGTGAAATATGCTATCTTTTGTCTAGATAAACTCACAGCCATAAGTAACTTCAGAGGGAATATTATTCAGCTTTCTGAAGAAAAAAAACTTCTGAAATATCAAAGTTTGTTCAGAAGTCAGGTGTATATAATTACACTAATGGAAAAAAAATATCAAAATAAAAATCTTGGAAAAAATTAATCTTTTTAGTGAAAATATAGTTTTTTCCTTCTCATATTTTTTAATCACAAAATGAAAATTCTGGAACTCTCACATTTTCCCTGTAAAAGAAAAATAAAAAACCCAAACATTTCCACAGAGCTCTAATCTGTAATATGCCACCGAAATAGGAAAGTAATACTTGGGGAACATCCACAGGTGGCAGCACAGCAATGCTTAATGAGACTCATTTTTTCTAATTTATTTTCAGCTTAGACTATAGCTATGTACCTAAGTGAATGTGAAGGAAACATCTGCTTGCCAAATATTTTTTGTAATATGGGTTCAAGTAGTCATGAAAATATCTATTTCATAAAATCTACACATCTTTTGTCTTCCCTGTTTTATTTCTGCAAAAATAGATCTGCAAAAGCAGACATTTAGGCCTAATTACAAAAAAATCAAGCCTTAGGTGTTTACATTGAAATAAAATAAATACATTGAATACTCCCTTAAAAAGAATCTGAAAAAAAACTATACAAAGATTCCAGTAAAACCAAAATAAGAATACCAAATTATTGCTTTTTTAAAATTAAGGAACAGTGGTAAGAGAACAGCACTTGGGAGATAGACAATTGTACTTTAACCTTCTTGGCCTTACTCTAATTCAGCTTGCAGCTGTCTGTAATCCCACAGAGGATCTTACCTATCTCTTCATCATCTGTTTTCCAGTGGTCCTGAGCTTCTTAACACTGAAAACTCCTACTTGGAAGGGCAAAGGTCCTCACAATAATCACTTAGAGGGATAAAGTGTCAAGCCTAACCCAAAGATTGAAGAACTACTAAAGAACTTGCAGCAAAATTTAAGACATTGCCAGGATTTTCACATTTCTACCTATTATGTTTACAGGGCAAGAACCTTCACACAAATTTGTCAGACTTGGGAAATGAAGCTGTGTGAAGGAATTGTCCCTCTTTGTCAAGGAACACTGAGAACAGCTCTGATGCAAACTTTCTTCACTGTACATGAAACAAGACCAAAGAGAAGCTGTGTGATAAATGCAGTGGTTTTTGAAGCAGAAATGGCTTCTATGTGAACACTCAAGGGCCTCAATGTTCCCTGGAAAGCACAGAGATCTGAGAGAAGTGGCTATCAGCTGGAAAATGGATCTACCAAACTCTGCTTTGGTTGAAGGAAGCTACACTGATCATATCCAGCATGAACGGAATGGAAGGCATCGAGCAAAGCTTTTGGTACATTAATGGAATAGGAACTATTTCAGAGTCTAGTACTCTACAGTAAACTATTTTGTTTAAAGAAAACACATTTATCCTGAAAACCAGCCCTGTGTTAGCACAATTGTGAAGGAATACACCTTAGAAGGATAGGTAAAATAAGTAGGTGACCAGAGCAGATTGGAGAATCACAGAATAGTGCAGATTAGAAGGCATTTCCACAGAGTCTCTGGTCCAACCCACTTGCTCAAAGACAGGTCACCTAGAGCAGGTAGCTTGGGACTTCAGTTTGGTTTTAAGCACCTTCAAGGATGGAGGCTTCACAGTTTCCCTGAGAACCATTTTCTACTGTTTGATAAATCCCATTTTAGAACAAAGTTTCCTATATTTAGGAATTGCATATGCTTCAGTTTGTACCCATTGTCTCTTTTTCTTTCAGTGGGCACCACTGAGGACAGTTTGGATTAGTTTTCTTTACTTTTCTCCACCAGGTACTTCCAAAAAAATGGTAAAATCACTCTGGAGTCTTCTCCAGGTTGAACAGCCCCAGCTCTCTCTCTCTCTACACACAGGTCAGATGCTGCAATCCTTGATCACCTGTGCCGTCTCTCACCAGACTTGCCTAAACTCTCTGGGGAGCCCAGAAGTGAACTCAGAACTTGGAGGGTGTCTCTCTAGTGCTGAGTGGAAGGAAAGGATCACCTCCTTCAGCCTACTGGCAATGCTCTTTGTGCAGCCAAGGATGCTGTTGTCTGCCCTGGTCACAGGAACACACTGCTGGCTTTTTGTCCAGCAGGATCCTGGGTGCTTCTCTGCCAAGCTGCCTTCCATCCAGTTGCTAACTTCTTGCTGCAGTGTGTACTGGTTCCTGGGGCTGCTCTCCCCAGGCACAGGGCTCTGCATTTCCTGTGACTGAACTTCATGAGGTTCCAAGCTCACTGAGGTCCCTCCAAATGGCAGGGATATGGCAATTCCTCATTGCAGATTTGTGTGATCTCTCATCTTGCTGGGGGTATACTCTATCACCCAGGTAAATGCCTAGAGCAGCCAATATTCCCAAGCAGAATTCCCGGTTTTGCCATTCACATACTATTTGAGCCCATCTTTTTGTTGCTTCCAAGACTAAGAGAGATCAAAACATATTCAGAGTGCTCCAGCTATAGGCATAATAATCCAATGTTACTTTGATAAAACATGAAATTAATAGCAAATTAGCAAAGTGAAATGCATGCTGTGTAATTGAGAAAAGATGAGAGTGGTGGCAAGAGGAAGACTGCAGCCTGTGACACCTCAGTGTGTTAAGAACATATACTTTCACTAAAATGCACTTCCATGGATTTTTTAGATGACATTAAACTCTGAATAGTACTTTCATTGAGACATACAGTAGGATGAACTGAAAGATACACTTCCTTGCTAAGAAGGCCACTAAATAATGCATTTGAAAAAACACACTTTCAAGGACATATTAAAGGTACCATGCCAAACGAAAAGCTACACTGCTCAATAAACACCTCATTTTCTTACCTAGAGCACTGTCTTGGTAATCAGCAAACCTGTGTTTATTAATTTACACTACAGCTTCTCAGAATTATTTGAAAACTTAATTCTCTAGATGTAACTGAAAAGCAATGAAGTCAAAGCTGATTTAATTTCTAATGCAGACCTCAGAGTGAAATCTGTTTAACACAATGGGATAATGATATGATGTGTAACAAGTCTGTTATGCTGCACAGGACTCCGAAAGGCAAAAACCCATGCTTCAAATTCTAACTTAAAGGTTACTTTTGAATTACATACATGAAAATCACGTATACCAGCTCAATTAAAGTTTGAATGAGTAAATAAAATTATCCTTATTTAATCAGTATAGCTTGATGAACAAGGTAGAATCACAAAAATCTTAGCAAGAATATTCTTTGAATTCAAACCTAAAACATAATTCTGGTTGACGCACTAGACAAAACCACACGCTTTTCTTTCCAACAGCATAATGACACAATTCCGTAATCGTGAGAGGTTATGTGTAGCATTTTTAGTTAGCATGGACACTGCAAAATGTGTGTCCTCCCCCCTTTCAGTTTAGCCATCTTTCACAGAGCATGCTAAAATGTATTTAATTTCTGCACTGTTCAACTGCTCTTCAAGCATCTTGAAGGAAATATTTTTACAAACAAGATGAATTTTATGGATGCCTTATATCAATAAGTATGGAACAAGCATGGAATTACCCTATTTATGACTAACAGGTGAGGGCTGACAGGCTAGAAAGCAGTTTTGCATTATGTGACCCATCAGTCCTTTTCTGTGGAAATGTGATCCTGCTGTTCATCCCCATGGGGAAGGTATCCAGCTGCAAACTGGGCTGTATTAGCAACTGTGGTCAGAGGCAAAGGGAAGCAAATCTTCCCCTCCATTTGGAACTTGTGAGACTGCTGCAGGAGCACTGTCCTGTTTAGGGCTCCCCAGTGTAAGAAAGAGCAGAGAAAGGAAACCAACATGGTCAAGGGGTTGAACAACAATATACAAGGAAAGGCTACAGAAAACTAAGGCCAAATGATTCACTGATTGTCATCACAAAGAAGGGATAGAAGCATCTACACACACTATGACACTCTGGAACAGTGTGTTTTTTCTTTTGAACAAATTTCAACAACTTCATACAAATGTACCCAAAATTCCTTTTTTACTCCCACAGGCTAAATAACGACTGCAACGTTTGGGTTGTGGTTTTGGGTTTTCTTTAATTTTACCCAAAGAAATCACTAACATAAGCCAAGAACTCTTGTAATGACCAAGGAGGAAAGGAGGATAACTCCGCAGCATGCTTGGTTAAGATCTAATATTTTCATACTCAGCAGGAAAATATGTGAACAAGAACTTAAATATATGGAACAGTTTTGTGACAGAAGACTGCTCCAACAACAAAAGGCGAATTTGAGAACTAAACATAACCAAACAAAACTCCTAGTTCTGACTGTTAATTATTCAGCAACTGCAGCTTCCATTTAAAATTAAAACACTAAGGTTTCTTCATCTTGGTAGAGGAATATTAGATATACTAGTACTTCTCTTGCATTCATAGCAAAGAACAAGCTAACACATTCCTGTAAAATATCTCATCCATGAAATAGCTATTCTGAGAGGAAAGGTCAAAGGAAAATATTTTCCAAGATTCCTGCATGTTAACCTGTGCACTAAAAGTACATAATGACTCAGAAATAAAGGCCCAGTAATCTATCAGTCATCTACTTTTTGACACTTTTTTCACTACTGCAATTGGTACTCAAGTGCATTTCAAAAGGAAAAGGCAGTTTTTGAACATATAATATGAATGGCAATTACTACAAAAAGCAAAGAATCCAACTTCAAGAGTTCACTCAGGTAAAACACTGGTCAAACCTCTTTCTGACATTGATCATTATGAATGCAGCTATGTAAATAAACTTTTAAAGTATACCAATAAAGATGTATTATTTCTTCACTTTTAATCTTATCCTGCTACTTATCAGATCTCTTAATATCAGTTTTGAAAATTAAAAAATAAAACAAGATACTATTTTCAAGTAATAACACTAGCTGATTTTATTTTAAAGTACATACCTGAATTGCTGAATTCATGAAACATGTATTCCCCAAGTTACTCAGGCCACACAGGCCTGGCTGCTCATTGTGTCTTCCTGGCTCTGAATAATCATAATTCTTATAAGCAGTATATGATGGGAGACAATAGTTTGAATTTTTCACACTGTAAGAAAACAAGACATCTTTCACAATGTAAACATGTACTCTATAGTACTTTAAAGCATACAAGTACTTTATAGACTTAAATTATTAAAAATATTAAACTAACTTTTGCGAACAACTAAAGATTTAAAACACTTAACTTTAATGTAATAACAATAATGTCATTTTAAAAGTCACCAACAACCAAAATCAAACGTACTGCAGTAACTGCAATTATTACATCCCTACCCCTTTTTTATAGGAGCAGCTTCACAGCTTACTCTATTCTTCATTGCTCTATCATATTTAAAACACTCAGACTTTAGACACCACCAGCAGCAATCAATCATTTATGTTCCTTTTGCATCCTGCTACTGCAAGAGTGAGGTCGGTGGGAATGGGAATGCAGAGTTACAGGTGAAAGCTGAGATTTCCAAGGCCACTGTGGCATAGCTGCCTCACTGCATCAGACAGTCTATTTATAGCGTCCCTGCTAGGACAGCACAATCCAGCATGCAAATGCAGAAAAGCCTTGAGAGGTAAAGGAATGCGCAAAATGCCTTGCAACAACTTCAATATAAATCTATGCTGCATCTGTTTGCAGATAGAAGGAACTGTAGAAGACTGAAATAGGTAAAATGATGATATTTAAAACAATTTGTTTCCAGATTAAATACAAAACTATCAAATATAAACTAACCCTCAGAACAGTAAAGTGAGAATATCTGAGAACACTAGAAAGGCAAAGAAATCTTGCAAGGGAATGTTTTGCAATATGTAAGGAAAAAAACCAATCAACCACAACCACTTTAACCATTTCAGGCACTGATCATAATGAAATCTTTGTGACAGCAAATTTGGCTAAAGTTCAGGAGTATTTCTGCAGCTATTAAGCACCACTGACATTAGAACATGAACAAAAATTTGAAAGTCAGATGCTAAGAATGAAAGAAAAATATGTAGTGCAAAGAATCAATCTTGATAAAAAAACTGAGATTTGTAATTGCAAAAGTCTGAGGATGCAAGGGCCCAAAAGTTACACTCCAGCCATTACTCCTGAACACTATCAAGCCCTTTTACTGAATTCCGTCTCCTCAGTGCACAATTGCTCGCTTTTCATAAATAACTATTGTTTTTTTAATTAAGTTATCAAAAATTTCAAACAGAAGGGGATGAAAATTTCTCCCTCTTTCAATGGTCTTAGAAATCTGTGTAGTTTATAGCTCCACAGTCCATAAAGCTGCTGTTATCACGCTTTTACATCTGCTCATTTCTTTTTAATAGCTGACTTTCCCATTAGTCCTTCCCTTTCCTATACAAGTGCATTTTCTCTGCTCTCTGGCTTGCCCCCAAACTATCTAAGAGGTATTGTGTTCACTGGTCATTCTTGATGGAAAAAATCCTACAAAGTTAGTGTTCACCCAAGTATGAGAGATCTCCCAGTTGCAGCCCAATGACTGCAGTGAACTCCAATTCCCTTAGGCTGGTAAGCCTTAGCTCCCTCAGGAATCAAAACCACAAGCCTGCCACTGGCGCTAATGCAACCCCCACAACATAACCAACCCAGCAGTGCACAGCAGTAACAGCAATGCACACACACAGGGTACACAACAAGCTTCTACTTTCAGCCTTGCTGCCTTCCTACTGCTGTCCTCACCTGACTTACAGGTAACACTTTTCACATGCTTAACAAAAAAAGAAATCTCTCTGAAATTTAGATGTAGGGGTAATGAACAAATTGAATGTAATTCTTGTAGGGATTTTCATTTTTATTTCCTTCTCTGCAGCTTTCCCCCCTTCACTAATTGCCAACTTTGGAGGGACACTAGAAAGCAAAGGAAATGCAACTGGTATTTTGTGGCTGTAGCTTACTCATGTGAAAGATTTTCTCAAATTAGCTGAGTACCATGACGATAATTTAGTTGAAGATAATTGCAGTGCAGATAGATGCACTGTGTATTTACTCTAAGGGACAAACTGTCAGTTTACTTCTCAAAAGGGAAAGACATTTTGGAGCTCTTTTATCTTCTGTACTGGCCCACAGAAATGTATTTGAGGGGTTTAGAGATTAAGGTTACCACTCATCCTGCGAGTCAGGTCTATTAATATATTTTTATTTCATGGTTCTATGATATTTTATCAAAACATATCCTACAAAATACTGCCTACTGTTTGCAGGATACTAGGAGATATCTCTTTACAGCCCCATCAGTTTGCAAACTGTTTCTTGTGGAAAAATTATTTTTATATAAATTACATTGTTGCTTTGCTTTTTATGCTTTTAAGCAGGATGAAAAAGAAATTATTATTAACAGTCAATAATAAGTAGCTAACAATGGAAAGCAAATAAAGATGCAAGGTAAGTCTACATTAATTCAAACAGAAATATCCTAGAAAAAGTAACTTGTGATAACTGTGTCCCCACAAGCCTCCAGCTACTTTTCCTGCAAAACATTCCTACCTTTAATGAAGGAACAACGCAGGGAAAAGCAGAGGGCTAGTATTAGGATAAGCCAGTCAAGTAAGAGCAGTAAAGAAAGTAAACACTAATAGTTCTTAGAAAAAATAGCTTCACAAAAGTAAAGGCAAGATCTGAAAACATGAAACCATCTTCAGACACTTGAACAGAGCTCTTGAAATGGCAAAAATGGTAAAAGGAGGTTTCCAAATGTGATTTTACTATCTGTAGATCTATAAATTTTGAATTGCATGTGCTAGATCTGAAATGACTTGTTTGTACCTTCTGTATGTGCCTTTAGACATTAAAGCAGCTTTCAAACAGTGATTACGAACTCAGAGCACTCGCTGTACAGTTAGAGCTCTGCAAAGCATGGCTGTTGAACAGAGAAGACTGAAAAAGCATCACTGGATTTGAAAAAAACATACTTTGACAGTGGAATGCCATGTACCAACAGGTACATACATGAAGGAATTTGAGTTGCAATAATGAGCCCAGGAAATTAAAAATTTGGAAGACTTACTGAGCTCTGTAATATTTCAACCATTTTAATGCACTGCCAGTGCATTTTTGTGACCAGACCCTTTAAGAAACCTATTATCAGGTTTCACCAGATTTTAGAGATATCTGAAGCAGCAGGAGAGGCCCATGTCACTACATAAAGATTACTATCTTTATTTTTTGTGCATTATCATTGTCTGGAAAGCAAAATATAACATTATATTTAAATTACCTTTGTCATAATATTTGGTTATGTGTCAGGTACAACATGAAGAAACTGTTTCTAGAGGTAATGTAATGTAATTAACACTTACACTTCTTAGAATAAGCATATTGAAATATAGCAAGCATTTGAACAAAGCTGCCCTTGACAGGCTGACACTACTAAATGATGCAAACAAGTCATTTCAGGAGCCTAAAGCAATGGTTACAAATGAAGGAAACAGAACAACTTCTCACTTAATTCCCCAAGCAAAATCCTTTTGCAGGTGTTTTTAATCTCCATCCCACATAATTTAAAAAACACTGTATATGATATGTATTGCTTTATTAACAACAATAAACAGAAATTCCAGTAAGACCTAAAAGATGCGTGTCTCTCCCTACCCTTCTGAATCCATTAACACATCTTATGCCAATCCTCCTGTGTTAATCTTTCAGTAAGATCACCAGTAAAGGTAAAAGAACATCAATGATCAATTATGTGGAATCCTCCATTCCATCAAAGGCAAACTCACATTTACAGAAATGAAGGCTTCAGACCGGATAAAATTTGCACAAGATATTTCGGATATCTAACGTGTAATTACCTTAACACAAAATTAAGTATCTACCAATCCGAGGCTTACTCTTACACAGAACACCTCCTGGATTAGAAACACATTACAGAAATGTGTACCATACAAAAAAACCATGAAACTTTCAGGTTTTTAACATAACTTGTACTCTATAGGTGAGCTCTAGTAATTGCAAAATCAGGTTTGCAATGACTAGTATTTATGATCATTAATACACACAACCTGTTGTTTGATTTTTCTGCCTTATAAATCGCATTTGTCAGCTAAAACTATCTTCAAACCACATGCTGGTATCTCCTTTAGAGTCACAGCATCTCATGCCCATATGGAGATGCCAACAGGCCCTAGAAAGCTACAAATGTATAATTTCACTGATGTACTAAGGACAATGTGCAATATAATATAAATAAAGCAGAAGCATAAGCATGGAAATAAATTCAAGACAAAGCTGACATTAGGTAGTTAACTAAGAAAGTGACAAAGATAGTATTAATTAATGAAAAATAAGTACTTTCTTAGACAAGGAAGTATTTGCAAGAAGAGTGGAACATTCTGAACGCACAATTATATAATAGAATTAAATACAGAAATGTATCTTTCAATTTACTATTTGAAGCCAAAAATGCTTAAAGCAAAAGTATGTACTTTAAAGTACCAAGTATATAATGGATATGACTTCATCCCTGAACACAGACTCTGAGATAAGTGCTCCTAAAGATTCATCTGTATTACATCTTGTATTAAATTATTCATTTGTGATTTATAAAATATTTTAAAGTCATCATAATTGGATTACTGCATTGTAAGGAAAACCATATACTTCTGCACTGAATATCTGTCTCACATAACATCCAGATGTACTGTGTTTTGATACAGAAGAGAAAAATGACCGGTATTTCATAATACTACAGAGTAATTGTACCTATTAACTGTTTTACAAATGCTAAAGTTATAGTTAAATCACTTAAAAGGACCAATTCCTTACCAAATCTGAAACTTATATGACTTCCTTTTAAAAATGTATTTCTGTTAAAAATGATAACTTGTAAAATAACAACAAACAAACACACACCTCCAAACCCCAAAATTTTTTCTCAAGTTCTAAAAGCTCACATTTTTGCTCCAAAATAAACCAAGAAATAAAATTAAAATCAGGTAAATCATGTAAACAAACTATCTTTAAAAGCTGCAATAGCTGGCAACAAGTTTCATAAGTGCCTCCTAAAAATAATTATATCACCAGCAAGAAGCTAACATAAAAAATAAAAAGAAAATTAAGAAAGCCTTGATGGCTTGATTTAAAATCACAGCTCCCTAAGAAGAAGTCACTGTTAAGCGTCACCCTTGGCAATAGCACCGCCTTTTGCTTAAACACTGGGAGAAGAAGAAATTAGTTCTCAGCTGAAGACTGAGCTCTGACCAAGTAACTTTTTGCACAATCATATATACAAAACTCCTCTTATTTACTATACATTCACACACAGAGTACAATGGACTGCAGTTAATTACACAGATTTCAACTTTCAACAGTGTGAGTTGGGGCTACTCACAATTAGTAGAAGCACAAGTGACACTTTACCCCTTAGGAAAAATCACTTCTGATAAGTGCAGTATTTAACTGGAAGATATTGCATATTTAATGTTTGTGTCACCTTTTTAATATTTAACATCTTCAAATGTGATCACAAAATGCATGTTTAAAAAAATACTAAAAATTTGAATGAATTGTAAGAGTAAGGTTCTTCAACTTCCCCCAGCTTGCATTAAAGATGAGTGCTCTCTGGTTTCAAGCATTTGAAAGATGCTCCATTATCTGTTAAACTGAAATAATTCCATGTTTTTCTATATTCACCAACTTTTTTTACAGTTGTGTACAGTAACAACAACAAAATTACACAACAAGTTGGCCAATGCAATAGGAAAGCTCTTCTTTTAGAGTTTTATCACATTATTTATTTTAAAAATCTTCTAATTTGGAATATAAAGGGGAAATCATGTAAAAGTGACAAGTCTCTTATTAAGCATTTGTTCACTGCAATAGTCAAGCACACAGCCTGATCTCTCTCAAGAATTCTAGCACTAAGAAAGAGAAGTTAGGCTGCTGGCTACATTACAGCTAACACAATTCAGCTGTCATGATTTGAAATCAAAGTGTAATGGCACACAGCCTGCTCTAATACCTTAGGAGCAATAAACAAGGGAAAACCTGATCATAAAGATAAGTACTTTATACGTTTCTCGTTGTCCATTTAAATTCAGGCAGAATAATAATAGCAACAATGTATTTTCAGAATTATAAAATCTAAATGAAATCTATAGCTTTCCTTACAACAGCCAAAATTCTTTTTAGTGTCTTCCCTGCTGAAGAGTAAGAGTTACAAACACTTCTAATGTTGTTTTATTTCTTGGTGTCAGCATTACCTACCCTATGAAATAGTAACCAGTAACAATTCACAAGCAAAATATTGCAAAGCAATTAAAAATCCTTACGCAAGGAGTTATAACACATTGAACTTTGTTTATATTACACTGGGGTAATTAATTAAATAATGTTTTAAGGTATATTGCTTACTTTCTGTTGTTCATGTTGTTATAATTATTTGATAGAGATGGAGAGATCTTTGGTAAAGTTGAAAAATTGGATGCACCTGGGGACCTTTAAAAATATGAAAATGATAAATTAGACAAAAATGCTGAGATATTAAAAAACTGTGAAAGAAAGATAACAAATGAATGAAGCAGATAAACAAGCATGGAAAATAAATACTTTTTTAAAAGTGGGCAAAGCACTAAAAATACCCAGGACATGCAGACCTCAGAATCTGCCTTTTAACACTTGAAATGTTTCACAATACTTAAAACTTCCATAACTCATTGAAGAAACAGAGATATTAAAAACCAAAGAAAGCACTGGCCACTGTGCAAAAAAAAAATGTTTTCAGCTTATAGTACAACTGTAGATATTCTGATGTTCTAAAACTTAAAATGTGAAGTTTCTAATGTGGGAATTTTATTAATTTTTAATTTCAAACTAAATGGATGTTGAGATGAGATTAAAAAATGATCAAGATAAATACTTCATGTTAACTTAACAGCAGCATGGAACCATTTAGTTAAAACTGTCTCAGTAATACTGTTAGAAAATTTCAGGATACTATGCTCAACACTGGATTTTTAAAAACCTTTTTTTTTTGCCAAGAAGAGAAGCATTATCACTTATCCCCATGGTTTAGGACTACTTTAAAATACAAGAATACGGATTATTTTCATCACAAAGACTTCTGAATATAACAAATACAATATTTACAACTATGTTGCAGTGTCTTTTTCTTCAGGAAATCTTACAGGTGCACAAGGAAAAGACAGCATACTCAAAGAAGTTCATGTAACTTCCTAGTTTTGTGGGCCCTATGTAACTCCAACTGAATTGGAGTTCTGGCTGTCATTGAAAAGCTTTGAAGTACACATTGCTATATTCTACATTAAGAGCAGAACTTCTGCATGCCCAGGACTTTTTAAGCACCTTTCAATAAATATACTTCATAAAGAAATAAACATTTTTACACTGGGAATTTTCCCAAGTATATTTTCGTGTCTATTTTCAACTTCCTGTTAATAAATCTTTTCCAAAAGAAAAGTTGCCAGGGAAAGGGAACCTCAATCCACACTACTCACACCAATTTGATGCCAGAGCTAGCAAGAGTTGCTGCCCAGAGCCTAGAAAGGGTTTGGAGGTCAGGAGTAATGAACCTAAAGTACAGCACAAAAGAACTCCAGCCATTGCAGCCAGCACCTCAGCTTTGTTGAGGATCTTGCTTAAATGCCTCAAGAAGGGCTGGAGATGTGCATATGCCTGTGAGGGGTGCAATCCTATTGCCATCACTATATAAACAAATAAATGGTGGAATGGCTACTATTCCTGGATTGTTGGAATGAAAAGATATAGACCCTTTAGAAAGGACAGGCAGAGGAACCTCTTGGGAGCTCCTCTTAGGGATCCATGATATGTAAGGAATAAAGGGTGGGCAGGGACAGACAAGATTACAGTGGGGGTCTGCTATGGGCCATCCAACCAGGAAGACCGAGGAGGTGACTGGTGACAGCCAACATGCTGTCAGCTAAGGGCAAATATTGTCAGACAAATTTGCTGGCCTTCGAAAACCAAATCGACAGGTGGATAAGGGAAGACTGACATCATCAGTCTGGACTTCTGCCAAGCATTAGACACTGTCTCTAAGCTGGGGAGACAGATTTGACAGATGGACCACTTGATGGATAAGCAACTAGCTGGATGGCTGCACTCAAGGAGTTGTGCTCAATGACTCAGTGTCCAAGTGGAAGCCAGTGGTGCTCCTCACGAATCAGTACTGGGACCGGTGCTGCTTAGCAGTGACATGGACAGAGGGATTGGGGCACGCTCACCAAGTTTGCTGTTGACACCAAGCTGTGTTGTGTGGTTGGCGTGCTGGAGGGAATGAATGCCATTCATTCCAACCTGGCTTGAGAGATGGGCTGATGCAAATTTCATGAGTTTGACAACAACAAATGCAAGGTCCTGCACTTGGGTCAGGGCAATCCCAACCACAAGTACGGCCGCACAACGAATAAATCAAGAGCAGCCCTGAAGAGAAAGAACTGGGTGTGCTGGTGGATGAGAAGCCCAGCACAAAAAAATGCACGAAGGTTCTGGGATGCAATGAGGACAGCTATCTGATGCAGGTGACTGAGGAGGTAATAAGGAGAGCTTCTCAACTGCATCTGATACTTAAAACCAAGGAGGAAGAACTAGCTGGGAATGTGAAGGCTGGGGCCTTGGCCAAAATGACCTTAAGATGGTGAAATTTGAGATCCTGAGGGAGAGCATGGCAGAAGACAGGAACATAGCTCTGGATTACTGCAGAGCAAACTTTAGACTTTATAGGGATCATCTTGGACAAGTGCGACGGGATACAGCCCTGGAGAGAAGAGGGGCCTCCATGAGAGCTGGATGATATTCACAGAATCATTTTTGCTGGAGAAGACCCCTAAGATCATTAAGTTCCCTACGCTCAATAATGGTCCCTCCAGAGAAGTAAAAAATTAAGCAAAGGCAACAGGAAGGTTGAGTGGATGAACAAGGAGCTTCTGACCCAAGGCAGATGTGAAGAAAAAGTGTCTCAGTGAAAGCAGAAGTAGATATCTTGCTTAACCAGCACGATAGTAATCACTTCACAGAAGGCTATCATGGCAGATGAGGGGGAAGCAATGGGTGTGGTTTATCTCAACTTCCTCAAGTCTTTGGACAGTGTCTCCTGCAACACCCTCATAGACAAGCAGATCAAACATGGGTTATGTAAGTGTACGGTGAGATGGACTGAAAACCATTCAATCCTACCCCTGGAGAGGCAGGTGACAAACAGAAAGCAGCTTGGCAGGGAACCACCTGGAGTCCTGCTGGACAAAAACCTGCACATGAGCCAGCAGTGTATCCTTGGATAACCACCCTGGGCCAGTGTGCTACACTGGGAAAAGCACTGTCAGCAGGTCAAGGGGAGTGATCCTTCTCCTCCACTCAGAACTGGCTACAGACACCTGGAGTGCTGGGTTAACTTCTGGGGTCCCTAGTCCACAAGGACAGGGATATTCTGGAGCAAGACTCATGAGACACCACAAAAGTGCAGCAATTGGCCTACGTGAAGAAGGTCACATAGACCCGAGAGAGCTGAGACCATGCAGTCTGAAGAAGAGAAGGCTCCAGAACGATCTTACCACTTGTATAAATACCCAATGGGAGGGAATGAAGAAGATGAAGCAAGAACCTTCTCAGTTGTGCCCACCGAAAGGACAGAAGTCTATGGGTACAAAATAAAACAAATAAAATTCCATCTGAACAGGGAATATGCCTGGATATGGTCTTAAGCAATCAATCTGCTACAGCTTCCCATGCCTTGAGTAAGGGAACTAGGTGATACTTTCTCAAGAGGTCCTTCCACTACGAAGGGCTCTCTTCTTTAAAGCTGTAGCTCTGATTGGGCTAGGATACAATTTTATGGCAAGCTTTAGTTAGACTATTCTCTTCTTACAAACCATAACTAATTCAGCTAATCACACATTGGGGAATTTGCAGTAAAAAAGGTTGATATTTTAATATTCATCAATAAAAAAAATAATATTAAGGAAATACATTTGTTAAGAGTTTTTCAAACCTCCATTACTTTGCATTAATGAACATGTTTGTTAAACTAACTTGAAAATGTCTGTTGAACATCACCAATGTTGGTGTTTACCCTCAGGAGCTTGGACACATGGTTATCTCAATTACTAGTTATCAGCAAATGGCAGTCCAGCTCTTGGCTGACAAACAAACTGACAGCTCTTGCTTATACAATTTAAGACATCACAGTAAGTCCCCAGTTAGCTCTATACACCACAATTCTTTCTTACAGAAAAGTCAGTAGAAAGGCACATCTGTCTGCATAACAGCTGCTCAGGGAAAAAAAACAAACACACTTTTTCCTTTGAAGATTCATGGATATATTTTCCTAAAAAACTTGGATAAATGGACATTACATTATTTTAAAAAGGACTTCTAAACATCTTTTATCCTCCTGTTCCCTCCTCTTAATAAAAATTATGGGGTCCAACCCAGTAAAAGAAAAGAATCGAGAAAGGGCCTTTAATGCTCTTCCAAGATAAAAAGGCCTATAGTTTGAACCAGAAAAAAATCTGAAAAAAGTTGTAAGAAAGCATTCATTATTACAAGGAGAAAAAGAACTAAGCTATGAATGTGTGCAGTCTCACTTTTCTGTAGGTCAAAAAATGCTCCAACTACCAACAATATATTCCCTTTCACATATGAGAGTTGTTTTTAAATTAACAGCAGGCCATCAGTAAATTATACTAAGTAGCCACCTATTAGATTAGAATGACTTATTCCACAGTGATATCTAAATAAAAGAAGTATCAGAATGAAATCCATTACTTTTAAAACACAGAGATACAGATTGACAGGTAATTAAAAATTCTTAGTTTTTTAACTATGTAGAAAACAATTTTAAAGAATAAGATGGATCAGTAGATTTAAAGCTTGTTTTTAAGTTTTCTAGAAAAACCCAGCTACAACACTGTTTTAAGATTAGAAGGAAATTACCTACTAGTTTATATCTTTTTTTATGCTTCCCTAACTTGCTTTTATATTTGCATATAAACAGGTAACAACTTCTTAACAGAAAACTAAGAGAAACCCTGTCCCAGCTATTCAGTCCGTAACACATGGAATGTCAAAACTTGAGTTCCTTGCTTCTCCTTGTTTTAAGTTTTAAAAGCACAGATTGGCTGAAAAGTTCCAAGTGATGTACAGTTTTTCCTGAACATAAGTAACTTGATTTTGTAGTACAGTTCTTCAAATAACTTGAACTACAATTTTAGATTTTTAAAATTTATTTTCTAGTTTAAAACAGCATCTTGACAATAATAAATCATTCAAACAGGATTAGCTGTTTTTTCTGCATGTGGAATAATTTCTCATATAAGTACACAGATTAAAAAAAAGTCTGCACAGCAATCTCAAATCTTCATTAAATACTGGGATCAGCAGCAACTAAGCTACAAAAACAACTGGAATCTGTATGTTTGTATAAATTTGTCATATGTATGACACTGAGAGACAGCTACTCACAGACTTGTAAGTGTAACAAAATTTTCTCCAAAAATGATCATTACTGCTAAGTAATACTGCTTTTGGGAGCAGGTGATATTTAAGACATTCCAGAATAAACAGAAAGTTTCATAGAAGTCAACCTCCCAGAGCCAAAAACATCCCTGTAGCTGATATAAACAACCTCTGAGAAAGCAAAAACTCCAGCTATTCCTAAACCTGACTAACCCTGTGAACATGTGAAGAATGTACACCACATTCAGATACTTTCAGACTAAAAAACCCAAGCCTCACAAACATTTTAAGCAGCATTAAAATATGACGTGATAGCAAATATCATTAAATCATGCAGAGTTTTTACAGTGGATATTGCAATTACTTCCAAAATTAAGTAAATTCAGAAGTTAGAAGAACAGCACACATAAAACAAATGCAAACACTGGCAAGCTTAAACACAGCACAGAACTCAAGTTGTATAGCATGGTCTCTGCTCCTACATGAAAAGGATCTCAAAATCACTCTTTTCTATTTTCAGAAGAAGAGACAATTATGATGATAATCAATCTTTTTTTTTCTTGTATGAATTCATTACACTCTCAAGAAAAACAGAATTATCATTTTCAAGTGCTCTGTCTTGTACTGAACTGAGGTCCCAACCTGGCCACTTTCAAAGTAAGTATGTTCTTTTCTTGCAGAAGAAAAGATGCTCACACATTTAACACACTTCTCATGAAAAACTGACAGCAATCATCATCTGTAGTAGGAGGAATACAGAAAAATTGCCAAAAGAAGCAATATAAAAATTGCTGGTATGCTTCTGAGAGAAAGAGGCAGGGAAAATGTGCAGAACATCTTTCCATCTTATTGTTTCTCATTTTCAATTGTCACAAAAAAGATTCTGCTGTCATTCTGACAGACCTCAAAAGGCTGGAAAAATGAGCAAACAGGAATTTCCTGAAGTCCAGTGAAGGGAAATGCAAAGGCCTGCACCTGAGGAGGAATAATGCCAGGAACCAATACACTGGGAAGAAGTGGGTGTGTGGGCAGGTGACAAATGGAAAGCAGCTTGGCAGGGAACCACCCGGGGTCCTGCTGGACAAAAAGCTGCACATGAGCCAGCAGTGTGTCCCTGTGCCAACCACCCTGGGCCAGTGTGCTGCACTGGGAAAAGCACTGTCAGCAGGTCAAGGGGAGTGATCCTTCTCCTCCACTCAGAACTGGCTACAGACACCTGGAGTGCTGGGCTCCCCAACACCAGAGAGACAGATATCCTGGACCAAGTCCAGTGAGACACCACAAAGGTGATCAAGGATTGCAGCATCTGACCTATATGGAAAGGCTGAAAGCTGGGACTGTTCAGCCTGGAAAAGAGAAGGCTCCAAAGCAATTTTATCAACATGTATAAATAACCAGTGGGAGGGAATGAAGATGATGGAGGAAGACCCTTCCCAGTCATGTTCACTGGAAGGAGAAGAGACAATAGGTATAAAACTGAAGCACTGGCAATTCTTTGTAAATATAAGGACTTTCAAAATAGGAGTTACCAAACAGTGGAACAGGTTTTCCAGGAAGGCAGTAGAGCCTTCATCCTGGGACATGCCCAGAACCTATGTGGATAAAGTCCCAAGCAACCTGCTCTAGGTGACCTGTCTTTGAGCAAGTGGGTTGGACCAAGGAATCCACAGAGATGCCTTCCAACATCAACTATTCTGTGCATCTGTAGAAAAGCTTAGCTCATGTTATGAAATGATCCTGACTTTTAAGCTCTATCATCCTTCATGCTTTCCAGTATCCTATATTTTGACATTTCTAAATATGGCCTTTCATACCTTGATGTCAGAATTTGTTCACAATTTGTACTCTTCAAAAAGAAGCACTATAAATAGGTAATTTCAGCACTGAGCCAGTGTGTGGCCAATGACAGGGGTGTAGGAAGGTATGTGGATTTATGCTATTTCTGTTGACAAACTAATATTTCTAATGGACCTCACACAGAAAACTCCAAAGTGAGTTTAATATTTCTATCCCTTTAAACATTTATTAGATTGTTCATGAAGTTTTAAAAAGATGTAAAAACCTGTCCTATTATCTGTCCTGGCCTGTTGATAGCTACTATTTGAATTCACTAAATTTTGCAAATTTTCCATTACAGTGTACTTGAATATCAAATTCCCAACTTTCTGATAGCTGCCAGATCTCAAAACCATACCAACCTCACAGTAATATTATTCATCCTCATTTGCTGGTTTACTTACAACCTTCTCTGACACCAGCATTCTGAATTAGCATTTCACTTGTCCCCAGATCAAACATTTTTCAGGAGATATTCTTTAATTTATATACTGCTCCTGAATGCTTTCCATAAAATGAAAAAGAAGTTTGGCAGAAGAAAAGCAGATACCACCACCAGAATACCTTCCAACCAAAACTTCCAAAATAATCCACGACATTGAGTTATGTAAGTTCTTTTAACCTTTCAAAGATGCATCTAAAATTTGACTAAGAACTTAAATTTCTACTAGATGCTTTTTGAGGTCAGAGATTAAACTTCAAGTTCTTAGCATCCCATTATTTCTATTGCTACACATTTTTTAAAGCCTTGTGTTACAACATCTTGATAAGCAAGATTATACTGTTCATACTAATCTTAAATTTAACTCAGACTTCATTAAACAGCTTAATAGAAAATAGTGTTCCAAATATAACTGCTGGAGATAAAACAGCAAAGATAAAGAAACGCTGTCCTTCAAATGATAAGCAATGATACTAAAAAAATGCTTCAGAACAGTGACTTTTAACTACATGGATACATAATCTCAAAAGGAATAAAGAGAACTTAAAAGAACTTAAACTTTTTTATGAAAGATACGATCAAGAACCAGCCAACAAAGCCAAGAAACACAGTTAACTATTTGTAAGCCTGACATCATATTAATTAAATGGTTCCAACTGTTTTTCAAAATCAAGAAAAAATTATTTAGATACTGGAAATAACATGAAAAATAGTTAAATTAATAAAACCACACAAGTCTTTCTATTCACTTGCCATTATCAAGGTGCTGTTCATAACAGCAGCAGGAAAATTAGAAAATAAAACGAACATCATTCTGCATTAACTGATGACAGCCCAACAAAGAATAAAAGCCACATGATGGCAATGTAGGCTGAAATTCAAATAAACTTGGTGGGTAAATATGCTCTGGAGACAAAAGGAACAAGCCATCCATGAAAATATTTACATGTAAGAAAAATACTGATAAAATCTGTGTTGACCTAACAGATACACTGTGCTTTAAAACAGAAATCTAAATAAAATTGCTGAGTTTTACAGTTTTCTACTGTGGAATTTTTTTCCATTTTTCAGTAGGATAATGTATTGGTTGACATCAACAAAGTTAAGCAGTGTATATGCAGGAACTCACCATTTTTATGCTATGTTCTACAACGCATGGCACTTACAGCAAATATATCCAGGTGTACTTTCAATTAAATATCTGAAGGCTGATTTTCAAAATAAAATGCCACTTTTAAAAACTTTTTTTTTTTTTCATAAAGCAAAATAATATGCAAACTAATCATGTGACTGGAATTCATAACTTACTTAGGAGTTGAAGGACCTCTTGGCCATGTTCCATCCTCATTCTTCTGTTCTATCACCAGGACCTACCACAAAAAGTGTAGTAAGAAAACAGAAATAAAAATATCAGTAAATTGCTAGATTGCTTTCTGTTCCATCTTTTTAATGGATTTGCTGACATGTGATCAAGAAAAGACTGATATTTAAGTTACAATTCACTGAGATTCAAGAATATGCCATTACATTCCGTATTCCGTCCATTACACTGGTCCTTCCTCTCTACTTTTTTCACCCATCATCTTAATTTGGACAAGTCACTTAATAGTTTTATTCCTCTACAGTCCATGGATGGTGAGCCACTTATCCCTCAAAGAGGTCAGAAGATGACCTGCAATGTTTATGCAGCACCTGTGAATCTATAGAAATCACATGTCTATACAACAGCCCTGTTAAGGAAGGGATAATTCCTGAAGGAATTTTGCCTTGCACAGATGGATAAGGAAAAACCCAAAACACCCCAACAAAACTATTTTCTGCCTCAATAGCCTTAAAACCATACCTGTATGGTTACTCCTGTATATTTTACCAAAGCATTTATCGAATATTATTTTTTCAACAGGACAGTCGGCTAATGAAATTAATTTCATTCCATTTGTTATTGGGACAGAAAGCAGGACAGAACACTCAGTCCCAAACACAGGCATCAGATGTCATTTGAAACTCCTTTGGGTATTTGAGATAGCTCCCCTACGCTGGCAGATATGACACAGGACCTACAAACAGCTCATGCCTTTTTCTGGATTGACAGCTGAGATAGCTGGATCCTTTGAAATGGCAACTAGACTCCAATGCTTAAACTGAATCCAACTCCCCACTTGCAATGCTGTGGGGAGTATGCATCTACACTGTGACATAAATTCAGGTAAGTACTAACACTCAAAACCTTGCGCACTTGAAGGTGTAATCACATTTTCAGTCTGAACACACTTGAGCATGAGACTGAAAACAAGCCCTCTATCAAGACCAGCTTTCTAACAGGAACAGAGTAGTCTGCTATCCTTGGTCATTGATACTGAAAGACTGATTTTGCCATACTTCCTTGACTTACTCAGAGCTTACTAAATAGAAAGTAGATTTAGACTGAAGAGTTCAATGGAATCCCTAGAGGTGTGCTCCAGCAATCAACTGACAAATTCAAAGCATTACTTTACTCAATTGTGTACACTATTATAACTATTAGGTTAGACAGACTGTAATATTCAGAGTAACTATTATTAGATCAGGAAACTCAGGAAGAAAAATAACCATGTGTATGTCAGCAAGTGGAACTGACCAAACACATATGGCCTACCACGACATTTCAGCAGTTTCAGAAACCATGGTTAAACTCTTTTTTAAACAGTATTTGTTTTGCTCAAAGTACAGATGTCACCTAGAGGTCTTGTCATGGCTTTATTAGACCATGATTGCTTTATAGTTAATGTTTCACTGGGACAGAGATAATTTGCAAGTTACATCTTTGATGTGAATCTTTTATGGGAGATGTGATCTCTTCTAGTAGGACTTCTGCATTGTTAAAATTACCTGTGTGAGGGTTTAAGTGCATGTAGCATGAAGCTACAGAACACAATAGTTCAAGCAGCAATTTTAGTGCACTGATTACCTACCTTCCATGCCATTAAAAAAACTCAAACACAGCCTAAATACTGCAGGTAAGTAGCTAATAGTCAAATATTTCAAAGCAAAAGGAAATACTTTAATATAATCTTGTCTAAAGTTACTGCCATCAAATTTCATCCATCTGCGTTTGTAGCGTGACTGCACGAACTACAGCTGTTGAAAAAACATTCAACTCTATTTGAAGATTAAAGAATCAGTGTAATAATCTGAAGTTATTCTACCAATGCAATTGCACAATCTGTTTACATCTATATTTTGCAGTTTAACATTCAATGCTTGCTCTTTATATTCATCTGGAAAGGTAAAAAAGTTATCTTGTGAGGAATTCCTCTGTAGAGCGATGATTCTGAAGTGATGACATTGTCTCATGTTAAAGAAGGTTTACAAACCTCTGTCTCTGTTGTTCTTACCAAAGCATTTTCATTATTTTAAATTTTGTTTATGAAATCTAGACAGTGGAATCTGAGTTGAAGACATTATTCTTTTAGAATACCTAAAAAGTTCTTCAAAATTTGGATTTCATTATAGGAACATATCCAAGATTCTAGGAATAATTATTTACTTCAGATTTTACCAAATTCATGTCAGCAATTTCATGAAATTTGGTAAACATAAAATTCAAAATTTAGACTTATATTAAAATTTTTAATTCATCAGCAGAGTTATATCCTCTCTTTCATCTCTCTTTTCAGTCTTTAATCCTGAAAACACACACAAAGACTACTTTAATTTCACAAATTTGTTCACAAAATCCTCTATCCCTAACATAATCTATTAGAAAGTGATTTTTATTAAAAAAAAGCAAAAATAACTGGGTACAACTACATTTTCATGAGCAAAAAGATAAATGTATTCAAGAAAGAAATAATATTTCACTGTACCTGTCCCTGGTATAAACCAGCATCCTGTATGGTACTGTCTGGTTTATTCAAAGGTTCAAAAGTATTACTCATGTACTTGTTCCACAATCTGGTCTCTTTTTCCCCTGGAATATTGAAGATTTTTCTTATCTCCTTTTCAATTGTGTCTGTTTTGTGAAGGAAAGAACAGAAATTTAACATTTCAATACACAAACAGTCTACGGTCAAATAAAGCATGAGAATTCATCTCCTCGTATTCAAAATATGAATGAAATTGTATAAATTGCCATGCAACGACATCATTTTGTAGGACAAGTAGGAAGTTGCTAGTTAGTTTGCCTTTAAAATGGAAACAGTCAGAGGACTGAATCCCTTAGCAAGGCAGACCAAATAAAGAGAAGCTGATAAGTAACAGATGACAGGAGCCATCTACTAATTTCTGAGCATGATAATAGAAGAGTGTGGGGAGGTAGCAAATTATCAGAAGTGAGACTGATAGCAAAATCAAGTGCAGGAAGTCATTCTATTCTCTAAATCAACCCTTTTTGGGTTTTATGCTTCTACTCGTATCCAAGTGCAATTAGCACTAACCACACTACATAATATATGTGTGAAGTTTAATTCACGCGCCCGCAGAAAAGAAAATGACTGCTCCGTAAAACTGAAGCACAAAAATTTATTCTAAAAGGAAGATGAAAGATTTTACATCCCTGAAAGATTCAAAGAAGAAAGGTCTACCAGCTCCTACTCAACAGAAATATAACCAGTGTTACATAATTTTAAGGTAGCATAGCTTCTCTACAACTGAAATTTAAGAAATTTTTAATTAAAACTCTTCTCCTTACACAAAAGTAGAGTTTACTAAAGAGTTGGGTTTTTAAACTAATATGTACAGTGCTGTATCATAGCAATCTCACTTAGCATCTTTTTTAACTGGTAGATTCACAAAGGCCCACGGAAGCTGTATCTCATAACAGCTAGCACAGAACACAAAACAGGACCCAAAAAACATACACTTCATCCCTGATGATCACTGAAAGCACAATTATAAAAATGGGCCCTGTACGCTCTTAGAAAGACATTCCTCCAAAGTCTAAGGACAAAACACTAGTGTGTCAGCTTCTCTTGCTCCCTTTTACTCAAGGTTTTTTTCTCTTCCACTAGGTAAACAGGAAAAGCCAAACTGAGACCAAAAACTTAAAAGTACCTTGCAAATGTCCAGACATTGGCTTGTGACAATGGACGAATATACTATTTGTACATATTGTAGGCAACTGAATACAGTTTGTTTCTATACTACTTATCACATATTTCAGTCAGAATGAAAGTGTTAGACTGGATCATCTGTTTTTGTAATAGAGATGATATATAGGCAAGGTAGGTGATATCAACAAAGCAACAGACTTATTTGATTTGTTGGGTTTCAAAAAAAAATCATGTAGTGTCTGAATCAATTCTCAACCAAGGAATTCAAATAATTGTATCTGAATATAAGAATAAAACTAGTCAGCAACAATCTTGTAAAAAAAGTAGAAAATCTAGATTTTTTCAGTGGCTTTTACTAAAAGAAGAATTTACAAAATATAATTTTTCATTCTATTAATACCATGGCAATTAATTATCTGAGCATAGCAGGCTGTTTTCTTCACAAGCACTAAGCTAACATTTATTAAGTTCCAGCTTTGCTAACAGAACTATTACAAGACAGGAAGAATGAATCCCATTGGATGACTACACATTATGTCCAAGACTCTGGGAAGAGCATGGTCCACTTGACTGCTATGCCAATTTTGAAACTGTGAAAATAAGATTCTTTTATGTACTTCCATGAACATATAACTAATGCTCACTTTATAATTCTTCCTCCCATCTCCACCAACTATTACTGGAGTGCTGGCTTATGAAGTAAAGTGGAAGTGCTTGTTCCAGCATAAATGAAATCTTATCAGCTATCGTCTGAATCACATTGTGTATGGGGTTCTCCCCTAGTAGAACCACAGATTCATTCAAGTTGGGAATGACATTAAGATAAGAGTCCAACCTTTCACTAAACAACAGCATATCAACTAAATCACAGCACTGAGTGCCACATGCAGTCAGTTCTAAAACAATTCCAGGGATGGTGACTCCCAACACTTCCCTCAGGAGTTTTAGTTAAATACATCCAACGTATGACATGATCAGTACTAGCATGATGTCTAAACGGGACAGGAAGAACTGCCATTTAAAGATGCCTCTCACTCAATCAGCTGTACACCCCCAATTTGAAATAATTCAATTTGAGAGTTAAAAGTTACAGCTCCCAAACAGATAATATATATACTGTTAAATATCATACAGCTTACTCATAAAAACAACTGCATGCTTCAAGTACTATTTTGAAAGAGTAACTGGAACAGTCTTGATGAGATGCTGAAAAAGTTCAGGGAATCCTAATACAAATACATCCTGGCTCCTAAAGCTAGTGCAATCACAAATGGTGGCTACAGGAAACTCTTAGATGTTAAGTTAATGTTAAGATGTCAGTCTGAACTGACTGTATAAATTTATTGACACAGCTTAGCTTCAATCTGAGTGGAAAAGCAAAGGTATTCCAGGAATAACACATATCTGAAGATTGATGGGTGAGTATTATATTATACTTAGGATATTTCTCTGGTTTTTTGAATTAAAGAAGGTCTTGTACTTATTTTTGAGTGCAGTAAATAATATAATCAATGATGGCAGATAGAAAAATTAAAATTTATTGAAAAGACCATATTATCCTGTTTCTACCCAGTTCCGTGGGGCTTTACTGACTCTTTTGTACTACAAGCCTTCTGCAACTATAATAAAAATACATCCTTTACTGGAATATACAAGGAGGAGTGAAAATAATCAAGATTCCGAAAGATCCTTCTTGCATATTATTTATTGATATATTAAGCATTTCTGCTGTGTATTTGATGAATTCAAGAACTACCTTATATATACTCGAGATAAGAAGCAGGGGGAAAAAAAATCACAATCTTAGTAATGGATAAGAGGGACCAGTTACTATTTCACTCTTAAAGTGGGCTGAATTTTTCTAGCTCTCCTTCTAAGGTACAAACTCTTCTGGATGCCTTGGCTAGGATGGCTCTGCTTTGTACTCTGCACAAGAAGCTTCAGCTTCAGGAAGGGCATGATTTTAAAGGCTTCCAGGAGTATATCACGCACATTTCAGGAAAGCAAAAAAGGCCAGGGTCTGGAAAGGGATTGCAAATGAACTCTGACTGCTTCTCATTACCCTTTAGAACAACTTATTCATAATTTTAATTCTCTCTTCGTTAAGAAAAAATGAATATACCTTCAAGTAACAGTCATTCCAAAATGCCCTGATTCTGATTAGAGAAAGAAATTTCATCCCTTACCTATAATTTCAGTGATACAATTAAATTCAGTACAGCTGCTAAATAGCTTGCATTTGGTCCTAAGGGAAGGACAATGCAAATTGCTTTTTCTGAGTTTCTGGTTTCCTCAGAAAACAACGAAGTATAACTTCCCAAGTTAAACAAGATCACAAAAAAATAAATTGACAACAAACCTTGTTTTGAGAAGAATTTTCAAAAATTTAAAGTTTTTATTCTAATGCAAGAGGTGATTTGTTTTCTAACTTAAAATACTAAAATAACTACTTCTAAAGCAAGCAATCTGCAAAGAATTAAAGGCTGGTAAGTATAAGTCATGTGAAGAGAAGCAAAAGCTAAAAAACATACACTGCTGTCAACAAATGTAAACAAAGTGATGGCTGGACATACAGTGCCAAGGGCATAAAGTACAATTCTGCATGAAGTACAAAACTGCACAAATACAGACAACTGAAAGACTCTTATCTCAGATACACATGCACAAATACACCAAAAACTGAAAAGTAATATCTTTGAAAATGTTCTGGTTGTTATTTTCAAAGTCAAATATCTTATCAAAATACTGTTTCAAACAATGACATAATGCTCAACAAGCAGTCAAAATAAATAAAAATAAAGGTAACTTGAAGTTTTAATAGAGGATTCAATTACTGTAAAATATTGTGCCTGGCCTGCCACTTCACAACATGAAGAATACTGCCTTTGTAGGTCACCTTTAGGCATTAATTTATTAATTAAATTCTTTCTTGTGTTTTGCAATATATCCTTCTCTTCATATATATTATTAGAATGTTGTTTAATGAAAGACATAAATACACTTCTTACACATCAAAAACCAAGAAAAAGTACTATGAAATCCAATAAACAACATCACACTATTCACTTTCTTAAAAGCTCAAACCTCTAAAGTTAATACAGATTCTTAAATAATAAAAGATACAATTATACTGTTACAGTTGTTACAGTATTAAACCCCCTCAATATTCCAATTTGTTAACTTTTAGCTTTGACCCGAACAAAACTACTCCCATTGTTTTTAATGGTCAAAATAGCCATCTATCATTTTATCAAGACATTTATTCAGAACTTGCTACCACATACAAGTACCAATCACATATTTTTAGAAAATAGTTGTGCATACCTATTGTATCAGCTTTACTAAATCTTCGTGTGACAACATTGTTCATATTTCCATTTTCACACAGTTTTAATTCTGTTAGATATACTTCTACTTTGCAGTGCTTTACAAACATACCCTGTTCAACGACCTGAAAAATAGAATGGGATCACATATCAGTCTGAATATGTTTTCATATACACACACAAGATATTTTTGAGAACTCTTCAAGAAACTGAAGTTCATGTAATATAAGGCACTTAATAAATGCAAAAAATGAGAACTAAAATTCTCCTATAGCTTATTAGAAATACAGTAAACTAGAAAGTACATTTTTCCATGATGATGACTGTCTTACCTGTGTATAACACGGTGACTTTCAAAGTGTAGAAAGTAGAAATCACAAATATGCAACCTTAATCCAAAGATATGTGACCAAAAGGTAAAAACACCCAAAAAGTACTTTTATTTCCAAATACATTCATTGTATATCACTTCCTCAGAACACCAAGAACTAGTTTTCACAGTTAAAGAGTACTTATTAAAAATATAATACACACTAATAAAAATCTAGATATCACATTTTTAAACAAAACCTACAAATCTTTCACTTACATTCCAATAATGAATATATTAATTTGGTACTTAACCTACTCGTTACACTTGTTTATTCTATGTTCACTTTTTAAACACACATTATGGAATAGTTAAATATACAGGATTTGTTTTTTAATAAAAGTAAAATGTAGAAAAATATTCAGGGTCACCTCTTAAATGTTTTTCCTTTTGATCTTCCAAAGTGTAACTGCATAGTCATGTAGACTGCTCCAAAAATAACCATCAGCCTGATACGTGATACATCTGACAAATACGGTTAAAATAAAGCCACCAGCTAATTGCTAGGAGAGATCTGCTATCTGCTGTGCAAATGTAACTTACATGTATGTGCCATAGGAAAAAAATGAAGAAATTAGTCAATTATTTCATTTCTTGCCTCAGCTTTAATGACTGTCAATCATGGCATTTAAACAAAAATGCATCTTAATTTGAGCAGCTTAATAGTTTGCAGCTACTAAAGTCACAACAAAATAGTGGCAGTAAACAAAACTATGAAGTGTGGCTAACACATTTGTAAGAATAAAAACTGACACTCTAGTGGTAGGTACAATCTGTTACAAAAAGTCTTAACATTATCTGATGTAGATTGAATACAAAATTTAAAATTTGGATCCAGATTTCAAAATGTATGTTTGAGGTAAGAAAGGGGATGAAATAAAGTGTAATACCACATTTATGAAAAAAAAAGCACCTCATAATGGCAGAATAACGGCAGACAGAAAAAATGATGAATGACAAAAGCATCAGAAGCATCAGGAATATGTTTCTCAGAGGATAACTGCTGTTCATACTGGCAGAAAATAACAAAGCTATGCCAGTTTACCTGGCCACTCATTATACTCCATGTATTTTTCCAGTTAGCTACTTCGAAATGCAATGGAAGTTACTCTAATTTCACTGCTCTCTCCTTCCATTTTCCTCCCAAACTGAAAAAACTACAGACTTTTTACTTGACCATGATGATGGAAGAGTATGCAGTTTACTGAAATCCATCCTCAGAAGAAACAATACCAAGCTGATAAGAGATGTATCTTTAAAGGAGAGTTATTTTAATGGATTTCAGCTCTAACAAAACTAGACAAAATGACAGACATTTCAGTAATGTCTCTTTAAAACAAAACCAAAAACCAAACAACTATTTTATCATATTAGAGAAAATATTATAAAACCCTTTAACAAACTTCTGTTACTGACCAAATTAATTTTGAAGACCCAGAACTTCTTCTACAGCTATATCTACCATTTATTTCAAGAGCAGACTTTAAGTAAGCAGCCAGCCTGCATGCAGTTAGATCATACTTATGTCATAAGAAGGAAACAAAAGTTGTATTACACCAGAAATCATAAAACTAAATTCTAAGCCTAATATTTTTTCAGCAATTTAAAAATAATCAAAATAAAGACCCCTGTAACTGAAAAAATGCACCCCAGTAGCCAATACAAAAAGGATAAATATACCAAAATATATTTTAAAAACTAAGTAATTCCGCCCAGTGAGGATGCAACTGTAATCACTAATTTGAAAACCTTAAGGAATAACACAAACAAAAAAAGATTATATGATCAGTAAACTGGTGAAATATCCTCTCACCTTTAATAATAAGGGCAGTATGAGATTGAAGCAAAAAAAAATTTAAATATGTTAATTTTTCAGTATCTCACATTGATGAAGGGCCACACTATCCACTATACCATGGCCTACTACTTGAGTTGAGGCAAGCTTTTTGCTTAAAGGAATAACTCCCTTCGCAAGCAGCTGAGCAGCGTTTATCAGAAACTACCAATTACTCCACCAATGTTAACATATTAGAGCTAGATTTTTCACTAACATAGTCAATACAGTTTTAGAGTTAGTTACCTAATTACAAAATCCTTTGCATTAATAGCCATACAAGCTTTTAAAGCAAAATCTTGAGATATTTATTAAGACAACTTACTTCCTGAAAAAGAAAGTATTATGTCCTTTGCATCTCCCTGCCGCAATATTACACATTTAAGCCTCAAAAATTTGAATAAAAATTAGGTATCAATAAGCAACTAAAGTAGTTCTTTATGTGATTATCAGAGGCCAGGACTTAGAAGTCTGCTAATAAATTCTTGTGCAACTCCTGTGTATTTGCAGGAGTACATCTGAATCATACTAATCCCAGCAGGTAGTTAAAGAGTACCTTGCGTGCAATTGGCTCTTGACCTTCCATCAGTGTGTACCAGCTCACTAGCCTATTCCAGCCTTCAGTTGGCAAAAGGATGTAGTCCAGCTCATCAATGAGATGTTCCTTGAGAGACTGAGAATCACCATCTATAAGAGAAAGATTATTTTCATTTGAATACTGTAATTCTGTACTTGAGTTTTTAATGTAACATTTTTCATATAAACAGCAGACAAAATCTTTTGAATCACAATAATGTTATCAGTATTATGGTGTTCAAAGCAGGTCTTCTGAAACCATGTAGGCAAACTATCCAGTTTATGCTTAGCACACCTATTACAGGGGGTATTCTTTACTGTATGAGTGACAACTTTATATTCCCATGCAATTATAAGCACCTAGTTTGTTATCATACACCACCCTAGCTTTCAGAGAAACCAATTCATTTCTCCCACTCATTTCACACATATTCCCACATCATCATGGATACTTCCACAGCTGAAAAAGAGAATGAGTAGTTAACTGTAGATTCAAGACAAAGTTTGAAGTAATTCACCCTAAGTCAGACTAGGGAAGTAGCAGAGTACAACCTCCTGTTTCAAGGATCCTATGTGCTCTGCTAACAGTCTCTACAAAATTCTTTGCAGAGAAGGGGAGATGCTGCACTTGAGTGAAGCACAACTTGCAATCTCTTAAGGTAAGCAGTGTGCTTTTAGCTTTCATTCAATCTTTCTTACTAGCAGCTATCTTTTAGGTCTAATAGGTTATTCCAGATGTGAGCTACTGGGAGCTTCAAACATTTAGGGCAGCTGTCCCTCCATCTGGAAGCATCACATGGTAGTGACTGGGAGTATAATGAGGGGAGAAAACCACAAGCACTTTTTCAGGTCTACGTAACTCTTTACAAGATTCACACTGTATTTCTGCACTGATCTTATATGCTGAGAAGGTGTAATTTGGATTATATTACCTCCTGAAAATACCAACATTTCTTCTAATATAATTTTTTTCAGAACCATCAAACAGATACCCAGATTCTGACAAGTCAGTCCCTCATATACAGCACTGGGTTCTATGATGAACAATCAGCTACTCTAAATACCTACTTCCTTGTGCCTGCTTTGATGATGTATCTCTTCTTTTGAACATGACACGTGCATTACATCATATTCAATCTTTTCTGCACATGCTGAGGTTAACTGAAATCTCTACCTGTTACTTTTCATTGCTCTCACTTCATCCAAATGTTCTGGAAACAAGGGAGAAGCATTTAAGTAATATAAGCACAACATACTGCTTCAGTTCCTGGAATCAGTCTTTTGTGAATTCAATTACAGTTTTCCTTATCACTGCATTACACTGCAGAATATCTGAGAAAGCATGCCCATTTTAGATTATTTTATTCTTTATATCAGACGGACATTTTTATGGAGAGCAGCATGACAGCAACTAGAGCATATTATGTGCCAAAGACAAGATTAAAATCTAAGCATTTTCAGGGTCAGTTTATGCTACATGGAAAACCTAGTATAAAGGATTGCTGCTTTGCAGTGGGTGAAAGAGAATACTATTATTTGCTGGGTAGTAATGCCCTTAATTTTAAAACTACCTTTACACAGGAACAGTAGATGTCGCAGAGTAACTGGATGCATGGAATCACTGCCAATGTGGAGCCATAGTTTACAACCATGAATGAGCAACAAGTGAGCTCACAACCCCTGATGTTGTTTATTTTGAAAGGGACACTGGTACTGTCAAAACAACAGAATACAGGTTTTCAGAAGCTTTTAGGAAAATGGCTAACATGACTTCTAGTTTGGACTGCTAACCCTACATTAGACTTTATAACAGTAATTTTAAGCTGAACAGGTATATAAATTAAGTTATAAATGGTACAGATGAACTAGCAGTCTTTGACACAACTAGAAATCACCACCTATTTTTGAAGGGGAAGTCACAAAAGAGAGAACAAGTTGATGCTACCTCAGTGAGGATAAAAACATGTTGCTACATCTGATGTCAGCTGACATCTATCACCTGAACATCCCTGCCTCATGGCAAGATTTACTACAAAAACGTACAAAACATCTAAATTCTCACATTTCAGAAAACAAAACACAACACTCACCTGGAGCAAAAACACCTTTAAGTTTCTGTATGGAAGAGAACATATAGATATATGACAATACAGCACCTTCTACAAAGGCACTGGTCAGTGTCAGACAGACTCATTCACACTGACAATTAGTAGAACATGGTACAACAAGTTTTATAAAAGGTGAAATCATCAGTAACATTCAATTTGTAAAATAATGAGATACTAATTACAGAAGTTTTGATTAAGAAAGCCAAGAGTTCTTCATAAACCATGTGAAGTTGGCAAAACAGATATTACTCTACGTGCCAATAGAACAAGCAGTATTATTACATTACCTGTAACTGCAAAGAAGAAAACCAATTATCTGCTCAATTTTGTATCTCCTAGATTAAATATTAACATCTTTAATGGACATTAAATATGGAATTTGATGTGAAAATTAAAATATGTGGAAAAGTATTCTGAGACCTGCGTTCACAAATTTGGCTACGGTTCAGCAGAAGTCAGTCGGACCTGAGTAATCACAGCAGCGACAGAGCTCAACATCCTTACAAGACCATAAAGAAAATAGGAAATTATCCTCTATCATTTCACACAACTTAAGTCACTGAACTAAATAATAGCAGTTCTTCAATTGTTCCAGAACTAAAGTAAGAGTTTAGGCCTTATTTACGGAAGTAAGTTTTAGAGTTCAACTTAAAAATCTTATTTTAAATCAACCAATTTGGTTAAGCTACCAAAAAAAGGGAAATCATAGCGAACTCAAGCCACCTTTTTTTCAACTTGA
This sequence comes from Calcarius lapponicus, assembly GCA_039654755.1. NCBI lineage: Eukaryota > Metazoa > Chordata > Aves > Passeriformes > Fringillidae > Calcarius > Calcarius lapponicus. The sequence continues at coordinate 32,878,871 of CM077463.1, read as the reverse complement.
CTAAATTTTCAGTTCTCAAAACAGCCCAAAATCTCATTATAAACCAGGAATTTCTACATTGTTACATATTTTGTTACCATTACAAAGAATTCCAATAACTGTATTTATAAAATTGTGATTTATTAGGGAAATCTATTCCAGTTCCCTTGTCATGGTCAGAAAAGAAACCAAAATTTTTACCTTTATGTATGCTGAGGTTCATTTACAATGCCAACTTCAAAAGATGAACTACCTGCGACAATTTCACACTTAATGTACTGTAGACTTATTTCACAGTGAGAGGCAGTTACCTTTGAGAAGTCCAGAGTTATCAATAGGACCAGGGTACACATTCTGATCTCCCATCTGGTATTTGTCCCAGCTGTCAAAACCAACATATTTTTTCCACTGTTTGAACCAGCGACTATCCACTAGATACCTAAAAAGAAGAAGACATGCATATTAATTACTGGCATTCTACTACTTCCTACCTCATTCACTACACACCAGCATTCATTAGCTTTGTGAAATAACAATAGTTTTCTCTCTGTTCTGCTAACCATTATCAGCATCTGCTACCAGTGAGGACTTTAACTGAGGTCAATTAAAGATCGCACTAACAGCGCCAGGTACAGTTTTGCAAGACTGCCAATAACTCGCATCAAAGGTTGAAAAACGGCAAGTTGAAAAAAAAACATTTCCCTTTTTAGCATGAATGACTGTCACCTATAATTCCTGTTCTTGATTTTCAAATTCAGGAGATTCAAGTTAAATCTGTATAATTAGACAGCCCTCTAAAAAAGTGAGAGAGAACTTTCAGTAAAGAATTGTCTACTGATGGAGTTTTATTTATAACATTCAAGCGCAACTTAAAAATCTTCAGGACTCTGATGCCTTGCCAAGAACCAGAGAGTGTGTTTTCCTCCTCTGAGGTAACATCAACACAAACAGTAAATGCTCTGCTTTTGACAGAGGACTAGATGTTCCTCCTACAAATAATTATCAACATCACACTTCATATAAAGAGATTATATCTCGAATCTCAGCTCCATAGTATTTTTATCCAGATTAAACTGTTGTCACAGCCTGGCTTCTACAAAGTCCAGTGATACCTATATTTTATACTTTTTTGTCCAGAATTTCTTTAAGATCAAGATACCAAATTTTATCAGTGATGCTCAGATTTGTATTTAGTTTTTTAAGCTACCATATGCATTATTTCTCTTTCCTAAAAGTATTCATAATCTGCTGCCTTGTCTGTTCTAAATCTTTTGCTACTATGGTAGGATGAAACTGAATTTGATTAATCTCACATGCCCTTGCCTTTATACACTATGTTTTCATTCTCATGAATGTACTTAAGGCCAACAGCATTCTCCCCTTTCTCTTCTGCTCTATTCCCTAAGAGCTGTAACTGCGTGTGGTTATGAATGCAGTCACCACCAAACCTGCTAGCCTTGTCCCATTGGCCTCTGCTTTCTTGACCTAAATTTTAATGAACTATCAGTCTTAAGAAGCAAAGATGTAATTTTACACAGAAGAGAAACTATCATACAGGCAAACTGCCTTTAATTAATGCTTAAGAAATTACTGTTCCTGGAGAATCATTTTACTTTTCAAATGTTTTGTGTTAAATGTCTTATCACTACCCAGTAACAGAGTGATTAATACAAATTTTTGATACTAAAATTTAACAGAGTGAGAAAGCTTGGGGTTCGCTGTTCTAGATTTTAAATATTCAACATTATCTATTTCAACACTTCATCAGCTTTCTTCTTCCATATCCATTAATTTTGCTGTCAACCAAAATTTGCTGCGCACTCTCTTTAGGGTCCTCCTTAACAGAGATGTTGCAACATTGTTGTTCCCTAACACGAAGTGCAAAAAATCTTTCATCATTTCCCTTCACGTTTAGGAATTTTGCATTTAGCAATCTTTTCAGGCTCAAATAAGAGCTTAATATTTCTTGTATAAAGAAAGCTGGAAGACCACTTATAAATCATGCAACTATGAAAGTATGATAAGAACTAAACAGCACAGTCAAGTTCCTTTATCACAAAGTAGAGGTAACATGCATTAAATGGAAAAGTTCAGTACATTTATTTCGCCAAGAAAAAAAAATTTGCATGTAGCTATTTTGAAAAATGCTAGCAGACACTATAGATGTGGAGTCTTACAGCAAATTACTGGCTATAGGCATGTATGTGCATGTTACATGTATATCTACATTTTATACAAATTAGGTGTTTTAATGAACATTCTGCTACTTTTGCTTCAACAGAAATCTGGTACAGGAGAGAAAAGCTATTTTGAGTTACTGTTGAACACAGTCACAGTAGCTGTAATCTTCTCCCTTATCCTGGTTTAAGAATGGTACTCTCCAATTTAGCATTCTGAATTAAAAAACCCAAAACCATAAACTGCTCCCCTTCCCCTACCCCACAAAAAGCAGAGATAACAGGCTGAGATAACAACAATTTACTGGAAACAGAAATGAGATAAGAAAGCAACAGTAGCAGCAACAATATTAATAAAAGAATTGTAAAAAGAGGGTGATTTACAAGCAAAATGCTCATCCTGGGGGGACAATGAACAGTGGCGGATGGGTTTCCCCCTCCTGCCATGTCTTTTCTCATCCTGAAGCCACACCTCTCTTCTCTCAAGCAGAAGCCCTTGACTCTCACCCCTGGGGGCGGTAGAGCATAATAACCTGGACGTGCCCAGGGCTGGGCTCCAGGCTCCATTCCCTCGCCGTGGAAAAATTAACTCTATCCAGGCCAAAACCAGAACACCCCATTACAAGAACTTGCTCTTAATCAAGACATGAAATACTACTTTTCCAGTAAGATTAGGGAAACCAGAAATTTGCATTCAAATACCATACACTACCCTCATTTTATGCAAGAAGGATATGCCACATTAAAGATTATGCCGGGGAAGGGGAAAAAAAAAAGGAGCACAATTACACCATGCTCAGTTTAAGGCAAATCAATCAACTGCTAAAGCACTTCTGCAGCTAAAATTCAGACTTCTTAGCATTAATGGGAAAAGTAATAATCAGATCTTTTTAACTTAAAGTTTTGACTCTAAAAACACATTCAATATAGCATTCTCATCAAGATCAACAAGAGTACTCATATGCACAAGAGAAGGGAAACCATTGGAAGGCAACTTATCTTTTCATCAGTTTTTTAATATCCATGACACAATCAACCACCTGAAAACTAAGTATTACCTGTGAGGACATCCAGTAATTTAAGAGGAAGCTCAAGTAATGAGAACTACATCTGCTAAATCCTCATTTGTTAAATGATATTTGATCCCTTTTTAAGGAAAAAATATTAAAAACTTGGGGTAAGCACCTGGACCAGATACATTACCCTGTAATGTGTGTTGTCCCAGATACAAAAATAGAATACCATGCATTACTAAAATACAGACCACAATATATGTATATTAAGCTTGGTACAATGTTTTGCCTTTATTTTTGTTACTATTACCTAATGCGGCAAGGAGTTCCAAATGAGTCTAACGCTACAGTAGTTTTTTGAACTGTGGACCTGACCAAGAAGGCAACCCCAGAACTCCCCATCAAAGTTAAAATGTATGGCCTATCTGTTTTTTAGAATTATGATTAAGAAATGTTTGCTATCTGATGGAACCAAGATTTCAGGAAACACAAATTTTGCTCTCTGGCGTGTCATCAGTTTAGCTAGTGAGCAGGATAACCAACCCATCTTCTGAGATAAAAGAAATCTGGAGGATTTGAATAAAGATTAAAGTCAAGAACAGTCTCAAATTTCTAGATGTTCTGCTTTGGGGGGAAACCATAAAAACTAAGACAACTGCACAACCAAATGAACTGGTTAACTCTAAAATAGCAGATACTTGACATTTATAGGTATTTCAAATGAATCAGTAATTGTTTGAAGAAAAGAGTACAATCACTTAAAGCCAACTGGTCAATAACATAGAACACTGGAATAGACCCAAACCGTTACCTAAAAGTAAGCAAAAACTTGCATATACCACTTGCTGAAAATTACACTCAAATATTGAATTTTCAGTATTAACAATACTGGAAGTATCTGTACAGTTTATTTAGCTTTACAAGTTTTTTCTTGGTTATATTATGTGTACTTAAAATTTTCTTTGTGCAAGTAGAACCAAAAAACTACAGAACATGCGAATATGTTCTCAGTTCCAGTTTGGCCTACTTCATTACCCAGTGTTTACTTCTGAGCAGAGCTCCGGATTGCTTTATAAGATATATCTGCTCTCTTCTATAAAATGTTTCTTGCCTGTCTGGAGTGGATTAACATATACAAGGGACAATTTATACTCTAGAGTCCTCTGGAATGCCAGATAGTGGAATAAAACATGAGGAAATGGAATGAAGCTGCAACACGGGAGGTTTGTACTCCACATCATGAAGAGCCTGAGAGGGTGGCTGGTCACTGGAACAGGCTGCCTGGGGAAGTGGTCACAGCACCAAGCTGGTCAGTTCAAGGATCACCTGGAAGACACTCTTAGCCATATGGTTTAGCTTTAGGCAGTCCTGCAAAGAGCAGGAAGTTGGATTCAAAGTCCCTTATGGGTCCCCTTCAATTTGGGATATTTGGCCTTGGCCAGTGGTCAGTCCATCTGGAGTTGGCTGGCACTGGCTCTGTAAGACACAGGGGAAGCTTCTGGCAGCTTCTCCTAGAAGCCACCCCTGTAGCAACCCTGCTACCAACACTTGCCATGCAAACCCAATAAAACTGGGTCACCCAATTAAATTTACCAGGAAAGACCATATCCTTATGTATGACCAAATGATCAACTGTAGAGACTCAAGGCAGCCCAAAACAGGATTACTTACCGTCAAAAATCTGAAGCTATTACAACACTTGAAGTACACCTTTATTTCTTAAATAAAAACTCAACAAATAATAAAAATCAATTTTAAGCTTATGGAAGTTTTAAAATTTTGCAGCTGCATGACTACATGGACATCGTTCACTGAACAAAAGAAAGCACTAGCAGGAAACTTACTGATTTCTAAAATTCTCCCATGGTTTGAAACTTTTAATGTAATTCAAGTTCACAGGTGATTTACTGCATATTTTGACTTAATAAACCTAATTAACATAATAGAAACATTACACATGTACAACAGCTTTCATTCTTTACCTCAACATCCAAGTTGACAGAAAAATATCTGAACAGTATGACTAAGATCTTGGTATTTCCCACTGCTGTCAAAAGCTTCTGAATTCTTGTGACCATTATATACAGACAGAATTAAACAACATGAAACCTAGATTTATTTATAATGACTGATACTTCAGATTTTGAATCCAAAATCAAACCAGAAAACTTTAATATGCAATAAAGACATTTCATAGAGAGACACTCATTCTGCACTGTGTACTGCTGGGACATCGTATCTTCTGAACAGAAGTTATTTCACTTTTAACCGTAAAACTGTGCAAATTGTCCAGAGAGATAGGTGAGGATTTTTTTTTTACTCTCCTCACTGTGCATGAGTACAGATTAAGCAATACAGAGGACAAAGTGGAACAACTGTTTTGCAGGAAGCAAATTAGGACTCCTGCTTAAAGGCACAGCACCTGATTTTTGTTCTTGCACAACTGCAACTATAAAAACAAGAATATAAGAAAGGGTTTGTATCTGTAGTTCGACTTTGATTAAGGTGACAAAAATTGCTTGACCAAATACACTCAAAATTAATAGATGCCTTTAAATTCAATTTTCTTCCAGAATTAACAAGTTCTTAAAGTTCAAAATAGTGATAATTATTCTACTCTATCAGACAAACCGTACCATCATTTTATTCAAAATATAGGTAAATCCACAAGAAAAAAGTGCAGGGGTCAAAGACAAAAAAAGATATAGTTTACCTCCCATTTTTAAGAAATCCGTCCAAGTATTCCAGATTCCTCTTTAGAAGTAAGTGTTTAGCCCAACAAAATGCACCAAGATTTCAAATCAGCTAATAAAATTCTCACTACAGCTCACGATATGCTCCACTGCCATAATGCGCTACAGTAACCTAGGCAGCACATTCTTCATCCATAGGCTGAAAGGCTGAAGAGGCCTCCTTAACCAAGAGGCCAACTGCAAAGGACCTTTCAGCCACAATTAGTGGAGCACAATTTTATGCTAAAATTTCAGTGTGAACATTCTATTAAGAACCATATAAGTGTTTTGTATACCTTTAGAAATTTTCCATTTAAGTAAAGGCTTTTACTTAAAAAATAATCTAACAAATCATTTTTCAGACAAAAGCCTGGAACAAACATGATTTTAACATGCTCTCACCTCACCTAACCAATTTACAGAAGAAAAATACATCTACTCATCTCCACTGTAAGCACTGGCCAGAAAAATTAAAATCTTTGTAAACTACTGGTCACATGCAGCATCACTCCTTATGCAGTGACAGAAACCCAACACCAAACTTCAACCACAAGGTTAAAAAGTCAAAACCAGCAACTTAAACCTCATTTGAAAATAAAAACACATCCAACTCTTAATCTATCCTTGGGACACTGACATAGTGTTCCTTGTTTCTCATTTTATGAAGATATCAAAATAATTTAGAATATAATTCCAAATATTATTGAAGTGCAGGTCCATAACATTTCATCATGCCCTCAGTGAAACCAAGTAAAACATTCCATTAACATTCAGTCTAGGTTCTCTTCATGTGCAACGCAATGATGGATGATGAAATGTGGAAAACACTGAGAGGACAGTACTGAGAAAAAGGTACATGGCCTGACTCTCAGGGATGTCCCTCTGCAGGGCTGAGCTGGACTTGATGATCTTTGTGGGTCCCTTCCAACTCAGCATGTTCTTTGAAGTCCACAGTGTAAAATGCTATTAAAGCAAAGCACTTCGCATCAAGGCTATCATCAATGATGGCACAGGATTATTAAGCAGGGCTACAGGTGCAGCCCTGTTCATCAAACTTCATGAGTTTTCACTGCAGCCAGAATTAAAATGCTTTTATGTTCAGTGGGGAAATTCACTTCTGGAGGAAAAAATCCCTTAAGGTCGAATTTATCATATCTACTGATCACTCACTGGGAAGGATTTTTACCCCACTCCATTTTTACTTACTCCCTTCAGTGACCAAGTATTACAATTGGAAAGGCAATGAGATTCCCACAGGTTAAGAAAAGAGTATTTTTTTCACCATCCAAGAAATGTACTGCATGGATAACAACAGTACGCTACCTAGACTCAGCAGAATTTCAGAAGTGATGTGTATCAGACACATTTGAAAACTAAAAATACTAAACTTCTGAGGTTTTACTAATTTGCTAGTCTTAAAAACCAAGAAGAGATTAAGAATCTATCTTATCACTCTTGTGAAGTGATGACTGGCACCAAAATTCATTGGCTAACAGGGCTGAAAATCAACATCTTCCTTCTGGCCTAAAGCTGACTAGCTTCAGTTTACATGGTGTCTTAAATCTTTATCTGCTTGTCTAAAAATTCTTATCCTAGAAGACATCTTCCTCTTACGTAACTATTTCACGACTCAAAATTCTAGCAAAACACACAAAGGTTCTCCAAGCTCTTCTCTGAAAGACAAAGCTTCTGCTTTCCCTATTAGATTTTGAGAGGTCTGAACTCATTCTAAATGAACACCTTCTGTCACATGTGGACACAAGAACTGGACAGTAGAATGGTTTCACTATTATATTCTGTATACAGTACATATTTGTACTGCTACTTGGTATTCCCTATTCAAACATCCAATGATTGCATTTGTTCCCTTAGCCACCAAATAAACTCCATGTGATAGTTTTTGTCCACTGTAACTGCCTAATTCTTATCCAAGTAACTTCTATATTCTCATCAGCTCACAAATTGTTATGGCAAGCAACAGATGAAAGAAGGATAGTAGGGAAACTCTGGAAGTAAGAGAGAGAAAAAGTGGTAAAACTGATTGCTGAGCTGTTAGCTATTTTGAAGTCACTATCATGCACTTTAAGGAAAACATTCACTGGCAGATGATACCTGAAGGTGAGAAATGTGGTTAAATATCCTAGACCATGGAGGGACAACATGTGCAAGAGTGTGAAAGCATTTGTAATGTCATATCCAAGCTACTGCAACAGCATTTCTGACTAAGTCACAAAAGAACAGGAACTACAGAGAAATAAGGGCAGAAGGTGGTTTCAAAGGTAAACCCAAGAAACCACACTTTAACATAGGGAAGAAATTACAGAGAAATCACCCAAGAAGTCACATACAAAAACTGACAGTCTTCCCCTCTATGACAAAACTGTTCTAAGATCAATAACTTTCAGTATTGAAAATTGTACTTCTGTGATATTGTAAAAACAGAAAAAGTTGGCAAGGTTCTCAAGAATATCACTGCAGCTACAAAGACATTAAATGACATCATCAAGACCAGTTGGTCACACAAATTATACTGTGCCTAAAATCTGATGAACATCAACAGCTCTTCAATTTGAGAGTAGAAGACACTGAGTGAGATCAGATTTGCCTGCAGCTGTAACAACCAATAATTTTTGTCATTCTAAATGAGAGGGTAAAATCTCCTCATACAACAAATTCTCCTCACTTGTCAAGCACCAGCAGAATTTCAGAATACTGAGATGCAATTGTATTGGATGCTAAAATTATGAGACATACAACAAAATGCAGCATTTTTTATTTACCTATAGAGATAAGAACCATAGAACCTGAAGATCCTTTGGACAATACTGCAAGAATTAAACTTCTATTAATTCAAGTTTTGCGGAACAAAAGTGTAGTTTTTATACTGACTTTACTAACAAAAGTAGACAACATTATTCAAAAGAAGTGATAAACAAAGGAAGTTCATTCTTGGAAAAATCTAATTTTTATTTAACATATGTTTGGAAAATTAGGATAAATGGAGAGATGAAAGAATCCTCAATCTCTCAGCGTTTAATAATTTATTAACTGGTCATCAAGAATGCAAAAAAGACCACTGGGACAAATGAGCCCAAAATCTTGTCCCTGCAGCTGAAGCAGTTAAAAGACACTAACCTTGTCTGTCCACTGAAGCAATACAGCTTCATGCACACTATTCCCAAGCTATCCTTAAAAACATCTAATGGAACAAACTCTACAGCTTACTAAACCACCTGTTCAACCGGTTTCCAGTTCTAGCAATTCTTCTTCCAATACCTAACTCTAAAAATGTTGCTTTTCAAAACAATTTTATTTCTTTCTCTCGGCAGTGTACATGAAGAACTAACAAAAAAATTCATCAGCCACTCCATAGATGCTTTTAAGATTTGCCTCTCTTTGCCCTATTCTTCAGTTGCTTTTTTCTTAGTGAAAACCCCCAAAGCTTTATACTTTCCATGTATAGCTTATTGTTCTCTCCATTCTAAATTCTGAAGAGCATGGAAAAGACTTTTGATGTACAAGCCAGTATTTTTAAAAGGACTGCATTTGACTGTTTTAAAGCTCACACAGAACAGGCTGCTATGGCACACCTGAAGTTTTTTTCAGCGGTATTTATTACTAAATCAATGCAATTTTGAATCATGGCTTACAGCACCTTAAATGTTGTTTCCTTCCTGATGTCCCACAAGACCTAAAAACCATTTACAAAATACCTCTACAAAAGCATTTGGACTAAACGTACCGTTTAATTTGTGAAGATAGCTGCACAGTCAAAACATAAATCCTATGAATGCACAAGCATACACATTTATGTAGCTCGATTTAACAGCTCATAAGTAAAACTTAATGGGACTTTGCAGCAGCTTATTCAGTTGTAAAACACTTGACTTGTATCAGTGTCAATCACAGCTGGATATATTTTCACAGAACATTTAGAAGCTTTTCCCACATAACTGATTCTTCTGTATTAAAATATTGAAGGTACTAAAAAAAGTAAACAGCACAGTAAACTTACTGTTTCAGTCATGCCGTCAACTAGTCATAAAAGTACTATCACTTTGAACAACATTAACTGCCTGAAACATTGTTTTAGTAACTGGGAATTACCCAACAGAAGCATAAAAAAATAATCTTGAAAGACATCAAGCCTGAGCACGCTTTTACTACTGCTGGTCATTTTCAACACTACCATGTGAATCCATTTCCTTTTTCTAGTTTCTTACACTTTTCCAGTTTCAAGAGCAGTCTGTTCGTATGCCAAAACTGAACATATACTCAGCAGTATTTGAATAATGCATCAGAATGTATGCTTCTGACACATGCTGCAGTATCAACACTGTTAAATATAGTCTTTTATAGAACTGGAACAGTGAGTGATGACAGCTGAAATGAGGTGGGCTAGTTCTACTTCTGTGTATTCATAGTTAATTTTCTGTAAGTTAATGCTTCAGCCTTTGTCTTTGGGTGACAGTTTCACACAGGAAGAGATGAAGAGGTTTAGTCGTGGAAAAAGTGTCAGTTCCTTATTTTTTCCCCTCCTAAAAAAAGGTCCCATTTCCTATCCTCATAGCACTACAACTATAAAACCTCAATTACCAATACACGCCAAAAAGAGGTGTTTATTAAACCGTGGACTAGTCTGTTGACAATTTGTATGACATACTAAGGAATATTTTACGACTGACCAGAAAAACATAATTATCAAACGTGTCACAGGGGTCCGTTCCCACCTTCAGGGACTCCTTCTTAGGAAACCAACACGTCTATAGTCACAATAAAATTTAAACTCAAGGCCTGTCACAGCCACAGACGAGTATCAGGACACCTAGGTCAGAATACAGATATCAATTCTGGTAACGCGAAGGTGACGCCGGGGCCATTTCAGCCTGGATAATGGAAGAAACGCCTGCTAGCACAGCTCTTCTCCCCCACCTCAACGCTCCTCGCTCAGCCAAAACAAGCCCCGTGCGGGCTCCGGGCCCGTCCATCCGGGGCTGCCGCCCGGCAGCGCGCCCCGGCAGCCGCGCCGCTCCCTCCCTGCCCTCCCCTCGGGGCGCTGACCTCGCTGCCGCCCCGCCGCCCGGGCCAGGCCGAGGCCCCGCCGCACCCAGGCGGCCGCTCCCCGCCCGGCAGGAGCTGCGGGAACCGAGCGGCGGGAAGCGCGCGGTGCAGCCCTGCCTCCCTGCCCTTGTCACCCGCCTCCTCTTTCGCGGCAGCGGGAGAGACGTCGAGCCGCCCCCGGGAGCGGGTGGGGGGGGCGAGGGGAAGGAGGTCGGTCCCTCCGGCAGCCAAGCGGCCCCGGGGGCGGGAGGACGCCACCCGCGCCGGTCCACCCGAGCCCCCCCGCTCCTCCCTCACCAGGTGTCGCCCTTGCGGAGGGCGGTTTTGAGCAGCGCCGCGACGTCCGTGCGCTGGGTCTCCAGATCCGCCGCGCCTCCCTCCGCCATCTTCTCCGCCCGGCAGCGGCAGCGGCGGCAGGGGCAGGAGCGCGCCGCGCTGCATGCTGGGAGTGACGCCTGCAGGGGGCGGCCGCGGCCCCGCCCTTCCCAGAAGCCGCGGGGCGGGGGCCGGAGCAGGCCCGGGCGGGGCAGCGCCCCCTCGCGGCCGGGAGGTCTCGTTCCCCGCTCCCTTTCCGTCCCGTCCCCCGGTCCCCTTCCGTCCCGTCCCCCGGTCCCCTTCCGCCCCCACACCCGAAGAGGGGCGGGCAGGCGGCGTTTCCCTCAGTGCCTTAATTGGAGAGCGTGCATAATTAGAGCCCTTACGCCTCGCTGCCAGATGAGTGGTTTGCATCACCATAATTCCTATGATGATGCCGTCTGTGTTGTTGTGCAAATACTGTGGCGGGTTCAGACAGTCTGTGTGACTCGCATTAGCTTTTGCAGACCTTCGCAGAAACCAGCGGATGATTTGTTGCGTTTGTTTCAGTCGCTCTTGCCTGAGCCTTGTGCAAACAGTGCAACCTGTTGCTTGGCATTTCACACGCACACACGCAAAAAAACCTCCAAAAAACCGAAGGGCACATATTACATTACATAACCAGGTTTCTCTCCGTCTTCTCGTCTGTGTAGAGATTTCAAAGAATCAAAATGGTTTGGGAATTTAGAGCTGGGGTGCTGGTTGCAAACACTTGAAAACAAGAGTTTGTTCTTGTAGATCTAGCTGGTGTAAGTGTAATGCCTGCAATTGTTTACCTTAGCCCCTTTCCTGTGCCCAAGCCATTCCACCCAGCCCCATGGTGTGGCTAACACCAGCGGTGGTGTAGCTTAGGCTGCCAGTTAAGTGTTATAAGCTATTAGGCATTATTAGCTAATTAGCACTTAGAATCTACTAGCACGTAGCTATTCCAAACAGCACTAAAAAGTGCTATTTAGATATGTGAACTGCAAAAAAAGTGGAAGGAAGGCTGTTACGAAGACATGGTAGTACAAAGCTAAGTAAGTATTTTGTCAGGATTATCAGTGAGGATGATGACATTGAAATAAAGGCAAAATTATAATACGAAAATCATATTGAATATGTAAGAACTCCCAGGAGCTCAGAGCGACTGGTGATGACATTCATGAATTCTCTAGGAGCTGGAATGTGAAATTCCAGGAGGAGGGGGAAGGAAGTAAAACATAAATCTTAGGGAGAGCTACATGGATCTAATCACTACATTTAATCAGAGAAAACTTAACTGAACAACAAGAAGAAGGTTTCCAGCCACTTTAGGAAAAAATTTCTTGGTTAGAATTTCCAAATTTAGGAAGAACTTTGGCAAGTTCCTACCCCCCACACACCAGGGCTTAACAGATAAGTATAGTGTTTTACACTCTGAAAGTTATCTCTGTTCCAAAATTGAATTTATACAGAAGTTATATTTTCATGGAAATCTTGGGGAAAATATTTCTCAATCCACGGTGCTGGAAAACTGCATTCACTGTTCATCAGGCTGTAGCAGGACCATCAACATCTTACTTTGCCAGAAGGTTCACCTGAGCCACCCATGCCTCTGTGCTTTGGGTTGCATAACTGCAGTTACTCACTGAAAGATCTCCTATTCCTGGTTCAGTCTATTTGTGGTACAGAAACGGATACTAGACAGGCATTAGGTGCTACAAATAGAGACAGCAAAGCGTACAATGTGCCATTTGAAGCAGAGCTTTGAGAATTGCCAAGGAGAGACAAGAGTAAGACTCGTTCTAGGACTACCAGTGCTTCACATGAAACAATAGTTTTTCATAATGGAGCAGTATCTGAAACTTAACTCCCATTTTTGGAAAATGCATTTTAGTGGTAAATCTGGGGTTTTTTCCAAGCTTTATCAGTGGGCAAGGGATTATTTCCAAGTTGTAGAGAGTGCCTGAGAATCTTTACATTTTAAACCCCCTGGCAAACAGAAACGGCACTGGAGATAGTGATGAATGACCTACCTTCTCTAATAAACCACAGGCATTTTCAATACAAATGTGATATAAGTGAATGCAAGATACTGTAAAGCTAGCTGAGGTGGCACACCTTTCAGCTATCAGTGGGCCTTCCACCTTGACTGACTTCACTGCTAATGGATGAATTTTTGTAAACATGTTTTTTTTGATCTTAAAGAAGGATGCAATTAATAGAGTGTATAGCAGTACAGATTCAGCAAGGGGGCTGCAGATAAACCTTCTGTGTAAACTGATGATTCTATTGATTCCCAATACAACATAAAGTTTAAGCTCTCAGTTCTTGTTTTCAAGTCAATTAGTGGACTTGGCTAACAAATCTTAAAATACAACTTGTTTTTTGAGGATGTGAGAAACTCTGTGTCTCAGTAGTAGAAACTTCTGTACACAATAAATTCTGTAAAAATAACAGCTGCAAGTCTCACTCAGAGGTAATACAGAATAATTCACCACTTTTTATTTTCTTTCAAGACGACTGCCACAGTTTAAGAGTGGTACTTCCAAATTTAGTGCTCCCACTGAGACTCCAAACCACATGCTGCTCACTTGCTCTCCCTTCCTCTCCCCCATCTCTCCTGCAGCATGGCTGGAGAGAAGAATTGGAAGCCCAAAAAGTGAAGATCATGGTTGAGATAAGAACAATTTACTGGAAACAGCAATGAGCTAAGAAAATGGACAGTGACAGCAACAGTGTTATTAACAAAAGTGTTCAAAAGAGAGAGAGCGATTCGCAGCAAAACTGCTCACCCATGTGCTCTACTGGCCACACCACACCACCACAACCACTCCCTCCAGCTCAGCACCAGGGCCACACCACTGCTCCCTCTGTCTCCCTAAGCTGGCCAGAAGGTACTCCTTGTCCCAGGAAGAGCCTCCCCTTCCCCCAGCACTGGCAAGGATGTGGCACAGGACAAGCCCCGGGTCCTGGCCATGCCCCCTCCCAGCTACTGTACGATGAACCCCGTCCTGGGTGGAACCAGGACAACCACCCACACCGCATTTGGGAATTTATGGAGGGGGAAAAGGGGGCTTCAGATTCCCCTCCCCAGTGGTCTGTGGTGAGCTCACAGCCATTGGTGTCTGTGTGGGTTTCCTTTTCAGTTTGAAGCTGCATCAGACACAGAGTTCGACATATTAGAATGGATACGATGAGTGCATTTTCTATGTAGTGTTCACACATACTGTTAGGAAAACATAGATAATTTCACTTTTGGTTGAGAAATATGATGGAAACCCTCATTTAATTAATTTAATTAGCTAATATTAGCTAACCGTAATTTAATTAGCTGAATATGTTTTTTGTGAATTCAAAGTGGAGCAAAAAGTCAATTACTAGTGTTACCACTGCTGGTTTTATTCCCTATCCTTTTTTTTTTTTTTACTGTATGGAAGTTGGTAATTTTTAAATAGTGATGGAATTCCAAGCCTGTTTTAAACAGTTTAGTAAGACACCCAAGAAAGCAGAAATAACTGTAGACTAAAGTTAAACAAGACAAAGCAGGCCTTCTGCAAGGTAAACATGAGGGAAACATACAGGAACAAAAATTCAGTAAAACTGGGGGAACCCAAGAAAGCATGAGCTGAATGATGGACAGAAGCAGATAAGAATATACATTTTTTTAAAGAGAAAGAAAATGCAGGATAAATTTTACAGACTGAGAGATGGAGAAATAGCATGTAATTAAGATGCTCATTTCTGTCCCAGACGTAAAACTATGACTGCAGTGTAGATTTGAATCCTGTTCTGAATCCAGTCTGTACCCCACCTACCTCATTCACAGAGGCTGAACATAGCCATGTTAAACTCTTGTTTCAGCGAGGTGGAATTGACATTACTAGCTATTATTGCAATAACACACTTTTGTTGGGATAAGAAAAAGCCAACACTTAAAAATGTGTTGGTTTTCTATTCAGTCAATTTAATCAGACCGTTGCATTTGTTTTCTACAATTTTAGTAATTAGTGTTACCAAAATTATCTTTCATATGAGAGAAAAAGACTCTTGAAAAAGGAATGGATAGTTTTCCAATGTGTATAAAGCTACATGCACAGTTTTTCTTTTACCTTCTCCCCTTCATGTACTATGTCTAGGATCAGGCATCCTGGACAGATTAAGTCAGAAAGATGATAGATGTAAATATAGGGGAATGATGACAAAAATAGTTCAGTGGGATTAACAAAGGGTGTCCCAGGAGTATTCCTAATTTGATGCCAATGGAAGAAAAGCCAGTGTCTTCCATCTTCTCCAATTTTGAATTTTTTAAATATTGGAGAGCATTCCTTTTTGTTTTTAATTTTCTGAGGAATGACTTTGAATAACATATGAAAGAATTAAAAGAAATATATTCTAAATAGAATATATTTAGAATGTTTATATAGAAATATTCAAATATTTATATTAAAATTATGAATATATTCTAAATAGAATATATTTAGAATGTTTATATAGAAATATTCAAATATTTATATTAAAATTATGTCTTACTTTAACAATTGTAGTTAATAAATTGTATTCCTATTGATTAATCATGTGTTTAACATACACTTAAATATTTGTTAAATTCTAATGGCCTAGGACTTGAAATAAGAATGTCTGAAAAATAAGCTTTTTAATGATCTCATCAGATATTAATGTAAGCAATAATTACCCATTTTCCACAAGATAAAATTACTTTCCTTTTCCTTAATTCAGTGCTTTTTTCTACACAAAACCCCATGTATTTTAGATTGCTGTGAATTAGTTAGCATTTGTATGTGTCTTCAAAAATGTTCTTCCTTAAAGAATCTAAAACACAGAAACTAATTTCAAGGGTATGATGGTTTTAGCCATGGTTGTCTGATATGTCAAAACTGTTACCAATTCCTGTATTTGATTTGCACATCAGAATGAATCCAAATTTTCTCCTGTGTGGTTGCAAATGAGCTGGTTGGTTTTGAGGGCAAGAGATAAAATTAAGTGCATTAATTGTGCCCAAAGCATATCAACAATGCAATTCAAGAGCCGTGGTTTTAAAAGGATGATTCATAATATAGGCTTTAAGCACTAGGTGTTGGAGATACATGAAATCTAAACACGGTGTAGAAGTTAGGTTTTGTGAGATTTGCACATTGTGTGCTAAAAATAGACTGCTATTCAAGGAAAATAATTGGTGCTTAAGTGGAAGGAGATAATGGTGAGAATTATAGCAGGACCTAATACAGGCAACAGACAAGTTGCAGAAGTAAATGTTGTTGGCACAAGTAAAATGGTTTCAGCATATTTTTACTGTTTGGCCATCTAAACTATGAGTAAATTCACATTCAATTCATTAACTAAGTATCACTGAAATCCAGAAGAAAATGCAGCAATATGCCAAATGCATTAGAATAACTTCATATTTTACATGCACCAACATGTACACGTAGGAATGACAACTATTAAGGAAATATCTCATTGAAGTTGTATTTTTTAAATACATGGCACACAGAATTACATAAAGGTATATTTTAATACTGTACATTTTAGATATGTGGTTTCTGCTTTCCTTTTCTAAATCTCCTATAGAATAAAACATTACTGTTACTATGGAATCTGGTTAGACTTATTGTAACCTGAAAATATATTCACACAATCTTGTAAAGCAAAGACATTTCAAAGTAGAGTGTCAATGTATTTGTAAAATGAAAAATAAAACATTTTGACTGAGAAATAAATATTTTGATCAAAATATCTCAGACACGGAGAAGTTTTAGAAATTGAAAAATTCTTGAGTTGCTGCTCTGGCATTCCATCAGAAGCCATGGGAGCTTTTGGTGATTAGAGAATTTTTCACAGAGTAAAAAAAGTACATTTGTTTTTATGAATGCCAGTGTTGTCCCTTGCTGTGGGCATGCAGGAGTATAGTGAGAGGAAACAATTGTAAATTGTGGTACCTACATACAATCCAGTTATCCTGGAACCTGTTGCGCAAAAAGCCTCTTTCACCTTCTGCAATGGAATCAAAGTGCCTCTTGTAATAGTATATGGGAAAATGATTTCCAGTGAAGTACTTCAGGGGATGATCAGTCAGTATAGGTCAGACTCATCTCTTGTTCAGAAATTGACAAACTTATTTTACTGTTGACTTTTGGAATAATCTTCAACCTATAATGTAATAAAAAAATCACTGATTGACAGTCAACCCTGTAAAATAAATTATTTCCTTTTGAATTTGCAAGGATCTCCAAACAAATACATAAAACATCTTGTACTTTTTTTTCTTTTTCTCTTTCTTCCTGAGGTGATGACAAAGCAGAATTGGTTTCAAAGAGCTCTGGGTCAGAGCTACCACATCCCCCAGGCCCTGGTGTAGCCCCCCTTTACCCACACTTCCCCGTCCTTCTCACTCCACTTCCCTGCATCTAAGTACAAGCACAGCTAGAGCACAGCAGCTGGAGAGGCCTGGCCTTTGCACCAGCAGCGGGACCTGGTCTTTGAAGTGGACGAAAGTCAGAGTCACAACACACTGTTATCACTGTCCTGCAGCTTTTGTGATCATGCTTATGTTTTTTATTTTGCAGTTAGTGTTTGCATATGAAGGAACACAGTTTTTTACTTTTTAGAGCGCTTCCCTTGATTTTGTTGCACTGCCAGAGAGTTCTTTGGCTGAAGGGGATGGCTGTGCACAAGGAAGGTGTGCTGTTCTCGCAGACCACAGGACCCACCAGTGTGACAGGAGAGAGATCACTATGGCAAAGTTTTTCTGCATACATTTTTACCTCTTGAGATGTTATTTTCAGTGCAATATCCTTGTAGGCCTCACAGAAACTCTCCTCATCCTTTCTATTTGGGGTGAATATGTAGGAAAATATCTGGTGTGAAAAGGTGCTTGAGGCTAGAAGCAGTTTAACTGGGGATGAGGCTGTGGTTTTTTTAAACTAAATGTGTTCAACCTTTTGTCATCCACACTTCTGCATCCAAGTCCTTTTGGTAGGATCCTGTATGACATTATTTTTTTCTGAGAAAATGGTTTCCACAGCCCTTTGCGCATTTTATTGATTCAAGCAGGAATACTGGAATACGATCCTCCATGATCTGCCCAGGACACACACACAAAATTCATTTAGATTTACCTGGATCCAACAGCCTACTACAGTAATTTGCTTGGCATAACTCAGTGTTGCTTTTATTCAAGAAAACATCTGAAGGTCTGGATTTCCATACACTAGAAAACCACTGTACTTGTGTACTTTCAGTTTGGACTGGACGAGATAGCTTAATTTATTATGCTACTAGGAGCAAACCCATTTTTATTGACCATTTGTTCTTCCCTCCTGATCTGCGACAGCCCAAGAGTCTTCAGCTTCAGTTTGTGCTGGAAAGCCGTTTTCTGTCATTTCTTGTCCACCTCTTTGTCTCTTTGAGGGCCTCTTTGAGGGCAAGTGGGAAAGCTGCTTTTACACTCTAAAGACAAATCAAGTAAGCTGGTTTGAGTTTACTTTAGAATAAGCAGGATGTGCATTTGAAGACTAGTGTCAGTACTTTAAAAATATTGTCTCATGGTAAAACTATGACATTAAAATTTCATATATTCTGCCAGCGGTTCTGTTGATTCAGATGTCTCCATAAATGGACTCATTGGCTTAAAAAGGTGTAATGAGAATATATGTTGCCCTTGATAATACAGGAGAGAAGTAAAAATGAAGAACAAGCTTACCATCACAGACAGAACTTGAACTAGGACAGGGATGTCAGAGGGGAGGTGAGCTGAGTAAACATAAGCTGTGACAGTGTGGAGAGGGATGAAGAGAAGGCTTGTACTGTGTTGATATTACATGATTTTTAAAAAGTCACCAAAACGCACTACCAACATACTCAAAACTAACTCTGGAAAATTAATAAGGTGTACGGACTTTGGTTTTGAGCAATTGTCATCATCATTCTAAAACTTGTTTACACTAAGGGTAGATTGGCTTGCACTTTCCAATATGTGCAATTTCCAGCTGTGCCATTAAGAAATTTTGCTTGCTATGACTACCACAACTGCATTAGCAATTGTACAATAATTGTACAGTTGTGTTACCAGACACTGAAATGGCTCTTAATCTATCTGCTGAGAAAGATATTTTGAATGTGAAAATGATAAAATACAACTTTTCAGCCTTGTCAAAGTGTGTTTAGCTACATCCTAAATTTTCACAGAACTCACCCATTTCTGTAAAAATAGCTCAAAAGGGATCATTATTATAGATGAACATAGATGAGTTCACATGGCTATTATTCATGCTTCATAAAAATTCTATTTAATTTTTAAAATCTGATGCTGTATGTTTATGATGCTATATAATCTCAGGTCAGGAAGGATAAGTAACCATTATAATGCAACAAAAAACAACTTCACAAAACAAAGCTATTAATTTGAGGGTGTTAATTTAAACAATAGCTAATAAAATCAAACTAATTTTATGTACATATTAAGAGCTAGATTAATCAAAGCTTAAAAATATCATAGATTAATAAGACTCATTGATTTGGCATCGTAAAAACACATATAATCAAAAGAGTTGGAATAAGCACAGGCTTACATTAAGAGAAAAGTGCCAAGCATTTATTTTTGCTGAGATCATTATAGAAATTCAGAGTAACTTCAGCTGGAAGTCACAGGACACCAGTAGAAGGCAAATCTGCTCTCTCACTGTTGTCAATGATGCCTGCTGGGATGTGCTGGAGGGATGTGGGAATGATGTAGAGGATGGCATTTCATGCTACCTACTCTCTGTTCTGGAAAGAAGGAAGAAACAAGGGAGAAAAGGTAACCTACTAACATGCAGACACAGGAACAGGGTTTTAAAGCAAAGATTGATGATCAATCAGACACATTTATGCATAATCCATAAATTCATAATCTAGTAGGAAAATGAGGAATCATCATCATGTTAATGGAACATTTAAATTGCCAGAAATTTCAGGGGTTTAAGTAATTCTAGCAAAGTTATACTATGAAATAAATAGCCTCATTAATCTGAGTCTGCAATAGATTAAGCTGTCCTTGCATTTTCTTGTGCTAGGTTTCCTATAGACAAAAGCCTTGCACATTTTGGAGCCCCATGTGATTTCAACAAAATTTGAGAGATGGGTAGTAGTCTTAAATTTATTCAATTCCATTAGGAAAGGATGCCTGGGAGGAAACTAAAAAAGCCACAGAAAGATGTTTCAGCATCTCTCTGAAAATCTATCCCTTGGGATCACCATTACACACACAAAAAAGCAAAGATTTGAAGTTTCACAGCATAGGAAAAACTTCAATAAACCATGAAATAAAATCCATAAAAAACAAGACTTCATTAGTTCCAGAGCTCACAGAACTTGTTATCATTCAGCTTGTTTAGCAACTTCAAATTTTAGACAACTTTTTTCCTTGCATATGTGATGTGAAGCTTAACAGGGTATTGAATCTTCTGTATCTGTGTAGGGCTCCAATGAAAACAAAAAAAATCCCAAGCCAGTGTTCCCTTAATGATTTGCTTTCTGTATGGTTATGTATGTATGTGCCAGGAGAGAAGGAGTGGAGAAGGCAGGCAAGGGAAGCATAAAAAGACCGAATTGTCATTTTGAGGATTTGGTGAGGCAGTGTGTTATCTACGTTCTGCCTTCTGACATCTGCTGGCAAAACCTCTCCATTGCAATGCTTGCTCTGAATTTTTCAGAAATTCCTCCCTCAGAACTCTATGGGCTTCTCTGACATTTGTGGGTGTTGAATGGCAGTGAAATCCAGGGCCCTTATGGATAAGGAGGTAACTCTGGTGGCTGTCAGGAGCAACACATATGCCATGAAGCTAAAGTGGGAGGAAAACAAAGAAGATTTATATAGTGGGTTTATCACGCTAGCAGCTGCATCTCTGCATCTTGGGCTATCCCTTCTGTGGATAGCCCAAGATGCAGAGATGCAGCTGCTAGCGTGGATGTGGAGAGAGGAGACATTTGAGTACCTCTGAACTGCTTGGATAAGCAAATATTTCCACACCAAGCTCTAAGCACTGAACTTGCTTCCAGCTGCCAAGTGCCAGCACATCTGCTTGACACTGCAGCTACTATGGATCTTTCTGTTACCCAACCACAAGTAAAAATGCTAATTATGCTTGTTGTGAATCCTGAATTTCAGGACCACAGTGCATACAGAAACGACTGGTCTGAAAATATGTTTTTAGAAAAAAACGATACATGATTAATCATTGGTCAGAACAAAAATGTCAAAATTATTCTCATGACTATTCAAGATATATGCCCAAGGATCTAGAACTCCCTCACTGCTTATCATCCTTGCATTATATTTGGGCTGTGTTTTGGAAAATCAGAATTACATACATCCAAGATCAATCCAAGATGCTTATGCTATGTTTACCATGCCCTGTGAGTGAGAAAGAAATGGAAATTTGAACTGACTTGCTATGTGAGACAATCTGGCAGGTGGTGGAGTTTTGCAACTTGGCCAGAAATGAGGCACTCAGTCTCCAGGGTAAATGTTTTGGCAGGATGATGAATGCCAGGCAGGGCATGCATGTACAGGAGTCAGGTGGTGTCATTTATGTCCATCCACAAGTGCCTGTTTAGCATGGGTAACAAGAAACTAATTTCACTTTGGTCAGGTGAGGGTGGACTTAATTCTAGCGCTGGAGAGAGGCACACATGAAGACTTCTGAGCACCACCACAGCATCACAGTGCTCTGCCCTCATGCAGTCCAAGCTCTGAAAAGGCTGTCTACTACCTTCTTCAAAGGAATCTGTCAATGACAGCCATAAAAGCAGAAAAATTCAAAGACACACATCCTTTAGCTTTTCCTGCCATGTGTGTGATGAAGGAGGAAACGCTTGAGACAGAAGGCAAAGCTCAGTCAGCCTGACCTCCTAATCCTGCAACTCCTAAGATCTAAGGGGCCATATTTCTCTTTAGGTATATATAATTTTCTGACATCTTTACACCAGATAAATTACTTATATTCAGACTAATAACTATATAATCCATTAGCTCCACATTTGAAATCTGATTGAAAGGTATAGTAATTCTAAATAGATAATGTAATCTTTTATATATTTGGACTGGGTGTATTTGATTCTGTATTAATCAGAGGCATTTTTTTCATGCTGAATTGATAGCTGATTATCTTCAGCCAAGCTGAAATGCTCTTTAGTTCTCTTCTCTCTCTCAAAAAAAGAAGTGTTTCCTATTGGTCATGCATTTGAAAATATCTTGAAATCTACAATTCAGAATATTTAAAAATGATCATTTTCTATTCATGTTTTGGTCCCATCCTGTTCTCCACTGCCCACTTCCCCCTCTCAGATCAAGGCTGTTTTGGAATAAATATGGTAATATTCTAAATAATACTACTTCTTCTGCTCTTGACTTTTGAAAAGCTCTACATTTCCTGTACTCAGTATGCAGAAAGATGATATAAAAATACATCTTCTTGTCTTACTATTAAAATATCACAAAATGCAAAGTCTTCAACAACCTTTAGGCCATCTTGTAAGGTTTCTTAATGCACATACACAAGCCTGAGTGCATTTTTTCCCTTCTTCCTTTATTAAAACATAGATGGTTAAAACTTAGAGCAAAAAAGATTTAAAATCAGAAAGAAATACTGGGGAACACAACAGCTTAGTCCTATTTAATTATTCAACATACTTTACCTTTCACTAAACTTACTTTCTGAAATATGGATGATACTGTAACTATTAAACAAGGGAAAAATAATCAGGGTGACCTCTTGTTTTTCAGCAAACAATCTGACCATGCCTTAGTTTATCTCCAGCCTGGAAGGAACTGAGTTACTGGGCTGGGAAGTTTTGATACCTTTTTTACCAGAAAGTGTGATGCCTGTTTTTAAAACACACTGTGCAGATTAGAAAATGCTGCATTATGAGATAAATAAATGGCACCATGAATGTTTACAGTGAAGCCTAATCCTTTTTGTAGATGAGTTCACAAGTCTGCCAACACGTTGCCTTTTGGTAAAGAGGTTTCAGACAAAAAGAAGTATGATTTGTTTTGTTAAATCAGATTGATCTTACTTACCTACTTACTACTATTGGTCTGTCTAACCTCCTGTTTTCACAAGGTAACCTTGATGAAAATATATGCAATATATGTTTTTGGAAATAATTATATTTATTTTTAAATTGAATTTTAAGAATCATTAGGTAAGAAGGTCTGCTTTATTTCCTATTTTGTATATAATGTAATCTTTAATGTAAAATTATAACAAAATCTACTTATAACTAAGGATAAAACATTAATTAATTTTGGAGTTCTTTGTAGCATAACTGCAAGAGTTGGTGCTTTTTGATACACAGAAAATAGGCACTCTCATATAGTATCAGATTAAGAAAAATGTATGCACTAATGACCTCTGTAATATAGTAACCCAAATGTAGGCCAGATGTATGTGAACACTTTTGGTCCTGATTTTATTCATTTGCTTGTTTTTCTTTCTCTGGATGCCTGATTTAGTGATTGTTTCTATTTCTTGTTTCCAGTCCCACAGATGCAGGTGGAGGGATGTTTTAGAAGAAAACTTGTTGGTATTCTTTAAAGAAAAAAGAAGGGAATATGGCTGATATTGCCCTCTGGAACAGTTTGAGGCTTTTCCCAAACACGTGAATAATACTCACTCTATCTCAAATAAGAAGATGGTACTACACTTAATATTTTTGTCATTTACAACTTTGCTGTGCAATAAAGCCCCATAGTCACCCCCAGGTATTTGGCCCATAAACTCCTCCTTCTGATGTAAAAAAGCTCAGACCTGTTACTTATGAAATACATAATATAGCCAAGTCAATAATTGGTTAAAAAGAAAATTTAGGACTAAATGCAAAAGGTGAAGTGGCCAAATATTGTTCTACTTTTGATCTGAACTCTTCTGGTGGTTTTTTTCCTGCTTTTCACAGGGATTACAGTCTAGATCCAAAAAGAAATGTAGAAGCCATGGCATAAAATACTACAACCCTTAACATTTTTGTACGTCTTCACCCAGAGCAAGATTCAGAAGGTATGCCTGGCAGCATAGGGTCTCAAATGCATAGAGAAAGTAAGGTGCCTTATGATGATAAAAGATCTAAAAAGCTCAACAGTGACTGGTCAGGAGGTAGCAAATGAGAAATGAGGAGAACAGGTTTTTAAATCTTTCCCCTTCAGGGAGCTTAGGTGCTTTACAAAGTGTAAGGAAGAAGCATCTTTATATTTCAAAATAGCTACAGTTCTAAGAGTCGGGGGATTTTACTCTTTTTGATGAAATAGCATCAGACATGATCATGTGATATTCCATGGGGTAAATCAGACAAACAGCATTCATCTGAGGGTTTCTTTGTGAGTTTGGGGGAGTAAAGCATCACTCCTGATGGGAGATGATCAGTAGGGACCATCTAAGCAAAGCGCACAGACTGTGGGACTGTCTGTGCCACCAGGGGTGTCCAAATGCCCTGAGGGAGTGGGCTGATGTCATTATGAGACCTCTCTCTAACATCTGCAAATGATCATGGTGACAAGAGAAGATCCCAAGTAATTGGAAAAATAGTAAATATGTCCAATTTCAATAAGTCAAGAAGGAGGATGTAGGAACTACAGGTTATTATGCAGGAAGTTTATAGAGAAAATTCTCCTGGAATTAATTTCCACCTGCATGAAGGGCAAGGAGGAATATTTGGAATAGCCAGTGTGGATTTAGTAGAGGCAAATTCTGCCTGACCAACATAATTGCCTTCTACAAGGAAATGGCTGTCTGTCTGGAGAAGAGCTGTGGGTGTTTATCCTGACTAGAGGGCAAGGCTACTGCTCAGAAGGCAGAAAACAGGCTGGAGAATTGAGCTCAAAGAAACCTCATCATGTTCAAAGACAAATGCAAGTCCAGCACCCGGGACAGAATAACCCCAGGCAACAGTACAAGCTTCTAGCACTATCTAGCAAACATTCTTGCAGAAAAATGCCTGGAGATGCTGGTGAACAAGATGAACAGGTGTTATAGCAGTGGTGAAGGCATGACATATGAGAAAACTGGTAGCTGTGTTTGTGCAGGCCCTTTAAAGAAGGAAAAGGGGAGAAATAACTGCTGTACTCAACAGCATGTGGATGGTTACAGGGAAAATGGAGCCAGAGGCTTCTTGGAAGTGCATAGCAAAGGGTTGAGGCAACTGACACAAAAGGCAGAAAGAGAAATTCAGAGAAATGTGTTTGGATGTAAGGAAGGAAAACCTTTCCAGTAAGGGAGGTCAAAGGCTGGAAAAGGGACAAAGAGAGTAGCAGGCACAATTCCTCCTTGGAGGTATCTGATACCACCGGACACAGCCCTAAGCAACCTGATTTAACTTTGAAATCAGCCCATGCATGACTGAGCTGGAAAGACTTCCAGAAATCCCTTTCAACCCATTTTCTCCCTGATTCCCAGCCTTCTCTCCTCTTGAATGAAAGACCCAAAGTCTCGCTCCCAGGACTACCTTGAATATACATGCATCTGTGGGTTGTTTTTCTTTCATCTGTCTTTGTTTTTGTTTTTGTTGTTATTGTTTTTCCCCATTCTGGAAGATGTCATTACTCTGCAGCATTTATGTTAGCATGCACAAGCATACATGTGATTTATATCTTAGAAGAATTGTTTTAAATGGTAAAAAAACCCCAAACCATAGTGTTTATCTGTATAACTTAAATGTTGTAAAAAAAAGACTGGTTACTTTCTGAAATTGTTTTGCAGTCAGTTTTTCCATTTTATGTGGAAGCTTTGAAAGATCAATGATCATTCCAGCATGCTAGTTAAAAACCTCTTTTTCTTCAAAATGCAATACCCAGCATGATTTTAGTAAATGCCTGTGGGAGACTTATTAAGGAACCCCAGAATAACTTTGCTCCATCACCTTTTCATTTCCATCAGCTTTTCAGGAGTCAATTACTTTTATTTTTGTGTGTGAACATCTGGAATGTTGCAGAGCTTGTAAAGAACTTAAATTTGGTGAATCAGATTCTCACCTGTGATAAAAACATGATTGTGTGTTTGTGCATCTGTACACACATTGTAAAGGGGACTTGTAGGCACTGTTGGACTGCCTCAGCTCACACAGTGTCAGGATGATAACCACGAATAGTTTACAGCAGCTGACATTGGAGATCCTTGCTTCCTCTTCCCCAGCTTTATGGGATGGCAGTAAAGGAATGCTGTAGGATGCTGCTGTACATCAGGCACTACATCACCATATATCTCCTTACACTGAGGTATTCCTGGTGAGCGCTGTGGTCTGAGCTGCTGCTTATTTTAGTATGGGAAGCTCAATATTAATATAATTGGAAAACCCAACCAAAATCCTAATCTTTATGTAGAAAATGAGAAACCAAGAACCTAACTGCTAAAATGAAAAGCAGTGCCAAAAGCAGGCACTTTTAGCTAGTTTAGCTTAGCAGAGTGGTGAGAAGGGAGGAGTCTCTTCAGAAAGATAAAGGAGCAAAACCATGTAATTAACAGTACTGACAGTACTGACATTAGTGTCAATTCTTAGACACTATCTATATGTGATTATCAAAATATAAATTTTCCATTTTTTTCTATTTAGCAGCTCAGAGCATGCTTGCTTCTGAGTAAAATTAGTGTTTAAAAGATATACACACCAGATCCATACATAACTAGTCAGAAACAAGTTTTACTTTCCTGATTTTTATGCTGTGCTATTCACCTTGAACTGGAAACGCTGAAGTTGTTCCAAATACTACACCTGTTGCAAATGCCAATGCCCATTTTCATGTATTATGCTTGCCTTTTAGCATGTGGAAGACACCTACAAATTGATGAAAAGAAACAGTGACACTAACTCAAAAATGAAACTAGCTGAAGGAATAAAGAGAGAACATTAATGTAATAATTGTGGTTCATAACTACATTGTGCCACAGTATTCAGCTGGGGATTTTTCAATCAGAAAGATATAAATACAATATATATTTTTCAATCAGAAAGATATAAAGGCTGTGTAAGACAAAGACTGTCAATCTGGTGTTTCCAGAATATAGTAAATTTATCATATGGTGCATGTGCAGCATGTACAAAGGCACCTTTGGAGATGAGTCAGGCTTACCAAGTGAGCGTCTGTAAAAGCAGCTGCCCTCTATAGGTGCAACAGAAAATTTCAGTTCTTCCCAGGAGTCTTGACCATACTGAGAAGGCAAGCAGAGAAGCTTTCTGAAAGTATGTCTTTCAGGACATGCTTTCATCTGCATGGTGTCACATAAGCTGTGTGTGAGTACTGCAGATTTGTTCAGATGTTGTACAAAGAGATTTGGAACTGCTTATGTGCAGCAGCATCATGACATAAAGACTACATTCTTCAATATTTTCACTGACAAAATTATTGGTTTTCAAAACAGGTCAGCTTATTTACTGCTTTGTCTGCTACTTTTTCTTTGGTTGTTTGCACAGGACTTGCTTGTTGCAACATGATAAGAGTTCTGTGTCTACAGATATATTTACCAGTCTTCTGCAACAGCAGGACACCAACATGAAAGCACCAAGTTGCTCTGGTCTTACAACATGCAGTTAACACGAGTGTAATGGCACATGCAGGTAAAATGGACATCTGTGCTCCTATAGCAACAGGGTGTTTGCCACATCTACACTGCACAGCTGCTGTAGTTGCATTTAGCTGCTCTAGTTGTATTTTTGGTGTGCTTTCACTGCTTTTAATGGAATAGCAATACCTATGGTCCTACACTGAGGCAGGGAGCTGGAAAGATTACCCTTTCTACTATGTATTCAGGACCCCATGTCATCTGGAATTGGTGGGGCATGAGCATCCACCCCCTGTGGATTGACTTGAGTTTGGATCCATCCCTTTTCCTGAAATTGTGGCGCTGATAGCAGCACAATCTTGGCTTTTCCCAGTTCCCTCTAAATTAGTTTTTAGCTGTCCACAAATCTAGAAACATGGTTGCCAAATAGGGAAATTCTGGAGTTATTGTATCAGCTTCCAATGAATGAGACAAGACCATATCTGTCTTTACAACCAGCAGCCTTTTAATTCAGCTGCAGTCAGCATCCGGCATGTGTGTGTACTGCAGTGCTTTCTGCAACCGCGCTTGTGACAGTCACATACCAGGCTACTTTTAACTTGCCCTTTCAATACCAGCCTCTTTGTATTTCATCCTAAAGCTGCATCACTGCATGCAGAGTAGTCCGCATTAAGTCTTCATCTTGCACCCCCCCCCCCCCTTTTTTTTTGTTTTTTTTTGACTGTATGGATCTTTAGGTCTGCTTTGGAAAAAAAAATTCAAACATTCTACAGATGCTTGCTTGCATGGAAGAACTCTAGCATGGACAATAACAAGAAGAGAACCCTTCCCTCCTCTGTTTCTGACAGTTGATTTTGAACATCAGGTAAGATGTGGTAATAGAGCTAAAGATTCTTTTCTGAAAACTGGCCATTACACTATCTTGTAGAATTGAAAAAACCCAACAGCTGATCAGATATATCAGTACTTCTCAATGCTGCATGCATTCATCCCCATTTAATCTAGGAGTAGACCAGAATTACAGGACAAAACTGAGGACTTGACTGCTGTCACTGTAATAAACAAGGTTTTTTCACCTTTTTTAGCTCTCTCCCCTCCACTTCTCTGCATCGCATTTTGAACGGCACAGAACACAGCAAAATAAACTACAATACTCTGCTTTTAATTATCCTTGCTCAGCAACATTTCCCCTTATTAATCAATAGTCGTGGCAGACGCCACCCGTCTTTAAAGCGGTCTTAAGAGAAACAAGAGATCTTTAGGACCTGGCCCGTACTATCTTTACCCACTACCTCTCAAGCGCAGGTACACGGACCAAGCTCGCCACCCCACCGCCCAGGGAAGAGGGGCCCGGCCGAGTCCTCGCTCTCCCGCCGCCGGAGCTGCCGTGCGTGTCTCCCTTCTCCCTCTGGAGGGAGACACAGTCCAGTTTTTGGCTGCCGCCAGCGCCGCCGCGTCCCTCCTGCCCCTGCTCCGGCAGCCGCGGCGCCCCTTCCCCGGGGCAGCTGCCCTGCCCTGCCCGGCCCGGCCCGGCCCGGCCGCTCCCCCCGGGCCCGCTGCCCCAGCCTCGCACCGCAGGGCCAGAGGGCTCCCGGGGGAGCGCGGCGGGGCCGCCCCGGCTCCGCGGGGATCTCCGCGGCCACACGCGCCTGGGCGTCAACTTCGCACCCCCGCCCCGCCGCTCGGAGCGGAGAGAAGGGAAGGGAAGGGAGAGCTGCGCTGCGGAGCGGAGCGGGCGGCGGCGGGAGGCGGCCCAAGCCCCAGCGTGCGGAGGCGGCGGGCGCTGCTCGGTCAGACAGAACGGCGGCCGCTGGGACCTGCTCCCTCGTAAGGGCTGGGGAGGAGAGCCGCGAGTGGCCGGGTAAATACGGGGGAGGAGAAGGGCGTCTCTCCCTCTCCCCGCCTCTCCACCTCCTCCCTCCCCCCCGCCGCGGAGGGCGCGCTTGGAACTGCCGCTGTCTGTCCGGGCGCCCGCGGCGTCTCCGCGCCCTTCCGCGGTGCGGTGCGCGCAGGCTGGGCGCGGGAGGCTGCTGCTGCTGCTGCTGCTGCTGCTGCTGCTGCTGCTGCTGCTGAAGGTGAAGCTCTCGCTCTCCAATTACTTTTCCCAAGAGAGAGAAGGAGGCAGCAGGAGGGGGAAGTCGTGCTGTGTGTGGAAGGCACACCAATCAGAGATGCTCTAACGGAGGGACTGCTGCAGGACGCGCCGGCTTCTCCTCCTTCCTCTGCCGGCGGGGCTGAATCGGGACCACGCGCAGCTGGCGTAGGGGCCGGAGCCGTACTGGGCTGCAGGACTTACTCATCTCCGCTTTTCCAATAGCTCAACCATACTTCGTCCTCTCTATTTTTTCCCTTTTTTTAATACTCTGAAATCGTGCACAAGAAACACTTCAAGTCCTCTCCATTCCCAGTTACTTCACCCTTCCTCTAGCATCTCTTAGCCGGATTCCTGGTGTATTCCCAGAGAGGCGGGGTGAGGGAGCCGGGCCCCCGGACGGCTGCTGCCCCAGCCCGGCCGAGCCGAGGGAGCCGAGCGGAGCGCCGCTCCATGCCCCGAGCGCTGGCGGGGCGCGGGGCGTGTGCCGGCGATGCCCGGGCGGTAAGGCTGGAGCTCCCCCCGGACGGGAGGCGGCCGATCGCTAGGCATTTCTAGCAAGAATCGGGACTGCAGGTAGGTGAGCGGAGCGCCCCAGGGTCGTGTGCCTGTCTGTGTGTCTGTCTGGGCGCTGGTGGGGCGATACCCTGCGCGGCTGGCGGAGACCCCGCGGGCGGCGGGGCCAGGTGTGAGGTGCGGGAGCGGCTGCCGCGGGCTGCGCCCTGCCGCTGCCCTAAAGTTGGACGAAGCCGCATGTGAAGAAGAGCTGCTTCGCCGTCCTTCTGCTGGGCACCTGGAGCAGCCGGCTACAGCCTTTCGCCGGGCGATTCTCAAGGGTTTTGTTTCCCTTTTATTTTTCTTTGATTTTACTTAAAAAATTAGTTCAACGGAGCGGAGAGGGAGGCGGGGGGGGAGCAGGGGAACCCACCCGGTTTTCAGCTTTTATGGAACGGGTGGCCGCTAACTCGCAGGACCTTCGGGCACTTGGGGGTTACAGTGCCCGGACGCTTTAGCAGCCGCCTTCAAGAGAACGGCTGGAAGAGCGTGTAGTCGCTTTATGCGTCCTCTAAAAACAAAACAAACAAGCAAAAAATGCGTTAAAGGGAAGATTCGTGGCTCCGTTTCTTTCTATGTGTAGTGCTCTTCAAGTTGTGCATATATAGTATGAAACATACCTTGTCTATCCCCGTTGCTTTGGCAGAGAAAGTTTTAGAATAACCTGCTTTATTCCTGTGGGGCTGTAGGATCGGACACCAGGTTATCAATGCAAAGAATAAAGAGCAAGAGCTTGCACTGCCCTGTTAGGGGTTGCCACGCATGGCTCTTCTGTATGTTTCATTCCTACGGGAGTTAAAATGATTGCTTAAAGCATTTTAAATGATATGTGTAGCTACAGTTCTCTCTTTCCAGCTTTTGCTTGGAGCTTATCAGTTTTTTTTTTTTTTTTTTAAAAGTACCTCAGTTCTACCACCCTCCCCCCAGCAGACACTGGCTCAGTATTTAAAGAACAGTGCTTTGACTCCTGCAGAACTGTCAATTTAAATAATAAACATACTCAACTCCTTTCTCTAAAACCCCATAAAGGACTCCAGGTCATAGGGTCTTTGCACCACAGTGGATACATTTAAATTACTATTGACTAAATGATAATTGTTATCTGTTTTTTTCTGTCTTACCAACTAGTTTCAGACTTTAGCATTCAGCCTACTATATGTTTAACACTTTAAAGCTACTTTATGGGCTAATTTAAGTCAAATTGAGAAATTAAGATTCTTTCCTGTAGTGCTGGATACACACTTGAAACCTAGTAGTTCAGTAATGCTAAGAGGATAGCTTAGCTGAAGTTGGAAAAGAGCATACTAAGATATTTTTATCAGAGGTGGCAAAGGTGCAAGTTTCATTATACTTTTTCACATTAATTGGGCTGTCATCTCATACTGATGCCTAAATTGTTTTGTGAGTGTATAATTAAAAGTAGTAAAGTAATTCTTACAAATTTCACTGTTAATGTTTTATTTCAGAGAGCTGATGCTGCTGAGGCAGTATTGAAAACCATGTGGGTTTTGTTTCATATAGTCCCCATTTCCCGTAGCTATTCTTATAAGTGTAAACTACCTCAGTACCATAATTTCAGTGGAAAGCTTTGCTCGGTTGATACAGCAAATCAGATTTACTACTCACTGGTTCTGTATATTTTTTGTATATAGAAGATCCCTCAAAAATGGGGTATTAATTTTAGATTCACTGATGGTAGTGGGTGACTGAGATAAAATCTTGATTCTTGATAAAGTCTTGCTGTTTTAATCAGAGAATGATGACTAAGCTGCCAGTACCTTTAATCATACTGGACACACGGGGTAACTTTTTTACCTGTCTCATGATCTGAGGGATCTCAGCTTTATGTGTAGATGCCTGTAGTGCACTTGATTATTCTGGTGGGGAATACATGAAAAACTTGTTCTGAATGAAAGTAAATAGATGTGTGTACAGATGGATATTGGAGATTGTTTTACTGGCAGGTGGCAAAGTGATGATTCATTGAGCCCTATCAGAATTACATAGAGCAAATAATACTTTATACTGAATTGTTATGGCAGAGAAAAATGTAGCAGCCAAGAAGTTTCATGATTTCATCAGAAGTGATGACAGACTTGATAAAGGACATCTTTACAAATACAGGCAGTATGTTTTTGGTAAGCAAAATATAACCATGAAGTTTTTCAGATCTGAGCATCTTCACACCAAAATCTATTGCTATCTGTGTTGCTACTTACCAACCAGTGTAAAGCCTAAATAACGTACTAGAAAGATGTTACATTTATTATGTTGTATGTTTTGCTTACTATAAATAAGTAATGCAACAGTGCTAGCTAGTTATCTCACCAAAGGAAATCACTGACTTGGAAGACTGAAAATCACAATACCTAATACTCATCTACACAGAAATGTGATCACCATCTTGAAAAATTGTTCTGAATGATACAACTATCAGTGAGCAAGTGGTTCTATGCCTCTGTTTTATCTTCTGCAGGATTTTATTAGAAATGCTTCATTAAGTCACATTATTCTGCAGCTGTTTGCTCACTGAAAATTAAAATAAAAATCAGGAAATTTATCCAGCAGAGCAGTAATATTTCCTTTGTTAAGTACTGAAAATTCAAATAAAACAAAATCCTTTAGCTTCAGTGTGCCAGAAGCACTGAGTACATCCTATTTTTGTGATGTATGGATGGCATTTACAGATGCAATTCATCAATGTATTTATTAGTCAAATGTCATCAAACAAAGAAGATAAATGGCAGTAAACAAAGACTGCATGGTGATACAGAGGCTAAAGCAACAGAAGACCCTACAATCTAATTAATTAATGTTCATTTCATATTTTCAGTCTGTATTTAAACATCTCATTCAAATGTCTTCCGTCATTTTTCTATTGCATGTCCAAGTAATTCAGGTAGCAATAGCTTTTTTATTAGAAAATGTATTTTTCATTTACCTTTTGAAATGCTGAATTTTGAAGGCATTGAGCCAAAATTTGTGTAAGGACGAGTGTAACAGAAGGGTCCTATGCCAGCAGAACTGAATACTGACCTGTCCCTGTTCATGACCATTTTTGTGTTGAGGGTTATCCCCAACTGATGTAGACTTTCACTGCTCCCTTGGCGTAGTTGCAGCTCTGACATTTTAAACCAGCTGGAGTATTTGCTCCATTATCCTTAGATCACTGAATTTAAGAGTGTATTATTTAGAAGGATTTTGCTTGTGCTTTATTATTTTTTGTTTTTAGCATGATAAAATAATTACATAGTATACTCAGCTTCACAGAGTCCATTGTAAGCACACACTTTGACATTTGAAATATTTTTTAAAAACAGAAGTTCACTCTTAGGGCTATTTCAACAGGAAATTTGGGTCATTGATTTGGTTTTATAAACTGTTAATATTTACTTTGAAACACTTCTCCTGACTAAGTTCAGATCTATAACATTCACCAGACATAGGAATGAATATGAAAACATCAACAGTAATGTTGTTCATTTTTCCTGGTGACAGCTACAGAGCTATCTCCTTTTGCTCCTGTGGAACTTGGGAAGATAGTGGAGTTTATGCTTTGTTTCTTTATATACCCGACAGCCACTCTTGTTTACCATATGTAGTGAGCTATTTATCAAAAGAGATAACAAAATAATAATGGCCAACTAACGTACCTTTTCATGCTACTGGTGCAGAACAGTCACATTTTTAAGATAAACAATTCAAGGCATCTTCCTATAGCTTCTTTCATGTCGTGTGTTTTGAAAAACACTGGAGATAGAAAAGAGAAAGCAAAGACCTCATGCTTTACTAGTTAAAGTAGTTAACATAACTACGAGGTATGGCATAACACTACGTACTTAGATAAAATGGGATGAAGTCACTGAAAAAAGCTTTCTTAGCTTTTTCTTCTGTTGGAATACATTGGTACAGTGATCTGTAGAATGCACTTCAAGCTGTTGCTTGAAGTAGCACTGGAAAATGCTTTGTATGGATTTGATCCTTAGTCCTTAACTAAACACTTACAGGAGAAGCTCCTATATGTTTTGTGGTGTGGAAGAATCATTTATATATTTGCATGTGTAGAAGGTTAGAAAATGCTTTTCCCCCTCATCTTTGAAGTTTATCAAACCTCCTAATCTGTGCTATGTTAATAGCTTGCATTTTCTAGTTGCCTCACTTCGCATCTTGCTGATCTTGTAATAGGAAACTTGAACACAGGTCTCTTGGCACCAGGACAGCGTTGTATACAGCCGCCTCAGCTGTGAGCATCCCTTTAACAATGCCAAGGGGAAAGCCACGGTACAGGCTAGCACTCAGCTGAAAGCACACATAGCTTTTTTTGAGTCCTGGGTGTTTGGTAATCTTCTATACCTACATCACAAATCAAAGCTAATGCAGCAGAAGGTGCTTAACATTGGCAAACTTTACAAGTAAATATAAACAATCACAGTTCAACAAACCTAGCTGGTTGTATAAATAGCAAAATATTAATAAATGAGTCAGTAAATATCAAACACTTTTGAGATAGATAATTTTTTTGTCTTGGTTGTATGCTGGCCTCTCTCTCTGTGGAATATTTCTTGTCTCCTCTGTTGCTATATTAAGGTCCAGTATTTGAAGATGAGGTACTGGACTAGATGGACGACTGTCTTGATTCAATAAAGCAATTTCTTTCTTGAAATGCAAGGAGGCAGTATTGCAGTACTGCATATTTATTTTACTTACAAGAACCAAAGTGCAAGAACCAAACTGCAATTGCTTAGTGTACTGCTTTTGCTTTTTTTTCACTTTTAAAAGCAAGATATAAAACATTTCTAAAATAAATCTGTCAGTGACATGCAGTCTTACACCAGCTCTTTTAGAGACAGGAGCACAGACCTGACTAGTCTCTCACATTTGCAGTGATACTCTCATACTGGATTTCTTCTACTCCCTCACTGCATTTTCAGCATCACATATTGATAAGGCAGAGCTGTGGCCTCTCTGATCCATCCTGCCACAAAGCAGTCAGTTGTGTAGCGGGTGTTCTCCCTCATCTCTGTCTGACAGGTTTTGTCATGGACAGGACACACATAGAGGGTGTGGCTCAGCCCTTGGGTCACCCAGTGGATTTTCATGCTCATCTGAGCATCTTTATACAGAACAGTCTTCCTGATTACAGGCTGTCCCTGCCTTACCCCTCACCATGTGAAACTGTGCATGAGAGAACCTGTACCATGCAGTCATGCACTCTTAGGATAGGTGCTGCTTTCAGCCTCGTCCTTTCGCATTTGCGAGAGCTGTGAGCACTGCATCCAACCATGTGCTCTAGATCCCCTTTCAGTTGAGACTTTCGGTGTTTGTTCCCATTTAAGATACCTGTTTGGCCTTTCAGGTTCTAAGCTCAATGATATTTTGTCACAGGGTATTGTGTTACTGCATTTAACGACACTGCAAAGTCACTAAGAATGGCTTGATGGCTCGGAGGAAAGCTAATGTCTTTCTTTGCTATTTGTACGTTGTAAACTGTTTGAAATGTGGATCTTTTCCAGTAAGGGATGAAAGTGGGTACCATCTGAAGCTTGTCTCAAGGTTTATCTAAGATGAATTAGTAGTCTTAGTTCAGTTTGAACTGTATAAGTGTCCAAGTCCCAAAAGTCATCACTGGGAAAAATTAGGAAGTGTTCCTGCTGTGTGCAGAGAGGCAAAGCTTGAGGTCTGATCTTGTGAGACATTTCAGCTGGTGTGGCTTCAATGGGACCAATCAAATTAATTATGTGATTTAAGTCTTTTCTGAAGTGAGCCTGAATAAATATTTCTAACTGCTTAGACTGATCTGTGCTGAAGGCATGTAGGTGGGGTGCTGTTTTGATAACTATGTTTGTGTCTGTATCATGGGTATAAATTTAAGACTTGAGTTTTATTTCAGTGGTTTACCACTCCTACACCTTTTATGAAGCTTCAGTCCCATTATAGTTGGAAGAGAGACTATATAACAGCAAGTCAATTTCAGAAAGATTCTACAGGTGTATGCGTACTCTGCATTATAAAGTTAGAGGCTACTATTACAATAATGTAAGTTTTCAAATATGGTATTGCTGGTGTGGCAACAAAGTAAAATATCACTTTCTGACTAAGCATATCAGGCTCTGGTGTTTGTGCAGGAAATTAGGTCATGTTTAGAGCCTAATTGCAGAAAAAAAGATCTGTTTCAGCACCATTAAAAGAGAAGAATACCCTCACTGGGGTATATCCTCTCTTCAGGCTCTGTTACCTGTGTGAATTTAGGGTAAAAAAAATGTCAATCTATGCATTGCAAAAAAAAAGCTATTATTAAACAAGATGGGAAGTTTTATTTTAAGATCTGGTAACGGCAGCAAATACAGAGAGATAAGTTCAGTTCTATGGGCTTACTGGAATCAAGACACAAGAAATATTGTATTTATATGCAAACATAACATGCCATAAATTTAGATATGGTATTATCAGCCAGTACACTGACATTTCTCATTATTATGATCCTGCTTTTTTCTGTTCAGTCTAGATTCACAGGGGATAAACCTTGAATTGGAATTAAGGTAATATTTAAAATGCATTACTGCCAAAGTGTCCAAACCTTCATAAGGAAGGCATTACACTGGTATTTGTGCAATGGATGTTCAAATAAAGAAGTGGCCATGAATCCTGCTTGAGCTTCTGATTTAGGAAATGTTGGAAGCTTTTTCCCTAATGCAGATTCATTTTTCTTTTATGGCAATGAGATTTTATTATTCTGGTTATAAACATTGTCATTGTGATTGTTCTGGTTTAGCCCCAGTAGGCAGCTCAGCCCACTCAGCCACTTGCTCACTCCCTCACAGTGAGAGGGGAAGAGAATTGGAACAGTAACAGTGAGAAAACTTGTGGATTAAGACAGTTTAATAGGTAAAGCAAAAGCTGCACACACAAGCAAAGCAAAACAAGGAATTAATTCAGCACTTTGCACTGGCAGGCAGGGGTGCAGCCATCTCTAGGAAAGCAGGGCTCCCTCACACGTAGCCACGACTGGTGAAATGTATGCAATTCCTGCTTCTTCCCTTCCTTGGCTTTGAGCATGACCTCATATGATATGAAATATCACTTTGGCTATTTGGGGTCAGCAGTCCTGCACCTCCAATCTTTTCACTGGTGGAGCAATGTGAAGAAGAGATAAAAGGCCTTGATGCTGTTTAAGCACTGTGTAGCAGTAACTAAACATCTCTTTTATCAACACGGTTTTGGTCACAAACCTAAAACACAGCAACTTAAAAGCTACTATGAAGAATATTAACTCTTTTCCAGCCAAACCCAGTACTATCTCTACCACTTATTCTCACAGTTTGCATCACACTTCAGTCCCGTATTGTCCAATATCCTCTCATTAACCACTCCTTTTCCCTCCTCACTCCCTAATATATGCAGGTATTATTCCTTTAGTCTGTGGCCCACCAGTGTATAGTCCATAAAATGCCAATTGAGTTCATCTAGTCCTTAACTTGGATTCTGTTTGTTATGGTGGTCACTCAGGAGAGGAGAGGTGGTTGTTTTGTGGAGTTACTGGACACAAAAGCCAGCTCAGGTTGGGTCACTACTGCACTTGCACTGGTTGCTGTAAGGCTTGTCCTCAAGTGGTTTGGGTGGTTCTTGCTATAAAACTTACTGTAACATGCAAATCAAATAAGGGCTTATGGCAATTTAAATGTAAATCTATTGCAGTCTCCATCCCTGGTCCCTTTGGACCAGGCCATAGGGTTTTACATCACAGTGAACTTCTCTGATTGCCACTGCTGCAGCACGGGTCTATCCACAGACCACAGCCTGTTCAGGGGTGTATCTGCTGCAGTGTGGACCAATGCACAGCTGTGGTCACTCTCAGGTGTGCTCCACTGCTCTGGTGTGGCCTTATCCTTGGACCACAGCCCCTTCAGGGGGGTACCTGCTGTGCTGTGGCCTTGTCCACAGCTGGGTCACAAATCTGACACACAATGAGGTACTATTAAGAGAGGTAAGTCTATCCCAGCTAAAACCAGTACATTGTTAGAAGTATTTTTGGTGATTCTATTCCAGACTTTGTTTTACCACATAGATCAGCTTGTGACCAAAGCCTAACAACATAAACGAATGTAACTCTGGGTGACTTTCTTCCCCTTGTACACTGCTTTTGCATCAGATGTGATCCTGAGCCCACAGCTTGCAGCTCTTTGTACATTACCTTGGGCCTTTAGATGACTCTGAGAGGTTTTAGGCAGCTTTAGCCCTCCTGTTTGTGCAGGCTGGCGTGGCAAGCACCTGTTTGTGTACACTCAAGTGCATAGCTGCCTTCTCCCATTCTGCTCATGTCTGAGTCCCCTTGTGTAATTGTTGGGGTCACTCCTTATGGAAAAGGTACTAGGAGAAAGTTTAAGCCTAAATCAGCTGTTCTGAGCTTCTCTCCTTTTGAGGCTGTGGTATAATTCTTTAGGGTTAAGGATTTTTGACAGCTTAATTATTCTTGAGTATTTCAAATAGTCTTTGGACTCGCTTTGTTTTGTTGCATTATTATGAGGATATATTTGACACTGAGTAAATACACACTTGGTATGTTTTTTCATTGGAAGAAAAATTTAAAATTGCTAATTATTCATCAAATAAACTCTTCATAAAACACATCTGTAAGAAAAATGTTGACTCAGCTATTGCTATAGCTGCTTGAATACTCCAAATCTCTTTAATATGACACCTTGTTCCCATTTCCAACATTTTCAACTTGAAAAATTGAACAGCCAGTAATGACACTCATATTCTCTCTTTCCTCATCATGTCTCAGCTGCTCATAACCTAACTTTTTCTCCTCTGGTTCTCCTTGCCCTTCCTTTTCTCTTCACTGTTCACCTCATCTGCATTGGTGTCATATGATCTTTCCGAATGTCAAGTAAATGCAGACTGCAGTCAGCATTACCAAATTGCTTTCCTGCCAGAAAAGTCTCTTTTCATGTCCATGACCCATCATCTCACAGTTAGCTGCAAGTCATTCTGATTCCCAAATTTACAATGTATTTTCTATTTAATGAGCTATTAGACATTATGCACTTTTTAACTTCATTTTTTCTGACTAACTGCTTTCCTCCTGATAATTATAGCTTTCGAAAGAAACAATTAATTTGAAACCAATTCTGCAACAGAAGTGGCATTATTTAGATAGCATTCCTCCATCTACGTGCACTAGGGATTATCTCATTAGAATTCATTTATATTTGGAAACTCCTGGAGACCACTATATCAGTCCAATAGCCACCATGGTGTCATCAGTAACATAGACAAGGCTACTGCATGTGCTATTTTAATAAAACATAAAATGAAGGTGGATACATGGCTGGCTGGGTAGTTGGTTTTTGCTTTGTCTAAATGAAAAAAAATTAGTTTATACACTTTCTTCACCCATGAGAATGCTTTGAGTAAACCTGAGCACAAACACAAATAATGTGTTTCCATGTGTATTGCAAAGATTTGGACATTTTTGAATTGGTATGTTATTCTTTTGGCAAGGATAATATTCTGTTTCTTAGGATAATTCTTCAAATTAAGTGGTTGTCTAATAACAAGCTGGCAAAAAGTGCAGCTGACTCAGTTACAATGAAGGAGTGAGTTCAGCGTTTGTGGCTCACATGTAAGGTTCCCTTACATCCGTGTGTTTATTAAATCTAATAATATGTACTAATGCAGGCTCTATAATCCCGGTTTTGTCATTATACCTAGTTGATAGATACAAACTAAATGTATATGCAACTTGCCGAAGGATCACCTTGTGGGAAATCCTAATAATCTTTCCATGAATGCAAATATTTTTGTTTTTGGCTACTTTGAGTTCCACTTAAGCAAAATATGGAAGTGATTAATGGAAGGAAAACTTATCCATGACTCTGCCATGGAAGCTGGTAGAAATGTCCCAGCTACTGTAAAACAGTCTCTGATGGACTCCCTCCATTGGTTGCATATTGGAGCTCATACCTCATTCCCACAGTTACTTTGTGGGAACAATATTGAAAATGTTCCTGTGAGAAAATTTCCTTTCTCTGAATCTGTACATGTTAAATGCAGATTCAAAATGAATACAAGATTTATATAATTGAAAAATATGGTGAAAGGTTTAGTATTATGTAGAATCCTTGTAACCTTTGTAGCTGAAGGGTATGTTGTGTATTCCCTTCTGTCTTGGATACTGTAAGGTCACAATTTACCTGTGCATTATGCACCTTTGCACCCCTGTTCGAGAAAATAGCTAAGTGTACAGGTGAGTAATTAGTCAAGCAGATAGCTTTATGTCTCCCCTCATTTATCTGGAACTTTTTGGTTCAGTGCTGCTTTAGTTCAGTCGCAATCTTTTCTGGTTTCTTATCATGACAGGCCTAGTTCTGTCAGCTGAAATAATAAAATATTTCTCACTAGTGAATGATTCAGGTGATTCAAAGCCAGATTTTTAAAGTAAAATGTTTTTTAGTCTCCCAAACTTCCTACCCATTAAACAAAGAGATAAAATAGCCAGCATATACCAAATCCTTCCTAAGCTTTACTGTTTTACGGGAAAAAGTAAGAAGCTCTGATTTCGTGCTTTGTCCACAGCTACTCTATGAGCTGCAGATTTCAGTCTCTGTGTCTTTTTAGTGTCCTAAGAAATTGTTGGTAATTCATGGCCTCCTTCCTGGAGAGGCAATTAATAGCTGTCTGGTTCTTCTAATTTCTGTGTGTATTCTGGTCCTGACCAGAAGATCTGTATAATTTTTATAACATTTTTAACACCCAAAAATAACATTTTTTAATTTACTGACCAGGCTATTATGACTTTAAATTATTGTCCCTCCATATATATAATTCTTCTTCCTTTTATTTGCAGTTGGTACTTGCCTTTGCATGTAAAATGCATTTACAACCCTGTAAGCATAACAATCCTTAAAACATTATGCACTGACCACGTATGAGTACCTATGTGACAGTCTACATTATCAACTGAAACCATAAGACAAACATACATGGTTTTGCTGTATATAAAATATGTTCCTAGATCAGGAGTGAGCTGTGGAGTTCAGACCCACAGTGGCAATCGTAATAGCAATGTGACATTGGAAAGAATTAAAGGTACATATTTCTCTGTTCTTCCACTTTTGGGGTTGTTCTTTCTTGGCTAATTAACATTTTTTAAATTGGGGTGTGCCAAAGACTGAATCAGACCTACTGTAATGTTCTTAGGTATTGGGCTACAGGTAGTTTTGGAGGCAGAGGGAAATGGACGATGGAACTGTCTATATAATGATAAGTTGGTTCCCACAATATGACTGTTTCTGGTAGAAGTTATTGTTTGAAACTCATTGTTTGCTTTAGTTTCTCCTTTCCCCTCAGATCAGGAGAATTCTTGAACTTAATTCATTGTCATGAAATAAGTGATTGAAGCCCACTGGAAAAGGAAATAGAATAGTGGACAAACAATTTCTCTGTTTTGTTTTTATCAGCTATTGCTGAGGTTCTCCAGTGAGTCTGATCTTAGCAAAGACTTTCAGTTTTTATCCATTAGATCTCTTTTGTGACAGAGAAGAAAAGTTTCTCTGTTAAGGTACTTCAGTAATGGCCAGAGTCAGAGAACAAGTGGGACTACAATCTAACAAAAAAAGGAACTGAGAATGTAAGAACAGTACATCTTTGTACTTTGATGAATACTTTGTCAAATTCTTTCTGCTGGTCAGTGGCAGACAGTTTTTCACATAGCACTGTTACAGGACAAATGCAAATATGTCCAGGCACTGAGTAGCTGTTTCCACTTCGGAGGAAAGAAACTGTACCTGGCCTCTGCCTTCTGTTCTATTTTTGTTTTATGCTCTTTTCATATTTTTGGAAGACATTTCATTAGATTTTCCTAGAAATGTCTAACCATGCATTGTAGAAAAGAATGTCTGCCTATGATTTTCTATGGAAGCCTGGTTTGTAAGGCCTTTCATTTTTAACTATTGTAAATGCTTTCTAACATTGAAGAAAACAAGACCATAACTGGGGAACAGGAGAATGTCCATGTCCTTTCTTTTTTTAATTTAAACAGTTTTAAACTTAGACTTCTGCCCAAGAAATACTTTCTTTGAAAAATGAACCCGAATTTATTGTTCTACTACATTTTTGGTGTTTTTTTTTCTTTTTTTAAAGAATTGTTATTGAATGAAATACTGTCTTTGATTAGCAGCAACATACTAATAATTAGAAACTTTTATTTACCTATAAATACATTCTTCTACAAAAATTTGATCTCCAAGTTAAATACCCCTCACTCCAATGGATGAATTCCAATTACATCAAGTAGCGGTGTAATAAAGGAGCACAACTCCCTGATTTTGTTCATATTGGCATAATAAGTTATAGTAGTAATTTTCTGTGAGAGTTTTAATTTTCCAGTATAATATGCAGTGAACTTGTAATGGTTCCTGAACTAGCTCTAATTTTTTCAGTTTCTTTGTCATTTGAGGGCATTTCCTCATACCTTTGAATGCTTTCAAGCCTCTAGTCCTTTATCTGTCTTTGAGCATAGCTAACATTTTGCCATTACACTGACTTTCAACACCAGGCTTCCTTGGTGAGTCAAACTGATTTGTGGTCAGGGTTCAATAAAACAGGCAGAAACATTTTTAATCCAAAGTTATTTTTAAAATTAAAAATCAAATATAAAGTGAATTTTAAAATACAGTCTGTTCTTTTTATCTTATGCTTCAGCTTATCTCTTCCATTTGGTACTCTGAATTGGTTTGACTTCTGCAGTTGCTCAGAGATCTGTGTAACACTGTAGCTTTTTCAGAAAGAGCTAAAGGACTTCAGCAACAGACACTGCAATCATTAAAACCGGTTTTTAAAATAGCATCATATCCCTTCATGGTTAGCTTCACGTGTTCAGTTTCTCTGCTAGTCTACAATACTATAAAGCTTTCAGACTGAGTACTGCATACCTCCTTTTTAATTTCAGTCTCAGAGGTGACGAAGGAGGTCTAAAACCTGCTCAGATGGCCTAGATCTGTCAGAGAAAAGAGAGTCGAGCCCTTCACATAACCATTGCAGGTACTCTGAAATTCACTCTGAGAATCTCATATAACAAAAGCTTTTTGGGTGGCTGATTTTGACTGAAAGGGTGAAGGTGAAGCCACCTCTCAGCATTTTCAGCACTAATAAAAGTTGTGGTTGGAATTTACCTTTTTACTGATATTATCATATCCAGAAGCTGGATAACAGCTACAATTGTGTTTTACCACCCTCTTGTGTTACTTGATTGGCCTGAATATCCTTTTCCAGCAATTAAATTTTGTGACTTGGAATGATACAGATAGATGCAGCAGTCTCACAGGTCTCATAGTATTATGTTTCCTTGCCTGTTCAAACATATGGTAGTAATTTTATTTTTTGAAGTTATTCTTTTTAATCTTGAAGCCTCTGCTCAAAAACGTATTAAACCTCCTGGTATTTGGAGGAGAGTAATAATGGTACATCATCAAATAAAATTCCTGAGCCAGCATACAGAACCTGAAAAGAACACCTTTTTAGACATCTCCCTCTCTTTTTCAAAGACCCCCAAAAACCACAAGCTACGCAAAATTAAAAGCAAATATACCTTTAATTGTGATTTAATTTTTTTGTCAGATAATGAACCTTTGCAAAGCTACCTTTGAAATGACAGTATCTTATTTTAATGGTAAAATAAACTCCTTTAGAGACTTCAGTGTTCTGCAAAATTGAAATACTATGTATGTTACCTTGTTACTGCTTTGTGAAGTTTAAAGAAATGCTGCTTGGCT
The DNA here is from genome assembly GCA_039654755.1 of Calcarius lapponicus. NCBI lineage: Eukaryota > Metazoa > Chordata > Aves > Passeriformes > Fringillidae > Calcarius > Calcarius lapponicus. Next base: position 32,834,622 of record CM077463.1, on the reverse strand, counting down.
TTAGGTGTTGGAAATTTGGTCACAACCTACCTAAAAAGGTATTAAAGGCAGGATTCAGCTTGAGACTGACACCTAAATCTGGCGTCCAATTGCAATGGGAAGTGGGTGCTTTATTTTCCTAGTCAAGGGAGATCCAGGGTAGGATTCAGGTGTATAACATAATTTAAAACTCTCTAAAACATCTTTTCTGGCCTCCAGGTGCTGCTTCAGATGGTTTCAGAACCCTGTCTGGATCAGAATCAAAATGGCTTGCATCACATCTGCTGATCCCTTCTCTTGGGCATTTCAGATGGCTCTAGATGGTTATGTTTGGGCACTCGAATCCTGTTGCTTATCAATAGACCTAGAAAGTTGTGGAGGGATAGAATGTAAGAAAATAAAGATAGTGTAGAAGTCAGTCTCACACCTGAGGAGTTGCAGCTGTACCAATCACCAAAGATTAGGAGCAGTCCTGCCCTTAATAGGCCACAGCTGTGTCCAATAAGAAGACGAGTGCTACAAAAGAGTGGGTTAGCTGGCTGAGAAAAGAGTTGGAATTTGTTGGTTGTGCTGTGAAGAGAGTTGGGAGTTTGTTGGCTGTACTGTGGAGAAGGAGTCAGTGCTGTGAGGAGCTGCCCATGAGAGATCACCAAGAAGGTATGGAACTTTTGAAATAAGATGACAGCAGAAAATGATTCAGCTTGCTTTAAAATGCTTCTCTACATTAGATCAACTAAATTGTACTTCAAATCACAGCAAGTTGATTGAGTTGGATAACTTGCCTTAAAGGTAGCATTTTAACAATTTGTAGTGAACACTTTAAATGTGGCAAAATATTTAGGATATTTGGATGGACTCTATAGCAATGTACCAGATCAATAACATGCCAAACATTGTTTCCCTCTGTATTCATCTCTGGTGAAGCTGCACCTTGACGACTGTGTTCAGTTCTGGGCCCCTCCCAACAAGGAGTATATTGGTGTGATGGGCAGTGAAACTGGGGAAGGTCTGGAGCACAGGTTGTATGAGGAATAGCTGAGGGAGCTGGAGGTGTTTAAGCTGGAGATGAGGAAGTTTAGGGGAGACCTTTTCACAAATCCCTGACAGGGGCCTGTACCTTGGTGGGGGCCAGCTTCTTTTCACAGGCTGCTTGTGACAGGACAAGAGGACAGCGCCTCAAGCTGTGTCAGGGGAGGTTCAGGTTGGACAGCAGGAAAAATTTGTTCATGGAAAGGGTGGTTAAGCATTTGAACAGGCTGCCCAGTAGGGTGATGAAATCACTACCTCTGGCGGTGTTCAAGAAATGACTGGACGTGGCACTTAGTGCTGTGGTTTAGTGGACAGGGGGGTGATCAGGCAAAAATTGGACTCGATCTGGGAGGTCTTTTCAAAGCTATGATTTAGTTAACTGAACTGAGTACTTACATTTCAATGCCTAAATGTAGGTGCCGCAATCTTGACCGTATCAGTACCTATGTTATTGATAGATAACAGAAAGAATGGTAGCATCATGTACAAGAATAACAAAACTAATTAATGTTGGAGGCAATTTCTGCTAAAACTTTTCTTTTTTTTGTCTGTCATTTAATGATCTAGTCTAATACAAAATCCTAATGTATGAAAAAATCCCCTGCTGCCCCTTGAAATATTAAGCTCAAGTCTGAAATATGTCACAAGTTATGAGCCTGTTAATCAAACTCTTTAAGCTAGATTTAATGTTTCTGATAATGCTAAGAAATAACCAGAGATTTTTAATAAAAAAATATAATATCTTACACATATACATATAGTATATATGTTAATAAGAAAGAAATAATCAGCTTTTAAATATAGGTCTGGAAAGGGTGCTTCCAGCTTTCCTTCTAGTTTATAAGGAGCATGACATTAACTAAATTTTATTTCTCAGATCAGGTTTTGTTGCTGAGACCGTGACCCAGAAGGATTGTTAATTTCAGAGCAAGCATTTCTTAGACTGTGATGTAACAAGGAAATGAGAGAAGAAGTTTCCACAAGAATGAATGACCATATATTGAATGTGTGTAGAAATGTACTTTGAGAATTTCAGAGCAATAACCCAAATGCAAAGTCCTGAAAGAGGCATACTTTGTGTGAAGTGTTTTTGTGACAGTGACACTCGGCCTGACCTTTCAGGGCTGTGGTGCTGAACAATGATAAAAAACCCCATTTTTCTGTCCTTTGCCAGACTGATGCCTGCAAGAGAATCTTTCAATGCTTAGTCCTCACTGCATCTGCCTGTCATTAGGTGTACAGCTCTAAGTCATAACATTGTCATAGCTGTGGCAGTGGTTCATGTGTCCTGGCCTTTGAGGAGTGGGAAGTATATAATTTCTGACATCTTCTAGTGTTTTATCAAAATACTGAGGATGTTATGAGGATTTCTTCTGGGGTTTTGATTCTCTAATGATCAACTTGAATGTGATTAATTAAGCTCCTCTAGTTTTGGCTCTACTGGCATCAGTCCCCAAATTCCCACTCTGCTCATTGGCACTGGACAGCATCCATCTATGGAACTGGAAAAAATGACCATCATAAAACAAAGCAACTCTCCTTCTTTTGTCTAATGGGAGTGAGTAATTTAAGAAACACACCTGCTTTGCTGCTTCTTAGATTCTTAAGCTCTATACTACAGAACTACAGAGAATATTTTACAGAAGTAGTTTTGCTTATCATTTGTGTGGTAAAGTGATTCTTAGTGTAGACAGCAATATTTGAATTCACTTAGTAAATAAAATGCTTGGGCCCCAATTCTGACATGATTAGGCCATGTACCCTCTCTCCCCATATTGCCCTTTTTTTTTGTCTTCTTCAGAATTACTCTTTTCTCAGTAAATGCAAAGTAACTTTTGACTGTGTTTTTATTTGCTGAAGGTTGTCATGGCTCTTATGAAGAACCTGCCCTGATTCCTCCAATAGCTGTATTTGTGAGGTATTTTTCTGCAGGACACTTCTATTAACAGAGCATCAATATCTGACTAATTAGAGATGGAATATCCAAGCAGTATTTAGCAATGCAATTTTCTGACTTTTTAATTAATTGCAAAACAGGAGAAAATGTTAATTATGGTTGGAAAGATCCTAAATACCATTTTGCCATTTTTTACAATTCAACTGCAAGAAATTATGCAAACAACCAAACATATTACATTTGCAAAAAAAGGTTTCTCATGCTACTTGTAATACAGTCATAAAATGTTTTATGGTAGGTAAAATTTTAAACTCCTGAAGGAATTTGAGAGTTAGAGTTCTCAGTAAATAAACATTATCTTTCTTAGGTACTCGGTGGCCATTCCTTATAAATGTCCCCTTAAATTTTTTTTTTACAGTTTTCCTTTAGAATGCTTATACAAATAAAAAAAGAGATATATTATTTGTGGTAACATATGACAACTGTAATTGCAAACTTCAAAACCAAGGACCTAATCTGTCTTAAAATGTTGGAGTGGATAGATGCACATATATTGATGGATGCAGTTTAAAACCCTAGGGCCTGTCTATAATGGAAAGAATTAGCATCAGCATTTTGTGCAGCTGAACTGATGGTGAGTGCTATTTGGGTAAAATGAATGAGGGATGAACTTTGTTCAGCCCTGGTTCAAAGCGCCGTTACATATTGGACCAGGTTTTGACTGAGCCATGAGCCTGCCTATGGCTATAATTCCCATGAGCTGTGTGAGAACAGCTTTAAAGCAAGATGTATCTGATGGTTAGCCTATTTTTAGGCTATCTGCATGGTGGCTTTTGTAGGACCCACATTAATGAGGGTATGTATATATTGTGTTTGTAGTGAATGTCTGTCAAGAGTTAGTAAGTTCTTTCTCCATAATAAGCATTATTAAGTTTGGGCCACTATTTATTATTAAATTGTAATCTTTAGCTGGTTTGGGCAGGTTTTATTTTGGTTGCTATATAGATGTACTTAAAATCAGTCTTCATTCCTATAATAAAATAGATAGGAGATAACAGAACTTTGCAAGTTCATCTGAATACTTTCACCTTTCATTTCCTCACAAGTCTACCCAAATGAGTGCATCAGCATCATTTCCCAGAAGAAATTTTTCTACCATTACTTAATTCAACATACAATTTTATTTCATTTTCACAGCAACACAGAAGAGACCATCAGAAAAACTCACATAAAATCTTGACTTTCATCCTACTTTTACTCTAAATGTAGACCAGGAAGTCTGCTTTCTGGGAAGCTCACTTGTTGTTTTTTTTTTTTTTTTGTAGTGTCCATCTGACCTGCTGGGCTACCTCAGCAGCACTGCTTAGAGCTCATGGGAATAACACTTCAACATGGGGAGACTTTACTCAGATTTTACTTTGGGTGATGCAGATGTCTTTCTCAGAGCCAATAAACCAAATAATCCCCAGTCAAAACACTTTTTGGGCAGCAGGTCCAGCATTTTCAGCTGATGCCTGTCCATGGTACTTTATGTTGGGGATATGAAGTTCTTAGAGCTTCCATTGACCTCAGTTATAATTTTCAGTTCTGCAACTCCATGTGGGAACTTTCTGTGAGCACAAATTAAGATTGCATGTGCAAACTGTGAGACAGCCTGCATAACTTACTGTCACTTGCACATGTAAAGCGATTATGTGCATACAATTCAGGCCATATGCTGGAAAAACAACACTGTATTTTAATCGTGTTCCTTAGTTAAATCAAATTTAAACTACTTGCTGATCTATCTGCCCAGAAGAGTCCTGTTTCAGATGAGTATGATATTCTTTTCTACACTGAGCGGGTCAAAATTTGAAAGTTTTCTGGATATACAGCTTGCTTTCAAGACTGTCATGAAATCCTGGAAAAAGGAGATGAACATTACAAAGGCTTGTAATCAAGTAGTCTGCTCAGAGAAGCTAATCGCTATCTTCAAACAATCATTGCCTGAATAATATTTTTGCAGTGTCCTGGTTTGAAAGGAGGTGAGTTTTTTGGGAGTTTGTGGTCAAACCAATCAGTGCTGAAATTTGAATATTGGCACCTGGTGTGGCCACTGAGGACATGGATATGCCTCTGAGAACAGGGAGGGTTAACAGAGGGTTAAAAGCAGAGAACTCCCAGGGGAAGCTCTCTTGGTTCCGGTGGGTGTACTGTACTGATACCTGCAGTGGGTTTTTTTCCAAAGACTTGTGCAAAACATTTCCAAGAGAGAAATTTGCAGATTGCTAGTAGTGTGTATAATTTTTTTTTCCCATTTAATTCAATTGAAATTTTTGGCTTTTAGCCAAATGTAATTTAAAACAGTTTTAGGTCTTGACCACTAAACAAATTGTTGTAAGAATTGCATCCTCATTGCACAGAGGATGGGTTGGCATTTGTAGTTCAGCTTATTTAGTTCAGTGACTGTAGCTGTTATGCAGCACAGGTGACAAGAAGGTCCTTTGCCTTTGTGCATTAGTTAGAAAGCTTAGTTAGCTGGGGGATGCTGTTGTGTCAGCTAAAAGGTTAGAATTCCTGTGGACTTCTGATGCTTGAAAGAGCTGTTACAGCCTTGAGATGAAGAGATGTGACTCCTAAGTGCAAGGACTGAAATTCAATGCATTTTGAGTTGTGACATTCACTGTTTCAATCCCTAGTGAAACAATCTTGAAGCAATATTCACCTTTGCTAATCCAAGCAGAGTCTGAATCCCTTTTCCTGCACGTGGGAGACAAGGCTATCAGGATAGCTGCACGTTACCCTGAGGACCAAATCTGAGTTTTCTGCAGATGTTTTTTACTGGTTCATGAATGTATCTGAACTTGGCCTGCAAACAGAAAAAAAAAATCAGCTGATCAAATGTCTTAGAAATGTCTTAGTTTAGGAATGGTACTCCCCACTTTAGTGCTCCCACTGGGACTCTCCAAACCATGTGCTACTCATCTGCTTCTCTCTCCTGCTCCAGTGTTGGGATGGAGAGGAGAACTGGGGGCAAAAAATGTGAAGGTTATGCAATGAGATAAGAATGTTTACTGGAAACAGCAGTGAAATAAGAAAACAATCAACAACAGCAACAATGCTAATGGAAGTGGGGTTGGGCGGTACAAGAAATGAATGATTCACACAGAAACCCCCTGACAAAAAGTATTACCTGGCCACTTCCATTGTGCCAACCCTGAAGGTAGTCCTTCCCTGTCCCTTCCCCCACACCCTCACAAAAATTATGTGAGGTGGTATGAAGTAATCTCTGGGTCCTAGCTATGCCTCTTCCTGGCTATAGCAAAAATTTGCCCAGTTTGGAACCAGATTATCAAACTTTGCGATTTTTCTGTGGTTCAGGACTGACAGATTTTGATCTATCCTTTGTATGTGTTGAATTTTAAACAATTCTACAGAGGAATGTTTTTGTGACCTTTCTTGTAATTATTGAAAATGCTGCATTTTGACATTATAGTCTGGAGAGCAATTTTCAAAGTTATGGAAAATGAGAACTTGCATAGCCACACAGTTATCTATGGTGACCTGGACAATTTGTATTGACCTGCTTTAATTTTAAAGGAAAAAGTATCTCCCTTTAGAAATCTTTTCTTTAGCTGAATCTGTACCTTTTACATATTCTGTTTGATCTTATCACCTAGCTGTATTGTTGATGCCTCTGTATATTGGAAATTTACTGTCCTCTTTTGGGGATATATTCTGTGTTTCTCAAAGCAGGTGCAGTAGAGCATTATTGAGTGCCAGTGATGACTTATGCAAATTGGAATCCCTCATCTGGTCAGCAGATGATTTAGAAATCAGGCTTTGTATTTTTATAGGTCTGGACTGAAGGTACTGATTTTCAACCCTTCAGTTTGGAGGACTAAAATTTCTCCAGAAACTGAGAAGTTGGGTATGAAATGTGTTCTTTGACATGGTACTAATTAAGGTTGAAGAAAAACATACTCCATAGGTGACAACATCCTGCATTTGGAATCTGTTTGGAGGTAGCCGACTCTTGGAAAAAGGCTTTGAAGTCTTAGTAAACACCTAACACTGATGAGTAGTCCAGCACAGTGTGCAACTCTTGTGCTCTGCCTGAAGCAGAGTAACTGCTTTCAGAATCTTTATGTAGTCAATAAGATTACCCACTTCAGTTATGATGTGCCCTTCAAAGGGCTTAGGGAGGGACAGTGTCCATGAGGTGGCAGTTCTGTGGAGAAAGGTCATCCTTATATTATCAGAAAGTATTTTATAGTAAGCATTGAACTTGTGCATCTTCAAAGAGTGCCAAATAGAGGAATGTGACAACATTTAAAAAACCCAACAAACATAATGAACCCACATTGTTTTTCAGTACAGAGTTCAAGATTTATTTTTAGAAAAAAATCTGCCCTATGTGGTTAACTTGAAATACAAAACAAAATCCTGGTAATTATAGGCCAGTTAGCCTGACCTCAGTACCAGGTAAGGTAATGGAACAGTTTATATTGACTGTCATCACGTAGCACTTGCAGGATGGCCAGGGTATCAGACCCAGCCAGCAGGAGGGTAGGTCATGTTTGACCAACCTGGTCTCCTTTTATGACCAGGTGACCTGCCTGGTGGATGCAGGAAAGGCTGTGGATGTTGTGTACCTGGACTTCAGCAAGGCCTTTGACACTGTCTCCCACAGCACACTCCTGGAAGCCCACGGCTTGGACAGGAGCACTCTGTGCTGGGTTAGGAAATGGCTGGATGGCCGGGCCCAGACAGGGGTGGTGAATGGTGCTGTATCCAGCTGGTGCCTGTCACCAGTGGTGTCCCTCAGGGCCTTGTGCTGGGGCCAGTTCTGTTCAATATCTTTACTGATGACATGGGTGAGGGTGTTGAGTCTTTCATTAGTAAATTTGCAGATGACACTAAGCTGGGAGCGTGTGTTGATCTGTTGGAGGGTAGGAGGGCTCTGCAGAGAGACCTGGAATGGTTGGATGGATGGGCAGAGTCCAGTAAGATGCAGTTTAAAAAGGCCAATGCCGAGTCCTGCATTTTGGCCACAGTAACCCCCTGGAATGCTCTGGGCTGGGGATGGTGTGGCTGGACAGTGCCCAGGCAGAAAGGGACCCTGGGGGTGCTGGTGACAGCTGACTGAACATGAGCCAGCAGTGTGCCCTGGGGGCCAACAAGGCCAATGGCATCCTGGCCTGGATCAGGAACAGTGTGGCCAGCAGGAGCAGGGAGGTCATCCTGCCCCTGTACTCAGCACTGATGAGGCCACACCTCGAGTGCTGTGTCCAGTTCTGGCCCCTCAGTTTGGGAAGGACATTGAGAGCTTGAGCATGTCCAGAGGAGGCAACGAGGCTGGAGAGGGGCTGGGAACACAAACCCTGTGAGGAACGACTGAGGGAGCTGGGGGTGTTCAGCCTGGAGAAAAGGAGACTCGGGGGTGACCTTTTCACTCTCTATAACTCCCTGAAAGGTGGTTGTAGTCAGCTGGGGTTGGTCTCCTTCACCAGACAGCAACTGCTAGAACAAGAGGACATAGTCTCAAGCTGAGTCAAGGGAAATATAGGTTGGAAACTAGGAAAAAGTTTTTTATGGAAAGAATGATAAAGTACTGGAATTGTCTGCCTGGGGAGGTGGTGGAGTCACCACCCTTGGATATGTTTAAAAAAAGACTGGATGTGGCACTTGGTGCCATGGTTTAGTTGAGGTGCTAGGGCTGGGTTGGACTCGATGATCTTAAAGGCCTCTTCCAACCTTGTAAATCTGTGATTTTGTGAAAATGTTAAGGATGTCTTTCTTCTTTTGACCTTTCCCACTTCTCAGCATCATGTTGTTTACAATGTAAATACATTTAAGTATTTTAGGAAAAAGAAGCAAGACCTCAACTTCTGGAAAGAGCAGAAAAATGATGTTGGCTGCCCAAATGAAGTTTTGGCTGCCCTTCAAAAACTTTAAATCCACAAAATCTTAGATCAATGAATTTACCTCATCTAGACTTCTGAGAGGAAGTGTTGTATGTATGGATCTGTGGCCTAAGCATAGATGTTTTCTGAGCCATGCCTGTGCAAAATGGATCAAATACTAGATTTAATAATCTGCTTTTCTTTAATTGTCATTGAAGAATGTTCATTAAAAAAAAGCTTTATTTTCAAAATGTATGGACTGTGATTACTAGGGAGATTATTGAAATTGAGATTTTTTTGGTAATTTTGTTGAAGAATAAGTAAGATACAGTGGGGTGGGGTTTTTTGTGTTTTTTTGTGCCTTTTTTTGGGTTTGGCTATTTTGAGTGCTCTTAAATGTAACTGTCAAAAGAAAAGTAGCATGCTAATATGAATGATCAATAAGAAGCAAATGTTGATTAGATTTTTTTCTTGCTTATTACTGTGACTCACTTCTCTGATGTTATGGAAGGGGAAAAAGTCAGCTTCTCTTTTGAGTGTTCTTAGGATATTTATTTACAATTCAGTCTCTATCCAAAATTGTAATTTTAGGGTGTGGGAGAAGTGATTTCCAAAGTGATGGATGTCATTTGTGCATGAAGCCAAACAGATTTCAAAGTCCTTTTCATTGCCACATTGAGAACTCAGTGAGAGCTGTTGCAAGGGCAGCATGACAGAAGCAGCTCTGGCACAGTAAGGGCTGCTGGTGGTGTCCAAATTCAGCTGCTGCTACCTGGGATGCCCAGGACTAATGGTTTGTGTAGGCAGTGCCAGCAGCTGGAAGGAATACAAAAACTTTCAAAAGAGTGAACCAGAAGGCTACAGGTAGGGTCCAGCACATCAGTAGTTTTTGCTTGGAAATGCGTTCTGAAGACAATAAAATTTACTAATAAATTGGCTGGAGAGAGGTGGCAAATGACCCAGCTTCTGTTTTCAGAACTTTTGATCCTAAACATATAAATAAGCAAAACTTTTACTGATATGTAAAAAGAAAATAGTCTAAAGTTATAACTGACTGTAGAATTTGTTGGGAATTAGATGTGTGGCAGCAGAGGTGTGTGTGGCTGTTCCTTTCTCCCTCCCATGGACCACTCACGTCAGTGTTACCTGCTTTGCTTGCTCCCCACACAGAGCTGACCTTGTTCTGGCTGGCCTTGTACTTTCTCATTTCTTTGTCTGTGTTAAAGCCAGCTGGTTCTCTCTATGGAAATTCACAGCCAGGACCCTTTCAGCAGATGTCTACATGGCTTCTGCAGCTCTTCTCTGCCCTTCTGTGGCTTTATTAGACTTTTCCCTCACATTACAAAGCGAAAGCTGGGTTACTCAACTTTCTTGAAGTGTGTAGCAATTTGAAGGCTATTTATAGTTGAACTTCAGAGCATATGGAGTGAGCATAGCCAGAGTATTTATGACCTCCAGATCGCTGGCCTTTCTTCACTCAACCCCCAGATTTACGTAAGACATTGTAGCCTTTTATTTTTGAACCAGGAGCTGTCCTGGTGCATTATACAAGAAGGTTTTCTCCTGGAAACTGCAGATAAGTTAGGCTGCTTTCCAGCAGCATAACTTTATAGAAGTTTTCACACAGTTTATAACAAGATTATAACTGTGAGAAGGATAATGTTTGTTTAATGTGTAAGGGAGACTGAAGTCAGGTTTGAGATGGTATCACCCACAAGATGAACTGAGAAGTCAAATAATAGCATTGTCAAAAGAGTGCAGCAAACAATGTCTCTGTCTCTACCAGCTTTGGTAAAAACGTTTGAGAATATATACTTCCTACACTTGTTATTGCATGAGAATTCTTGCTGCTTTAGCAGAAGGTGGGCTCAATTTGCACCAAACCAGGTGTTAAGACAGTGGCTTGTATCAGTGACTGAGCAGAAATACACATGGCTGTTTAGCTGCTGAAAAAGGCTGGTAAACACCCTGGAATATCTCAGAGAAAACAGTAATCTCTGCAGAGATTTATACTTTTTACAGCTCAGATTTTAAAACTGCTTTCTGGAAACTTGGGATAGTCTAAAAGACCTCCGACCTATGTTTGAATACTCAGGGTTCAAAACCTCAGTAAAAGTGTTTCTAAATGTACTGCTTGCAGAAGTGGCAAAACTTGGAGATCTTTGGCCCAGCTTGGTATTTGTACAATTTTGTTTATACCTGTTTTTATTTTAAAAAATAAAAAATTAAAAAAATAAAATTAAAAAAAATTCCTTAATATTTTTAGAGTTAGCAAGGATCTTGACAAAACCTCATGTAAACATCTTTCTCTGCTTACTTGCACTAATCTGAGGGAAAAAAAAATCTTTGTAAATGGACAGTAAACAAAACTGTTTCTCTTGGATGAGCATATGATTTTGATGAGCATTTTGAGTATCTCATTCAGTGCATACCAGAAGATATCTGGGTGAAGGAATTACCTGTACTCAGGACTTCTAAGGCAATCTCATTTCCCCTGTGTAGGGACACATTCTTGAGAGTATTTTTCAAACAGAAAAAGACAAATTGTCCATTGTAGGTAGGAGACAGATTCCTCTGTGATATAAATTGACTGAGATTCCCAATGAAAGTTGAAAGTGGAAAAAACAAAGTAACTGCTACCACAGAGTATCAACTCTACTTCATTTTCATGCTTTTGGAAAATGACATTATTCTGATAGGAAACTGAATAGAAAATTTTCCTTTGAGTTGTTCCCTAAAGTCAGAAATCTGTTTTGGAATTCAACTTGATGTTTTTAAGAGAACAAGTAGGTATGGTGACTAAGGTGGACTTCTGGTCGTGGAAAGTACTTAGTTTTGGGTTCAGTGTAAGCAGTTACTCTGGAATGGGAGGCTGCATAATATTGTCAAAAAGACATTGTAGGAGAACTTCTACATTCCCTGGCTAGTTCCTTGCCATCTGTCTGCAGTGTTGTGACCACTTCTAGTTAATTATTCCTTCAGGCTCTCAACAGATCCTGTTCCTTCCAAGGTGATGCCCTGTGGAGGTTATGGTTTTCTTCAGGCACTTGGCAGAGCATGTTCTCTTAGCTGGGGATCTCGCTCAAACTCTGATAATTGAAAATAGTGTCACAACTCCTAGGTGTTTGTCCCATACACTTAGCAATGTGGGTTGAAGGGAATATATTACAACATGCTTTCAGGATTCTGTAGATTTTTTGTGAGTGTAACTGAGAACTGATTTTGATTCAAGGTGGTGCTATTGATCACTGTTTATCTGAGCTTGCATTTTAACTGTCTAGGAAACCAGTAAGACAAGAGGTGTACCAGACTGTAAATATTCAACCCAAATAAGGTGGCATGTTTCTTCACATAACAAAACTAGATAACAAGAATATTACATAAAAAGATGGAGGTCTCTCTTGGGAAGGGCCCTGCAATTTTCTTGGTCTCAAGATAAATATGACAAGTAAGGGGCATATGTAGTTCATGATGTTTGGAGGGTTCAAGCTTTGTAGTAGATCAGCTGTTGTCAATGCAGGAGTGATCAGCTAGGGATGGGGAAATTTTGAAGTGCCCGAGGTTGGACAGAGTGATGGAAGAATATGAAAGAAATATGGAGGAATATGAAAGAAATACTGATGGGTCTTGTAGAGAGGTGGAGGGTATTCTTGGCATGATTTCTGGTGGAGGTGCAGAACTGCCTGCTGCAGATTATTGTAGGCTCTAAAAGTGTACTTGACTCCAGGAATGGTCACTTCATGAAGAAATTTCCACAAAGTTCTTACAAAAAATAAAAAATGCCATCTCTGCCTCAAGAATTAACTGAGATGCAAATTGCTAGAATTTGTGAGCATGGGGAAATGATCACTGCATATTTGCCCTCTTACAAGCTCTGAATAAACTTCTTACAAGGCTCCTGCTTTTGATGACTGTTAGAAACTATTTCTGGGGGGAGATGTACTTTCAGTCTCATCCTGTACAACAGTTCTCATGAGCAGGCAGACTGGATTTTGAGAGAGACACCTGTGAAGAGTAGACTGCCCTCTGGTAGGGGAAAGGACTCTCTTGTGTCTGCTTTCTGTGGATCATGAAGCTAAGTAAAATTCCTCAGAAAATATTTGAATTCTGCAGGAACTCTTATTAAAGGAGTTGTAAGCTTGCTATTTGGGAAAATACTAGGATAAAAAGCATTATACCACTGTTGTGTTTTTTCAGTTGATTTTCTCTTCTACTAGAAGTAAATTTTGAATTATTTTAAAAGAATCATAACAAATGTTTCTATAAAATGCTGGATTTTAATCACAATTTAAGATGCTCATTTAGACTGACAAAACCTTGCTGCTTCTTAACTCTAAATGTGATTAATGTTATTTGCAGTATTTTTCAAGACTTTGCATTGATCCATTTTTCATGGTAACTGAGGTGAAAGCCAACTGAAAATAGAAAGCATCAGTGACAATGGTGGGAAAATCTCACACTCTAGACAGCAGTCCCAACTAAAAATAGAAGGAAGAAACCAATTTTTAACACAGTTTAGATAATAAAAGGTTATCATTGTCAAAAAAGACCTTACAAGCTTACACTTAAACTTCTGTTTTGCTCAGTCAAACATGGATGGAACCAACTTTTCAAAATGCTTACTCTTTTTGAGTAGGGTTTTAAACTTTGGAATTAGTTTTCCTCCTTTTTTTTTCATTACGTCAAAAGCTCTTACTTTTGCATTGCATATAGTTTGTCTAGGTACAGATCTAAGATTTCATGATGCCTAATGGGACTCAAAAGTAAGCAGTCTTTAAATACTTTGAATGGATGCATGAGATTTTTATTGTTGTCTCTGGGATTAGCCATACAGCTCTTATGGAAATTTTCCAAGGGACTTCGGAAATCAATACCTCAGGAGTGACCAGAGCATCAAGGTGTGCCTATATGCATTTTTTTATTTCTGCATACTATGACAGTCTTACTGGGGTGGAACAACTTGTTCCCATTTCAGTCTGCCAACTGTGAGTTCCCTTCAGAGCTGCATTAGGCTGCAAATTTTGTCCAGTCTTCTCTTATGGTTTTGGTTTATCAAACATAAGATTACCAGTGAGGTTCCTCTATAGATGTCATCATAGGAGTTCTACTTACATGTGAGCATTTTGCTAATTTTTTATTAATCATTAAACATGTTTTGACTTCCTCTCTGTATAATTATTGCAAAAGAGAAAAATACTATTGTGTGATGTTTACATCACTTCTTCACAGCCTTTTCATACTTTTCATACAGTCCTTTGGAAAGGGAATGATAGAAAAGATGACTGAACAACAGTATGAAATAATGTAGCATCGACATTTGGAGATTGCAGTTTACACAGGGTAACCTTTTTATTTTAAATATTCTGAGATACATTCTTACTTGAATTACAGGTTCAGTGATGAGGTAAGGAGAGGTTGAAATATGAAATGGGTTGAAGTCTGGGAAACAGATTTGGTTGGGGATAAAAAGGGATTTTTGAAAACATAAAAATGTTCTTAGGTTTTAAGGGAAACATCCATGTATTCAAGCCTACACAATGTTATAGAAATGAAATTAGTTGAGTTTTACTTTAAAGTGACATTTTTATTTTGAAGTAACCTGAATTATAAAATGATTGAAAAGTGTGACACCAAAACCATAAAAAATGCCCTTTTGAATATGACAAAACTTAAAATTTTAACTAGAAGTTTTGTAATTTATGTTTGCTGAAGAGAAACCCAATTTCTGTTTTATTCTATTTTTCCCCCTCTTTATTGCTTCACCTATGAACTCCAATATTTGTACAGATTTACTGAAAGTCAATTATGTGGGGCCTTGACTTTTTATACTAATTTAAGTGGATACAGTGGGGTTCTTTTCCCACATATATGAAAATCATGAAAATTTTTTTTTGTGCTTGTTGGTAGTCATGCAGTTGCTTGGGATCTAGCTTGTGTACCCTGGTGTTAACTTTCTATGAGTTCTCTTCCCAAAGTACTGAGGGATGAAAAAAGAGGTTTGAGGAGCTTTCCTCCTTGTTCTTTTTCACTCACTTTGCAGATGGCTTTGTAATATGGAGAACCTTATGGTGCACACTACAGCATTTCCATCAATGTCCCATTCAACAGTTATTAAAAGTGAATATATGTCATGACGCTGTCCCATGCTGCACACCTATGATCAATCAATCATCTTACCTTCTAAATTCTTTAAAGTTACTCATACAGTAAGAGTAATGTGAATAGTTCAACCCTGATACTTGAAGTTCTATTAAAAGTACCCCTAATTCAAATAAGTCAGATTTACCAAATCAAGTCACTTTGAAAAATCTAGATTTTTCTTAACATTGTTTTGGATTAAGAAGTATTCTGAAAATCTCATGAAAAATAATTTTATATAGTAATATTTTTATCTGGGATCAGTAGTATCTGTGATTCCATTAGAAACAGCACCATTGACAGGAATTACTTTTAGAATAATTTCAGATGAGCTAAAATGATTTTGTGTAATTTTCATTAGTATTTCAGACAGTGCTGCATCTAAGGCCTCACAGATCATGTTGAGTTGTAAGGAATCCATCAGGATGATCTAGTCCAACGCCTGGCTTTGTGGAGGACACCCTAAGAATCCCATCATGTGCTTGAGAACATTGTGGAAATGCTTACTGAAGTCAGACAGGTTCAGTGCTGATAGATGTTGGATAGGTAACTAACTTATAGGGTGTTACATCATCTGAATTTGAAACTATTCACCTTCTGAGAATATATGTCTAATCTAGATGAAATTTAATATTAGGTTATTTAATGAGATTGAAGACTTGGTCAAATATCTCTAAATCGCTTCTAAGCAGACACACCTTACCATGGAAGCTTATGAGTCCTGTAGATATTGTAGATTTTATGCAGACTAGTGGAGAGACTAGAGATCTTTTAATTTTCTATGTGCATTCCTTCAGCCCAACTCATTCCAACTTAATATGAAATGGCATAATGTACTGAAAAACTGTTATTATTTTTGGTGAGTGGCATGCTAATTTTAAACACAGCAGTAGGCGGGAGTATTTCATATGGTGTGCATTGGCCAACCTGTGTTGCATGTTCTTGTCATCTGCCTGTTTTAGCAAGTGTCTCACCTAACATTGCTTTGAGCCTGGAAAATTTTATGTCAGACTCCTAATTTTCTTAGTATATTGACATCCCCTGGCTTTAAACTGAGCTGCCAGTAATTATGGATTGCTCTTGTATTCTGTTTACAGAGAAGATGGTCAGGAAACACTTCTAAATTATACCTTTTTTCAAAGTAAGTATTTAAGTTACCTCAGTGCTTAGAGCTTCCTGTACAATTATTTTCAGACATACTCATGAGTGTATTTGTGAATAGATTTAGAAAAGGCTTCCACTTGGATACTTAGATTTACTGAATGACAGAATGAGATGGCTTTGTAGATGAGAGGGGAAACCAAATATATTCCTCTGCAAATTATTCAGGCTGACAGAAGGATCACTGAAGAGACAAAACTTGTCACATCCTATATGATTTAGGCTAATATCTATTTGACCAATCTGCACCCATATCTGTATTAAATGGTTCATGATACTTATAGGCATTCTGTTTCTAACTAATCTGTCTTCAAAGCTTTCTAGTTCCTTGTTATCTAAACTTGAGAAATTCTCTGAATTTGCCTGACATAATCCTAGACATTTTGATGAGTGTAAAGCTGTAGATTACAGAAGCTGGATTCCACTGCTACTTTTGTCTACGTTTATATTGAGGCATTGCTGCCAAACTCTGAAGAAATATGTTTGTGTTCAGTGCAATAGATGAAAACTATCTGTAGACTAATGTTTTTCAGTGATAGTTATGATATTGTTGTGTCAGCATTGCTATTCTAGCATGAAAGATCACCTCATCTTTCCTGAAACTTCTCACGTATTAGTAAAAGCAAATCAAGACAAAGGAAAATTTATTTACCTTCCGAAAGGCTCTCTCTTTCTTATAAGTTCAGTTAAATTTATGAGACAGTTTACAAATAAAATACAGTACACATCTGTATTGACCAGTCAAAGAGTTTTAAAATAGTATTCTTATTTAAAATAGGTCTACATAGTCTGTGTTCCATTGTTAATGTAATTGACTGTAGTTTTCCATGGGGGGCACACGATTGTTAAAAACTCTTAACATCTGAAGTGGCATTTTATTATTTAGCGTATGTTGTTAAGATACTTATTTTTCTCTGTCAGGTTGTTTTTTCACCTTTCTCTCTCCTAAAGTTTTCTGGTTTAGAATGTGGATTTGCTGCATAATCTCATGTTTCACAAGAGCGTGGAAAGCAATTAAGAATACTTTTGGACTGGTTTGGCTCAGAAAAGCCTTCCCCTGAGATAATTTCATGCTGAAAGCAAACTCTGATTCTTGGCAGCAGAAAGAATTGGACCTTTTAAAAAGCAGGCTCCCAGTAAGCACAATTAAGTTATTCGACCAAGCGAAGGTTGAATTTAGCCTCTCAAATAAACAATTCTGCCAGCTGCATCAGTACTGCACTGGTCCCAAATTCCCACTTCTTTGATCTGACATGGCAAATTCATGGAGAGGAAAAGGCAAGATTCTGCATTTATTTGATAATCTGTCAGATGGAGTACAGGCTGAGGCCAGCCTCCACAGTTTTCTGTAGTGTCAGGGGACTTATGTGAAGGTCATGGGGAGAATAAAGAATTTCTCCCTAAATTCATTTGTATGTATTGCCACTTGGACTCTGCATCTTGTGAGTCTTCCTGCCTTTTGCTTGCTTTCCTCTGTGCCAAGACTCCCATTTGGCATACCTTTGGTGCTGTTTCTACACCCTTTTTCTGGATTAGCTTGTGAAAGAATTACAGGCTGTGCCTGTGTGACACTTCAGAGGGAGCAGTGAGATTGTCCCTGTCACTGAGTCATGGTTACAGCTTGTGTGCGGACTCAGGAAGCCAAAGCTGATGTGATGTACATGCTTCTGCTGGTGATTGTTTATTGTAGGTTCAGAGGAACAGAAACCTGGTGAGAGTGTCCCTCAGTGCACCCTGAAGCACCAAAAGCAGGCAGAAAAGATGCACTGCTGTTGTTGAACTATCTCACTCCAAATTTTAAAGCTTCTAGTAATACTGTGAGCAGTCTTTGTGTGGTATTCATAGCAAAAATATAGCTATGAATGAAATAAGCAGTTTGTGCATTTAGTATTTCTCCTGATGGTAAATTCTCCCTAATTAGTCCTCACACATAGTATCATGTCCAAGTGCAAAAGAATTAAGCAGCTCTGAAGCCTGCAAGGCTGTAGAGGAGAGTCTGGGTTCTTGGTTCTTTTCCCCGTCCATGAGCAGCTCTCATCTTGGACAAGAAACCCCATTTTCATTTCAGTTAAACTAGGAAAAGGTGAGATAGAGGGTAGCTAAGGAGATGAGGAAAACAAATCTTTATTCTGAAATATAATCTTAATAACATTTAGTAACTTTAGTGATTTTGTGATTTGGTTCTGTGCCTGGTTCCCAGAAAAGCTGCTCATTTTTCTTAGGCACTGTGCAATGATAAAGCCAGGTCTGAGTGAGCTTTCCACAAAGGAGGTTATGACAGATCTAAGCTCCTGTGTGCCAAAACACCTCTCAATATGTTGTGCTTCTAAAATGCTCCTTGAGAGGAACAATGTGGAGGGATAGAATGTAAGAAAATAAAGATAGTGCTGAAAGCAGTCTCACACCTGAGGAGTTGCAGCTGTACTAATCACCAGAGATTAGGAACAGGCCTGCCCTTAATAGGCCACAGCTGTGTCCAATAAGAAGACGAATGCTACAAAAGAGTGGGTTACCTGGGCAAAGAGAGAGATGGAGTTTGTTGGCTGTGCTGTGAAGAAAG
Source organism: Calcarius lapponicus (assembly GCA_039654755.1). NCBI lineage: Eukaryota > Metazoa > Chordata > Aves > Passeriformes > Fringillidae > Calcarius > Calcarius lapponicus. The sequence goes on along the minus strand of CM077463.1, from coordinate 32,815,973 downwards.
TTAGAGTTTGTTGTCTGTACTGAGAAGAAGTCAGTGCTGTGAAGAGCTGTGCATGAGAAATCACTGAGAAGGTATGGAACTTTTGAAATAAGATGGCAGCAGAACAAAACTTCAGTGGTGTATTGAAGTTACTCAGAACCATAATGAGAGAGTATGTCAGTGCAGCAGACAATGAATTGTTACTGACTGCTTCAGAAATCCAAATGTCTTAAAAAATTTAACATTATTCTTTTGCTCTGGGCAGCTGTCATAGTCTTCCTGTGGGTTTTCCCAGGTCAGTGAGGGCCATCAGACATATCCAGAGGATGTGCAGTTAAGCGCATCCACCTTAGGTGCTTTGAGACATCCTGCAGATGATCTGTACCTTATCCTTGTTAGTCTTCAAAAACAAATCTTTCCATTAAAGGGTTCTGCTGAGAATGTCTTAAAATTTGAAGAGGATTTTTTGTGTCAGGTTTGTGACACTCTACCATAAAGATCACTTCTCTCTCTAAGAGAACAACACATGCTCTGTTTCATTTTTCTTTTGCACATGTAAGAGGAAATCTGAAACAAATAGTCAAACTTCTGCAGAACAACTCCAAACACTATAACTGTGGATTCAGTGTTTTTCTGTAATTTTATTTTAGAATCAACCTAACTTTGTATTAAATAATAAAATAAACTCTATTTTTTGAGCTTTGTGGTTGAAGTTTTAAAAATACATTCAATTGAAACATCTCTTTGTATCCCTGTAAGATGTACAAGTTGCAAGCAGAGAATAGAAGTTATGGTGGCAGCTTTGTATTTCAGGTTTTTCTTGCTAGAACTTGGTATTACACCAGGTGTCTGGGGATTGTTTTTGTTTTAGTTTGTTTTGTTTTACTTTGGTTTTGTTTGTTTTTTTTTTACACTTGCTACTTAGCAAGTATTTATTTTAATTCTGTAAAAAGAAAAGGTTTGTCAAGTAGCAATTTGTGAGCTTTATTTCAAGTATTCTGTGGATATTTTGTACAGGATGGAATACAGCAGGCCATCTGGAACATGGAAATGGAACATGGAAATTCATATTTAGTGGCCTTAACAGAGCCACTGGTATTTTCATTTGATTTCTGCAACCCATAAAAAGAAAGTGACCTCATTCCCAGTTCATCTTCACGGCAGTGTCTATCTTGTGCTCTGAACTGCTGAAATGACTGTTACAGGGGTGCTTCAAGGGCACAGGGTAGAACAAGGGATAGAGATTGGATACTCTTTCACTAAGGACAAGGATTAGGTGAGAGTTTCAGTAAAAAGAGAATTCAAGTAGATCTCTCAGATCCTATTAGGTTAATGGACCTTGCTAGCAACTTAAAGACTAAAAAAAAATATAATCACTTTCTCATATGGGACCTCTTCATGTCAGCAGCATGAAGAGCAGTCCTGTGTACTTGATTTGAAGCATCAACAGCTCTCTTGTATGTGTAACCTGTTCAGGAATGTGAGAGGACATCGCATTTAAACAGTGTACCATGATGGGAGAACTGGAAAAAGATGAGGTTTGAACTGTAATCCTATATGATTCACCTAAAAGTACTTCAAGTAGGATTATGTTTGTACTTCCATATTTTATGTCCACTAAAATATATAATTATATATTAATATAATAATAAAATAATTTTATTATTTGCATTTGTTATGGGGATAAATGTTATTCAGAGAAAGCTATCATTAGTCTATAGGCTTAGACACAAGATTTCAGAGGTAACAGAACAAGTATGCTTTAATATTGAGTTGAGCATTATAACATTTACTTGGTTAAATTTATTTCTAAGTTGTGATTATGATAGTGATTGTGGCCTGTGTTAAAATGTCAGAGTACTCCAGAGAGTGAGAATAAGATTTGAGATTTCCAGAATGAGTGATTTTTTTTTTTCTCCAGGAATGAGTGAAGATTGCCATAAAGCTTACTGCAGTTTATTTAGAAGCAGTTTCTTAATTGCTCATATATAAGATGTGTAGTGGGGCATATAATGCTAACATGTGTTCCAAGAATTCTTGAAGTTTTTGGTTGCCAATAAATGCCATAATAAGGAAAAGCTCAAGATGATTAATGAAGTAAAATCTGTGGTGACTAATCTTTATGTAAATAATTAAAGAGTAGTTTTGGTCTGATCTTGGAGCGGAACAGATGTGCACCTTGGTAGTGCAAATTTCCATGCGTATTCTTCCTCTTCTCTTAGCTGAGAAAATAACTAATGTCAGCAGAAAAGGGCATCCGTTTGTTTGTGGTCGGTGAATCCTTAAACTCTGAAATATCCAGATGGTTTTGAGGGTTATTATTACTGCAGAGCTGAAAAGAGAATTATCCATTACCTGCAAGATTGTTCTCAAAACAGCAGCAAAATTTCTTAAGTAATATTTGGCAATGCATAAATTGCTAAAATGGAAGTATTTGAACATTGACAGTGAAACCTTATTTGTATTTATTAATGCTAATTTTAACATGGATAGACATCACTCTGCTTTCAAACTAATGGAAGCTATTTGCTTCTAGTTAATTTACCAGCATGTATGCTGCATCTTACAGAAAGATAAGAAAGAGATAGGTTATCACTTAGACTTAGGACCATAAGATTATGGGGTAATTCAGGAGAAGGGACCTTGAAGTCCACTTCTGCTCAAAACATGGTCAGATCTGAAGTCAGACTGAATTGTACAGAGCTTTATCTAGTATTGTCTTGAAAACATCCAAGGGGAAGTGCTGCACAGCCTCTCTGAGCAACCTGCTCCCCTGCCTGGCTGCCCTTAAGGGTGAAATTTTTTATCCTTAAATCCATTCTGAACCTTTTGTTTCAGGTTACATCCATTGTCTTTTTTTCTTCATCCCATGAAGATCTTGGCTCCATCTGCTTGTTAACCACCCTGTAGGCATTGGCAGGCTGCTGTTAAAAAACCCTCAAAGTTTTTTATGTTAAGCAAGCCCTGTCTCTCATTGTAGGGAAAGTGCTTTATCCTCAGGCATTGTGGGGGCTCTCTGCTGAACTCCCTCCAGTTTGTTCATGACTTTCTACTATTGGGCACAGTTAGATGAAGCCTAGTGAGTGCTGAGTGGGGGATTAAGGGAGGATGATTACTTCTCTTGATCTGCTGGCTGTACCCCTACTAGTAAGCCCACGAGGCTCCTAGCCTCTGTCTAGGGCACAGATCTGGCCCATGCTCAGCTGCCCACCAGGGCAGTTTCTGCAGAACTTCTTCCCAGTTTATCCCTCCCCATCCCAGGCTTCAGCAGGGTGGGCTTCCTTTTGCAGGGCAGCACCTGGCTTTTCTCCTTGCTGAATTGCTCACAGTTCTTTTCAGCACATTTCTCTAGCCTGCCTTCACCTCTCTGGAAGGCAGCTCTGCCCTCTAGCATATCAACTGGCCCATCTCTCTTAGGTGTTAATCTTCAAACTAGAGGAGTGTGGACTCCGCTGTCTCCTCTGCGCTAGTGACAGAAACATTGAGCAGGACAGGTCCTAGGCTAGAACTCTGCAGTTCTCTGTGGTCACCAATTGTTATGGTGTTGTTGAGGGTCCCCAGGACAAGGTGAGAGATGAGAATTGACTCCAAGTTCTCAGAAGGCTGATTTATTATTTTATGATATTATATTATATTAAAAGAAAATGATATACTAAAACTATACTAAAGAAAGAGAAAGGAGACATCAGAAGGCTAGACAAGAATGAATAATAAAAACCTGTTAGAGAGTCTGACACAGCTGGCTGTGATCGGCCATTAATTAAAAATAATTCACATGCTGGGCAAATAATTCTCCAAATGACATTCCAGAGGAGCAAAACATGGAGAAGCTGAGGCTTCTCATCTTGCCAGGAGAAGAAATCTTGGCAAAGGGATTTTTCATAAAATATCACAGTGACAGTTCTCTATTTCTTACTTGCCAGAATCTTGCACCCCACTGTGGCATAGTCAGTACAGCCATGGCTGCCACCCACTATCCCAGCCCAGGTAGCTCTGTCCTGTCAGTGAACAGCAGATGCTGGCAAGCATTGCCCTGCCTGGCCCATGCACAGGGCCACCTCTAGCCCGGAGTTCTTCGTGACGCCCTCAGTGAACTTAACTGCTTGTGTCCTGCCATGGTGCCCTTACAGCACACATCAGGGAGCCTTGGCAACTGTGTAATGAAAATTTTCAATCATATCTCTTGAACTACTAAAACATTTTGGGAAGTTAATTTGTCACTTTTTAAGACAGGAAGGTATTAAGGAATTAAATGAAATTTTATTTATAATTCTGTAATAAATCTCTGAAGAGATTAATATTTCCCTGTTCAATATTTGCTTTTGTATGCTGTTTGATGATCAACCCCTTGAAATTTTTGTCTTAAGAATCATGAAGGTGGAAATGATGGAAAACTGCTTTCCATGAATGCTACTATTAGTGCTTCTACAATATGCAAGAAGTTTTTTTTAAATAATATGATTATAACAATTATGACAGTCTGATGTTCTATGTAAAGAAATTTGCTTAATGAATGATTAATTTAAATGTAAGTAACAGCAAGGAATAGCAAATAATTTATAAACATAAGTTTTCTATGAAAGTGAAAAACGAAAAGGAATTTCATTCAGTGGTATAGCTTAGTTCTGAAGCGCTGCTTTCAGATTTTTATTTCATTGAATGAAATTATGTTAGTCCATAGTCATTACTGACAGGTTGAAGTTCTGTAGAGACCTGGGTATGGATTTTTGGCATGACAAGCAGAGTGCAGGTGGACTGAGCAGAGCAGGTGTGCTTGCTTCAGGGATCTTGTTCCAACAAGTATCCTAGCTTGAGATCCTGATTCACTCTACTTTTGAAACCTTGGAGAATAGAATGCATCAATTCCTGCCTCAAATTTAGCAGTGAAACTAATGTTTACCCTATGTAAACAGTTGATAAATTACAGATACCAACCAAATATCGATTCTGTAAAGGATTAAATTTCAAATTAATTTTAGATGTCCATAAGAAGAGCTTTATGAAAGGATTTAAAAATCCAGAATGTATTAGAGCTGGTAACTAACATTTAAAGTAATTAATTGAAGCTTGTGATAATGTAATTGTATATTTGAAGGTAGCAGTAATATATATTGGAGAGAAATGGTATGATCCCAATGACCTTTCTGTTCAGTCTCTTAAAACACAGTATTAGCCATCATTTCTTATTTGTAAGAGGTAGTCACTATATTCCCTTGTTAACATCTTAACTCTTAATAACATTCTGAATAACTGTGGGATTCACTGCTCATGCTAATTTTAATAGGACGTTGTTATTGCTGGCTAATAAATGTTTCATGTTTAGAAATCTGCTTTTTCTGCTGATCTTTTCATTAAGTGAAAGGCTGCTTAAAGGAGGTTCTGAAGAGCATCAGTTTTTATGGGGTGATAGTTACATTATTAGTCTTGCTGAATTAGATAATTAAGGGGACAAGCATTTAAATAGTTTTCAAGATTATTGGGCAAATATATTGCAGGAAAACAGCTGCAGTTAAAGGCTGTAGAAGATTTCTAGACCATCACATTTTGCAAAGAAATCAACTTGATTTTATAAGAGCATATTTCAAACAATCAAGTGGTTTTTGTAATATCTTCTGTTTCAGTATAAGCTGAACTTTGTAGCTTGCCACAAATAATGTCTATGTAAGTTGATAGGGCGCAAGTTTGATGTTTGGTTTTTTTCCTGGGTATGAGGATGCTTTGGCTTCTGGGCTTTTGTTCTTTTTTGAGAGAGAAACATTCAAGAAGTCAAGCTGATAACAAGCCAGACTTGTGCATGACACTGCTTTATGAGTTAAATTATTCCTACAGGTTCAATATTGACTAAATTTGCCCTTCACAAATATGCACTCTTTGTTAATATGCAGTTTACAATGTGCTAATGTTCCCACAAAGCCCACTGAAGTAGAGCAAATTTTCCCACTGCATTAGTACAGGATTCTGTCTTTGAATAATTTTATTTCAAGTCAAATAGCTTTTTAGCTCTACTGCATCAATATAACTAGTATTTATTGTTTTGCAAAACAAGTTGTTGCTGTTTCCCATTAGTCATCTTTCTGCCTTGCTGACTCACTCCAGCTTTTTTCCTGCTCTCTCAAACCATTGACATTCTCCTAAAGATTTTGCAACTGAATGTAACAATTTGCCTTTATGTTCAGTTTTCACTCTCTTTTTGCTATCATGGATAAGTGGAGTCATACAGGGGAAGCTGGTTGAGGATGACAGCTGAATACAATTTCTGTCTTTATGTAGAAAGGAGCAAGCACTTTTTTTTCTCTATTTACTCTGCTCAGAACAGGAGAAATTTCTATTTCTTGTATTGTTACATGACCTAGAGGAGCTGTGGACACACGCGTTGTTCCACATACGTGGCCAGCACAACAGGTAGTGCTGTGCCTTGCAATGACTCCTGGCCTGGTTTGGTGTCCTTGCTCCTTAGGTGATGGTTTATGGCATTGATAAATTAATATCCTTTGGAGGAATACAAGCTTATCTGCTCTACATAGAGCAATGTGCTTAAAGCTAAGAATATGTTTAGATGAAATGAATAGTTTAGGTGCTGGGCAGAGTTATTTGTGTGCGGAAATGTTTTCTGCTCTTGTCTGTCCGGAGCACTGTAGGAAAATACGAGATTCTCAGTGTAATGAATATATTTTACCACTAGATGGTATTGTTATATGAGATTAAGTATTTGCCTTGTGCCAGGGGATGCTGAAGGCAAAAGGACTTCTAATGGCTGTTAGTCTATAGGAGGGTGCCAGTGGTGGCTTCTGAGTGAATGGCAGATGGCCCCAGGAATAGCAGTTAATTAAACTATTATTTAAGATTCTTTTTCCACCTTATAGCTTGTAGGCTTCTTTGAATAATGCGTCTTTGTGAGTAAGCTCAATGAGTATGCTGACTAAACACTGGAAATTGGAGAATGTCTTCAGTTGCTTTCATAGTTTTCCGTGATGTTTTCATCTTGTCTCCACTAAGGATCTGATTTTCATTTAAGCATATATCTGCTTGACAGAGTGTTTTTTTCAGGAAATACTGAAAAGGAAGGTGAAGATACCTGTATGATCAGGAACATAAGACATGACTTTTAGCCTGAGTCAGGCAGTGATACTCATGTGGTTACACATCTACTTCTTAAAAATCCAGGGAGGAAGTAATGTGAGATGTATTCAATCATTTAGCCAAATTATTATGCATCTTATTTCTTAAAGAAAAAGATAACAAGAATTAGCAGCTGCTAATTGTTTGTGTTCTTAGGATGCTTTGTTCTGTGAAGTACCAAGAAAGTCTGCATAAACTCTTTTATCTTGCTGTTGTGTGAAAGGTATTATTCATTTAACTCTGGATAGGGAAGCAGCTCTGAACACAGCAAAGCAGGCTGCTGCTTTCATTTGAAAAACTCGACATAAAAATGGAGAAGTATTTTGTATTTTTTATAATGGCTTTGACACTTCCTTACAGCTTTGTTTTCTTAAAATTTTTGAGATAAAGTATTTTATACTTCGGCTGATTTGGAGTTTAAATTGCTTTCTTATGACAGGCTTTGCTTGAGAATGTGCTGATTTCCTGTTTGAATCACAGGTAGATGTATTGCAGGATCTCAGTGCTGTGACTGACATTTACACTGTTCTCATGTTGTTGCTGTGGCAGTGCTACGCTGCTGCAGTTTTAGATCAACCCCTGTTTTCTTGGGAATTGTATGAATCCACAACAAAATAAGGTACCTGCCCCAGAGTTCATATTAGTTCATGTATTTAGAAGTAGCTTTCTATACAGAAAAGTGGCAGTGAAGTGTGTATTTTTCAGTCATGCTGATCTTTCCCACAGTCCTGCCCAGTCCCCAGCAGTTCACACTAGTCTTCAGGGAGACACAAGCACAGAATTCAGTGATGCATGGATAAGGTGGAGCTCCTGGTGCTTGCTTCTCCCTGCCTCTGTTCTTATTAGACTTGAAGGTGTAGCGTGTTTACAGCGTCTGCAAAGCCAAAGCCTGGCTGTTGTGGGTGCCTGGCAGCAGGCTGGGGGGCAGCCATCCGCAGCAGGCAGTTGGTCTGTCTGCCTTGCTGGCATATGGTGCTGCCTTGAAGATGCTCTGTGCAGCGAGCATCTGCCACCAGGGCAGCACCAAGCCCCTGGCACTCTGCCGTGTCACGCCAGCTCTGCTGATGGGACACTGCAGGCGTGCCCTGCTCACAGCCAGGGCTGCTCTGCGCAGGGGCCTCCAGGATGCTCAGGGATGCAAAATCACCTCATGTGTTACAAGCAGAGTAAACAATGATTTAAATGACTGGGTTCCCAGCAGGTATACACTGCTCCAGCTCTTATCCCACTGGAAGGCCTGGCAGAAGAAATTTCATATCAAACTCAGAGTGATTACTAGGCTAAGATGGCCTGCAGACAGCAAAGTCCAAAACAGAAATGTTGCATCATGCAATGTTGCCAATGAGCCTTTAGCAGAGAAATGTATTTCATATTAAAAGTCATAAATATTTTAAAAGAACATGAAAGCTACTGGGCTTTTAAACTGTCATCATAATAATTTCCTACATTAATTTCTTCTTGCATTTTCTTTTCTGTACAGTCTTCCATTGAATGGATGTTGCTGCTTCTTTTTCCCTGGATTTCATTTTCCTTTTTGTTTCAGTTATCTTTGTGATGCTGTTTAAAAACATTTGAGAGGAAAAATGAAATCTAGATTTTTTTTTCTTCTGTGTTTTGCCAACTTCTGAAATTAGCTGCTGTGTGTGTTCTGTTACAGTTTTCTTGTATGAGCATTTGGAAACTGGTGAAGAAGTTTTTTTTCAGTGAGGGAATCCACAATTAGAGATTTTCTTCTACTGATGGTATCAGAGGTAGCTTGTATTTGGGGAGGAGTGCTTGATCAAAGCCTGTAGCACTTTATGAATATGTATTTTTTAGAAATGTCTTTAAATTAATGACTTTTGGATTGACTTTTTTTTATTTTTTAACTTTGCATCTCTGACAAGAAACATAAACAGGTAAATTTTAATCAAAATAGCAGCTAATATAGTAAGTGGTCTCACTTGTCATAAATATGTTACTATTCAGTTCTGTGGAAAGACTTTCAGGAATACAGTTATTTTCATTGTATTGCCAAAAGACCCAAAACAAAACACAATTAAAAAAAAACATCTTGGACAAATCTTTTTTATTTTCCCCTTCTAAATTAAGTTAGTGTCCTGTTTTTGGCCAAAGACAGGGTTAATTTTTTGACGTAGTTGCGAGGGAGCCTGAAGCCATGTGGGCATGGCCAAGACCCCACTGTTATTCAACACCATCTCACTCAGTCATTGCCAGGGGTGGGGGAAAGGGACTCTCTGGCTTATGAGAAGAAGGGGGTTCCATTGCTGTTTCCAGTAAATTAGGCAATAGGGTAACTTATATATCAGGAATATTATTTTTAAGAGATATATCCCAGTCATTTGCAGTTCTAGTAATAATTAATTAGACCTTCAGTGACCTGTAGGGAGTTTAACAAAGGCAGGAAGAGAAAATCCAGCAATTTTAGTGATTTTCTGGTTGCCCTTATTAGATAAGGCTGGAAAGCACATTGTAACTGAAGAGAAGGAAAGCGTCTCTTATTTTTCAATACTTGTTGGCAAATGATGGAGAAAAATATTAAGAACAGCAATTGTTACAAAAGATATCATTTTGTGGAAGAGAAAATTCGCTTGTAGCCAGTCTGTCCTACAGAAGCAGTTAGAGACTCACAGAGTTCTTGGGTATTCTCAATATCAGATTTCTGCTTTATCACTCTCTGATGGTGGTGGTAAGCTGTGCATCTCCTGAATTTAAAATAAAACTATTAATAATGATTGAAATAATCCTTCATTTAAAAAAATCAGATTGACTGATGGAAGGACCACAGATACCTCCTTCCTCTGACTACTAGCTTGATTCAAACCTTGTATTTCATAGCTCTTTTGCTCAACCTGTCAAAAAGGAGGTTGTATTTTCCTCTAGTGCATGTGCACTGAAAGTGTAGTATGTATTTCTCCTGCAAGTTTAGCTACTGTGTCATTATAGTGATATCAACACCCTTGATTTATATTCCTTTAGCAATACTACCTAACTTCTTGTTTACTTTCTTTACTACAATGGGATACTTGGCTAAATGCTTTAAAGGATTTTTCTGTAATGACTTCCAGTCTTTTTATGCTGCAGAATCTTTCTTTTAGCTGATAGTCTGCCAGTTTGGTTCTTTTTTTCAGGGCTTGTCAGTCTGCATTCATCTACATTTGCTTTTGGCAAGACCAGGGTCTTTAATGACAGAAATCTTTTCCTTTTCAATTGCAGTTTCCATCTGATATGTTGTGGCTCCTCATCTAATAACACTTACAGACTTAGAAATCTTCCCCTTTAACACTCTGGTTCGGGTCTTTTAGCAGGAGAAAAAGGCAAAAAAAAAAAAAAAAAAGGCAGGAGAGAATAAGGCATTCAAGGACACATCTCTGACTTTTCTTGTTAACCTGTTTATGTCCAAAATTTGACCAAAACCCTTAGAACTAACAGAACCTTCTGGATGCAAATGTGCACTTTCTCCAGTAGATTATCCAAGCCTTGTCTTGAGAAAAGCACATCTCAGGTGAAAGTCTTTGCTCCTAATTCAATGTAAAGTGTGAGTCCCTTCCTAAAGGACTAAAATCCTGAAAAATATTTAACATTTCTTCAATTCTGAGGAGTGAATGGACTTCGTTAAAAAACTGAACACTTGCCGGGGGGTTTTTTGTTGCATCATTTGAAGTGTGTTTATTTTCCTGGCAGAGAGATGCTGTGACTGCTCCAGCTGTGATGCACTGGATTCTCTGGTCCTTGCAAAATCCTCTCAAGGACAGCACTCGGTTGTCCCTGTGCTGTGTCCTGGATCTCTCCCACTTGTGGGGACACCTGGCCCACACTGGGGCAGAGGTCTTTGACTCCATCAGCCTTGGCACCACTCCTCTTCTGCCAAGCAATGAGGTTTTGGGGGCATTATAGCAGAGTAGGAGGCAGAAGCCAATAGATTTGGGAGCTGAACACCTCTGATTGTCTGAGGAGACATCAGTGCCTGCTAGGGTTCTCTAAAGCTTGCTTTGTGGATGCAGTTCTTACTGTCAGAGCCAGGCTAAACAGGAATGCAAAAAATGAAGGTTAATGTCTCACCGTTTGGAAGTGTTGTCTTTCTTAACATAAGCTTAAAAAAGTTTATGGAATGACATGTCCAACATTAAGGGTGAGACAATAATTAGCCCTAGTTTCTGGGAAGGTACTTTAAACACTTGAGAACAAGAATGGGTAGAAACTATGAAAGGTCTCTTGCTGAAAGATATTTCCACTTGAATCTTTTACAGCCCTTCTGATTTCTGCCCTTTGGCCTCCTTCCAGTTCAGTGCATCTCCTAGTCCAGTACCAGGGAAAGCTTCATACTGTTGCATCAAACTTCTGTCAAATGATTCTCCAGATAAAATGTAACTGACATTTTTTTTTTCTCAGCCCCTTTTTTCACCCTGTCAGAACAGTCAGAGCAGTGATCAAACCATTGAGCCAGTGGTGTGGAAACACGCCATGCTGGTATTTTTGGCGTGGCCTAGAACATCCTTTTCTAGGCAGACACGTGGAAGGGTGTAGTGAGTTGACCCTGGCTGGATGCCAGACCAAAGACTAAGCCTCTCTATCACTCCCCTCTGCAGCTGGACTGGGGAGAGAAAATCTAACAAAGGGCTCATGAGTCGAAATAAGGACACAGAGAGACCACTCACCAAATACAGTCACAGGCAAAACAGGGTCAAATTGGAGATATTAATTGAATTTATTACTAACAATATCAAAGCAGGATAGTGAGAAGTAAAATAAGACCTTAAAAATGCCTTCTCCCCATCCTTCCTTTCTTCTGAGCTCCAGCAGCATAGGGAGAGAGGGAATGGGGCTTATGTTCAGTTCATCACACATTGTTTCTCCTATTCCTCAGAGAAAGGAGTCGTTCCTCTGCTCCACTGTGGGCTCCCTCCCACGGGAGACAGGTTTCTGAACTGCTTCAATGTGAGTCCATGCAGTGGGCTACAGTCCTCCACAAACTGCTCCAGTAAGGGTCACTTTTTCATGGCCTGAAGTCCTTCAAGCACAGCCTACTCCAGCATGGGTTCCCCATGGGGTCAAAAGTCCTACCAGAAAATCTGCTCCAGAGTGGGCTCTTCTCTCCATGGATCTGCAGGTCCCTGCCAGGAGCCTGCTCCAGCTCATGGGGTCAGTCTCCTCTCAGGCATCCACTTGCTCTGGTGTGGGGCTCCTCCACAGGCTGCAGGTGGATCTCTGCATTCCCATGGACTTCCATGGGCTGCAGGGGTGTAGCTGCATTGTTTTGGGCTGAACCATGGCCTGTAGGGCAATCTCAGCTCCAGCACCTGGAGCACCTCCTGCCCCTCCTTCTCCACTGACCTTGGCATCCTCAGAGCTGTTCATCTCATGTGTTCTCACCCCGCTCTTCTCTGGCTGCAAGTTGGTGTGCAAAAACCTTTTTTCAGCATTTTAAAATCTGTAGTCACAGAGGCATTACCTCTGTTTCTAAATGGGCCAGGCTTGGCCCGCGGCACGTCCATCTTGGAGCTGCCCAAGATGGCTTCTGCTGGACATGGAAGAAACTTCTGGCAACTTCTCACAGAATCTATCCCTGTAGCTGCCCCACTAGCAAAACCTGACCATGGAAACCTACAAAGGTAGAGAATCCTTCACGTGCCTTCCCAGGGAGATGGCAAGGACATTGAAGGGAGCTGCCTGCAAATTGGATCTCATGTTTCCAGCATGGAAGGCCAGCCACAGGCTGGGCCCCTTTGCCGTGTTTATATTCTCCCATCATGGACTTCATTGTTCTCTTTAGATCATCTGCCAGATCACCCTGTGGGGAGAGCTGCTTTCATCAGTCTTCAGTGGGAGTGTTGAGCAGAGCGTGGGCAGTGCCCAGTGCCACATTACTGTAATTCCATGTTTCCAGTTTGTGCTGGGCATCAGATAGACACTGTCCATTCTGTTTATTGTTCCACTGCCCACTTTAATCTCCTGTGTGTCACTCTCTGGTGTCATAGGACCAAATGGACAAGACCCCAGGGATTGTGGAGGTAGACATGCCAGCAAATCTATGATGAATTCTGGTTTTCTTGCTCATGTCAACAGTAGTTCAGCATTAGCATGTTTTCCACTGGATGACTTTCCTTTGTTGTAAAAAGATGCCTGCTTCAACTCTTGCACTTGCAGAGCATAAACTTTATTTTTAAACTAGATTTGAAGACACTGTTATATGGTGGAAAGGCAAGGGGAGAAGGCAGTTGATAACATTTTAGCAAACAAGAGAATCAGGTAGAGAGGTTTTTCTCAAGGTCTCTTGAGTCATGTTACCTATCCTGGCCCAGGATATGATTAACTGAGCCTAAAGAATGCTGGACATGTTTGTACAGCCGCTTTGTTCACAGAAACTTGCAGTATTTGGGCTGGGAATCTTAGGGTTTCACTAGCCTTTATTATAGAAAATGTTCCTCATTCCAACAAAAAGAGGAAGACAAACAGCAGGGTGGCATTGGGTAGTTTAGACTGGAATCTGAAACTTTCTGGCATGAGATTAGTACTGAGTTACTGGCTAGATTGAAAAATTATCCTTTTATTATGACTAGAAGCCCAGAGGAGCCCTGGTTGTGGCTGTGGTTAAATCAGCATTAGAGTGTCTGGGTTGTGGCAGTTGGAAAAGCAGAGGCATTCCCCTGGTTCCTGCATGCCCTGGCCCTGCAAGGCACATTGGGAATGAAGCACCTCAGTGTGGTCCCTGACATAACATGGCACTGCTACCACTCCCACCCATTCAGGTGGTGGCGTAGAGCTTGCTCTTTCTCTGTGGACCTGCCCTTCTTTCCCACCAGCCCCGGTTTTAGAAAATTTAAATTATATAGCTGTGTTATACCACCTCCTCTTGCCCCTCTGTCTGCTTTGTTTCTCTAGGTGTGTTGCTGGACAGAGTGGAAGGGGGGGTTATTTCTCTAGCACAGCAAGTGAGGGATTGCCCACCTTTTCTTGAGGTGCCAGTGGTGTCTGTGTCTCCAAAGCTGTTGACTGGATGGGGAAGTCCCAGGAAGAGTTACGCAGATTTATGCTGCACTAGATTGTTGAATATTTCAGGAAGGCAGTAGCTGGAGGATGAGAGTGAACAAGCTCTTCTCTTGTAGTCTCTGTTGTCAGTAAATTTTTTATAGAGTTGAGATTTATTCTAGCGTCGGGCTTGTTTGGTTCTGTATAGTGGGGGCAAGATGGAATAGCCTATTTAAGTAAAACTTTTGGCAGTATGTAAAGCCACCCTTCTTTTTTTAATCCTTAAGGAATGTTTTGTCACTTCATACTACTTTTTCACTGTTAGCTCCTCACATGCTGTTCTTCATCTGAACAATCCTGTGCATGTTAATTTTTCATAGAGGGAGAGAGTGGGAGACAAATATTTAGTCAGAACTCTTTGTTTGGGAATGTACAGAACCAATGTGTCAGTTAAGAGAGAGAGAAGCGGTTTAACTACCAGTTCCTTGCTAAGTTTTTTTTTTAGGTATAGTCTTTGCTAGCAGATTGATATTTTTTTATTTTTTAAATTTTTTTTTCCCCCTAGAAGGCAGCTAGAGAAAAGCCCACCCAGCCATTAGGGTGCTTGGCATGTTCCTTGGCACACGTGGTAGCACCCTCCCCCTCCACCTGACAGCCTGGACTGGAGGCAGCATCGGGGGCTATGGGGGAGGCAGGCAGATCAAAATGTTAAAATGACATGGTGACATCCCCTGGCCACCAAGGAGTAGTGTGTGATTCCTTCTCACCGACAACATGAGGCTGTGCAGGGAGTTTCTGCAAACTGGCAGTTGCAGAAGTGATTTCTTGCAGTGTGCAGCCCTTCTGGTGGTGTACAAGGGCTGAGGAAAAACAAGATGCTTAAGAATTACGGCAAGCCACAGTGCAACAGAGAGCTTTCCTTAGTACTTGAAATAATACAGAAATGCAAACAGCAGCCAGAACTGTCTGACTGGAAAATCTTCAAACAAGGAGGGATGTTTGTACATAATGAAGTCAATCTGCAATGTCAAATGCAACCCGAGATTTTGAAGTGTGTTGTAATGTACTAAGTAAAAATCTGAGATTTTGAAATATTTTCAGTCTAAAATAGGACTGTATAAGAGCAGACATACTTTGTTTCTCAAGAGACTTGAAAATTATGGCAATTCTTTATGTTTATTTCATATTCTCTGCAGAGAACTGCTGTGACAGAAGGTAATGCATAGTCAACTTAAAGTGGAATTTGGTAAGAAAACTAAAAAACATTGGAAGTAGATGGGCTTGGTATTTTAGTAAGAAAATCTAAGTACAATACTACCGGAGGCAGATATGATTTCCCTAGAAGAAAAATTTGTTTTTTAAAATGCAAAAGCGAAAATAATGTTAAAATCAGTATTGTTCAAGGCAGAATTACCAACAAAAAACTGAGGGGAAATATCCTGATCTATTGAAATCAGAAAGGGAAAATCATTAGCATAACTGGCATTACAGTGATCTTTTAAATTATCCATAAGCTTCCAAAAACTGAATTATCAGGCCTGATGTTAATAAGAAAAAATGGCAAGCTCTGATTAAACTGTTGGTGCTTTCTCACAGCCCCACCCCCAGAAAATCTAGTAGTGGTGTTAGAAGACATCCTCAGCAAATGCAACCAGTTTATTTCCTTGTTTGTGTGAACAGAGGATAAGGTCTCATAATATGTGTGTGCGCAGTGTTTGTGTGCATATATAAAATAACCATTCGTTTTATATAACATTGATTTTTCTCACAGTTTTATAATGATCACAGCTGTTATCCCTGGCAAAACCCAGTCTGCCTTGCAGAGTCAGACAGAATAACTGTGTCAAATAAGATTTATTTCAAGGAAAATAAATGCCACTGCCTTTACTCACACAAAATTAAAGGCTTAAAATAAAAGAGAAAAGCTTTTGCAAACTCCTTGCTTGCTTTGCTTTCTTGCTTGACCAGCTCCAAGCCAGTGAAAGACTCTCAGTGATTGAAGCAGTTGCAGAGGCTAAATGAAGTTTTTAGGTGAACATTTTAAATTGAAGCTGGCTAGGAGGTTCATGAAGTAATTTGAACTCTCAGTGGGTGCATGTGTAGAACACAGGTAAAAGTATTTTCCCCATTATCAGCCAGAGTCTATGAGCCAGGGTCGATACAGGGGTATACCTGTTGTGACACAGACTTACCCACAGCCACAACCACTTTGAGGTGCATCTTGTTCCAGTGTGGCCTTGTACATGGGCTGCAATCCCTTCAGAAATAAACGTGCTCCAACATGACTGACCCACAGCTGTAATACCTCCAGAGATGTGCCTGCCCTGTCGTGGGCTTGTCTATAGCCACACACTGATGTGCTCTAGCATGTCATCACGCACAGCCACACATGCTTCAAGGTGTATCGTCTCCAACAGGGCCTCCCCCTTGGACCGCAGTCCCTTCAGAGGACACCTGCTGTGGCACAGACACACGGACAGCTGCTGTGGCACAGACACAGCCATGGGCACAGATGCCCCAAGAGGTACCTTGTCTGGTATGGCTTGTCCACAGCCACACTCTTTGAGACATCCTGCTCCCACGTGGGTTTAGCTCCCTTCAGCTCGAGCTCTCACTGGGGTTTCAGCCTGTCCAGTACAGCAGTACAGAAACATCAGTGATGCCTTCATGGGCTGTCAGTGCATGGGCAATGCTAGGGTGGAAATGTTCCCAGGCACCATACAGTAAGGTCATAAGCAGTACAGCGCTACAGAAAAAGCAGCCACTAACACGCACTAGACTCTAATTTACAGTGAAGCAAGCAAGCCCCATTGCAAGCACAGGAATCTGCCAGTTAATAAACAGCAGTAACAGCCATAAATTCAATCTGGCACATTCCAATCAAATCTGTTGTATTCTTGAACCTTCTGAGCCCTATGTTAGGTGCCAAAGAAGGACTGTTGTGGTGAAACCCCAGCTGGCAGCTCAGCATTACCCAGCTGTTTGCTCCATCTTATGGTGGGATAGAGGAGAGAATCAGAAGGGTAGAAGTGAGAAAAATTGTGGGTTGAGGTAGAGACAGTTTAATAGGTAAAGAAAAAGCCACACAGGCAGGCAAAGCACAACAAGGAATTCATCCACCATTTTCTGTGGGCAGGCAGGTGTCCAGCCATCTCCAGGAGAGCACGGCTTTATCGAGCATTATGGTCATTTGGAATGACAAAGGCCATCACTCCAAATGTCCTTCAGCTTCCTCCTTCTTGCCGCAGCTTTTATTGCTGAACAGGGCACCATTCAGTATGGGATATCCCTTGAGGCATTTTGGGTCAGTAGTCCCAGCTGTGTCCTCTAACAACCACTTGTGCACCCCCAGCCACCTCGCTGACAGGAAGCAGGAGAGGCCCAAAGATTTGATGCTGTGTCAGTACTGCTCAGCAGCAACTAAAACGTCCCTATGGTGCCACGTTCTTTTCAGCACAAATCCAAAACACAGACCTATACTAGCTACTGTGGAGAAAAGTGACTCTATCCCAGCCAAATCCAGCACACATGTGTATGACTTGATTTTCTCAGCTTTATTCTCTAGAAATTTTGGCACATTTTCAATTCTTTATAAATGTGCCTGGGATTTAGGGATACCTGATAAACATAGTGTAGGCTGCACATCAGCATTTCATAGTAGTCTCATCTGGGACTCTGGACATAGGAATGATCTTACTTGAGGCTTCTGAATGTGTCTGCTGTGTGAAGAGCCATGCATTGTAAGTGTGACAGTTCTGAAAGGTCCCCCGTGTCTCTACTCTCCATGCTGTTTATGCACGTACAAGGATTCTGATCGCTCTGTGCACAAAAGTGTGCCATACACTGCGCACACGTTT
This sequence comes from Calcarius lapponicus, assembly GCA_039654755.1. Classification (NCBI taxonomy): domain Eukaryota; kingdom Metazoa; phylum Chordata; class Aves; order Passeriformes; family Fringillidae; genus Calcarius; species Calcarius lapponicus. Next base: position 32,798,049 of record CM077463.1, on the reverse strand, counting down.
CAGCCTGGTGAATTCTGTACATGGAGGTTGATTTGGTTCCCATGGAGACCTCAGACTTTGTTGTCAAGTTTGAGGGTCATATTCAAGGAATAAAACCATGCTTTTTTTCAGTTTTGTCTTTAACTTAGTAGGGCATAGCAGTCCTGCTAGTTGGGCACTCTGCTTAACAATGGAGTTTTCAAATAAGTTGTATTCAACATAGCTTGTACATTTATGTCTGTAGCTGAATCATTCTTTCTGGTCAGCACCTTTCAGACACTTGATCCCCTTTCATAACATAAAGCTAACCTTTCTTTTATGGCAGAAAGGTTCTTTTCCCTTCTTAGCCTGCCCTAAGTGACCTGTGATTTTCTTGACCTAGAAAGAAAATACTGAAATGAAAATATGATTCTATAAAGAGTTAATGTGCTGTAGATTCATTGCTATTTTTGTAGAAGCTATTCTCACTTCATTAGCTTGCTCTCCCCTTACATCCATTTTTATAAGAATTACCATGAAGCCAGAATTTGATTAGTCTTACCTTTGTCAATTCAAGTTATTAATGATTAGTTAATTCTCTCAAGGAATCTATTTTTACTGTGTCAGTATTCATTTTAAGCCATTGAATCTCATGTTTAAACATTTTTAGTACATACTTTTCAATTATGTAGTCACAGTACAGTAAAAAAAATAATTAAATACTTCCTTACAGGTGACTTGTGAAGCAGGAATGATTTATGTCTGATTTTCACAGCTCTAACTATATTGCCTAATGTTACACAGTGTATATGATGCAACTCACAAGCAAAATTATTCTTATATTCTAGTTTTAGCTTTGAATATCACTTCTGTACAAGAACAGAAACCAGTAACTTCTTACTTAAAAAGAAGCTCATTATTTCTTCACTAGTAAGGGGTGTGAAAAGCTATTAAGGTGATTTTCTTGTTGATAATCTAAGTCTTGTCAACATTTTCTCAGCTCTTCATAGTGTTTGAAGAAACCATTTCCTTCCAAAATTTGCAGATAAGACTATCAATTGTATGCATAGAATGACCTGACCTAGTACATAAAAATAAATGTACTATTCTAAAAATTACTGTAAATGTAAATATAAAGCCACGAGTACATGATGTAGGACAAAGAAAATGGGACGCTTGCTGGTTGGGTTGTCTTTTTCTTACATTCTTGCGAAACTACAGTAATCTAGAATAAGCAAGTAGTGCGTGCTTTTTGGAAGTTTTAGACTGCCCTATTTGCACATTTTATGCTGTATGTGGATGTTGGGAAGAGAGAAAAATAACTTCCTACAGAATGTGCATGAGGATATGCGTCAGGTCTCCAGGGAGCGTTTGCACGGCTGTACGAACAAACTGCATATTCTGCAGAGGGATTGTGACTCATGTCTGAGGGGAATATTTTCTTACTAAGCCTTTCCAGTGCAGCACAGAAATTCCAGGAGTGTCTCATGAGGATACTGTGCAGATGAGAGCAGTTGGAAGTGCCTGTGCTCGCCCCATTAGAGTAGCCATCTTCCAGCCCTTTTAGAGAAGGTGCAGGAAGTATAATGAGGTCTGCAGAAGACCCACTACCTGTTAGGCAGCCTGAGTAAAAGATGTGGAGGCAGAGCTTATGATGCCCCAGAAGCACCATCCTCTGCCCTTTCTCTTATGACTTTTAAATCTCACTGGAGCCGAAAGCTCCAACTAGGACCCTCTAGAGACATTGTTTGAGAATGCACAGCTCTCAAGGTCCCTCAGTTGGCTCTGTGCCTTTTTTTTAAAATCTCACACAGACAAATTAATTATGTAACTAAGTGCATACTTTTAGTTGCTGACTTGCAGGATCAGACCATGAAAGGTTGCCTGTTGCTTTAGGAGATTGTCTACTTGCTGGTATTGTTAAAAATACTTGTTTTCCACCAGTTTTTCGGGGCTTCTTACATCCCTTCTAGGAGTTGCATGCTCACAATTCCACCTCATAATTTTTTATGAAATTATCTATATAAAGATTATATTGCAGGGAAGATTTGCTGGTCTGGGGGGGAGTGACTTTGTAAGTGTTCTCCAGACACAGAGAGTGTCATTATTCCTTGAGTTCAGAGGCTGGTAATATTTCCACTGCTTGTGGACTGTCGATGTCAGATTTTTGTATATACTAGCCAAATTAACACAATTCCCTTCTTGCCACAGTTACACTCCAAGTTCTTAGCTAGTTTTCGGCATGTTTTTTTGCTATTCACATGCATTGTATCTAGTATGACAATTCTTCCATTTTGTCATATTAAACACTAGTTTGTTATCCTGCTAGATTCCCTGTACAAAGTAGTACTTTTGTTGGAATATTTGTTATAGATTAGCAGTGAGATGTTCTTAAATTTTTGGTGGTATTTTTGAAAATCCATTAACTAGATCTAGGCAAACTTACATTGTGTTGCCACTTTTTGACAGCATGCTGCTAAAACCACTGAAACTGGATTGACTGTTTCTGAAGAGTGGTTCCATTACTTAACTGGGCTCTGGAGATTAGATATACTGAATGGCAAATTCTTTTTCTTTCTTAATTCATTTCTGTTTCATGGTTAAATAGACTATGTGCTATTGAATGAATTCAGATTGTCTAAGTATTCCCAATATGCTTTTTATCAATAGCTATGCTCTATAAAGTTATCACTGCTTTTTAACTGCTTCATCACTTTCTTTCTGGTTAACAGTTTGGATAAAGTTGTTCCATGTTCAGAATTTTTCTTGATTTTTGTCTCCTTTGTAGTGGTCTTTGTTTCTCTCCCCTAATCGTATAAAAAAAAATCCCCTTTCTTAAGGATTAAATCATTTGATTGTAATTCTCTCTGTTAATTTCTTTTGTGGCTATTTCACAACTGTGCAAATCATTGTATATAAATCACTAGTTCCCATTTTCAGCAAGTTTTTTTTTAATCCACAAACCTCCAATCAATCTCTCTGAAGCCAAATTGGCCTTCTTGAACACTTATAGAATAAAATCCTGCCCCAGTTGAATTCAGTGGGAGTTTTGTCATTCATGTCAATGACTTCAATGCTTCACTCACAGTTAACAAACATTAGGTTTTAATTATAATGCCTTTTAGGCACCTCCAGCCTTCTTCCTGCTTTTATGGCTTTTAATTACTTCCCAGTGAGCACACTATTTACTCCTCCTAATTCCAGTCAGCTTGGGTTTTTTTTTAAGCATTTTTTTCTCATTGCTTGTCAGTACACAGGAGAAGGATGATACCTTAGGAAAATAGAAATATAGCCAAAAGGGAATTAAGGTAAATGTTAAGCATTCATCATTCTCTAAAGGCAAAAAACCTATTAATTTTGATGGGCTTCATAGGAAACATGGACTTCTGCATGCCATCCAGTGAAGGAAAGCAATCTTGCAGTACACAATTATCACATCTCAAGCACAAAGTGGTAATGTGTCTAAGAGTAAAGGAAGGAAGAAAGAAACCTAATTGCCTGTGGCACACCTTGTGGTCCTATGATAAGGAATTTGTAAGATTTTTTTTTGCCTGAGAGATTACACAGAAACCAAAATTATTGACAGTGATTGCATATCAGAGAAAGACATACTGAATTTGTGGTCATCTGCTGTTTATCAATTTGCTGATAGTAACATCATGTTTACTGAAGTACTGTGACTTTCTAGTCTTTATTGGCTTGCTTCTTTTTTACCTTTTGAATACTGGTTAGGCAATTTTGCTAACTGCATTTGTATTAAAGTGTCCCATGTCCAAGGAATTAATGGTCACACAGACTGTTAATGAAATAAACCTGAATCACTCTGTGAATTTTCTCATGGCTGGTCTGCAGATCTGAAGTTGCAGATTTATTAAGCTACTAAGATAAGCAAAGATGCTTTTCTGTGTTTGTCTCTGCATCTCATGTTCATATATGGCTTTTTTCTTACACGGGACGGTATCTGCTATTTGCTTCAAGTTTGTGTAACACTTCGATGAGTAAGGGCTGATCCTACTCGTTTCTGTATGCTCTGACCTTCAAAGCTGCTCCCTTGTTACATGAGACAGTATTCTGTTGGGTCATGAAAAGGACAGTAGTAATGGTGCCAAATTTCTTTGAGCAAGATGTTCTACAAAGAAACAGAACTACTGGAAAACGCAACGTGGTATCATTTTGGTATGTCTTGGAAAATGTACCTGGTAAATAGTGTCTGGGGAGAAGCTCTATGTGCATCTGCAGGCTGCTGAAAGGGAGTTCCTCTTACTGGCTAACATAAGTGCATGAGTTTCTTTCATGGTGGAAGCACATGAAGTGAAACACAGCATCAGTCAAATGCTGATCATGTGAGACTTAAAGTGCCAGTGTGTGTCTTCAGTAACAGCATTAAATAAAATTCCTAAGAGCAGAGGAGGAGAATGTGGTGCCTGTAAATGTCTAAGCAGGAGTAAATGGTATTGTCTTGTAGTCAGATAATAAGTATAGTAGTCCAGTGTGGTGATGTTCTTGTTAGAGAACTGATCAGTTTCAAAAGGTTTTGTCAGGATCAATCCCAAAGAATTGAGGTGCTATCTAAATTCAGCCTATATTTTTCAGACTTCTGAATACAGCAAAGTAATTATTGAAAAAAGGGTTCTTGAATAATAGTGAAAACAACTATCCTCTTTTGGAATTATTTTATCTCTCAGAAGTGTTGCTGCTGAGTAGAATCCCACTGTATACAGCCATCCTATTGTCATGTCTAGCCTGCCCCTGTCCTGGCTGCCCAATGGAAGTAGATAAGAAATACTCTGGTCATTCAGTCTAAAAACAGTTTTGACAACTATTGTACCTCACAACAAGGAGATGAAGATAGCTATCTTAGTAGTGGGGAGGGCAAGAGGCATTCACGTTTGTTTCTTACCAAGGCTGGTACTCCCATGGTAATTAATTTTTTAAAACAAAAAAAAATCTCTTTTGTTTACAGAATTTCGACTTTGACCGTCTTGAGCCATCCATCAATCACTTTGCCTCTTAAGTACTAAAACACCAATATTGATATTCTGAACTTTCTGCTTTCTCTTTGATGTATTTTCTGATTGGTAACGCTATCTGAATCCTCTCAGTTGAAGTCATTCAGCAGTAAAATATAGAATTAGGTAATTGAAGAATTTGTAGATAGTGTTGATTTTCTGAAAATGAAATAACATTACTTCTTATTTACCATAGTAACAATAACAACCTCTTCATCCCTCTTTTCAAAATGTAGGAAAGACAATCCTAGTTTGCTTGAGGCCAGTTTCCTGGAACTGAGACTGCACAAAAGTTTGAGCAAAATATAATAGCAAAGAGATATATATTAAATATAACAGCAATGTTAGCACTGGGGGAATTGATGCTGCTCTTTGAGAGAGATCCAAACCTTTTCTGATGACAGAACAGGCTGCTACTAGCACTGGCTCTTTCATTGTAGTTGTAGTGACATTGGAGGTGGACTTAGAGTAGATACTTGTTTTGGTAATGCATTTTATTGAGCAGTTGCCTTATCCCTGCCTCTTACATTCTGTCTGGATTTGTTTGCCATCCAAACAAGAAGAGTAGTCAAGAGGAGCTTGGACTGTGCTGCTGTGACAGGAACTTACTGCTGCTCTGTGTTCTTTTGTGGAAAGGATGATTTTTTCCATTGTGGTGCCAGCATGGAGAATGGGACCAAATCCCAAAAAGTCTTGTTTGCTTTGAATGGGATGTTTTTTTCTGAAGTGTTTCTCATACAGCTTCTCTCTCACGGGAAAAAAACCTCTTGTAAAGAAAAGAACACCCCCCCCTCCCCCCATCCCCCAGAAAAAGCCACTAATGCAGCAAAACTCCATCCTGGCTGAAAATAGTAAAGTACTTCCTATGTTCTTAGCTATAGCTTGTGCTGACTGCCTTGGGAAAACAGTTGTGAGGCTTTGAAATTCCTATGTTTGCTTCCTCTGTGATCTTTTGGTTATCTGCCTTGCTGTGAGGCAAGCTGCAGATCCACTGTTTTGAAAAGATGTGTTTGGGCTTGGGAGAAATATGAGAAATCTTAGAACCTCTGGATATTCTTTGCTTTAAATAAGTCATCTGATCCTCCATCACCACATGGTGGGGGCTATGTTCTGCATAGGGGAAGCAAGGGGGAGGTTCTAGAGCAGCAACTTGTTACAGGTTTTGTATGCACTCCTAGAGTTTAGGCTAATTGACTTTTGTTTCCTTCTCAGTCCTGAGGATTTCAGAATACATTCTAATTGAAGAATTGGCTAGAAATAGTTTTTAAGAATGGGAGAAAATATTTATCAGTTGTAAAGAAGGAATTTGTTATACAGACATGAGATAGGGCAGGTATAAACTAACTCTGTAATTGTCTAATCCCCTGTAATCACTGTGAATTATTACAACAGATGTCTTGTTCAGGGGTTCACACAAGAGCTGCCTCATAGAATCTGATGTTTAGAGAACATCTGCTGCACAGATAGTCACATATCATCTCTGCTCTGTGATAGTCACATACATTTTCTGCTCTGTGACAAATGCTAAGACAAGACAAAAGTAGTGAAAGGCCAAAAAGAGACAACCACAATGTCACAGTAAAGCAAGTAAGAGAGATTGAGAGACATGTGCATGTCCTACATCTCTGAGATGTTAAGGATATATCCAGCTACAACTCAATCTTAAGAGGCAATCAAAAGTCCCCACTGGATTTGATTCTTCTGAAGGAGAAGTTGAATTTCATTCTGATGTGAAACTGGAGAGTCATTTGAAGTTCTAGTGTGACAGTAGCATCCATGGTAATGGGTCCTCTCTTTCTTGCTTTACCAGTAATGGGGTAAATTCCAATGCTTCAGAGAAAAACCAATGTAAATTGAGCTGTCTGTTAAAAGGAGTCTGAAGCCTTAGCCACTCAAGAGAAGGACCCAGCTCCTGTGATGTGCAGGGTTTTAACTTATCACCATCTCTCTGCTAATATAGCATCCATCTTCATTAGTGTGAGCTATCTGTGGTTGAAAGCTGTCAGAATTACCTAGCAGCACAATTTCATTTGAGAAATTACTGGTATCAACTCTTCATACTGTTGTCCAAGTCTACATCTTTGCTAATGAAATGAGAAAACTTGTTGGTAAGGTCAGCACTTCAGTTTGCTTATTAATTGTTTGCATTTTTTCCTGAAGCTTGTGAAGCTGTATGCACTAAATTCTGCTTGTAGAAATGTATTTTCAAGAAATGACCTAGAAGAATATTTTGAAGGGAAGAGTCCCTCATTTCTTGGCTGATGAGATGGGACACTACTGCCGACATAGAATTCCATGTATTGCGTGTAATTTGACATAATTCTTGATTCAGTATCCAATTTTTCTTTTGCATGGTGTCATAGTTTAGCAATGGTATTTCCCAGTTTGGTGCTCTCAGTGAGGCTCTCCAAAACATGTCCCTCCTGTGTGCTCCCTTTCTCCCTTCTCCTGTTGGACTGGAGAGGAGGCGCCAAAGATGCCATCAGGTGTTGGGGTAAGAACAATTTACTGGAAACAGCAATGTGGTAAAAAACCAAACAGCAACAGTACTAATGACAGAGGGTACAAGAAAGAGCTGAACAATTTACAGAGAAACCCCCCCAGGAACAGACAATAGCTGACTGAGCCCTCTGTGATGCTATGTGGACCCAAAAGAGCCCTTCTCCATGGAAGAGAATCCCTTTCCCCTGCCACTGGCAGCGGCAAAGCGGTCTAGAATAACCTCTGGGTCCTACCCATACCCCCTTCTGGCTACTGCAAAAGTTAACTCATTCTTGGCCAAACCAGGATACTTGGAGGGAAAATAATACATTAAAAGACAGTCCTATTTTATTCATTAAGATCCTGAAAAATTAAATTGAGAATGATTTATTGTAAAGCATATACTGGGGAGCATAATTAAAATTAAAATAGGCAGTTCTACGACCAGATGTGGGCCTCTGTGCAATTCTGTTATCTTAATAAAAACTAATAAATCCTAAACATGTATTCAGAATCTAGGATTTATTTCTGCTTGTCAGGTTAGCAAAAGAAAGTTTCCATGATGACAGCAAATCATAGGACCATAGGATAGAATCATTAAGGTTGGAAAAAACTCCCAGGATTTAGTCCAGCTTTTCACCATTAGCACCTTGCCGAATAGATCATAGCACTAAGTGCCACGTCCAGTCATTTCTTCAGCACTACCAGGGACAGTGAGTCCAGCACCTCCTGGGGCAGTCCATTCCAATGCTTAACAACCCATTCCGTGAAGAAATTCTTCCCGATTTCCAATCTGAACCTCTCCTGAGGCCATCTTGCTACACCTTCCTTTCAGGTAGTTGTCAAAAGCAATAAGGTCTCCCCTGAAACTCCCTTTTCCCAAGATAAACAATCCCACTTTGCACTTCTCACAGGACTCGCTCTCTAGACCCTTCACCAGCCTTGCTGCCTTCTTTGAACACGCTCCAGCACCTCAATGTCTTTTGTGAAGTGAGGAGTCCAGAACTGGATGCAGCACTCGAGGTGCAGCCTCCCCAGTGCCAATGAGGGGGGATCATGCTGCAGTGAGCTGGCAACTTCTTCCTGTGCTGTACCTAGAAATGACAGATGAGATGATTGATTAAAAATTAAAGACAAGTGTTTGTTTAGGTCCTCAGATGATATTCTGGTATAGGAGTAGGAGTTACACTGATGTAGGGTCTCTTATAGGATTTAGGAGTAGCTATAATTAATAAGACTAATTAAATATCTTTTCAGTTCCTTTTTCAGCAATGGGAGCTAATCAGGTGTTTTGTGTATGTTTTTTACTGTTTGTGATCTTGTTTCTTGTCATATTAATGCCACTCTTTAGTAGGAAGCAAACATTAATTAGTGCTTAATTTAAAGTAGGAGAAGCAGAGGCTTGGGTGGCTAATCAATTTTTAGCAGAGGATTTTATCTAGATCTGTTTATGGCATTTCCCAGTTGTGAATTTTTATGTAGTATATTTTTACTCTCATTTCAGTTGATGCTATATTTAAAGTGTCCATGAAGAATTATTCTGATGTATTTAGAAGTCTGACCTAGAGTGCATGGGAGTGCACAGAAGCTTTAAGGACAGTTAATGCTGAATTTACAGAGCATTACTTACTTACTATTGTCCATTACTTACTTATTTACTTATTATTGTCCAGTTTCAGAGGGAGTTATACGCCTTAGTGATTTTATGGTCCCCGAAGAAATAGTGTTGCCTAGCATACTAAAAAAATTACTTAGGAAAATGTTTCCTCACAGATTTTTAGGGGGGGGGGGGGGGATTTTTCTTGTCTTTCCTTCTTAAAGCATGATTCTACAACTCACCCATCAGTCATACTGACAAGGCTGTTGCAGGAAAGATGGCCTCAGGTGCCACTGTTTCATCTGTCAGCATGAGAGAGAAGTGCTCCTGGTTCCTGTTTGTGTGATGAGTTTGTGCATCCTGGGCCCTGGTGGGCAGGTAGGCATGGAGCAGCTGTGTGCCCTGTGAGCAGGGACAGCCAGGAGCCTCCTGGGCTGTGCAAGCAGGGGTACAGCCAGCACATTAAAGGAAAGGGTTATCTGCCTCTTTTCAGCATCTAGATACTGCATTTGGTTTTGGGCCCCCCAGAGGGAGGAGACATCGATGAACTGCAGTGAGCTCACCTGTGAGAAGATGGGGGAGCCGGGGAAGAATGTTCAGCCTGGAAAAAAGATGACTTCAAAGGGACTTCACAGAAGTCCTCTGCCGCCTCACACCTAGGAGGATGTGAGTTTGAGACAGGCAATTCACAGTATTGCATGGTGGGAAGGAAAGGAAAGGAAAGTTACAACATGAGGTGTTCAGATTGGATTTAAGGAAAGGCTGTTCCTATGAGAACCATCAGGCAGTGAAGCAGGTTGCCTGGACAGCCAGTGTGGTATCCATCCTTCTTTGCTCCCACCAAAGTCACTGAAAAGCAGTCTGTGGTTTGTTTTTTTCACCTGTCAAACACTGCCCATGGCTTCACTTCCTGAGAAATCCATAGGGCTGTTTCTTTTCCTTGGGGAACTGAATGTCACCATTTAATGAGAAGTGCAAGGTGGAAATGGTTTCATTAGAGGGTGTTAAATTTTATAGTTCCTTCATCGCATGTGTCACATTAATAGGAAGAAAGTGTTTTAAATGGTAGACTTTAATTAGAAGAATGGAGAAGTCTGCCAACAACAATAATCCATTTTTGGTGACCAAGTGTTTAAGTAATTTAGATGTTATTCCATTTATTTTCAATTATGTTTTCATTTATAGAAGAATGATCTATTCAGAAAAATACCAGTGCTAATGCTTCACAGAGCACAAATTATGTTGCAGAATATTTAAAACAATTTTTTTCCTCTAGTATTTCCTTTTTGCTATTACAGTCTGTAATGCTTTTAGCATCATTTGATACATCTGTTCATAAAGTGTCACCTTGCTGTTAGTTTCACCATTTGGTGGGTATTTGCATCTGGTTCAAAGGCTTCTTTTTGCAGTCTCTATATCATTGCCAAGCTGAGACCTTGGTCAGCATAAAACTACAGAAATGCCAATTAATGCTTTTGTCATCTCAAGGGCTGATTATTGTAATTCACTCTTTTAGGGACTTTCAGCCCATACTGTTAGGAAATTGCAGCTGACTCATTATGCTATCATGAGAATTCTCTTCAAAATAAGATTATATGACTGTATTATTAAATATAAAAAATACTGTTTGTAGAAAAATTCATATTAATTATTAGATTACATTGCAGCAGGCTGCCCAGGGAAGTGTGTGAGTCACCATCCCTGGAGGCATTTAAAAGATGTAGATGGGGCACTTAGGGATGTAGTTTAGTGGTGGAGTTGGCAGTATTGGGTTAATGGTTGGATATAATAATCTTAAAGGTCTTTTCTAATCTAAATGAGTCTATGGTTCTATGTATTTGGGAGATCTTAAGCTAATGTTAATATAAGCCTGTCATGTGAATAATCACTTTATAGTTTCAATATATCATCCAATTTACTGAACTGTCTTGAGGAAGTCTATTAATATTTGTACATCATCAAGACAGTAAATTATCCATGGATATTCCCCAAGCTGAATTTGTGTTGTTTTTCAATCAACATGGAAATGCTTTGTGTTTACTTGAACATCTGAATTGCAGGTTTTTCTACTCCTATTTTTATTTGGCAAGTGTATAACATGGGCTTGGACGAGTATTCTTGAAAGCTAATTAATCACAGATAGTGAAACTGACCAAATGACAGTCCAGATTTCATGATAGTTTTGATAATAGTACATAGAAGATGTAAAAATGTTGTTTTTACTATTTTTTCATAGCTATTTTAAATTTTGACAGAAAAAAAGAGAAATAATTCTCTATTTAGCAGATCTCTTTTTCAGTATTATATGAAAAAAAAAAATTGGTTTTTACCTTTCCTAAGCAGAATAATCAGAGTGATTTTATCAATGTGGGTAATAGTGCTAATGTGTTTATGCATGCCAGTCAGTTCTGTCTCATTAGCAACCTTATGTTAGTAAAGTCTTTTTCCCTCTAAGAGGAAGCCTGAACATCTAAAAAATAATTTTGAAAGGTTGGTTTCAAAGGAAAAGCAGCTTATGCCTTATATTACAAAGCCTAAATGAAAGCTTTCCATTCTAATAGACTCTTGGGTACCTATTTTTTAGTCTACAGCAACATACAGGCTTTGGAAAGGCTCAAAAAATTCACTCCAGTGAATCCATGGGATCAAACATATTTCTGAGAGTTGGGATTTTAGCCTGGGATATAGTATTTCATTTCAGTCTACTATGCCTCCAGAAAGCATCTTTCCAATGCATTCTTTTGCTATTTGAAACGTGTGATATTCTTGAACAAAGAGAAGAATGGACAGGCAGATGGTCTCCAGAACATGGGAGCTGAGTCTTGGTTTGTGTTGAATAACTATCATCTAGCCTTTTATTCACCAGCCCCAGACTGCATAAAATGAGGAATCAACAGAAAGTGTTAGCTGTTTTTCAACTCTGTTGTCTGCTGAAGAGAGAAGGAATAATGTAGGAGCTGGGCCTGTCATAAAATGAGACCTGGAGAAAGGGCTCAGGCTCAGATCCATGCTCAGGTGAATGTGCTGTATAGGTTTTTCTCTGGGTTAAAGCTCTGAGACTAGCTAAAGGATTTGCTGCATGAAATGCCAAAGTAGCCAAGAAGGACTCTAGAATATTTCCTTTTTGCAGTCTGATTTCTAGCCTTGTAGTGAATTACCTTGTTAAAATAAACATGTTCTATTTTGCAAAGCGCAGAAAGAGTCTTTGTTAGGCTGGTGAGATGGGATATATTCCCTCTCCAAGAGTAATTACTATAAATGAGCAGAATATATAGGCTTTTTCATCTGGATATATGCTGCAGGGAGCTTGGAGCTGGGAAGCATCCCCTTGCTGAACACCACGGTGCTGTGAGGCTGGGGAAGCTGAGCCTGGCTGCAGGGCAGAGCTCTGTTGATGTTTGTCCTGTGAGAAGCTGGCAGCAGAGACAAACCCTGAAAAACTGCAGTGAGAAAGTCAAAATAACTTACTTCAAACCAGATAATCCTCCCAACACAATAGAAGGATTTTCTTCTTTTTCTGTATGATTTATATAAAACTTACCACAGAAAGCAAAAAGGCTCCTTGGAGGGCCCTTTGCCTGGATGCTTGATACTTCAGTGATAGCCTGCATTTATATTTCTGGACTATAAATTCTTTAGGGTGGACATCAAATTGTTTACATTTGGTTGAGTGCTGTGTGCTTTTCCTGGAGTTTAATCATGTTTGTAAGAAATCATCTCTTCACTAGGGAAACAACCTATCTTTCAGCCAAGTTAATGTGGAGTTTGGCCTATATGAGTGGTGGGATTTGAGCTGAGGACATCATGTTTTGTTGAATGTCAAAATTCATTATCATGGATTTATAATATGCATTATTGATTTCAGATCCACCTTTGTCGTTAGCTCTTTTGGGAGGTTAGTGCCTTTTAATGTGCTTGTTTTATATTTTCTAATTTAACAGCATTAGAAACATGAGAGTTGAAATAAATAAGTTCCTACCTGCCAGAATCTTGGAACCCCTCCTTTTTTTATTTTCCATTTAAGCTACTGTTAAAAAGGGGAGAATTGAAATTAAAGGAGTTTGTGCACAATATTTTGCTTATAAGCTTGGAAAGCAACAGCCTCAAGTCTTCAGTAAACCTATCAGATTTTAAATAATGTTGCTGAAATTTGTTAATGTTCTATGAAATTTTTGGAAAAATTGGTATTATTCCAAATATCTGATATATTTTATTTATTACTAAAGATTTCTTAATTTTCTTCCTTTATTCTATAAATGTAGTGTAAGAAAGGTAACTTTTTAGCTGGAGTACTGTGGTGATTCTTTGTGAGAAGGTTTGGGCTATTTCCCCCACAAGAAAAGTTCAAACATTTTAGGATAATAAATTGCTGTACAGATATATACAAGGCAATAATTGTAGAACTAGTTGAAACTTGTCTCCTTAAACTGACAACTTGAAGGTCTGTTTAAATAAACTCTTCTTTCAAGTGATATTTTTCTCTACTGGCTGACTTGCTAAGCTTCTTAAGCTGCACTTCAGTTCATTAGGCAGCAATGTGTGTTTGCAGTGCCAAAAGCTCTGGGTTTGCCTCCTGCTGACAGCGGTGACGGATCAAGACGTGCTGCTGCGTAAGCGAGGCAGCCACAGAGGACTGTGGCCATTTACCATTCTGGAGCAGATCTAACCTTGTACTGTTCAGTCCTGGTAGAGCTCCTGTGCTGCAGCTTATAGTGTGGAATGAAGGAGATGGGACTTTGCTTTGATATGCTGAGTCTCACTGCTCTAAATATTAGAAAAAATATTTAGGGAATTACAGTGACAAAAGAGGTGTGCTTGCAGCCACATAACATCAGTAAAATCCCTCTTCAGTTTCCACAGTATCAGTGGTGCTGAGAAGTCAGTTTTTTTTCTGATAAAGATGATGTTTCCCAGTGGGAAAAAGAGTTAGTGTAGTAGATAATGTGTAACTGCCCCTTGTTGTGGAGAACCCAGTTGATGAGGGCTGGTTCTCTAAGCTGAGGGAGCTAGTGTGGCCTGTTTTCTTTTCGACAGTCCTCTGTCTCACTAAGAGATTGTTCTTTCATCCTCTTAATACAGAATAATTATTGCGTAGTCATATTGCTGTTGTAGACCTGATAGGAGTCTGTTGTGTTTAAATTAATTTAGAGCATCTTCAGACAGCTAGAAAGGTATAGCATGCAGCAGTGGGCTTCACTCACACTGTTGTGTTGAAATTAATTTAGAACATATTCAGACATCTAGAAAGGTGTAGCGTGCAGCAGTGGGCTTCTTAAACAGAGGCACTTCCAGCATATGTTATATGAGATTGACAATATTCAGCTATTAGTTCTCAGTGTGAGACAGCCTTTTATTCTAAAATAATTGGTTTTTAATCCTTGTGAAAAAGTAGGTCACCTCTTAGGGACTGGCAAAAGCAGACAAGCTGGATCTCTCCTCATCCCAGTGTTGGAACACCATTCTTCAAGGAAGGGGGCTGATGTTTTCCACTTCACTTGAAGCTGTTGTATTTTGGGGTATGCAGGGTAGTACAGCTGCTTTTGCAGGTATATTAAGGGTAGAACACGACAGGTGCAGTCCATGTTTCTATGACAGCATGATTTATTTTATTTATTTTGGCTTGGATTTGGGATAATAGTGCCGTACTATTCTGTTTATTGTAATATTATATTTTAATTGACATAAAGCACCTTTTTATAGGAAATAAAGTTATTGTTTCTCTAATGCTCTTCAAATATTCCTGTATCAAGAATATACAGCTTTGAAATATCTTCAAAGTTAAACATAACATTTCATTGCTATTGAAGTATGAAATAAAAGCTACTAACGTGTTGAAAAACTTAGTAGTGCTTTCTACTGTACAAAACTATCATTTGTACATCAGGGTCCTTGAAGCAGTTCATTTTTGCATCCATTTGCTATAAAATAGGATCTGCACCTGAACCATGGCAGCCCGAGGACTATGAATGTTGTTTTACACCATACATGAGGCAGTGGGGGTAGGCAGCCTGGAACTTTAATGGGATTTAAATTTTTTTTTTCAGTACAAAAACCCCCCAAATTGACATGTAAGAATAGGATTGTGATGAAGAGCTAATAATGAAAATTAACATAAAATATTCCTACTGCTAATGTCCCGGTGCTACAGGGACATGGCTGTATCATGGCTCTTTTTCTAGGACCAGAGCTTCAATATTTCTCACATATCTTTTCTAAGATGATCGCAGTGCTATCAGATCTGTATTTGTCTATTTTTAAGGTTTATTTTAGAAGATGTAGACAGGAGTATCTCTGAGAGTGTTCCTGGAGAAAATTATAAGCTAATAAGCTAGTAAGCTAATTATAAGCTAATAGTTATAAGCTAATATTTTGGGGTGTAGATCAGACATAATGTCAGAACCTCCTGCTAGGTTTTCTTTTCAGAAAGGACTTTGATGAATACTTGTATCTCTGTTTATCTACAAAAAAGTGTTTCAGAATACAGGAGGGTTAATTCTATCCACTTTCTTGGATTCACTCATACTCTGTTTTTTAAAATAAGCACTTCTAAAAAGTGACTTGTACATCGACTCTTCTAACTGCTCAGTAATTCATTGATTAATCATATGACAGCTATCAAAGCTGCAATGTGGGAAATATCAGGAGGGCAAAGAGTTTCTGAGTTATTTGTTCATTATTAGCAGTTGTACAATAATTTGTGATGATGTTTCTGTAAATACCTTAAAAATTAATTAAGGGAATCCAAAGAAACAGATTTCAAACAGAGCAATATAGCATACCACTGTTTGAACAGAGGAAAAATCCAAGACAAGGAAGACAGATAAGCCTTACCACTAACTTAATAAGACTTTGGATCAAACTCAATGAGAGCTCTGAAGTTGTTTCTGTAGAAATCACTCTAAATCATATTGTGAGTGTGAAATCACTCCCAGCTTTTCATTGACTCTCCTGGGACCTGCAGCATCCAGGGACTTTATTTTATTAGAAATAATTTTGGTATTGCAGCTATAACTTGTGTATAATTCTTAAATCTTACATCATTAAATATCTGATGCCTCATAAACATCTAGAGATCTAATGATTAGAAAAGTTCTGCTATCAAAAAACCCCCGCATGTTCAAAATATTTGTTTGGAAGAGTCTATGAAAATTGTTATCTTCTAAGTACTTACTGCACTTTGTGAAGCAAATAACTGTAATCCAATGGATAAAATAATTTTTCCAAGCATATACTAAAATATGCATGAAATGTGCATGGTATGAGAAAGTTTCAGGATTGCATTATTTATTTGTGACTTTACTTTCTAAGGAACTCGTATTACTCATTTGGAAATCTGAATCCTATGTTTGGAGTCTTAACTTTGTAACCCCTGAAATCCTTCATTTGCCTTATCTTTCTGTGCAAGTATGAGGCTCATGGAAGAAGTTCTGACTTACTAGCAAAGTCGTCATCTGAGCAGAGGGTATAGGAATGGTCACAGTGTGTTGGTGGTATTTACTAAGTGGTTAGCTTATATTTAGCCCTCTTGTATAGAATAATAATTGTGTTCCAAATACAGTTCTGACTGATCTTTAGTAATTTAGAGTTCTTAACACTTGTCTTGGAACACTTAAATCTTTGGCCAAATATATCCTTGAAATTGGACCATCTTAAGGGGAATGCCTGATTTCCCTGTTCTTTGACTACTCAGCTGTAAAACAGGAACATTTCCTTCCTTATCAGAAGAAGGGATGTGAGAGCACATCATTATTAATTACAGCATAATGCTTAACAAAAAAGTGATGTAATCATACTAATCAGAAAATTAGTAAGACCTGTTCATTAAACCTAAGTTCAAACATTTCAAATGCATAATTCCATGTGTGAATGTCACGGCTCTGCTCTCTGTGCCTTGAACTGAGCTACTGGATTTGGGTGGTCATTTAAAATTCATCCATGAGCACTGCTTTATATAAGATCAGCTGCACTGGGTCAGTTCAGCCTGGGCTTCCTTGGTGAATGGAAACCTGTGGAACTGCAGAAACAGGACAGAATTTCAGAGGTACTGCCTGCTAGGTAACACCCCTTCAGCTTCTCTGCATCAGGGAACCTTTTGAATCAGAGTTTGTATCTTTGTGTTGGATAGGCAGTGATAATTTTCTCGAATGAGCCCATCTAGCTGAACCCATATAAACTTTAGATACCAATGTATCCTGTGACAGTGACTGCTATATTATCTGTCCAAACATTTCTATTTGGATTTCTTTCTAACTTTGTCTGATTTCATCTTATACTTTAGTATAAGTAGCGTTTATTATTTATTATGAAAAAACAATGGATAATGATTTCATTTTCACTTTTCCATGCTACTGCAAGCCCATCATTCTTATATTCTGGTGGTTATTTTTCATAAAATAATGCATTTAATTCCCACTTTCAGTTTCTCTGGAGAGAACAGAATGTTCAGGAACTATAGAATACTGTCCTGTTAAGCTGCACAACTTTTTGACAGAACAGAGGAAAATGCAATTTTAATATTTCAGTAGCTGAAAGGAGGTAGTTCAAAGAGTGTAGGCAAACAATGATGAGAATGTGTTGACAGTGCATGAAATCTTTGATGTGGATTCCTTTATAAAAAAAATGACTTTTTGGGGCTGCAAGGATGGCTGTAAAAGCTCCAGTTATAAGCCCTCCTGAGAAAATAAGAAAGTCCTTTTGGTTTTAGCATTTCTCCTCAGCTGAAAGAATGATTGATGATTTTTAAATAACATCTTGTAGAGCAAAGGACCATAACAGAGGCTATCTAACAGATGCTGGTAATCAGTACTGTGTTTTTATATTCATTTATTCACTCTTTGTAGGAAATTAAAATAGATTAATGGGAGGGTTTTTTTTTTTTTTTTAGAAGAAGGGAGTAGAATTCAGGAAACAGAACTGTAAAAATTTGTACTTACATGACATGTTTGTGCAATGTTTGTCAAAGGAGAGAAGAGTACTACAACCTTTTTCTGTGCCCCACTAAGGAATGATTATCTGTAGATTATAAACAATGGACTTATTTGTTACACACACCTGAGGCCCAAAAAAGGAATGAAAGTATTCAGCTGGATTCCATCTTATAGACAGAGCTCTGCTCAGGTTTAATTGTTCTGTGTGCTGTAAGAACAGGAAAAAATAGCCTGCCTTAAAAAAGCTGAGGCTAAGTATTCTGCAATTCATGACAGAGGAACAGAGGCACTGAAATCTGCTGCTCACCGAGGCCCTAGGTTGGTTCTTCCTCATTGTGGAGATCATGGCCTGCATAGAACCTTCCTAGCAGGCTCTGAAGGGACACTTAAGTAGCTTCCTGTCTTCCCAGCTACTCATGCCGAGAAGACATGCTTTATTGTGAAGAGCAATAAAGCTGTTTTCTGTAAATAATCCTAAAAATCCTCTTGTCATTTGGGTGGCGGTCATGGTAAAGAGGGAATCAATCCCCATCCCCAATCAGATTGTTTCTGTCACTTAACAGTCCCCATCCCAATCAGATTGTTTCTGGCACTTAACTGTTGATGGACATTTGTTCTTCCTTTCACAGACAGTGAAGTCTGTGAAAAAGACTCAGATGATGAGCTCTTGTTTACTAAAACAAGTAGGTCAGATACTTGAAAGTTCTTTTATGAAAAAGAAACACTTATTAATAAAATAGCTGGGAGACGATTGTGGTCTTTGATTTGAGATTGTATTTATTCTCTAGATGGAGAACTATGCTGAATGACTTCCTAATCCTCTGGGAACAGCTCTGTAGGAACAAAAGTAAGATGTGGGGATGGACAGATCTCTTTAAAGGATCTGATATTCTGTATGGAACTTGTGAGAAGCATCCTTGAAATGGTCACACACAAGATTTCACAGCCTAGCAGCCAACAAATTCATGCCCTACCACTTCCAACTCCAAACAGGAAATAACTGCCTGAGAAATAATCATGAGTGTTAAGCAAGTGCTCTTGGAAAAATAGCGCAGGTTTTGTTTTGCTTACAGGAGGTACTCACCAGAAGTGTGTAAGAATGGCACTACAAGCATAAGTGTGATATTTGAGTGGTAGTCTTTTTTAAATAGTATAAGGTCTTGGTCCCCCAAAATTCACTTAAAACCTCTAGAATTTAACTACAATTCCATGTGCATTACATAAGCATTATTTTGTTGGCACCTGTTTGGTTTTTGCTCCTAAATATTACTTAACATCTCTAGGATATGGCTGATGAAAATGGTGAGAAATTTTTGTACAGTGTCAAGCACAGACAAGCTCTGAGCAAGGTACCACCCAGCATGCTGTCCTTGCTTGCTTGAGTTCTTTAGACAATGCTTCAGCAGACCATTCAGAACAAACACAAGTACTGCAGGGAACCCAGCTTCTGGTATTTCTAGTGTTAAAACCCAGAACATACACCATTTTATGTAATGGAAATCTACTTTTAGCAGACTTAATTTCCCCCTATAAAGGAGTTTGATTTTCTTTCCTTGGTTTCTCAATAAATTTAGAGTGCATCATATTTGTATCATAACAAGTGGAAGATTAGGTATTGATGGTAGATATATGATCCACCTTTGTTAACATCATATTTGAATGTTTAAACGTTTTAATTTATACTGTAAGGTGATTACTTACTACGCCTTCCAGTTTTATGGATGTGGTCTCTATATTAGAAGACTGATTGGGTCCCCTAAGGTCCTGTAGGAAACCTGCAGCTTGGAGAATGGAGGCAGACTCTTCTAGTCCATTCGCTGGACTCCCACTTCTTACTGTCTGACATCTCTGATGCTCAAGACAAAGGAAATGTAGCTGTTGCAGACTACTCTGCTGTACTGAAATTAATTTACAGGTAAAGATTCATAATATGTGACACAAAAGATTTCTATATCTCTTGTTCACATGATGCAAGTATTTTTGCATTTGATAAAAAATTTCAGAGACACAAATACAGAACTGCTTCTTTTCAAGCATGCAAACACCAGGTATCCAGTACTTCTGAAAAGACTTGAATAGTGAATTATCTGCAGGAAAAGGACATCTCATAAGCTGAGAATCCAAGTAACTGTAACTGGATTTCAGAAATCTCTTGCTGAAGGGGTACTGAGCAATTCTTGGATAGAGGAAATGGAAATGCTTTGAAAGATCTGTATTTCTGTGAAAAGTAGTGATTAGAAGGGGGTGGTGCCCTTCAGGTAATGCTTTCACAGCAAAGATGGAGAGGCTGAGAAAAGTGTGTGTGCAGTAATGTGTGACAGAGAGAGACAGATTGTTAGGTGCAGCAGTACACTTAAATAAAACATCACAGCTGTTCTGTCAGATATGAGAAAATTACATAATACCTATTTTGAAGAAAGTTTATGGCTCTTAGGATCATAGAGTCTCAGGTAATTCAAGTTGGAAGAGTCAGCCTCCCAAGCCTGGGTGGCTGCAAGTGTTCTTCTTTCCCAGGAAAAGTGCTTTGCGTTTCTCCTCATTGAATGTGAAGAAGATCCTTGAAACTCCTGTCAGCCAATTTCTCCAGCCCACCTGGGTCTCAATGAATGGCAGGCCTACCCTCAGCATATCAGCTGGCCCTGCACCTTGGTGGCACCTGCAGACTTGAAGAGAGTGCATGCCACTACATCCTCCAAGTCCCTAATGAAGGGGGGCAGCAGGACAGGTCCAACATCCCATCTTACTGGCCTGCAGACAAAGTATGACCCATTAGCCATTACTGTCAGAGCACTGCTATCATCTCAGCAATCTTTTACACCTCTGGATGTCCACCCCTCCAGAGCATAATGCCCTAATATTTATAAAGGAACACTGTGGTAAAAAACGTTGAAGACCTTCCTAAAGGTGAAGTGAATGACATTCATGTCTTCCAGTGGATGTTTTTCTTTAGTTGTATTTTCTTCATTCTTAATGGAATTTTAATTGGAAAACAAAGCTATGATGGAGTTAATATGCACAGATGGACAGAGTGAGGCCAGAAGTAGAGAGAACACAATGAAGGGCAGCTCCTTTTGCAAGCAGTTCAGTGAGTTCTGTTGTCTGTCTGCTTCAGTTCAGCTGGAGAAACCACCTGTGGGTAACAGCACACTGCACTTCCATATGTACTTAACCGTTGTGCAGATGTTGAAAATATAAGTTTAAGGGTTGTGCAAATATTAACTCATTCTACTGGGTCTTGTTAGCCTGTTGAAGCCAACATTAATGTTAGGAATGGCCAAAGAATTTGTTTAGTGCATATATGTGCCGAAGACCCAGGAGTAGCGTTGCAACCTTTTAAAGTTGTGAATCAGATTGTAAAACTACTGAAGTTGTGGTAGAATAGAGAGAACTCACACTTAGGAAACTGATTTGCTACAAGACTACAGGGATCATCATAAAACAGACATAACCTGCAGCTGAGGAATTGAGTAACTTGTCTATAGCTGGTGTGATATTTAGTAGCCACTGATACCAAATCAATTCTCTTGGCATATGCTTGAGGAGATAGCCTGCAAGAGTAACTTTTAAAAAAGTTATTATATTAAAACCAAGTAAAATAATATTTTTCCTGGATTATTGCACTTCTATAAAATAACACACAGAAATTTTAAATAGAACTTGGATTTATTTTAAATAAAAAAAGTAGTCATTGTGAAGCATTGTCTGCGTCACAGTCTATTGGGATTTCAAAGATGGCTTTTGTTCTGTACCAAGAATTTTCTTACCAGAAAAAGTGAACCATTGAACACTTCCCCAAATATTAAATCCTTCCAAAACAGGATCTATTCAAAATACAGTAATCTGACTCCAAATGATAAGAAATTTAACCTATGCAGACTCTTAAAAATAACATGAAAGGGAATATTCTGAAGGAAGGGATTGTGGCTGATGATTCATATGATGACCTAGGTTGTGCTGAAAGAAGTAAGGAATGATTTCTCTTTTTACCCTTCTATTTGAGACTGAAAATGGATGATACTTACAAGAATTGGAACAGGATAAGAAGAGAAAAGTGACTTGTTAAAAGGGGTTTGGTTTATAGCATTGGAACTTGGAGATCTCTGCTTAGTAGTGCTGCCTTAGTGTCAGTATACATCTCTCAATGCTACATTGGGAAAATATTTGAGATTTCCTCAAAGTTGTGTGCAGCCCTCTATTATTAGGCATAATTTTTATTTTTCTCTGTGCCTTTTTTGTCACATGATGCTGATTTCCTGGCTTAAGATGGGTTTTCCATTCAAAATGTCAGTTTTTATGTATAAATGCTCTCCCAAAGTGGTGTGAGGTGGTTGTTAAAGAGCAGCGGCTCTGCTTGTAGAATGTGGTCTTTGCTACGCTTTGCTAAATACTTGGTTCTTGTGTTACTCTGCACAGATGACTGCATTGTTACATGTAATGATATCTTAATTTTATCACAGGGAATGTACTTTGAAAGGGAAAATGAAACAAAAAGTTATACTCCTGCTTAATAAGCCTGCTGTGAAATTCTGACTCTCTGGGATGGAGACATGTTAAGAGTGGGATTAAAATGTGTATCCTCTGGGTAATGTGATAGTGGCATTTGGAAACTCATGTGCTAGAAGAGTTAGTGCTTATTAGCTGGAAATGTTCTGTATGTCTGTGCTGCTGAAAGGGAAAATGCTGAAGTAGTGAGTAGGCTTCTTTTCATTGTGACTGAAATAAAGAACATGAAGAAAAAATGTAATGTAGTTTAATGTATGTGTAGAAAATTGTCTTGATGGTGTGCAGGCAGTACTTTACAGTAATTGTAGTACAACTAGGAGAATATTAATGCATGCTGCTTTGACCTGCTATCAGTCATTGTGATTTGAATATAATTTGCATCATATTTTGCGTATGAGTAACATACTACTCATTAGATTTTATACTGCTAGGGTGGTGGATTAACAAAATGATTGTAGTAGCATTGTTCCAACAAAAGGAATCAATATCTATGTTTCTCTTTTTTCTTATTATTTTCCAAAGTAATTTGTAACTGTTTTTAGAATGTTAATATTATTTTTATCAGGATTAGTAATAAATCCTGGATGTACCATAGCTACCTGTTAGCCTCTCATTTGTGTTTATTCTATTTTATTTAAACTTTCCTCGACAGTTTTATTTGTGATAAAAGATGTGTATTCACTATGACTTTTAAAATGTTTAGCATATTTAACAGTGACAACAGTTAGCTTAAATACAGGAGTTGAAACCTAAAGCTAGGCATAAAAGCTATTGATTTGATCTAGTTAAAAGTATTAGAAAAATATTGCAGTACAGATGTATTAAAAAATGTTATGAAAACTTGTGACTTGGTTGGTAGCCATCGTTGCTAGCAGAGAAGGCTTCCAGGATAAAAAGTTTGTCCAATGTGTGTCTACAGTGATTCAAAGTGTATAGGACTTGGGTCATGGGCAAAAACAGACAGAGAACTTGTCAAATAAGGTGAGTTATTTTTGGCTAGGAAGAAAACTTGCTGTTTGTATGCATTTCCTAGACAAGTTGTTGCAGTTCCAGTGCACTATTGGAACATGTTGATTATTCCCTGTGTAAAATACTTTGATTTGACCACATGCATTTAGATCTTTTAGAGATATGTTAGAGTAGACACTGCATAAAAGTCCAGAATAGCTACTAATCTCTTTCACCCTCAGTGTGAATTATCACTATCAGAGTTTCTTTCTTCCTAACTGCAAATGAATATAATGTACAATAAATGTGAATTCCACTGGCCCATAGTAAAATTCCTGGAGGTGCCAGGAAACTGTATCAAGTTCATAGAACATATATGCTCTATGTTCTGAAATATTAGGTTTTTTTTTTTAGTTGAAAGGTTCCATACATTTGCATTGATATGTAATGTTTTCAGTTAATGTAAATCCTGCTGTAATGTCATTAGTCTTTTTTCCCCTCTATTTATTTATAGCTTTCAAAGGAACTTTTGCAATTCTCTGTTTTGTTAAAGTTCCAGTGACATGCAAACTGTTCTGTTGTTAATCAACCTCCCTCATAGCCAAGCTGTGACATCATGAGAATTCCCAAAGAACCTTTTTGCTTTTAATGGAAGATGCACATTTATTTTTCAAGCATTAACTTTTTAAATTAAATTTTTCTTTGTTGTTTAAAGAAATAATTTTTCACATATCCCAAAAGACTTATCCTTTGACAATATCTCTGTGTACTTCTTTGGGTTCTTGAAAGAGATTTTTAATGTAGGACTTTGCACTACTTAATAACAGACATTCTACAGTGTAGCCTGGTATTTTTTATGCCTGGTAATAAAGGTGCTGTTAGCAGGCCACGTGTGTACTACTGCTGCCTTTATCTTAACTGCTCCCAGTTATCTGAGAACTTGTCAACCTCTCACCTGTTCCACACTTTCCATAACTATTATTGACATAAAAAATTCTGTGGGGAAAACAAGTGGATCGAATCCCAGTGTATGTGTATGAACTGAATTAGAATTGTATGTAGAATTATATGAATTCAAATAGCCACTGGCTAAACACAACTTGCATGAGTATTGAATGGTAAAATATTTCCTAGATGGATATAATTTAGATTGCAAGTCCCCAGTAAAGTTATGTTACATATTTGTATAGAAAATTTGCTCTTTGAATGGTGGTTCATCTCAGAAGCTTTAGTATAATTAAGGACTGGTATATGTAAATCACAGAAATTAAAGATTGAATTTCAGTTTGAATTCTAAAAGTCTGAGAATTTTAAGGGAAAACCTATCTTGGACCCTGGTTAATATACCTCCCCATATGGATATACCACGTGTGAAAATTAGTTCAAGAGAAGTATCTTTCATCTCTTTCAAACCTCTGGAAAGGATGTACTCTGCATAGTTTAGTTTTCAGGTATGTGGGTGGATGAAAAATACTTCTCACCAAATGTTTGGCCCTTCCAGACACCAACTTGTGTTTCTGGTGTTGCAGCTGTTGCTGTTAGGGAGGTCGGGACTTCTGTGAAAGGACACAAGATCTAGTGCGCACAGTGGATGTGACACTTGTGCATTCAGAGAATACTAGAATAGTATTTTTTGGTAGTACATAAAAAATTCTGTGTCTTACAACATAACTGGACAAAAGTCTCCAGTCTGCTCCCAAAGGATTAATTCCGAAACCTCAGCAATTTTTTGTGAAATTTTGAAGTATTAGAAATACTACAAGGTCTTTGCTTTACAAATTCAGAAGATGGATAAATACAAGAAAAGAAAAATTACATAGTATGTGATTTTAGACATAAGCATGCTTTTTAAAATAAAAAAGATACAAGGAATCAGTCAATATTGTGTAAAGATGTATTTTTAATTCAAACTCTGATAAAAAGTTTTTAAACAGAATTCTGAATATCATAGTTGTAGAGATTGAGGGAATATAAAATTACAATTTTTAATGTAGAATTTCACAGAATTCATACTATGGATTTGCAGAGCTCTACTTTATTGCCATAATTAGCTGTAATTCAGAGTCAGTATTAATTGAACCAAACGTTATTAACAACACTTTAGAATATAAATGCTAATTTAATAAAGAATTACGAATTCATTTAACTCAGCATGGTCATCCTCTTTGCTGAATTTTATAATTTGCTTTCAGTGTGTAGAGTCTCATGGCACAAATCAAGGATAGGTCATGCATGGTTGCTTAGTGGTTTCTTAATTAGTATTATAACCCATTTGCTTTGTTAATAGCTTTGCATTTGCAAATATCATATCCTGTTTCTGCTGAGGAATTGTCACTGCAGCTGGTAGAGTAGGCCTGTTAAGGAAGCAGTAGAAATCAAATCCTGTATAATCCTGCAAAACACGTTTGTCGTGTTCTGTGATCCAAGTGACTGTTCTTTGTTGTAGCTTTCTTTTATACTGTTCTGTGAAAACCTGGGCTGACACATGACCTGACTGCCAGATTGTATCTTTAAGGGTGGTGCTGTCATTCACTGTGATTTTAGCTATATATGTTAAATGCAAAAGTTCTTGATACATGTAGGTCAAATATGTAATCTCTGCTGGTTTTTTTTTCAT
The DNA here is from genome assembly GCA_039654755.1 of Calcarius lapponicus. Classification (NCBI taxonomy): domain Eukaryota; kingdom Metazoa; phylum Chordata; class Aves; order Passeriformes; family Fringillidae; genus Calcarius; species Calcarius lapponicus. Next base: position 32,772,009 of record CM077463.1, on the reverse strand, counting down.
TTCTACTAAAAAGGGAAATGGTGTTATCAGAAAGGAAACATCTGCAGAGTGGAGATATGGCTGCATTGCTTATTGTTAAAAAGCTTCCTTAAACCCTTGCACTGCATTGCTGAGCAGTGCAGCTGTTGGTCTCTAATGACAAACCAGAAGCTGTGATGTGCCAAGTCCCACATCCTGTGGGCAGACATTTACTGTGGCTTTGTGGTGTGCAACAGGGCTGGAGAAGTGGGGTGAGAGGTACTGCAGAGCTGAGCTTGGTGCCATGGAAGGAAAGTTCTGAGGGTCCCTTTGGCTGCTACTCCTGGGCACTGGTACCACAGTTCATAGCCCCATTCTGGCTACCATGAAGAAAAGCAACTCTGCTGCATGCAAACCCAGCACAATGGTGATAACTATCTGCTTCTGAAAATGACAGCCAGCTACACAGAGGACACAGAAACAAGAGCTTTAGTGTGCCTAGGATGAAGTCTTATATTTACATTAAAAATACCAACATTTTTAAATAGGAAAAAAAATTAATTTTCTCATTTCCTACAACAGTCATGTTGTGTGATTTGAACTAATGTTGGTCCTGTTTAATGATTATTCACTAGCTCATGAAAGAAGCTACAGAGTATAACAAAACCAGAATAAGCTCACTCAGCACATGGTTGGAGGTTTATTTGCAGTTCATGCTGCACAGATGGGTAATAGTTTGAAAGTGCAGATGGAATTTAAGGAACAGCAAGTTCAGTGGGGAAACTGCTGTATTGAAAAGAGGAAGAGAACTGAATGAATCAACAGCTTGAGAGAAAAATATTGAGATCCAGCTGGTTATTACACAAATTATTTCAGCATCTCCTAATGTATAAACTGTGAGGACAAACAGCAAATATTTTACAGGAATTGGCTGCTTCCCCATTATTCTCAAGAAGTACTTCTCAAACCTAGTTAAAATAGAAGGGTTTTTTTTTCATTGAATGATGTTGTATTGTGAGTTAGTGAAGGAAAGATCTATCTAAACAGCAAGACAAAGCTAGAGAAAATGAGTAGGGCAAAGTGGCTGGAGATTTTAACCCCAGGGTTTGTTAATCCAAAGAGAGGGATGAAAAAGCCACTTTGGTAAGAAGGGCAACCTGCCAAGCTCACCGGTCTGCAGGTCCTGCTAGTGCTGAGGGCCTGTCTCTTGGCAGGACTTGGTTCCAAGTCCTTCAACAGCATTTTCATTGCGCATCATCTTCAGAAAAGGTGAGCGCAAAGAAAACCTTGCTACTCTTCTGAAAGAGTAAAGGGAAGAATGCTCCTAGCAAGGTTTCACCCACCTGCTTCTTACCCTGAGCTGTGTCCACTTGTCCCACCCTTTGCATTTACTTGCTTCCCACCAATGCCACAAGTAGGTTGTGTTTGCAGCGATTTAATCTAATGCCAGTGTGTTATAGACTTCAGCTCTTGAGTGATTTTATTATCTGGGGATCTGTTTACTCGAAACTTTTCTGTTTTAGCTCAATTGAGTCTTTCATCATATTAAAGTAACTGAGCTACTCTATACTTTCAGATTTTCACATCAGAGATTTTGGGAAAAGTTTCATTCAATAAATAGGATCTGATAAGAAAAAATGAAAAAATATGATGAAACCTCACTTTTGCAAACCATTTACATATTTTATATTATTCTCTCAGTTCTCCAATTTTCTAATATTTCAGTAATAAGTATGAGGCAGATATTTTTAGCTAAGTTATAAAACAAAGAAAATTATTTTTGAAGTACTAAATTACGTATATATGTAATTCCAAGAATAATGCAGAATCCATCATTCAGAACAGGAGGAGAAGCCTCAGCAATAAATTCATTCCTTCAAGCACTGATTTAAAAAGAGAGAGAAAGAGAAGAATAGAATTATGTAATCAGATGAATTAAGACTATAATTTACTGCTGTGCTCTGATTTATCTCCTGCTGCTAGATATTGTCTCATAAGTGAAGCCAGAATGGCTGAGCATTTAAATTCAAATTTTTTTAGAACTGACTGTTGTTTTTCTCAAAGTTGTATGTTTCCATATATTTAAATTCTCTCTTATTAAAAAAATTCCTAACCCTGAGAACTTGTTATTTTCTGTGTTTAGCTAATTTTGTAAAAAGAGATATTTAAGAATTGTAAAAGCCCCAAATAAATAATTCTACATCATGGTGTGGTAATGCTCTATTTAAAATAAACCATCCTTATGACAATTTTTCTGTGGAGTTCTGCTGTAGGAGTTGAGAGTCTTTCATCATAAGTCAGAGGATAACTAGGAAATTATTAATGTTTTTTGTTGTGTTTATTGGACTAAGGGGGAAAAATACCTGTCTTTTTTTCTCTCTATCCATGAACTGGCCTGTTTCTTCCAGAAGCCCATTGAGATTTACTCTTCTAGTTTGTCATTCTTCTGTTTCTTGAATTTCATAAATGGTCTTGGTAGTTTTTTTTCAATATTGAAGTCATACCATTTTTGTTGGTAATATCAGTGTCCTGATTGATCTTTGATTAAAAAAATAAAATTAAATATCAATTTTTAACACTTTTGAAAAGGACCCTTTCTTTCTTTTTCTGGTCTATGGAAATTTCTTTTCATGGAATTTCTATGTCTTATCAGAAGATAAAGAAAGTGAAGGCTTGTCTTGTTTTTGAAGGAAGCATTGATGCTGACAGAAACAGAGAGGTTTCTTTTTGAAGGAATCACAGCATGGGTTTGTATCTTCCAGCTAAGAGTTTATGATTGAAAACAACTGGAGAGGACCTTGCAAGGTCATCTTGAAGGATTTAATAGGGGAAGATCCAAGCATTTATATTGAGGATCTGTTGATTCATTTTCTGGACATAAGATAAATAGTGGTGTTTTCAACCCTCACATACAAAGAGTCTTCTGAAACTCTAGCAGGAGTCTGAAAATGAGAAAAAAGTGTTAGTAGTTTTCTGAGAAAAAAATACTAATTCTCCAAGCTAGCTAGTTGTAAGGACATGTCTGTAAAGGTGATCCCTGCCCAAGAGGTGCCAGGATTCATGCAGTGAGTGCATTTCACTGCCCATCCAGCCAGCTTTCCTGAGAAACTGAGCATAACTAAACATGGAGTACCGTGCCAAAGGACTTATGCCCCTTCTAGTAACTAGGCTACTTTTGTCCACACTGGTCTGAGCATCTCTATATGAAACTGCTCACATCTGCACAGACGTGTTTGGTTAGTAAAGACAGCTTCCTTGGATGCAGAGAGACATTAGAACTGTCTGGAGCTAAAACCTGTACAGCATTAAACCCCACTGCCTCCTACTCCCTCTGAGTGTGTCTGTGGAAAATTTTCTTCCAGCAATGGTCCAGGCTGGACTCACTGGATTTTCAGTGGTTTTGGCTGCACTTCAAAAGAAAAAAGATGCTGGATTGTATTATGGGGATTCTGATGGCTCAAGGAAGAAGGGATTTTGTGTAAAACATCATTCCTTGCAGAGCATGTATGGAGATACCACAGCAGGAAAATACATCAGCCTGGCTTTTAAAGAACAGACTCACAAATAACATTCCTTAGCAGAAGTTGACTCTCATATAAAAGAAGTTGACTCTTAATATTCTCATTAGTGTCAATAGGTAGTATCGCTGTTTATCAATTACCATTTATCAATTTTGGTTATTGGCTCATAAGGAAATACAAAGAAATTTCTAACAATGAGACGGTGACTGACTGTTCACACTTTGACTGGAACAGCAGCTTTATAAATAGAGTAACTAGTCTGCATAGCCCTCTGCTGCGTCCTGCAGATATAGCCTTTCTACCTGACTGTATGAAGGAGGTTGGGTTGAATGAGGTTAAAAAGTATTGCATTTATGCTGCTGTGCTTTTGACATGTCAGGCTCCATGTATAGAGGCTGAGCAGAGTTGAGCAGTTTATGAGGTGAGTGGAAAGCACTGATGCTAGCGGCCATCAGGCTTCATCCCTTGGTGCCAAGGACTACAAAGAGCCAACCACTGATTTTGGTTATGAAACTCTGTTAAGGAGTACAGGAACCTGATGTAGGATGGCATGGGTGGACGCAGCTGTTCCTGTCCTGCCTGCTATGAACACAGTAGTGCTTTGTTCTGTAGGAATATTGGTCAACCAGCTATGGTCAGTGGTTCTTTCTGCAAACCACACAGCCTCCCTGACTTGTGTGATTATTTATGAATTTTATCTCTTTGTTATGAAGAGGAAAATAATACTGAGCAGTTTCTATCCTATTTCTGGCTTTTCACTTCAGATTTTAAATATCCTCTTATAGTTTTCACAGTCTTTAGTAATAATGGAAGACTGACAAAAGAAAAATGGATATGCGTGAAATACAGAGATACATTCTTTGACTGTGTCCCCTCAATGGTACTATATATCCTTGTTTAATTTCTGAAGTCTAGCTTTTTCCTTGCTCTCTCAATCCACAAACAGAAAGTAATTGGTGCTTTCAACACAGGTTTGATGTGCCCTCAAGTTCTATTAGTGTAGAGAAACTCAATTTAAAAAGGCATAATTCATATTAATTTCTTTAAGCGTCCAAAGAAAAGGCTCAGCTTGAATGAGCTAACAGTAAGCAGGGCATGTGAGAAGCCTAGATGTTGGCTTGTCCTTGTCCTGTCAGCCTAAGGTACAGTTCCTAACTCCATTCTGTTCAGACCTGGGGCTGTGAAGGGGAGAGGCCTTCAGTGCAGGGCACAGCTGGGCTCCTGGTTTTGAGGCCCTTTGCAAAGAGTGTTGAAATGCTGTCACTGCAGTGGTTTTGACTTTGGTCATGTCCCCTCTGAGTAACAAGTCTTTTGGGAGAGGACTTCTCTGTAGGTTGTTAGATTTTTGCCCTCTCCCTCTATGTTTTCCAAAAGGATATCAAGGAAATACAGTGTATCTTTGGTCAAAACTGTTTTTTTATTATTTAGTCTGAATAGTTCAGAACTTTCACTATTTTAATCATTCTTTGATTTCTCTTTCTTACAAAGAAGTAAGTGCATACCAAGTAAGTGGATCCACTTGAGCTATGCAGTGTCAAGCTTCTGTCAAGCCACAAAGAAAAAGATTAAAAATAAAAGGGCCAACTTTTGGTCTTCATCTCTCTGATGCAAGTGCCAACCTTTTCCTCAGTCAAATTTTTTAATTAAGTGTTTTAAAAAGAAGAATATGCTTTGAAGTTGTTGGATAAATCAAGGAGGATGGGGATTCAATGGGTTTTAAGCATAGGCTTTGAGTAAATCATTAGGGATTTTATGAGGGTAGTGTTAGTAGAGTGCAAACAGTGGATGGTGAATTTGAAAGAGGTTATACAAGGATATCTATATGCTGGATCTCTCTGGAAATAAGATTAAAAATCATATTGGAGATAAAATGATAAAATGTGAAAATCACAGCAAAGAATAAAGTATTTTAATAAGATCACCATAGATATTTATATGCAAAAAAGTAAAATGTGTTAAAAGGCAGGTTACTTGTTATTTTAGGTCTAAACTCAAATCAACACTTAACTTTTAGCAATGAAAATTCATTCTCCTCCCTGAATTTATGGTGTCCCTAGGGTAGCGCTGTTATCTTACTAAAATGCTTGAAGTTTCTATAATAATCTGTTCAACAGATTGCATAAAGAATTTTAGAAAAAAATTTAGTTTTGTTTGATTTTCCAAGGAGCAATAGGTAGATGAGTCTAGTGCATTCTGCTTTCTTTCTTTAAAAAAATTATTGTGTAAGTATTTTTGCCACCAAAGCTACAAAGGTTTTAAGATATTCTTTCTTATTTTGTTGACCTTTATGATGTTTCTGAACCTCAAATAATTATAGTGCTTATTGACATCATGTAATTTAAATTCTCTTGTCTGAAGGGACTTGGATGAAATCGTGGTAAATCCTTAATAAATTCCTTCTTTCTATAATACTAGAGATAATTTGGAGACTAATGGGAGAGAGCTCAGCTTTTTACTGTTTATGGCAGAAAGTTTTGGTCTTTTCAAAATGAACCTCACTAATGATATGGTAGACATGTCATAGCTAGAAGTATTGCACCATCCAGCTTCCCTGAAGAAAAAGATGGGCTAAGTAGTGTTTAACCAATTGATGCCACTATTCTGTTATGGTTTGCTGTTTGATAATCCCAGAACTATACAAACTGAAATGAAACTATACAAAATGAAATGTACAACATAATTGATAAACTTAACACTGTTATTACATTTATTTATATGATGGCTCTGCTAGGTTCTGATAAGCCGTAGCAAAGACCAGATTCAAGGGGTTGTTAAAGCTTTGCACTGCCTTCCTCTCTACAGTGCAAGGCACTGTATCTTTGCTGAGACCCAGGAAAACTCTGTTAGGTGCCAAATACTTCCCCACATACTAAATTAAACAGGATTGTACAACTAGTGTTTTATTTCCTAGAGGGAAAAAGGAAATTAACTAATATTGTCTTGTGAACTTCTACAGGATAAAGTGAATCTTCCCCTAAGGAATATGCAAAAGTTCTGCCCCATCCTCCTCCGTAGTGTGGTGGCTGCTGCCTTGCTGAGCAAGCATCTCGCTGTTCTGCAGCCCTGGGCTTGGGAGAGTCCAGCTTTTGGTTTTTAAAGCTAGTCTAAGCTAGTAATCCCAGCCTACATTTAGTCAGTGGTGAAACTGACAACAGGCATCTCCAGAGAATGATTAGTCATCTGACCATTTTTTAAAAGCATTTTTCTCCTGACTTGACTATTTTTCTCCATTAACCGTATTAGTTTGTGGTATTTTGATTACATCTGCTGTCCATTACCCACCTTTTTCTCTGTTCAGTCTTTTAGGTATTTTATAGGATCTAAGCCTTCTTTTCCAGGGATAAGGATTCAGCAAGTAGCCCAATAATGAAGCCCACCTGAGTAGAGGCAAGGTAATATCAGATCCAGTCCACTAATAAAGTTTACACACACAACTACTGCTGAATAATATGCATTGGAAGCTGAGACTGGAACATGGAATTTTTACTTGCTAATTTTTGTTTCACTAAGGGCGGGGCAGGGGTTTGGATGTAGGGATCTTGTAAGTGGCCCATTTTTTTCGAAGTTGATTAAATGGTGCCTAAGTCCTGTTGTTGACATGGCTACCAGCCTTGCTGGGAGATTCAAACAGGCATTTTCTGCAAGCTGTCTGCATTTGTAGGTGATTAATCTTCTCAAAATCTTATGTTACAATTCATAAGTAATTTAGTATGTGATCCAGATTTTTCTGATCCAGTTGTGGATGTATATTCAAAAGACATTTTCTAAAACAAGATTAAGCTACATGTACCTATTTTTCTACAAATACTTTCTGACTAGTACAATAAAAGTTGCAACTCTATCCTCTAATCATTGACTTGGTCTTAGAACAGGAGGACTGTGTGTCCAGACATGGCATCTCAAGGTCAGCCTGCCTGCATTTCTGGAAATAAATTATATGGTGCTTACAAAAATGTTCTGGTTGTCTTTCAAAGTACCCAGGGCACCTTTATACTTGTTGAGGTCAGTATTGTAACTCCTAACACCAAAGAAAAACATATTTATCTTCACTCAAAATTGAATTCTGTTACCCCACCTTTTAACTGTTCATTTTTATTGAACTCATTTGGATGACAAAAATAAGCTCCTTATGAACTTTTCATAAAGTACTGTAAATAAGATTAATTTTCTAAAATCACAACTGAGTAAAACGTGTCAAAAGAATTTCTGGGAACATTAGTATTTTGTAAAAATGAAGAAAATACTTTTTGTGTAGACTCATTTATCTATAGTCAGAAACAGTTTTGCCAAATCTAAAAGCAGCTTTACTTCTGATCGCTTTTTAAGTATGCTTATGACATGCAAAATACGTTAAAGGTGATAATGAATTACCTGGTCTCCAAATCTTATGGCACAAGAAAACTAGTCAGAAATGAAAAGGATGTAACTTAACAGTTGGAGACATGAGAACTCCAGTTTGTATTCAGATTTCTTTCTGCAACCAAAAGAAAATGGCCATGTTTCTCACTCTTGGTTTGAAATGCTGCAAAATCCAAATGTTTTGTAAGCTCTGTGAGCTGATAGCAGCCTAGCTATATAAACCATGAATATAAACCATCTCCCACATTTCTGAGTTACTTATTCATTTTATGCCATGTAAAAAAAATTATAGCAGAAGCTGTTCCTAAAATATATTTTTACTGTAGTTGTAAGACTATATAGGACTTTTTTCAGTATCTTGAAATTACTTTGACAGGACATTAGGCATGACTTAAGAGGAAGAGGTCTAAAGCATGATGACTTGTGCTATGCACATGTGAAATTTATATGACCAGAATGCTGTGAAGACCCTTAGTAAGGGTAGTTTTTTATCAGTAAATGGTAATTCTTGCATGTTAATAATGCCTTCCTACACATTTTGAAGCTGTGTCGGGGGCAATTTAGACTGGATATTAGGAAGCAATTCTTCACCCAGGATGGTTGGTCACTGGAACAGCACCAAGCCTGACAGAGTTCAAGAAGCATATGAACAAGTCCTGTGCAGGGCCACGGATTTGGACTTGATTATCTTTGTGGGTCCTTTCCAGCTCAGCATATTCTGTGATTTGAGAACAGTTCTCAGAGCAGTTAATTGTTTCTCTCATTCTTCTGGAGCTGTAGTAGCCATGGATGGCAACTTGGTATCTTTGAGCAAACTTTAAAAAAAAATGTGCTTGGTAGTAGAGTGGGATTCATGCTTTGGTCTGCTGAAAAATAATTGCTCAGAAGCATTAATTATGCAGAGTGCATAATTATACAGTGTATAATTATACATTAAACACTGCATGTCTTGAGTTGTTTATTTTTGTTGACTTTATTTTTATTACACAGAAGCAAATTCAAGTTAGAATTCCTTCAAAATGTCAAATATCTAACAAAATAGTTTTTAATCATTGCTGAAGTATGACTAAGGTACAGATGTATCATAATCCATTTGGTGAATAAGCAGTGTAATTCAATATTCAGTATTTCTTCTACTTAATTCTGCACCATGACCTCTGTGTAAATAAATGGCTGTCTTTTGTCTGTGAAGGTTGCTAGACACTTTTGCAGCACTGTACATGCTTTTGCACCCCAGTTGTTTGAAACACCTTTTCCAGAACAAAACTGGAAAAGGATGCATCTGACAAATCTTTTCCCTAGAAAGGTTAGAAACCCATATTAGTTTAATTTTCTTAGCATGCCTTGAACTGACTGGATTGTGCAAATGGTTCTTACCAACTCCAGGGTGCCAGAGTGACAAAACAATGTGCCTAGGCTTAATCTTTTTTCTTATTATGGAACAGTTATAGCTATTGTACAGTTAAGGTTGAAGTTTACTTTCATTACAAGCCTGATCTACAACTCCCATCAACCGCTTATCCCCAAAACAAGCCATTACCTGTGCAATTTCACATCATATCTCATGCAGACTGGTATATTTCTATGAAGGCTAAAGAAAGAATACAGGAAAGGGCTCTTAAAGTTCTAAAGCTTGATTCTCTCCTGCCATGAACTAGTTTTAGTCATCATAAACGATGAATGTGTCATACAATGTGTATGTGTATATTTTATTAAAGGGATTACTACTCCTGCTTATTGTCAGAATCCCTAATAAGTCCTGTCATAGGGCCCTATCTTCACTTTCTTATAGCTTTGATGAATGCTTACTGTCTTGAGATTTTATTTCACCTTGATGTTTGTGTTTATGCATGAAGGTATGTGTAAAATATCAGTCAGCTCAATGCAGTTATTGAGAAGCAAGACAATTGCACAACAGATCACTCCTTTCTTTATGTAAACACTATGTTGTAGCTTATGAAAAGAAATATAAAAAAACCCTAAAAAATTCCAAAATGAGATATCAGTTACTTGTTTAGCACAGGACAAAAAAATTTCTGGGTAATACCCTGCCAGGTGGCACTGGTAGACAGTAAACCTTATCTTCCACTTGGTAATGCTGGCTTTAGATTTAAAGAGTCCCAAATACTTAAATTAAACTAGCTTCAATAAATATCCAAATTATTCAAAACTTTTTAGTAGTTTTCTGTTTAATCTCACAGTTTTGTGGTATGATAATAAGTGGCAGAAAAATATATTTGCTACTCCCTCTCTCCCTATAGTATGCACTAGCATTGTTAAACTACTTTTTTTTTATTATTTGATCAAATTATTCTTTTAATTTGGTTAGGAATCAGTTGTGCTAATTTCAAAATGTAGTCCAAAGTAAAAAAAATATGGTCCTTGAAATTCTTGTGTTTTCTTATCAAACAATTTGCTTTTGAAGAATAGTCAAGACTTATATCTTGAACTAAAATACTCAATTTTCATGTTAATAAGCTTTGCTTTTTTATCATGGCAGGATCTGAATATAGAAGGGACAGAACCATATTAATTCTTGTCACATTTTAAAAGGAATATGTAGAAAGTGTTAGACCTGTTCATTTGATCCTAGGTGCCTTACAACATTTTTTACTTCCTTTTGTAACTCATTAGACAGACCCTGTGGCATTTGAGAGGTGTTTTTTTGTATAGGAGTTCACCATGTAACTGACAATTTTTCCCTGGAATAACCTTCTTTTATTTCACTAAGATATATCTTTAGAACTGGCTATCACTTGTGACAAACTGATGTTTTCTTCTGGAGCTCACTGACTTCCTTTGGATTAGGTGTATGAGAACAGTAAATCTCATTTCCAGTCCTGACTTAAACTCAATGCCAAAGAGCTTTTGCACTTAACCCTCTGTGTCACCTATCTTCTCATGAACAAAGTGAACATATGAATAAAACTCTCAGTTTTGTTCTTTAAAATCTATTCCATGTTGAATTAGCAGAGATACCAACTTTAGCTATTTAAGAAAAATGAAATATCTATAATCATCGTATTTTAGTAGCACATGTAGTTATTTTGCACTGAAGACTGAAATAAATTGTATGCTATCTTGTAGTACTAATGAAAACAAATAGTAAAAGCTGTGTCTTCTGTTGTGCTTGCTATGGATATGTCATGAAAATTATCTCAAACAAATCACAATGCACACCAAACAGGGTGTCATGCTTTGACCTGGAAACAGGATTTCTGGGATGCTGTAGATAGGGCCAATGAGTGCTCAGATTTGAATATTGCCTTCTGGCCCAACCACTGGGCATTGGATCCACCTCTGAGAACACAGGGTAAAAGCAGGGCTCTCCCCCTGGCAGCTCCTCTTTGGATTTCCAGTGGGAAGGAGTTCGATCTCTCCCCCGGCCCAGCTGCTGGCTGGGAGGGGAAAAGCCATGCGGCCCGGCCCGGGAGAGGTAGGCCTGGCCCCCCAAGGGTGGAAGGAAGAAGTAAAGAAATGCCAGGAAGCAAAGGGCCTGTTCCCCCCCTTGGAGACAGACAGAGAGAGAGTGCAGCCTGTGCTTGTGGCTGTTACCTTGAAATTTGGTAAACATGTGCTGGCAGCAGGCAGCCCGGCTGAGGAGATGGGGGGGAGGGTGCAGCCAGGAGTCCGGCCGCTTGGAGGAGTTTTTAACTCTTCTCGGACAATGAAAAATTTACATAACATTAACCCTTCCTAGACAAGTGATGAAGGTCTGGACCAGAGAGAGAGAGAGAGAGAGAGTGTATGAGAGATGTTGGAGGAATGGAGAAGATGGAGTGGCATTTTATGCTGGACTCTTTTGTGTAGCCATGGACAGAGCCGTGTTTCCGTGTGATACAGAGACTGAGTCCAGGGGGAGAAATGTCCCAGAGCCAAAGAAGATTCAGTGTGGGTACCCCTCGGCCCTAGGGGGTATATAAAATATGGGGGGGACAGATGTCCCAAAGGTGAGAGACTGTGCCTTTTTGGAGTGGGACGAGGCATCCTTAAAAGGAAAACCCTGGAAGCAGCCCTGGTCCTTGTTCAGGTGGTGAGAGCACCTGGACAAAATGGAAAAGGCCACCATGACACATGGAAGGACTCCCTCTCCTCTTGAGGAACTGAAGCTGAGCATTCTAAAGGGTGGTGCTGGACCCAGAATTGGTGATTTTGGAAGATGTATTGTATTGGGAATTTAGGGAGGAGGAGGAAGAGAATGTTTTTGTGAGGTTTTAATTTTCCTTGGTTTTTTTTTTTCTTTTTGTTTGTAGTTTAGTTATTGTTTTGTAGTTTAGTTAATAAACTTTTTTTTTTTTTTTCAAGTAAGAGCCTGCTTTGTTTATTCCTGGTCAAAATCTCCCAGCAGACACCAGAGAAAGTGTATTTTCATGGGGGCATTGGCATTGTGCCAGTGTAAAACCATGACACAGGGTTTTTTATACAACTCAATATATGGTTTTGCTGCAGAAATCTAATTAATGTGATTGATAATAGTCACCATTTAATGCATAGAACTGCTCTGCAATGCTCTAGTGCTTGAATTTTGGTTGGCTATATTAATTATTAAGTTGACTCCTTACTGGTTCCTTTGCACAGTTCTATTTTAAAATTGATGGTGTGAAAGGAGATGGTCTTATCTGAACTGAGATAAAATTGAGGGTCATAACTTTTTTAAAAACCATAAGGTGTAACAGACTGTGATGTTCTTGGGATGAGACCTCTCTCAAATAAATGTCAAACTGTAGTTCCTTGCCTGGAAAATTAAGAGGCTTGACTTTTTCTTCATTAACTTTACTATTCATATGAATTACAGTGGTGTGGTATGGCTTTAAATTTTTTTTTAAATCTTAAGTTTTTACATTTTTTTAAGTTATATCTTAAGAAATGTTTTACCTGAAAATTTCGTATTCCACTATTAAGCTGAATTCCAAGGCTGTAATAAAAGATTTGTGGGAGTATGGATCTTGATTTCTTTCAGTGCATTCAGAGATCAATATGTCTTTCTCAAGTTTTAAACATTTAAATTAATTCAGTATTTTCTTATAAATTGTAATTTTGGATAATTTACTGTCCTGCATCTTCGTTGCTATTTGTAGCAGATAGTCCAAGTAAAGCAGATTGGTGTCTGACATGGACATGTAGAAATCCAACAATAGCCTTAGTTTATTTGACAGCATCTTCAGATAACCTATACATTTCCTTTCACAATATGCAGAACTTTAATGGTAGGGCCGTGAAAGCCTCTTGGGCAAAGGATTAATTTGCAACACTGGAACAAAAAACTGCCTCTGTGTGTGTGTGTCAAGGCTATGCAGCTCTTTTGTTAACTGGGAAATTTTTACTGCAGTGTCTGTCTGCAGCAGTATGCTTGCAGATGCGTTCTGCAGTGAAGGTGCAGTCCTCTCCTTAGAGTACAGATCTGAAGGATTTGAAAGATTTTTTTTCAGACTCTCCAGGAGGTGATAAAGAGAAGTTTTTAAAATGTCTTTCTCTCTAAAGCAGAACTCGGGGTGTTTATTTTTCATGGTTTGGGGGATCTCTCATGGTCTTTGGTAAGACATTTTCTCAAAGAGAGGCTGAAAAAGAAGGGCCTGATGTAGAGCCATTGAAGAAATGACATAAATTCAGCTGGTTCCATCTTTGGGCAGGGAGAACATATAGTGACTTTCTATTCTGGTCTTTTCTGTGAAAAACTGAACATTTCCCAGTGGATCTGGGTCAAGATTTGTGTTTGTAATGCTTGAGATTTTGACTTTGGTATTTAGACAAGAATATTTCAGCAGTGTTTTGGAAAGGAAAAATAAAAACAAGGCTGTCATTGATTTTGGTTTAGAGAAAGCTGTAGTCACTGGCTTGAGAGCTATCCAAATGAATCATCTTGATGGCTCTACACAGAAAAGCAGTTTAAAGGGTAAAGAATAAATTAAAGGATTTTCGTTTACATTTAGGGTTTTTTTCTCGTCTCTATAAAGCTGGAAACAACATATGAACTGCCGTAATTTTAACTGATTCTTAAGTTCCTGAAGGCATAAAATAGAAAGAATATATATGTATAGATAAATATCGGCGTATATACATGGGTATATATTTATAGAGATGTTTGAAAACCTGTGAATATAGACTAATGTTAGCATCTCAGCTTTTTTTAGGTATGTAAACCACACCTTTTTCTATGATTCTATTTTATTGCAGCTTTTATTTAAGTTTTTCATGCCTATCTAACAAAAAGTCCTTTTAAATTAATTCATTCAGCAGAGTTCAGCTACTCAGTGCCAGAGGAGATTGGTCCCAGAACGTGATCCCAAAATAATGAGGGCTAGATTTAGCTGCCCTTTTGCTGCTTTTTCTCTTTTCTCCTATGTAAAAGAAGAAATGCTAATGCTGACTTAGTGTTTCCATACTTAAAAAATAGAAGACAACTTCTATTAGTCACTTCATAATGCCATGCACAAGAATGCGCTAGAGATTACTGCTTGATCCATCTCTGGAACTGTCATGCTAATGGAACATGCAAGTACTCTGATGAAGAGGAACACAGTGCCACAGTTGGATTGAAAAGATACCCTCCAAAATCTCCTGATCTTTGCATCCTCAAAATTTTTTGTTTGACAAAAGCAGTGACAAGAAAAAGCTCCCCAGCTGGGACAAGTCAACTGATAGCAGTATACAGAGCCATAGTAACAAATTATGAGGACTATGAAGAACACAATTAGAATTTTTATAACATACCTAGTTAAAATACTTGGAAAAGCATTATGCTGGAAACATAATGAGCTTGTATGACTTAGAAAAAATAACATCAGGGATGAGATTACTGCAGAAGCATAGTTACCTAGTAATATTATTTTCATGTAATTTTCCCAAATCCCTGTCTTCTCTGCTGCTTAATATGGGTTTTAAATGGATGGCTGTCAAAATTAAGTATTTGGAAAAAAAAATCCAGGATAGTACAACTTTTTTTTTTTTTTTCCCTGTTTGAAAATATTTGGGTGGTATTAATCTAGAAAAAAAGGTGTAGAAATTGCCTGTTTTGTGATAAAATTTTAAGTGAACTCAGAGTTTTTCACATCTGAGCTTCATATCTAAAACCAGGGATTTTTTATTTTTCTTTTGTTGTGTCTACATTCTGTTGTTAAAAATATATCACACTTCAAACTGATCAAGGGAAAGCCATTTGTTGTGAAAAAAAATTTCTATATTCACAATATAAAGTTAATGTGATAACAGTAGTATCACATTCACAAGCATACATAGATGCCACTGAAATTCACTTGTTTTCTCCAGGGGTTCTTCATCTTCCCTTTTAAAATGGTATCAATTTATGCTAATATGTATCCTATCCTATTTATCTTAATGTCTTCCAGGACATTATTCTAATAAATACCTCTTAAATATTCAAGGCAGTTACTTATGTATAAAAGCCATTTATTGATATGTAAATTTTGATTAACTGGTTCGCGAATGCTGGTATCTCTCCAAGCAGTATTAAAAGTTGTGGAGCAAAATTGCAAAGTGCAGCTCCTGCAAGCACAGTGGTGGCACCATGAGCAGCAGCACTTGCTGGGGATCCTGGCGTGGGAGGGAGGAAAGCTGGTGCTGGCACGAGGTGCCCTGGCTGCTGCTTCCATGGCCCTGCAGAGCTTCTGACATGACCTAAGAGCCAGGGAGGAACAAACTGCAAGCTGGAAAGGCTGTTAGTCAGTTCTGAGCTCTTACATGACCACCCCTGCCAGCAGCACACGAGTGTCTATTGCCACAGCTGAGGTTTGAAAATGCAAATTATCTGAAGTGCAATCTGTAATTATTATTTATATTGATATGTAAAAGGGCCTTACTGCATAGCTGTGACACGTTCAATTTAGTATGACATTCTAGTTCTGGAATTATTTGGCAATATTTTAACATTTATTTTTAAAAAAATTAACTAGTAATTTTAGTTTAAAGTATTATACATAGGCTGCAAAGAGAAAGAATAACTTGAATTTTCTTTTACAAGGCATACTCATTATTCAGTGTTCCCTGTCTTTGGTTGGATGGCTGTGGTTCCTTGAGCTTATCAAAGCAGAAGGCTTTTACCAAATAAGTAAAGAGGTGGTACCTAATTTGTACTATGCAGAAAATGGGAAATGCTTGCACGAGGTGTGTTCTTGATTGTCCAGGGCTACTGAAAACATAAAAAGTGTTGGAAGATGTGGGTTTTAACTAAAAATTAGAAACTATTGTGTTTTGAATCAAAAGTAAATAGTTTTGAATGTTTTAAACCTAAGATGGTTTTTGAATCAAAATAGTCTTAAAAGATTAGGTTTTAAAGCAGATATTTATTTAAATATTTTGATTTATGCAAGTTAAATTCATTAATTGGTTGTGTCTTTGCTTATTGATTTCTCTGCAAAAAAACCCCAAACAACATTCCTGTAAAGTTTCACAGAGCTGCAGCTCTGCTACAACACATTTTTTATCCTGCGTACAGCACATATAGCTGTCACATTTCAAAGCTCATAGTAAGGATAGACCCAGTCTAAATAAAGTGATGAGGTTTTATAGCTGCCATTAATTTTTGTGGACTCTTTTTGCAGTTGGATGGCCAAATATTTATTTCTGTCTCGACGCGTGCAGACAATCTTAATAAGCTGACCAGTACAGGATACTAAAGGATGTGTGAAAATGTGTTCTTCAGTCTGGGTTGTGTTATTGCCTTGGTTTATACAACTCCCCAGGGTCCTTAAGGTGGGAGAATAGATTGTTTAGTAACACACTAACAGGATTTGAAGTGTTTCACCTCTAGGACATTGATATATGTTCCAGGCTAGGTTGGCACTGTCTGAGTGTAGTTGTCACCTGAGTGCATTTGTTTGGCCTATGTGAAATGGAAAGCTTAAATTCATAGTGGACAGATCCAAATCATGAAATTGCCCTCTTGTTTTTTGCTAATTATGGCCTTTCACGTTTCAATAAAGAGACAAGGATTAAGTAGACATTAAAACTTCCCTCATATCCCTGGTGAGTAATCTTTGTTAAGGCACTTTGTCAGGTTATCCTTGACAGTCAGGTACTGCTGTCACCATATCAAATACCCATTTCATCAGTAATGAAAAAGCCTTCAAGAACAGAAAAACTCAAACACTACCTTAAAAAAGCCATAGAAAATGTTCAGGATGAGAATTTCTACTGTTTAGAAAACTGTTATTCCTCAAAGACTTGGGGTCTAGCAATCTCAAACTCTCAGTCATCTGAAATGGTTGATTATCATGTGTCTAATTTCAGTGAAGAAACAGGGAAAAGCTGCATGCATGAATCACATTTCTATTTTTATATCTACTGCACTACAGATGCAGAATAGTGTGTTCACTGAATAGAAGCAATTCATGCTGAAATATGGGGACAGTTCTAATCCTAATTGACCAAGCATGATATTAAATACAAGAATAGAACCTGCCTGCTGAAGAAAGTTTGTGAGTCCTATGCTACCTAGGTCATAACTTAGTGGAAGGAATATTAAAACTTTATTCTGGATTTGCTGTGGATGAACAAGGTTGGGGAGAAATTTAGATAGGAGATTTTATTTTGTTGTATTTTTTGCCCCAGAAGTATGGTCAAACAGTCCAACAGATACCTGAGCAATGGGTGATTTCAAATGTCAGTGTGTTCCCAAACAAAAGGATAATGATCCTTAAAGCCCAGCTGCTACAAGAGTAGGAAGCACCCAGGTCCCCAGGATGTGCAGCTTGAGGATACCCAAAAGGGAATGTCTCCATGGGAGAACATAGCTCAGATCTTGTATCTGAGGGCTTGGGAATGACTAACATATCTTCCAGGAACAAGAAGATCCTTTGAAATACATTCAATCAGAGAGGAGACTCCTTGACTTTGGATTTCTAAAGCATCATCTAACAAACCAAGAATACTTTAGATAATTAAAGGCTAAAAAATTTATTTTTTTATTTTATTTTATTTTAAGACTAGAGCATGGCTGCTCTAGTCTTAAAATAAAATAAAATAAAAAAAGTCCTTCCTTAATACTTTCTGGTAAATTAGATGCCAGCCTACAGCCATGTAACTGCACAGTCCCCTTCTCTGGTAGTGGAAAATTGGTAAGACTCAGCGTGAGATCCCATGGAAGAAGAAAATGGCTTTATTCCAAACAATGATTTAGTTCACAGAATGTTTTGAGTTAGAAGGAATCTTCAATATATTATTTCAGTCCAGGGCACATCAATTTTGTCAGGCAAGAAGGCAAAATAGAGGAAAAGATTGGAAAATGCAGAGTTTTGATAGGACTAACTTGAAATTTTATATGAGCCTGTTGTACGTGGAGAGGAATTCTTACACTAAGAATAGTGAGCATTTACTGAATACATGTCTGGGTCAAAAAATTTAGCACTCTGCAAGGTGAATTGATTGCATATTTGGGACTTGACAGACTTTCAGTCCACATTGCTGACATTTTGTCACTAGAATGGGAGCAGAAGAACAATATTTTGCATTAAACCAGTAAGGAGACCTTCTCCATAAACCTACAAAATCTTGGTTTTTTTACAGTAATTTCTCTAGTTGATTCATTCTACCAGTTAAATCAAATTTCTAGATGCAGCTACACAATATTTGTGTCACTATCTCTTTTTATTATGTAAGCTACTCAATTCATGATGGGTTCTTTGAAAGCAATTGTTTATTACCTCATTTGTGTACTTTTTCTTCATGTTTTTAATTTGCCAAGTCAACCAATTGCCGCATTTTTATGAAAGCCAGCTTTTAGCATAGTCTGGTTTGTTGTTATCATTAAATAAAAGACATTAAATGATGACTGCAGTTGTAGGGAGTTGTGTAGTGTAGTTTAAACCTTTAGTGAGTAAAACTTACACATATGCAAAATTTTTCTACTGAAATCTGTTACTAGCTTTGTCAGCTGGCACAGCAATATATAGAAAGAAAATAAACTAATTATTTTGGAATAGTGCAGGGATAAAGTACATGGCATTATCTTCTGGGGAAAAAAAAGCTGAAAGGGGAATGTCCTGTGGTTTGTGTTGCCCTTGGTTTTCTTTTCCTTTCTGGTTTCTTCCAGGTTCAATGTGGAATGCTCAAGTGGTTGTTCATTGTAAAATGTCTTTATGATCTTTTTGGCTGTACAGTTTGTATAGATCTAAATGGATTTTTCCCCCCACAGATTTCCTTTTCTATAGGAGCTTTTCTCTTCCCATTCTCCCCTACCAAGAAATCTTTTTTTAGAGCCAATGGAGGAGGTGTCAAGGCCAAGTGGGGCTAGAAAAAATGGTTGCTGCAGCAACAAAATAAATTTGGCCAGGCATCTGGAGCTGCTGTAAATTGTGTTTCAGAAGCAGCTGGGCTGGGTGAGCTCCCCAGGGCCCTGGTTTGCAGAGGTGGGAGGCAGCTCCTTGGGCTCAGTGCTGCTGCCACTCTTGTTCAGGTGCCTCCTTATGGGGCTATGTCCTTTCTTCCACCCAAGGTCTGGGCTGCCCTGGAGTGTGCTGGGAGGGAGCAGTGGAGAAAGGGAAGATTCAGGGCTGCAGACCTATGGCTGAATAAAAGCTGCCTATCTGCTGCTTGCTGACAGACATGAGCTGTTCTGTGAGGGTATGTGAAGGGTGTAACACTAGATCTGAACCAGCATGTTCATTTCTTCATAAGGCAAGTTAGGAAATTTATCACTAGAAGAACTCCAACCACACCTTCTGGCTGCAGAGCCAGCGTAGAGCATGAGCAGGGACAGCTCTTGCCTCTTTGCAAAACAGGTGTTTTCTTTACTGAGCTTATTGAAGGGAGATTTACCTATTTTTCAGGCAGAGAAAAGACCTTAATCTCCTTCTGGAGTTGTTGTCAGAGCATTTCCTGATTACACAGGGGTACCTTAGAATAACTGTTAATCATGTTCAGCTCTCAGGATGGGCTCTGTGCTGCTTCTGTCAGATTAAGGGCTAACAGGAAGATTGCTTTTTCCCTGAGCAGCTCATTGGACTTTGCTCATTGAGACTGTGACTGGCACTTCATTTGATATCCTTAAGCAAGCCTTTGAGTTGCTGTCTGTAGTCATCTTTGGTTTCCTGGGCCAGCAGGCATAGGGGTGGCGATTGGACCTGGTTCTGTGGCTGCTGCTGCTATGCCTGCAGCAGAGCCAGTGATGCTTTGACAGGCACAGTGGCTGCTCGTGCTGGTCTGGCCCTTCTCAGGCTGAAAATGAGTGGTTTTGTTGGGCAGACAATTTCTGTAAGAGCTTCAGTTCCTTCTCTTGCTGGTAGTCTCAGTTATCCATTTCAGTAAAGTGCTTGGACATAATTCAAGGAGGAGGAATGCCATCAGTGGCCCTAGGAGGGAAGTCCCCTGCAACAGCCCAGGCTGTGGGATTGTTGCTGGCTGGGGAGCAGCTCTCTGGGGCTCTGGTGGGCAGCTGAGCATGGGCAGCCCTGTGCCCTGGCCCCAAGGATGGCCAGTGGGCTTCTGGGCTGCACAAACAGAGGCACAAATAGTGGTAGATTGAAAGAAGGGATCGTTCTCCCTTACTCAGCAGTCATTAAACCTTGTCTCACTGAGCTCAGTTTTGGTCCCCCAAAAGAAAGACACAAACTGGAGCATGTGCAGCAGAGGGCTCAAGATTTGAGCATTTGCCCGATAAGGGGAGTCTACTACAGTTTATTGATGCTTATATTGTGGTTAATGAGGAGATGGAGACATGTTCTTTGGGTGACTGAGCAAAAATGAATGTAAGCTGAAAGAGGAGAGGTAGAGACTGAACAGAAGGAAAAAATTTAATTTTTTTTTTTTTTTTTCTTTTTAACCATAAGACTGTCTAGGACAGTTGTTCTCTTTGTCCTTGGGGGTTTATAAGACTCAACAGGATAAAGCCCTGAGCAGTCTGGTCACAGCTCAAAGGTGACCCTGCTTGAGCAGGTGGCTGCAGTAGAGACCTCTTGCCTCCTGATGTTGCTTCCAGCCTTGCCTGACTAAAATAACCTTTCCTTTGCTGGTGGAAAAGAAGTGAACAAAGGAAATGAAGAGAGAAACTGTCCTTGTATATCCCATATTTTTTGTGCAGACCACCAAGTATGGCTTTGTCACAGTATTGCTGTTGCTTCTGTCTTGTCCTATTCTGTAGTCTGCCATACCAATGCATTCCTGAGGGATTAACCCTGTGGCTGGTTTTGTGAAAGTCCATTTCTCAGAGGATTACTGACAATCCAGAGGAAACCAGGCACTAATGGACTAATATAAAACATGATGTGTTTTTTTTTCCTTGTACCTTTATCAGTGTGTGTTGCAACACTCAGGTCAAAGAGCCTGTCTGGCAGAGGCTGGTTTTCTCATGCCTGAGACTGACAGTCTCTGCAGCTTTGAAACCACCAATGGATGTGGTGGCTTTTCTATGCAAGAATTCGCCTCCTACTCAGACTAAGCTTTTGTTTTGTCATTGAAGGGAGAACCTGAATCTGTTATATTTTATTAATAATTAGAAACATTTTTGTTCCCCAGTATGTTCTTTTGCGTGCCTCCTTTTACCTGATCAAATACTTAGCAGTTCCTTTAATGCTTATGTGTCATGGAACATTAGGCACCAAATAAGGGCTGTATCTAATAGTGCAGAATGAATGGTCCTCCTGCTGCAAGGCCTCACTTATCACTGTCATAAAAGAAGGAAAACAATATAGCACAGTGGGCACTGGTGTTTGCTGCTTAGAGACATCAGTAGGGCACTTGAGGAGATCCTTGCAGCTGTGTCACAGGTGTTGTGGACAACTATGTGAGCAACTGCAGCTCTTTCTGCAGGAAAATGTAAGTACAAGGCTTTGGCACCTGTGTCCTTATAAAACTTCAGCTGCTGTTGCTAAAGGCCAGGATGAAAACCAAGAGGCTAGGAAAGGAGGTGGCTTTATTTTTTATTATATAGAATTTGTCTGTTCAGGAGTCTTTTGGCTTTAATAAAAGGAAATCTCATCACATGTAGATTGCAGTTCTGAAATTCAGAAAACAAAGTAATAGGTTAAATTTATTTGGGGAGCTTTTAATTTAGTAATGCTTTTCAACAATCTTAGGAAACAGGTTATGCTTTTGCATGGATTTGCACTAGAGGATACTGAGTTTATTTGCTCGTGTTCCAGATGTCTAGCCTGTAAATAGCATTCTCTAATTTTAACTCTCAACATACAGAGCAGAGGACAAAACCAGTTGATATGGTAAGCTTGCATCTCAGTGTTCATTGAACCTAGTGTAGAGACTGATGCAATGTTTTAGTGATCAATTGACTGGATTAACTCATAAGCAACCAGCAATATCTAGCTATGTACTGTAGCTCTATTTCCTTCACATTGCTTTCATACTGTTTCAAATTAACTTCATTTGACAAATGTTTTGTCAATAGACATCAAGTTAAGTGCAAGTGGTTCTGCATACTTACCAATTTTACTGAATTTAAGTAAATTTTATTTATATTAAAAGTTGCATAGTTTTGTAAATATCTATGTTGGAGAATTTTTAATCTCTTCCTTCAATTAAAGATAAACTACTCTGTTCTTAATGTGAGAAAACCTAGGATTCATTATATAAATCAACAACCATATTCCCTTATCTCAGCAAAAATGCTATTTTTAATTAAATGAAATTTCAGCAATGAAAGGGTTTGTTGGAATTGCTGCTTGCTTAGTCAGAAAGATTTTCACATGTTCACACATACACTGCTTATATATTCTGTCAGACTCTCTTTGAAAGATTTTACAGTCTGAAGATTTGATATGGAATGGTCCTGTCTTTCTGAATTGTCTATATTTGAAGTTGATCCCTTTGTAGGATTGGATTTTCAGACAAACAGAGGTTAAAAAGCTACATTTTAATTTATATCTCAGTTCTTTAAAGTACCAGTGTTAACCTATCAAGCTTTCACCAAACTTGGGATGTGAACTATAATAAAGAATGAATCTACTCTTTCTCAGAATTTTTTAAGTATAGAGCTCACAGTTTTTATGTAAGAGGTGAGATTTGAAAATGTTGGAGCTATTTGAACATCATCTGATCTTGGTGGAATTATGCAATGAGAAACCTAATATAAAATCCATATTGTTTAGTAATACATTTTTAATATGAAGTTTTAATAAAGAATAATAATAATTTAATAAATAAATAATAAATAATAAAGTTTTTAGAGCAACAAAACTAAAAGAATACTTAGGAAATTTAATTATAAATACAAAATCAATAATGTAGAAGAGAGAGTAGATCAAAGTAACTTTTGATTAAACCATTTTTAGTTGGAAAACATTGACAGAACTGAACTGCTTGTGAGAGATCCTTTTTGATTAGCTTCCTGGCTTAAATTAGTTTTGAAAAAGTTTTAAAGTTGTGGAAAAAACACACTTTTCCAAATGAAAATCTTAGTTTTTCTTGAAACAATTGTTTTGAAACATTTATTTGTCTTATAGTAACATCAGCAATGGAATGGGAATTTTAAACTAAATATATTCTGTTGACATTTTCAAGTTGCAAAAGTTTGGCAAATTTGACCTTTGTTTTCCTCTCAGTGGGAAAGAGAAGTGGTTGAATATTTTTGTGTGCTGGGAAGTTACTGTCCTGTTGAGATCTGTTCCAGCGCATGGAAAGGGATAGGATGTATCTACCCTAAGGAATCTGCTGAGGACACAAGAGCAGAGCTTGAGGAATATTTGCCAAGGGAGATGGCCTTCCCACCCTGCTTGAGCCTTCCCGTGTTAATGTTCCTAAATTCTCTCTCGAGCAAGCATAGAGTGAATAGTCAACTGATGATGGGTAACAACCAAGGGAAGAAAAGAAAAATAAAAAGAAATATTTAGAGGGTAAGGGCTCAAAAATGGTGAGTGAGTTCAGGAAAAAAGGCATGGAGCAGAGCATGTCTGAGAGAGCCCACTGCTTTCAGAAACATCTGCTGGGGATTTGCTCAGAGAGCTGTGCCAATAAAGGATCCTTACCATTATTTTCTTCCTTCTGCTGGTGTTGATGCCTAGGAAGCCAGAGCCAGAACAAGGTGATGTAATGAGATTGTAGGGCTTCAGAGAGAAAACGTATGGAAGAGGTGAGGAGAACTATGTATCCAGAGTATCAGCAAGAGAACCTGGAGGGCATGAGAAGGAATGGTGACCTGGAGCTCTTGGGGCACGCATGTTCCTCTCACTAGTGACAGCACATGAATCAGGGATTGATAAACTGCTTCACAAATACCATGTCTCTGCCCAGTGCCTTCAGAAGATTTGCCGGATGATGACCTGGCATGCTTGTGGGAAGTGGTTTGACCACAGGCTAGCCCTTCACGGAATAACAAGTACTCTGACAGTAGAGAGGAAAACAAAATATGAACTTGTGATAAATCAATGTAGTTAGGGAGATAGGAAGGGCCAGAAATGCAGAAAGTTAGGATTCACCAAGTGAAGTAAGCTAGAGGATATGCCAGGAGACAAATGTATTGCATATAAAAGTAAGGAACATAGAGAAGGTGAGGACACTGTAGTTGTGAAGAGAAATACAGGTATTGCAGGTAGGGTAGAGGCCTCTACTTAAGTATGGAATAACTGAAAACAAGAACTAAAAGAAGCCTCCTAATCCAAACCCCCAGTTCCAATGCAAGGTCACTACTTAACCATGCATACTTAAATAATTTACTCTATTTCTGGTTAGGTTTTCATGAGAATCATTTAGCATCATTTTAACAAGTATGCTATTGCCTCAGGGATCTTTCTCCTTGGGGAAGCATGAAAAAACTACCTTTAGACGCTGGCTTTTGCTTGTCCTTGCAGCAGCCTCCTAAATTATCTCTCAAGTGAAAGTGAAATTAAATCAAAGAGATATCAAATTCCTTTACTGACAATCTTGAGAAAAAAATACTTGTTCAATATAGTACCTGGAGAATTTGAGCTGTGTAAGTGATCTGAGTGAATAACTGAGAGAGCAAAGAGGATTATAATACTACAATGTGAGTGTAAGCGCCTAAAGTATTAGAATGGTTTCTGCTCTGGCAGAATATTACTGTTTGTTGCAAGAGAAAAACTTTTTCTTCTTTCTGCTTTTATTTTCTTTGAGTATTTTGGCTTCTAGTTTTGATATTTGTCGAAGATTAATTATTATGAGGCTTTAAAAAAGAAATAGGAAGTATCAAGTTGCAATTGTTCTACATGCCAAAGAGATGGAGTCAATGGTTATTACGATTCCAGATTTAGTTTGCATGGCTTCCGACTGACTTGGTCTTTGGAGGAACAGCAGATTAGCCCTTGATTACTGGGGGGGTGAACAATTCACAGTGAATAATTTATTTGGCAAAATGACTTATGACTTAGAATAATTTATTTCCCTAAATGAATTCATTTGATGTTGCACAGGCTTTTTAGGTGAAGCGTTTTCGTTCTATAGATTATTCATAATGGTTATGCAATTTCCATTAGATTACATAAGTTTGTATACTGAAAACAAGATAACAGATCTCAGTCTCTTTACCCTGACACAGATGCCCTGCTATGGTAGACGCTTAGCAAAACTGGAAACCTGCAAGGATCTGTAAGAGTTCCTTCCTGCAATTTGGGGCTAAATTACACATTTTTCATTGACTTCTTGCTATTCCAGGTATGTATTTTTGCTAGCAAACATTACTTATATCTGTTCAGCATGGAAAAACAGCTATTTGCCACTCTGAAACCATTTGGTGTGATGCGTTTGGCTTTCATCTAGAGATGCTTCAAGTACAATGTCTACTGGCGCAGTATTGAGCAGATTTTCCAGTAGTTTTTAGGCAGCTGCTTGTAGTGAGTGAAGCAGCAGGAGAGTGTTGGAGTGCATGAATCAGCATGAGGAAGAGGAGCACACAGAACAATACCTGGAAATACTGTCTGGTTAGCATGACTTTTCGATTTGAGACAAAAAATATATGGAGGCAAGTCCAGACTGATGATTGACAATATATGGTGCTAGATCTGGAATGATTAGCAGTCATACAAAGTCTACTCTGAGGTTTATGGATCTCATCATGAAGTGAGATTCCGATATGAGTGTCCCTAAACTACTAAGTAGTATGGGCAAACACTGTCCAGAATTGGGCTAGCATCTCGAGGTAGCAGATAAAGTACAGGTAGATAGACTTCAAGTTCCTGGAATGGATATATGCATACTGATGGAGAACCTAGTAATCAGCCTCTGGCTCAGGAATTGGAGCTCTGATAATGTGGGAGTGCAGAATTATAAAGGTGGTGATAAAATTAATACTTATTTTTGCTTATGCCCTAGACATCTGAGTCTGTTAACACAAAGACATAATTTTCCATTGGACTACAAAGTCCAGCTGATCACAGCAGAAGACTGAATGGTCTGGGTTTTTTCCTTTTTTTTTTTTTTTTTTTTTTTTGCTTGTTTGGGTTTGGTTTTTTTTTTTTTTTTTAAGGAATTCACTGCTTTGCTTTGTGGATATTGAAGTTGTGTGATTATTGGTGCTGTTCTGGGAAACTCAGTTGATCTTTCACTATCTTAATGAGTGGCTTTATTGTTACGGAGTTGGTTGAGGCGAGTCATGTAGCTATTACCTGCACTGGGGGCAGCTGCACACTTTGGAGACTGCAAGGGAAATGGTGCTGTCTGTTGAAAAAGAAGGGATTTGCTGAACAATTTTTCTGGGAACTATGACTGTCTGATGTTCGCTTCCAGCAAACAGTTTGCAGGGAAAGCCTTACTACACTTTGAAAAATTGTATTTGGAGACTTTCCAAGATTTACAAATGGCCAATGGGATGCTGATCCAAAATTACAGTCTCCAGGGATATCTCATCAGGACATATTATGTGTTCTTATTTTGGAAAAAATAATTTTAAAAAATTAAGTAAAATTATTGCATTTATATTTCAGATTATTCAGAAATTAATGAGCTCATGAGGGCTTCCTGGACTACATCATAAACTTCTAATACACATAAATAGATGCAGTTGTCATATGTAATCACTAGATGCCATTCCTTGATGTCACCCAAATATATTGCAGTGTGCTTACAAAGCTGAATTCTCTTCTCTTCTCTTCTCTTCTCTTCTCTCTCTTCTCTTCTCTTCTCTTCTCTTCTCTTCTCTTCTCTTCTCTTCTCTTCTCTTCTCTTCTCCTTCTCTTCTCTTCTCTTCTCTTCTCGTTCTCTTCTCTTCTCTCTCTTCCTCTCCTCTCCTCTCCTCTCCTCTCCTCTCCTCTCCTCTCCTCTCCTCTCCTCTCCTCTCTCTCCTCTCCTCTCCTCTCCTCTCCTCTCCTCTCCTCTCCTCTCCTCTCCTCTCCTCTCCTCTCCTCTCCTCTCCTCTCCTCTCCTCTCCTCTCCTCTCCTCTCCTCTCCTCTCCTCTCCTCTCCTCTCCTCTCCTCTCCTCTCCTCTCCTCTCCTCTCCTCTCCTCTCCTCTCCTCTCCTCTCCTCTCCTCTCCTCTCCTCTCCTCTCCTCTCCTCTCCTCTCCTCTCCTCTCCTCTCCTCTCCTCTCCTCTCCTCTCCTCTCCTCTTCCTCTCCTCTCCTCTCCTCTCCTCTCCTCTCTCCCTCTCCTCTCCTCTCCTCTCCTCTCCTCTCCTCTCCTCTCCTCTCCTCTCCTCTCCTCTCCTCTCCTCTTCATCACTTTTAGTCCCAATATAAATACAGTGAAGACTTGGTCATAAAAAGATAGGGTCTGCAGGGAAGGGTTGCAACAACATTAACAGTGAAAATCATTACTATTTTTAAAATTACATCTTGAAATCAACTGAAGAAAATATTTTGTAATTTGATAGATATGAAGCTGTGTTAAGTATTTGTGTGTGCTTTAGGGCAAAATAAACCCACAAAATTCTTAAGGAAAACTCAAAATAACTTTTTTTGCTCCGTAAAGGGGAATTCAAAGCTTTTTCTGCTGTTATGCACAATGTGATGATTTAAAGCCTAAAGGATTTTTCTCCCTAAATCACCTATTCAAATTTGTTTTGATCGGAAACATATTTAAATATAAAATTTTTCAACTTGCTTTTCATTTGAACTTTTAAATACTTTTTCAGGAAGCAAGTGCCTCATTAGTCCTTTTGCCATTCCACTATACTGATCTGCAAGTAGATGAGAATCACCACCTTGACCTTTCTTTTTTTAAAAATCTTAATTACATCTATTTAGTTTTTAAACCCATATACATCTAGTCTCATTGAATGTTGCCACTTTTAAAAGGTTATACAATAATTCCCTCCTAATCATGCATATTGGAATTTGTCCATTCTGTGGTTGGACTCTGTGATCTTAAATGTCTTTTCCAACATAAAGGATGCTATGATTTTTTGAAAATGTTCAATTTTCAGTGAAATATTTAAGTTACAGCACAATGATAGAATGGAGATGGCATAGTTGACCCTTGACTGTATTCATACAATAGTCTTTACCCTCTACAGGAGTTGAGAAAGAGCCAAAGATGATCATGCCATGTTGCACAGTTGGGATAAGAGATAATCTTCCTACTTGAAACTCTGCTTATTTTTAGAATGTTTTGTATCATTTTCTTACTTTAATAATGAATATTAAATGAAAATAATCAAGGGAGATTTCGCATACCCTTAAATAATTTTAAATGAAAATTATTTTACATGGGATTTATTTTCTTTCCTGGGGATCTTTTATGGCACTTTTAACAGATTTATGAAAGCTTTACTAGGTTTTTATTCTTTAAATTCAGATTTAAACCAAAAGCAAAAATTAAAATACTTATTGCCTTAGAAACCTATGAAAATGTACTGCCTTAGAATAGAAAGAAGAAAAAAATGTGACAAGAATTACAACTTATAAAAATAATATCTACTAAAAAGTTTGAAATTAGCAGATGGACACTCAGAGGCAGAATTGAATGCACAGGGCTGAAGACTTTCAGCTAACAGCAAGGTGCTGTCATATGCTCCATGCTCGACTGCCCCTGGAGAAATGGAATATCCAAAACACGTTTGAGGTGTTGCTTATGCTGGAGCATGTTGCTTTGGAGGGGTCTGCACAGGTTACTGAGTATGTTTTGGAAAGTTCCCTGCATTCAGCAGTGCAGGATCTGAAAGCAGTATGGGGACAAAGGCAGAAAATTCAAATATAGTCATGACAGTTTTCCTTCAATCCATGACAAAACTGTCTGAATTTTCCTTGCCGCATTACCTGCTTTTGCTTCCTTGTCCCTGAGACCCTGTTCCCCCATGCTTGCCTCTCTGTGCCTTCAGTGTAGTCTAGCCTTGTTTATCTGGGTGTTTGAGGAGTTCTCCTATTTTCATTCCTTATTTTTCTCTTTCTTTAGTAAAATTGGCCAGATACTGTGAGTTCTGGCTAATTTTGCTGCAGTACTTGTGGGAAAAAGAGAAACATAAAGGAAACAAGTCTCCCTGTTTCTGTTCCCTGTCATAAAGAATATTCCCCCCCCCCCCCCTTTTTTTTTTGAGTGTATGCCCTCAGTCTCCGCTGTCTACATAATTTTGGATGTAGCTCATGTGAATTACTACCATTTCTTTCTGAACAAAAGTACCCTGAAGTGCATGTTTCATTTTTATATTGAGAAAATGGAATAGTCAAGATAATTGCTGGTTTGAAGGGTTTGGTTTGTATTTTGGACAATGTGTAA